>OX335785.1:10337794-11835294 GCA_946896805.1 Scutellaria galericulata
ACCACACCTTAGTTGCATACCCGCAGTTCCAGATGACATCTTCTCATTAGTTTGGCTCAAACTTTAGTCCAACGACTCTTTGTTAGTAATATTCCTCGTACTGCATTCATTATACATTCCTTGTACTGTGATAAATGAGCTGAGTGAAGATTGTCAGCTTGCTGTTCTATTCTTCAATACTTGTATCTTGGATGTCAACTTCCTGATGTAGGTCAGTTTCCTGATGCAGATCAGCTTCTTATCTTGACTTCTTTTTACCAGCATCCTGTTCTTTATGTAATTTCCTTGGTTTAGTCGTTTGTTTGGCCTTCTTTGTTTCTTCCTGATCTTTTGTTTGCTTGATTCTCCTTTGAACATTTCAAGCCTTTATCTTTATTTTTCTTAAGACCTATCTATAAATTCATGATTATATGTCTATAGGTCTAAGTTTCCACTTATAAAATGTGGATAATGGGTACTCTAATTTTCTATCAAATATTACATTTGTCTCATCAAAACTATCATGAAATTTTCCCAACAGGTTCATAATCCAACTTTCTCCAAAAGTGGTCAATCATATCAAGTTGGACAACTTGACCATCCCGTATCAACTCCTCCAATTCGTGTGCACTAGACAAGCCACACGTCCTCCTCAACACACAACAAAAAATGAGAGGATCTACACCGCAACTATCCACACCACTCATCTCGTCAAACACCTTACCAAGTGCATGATGCGACACCAATCCTCGAATGTTCTTGAACAAAAGAGAAGCATAACGATGTGGCGCCACATGAAGACTTTGTTCGAAAGAGGCCTTCACATTCGTATGTGACGTGATGAGTAGATGATGGATTCTTTCCCACGATGTCTCAAATTCCCTTAACTAGATTCCAATTGTTTTTTGAGTTTGGCGTGTGTACTCTCGGCCATATGAATAAAAAAATACATAAGTCACATAAACTATAATAGAAAACTTCAATAATCATAGTTATTCATCTATGTAAGAGCATACTTGCTAGTATAAGTGTTATCAAAATGCATGATATTGTTAGTCCAGCACGAGACAAACTTCTCTTTATACGGTTGGATCCAGTTTTTCATGACATAGGTAACAACTCTAGGATATTCTCTGTAGTCAGTTTCAAGTCTCCTAACCAACTCATTGAACACAAATTCTATGAATGGTTGAACTATTCCCACTTCTTATTTCGATCAAAAATTGGCTTGCAATTGCTTAAATTTTTTTTATTGATATGCCACCGACATAACAACAACTTGGAGTCAGGGAATGTAACCGATATAGCATTCATGAGTGCAAGCTCTCGATCGGTTACAATCACATTCGGTAAACAACCGTCTTCATTAATCTTTTCAATGTAGTTAGCGTCCATCTGTAGTTGTCCTCACGCTCGTGGGATAAATACACAAATGCAACTAAGAAAGTTAAGTTTGTAGACGTGACACCAACTACTTCCAATAGTGGCATCCTATACCTATTGGTCTTATAGGTATAATCCATCAATAGCACACACGGAAATACACGTAACAACTCCACGAATGTCGGATGAGCATAAAACAGATCGGTAACACTATCTGTTTGACCACATCTCCTGGCCAAGTAGTAGTAGTTCTCCAGCTCCAATTTTCCCAACAAAAATTGCAATTGAGTACAACCTCCATGCTCGACAACTCTATGCTTTTGTTGAGCATTATAAATGGTCTTCAAGGTCGACTCATTCTTGGGAAAAGAAAGTTTGACTGTATTTAATATGTCCTTCGATTTGGTATTGTTCATAGACAAGTCACGAACAAGTTGATCTTCAACACTTGTTAGTCAACCTGTAAATGAGTGTCCAACCAAGTTCACCCCCATTGGGTGATTATGCGATCCGCATACAACGAGCAAGCACCATTGGCCAGTCTCTTTCAACTGTACTCCTTTCAGCATAAAAGGATGATCACACTTTTTAGTGCCAGTATTTCGTCCTTTTAACGACTTTTTCTCAACATCAACAGAAGTGCCTATTGTAACTTTTGTCTTTGATGGGTGATACTTACCACCATGCTCATACCCCAAAAATACCCGAGCTCACCTACCACTGTCTCAACTATCGGATCGTCTAACCAACACAACCATGTTCAGACGAATTCCAACCCTAGTTGCTCAATTCACCAACGCTTCACGATTATCAAATACTTCATTCGTTATAAATTCTTCAGAAAAATCAATCTGCTCATACATCAGATTGATGATGTTTACGTTTACAATGCTCATTCTAGATTCATTTGAATCGATTTCCTATAATGCATGAAATGTACAAGTTAATACATTGATAAAAAAATAAAACAACTTATAAAAACCAAGCTGTTCGACTAACATTGGCCAAACACATAACATAATATTCGGCTACTAGTTGAACTGTCACTACTTTGTTCGGCTAGTAGTGGTTGAACAAACTTCATTATGTTCGACCATTACTGGTCGAACACACTACAATATGTTCGGACATTGCAAGTTGAACACACTTCGATCTGTTCGGCCTGTAATGGCCCATCGTGAAATTCATAGATTTTTTTAGCTCAAAATACACAAAAATGAATGGTAAAAAACATCTAAACAACTTACATTGTCCATCTCATGTGGTCTTTCTTGAGACATGATGTTTTTTGAGTACAAACAAGGTATGAAGTGAGAGTTTGGAAGATTAGGGTTTTGTTTTGAGGTTTTGCAAGAAAAAAGAAGTGAGGAAGAAGAAGAATGGGTGTGTTGTAAAGGGGTGTGTTGCAAATGGGGTGTGTTTTAATTGAGGGATGTATATAGTATAATTTTAATTTATTGATAATTGTTTATAAAATTAATAGTAAGGGTATAAATATCTTTAAATAGATCATTTCTCTTTTATATAATTTTGTGGGATGTGTTTAGTGTTGGGGTGCAGATAGCTGGACCCAAAATTTAAGGGGAATTGGTTGGGATAGCTCTTTTAACATAAATTGTCCAAATAGCCTTTGACCAAAATTCCTATTTAAATAAATTTCCCAACTATAATACCGTACGGTTCTATGGCCAAAGCTACCAAAAGGTCTAAAATACCCTTGAAAACTCACATGTGCTTTTTAATAATGTTTCTCAAGCCATATTTTTCCAAGAAATTCCAGATTAATTACTCCATATATTTTTTAAGATCTAGGCCTAAAAAATGGTATCAGAGCCTAGGTTTATTGAAGAAATAATTTAAGATTTATATTTACAATATTGATTTTATACCTAACGGAGGAGAAAATCAAGAAAATATATATCCGAAATATTTTTCGAGATAATACAAGTTTCAGGAATATCAATCCAATGATGTTCAACAAAGATTGGAACAAAATTGTTCCTGATAGTTCTAAGATCTCATAAGATTTTAGAGAGATCTAGAAGACTATCCAGTTCTATGGAGGTCAGACGGAGATGATGATCTGATCTTTATCCGAGATCCAACGAGAGGTTTCAGATTTGAAAAAAAAAAATTACAAATCTGAAAATGAAGTTACCAAAGGGATCTAACAGATCTATGAATGAACGTTTCAAGATGCGTTCGGGGATAAACCACTTATTCCTAAAAGAAAGGCTACGGAAATCCCGGAGTCAAAAAGTCATAATGAACTAATGTGTGAAATCATTAGGAAAATCTGACATGGAGACATCATGAGTTGATATCTCAGAGTTAACCGAATCACTCTCCAATCTTGGGATAGTGGATCTGGTTAATATCAAGAAGAACTCTCAAGTTCCTAATCCAGAAGGAAGTACGAGTTCAAGACCACTTGGGAGGAACAAAGCACCTCCTAACAGTCCGTGGGCAAAGACGATGTTAGAACCAACATATCCATATGGATTGGTTCTCACAACAGACATCATCGATTTCCGAAACATGGAAAAATTAATCGATGAATGGATGGCTTCGTTAAAAGTGGCCTCAATAACGTTGGACATAGAAAAAGAAAACTTCTTCAGACTAATCGAAAGTAGTCTGGAAGATTCAATGAAGATGGCTTGGGAATCAACATCTACCCAGGTTAAAGAAGAAACTTTTTCCGGAGATAGTTTATATGATATCATCGAAAAAGTCGGAAGAATACTTAAGGTCTACTTCATCGAAGATGGATACTTTGACCAAAGTAAGAAGGAGAAAAGTCGAGAATATACACAAGCCCTGTATGCTCTCGAGTTGAAAAGTATATGTGCTGCCGATGAATACATTTATTAGTTCCGCAATATTACTTTCAAACAGAGGTCCTGCTAAATGTGGCAACAGAGATGTTCTTTGCAAAGATCAGTAGCCCATGGTGAGAAATTTGATCCAGTCCTACCAATTACCACCAGGACAGGTCGACACAGTCGCAAGAAGAATGTCTTTCCTAAAAGACAAGATGACAGAATGGTGTCAACAAGCAACCATCCAAAAGAACAAGAAAAAACTTAGAGGACAAATCAAAAGAACTCCTCTTTGTTGTGATAGCAACGATTTTCCAATGGCAATTGGAGAATAAAAACAGGTGAGGCATGAGAAGAGAAAGAAACACTTCAGAAGTGTATCTTATGTCAAGTCTAGAGGATCACAGAGAAGGCCTTCCAATCAAGGAAGATCATGGTGGTCCAAGTCCAAGGCCAGAACCTACAAATCTGGTCAGAAATCCGGTCCTTCTAGGTTTTCTTCACAAGGATCTAGATCCACAGGGAAGTCAATAGGAAGAACACCAACGAGAAGAACTTTCAAACGAGCTCATACTCGTACAAATGAAAGTTTCAAAGAGTGCAATTGTTGGACATGCGGTGCGAAAAGACATATTTTGCCAGACTACCCACAAAAGTAGAGAGAAACTCACCAATTCAAGCCGACTACAGACATCCTTGATGTGGTTTTCTATAGCGATTTGGTACCAATTTACCAGTTCGAGGACATCTCTTCAGATGAAAACATTTATGAAGAAGAATTCAAGACTGATTTAGATGAATCTTATGGATCATCAACAGAGTTAGACGAATAGCCTCGAGACGAAAAATAGACTCCGAACTTCAGAAAGTCTATCAGGATTCTTTTCACAAATGACCATCTCAAACAAACTGATGGAAAGAATCATGAAGCAAGACTCAACTCTGAGCCCTTATGATAGTTTCAGAATTGGAGGTGTTAGTCGGATTCTTCACCAAATCGGATTAAGACAACGCAAACACCATATGATCTATCGGGTGAACTTAGGTGAGTTTTTTATTCCAATGGAACTAACCGATAATAGAATTGATATGTAGCTTATTCCAAAGGAAAAAATTCTTGAGGAATTTAGCCGAATCAGGGAAGAAGTAGCAGTGACTATGAAATGGATCCATATCGGAACCATTGAAGTAGTAATCAAAGCTACCTTCAAGGAAGGTATTGATTCTGAACTTCATCTATAAGTAATGGATAGAAGAATCAATAACCTTAGAGATGGTTGTCTTTGTACAATGGTAGGTAATTTATATGCTGACAAACTTATGTTTGACATTCATCCTAGGATTTCATCCAACCTAGTTGACTAAGATTTTAGTCGAGTCTTAACCCTTCATCAAGATTTTAAAAGAACAGATCTAATGAAAGAGGGTAACATACCATATTCTATTACACATAGAACTGCATATGTACTTTCCAATACACATCATTCTGATTTGTTTATTAGGAAAAAGTATATTGAGATTCCTAGAATTTTCAAGGAATTCACTAAGGTAATGACACCAGACCTAATCCAAATCTCTAAGATAGGTGGTGTTAACATACTGATTAAAGATCATCCTGTTCTTAACAGATCAATAAGACTAGAATCTGAAGCCAGTACTAGAATGTCCTTTTACAAAGATATGATACTAAGCCTAAAAGGAAAATAACCACTAGAGGATTTCAACCCACAATAAATTAGGGTCAATAATGTAAGAATGCATTGCCCTGAGGGTTGGAAAGAAATTTGTGTTGTTTTTGATATATCATAAAAACTTAACATTTTTCCTTGTGATGAGATATATCATTTACAGCAACCAGCGATTGGAAGATACGAAGGCATGCTAGAAATAGTGGGTTATAAAGTACCTGTCATTGGTAATGCAGATAGAACCAAAGGCACTATGACTTTGGGACTAAGTTTCTATTGGTCCCAAAAGTCCTAAGTGGTCAGAGGTTCAGAGGGGGGTGAATGAACCTATTTTGATTTTGCAAACTTTAAAACAACTTTTCTGAATAACAGGTTCCTGTCTCAATAGAAAAGACAGTAACCTGTCTCGAATCAGCAACCTGGCCCTAGGCTTAATCAGGTTACTGATCCTGTATCAGAATGCAATGCAGCGGAATAAACTTGATAGAGTTTCTGATTGGCAAACACGTTTTCCTTTTAAATATGGTTTTAGCAGAAACCTTTTCCAGAATGCTTGTGATGAATGCAACAGGATAGATATATGCATAGGATATAAAGCATGTAAATCAAAGCATATAAACACACAAGGTTTATAGTGGTTCGAAGGTGGTGTAAGTCTTTTACGTCCACTCCACCCCTTCACACAAGGAGGAACTTTGTTAGGTCAGTTTGAATTACAAGCCTCGCTTTACAAACCTCTTCCTAACAAACTACACCTACTTGAATCCCAAACTCTAGTTTGAGGCCACAACCCACAAAGGGTTCACAATCCCACAAAGGGCAAGTAGCCTATTTCTAGACTACACACTTAGCAAGGATCTAATCTTCTCAACTAAGTTACACCATAAACAACCTAGCGCACATAGCAAAATGGTTAAGAAATAAAAGGTTCTTCAACTAGTGCGAAGCAATCTTGATCTTTGAAGACTTCAATGCTATGGTAGACTGCTCTTGGAAGGTTGAGTGACTGAACATGGATAAGCTTGAGAAGCTTTGGAATATGTCTGATTTTCCTCTCAACTCTGTTCAGCAATGTCTTCAGTCAGCCACACCTTCTATTTATAGATCTTGAGAATATATCCGTTGGAAGAAGGTATCCGTTGAAGAGAGATACTTCTCCATTTTGAATCTGAGCTTTAATCTCCCAAGATCTTCTCTGTAGACGCATTAAATGCTTCTGAGTTGTTCCTGACATGTGCATTTAATGCGCCTACTATTTGCTCCTGGACCTCTCTGACATTCCTGCTGACCTGTCAAGTCGGTATGGGTCCATGGCTGAAGTTCATGCAACGGCTGCTTGATGTCAACTAGCTTTACTCTTCTTCTTACTGCATGATCTTCCTAATGCTGCTTCTTGTTGTCTTCAATTTGCTGCTCCTTTCTAGCTTGCTGACTTCTGTAGTCTGCTAACAACTTCCTGCTTATAGCTTTCTGTGTCCTTCGTTGATAGCTTCCTACTTGTAGCTTTCTGTTATCTTTATTGATCTTCCAGCATGTTGTTCCCCACAGCTTGCTGTCTTCTACTTGCGACATCCTATCTGCTTCTTATGCAGATACTTCCTTCAACTTGTTGTTCTCTATAACTCGCTGACCCTTAGAAGATATATTCTCAATTCTTCTAAGGTTGGTTTTCCTTAACACTTGGAAAACCATTACATGATCTTATCCAAGGATAGAGAAGCTGTAGATAATATAATCAGTGTAAACTTAAGTATTGATACCCTTAGCAAACTGTTTTGTCTTATTACGCATATTGTTCTGTCTTATCAAAATAACTACTGAAATATCCCAACAGTTTCCTCGAGGAATACAAATCTTGGAGACGAAAAGGAAGATGTATGGAATTCAATCTCGATGGACACCTCATAAGGGTGGAATGACGAGCCCATTTTCCATATACATATTTGTTGGGATGATGTATGAACAATATGAGATAGAATACTTTGCTGCTTATATTGATTCAGGTTTAGGTATTCACACGACAAAACCAGGAGTTTTCCCCATCAAAGTTGTGGATACTTTACCTATTATTACAGGAAGGGATTTTAGTTAGAAAATCCTGATACTCAATAAAGGTATTCGTGAAACAAGGATCATGATAGAAGGAGCATTTGGTACACCTTGTTACAAGGAAAAAATGCCACCGATCTATATTCACGACATAGGTGCTGATATTTTGTTGGGTAATAATTTTATCCAAACTTTTGCAAAATATGAGCAAGATAATCATAAGAACCTGTTAACCTTTACTACTAACTGTGTGTCACGCCCCGTTTTCTTTTCATAAAATATCAGAGTTTTACTCGGGCGTGAAGATAGAAAAGCAAGGGACACATAACACATACAGAAAGAAGTAGCAGGAGACGCCAAAAGAAAGAGGTAAGGGATGATATGGATCATTCACATATCAACAGTCGGTCTCACTACCGACAATATTCGGTCTCCATACCGATATATATATATATATAACATAACAAAGCAGCGGAATAAAGCATCAGGATCTCACATCCGAAACATATATCAAATATTATTACAAAATGTGATTTAAATAAAACATTGTTTTGAAACTGTTTGTGCGACAACATCTTAAAAACAAAAGTTCAGAAACAACACCATCTCTCTCCATCTAGGGTTCAACATACTCATCAGCTCCTGTAGTGTGAGTACAGAATAAGGGGGTGAGTGCGTTGAATACACTCGTGGGGATAAAGTCCGCATCTTATAACATGCAACAGTTATATCGTACAGGAAGGTAACATTCAATCACAGCAGGTAAAATACATAGCAGATATTAGAAATGGTAAGAAGGATAGGTGCAGGAACAACCTGTCTTACCCTATAAAATGGTCTCAATACCGCTGGTGCATTTCAAGAGGTCCACCAAACCTCAACAGAGTAGTAGAAATGGGGGAGGCGGCTTTTTACAGTCCATTGGACTCTCCGAACATGCAATGTGAACCGAAGTTCTTTCACAGTATATAGTATGGCACAACACGTATATTCACAGCATTTAGTATTCCTCATTCATGCTTCATAATAGGGAAAACTGTAAACACATTAAGAGTTAGAAATTACCCCCACCTTGTTCGGTGGTTTACCACATGAGTCGCAAGGACCAGAGATCAAATATCTCACTGCTCAATCCAACTGGTAGCCTACACAAGTTATAACATTTCTTAGTTTCTAAATATATTTAATTAAAGATTAGACGATATCGAATAAGATTCGTTCGATTGAGACAAGACGGATCGGTAGATCTAAAGATTGGAGTCCAAGAAACGAGAGGGTCAAATCTGTCCAAGTGGCTGAGAAAATAGGAAATGAAATTTGGGTCACGATGGAAAAAGAATGAGCTCGATCGGAGTTGAAACGAGCTCGAACGGAGTATTTTAGGTTTAGGGGTAAAATGGTAATTTTGGTCAAGGGTTGACTTTGACCGGGCCCACGACCCTCGGTCAACGACATCTCGTTGGTGACGACTCGATGTTGACGTACGGCGGAAAAAACGGGATTCGGATCGAAAACACGGCATTGCGTGCGCGTGGTCACCCGACGGGACGCGCTTGTGCGCGCGCGGCACCCTGCTGCCGAGTTTTCTAGGCAGCATGGGCGCGTGTCTCGGCGGCTGGCCGAGTTTTCTCGGCAGCCTCGGCCAGCTCGTGCCCAGGTCACCCGGCGTCGCCCCTGCTCGCCAGCCCACTTCCCGGCGCAACCTGCTGCGGCGGCACCGCTCAGCTCCGGCCACCACCTGGTCCGCCGGCTACCTCCTTCGGCCACTCCTCGACGGATTCCGGTCGTGAATAGTGCTCGACACCTCACCGCAAAACTCTTCGATACCCAGATTTTCGAAACCCAACCCCAACTCCAAAACTCCGGCCGGCGACTTCCAGTCGCCGGCGACCACTCTCAACCTCTCCACCGGCGACTCCCCGTCATCGGCCACCTTTTCCCGGCCAGCCCAACACTCTTAACCATACATATACTCCCAATCCTATACACACACAAACACACGAATATACACACACACACGCACACTGCCTCGCCGGCGGCCACCTGCCGCCGGCCACCCCCACCTGAGCCCTCACCGGCGAACTCCCGTCGCCGGCCCACCGATCACACACGGTGGCGCCACCATGCGCCGCCCCAACAGCAAGCAACAAGCACACACACACTATCGCACCACACAACACACACACATGCACACTCCATATATTAGGGGTGTTCATCGGTCGGTTCGGTGACCGAACCGAACCGAAACCGAATTAACCGAACCGAATTTATTGATAAAAACCTTAACCGAACCGAAACCGATTTTATGGGTGACCGAAACCAAACCGAAATTGAATTTTCGGTTCGGTTTGGTTTTCGAATAACCGAAATGGGTAAAAAATCTGGATTTTTACCTAAAATGTATTAAATTACTCATTAATCATCCAATAATAATAATAATAAATCCAACGAACAAAATATTGAATTTTAAAACTAGTAGACAAACGATCCCTAAACTTAGGCAGTAGCAAACTAAACAAAGTAAATGTAGCTATTAGCATGATACTTATGGGTTTACTTTTTTCTTTTACAATTTTTCAATTATTATTATTGTTATTATTATATAATATTATATAATTAATATATATTAATTTATGAGGAGAATGGATAGAAGTTCGGTTAATTCGGTAATTCGGTTAACCGTAATTAAAAATTTTAAAAACCGAAACCGAAAACCGAATTGTTAAAAATCTATAACTGAAACCGTAACCGAAAACTGAAATACCGAACCAAAATTTTAAATCGGTTCGGTTCGGTCGGTTAAATCGGTTTTAACCGAATTCTGAACACCCCTACCATATATACACGCACTGTACAACTCTGGCCCCGCCACCCACGGCGGCGGCGGCCCTCCGACATCTCCACCACACCACCAGCCATGTCTCCGGCGACTACTCCGGCGAGAAGAGGAGGAGAGAGAGAAAAAACAGAGGAGAGAGAGAAGGTGGGAAGGTTAGGGTTTCAAGGCTGTTTTTCACCATTTTCCGGCGAACCGTAAGTCGGAATTGAATTCCGGAAGTTGTCCTAGACTCGTCTCGACGAGACCTACGTCGTGTGTGAAAATCGATCGAAACTGAGAAGTTTCAGATTTTCCGACCACCACCGGCGGTGGCTCTGGCGGCGGCGCACCGAAGGCTGAAAACAGAGAAGAGAGGGAGAGGAGGGAGGAAAGAGAACTTACGTGTTTTCGTCGCGCTCGACTTGTTCGGCTCGCTCGGGAAAATGGTAAGAAATGAATTGAGTGAGCCTCGTAAATAGATTTCCAAAAGTTACTATTCATCAGAATATTCCTTGGAATATTCTTTTTACTATTCATCAGAATATTCCTTGGAATATTCTTTTTACTATTCATCAAGAATATCTCGTATATTATACTCTTCGTATACGTCTCGTATACGTCGTATTCTTCGTTTTCACTGTTTTCTTCATTACTTGATCTACGTAACTCCGATTGAACTCTAGTTCGTTTCTATCTTCTCGTATTTTAATTACGCATCGCATGGTATAAAAATTATCTAGGTTCCACGTCTATAAAATTTATCGATCTAAATCGTGCATTAAACACATATCTGAAACGCATGAAATTAATTAAACAGTCAAAGCATACACACATAAGTATTAAATTATAGGTTTAAATATTTAATTAATCAATTATACTCGTTTTGATCCGGGGCGCTACACTGTGGTAGTTTGATATAGGTTTTGCGAAGAGAACAGGTATTCAATAGAATAATACCTATTAATTTTCACAGCAAACGTGGTGATTATGCCAAATTAACACATCCTAAAATGCAAGATAAAAGAAAATTTGGTAAAGCTCTTTTGTCTTTTAGGCAACAGGGTTTCGAAAGAGCATCCGAAGAAGATATCCAACTTCTGAAGAATGCACTTAAAGAGAGCACACCTGTTGAGGACATTGATGAGGAGAAATTACTTTTCCTTGAGAATGTCAAAAGACTTATCCAGAGAAACTTCAATGAGGATCCTCTAGCTTGGTGGAACAGGAACAAGATTGAAGCAACTCTGAAAGTAAATGAACAATTCCGATACGAGTTGGTTCGATACAAGCCAATCCAGATGAACATGACAGATAAGAAAGATATGAAAAATATTATCAAAGAGCATATTGATCTTAAATTAATTGAATTTGGAGTCTCTTCTTACAGTAACCTAGGTTTTTTTGGTAAGAAACCATGGTGAAATAAAAGAGGTAAAGCAAGGTTAGTTATTAACTATCAAGGTATTAATAAGATACTTGATTTTGATGGTTATTACATCCCAAGTAGGGAACATTTAATTGACTGCATTAAAGGGTCAAGAGTGTAACCATAAATTCGATTGTAAGTTTGGTTTCTACTAGATTTGTCACGCCCCGAAACTTAACCCTATTTTATTACAAAAGATTAATAAATTTTATGAAAAACATTTTTATATTATCAGAGTGTCCCCGACAGGCGTGCAGGAAAGAAGAAAGAAAGAAAAGAGAAACGAAGATGATACATATATATGTATATAACGAACTTTGAAAGTTAACTATGTACAGCAGCGGATCTTAAAATACGTGTTTAAACCCAACAGAAACGTAAATGTACGTTGTTTCGAAACAGTTTAACAAACTATCGAAATTAACAAAAGGGAAACTTTAGCAGACAGGGCACATCTCTCCCTTCAACTTCTCCCAACAAAATCATCACCTGTAACAAACACGTAAGCGGGGTGAGTGCATAGAAATACACCCCGTGGAGGCAAGTTCATAAATTAATATAAAACTTTAAGACAGATAAGCAGTTAATCACAGCAAGTACAATGCACAGCACGTAAATGATGTGGGCGCAGGTATATCCCGCCTTACCCCACCACCTTATCCTCCTGGTGATTATTTGGTCAGGGGGACTTCACCAATCCTCCGTTTTCCTGTTAGGACTTAATCCCAACCTGTCTTCCCAAAGACCGTGCACATGAACACATATCTTAATTCCAACAAAAGATTTAACTCACAGCACGTAGTCAAAGCATATAAATACGAACATGTATAACGCTTAATAGCATACTGATATCATCAATCATCTTTCATGCTCATAAACTCAAGTCGTAAATCATATAACGTTCGTCATCATAATATAATTTATCGAAAATCCTAACATGCGACTATGCAGGATAAACGTAAAGTTAAACATTAATTCAGAAATTACCCCCACCTCAGCCTGGGCGGTGCGATTAACACGTTCTTTTCCTTTTAATTTGGTGATGAGTTCGATGCGTTTGGGCCTACAAACACACAACATAAAATTATTAGATTATGTAATTATTTAAGCGTTTATAATTAAATGCTCGAAAGAAACTACGAATTGAAAATAGAACAGAACTCGACCCGATTAGGTCTAGAAATATAGAGGATTCAAAAAGGAAGGTTTAGAGACGAGAACGGATTAAAACGGATAAGAAACGAAGCTAAACGAAGCATTTTAGGGTTTGGAGGGTCTGAGGGGTAAAACTGTAATTACAGATAAAGTTTGGGGTCGAAACGAGGTTTCAAGAATCTGGAGGGGTCGAATTGCAATATCGGAAAGTCTTGGGGTGAAAATCCAAGCCTTGAGAAGTTTTGGGGGTGGAAATATAATTTCCAAAACTTCAAGGACCAAAAAGTAGATGTTAGAAGGTTAAGGACTAAGTTGAAAATCAACACAACTTTGAGGAATTGCAAAGAAGCCCCTAGAGATTATCTAATTCCCAAAATCAAACCCATCTTCCAAACCACCCACTGTCACCACCGCCGGCGACTCCGTGTCGCCGGTCACCGCCCGCCACCACCACCACTCGCCGGCGCTCCTCGCGCCGGCCACCATAGCACACGGCGGCGCTAAAAGCGCCGCCCAAACACCACCCAACACAGCCTTTTCGCGCATGCACATACTCCCTTCTCCGGCGGCCATTGCCGCCGGCTACACACACCCACGGCGGCGCTGTGTGCGCCGCCCCCCATCACCCAGGTCAGAGAGAGAGACGGGAAAGAGAGCGAGAGAGATCAGAAAGAGGGAGGGATAGCAGCATAGAGAGAGAGGTTCGAAGAGAGAGAAAGCAAGGGAGAGGAGAGAGAAAACATTGCATGCAGAAACTTCTGGCGACGATTGCCGGAGATCGAGCCGTTCGATCGACGATCCAAGCCCGGAATCACGACGGGCTCGGCGAGAGCTTTCATTGCATGTATAGATCGGCTCGATCGGAGAAGGGATGAAGGAGATACGAAGAGAGAGAAAAAGGTGGGTTTCTAGAGAGAGAAAACCGTGTCTTCTCCGGCGAATTGCCGGCGAACGCGGCGGCGGATGACGATTCCGAGCCCGGGGTTGGAACGGGCTCGACGAGAGCTTCAAGATGGTATAGGTTACGATACGTTTTGAGTCGGAGGAAAATCCGGCGACGGTGGTCGCCGGCGGCGGCGACGGCGGCGCTCCGGCCAGCCGGCCGCCGGAAACTTAGAGAGAAAGAGGAGCATTTCATAACTTAGTTACCTTAGGTTAAAAATATATCATATGCTTTTACCATATGTGTATCAAATGTTTTATACCTTAGTTTAATAACTTCATTAACTATTTTATATTCTTAAACTTTATATTAAACACTCTTATGATATTAATTAATTTGGGATATCAAACGAACTCCGATTTGATCCATTCTTTTTGTGTTTTGTTCGATTTTTCGTTCTCGTTCATCTCGTCCCACTTATGAATTATTTTGTTGACTTTGTATTTTTACGAAATAAATCTCCCAAAAGTTAACTTAATTAAAGTATGTTTATAATTAAATTTTCCGAAACGCACGTAGAATAAATCAAATAATTAAGGGTTTAGATAGTTAATTATCAAATTATGCATCGGTAAAATCCTAGTCGTCACACCCCTTACCCCTTAAAAGAATTTCGTCCTCGAAATTCAAAAACATACCTATGGACGGAAGGTCTGGAAACTTTGACAAAATCTCGTCTTCATATTCCCATGTTGCTTCTTCCAATCCGTGGCGATTCCATTGGACCTTTACTAGAGCCATCTCCCGGTTTCTCAACGTACGCATCTTCCGATCTAGGATGGCCACTGGAACTTCTTCGTATGATAGATCGTCTCTAACTTCAAGGTTGTTCTGGTCGACCACATGGCTCGGATCGAAAACATACTTTCTCAACATCGATATATGAAATACGTCATGTACTCCTGCAAGATTAGGCGGCAGTGCTAAGCGATAGGCAACGTTTCCGACTCGTTCCAAAATCTCGAATGGTCCCACATATCTTGGTCTTAGCTTTCCTCTTTTCCCAAATCGATATACTCCTTTTGTAGGGGATATCTTCAGAAAAACTTTGGTTCCTACCTCGAACTGTAACTCCCTGCGTCTTTTATCTGCGTAAGCCTTCTGTCTATCTTGAGCTGCTTTGATTCGTTCACGGATTTTTCTGATTACCTCGACTGTCTGCTCAACCAAATCAGTTCCCAGCACTTTCTTTTCACCGACTTCATCCCAGCACAATGGAGATCGACATTTTCTTCCGTATAATGCTTCGTATGGTGCCATGCCGATTGTTGATTGGTAGCTATTGTTATATGCAAATTCTACTAAGCAAATATGTTCTTCCCAGCTCCCGTGTAAGTCTATGGTGCAGGCTCTCAACATATCTTCTAGAATTTGAATCGTCCTCTCTGTCTGTCCGTCTGTCTGAGGATGAAAAGCAGTGCTAAAAGCTAGTCGAGTCCCTAGTTCCTCCTGAAGTCTTTGCCAAAATCTTGATGTGAATCGTGGATCTCTGTCGGAAACGATGGATACTGGCACTCCATGTAGTCTGACAATTTCCTCGAGGTAAATCCGAGCTAACTTGTCCATTCCGTATGTCATTTTGACTGGCAAGAAATGAGCGGACTTAGTCAGTCTGTCCACAATCACCCAGACGGCGTGGTTCCCGCGTTTAGATCTTGGTAATCCGACGACGAAATCCATAGCGACATGTTCCCATTTCCATTCGGGTATCTCCAATGGGGTCAGAAGTCCCGCTGGTCGTTGATGTTCAGCCTTCACTTGCTGACATGTCAAACACTGTTTTACGAACATTCCGATGCTAGACTTCATGTTATTCCACCAGAAGTTTTTCTTCAAGTCTTTATACATCTTTGTGCCTCCAGGATGTGCTGATAGAGGCGAACAATGAGCTTCTTCTAAGATCTCTTTTCGTAATTCTTCGTCTTCTGGTACGCATAGTCTTCCTTCAAAAATTAAAGCTCCATCTGGTGATAGGGTAAATCTTTCTTCTTTTCCAGTATCCATACGAGTCTTCTTCTTCTTCAGGAACTCATCCTTTCCTTGAGCATTGATTATACGTTCGCGAAGTTTGGGTTTCAGAAACAGTGTTGAGAGTGTGGCCTGGATGCTATCTGGTGGTGTGATTATTTCCAAGTTTAGCTTTGCCATGTCTTCGATTAGTGAATCTTGAATTGTAATCATTCTTGCTATAGACCCCTTTTCTTTTCTGCTGAGTGCGTCAGCTACCACGTTTGCTTTTCCTGGATGATACTGAATCGTACAATCGTAATCCTTGACCAGTTCTAACCATCTTCTTTGCCTCATATTAAGTTCTTTTTGCTCGAAGAAGTACTTCAAGCTTTTGTGATCGGTGTAGATATCGCAGTGTCCGCCATAGAGGTAATGTCTCCATATCTTGAGTGCATGAACGACTGCGGCTAATTCCAGGTCGTGTGTCGGATAGTTCTGCTCGTGAGGTTTCAACTGTCTTGACGCGTAGGCCACCACTTTTCCTTCCTGCATTAGAACACACCCCAAGCCTTGTTTAGAAGCGTCGCTGTAGACTACGTAGTCCTTTGTTGTGTCTGGAATGGTCAGCACTGGTGCTTCCGTCAATCTTCGCTTCAATTCTTGGAAACTGTGTTCACATTGCTCTGTCCATTGGTACTTTATCCCCTTTCGAGTTAAACGAGTCATCGGATTAGCAATCTTCGAAAATCCCTCAATGAATCTGCGGTAATATCCAGCTAACCCCAAAAAACTTCGTACTTCATTAACATTTGTCGGTGTCTTCCACTTGCTGACCGTCGTTACTTTTTCTGGATCTACTTCAATTCCTTTAGCAGTTATAATATGTCCAAGGAAGGTCACCTTTTCCAACCAGAACTCACATTTCTTGAATTTGGCGTAAAGTTTCTCCTGACGCAAGGTTTCCAATACGATCCGGAGATGCTGTTCATGTTGAAGTTTGTCACAAGAATAAACCAGGATGTCATCTATAAAAACTATGACAAAACGATCAAGATAAGGGTGAAAAACACGATTCATCAAATCCATGAAGACGGCGGGTGCGTTGCTGAGTCCGAAAGGCATGACCACAAATTCATAGTGTCCGTATCTCGTTCTGAAAGCCGTCTTTGGTACATCCGTCTCCTTTACTTTGACTTGATGGTATCCCGATCTGAGGTCTATCTTTGAAAATACACTGGTACCCCTTAGTTGATCAAAAAGATCTTCAATTCTGGGCAGAGGATACTTGTTCTTGATGGTACGCTTGTTAAGCTCCCGGTAGTCAATACACATCCGAAAACTTCCGTCTTTCTTTTTCACGAATAACACTGGAGCTCCCCAAGGTGATACACTCGGACGAATGAAACCCTTATCTAACAGTTCTTGGAGTTGGACCTTTAGTTCCTGCAGTTCCTTTGGTGCCATTCTGTATGGTGCTTTTGACACTGGTGTTGAACCTGGAATGAGGTCGATCTCGAATGCAACCTGACGTTCCGGTGGAAGGCCTGGTAAGTCATCTGGAAAGACATCAACGTACTCTCTGATAACAGGTACTCTTTCAATAGGATTCATCTCCCGTTCGGAGCTCATAACGTTCACTATCCATGCCTTACAATCGTCGTTCTTGAGAATTTTGACTGCTTTCATTGCTGATATAACTCTCTGGTTGCTTTCGACTGGAGTCCCGGAAAAAGTAAATTCTTCGCCATCTGAGGTTCGTAGAATAATCTCCTTGGCATGACATCTAATTACCGCACGATTAGCCTTCAACCAATCCATCCCTAGAATGACATCAAAATCTCGCATATCCAGCGCATGTAGATTGGCAAGTAGGATTCTGTTTCCGAAAGCGATCTCCAGATCTCGGTATGAATGTTTCGTTTTTATCACTTTTCCAGAGGGAATGCTAACGTCTAGGGTTTCAGCGACTATCCTACCGTCCTCATGTTTTAACAGATCACAGAACTTGGTAGATATAAAGGAATGAGATGCTCCAGTGTCGAATAAAATTAAAGCAGGCACGCCACACACTGACAACATACCTGTCATTGTTTCCGGTCCTTCAGCTGCCTCTGTTCTGGTAAGAGCGAAGGCTCTTGCTGGTCCGGTTCCGGATCTGGGTCTTGGTGTAGCATTTGTTCTTCTTGGTTTTGAGCAAGAGTCCGCTTTATGACCCGGTTCTCCACAGTTGAAGCAGTTTGGGCAAGAGGCCGCAATATGGCCTGGTCTTCCGCACCTGTAACAAGCCGGAGGCGTCCTCATACAAGGCCCCACATGGATTCTTCCACAGTTTTGACAAGGGTTTCTTGAATTAGGATTCTGAAAGAGAGGAGCATTGTTGGGTGGTTGTGGTCGGTTCTGAGTAAAGCTCCGGTTGGGTCCCGTCCACTTCCGTTTCCCGAGTCGCGTCTCTATCTTCTTGGGAGGCGCGGTATCTAACCGTAGTCTTGAGGAAATCTCCTGAGCTCGTTCTACAACCACTGAATATGACGTTATGCCTTGTCCGGCAAGAATGGAACTGATCTCGGAACGGAGGCCCCTCTCGAACCGTCGAGCTTTCTTAACTTCCGAATCTACTAGGTGAGGTGCATACCTGCTCAACTGATTAAAACTTCTTTCATATTCCCCTACCGATGAGGTCCCCTGTCGTAGATGTAAGAATTCAGTTTCCTTTCGGTCCCTGTATGACTGCGGTACGAAACCTTGAGTAACCTGTTCTTTAAAGTCTGCCCAAGTTAGCTCTTCTACTTGTTCTTGTGTCAGAGTCCTGGCGTGTGACTCCCACCAATGACCAGCTTCCTCGATCATCTGAAAGACTGCACAAGAAACTTTCTGGTTTTCGGTGCACGATAAATGTCCAAACAGGCGATCCAACGCCCTCAGCCACTCCTCTGCCTCGGCCGGACCTCCCTTGCCTGAGAAGGTCGGGGGGTTGAAACGTCGAAATTGTTCCACTACTTGATTTGTATCATTCCTGCTCGATGTCGTTGAAGCCGGCTGAGTTGATTGAAAATGTTGAGCTAGGCCACGTAATACTGACACTAGGTCTTCCATGGTATTGTTTGCATTAGTCGACGATGGGTCCGCCATTGATGCTGGATTCTTCCTGGGTCTTCCTCGGGGCATAAGTATCTAATAAGAGACATGATATAATCATCACACACAAGGCTCCAAGTAGAAATCTTCGAGGAATATGATAAATTCCATACGCTCATCGTAGAAAAGAAAAGATCTGAATACGTCATAAAGAAACGAAGAAACAGAAAATACGCGAGTCGTAGAAAAGAGGTAAAGATATACATAACATCGCAAAAGATAGATAAGAGAGTAGCTCGGAACCATACAACAGAATCCAAAATAAAAAGTGTCAAGCACCAACATACATCTGAACAAAAGTAAACATAGTCTCGAGCAGAAAAGATAGAAAAGAAAGGAAGGGAAACTAGGAGCAGCTACACAACAATCGCTGCAGCTCCGGCAGCTGGGGGCGGTGGAGGTGGTCCCCTGAAACGACGGTGAGGAGGGCTGGGCACCTCCTCTGGATCTTCTTCAGGCTCTTCTTCTTCATCGCTGCCTGGAGGATCGAAGGGTCCGGGTGGAGGCATCATCGGTTGTCCCTCGCGTACCCATATGTCAAGGAGTATACCAATAAAGTGAGGAAATGAGATGATCGGCTGTCCCGTACGGATATCGTAAACGACTTCATTCTGGTGTACCCTTTGGACGACTTCGGTCCACCGTCCGGGTAGCATGTTGACCACGTGTTCGCTGGCATTTGTCTCAGAGATCGCTCCGTGGGTTCTCCTCCAGAGAGTAAGTAGACGCGTTAAGAACATACCTACTGACTCTCCCGGCTCCATTCTAGCTCCGTAGAATGCCATCCAAACTTGAGCTGGTATTACTTGTCCACCTGTGCTTTTTAGAGCCGTGAGTTTCGTCCTTGCCATCTGTGTCGTCATAACATAACTACCCGACTATACGCAACTAACTTAAAAGGAAAGCATAAAACAGAAACTACAGAAAATCCCAACTATCACATAAACATAAACATAAACATCAACATAAAATAAATAAACAATACTCAGAATATCAAACTCAGGGTGGAGAAGTCTTGCGGAGAGAGATGTGCTTGTCCCTGTTTTCAAAACATACGTTAGAATAAAATAAAAAGAAGCGAACAGGGTCCTAAAGGGCAGGACCTTGCTCTGATACCATAACTGTCACGCCCCGAAACTTAACCCTATTTTATTACAAAAGATTAATAAATTTTATGAAAAACATTTTTATATTATCAGAGTGTCCCCGACAGGCGTGCAGGAAAGAAGAAAGAAAGAAAAGAGAAACGAAGATGATACATATATATGTATATAACGAACTTTGAAAGTTAACTATGTACAGCAGCGGATCTTAAAATACGTGTTTAAACCCAACAGAAACGTAAATGTACGTTGTTTCGAAACAGTTTAACAAACTATCGAAATTAACAAAAGGGAAACTTTAGCAGACAGGGCACATCTCTCCCTTCAACTTCTCCCAACAAAATCATCACCTGTAACAAACACGTAAGCGGGGTGAGTGCATAGAAATACACCCCGTGGAGGCAAGTTCATAAATTAATATAAAACTTTAAGACAGATAAGCAGTTAATCACAGCAAGTACAATGCACAGCACGTAAATGATGTGGGCGCAGGTATATCCCGCCTTACCCCACCACCTTATCCTCCTGGTGATTATTTGGTCAGGGGGACTTCACCAATCCTCCGTTTTCCTGTTAGGACTTAATCCCAACCTGTCTTCCCAAAGACCGTGCACATGAACACATATCTTAATTCCAACAAAAGATTTAACTCACAGCACGTAGTCAAAGCATATAAATACGAACATGTATAACGCTTAATAGCATACTGATATCATCAATCATCTTTCATGCTCATAAACTCAAGTCGTAAATCATATAACGTTCGTCATCATAATATAATTTATCGAAAATCCTAACATGCGACTATGCAGGATAAACGTAAAGTTAAACATTAATTCAGAAATTACCCCCACCTCAGCCTGGGCGGTGCGATTAACACGTTCTTTTCCTTTTAATTTGGTGATGAGTTCGATGCGTTTGGGCCTACAAACACACAACATAAAATTATTAGATTATGTAATTATTTAAGCGTTTATAATTAAATGCTCGAAAGAAACTACGAATTGAAAATAGAACAGAACTCGACCCGATTAGGTCTAGAAATATAGAGGATTCAAAAAGGAAGGTTTAGAGACGAGAACGGATTAAAACGGATAAGAAACGAAGCTAAACGAAGCATTTTAGGGTTTGGAGGGTCTGAGGGGTAAAACTGTAATTACAGATAAAGTTTGGGGTCGAAACGAGGTTTCAAGAATCTGGAGGGGTCGAATTGCAATATCGGAAAGTCTTGGGGTGAAAATCCAAGCCTTGAGAAGTTTTGGGGGTGGAAATATAATTTCCAAAACTTCAAGGACCAAAAAGTAGATGTTAGAAGGTTAAGGACTAAGTTGAAAATCAACACAACTTTGAGGAATTGCAAAGAAGCCCCTAGAGATTATCTAATTCCCAAAATCAAACCCATCTTCCAAACCACCCACTGTCACCACCGCCGGCGACTCCGTGTCGCCGGTCACCGCCCGCCACCACCACCACTCGCCGGCGCTCCTCGCGCCGGCCACCATAGCACACGGCGGCGCTAAAAGCGCCGCCCAAACACCACCCAACACAGCCTTTTCGCGCATGCACATACTCCCTTCTCCGGCGGCCATTGCCGCCGGCTACACACACCCACGGCGGCGCTGTGTGCGCCGCCCCCCATCACCCAGGTCAGAGAGAGAGACGGGAAAGAGAGCGAGAGAGATCAGAAAGAGGGAGGGATAGCAGCATAGAGAGAGAGGTTCGAAGAGAGAGAAAGCAAGGGAGAGGAGAGAGAAAACATTGCATGCAGAAACTTCTGGCGACGATTGCCGGAGATCGAGCCGTTCGATCGACGATCCAAGCCCGGAATCACGACGGGCTCGGCGAGAGCTTTCATTGCATGTATAGATCGGCTCGATCGGAGAAGGGATGAAGGAGATACGAAGAGAGAGAAAAAGGTGGGTTTCTAGAGAGAGAAAACCGTGTCTTCTCCGGCGAATTGCCGGCGAACGCGGCGGCGGATGACGATTCCGAGCCCGGGGTTGGAACGGGCTCGACGAGAGCTTCAAGATGGTATAGGTTACGATACGTTTTGAGTCGGAGGAAAATCCGGCGACGGTGGTCGCCGGCGGCGGCGACGGCGGCGCTCCGGCCAGCCGGCCGCCGGAAACTTAGAGAGAAAGAGGAGCATTTCATAACTTAGTTACCTTAGGTTAAAAATATATCATATGCTTTTACCATATGTGTATCAAATGTTTTATACCTTAGTTTAATAACTTCATTAACTATTTTATATTCTTAAACTTTATATTAAACACTCTTATGATATTAATTAATTTGGGATATCAAACGAACTCCGATTTGATCCATTCTTTTTGTGTTTTGTTCGATTTTTCGTTCTCGTTCATCTCGTCCCACTTATGAATTATTTTGTTGACTTTGTATTTTTACGAAATAAATCTCCCAAAAGTTAACTTAATTAAAGTATGTTTATAATTAAATTTTCCGAAACGCACGTAGAATAAATCAAATAATTAAGGGTTTAGATAGTTAATTATCAAATTATGCATCGGTAAAATCCTAGTCGTCACAAGATTAAAATGGAAAATGAGTCAAGAAAGTATACAGCTTTTTCTACTCCACAAGGTCAGTATATCTAGAATGTAATGCTAATGAGACTTGCAAATGCACCCCAGATATAACAACGAAAAGTGGATAATCTATTTAAAGATTATTTCGAGTTTATATTTGTCTATATAGACGACATATTAATTACATCTAAAAATATGAAAGAACATATTAAGCATCTTGAAATATTTTCTGAAATATGTTATAAAGAAGGATTAGAGCTATTTGAAAAGAAGGCAATAATCGCAGTCAATAAGATTGAGTTTCTCGATGTTATTATTGACCAAACAGGTATGGAACTTCAGAAACATATTGTTGAAAAAATATGTAATTTCCCTAATGTTCTAAACATAAGAAGCATCTCCAAAGCTTCTTGAGTGTTGTTAATTTTGCAGGTAGTTTTATTAAGGACCTAGCAAAATACAGAAAGGATTCTCATCCTCTATTACAAAAGAATGAAAAAACAATGAAAATGGGAAGACATACATTCTCGAAGAGTTCGCGAGCTAAAACAGATTTGTAGTAATCTGCCGAAACTCGCAATACCATAGGATGAAGATCAATTAGTTGTCTATATAGACGCTAATGATTTTCGATGGGCAACAGTGCTCATGCGAAAGACATCTACAGGAGAAGAACCTTGTAGATATACATGAGGGTTATTCTCGGAACAACAAGCCAAATTATGACACACTAACGAGAAGGAATTCTTTACAGTTTGGAAGGCTTTTAAAAAATGGCCTTTATTCTTATTAGTAAAAGAATTTACATTAAAAGTGGATAATATGAATGTTAAGGCTTTCTTAAAAAATAAACTCGAATAAAAAATCAAGAAAGCCCGTATTATCAGATGGCAAACAGAATGCCAATATTATATATTTGATATTGTCATGGTGAAATCTAATGAGAATATTCTTGCAGATTTCCTAACCAGAGATGAATATCCTTGAAGCAGATTCCATCACAGTACGAGCTAGATACCTCAGGGAAAACCTTGAGGAGTTAGATAAGAGATATGGCTTACTAAGGATGCGTGTTGAAGCCGCTGCCTATGTTCAAAGGGTAGATTGGGATTCGGTCCAGAAAGCCATAAGTGCTCTGAGAGCAGCTCATGCCCATTTATGGGATGCGCTCGAAAGTCCTCTACTCAAAGCGGGTTCACCATCAATGACCTAGAGAGAGGTTCACGAGAAAAGTTCAGCATCGATGAACACTCAGGGTAATTTTATACCCGAGGCAGGAAATCCTACCGATATAAGTTTTTCATCAGATTCTGGTAAAAAATAGATAATGCCAAAATGAGTGATCTATCGGACTCCGATAGAACAATTAATTTGGAAAGTCAGGACTTTGTTTCGGACAAACCAAGTTAACCCAGCACCTCTGGGGTTAAAGAGAGAGAGGTTAACCTTAGGCCACAGACAGACCCAAGAAAGGTTAACACTAACGAGCCGTTTTCTCCTTTATAGGTTTATCAAAGAACATGGGAGAAATTGGTGACAAGGAATGAGATCAATCCCAGTAAAGTAATTGCTGATTGGTCTAGAAAATATCCACGAGTATGGATGTTAATGGGTGCAAACCCGTGAGATGTTCGAGAATGGTACGATTTTGGAGCTATTGCTTCAATTCTTACCACCACATCAAGCTTTTCGGAGATTTCTAAATTACCGGAATGGATTGCCACTACCATGCATGACTCATGGCAAAATAATCTACACCTTGGTCGTGGAGACATTCTGGAGCTTAAATTCATTTCACCAGCTCCAGAAATTACAGGAAAAGGGTCTCATCCAATCTTCCATTTCATGAAGCTATAAAGACCGGATATGGTGGCATTTAATAGAGTTAAAACACCACCAACCAACAATCCTCTGGTCATCGCCCTCACCGAAGATGATATATCTACCAGGCAAACATGGGAATTTAGGTCTGTCTCACAGAGATGGACAAGGTAAAATACTCGTTCAAGATATTTCAAAATTCTGTGAATGGGTCATTCCTGTTAAACTCCATGATAAAAAATACTATTGGATTTGCTGAGAATTTATTCGAGAATAAAAGAAAGCTGATTTGGGAAAATAATGTTCCAGCGATGGAAAACACAAGAAAGAAGATATGTAATATGATATATATCGGACGATGGGAAGAACGATTATGTTCTTGCTGTCAACTATTGGAGAAGCCATTGTTCAGACAAGGTTTCAAAATAAAGGAAACCGGCCCGAACCACAACATAAGTAGAAGGGTCCAGAAAGGGATTTTTAGAAAATAAAACCCAAAGATGTAAAAGGAAGCGAGTCTAATTAGACTCGATAATAAATTTCATTGTATAGGTAGGATAATTCCCATGTAAGGCCCTACCACAAGTCTGCCGACACTACAAGACAACCTTCAAAAGATTCCACCCGACAAGGAATGATGGAAGGATCTACCAACAAAAGATGGTGGGTGAAATCACATCCCACTTCCACAAACCGATGAAGGATGGTGGGAGAATTCACATGGCCACTTACCCGACAGGAGAAGGTGGAGGATGCTGGCACAAGGACAATTAAGGAAAAAAGACTAAAATCTGCATTTGAAATCTACAGAAATCACCTATAAAATGAGGCATTCAGTCTTTGGAGAAGGGCATAAAAAATCGTCAATATTTCCTGAGTACTTCTCTCTCTAAAGAGTCTTAAGTGTTCTAGTTTATGGCGGTTTCCCCAACAGTATAAGCCATGATCGGCTAAACAAGTATTCTCCTCCACCGGTGGAGAAATAGTATTGTAAAATAAGTTGTATTTTATTTCTTCAATAAAAAGAAGACTTTTGTTTCTTCATGCTATCCAAAAGATTTTGATTACTCTGTAAGAACAATACCGGCAGTGCGTCTCCCGTAATCTTCTTGAAAACTCTACCAGGTGGTGAGAGTAAGGATTGCGATCTGGGTCCTCATCGTGAAGGAGTGGAACCACCGATTGCAGATGTGTGGTTAGATCTTTGATCTGTAAAAACCAACCGAAAATCAGGAGGATTTAAGACAAAGCCAAATGTATGAATTGAACATAGTATGATTTTAATTTTCAAAATTTAAACCTTTAAAGATTGATTTTCTTTTGGAATAAGTATATAGGCTGAAATACTTTCCTCGTGCTAATATTATCTAAAAACAGTGGTCTGGAATGAATAACAATGCCACATACAAATTCCTTCGGAAACTGAATCTAAAAATAATCATAATTTAAAAATACGGAAGCATGTTCGGCCTGATATTGATCAATTTACGTTTTATTCGGATATTATTAAATAAATGGAGTGTAATTGAGGAAATTTTAATTTCATGAACATCAAAGGGTATAAGGGTTAATTTTTTTTGACCTATAGTGGAAAGGGATTCTTATTTTAAAATATAAATGTTTTTATGATATTTAAATAAGAAGAGTAAACTACTTTTTTCGCCCATTATGTTTGCCGTTTCGCAGTTTTGCCCTTTTTAATTTCGGGCTTGCAATTTAGGACTTTCTATTTTACGGACTGACAATTTAGGACTTTATTTTTTATCAAAGGCAATGTAGGATTTTATGTTTTCAAAATTAGCAATTATTGCCCAATTTCAGTCCGAATTGTTTATTTGGGCTGAAATTACATGTTTTTCGGGCTTAATTTGATGAGGTGGCGAGTGATTATCTGACGTGGAATTTCTCTCTCTAAAACCCGTTTCTCTCTCTCTTCAAATTTAGGTCATCCGGCCACCGATCGGAGCGATTCTTGTGCCTATCTTAAAGTTCTCGCCGAGCCCGTTCTGAATCCGGGCTCGGATCAGCCATCCAACGCCGCCTCCGCCGGCAATCGGCTGGAGAAGTCGCGGTTGTTTCTCTCTCTAAAACCCGTTTCTCTCTCTCTTCAAATTCAGGCCATCTAGCCACCGATCGGAGCAATTCTTGTGCCTATCTTGAAGTTCTCGCCGAGCCCGTCATGAATCCGGGCTCGGATCATCCATCCGATGCCACCTCCGCCGGCAATCGGCCGGAGAAGTCACGGCCATTTCTCTCTCTAAAACCCGTTTCTCTCTCTCTCTCTTCAAATTCAGGCCATCCGACCACCGATCGGAGCGATTCTTGTACCTATCTTGAAGTTCTCGCCGAGCCCGTCATGAATCCGGGCTCGGATCATCGATCTGACATCATCTCCGCCGGCAACGACCGATCAAACTCTCGGCCTTTCTCTCTCTCTCTCTCTCCTCCCTCTCTCTCTTCGATCTCTACGTCAACAAATTAGAAGCCATGTAAGCAATCTCAGCCCGAAATCACCACTCACGTATAAAAATGTATGATTTCAGCCTAATTAATCGATTCGGGCCGAAATTGGGTAGTAATTGTGAAATTTAAAAAAATAATGTCCTAAAATGCAAGCCCGAATTCAAAAAGGGCAAAATTGCGAAACGGCAAATATAATGGGCGTAAAAAGTAGTTTACTCAAATAAGAATTTACAAAGAAGGGCTATTTTAATAATAATTTGTGTTTACTAGGCTCTTTAAATGAAAGCCCCAAAATTTAAGGGGGGTTTATTTAAAGAGACCAATCCACATAAATAATTATTTAAAGAGACCTCATTTACAAATCTTTAGGTAAATAACCTTTGACTTGAGATGGGGTAAATTTTGTAAATAAAAAGAAATTGTGGGAGTTTTTAATAAATATGAATAAGTTTGATATGCCAAAAAAAAACTCCCATCAAACCACCAACCCAAAACACGATTAGAACATGAGCGGAAGAATTTTTTGATCATTCTTGCATTTCCTTTCACTTTTGAAAACCGATCAATCCCATTGATGTTGATTCCTGAGTTTGACACTCTCATTTTCTTTACTTTATGAAAATTTATGGCATTGATGATCTCAATCTCAAAAAAAGGAGGCACATTGCAAGGGTTTCATTGAAAAACTTCTCTTTGGGAAAAAAAGATATGTTTTATGACTGTACAAACATGGGTATGCTTTAGTGATTATAAAATCCTACTATGCAATTATAGAACACAAAATTTTGATGAAATCATTATTTTTTTTGTTTGGATACTGTCATAACGAATCTTCAGTCGTTATATTTAATTCGTAACGACACTGTGTTGTTATCGTGCTTCTGAATTTTATGAAAAACAATCATATTATATTTCTATCTTATTCAAGGATTTGTGTTATTTTTTGGTTTTAAGACTCACTTCCTATTCTGAATTTTTCATAACGACATGTAACTTTGTCATAACAACTCTGAAGATGTTATATGTTATGAATAACGATATGTCATTCTTGTTATGATTCTGTTATTATATGCACATATAATAATTGTTTAGTTTGCTTTATAATTATTGTGGTTATTTTTGTAAAGTTTGATATATTTAAATAATTTATAGATTAATGTGGTTTTTTTAACATAATATGCAACCATGGATATTAATGATACAGTTTGGATTGCAATATGTCATGATGTCATTTTTTAGGAGAAGGCTGATGTTGGATGGAGTTGGAAGTACAAGGGGAACAGTGAAAAGAATTTGACATCGCTCTTGGTTTCAAAGTTCATTTCGTATGCAGAATTATATAAGAAAGTAGAAGAAGGATTGGACATAGATATTAGACTTCAAAATATGGAGTTTGTAGCACTTGATCCCGGGATGTCTAATCTTCCTATCCTACCAATGAAGATTGACAGTGACAATAATGTGTTGTGGTACATATCTGTTTGTAAAGAAGTCCCACTTTGTGTTACTATCTTAATAAAAGATATCTTGGAATTTAATGAAAGCTTGAGTGATCAGGATGTAAATACTTTAGAATATGGAGTTCAATTAGATCATGATGTGGTTCAGAATCATAAAATTGATTCCCCTGGAAGTAGAGACACAAACGATCTTTATTATGCCGATTTGAATATAGTTACTTAAATGTAAAATCCTGAAGGATAGAAATTTGGGGAACTATTTGTCGGTGACATCATTCAAGATGACAATGATGTTCTTGTTGAGCAAGTTGTTGAAACATCAGATGTTCGGGTTGATAATAATGTTGGTGTGAGCAATTGTGAAGAATTGTATATATCCATGGATGCTCTGAATTTGACTGTTGATTTAGCACCCATTCAACCTGTATCATTAACAAGAATTCTTGAGAAAGAAGATGTACAAGTTAAGAAAATTTTCTCATCCATAAGGCTTTGATATCAAAGATGCAACTTCTATCTTTGAGAGGCCACTTTGAGTTTAAGGTGAAGAGATCAACCAAGACTCTTTATTCTATCACTTGTCTTGATGAAAAATGTAATTGGATGTTGAGAGCCATGAAGATGAAAGGGTCTGATATGTTTGAAATTCGGAAGTATGTTGTCTTTCACACATGTTCCATGAGTGTCCGACATAGAGATCACAGACATGCTACATATTCAATGATTGGGTCTCACATCAGTGCCAAGTTCGAAGATCTTACCTTAATATACAATCCAAGAAACATTATTTTCGTTATGATTTTGATATAACCATAAGTTACACCATGGCTTTCATGGCTAAAGATTATGTAGTATCTTGAGTACGGGGGACTTCAGATGAAAGTTATGTTGCCTTGGAGTCTTATTGCCATGTTTTGAAGGAAAGAAATCCTGGTACATTAACATTCATTGAAACATGGGATGCCAAATGCTTCAAGTATTTTTTCAAGGCCTTAGGTTCAAGAATACATGGATTTCAAACTTCACATTGACGGGTAATTTCCGTTGATGGTACATTTCTAACAAACAAATATAGAAGTACTCTGCTTGTTGCCACGTGTCAAGATGTGAATTTGTAAATTTATCTTCTTGCATGGGCTGTAGTTGACTCTGAAAATGAAGCTTCATGGATTTGGTTCTTTTGTATGTTGAATGATCACATAATTAGATATTCGGATGAGGTTGTAATTATATCTGATCATGGTAAAAGTATTCCTACTGATTTTAGGAAAGTGTATGGTTTAGCTCATCATGTACGCTGCATATGGCACTTGCAAAATAATTTGAAGAAAATTTTTCCAAGAATAGATTTTGTAACATTATTTTGGAGAACAACAGAAGCTTACAATGTGATGGATTTTGAGAAAAATATGACTGCTCTTTATGGGTTGCATGAAGGAATTAGAAATTATCTTGAAGTGGAGGTTAGAGGTGTTAGTGTCTGGAGTAGAGCTCATAGTAAAGGCATACGCTATAATATTATTGTAGCGCCCAGGAAAAAAATAAAGCATAATTGGATAATTAAATAATTAAACCCTTAATTGAATTATTATGTTATTTGCGTTAACCCTTGACTGTTTAATTTAATTACGTGCGTTTCAGATAAGTGATAAATGCATGTTTTAGAAGGAAGTATAATTTAGTCGCAAAACATAGATTATAATTTTATCATAAGATGCGTAATGGAAAAACGAGAAGATAGAAACAAATTAGAGGTCAATCGGAGACTCGTAGCTCAAATGGCAAAGAAAAGGGCGAAATATGAAGATTCGGAAAAACGAAAGATATTTTCGGTGAATAGTGATCAAGATATTTCTGATGAATAGTACTTTTGGATATCTATAAATAGGGGTGTTTTCGATTCAAAAATCAATATATTTTCGAACAAGCCAAGAATCGCGAAAAATACATAAGTCTTTCTCTCCTCCATCCTCTCTCTCTCCTCTGTTTTCTAGCCTCCGGTGCCTCCGCCGGTGTCGTTAAATCATTTTTTTCGGTTTTGGCTGATTTTCACATAGAACGTAGGCCTCATCGAGACGAGTCTAGGATAGGTCTCGGATTTTAATTCCAATATCTCCTTCGCCGAAAAACAGTAGAAATGTCGCCAGAAAAACCTAATCCTTGTTTTTCCACCCTTTCTCTCTCCTCCGTTCTCTCTTTCTCTCCTCCTTCGCCGGAGTGGTGGCTGACCATCCCGAGGTGTTGGGTTGTCGGTTGGAGGTGGTGGCGGCGCCGTGGGCGGCGGCGCCGGAGCTATGTGTGTGTGAGCGTGCATGTGTGCTGTGTGTATGCTTTGGTTGTGTTGAGGGTGTTTGGGTGGTGTTTGGTTGCGCCGGCGATGGGAGGTCACCGGCCATGGGTGCTGGAGGTGTCGCCGGCGACTTCCAGTCGCCGGCCGGAGCTGGAAGTGGTGGTGGAAAGACGGTGGTGCAAGGTGTTGTGTATATGCATGTGTGTGTGTTGATGTTTGGGGGCTGTTTGGAGGGGTTACTATTCACGCCGGAGCTGGTGGTGGCCGGTGTTAGGGTCGCCGGCGGGTTAGGTGGGGGCGGCGGCGCCGTAGCTGGAGGTTGTTGGAAGATGGCTGGAAAGCTGCTGCTGCTGGGCGATGCCGGGAGGGTGCTGGGCGCACAGGTGCCGGGAGACGCCGAGAGCTGAGCGCGTAAGGCACTGGGCTGAGTTACTGGACGTTGGCGCACGGGTGTACGCGATGGGCGCGCAAGCGTTAGGAGACACCGTGAGCTGGGCGTGCATTGTGCATGCGCGTGTGCGACGCTAGGAAACAGGTGCGCGTGGCGCCGTGTTTATGATATGAATCTCGTTTTTTCCGTCGTACATTATCATCGAGTCATCGCGATGAGATGTCGTCGACCGAGAGTCGGGGGTCCCGGTCAAAGTCAACCTTTTTACCAAAATTACCAAAATACCCCTCAATCTTAAAACGTGTCGTTTGAGCTCGTTTCAACTCCGATTGAGCTCATTCTTTTTCCATTGCGACCCAAATCATTCCCTCTTTCTTATTAGTTACTGAACTAAAACTTCCACTCTCGTTTCTTCAACCTTAATCTTTAGATCTTCCGGTCCGTCTCATCTTTATCGGTCGTATCTTCTCTGAGATCGTTTATACCTTTATTTCACGTATTAAGGATCTAAGAAACATAGTTACTTGTGTAGGCTATCAGTTAGATCATACGTTTGATACTTGATACTAGACAACTCACGTGGTAACCACCGAACAATTTGTTTATTGTTTTTCCTATTTGATGTATGAACTGTTGAATCTTATATGAGGTGATTATATGCTATGAATGTTGTGTTTATTTTACGATAGTGTGATAGGGATGAGTCATGGGCTGGGTGTCCATTGGGCTGTGTGTCCATAAAATAGGGATGTGCTATGTGTCCATTAGAGAATCATGGACTGAGTGTCCATTAGGGAGTCATGGGCTGAGTGTGCATTGGGCTTCATGTCCATTAGTGAGTCATGGGCTGAATGTTCATTGGGCTGCGTGTCCATTTGTGAGTCATGTCTTTTATGAGCTATGTCTTTTTACCGAACTTTTATATGTTTGAATTGCTATAACTACTTGATAACTATTAAAGACATGTAAAGTATCCTCATGAGTGTATTCAAACACACTCACCCATATTCTTTACTCACACTACAGGATATGAAGAGAATCATGATACGTAGAGAGAGGGGTGCCTTATCAGCTGTGTCCTTTTTCCGGGTTTGTCTTTTAAAATTATGTTGATCGTTTGTAAAATTAAATCGTTCATCTTCTTTGTAAAGGATCCTGATGTTTTTTCGCTGCGTAAGGTTTCAAACTCTTTGTTGTGATTTCCATGTTTAGATTTTGATGAGACAAACCAAGAAAGTAATAGGAAGCTTGAGTACCCCATTTTTCATAATGTTTAAATGAAAACATAGACTAGGATTGAGTCTTGTTACAAAAACTGAAAGATGGAGGTACACATGCATACAATGCTGCATCGAAGAATTCAGAACGAAGTTGCTACAAGAAAAATGGCAACACTACAAGAAGGCAGTTACAGCAGTGCAACAAAAAAAGAAGAAACGGCATGCACCATCGCTGCAAGAAAAAGCTACCAGAATACTACAAGAAGGTCTAAGTTACAGCAGCGCTGCAAAGAACAAACAGCTGCAAGCAGACCTAGGATACAGCGCTAAGCTTTCTGTTCAAGCAAGTCAACTAAAGAAGTATCCTGCAATCCAGGAAAGGATAAATGCAGTACGAGGAACGAGGATCCAGAATTACTAAATAGAGTCGTTCCAGAGAAGATCAAAGTTGCAGATACGGAGCCAATGGCAAGACGCTACGTGGACTAACGCACCGCAGAAAGTTGCAAGACGCAACCATCGCATTAAATGCCCCAAAAGGAAAAGTCTAGTCGCATTAAATGCAAGTCATGCCTTTGATCAACTACGCTTTAATTCAAAATGAGAGATATCTCCTTTAACGGATATCTACTCTACAAGTATAAATAGAGGATGAGTAACCCTGGAGCTGACTACAGGAAAACTAAACAATTGAAATATTTACACAAAAACTCTCAAGCTTTCAAGCAATATTCTCTCAAGACATCTCTCAGTTCTAGTCACTCAACCTCTGTGAAGTGAAGCAAGTTCAAGCCGAAAGATCCTCTAAAGGATTTAAAAGCTCACTTCACCACACCAGTTGAAGAACAGATTTATATACTTTTAACCTATGTCTTGTGTGTTTAGGTTGTTTTAGGTGTCGAACAGTTGATAGGAGAAATCTTTGCTGTTTGTATAGTTGTCTAAGTGTTAGGCAACTTCCCTGTGTGGGAGTGTGAACCCTGTGTGGGTTAGCCTTTAGAGTTTGTAGTGCTGTGTGATCTCTGGACTCTAGTAGGTGGTTAACTTTGTAAGTTGATAGATTGTTAAGAGGGTCCTGTAAATCAATCTTGCTTAACGAAGTTCCTGCTCGAGGTAGCAGTAGAGTGGACGTAGAAGGGTTACACCACCTTCGAACCACTATAAGCCATAAGTGTTTTATTGCTTTCTTATTTGCGCTTTACATTTCATATCTATCTCTATCATAAGCATAAAATGTTTTGCAAAGGAGCTTATTTGAGAAAACCAGCCTTGTGTCATAAAACCGTATTTTCCGCTGCGCATAAAACTATAAGTTACCGCATGTAGCACTGCATCCTAGTGCTGTAAGTAATAACTGACTGGCGCTGTAAGTTCAAGTAACTTACAGAACAGTGAAGTTTTAAACAGATTTTCAAAATCAACCAAGGTTCATTCACCCCCCCTCTGAACCTCGGACACCACTTGGGACCCAACAAGTGGTATCAGAGCAGGTTGGGTTAAAAGCCAACTTGTCTAGGTACCTACCCAAATCTACCTTTGCCTCGCTGTTTTCTCTGCATCCTAATCTCATTCTTTTTCAGCATATCATGGATTCCTCTAGTCATAAGTTACCCATGTTTTCCTTAGAAGAATATGACGATTGGAAGATAAGAATGCAGGCACATCTGTCAGCAATGAATGATGAGATGTGGATGGTCATCACCGAAGGACCGATTATCCCTATGAAGGTGAACCCCATGTTCGGTAGAGAAGTAGAAGAAGGAGCACAGCCACCTCCCAACTTCATGGTCAAGCCAAGATAAGAATGGAACAATGAAGACAGGAAGAGAGCCAACCTAGACAATGTGGCCAAGAATGCTCTATTCATCACCTTGGATAAAAGGCACTTTCAGCAAAGTCAAAACTTGTAGAACATCCAATGAGATTTGGGAAAAGTTGGAACAAATATATGAGGGGACAAAACTCACTAAAGATAATAAGATCTCCAACGCCACCCAACTATTTGAGCTCTTCGAGATGAAGAATGAAGAGACTCTTGAGTAACTAGATTTAAGATTCACATCCATTGTGAATGAGCTAGAAGCTCTAGGTAAGCACTATACTCAAAAGGAGAAGAACATAAAAGTGCTTAGAGCCCTGCCCGCGGAGTGGGATAGCAAGACCACTACCATGAGAGTGTCTATGGATTTGAAATCCATGAGTACGTTTGATCTATTCTCCGACCTCAAAGCATTCGAATACGATATCAACAAACGAAGACAGGAGTCAGAAGAATCGAGCTCTAAAGTTACAGCGCTAACTGCTAGAGGACCCAAAGATACAGCAACCACCAGTTGCAGCAAGCATTCAGAAGTTATAGTAGAAGACGCTGAGGAAGATATGGCTCTTCTTCTAAAGAAATTTAGGAGATTCATAGAGAGCAACAACAGCAACAACAACACCAACCTCAATAAGAGGAATGACTTCAGAAGAAGTCATCTACCTCCTCAGGTATCCTCCTCTCTTAGATCTAATACAACTGACCTTGATTTGTGTTATAATTGCAGGAAGCCTGGACACTATGCCAGAAGTTGTCCACATCCAACAGTGCACAAATACCTAGAAGGAGAGAGAGAACAAAGGAAAGAAAAGAAAAGAGAGGATAGACACAAGCTTCGAGCTCTCATTGGAGAAATGGAAAATGCCAAAGATACATCAGTCACAAAGGAGAAACTAAAGGCTGTAGAATCCTCTGACAGCGACACTGAAACCTCATCTTCTGATGAAGAAGCACTGATATGCCTGATGGCAAACAACTACGAGGAAAGTGATGAAGAAGAGGTAACCAACCAACCGATGTCCATACCAGAAAAAAAGGAGTTGAACATGATCCACTCTTTAAAAAGGATCATGAGTGATTTCGAGCAGATTAACTCAACTCATGAGGAGCTGAAAGTTGAGAATGAAAATCTAAAAATCGACAATGAGATCCTTAGAAGCAAAAATATTGATATTGCTAGAATGCTCGCTGCATGTGAGTCTGATAACTCAAGATGCAGTAAGCTACAAAAGGAGGTCTTAAGGCTAAGTCTGCTGGTCACTAAGCTAGAAACTGAGAAAGAGAACTTGCAGTCCATAGTCAAAACATTTAGCAAATCAGCTAAGGACGCAAGGGAGTGCATAAGTCAAAGTAGAAGCCCATTTGAAAAATCGGGCATAGGTTACAACACTCATGCCTCTCAGGATACAGCAAGTTCATCCAAGGCTGTAAAGTTTGTTCAAGCTGAAACTTCAATGGAGAATGAGTTACCCTGTAACTCAGAAAAGATCTTGAACAAATCAGCATTGATGGATAAGGGGAAGAAACCCCAATGCTTAGCTGCAGGAAGTAAGCCTGCATCTAAGAGTTGGCTGTAGCAGAAGCTATCTGCTATAAGCAGCAAGAAGATACAACGACCCACAAGGCTGCAGCACAAGAAGAAATTTCCCACCTATACTAAGACTTATATGTCTAAACCTCAAAGAGGATATACTCAAGGGAAGTATGGTGGAAGACCACACCACAAGGGTATTGGTAACACATATTTAATTTCTGCACACACATCCCTCAAGCTGTTAAAAAACGAAACAACATACATTCAGAGAACCAACAGATCTTACTGCAAAACATTGACTGTTAAGAAAGTGTGGGTTCCCAGAGTAACTAACCCCAAAGGACCCTTACAGAAATGGGTACCTAAATCTGCTTGAGTTTGTTGCAGGTTTCAGTGCCAGGTTACAGCAGCGATATATGGTACATAGACAATGGCTGCTCAAGGCACATGACAGGTAGTAAAGAAGCTCTAAAAGACTTCCAGGAATGCAAAGGACCAAAGGTCATCTTTGGAGATGATTCCAAAGGAAGAACAAAAGGAAGTGGATGCCTAGTCAAAGGAAACATAAAAATCAAAGATGTATCCTATGTGAAAGGCCTCGGATACAATCTTCTGATCATCAGTCAATTTTGTGATAAAGGATATACAGTGGAGTTCAACCTCAATAAGTGCTTAATCAAGGACAGTACATCAAATGGAGTCAAGCTTACAGGAATAAGAAGAGAAAACATATATCTTGCAGACTGGAACTCTTCTACTCATCCAACATGCTTCATTGTGAAAAGTCCACCAGAGCTGAGCTGGCTATGGTACAAGAGATTGAGTCATCTGAACTTCAAGACAATCAACAAGCTAGCAAGAAAAGGTCTTGTAAGAGGATTTTCGGATGTGGCATACAAAAAGGAAAATATTTGTGGAGCGTGTCAAAAGGCAAAACAAGTGAAGAGCTCATTCAAAGACAAGTTGCAGAAGTCATCTCACAGGATACTAGATCTTCTACATATAGACCTCTTTGGACCAGTAAAACCAACAAGCATAAGTGGGAAGAAGTACTTACTTGTGGTAGTAGATGACTACTCCAGATACACATGGACCATATTCCTTGCCAAGAAATCAGAAACACAAAGCAAGCTACCTGACCTAATGAAGAAGATTCAAAATGAAAAGAGCTTGAGCATCGTGAAGATCAGATCAGACAGAGGAACTGAGTTCACAAACAAATTCGTTGAGAAATTCTATTCTAACAATGGTATTCATCATGAATACTCTGCTGCAAGAACACCTCAACAGAATGGTGTAGTTGAAAGGAGGAACAAAACCCTCAAGGAAGCAGCAAGGACAATGATAGCAGAAGTAGAAATACCCAAGAGATTTTGGGCTAAAGCAACCAGCACTGCATGCTATACACAGAACAAATGTCTAATCAACAAAGATCTAGACAAAACCCCTTATGAAGTCTGGAATGGATATACACCAAATATCTCATATCTGCATATCTTTGGATGCAGGTGTTATATCCTCAATAATGGAAAGGAGCATCTAAAAACCTTTGATGCAAAATCAAACGAAGGAGTATTCTTAGGATACTCTACTGTGAGTAGAGCCTTCAGAGTCTTTAACAAAAGAACCTTAGTGGTTGAAAAGTCAATCCATGTGGTGTTTGATGAACCACATTGTGACACAAAGAAACTAGAAGAACCTGCGAAGAATACAGCTCCAAGGAAAGAAAGTGATGTTCCATATATTGAAGGAGTTCTGCATACAGAAGAAGACAAAGAAGAAGAAGCTGCACCTTTGGATGCAGCAGATAATCTTAGAACATCAGAACCTCCAATCTTACAGCAACATGAGGAGCAACCTAGACCTGTACATGCCTTTGATCCTGACAGGACATGGCTGAGAAATCATCCTAGGGATCTTATCATTGGAGATCTATCCATAGGAGTAAGGAAAAAAAGGTCCATCCTTCATGAAGCAATGTTGTCATGTTTCATATCTCAAACAGAACCTCAGAATGTTGAAGAAGCTCTACAGGATAGCAACTGGGTACAAGCCATGCAGGAAGAGTTAAATGGATTTGAAAGAAATCAAATTTGGCAAATAGTTGTAAGACCAACTCATCAAAGAGTTATTGGAACAAAATGGATCTTCAAGAACAAGCTAGATGAATCTGGACTCGTTGTGAGGAACAAAGCAAGATTAGTTGCTAAAGGATATTGCCAGGAAGAAGGAATAGATTTTGATGAAACCTTCGCTCCAGTAGCAAGGCTGGAAGCAATAAGGATTTTTCTGGCATATGCAGCTCACATGAACTTCAATGTTTATCAAATGGATGTAAAGAGTGCATTCCTTAATGGCATTCTTACAGAGGAAGTGTATGTAGAGCAACCTCCAGGTTTTGAAGATCAAGCAGAAGAAAAGGTGTTCCAACTACAAAAAGCTCTGTATGGACTCAAGCAAGCACCAAGGGTTTGGTATGACACCTTATCTCTCTATCTGCTGGAAAAAGGTTTCAAGAAAGGAACAGTGGATAAAACTCTATTCAGGATACAGGATGGAGACAATATACTTCTAGTACAGATATATGTGGATGATATCATTTTCGGATCCACCAACAAAGAGTTATGTGAGAAGTTCTCCAATCTGATGTAAACAAAATTCGAGATGAGCATGATGGGAGAATTAAGTTTCTTTCTATGGTTGCAAGTAAAGCAGCTGGCTGCAGGAACCTTCATCAGCCAGGTCAAATACACAAAGGAACTTATCAAGAAGTTTGGCATGGAGAATGGTTCAGCAACATCTGTTCCTATGTATACATCCACAAGCCTTGACAAAGATGAAGATGGTAAAGATGTAGATATCACGAAATACAGACGACTCATAGGATCCTTGTTGTATCTTACAGCAAGCAGACCAGACATCATGTTTGCAGTTGGAGTCTGTGTAAGATTCCAAGCAGCACCAAAGGAGTCACATCTTTCAGCCGTCAAAAGGATTATCAAATATTTGAAAGAAACTCAGGAAGTAGGCCTATGGTATCCCAAGCTGTAATACCCCAAATTTTTAATTAAATCTCTTTTATGAATAATAGACTTTTTATTTATTTATCATGGTCTCATAATAAATTATAGTGAATTAGTTATGCAGTGTGATCAGAACTCTTAAATAACTAGTAGACTTATAATCATATTAAATTAGATATAGAATTTTAGAATTTAAATTTATTGGTGGAGATAAGAATTAAGTTGTTGAGATATAATAGGGACCACATCTTTCTAAAAGGAAATAATAATAATAATAATAATAATAATAATAATAATCTAGGTGGTTGAGAAATACTAGAACTCCACGTTTCCTTTAACTCCTAAAGAAAACAGGGAAGTCCAAACCCTAAATGTATAAGTAGGGGGTTAAAACTTTAAAATAAATATGAGAAATTAAAGAACAAGAAATAGAAAATTTGGAGAAAGCAGAAAGAAGAGAATTACAAAAGCTTCCGCCGCTAATAGCTCGAGTACAACAATCCTACTAAGGTAATACAACGTTTGTTTACATCCATCAATTGTTTAGATGGTGAGATTTAATTTTACTTTATCATTAAAGAAACTGTGCATTCGAATGATAATTTGCTTTTGAAATAAAAAATAGAATAATTAGTTTATCATGTATATTTGAGAGTTGGATCGTCTTTCAGTCTAAATATAAGAGATGATACAGTAGAGCATTTTGCTGACCAAATTGATTAAATTAGAACTATGTTTTCGTTTTCTATATTTCATGTCGTGAAGTTAAGTTAGATTATAATAAGGTATAATTGTTCTTTGAAGTGTGGAATTAATAAATTAATTAAGATTTGAATAAAAATAAATAAATATAATAATTAGTTATCTTGTAGTGGCGGCAGTGAAGTAATGTTTCTTGGAATAATTTGAGAGAGTTAAAAAGTTAAACTAATGAGATTTAATTATTGAATTCATATTCTTGTAAGTAGTTTACAGATTGTTGTGTAGATTGGAAATTTATAAATAAATAATGTTGAGTTTGATAATTTCATTATCATATGTGGCAGTAACTCTAGAAAAATACATGAATTTACTTTAACAAATTATAAGTTTACCTCTTATTTAGCTTTAACAATTTTATTGTCTATTGTTGTATGTTATTAATTAAGATTAGATATTATCTTGAAGAATTGTCTTGATGCCAAAGGAAATTTCTAGTTAATCTACCAACACTAGTTAACTGTAATTGAATTATTAATTGATCAATTTGCAAATAATGTTTTTCCAGTGTCTGATATGAGTTTAGCATGTCTGATGTTAGTTTAGTTAAGCAAAGTGTTGGTAAGGAGTAATTAATGCAAGATAAACAGTCTGACATATATATATGTATAAGCAGTAGGGGGCATGTAAATTATAGTGATTAATTAAACTTGCATATATTAAATTTGCATCGTAACATTATTGATGGAGTTGACTAAAATCCCATAAATTAAATTAATATTCTCATTTAGGCCTAATATGTAGTTATGACGGTAAATGGTATGTTCAAGAATTTTATGTATAATTATCGGGAGTTAGAAGACTTTAGGTTTGGTTTTTATTAGATTGATAAATTCTAAGTTGTCGATTAATTATGTTTTAGATTTGGTTGATAAAGCTTAGAACGTGTTTAAGAGCACTCAGATATTATAAGCTTTGGGAAGTTCAGGTAAGTACATCTCTCACTTGCAGTATGAGTAGTTTTGTTTAGATTGTTTAATGATTATGCAAAAATACGTGAGTGCCTATTTATGTTTTATGTGAGTATGCTTTAATGAGTTGATAAGTTAAATGCTTTGTGAGTTTTATTGTGATTTATGTGAATGTGAAGAGATGTTTTGTTAAGTGTGGTGATTACATATGTTTGACCTGGTGCAAGATGCAAGTATTTTTGTTTTACGAAAAGTGAGAAAAGTATTTTGAGATGGAGTATATATATTTATATAATACAAGGTACTTATTAGATCGAATGTACTTATTCGATCTAATAGAACGATTTTGCCGTATCCAGACTAATACCAATCCAAGCCATTTCATGAATAAAATGTGACCAATTAACCAACCAACAAAACTACTTGTTACAAATAACATCTTGTTGTTGCATCGAAACATATAAATGTTGACTAATCTGGCTAACATTGAACTTGGTAAAATGAAAGTTTTATATATTTTTTTAAGAGACTGGTACCGGGCTTCTAGACTGCCCACGAGAAGAAGTTAAGAGCTCCTAGACTGCTCTATTAGTTATTAGTTGCTCCGTTTGGATTCGGTGGCTAGCTACCCTGGATTCTTCGGAGTTGCACGCATTGGTACCATGTCTGGGCCAATAGTATATTATTTTCAAGTATAAGAGTATATTTTTTTTTATGAGTGATGTTTCTAGTGTTTTCAAAAATTTCAAAGAAAAATGTTTTGTGAGATAGGCGATGTACTTGCTAAGCATTTTTGCTTATAGTATTACCTTATACTACAGATAAAGGTAAAGGTAAGATGTGATGCAAGGAGGTAGCAGCGCTGAAGTGTGATTGCTGAAGTGTGATTGGTGGTGACGGCCTCGGAATTGGTTTAAGATTTTTAAGAGTTTTCTAAGTATCATGCAAAGTAAAATTTTAGTTTTGAGTTCTTTCGATGTAAAGTTTTACACAAAAAATTTATTTCTTTTTGGGTGCTTTAAACTGTTTTAAAATTCTAATATGTTTCTTAACAAAATTATTTCCGCTGCTCTAAAAAAAGAAAAAAATTCTATGAATCCTTATGACATATTTTTATTAGTTGGAAAGTTAAACATGATTTAGTAGAAATAACTACCCTATTAGAAAGGGGTGTTACACAAGGAAAGAGGATTCAAGCTCAAAGGATACTCTGACTCAGACTATGCAGGCTGCAAGATTGATAGAAAAAACACCAGTGGGACTTGTCAATTTCTGGGAAATAGACTTGTTTCATGGTTCTGCAGGAAGCAAACATCGATTGCAACATCTACAACAGAAGCAGAATATGTTGCAGCAGGAAGTTGTTGTGCGCAAATTCTCTGGATACAGCAGCGACTAAGAGACTATGGGATTGAAGAAAAAGATACTCCAATCCTCTGTGATAATACGAGTGCAATTGTCATTACTCATAACCCTGTATTTCACTCAAGAACAAAACATATCGATATACGACATCATTTTATTAGAGATCACGTGGAAAAGAAAAATGTCGTGCTTGAGAAAGTTCATACGGATTTCCAGCTTGCAGATATATTCACTAAGCCATTGAGTGAATCGAGATTTTCTAAGCTTAGAAACGAGCTAGGAATTCTGAACTTATGAGGAAAATGAGATGCAGAACTCCAGGGGGAATATCTGCATGCTTGCAAGAAACTGCAAGTATAGTGCTGTAAGCTGCGGTTGTATACAACGCTGGGTTCAAACAGCGCTGCATCTTTTATTCCTACAGCACATCAAGATATTGGGAGAGTAAGCAGCACCTGGTTACAGCATTTATTTCAAAAGAGTATTTAATACCCTGCAACCTCATACCCAGGATGCTGCAACCTTAAAAAGACAATAAATTTGGCGGCAAATCGCATGTCCTTCAACATTTAATGCATGTCTGTACTGTCAGAAGACGTAGAGGCGCGGTCAGAGCCCACGTGTGTGCAAATCATGATTATTTACGATTTGACCCCTCCATCTTTTTCTAAGGACCGTAAGATCATATTCATCGTTTTAAATCTCAACTGTTGATCTTACTAAACGTCCCTTGATATTCTACATAACCCAATAAACTTCCCTTTTTAAATTTACACCGCTTCCATCACAAAGAGAAGTTTCCCTCTCCTTCGCAAAAATCCCTAAGTCCCAGATATCTCAAAACTCCCAAACCCTCATCAATGGCGGCTCATCAAGCTGTTGTCTTGGAAGGACGCTTGATCAACCAGGAGCACGTCTATGATTTTGGGATGTACGACAACACCATCATCCGCAGGATTTTTGATGCCCTTGAACGAACCCAAATCCTAGGGTTGTTAACCACTGTCTACGCTGGATTCTCTGTAGAATTAGTTCAAAATTTCTACGCCTTTGCTAGAACTTCTGAGGAGAAGAACTGCATCTTGTTCAAGATGGATGCAGATGATGAAGAGAAGTCTCTAACCACCAGAGACATAGCCACCACTTTCAGCATCGCATCCAAAGGCTTAACCTCAGTCAACTTGCGACATATGGGGAAGGCAACGCTCAAGAGATGTGGGATCTCTTTAAAGTTAAAAATGCAGAGGCAAAAATCAAGAGAAGCGCCCCGAAAAAACTCTTCAAGCCGAAGTTTGAACTACTCCATGATATCTGTGCGTACTCCATTGAGGGCAAAACAGGGAGTTACGACAAATGCACAGACCTCCGGTTCCGGATCATGTCTGCCATTATGGCCGGAGAAAAGGTGAACTGGGCTAGGTTCATCTTGAAGAGGATATGGGAGGAAGTAGAGAAGAGCACACCAAGGAGGAACTATGGTATCACGATTTGCTCTCTGCTCTGCAAGCTAGGCCTTGAGCTAGCAGCTCCTATCCCCATTCCCGTTGGGAAGTATCTTGGAGAGAAGAAGAAGGGTAAGACCCAACCAAAGACAACTGCTGCTGGGATTGCACGGAAGAAAACCAAAGACAAAAAGAATGCAACCCTGGCACTGCAGGTTGAAACAACAGGTAGTGGGGGTGAAGATGATGATGATGATGATGATGAAAATCCTCTTCCCGTCATCAAAGGGACACCAAGAAGGGCAGAACCTAATTTTGAGTCCTCATCCTCTGATGATGACACTCCTTTGGCCAAGAAGGCCCCACACAGCAAGAAGAAGGCTGCTGCAGCTGCTAATTCCCAACTCTCTACTACAAGTTTGTCAGTAGGTACTGTTGCGGATGAGTCACATCTGCAAATGATTCAATCAGATGAACAAGCTGATACACAAGGGGCTGTTGATTTAGCCTCTTCGCGCGAACCTGAACTTGTTCAGTCTGTACTCGATCTGACCCTTCCACCTGCTGGAAATATAGAGCAGCAGTACAATCTCTGGAGGAAGATGAGACTATCCAAGGGGGAAATCTTGTTATAATGGAAGGATTTCCTTACTATGGAACAAGTTGTCCTGGAGTGGACCAACTTAGATGATATTTTGGCACTCCTGCAACCTGAGTATGCAACAATGGTGCATGATCGATCTAGAAGCACTGCTGCTCAGGGAGTACTGGACAAAGGGAAGGGCAAAGCTCTTGCAGAAACTCACTCTGCAGAGCTGCCAATGAAAGCAGTAACGGAAGATGCTCGTATCTTCCTAGCCCCAGCTGCAGAGGCTGTAAGAAGGGGCGATGATGTTGCATTTGTGCAAGAGCAAATCAACACCTTGGGAGTGGAGCAGGCTGAGGAAGCCATGCTGCAACAGGCGCTGCAAGCAAGCATCAAAGAGACAAGGATGCAGCACACTCCTAGAAAGATGCAGGGAGAAGGAAGCACAAGTCGTTAAAACACAGACTCCCCTACATATGAGCAAATGATTAAAGGCCTCTCCAATATAGTCACTCTTGATTCTTTGGAGGAGGAGGAGCCTCAATTGGTGGATTATGGCGATACCCCGATACACATCATTTTTTATGCTGATGCAAACACTCAGGGGGAACCAACCACCATTATCAGAGATGGTCTCTCTAACATTGCTGAGAGTACCGATGAAGCAACCATGGAGGAAGTTACAGAGACGGTACTCCCTGTACTGGAAGAGACAGTAGTACAACAAGCAGCCACCCTATCAGAAGCTGTAGAATAAACAAGAAGGGTGAAGGCTGAGATTCTTGCAGCAATCGAGCTTTCAGTGATGCATACAGTGGAAGCTGCAAGAAAGCAACAGGAGCTGCAAGAACCCATTCTTGCAGAAACTGTCGAGGTTACAGGACCAGCCGAGGAGATGGGGTCCTTGCTGAAGACCTCAGATGAGGCTGTTGCCCTGACAACACTCTCTGAGGGTGAGAAGAACTCTGAAGGGGCAACTGTTGAGACAGTACCCTTAGAGAATGTTAGCAGAGAAGCTGAGGTAACCGCTGTACAGCTAGAGAAACCTCATGAGGAGGTTGAGGCTGCTACTACTGCAAGCTCAAAGGAACTTATCCAGGTTACAACAACAGAGGTTACTAAGGAAGCTGAGTATGTTAAATTCCAACGGAGGATGGCTGACATCAGAAAAGCCAAATATGAAGACATTGGCGAAGTGGCAGCATCATTCGATGAGGAAGAAAATCCCACCTCAGGCTGCACAAGTGCCTTATCATGCCTACATGAGGTTGATGATGGAGCACAACCCGCAAGTGTCTTACTTCCTTATACTGCATCGGCTGCTGCCTCTCAAAAATGGAATATAGGCCAGACCCCTAATGAATCGATCGATAGGATAGTTGATGCTGTTAAACAACTGGTTCATGCTCTTCAAAATCATGAGTCTAACATGTAGAACAGCATGAGGATCGGTGCCAAGTTCCACGCTGAAACCATGTCCAGCTTCAGGAAAGATGCTGAAGCACTGCCTGAGATGATCAAACGAACTCTGAATGATAATGCTAACAGGCTGTACAAGGACAGGGTTAGAATGGAGGGAGAACTGAAATATGAAGCTACAAGCACCCGAGCAGAAGTCAAACTCTACAAGCGATATGCAGAAACAACATTGGAAAGACTGAACACTCACTCCGAGGTGCTACAGACACTTCTGGACAATGTAGCCGATCAATCCAACAGATGCAAAACCATCGACGATCGATTAGAGAACCTGGAGACAATTCTGATGAATGCATTTCCCCAGCATGTCCAAGGTTTCAGGGAGGCCCCAACACCTTCAAATAGACTACGGTCTAAAGTGGTTCCAAGTCGCCCTGCTCCGCCCCCGGCTTTTGATGATACCAAAAAGGGGGAAGAGTTTCCAGATAGATACATGAGCTCTGGGGACAATGAAGGTGAAGAAGAAGAATATGATGATCAACCTCTAAGCAGGAGGAGGAAGAGGTCTGAATCATCTACTGCTGCTGACGCTCTTTCCCCAAAAAGATAGAGAAAAGATGATGAAGGAGAAGCTGGTGGTGCAGCTGCTGCAAGTTGATCAGCAGCAGACGCTGCATACAGTAGTGCTGCAAACAAAAATGCAGCACCTCCCTCTTCTCATCATACGAAGAGAGGGAGAGAGAGTCATCAACAAGACTCAAGAAAGATGGTGAGCAGAGCCGAGGCTGAAAGGCATTACAACGAGAAAATGGCTGTTCAAAGGGCAGAGAGAGCCAGAACTGAAAAAGAAGAATATGCCTGGATGCAAAGGTTTAGAGTGATTGGTGAGAGGAGAATCTTTGATAAAAACCTCTACCAATATCCCCCTCAAGAAATTCCACATCTCAACACGGACAACATATCTGCTGAAGTTTCAGTATTGATGGATCAGAGGCCAGATGGAGAGAACATGGCCTGGAGCTTAAACATCTTCAGGGCAATCAAGTTGCCTACATATAAGAATCCATCTTTTGAAGCAATCACGCTGTACAAGAGATCCAAGTATCTCAGAAACTTCAAATTTCTATGCAGAAAGGGCAAATTCAGTAGATTTCAAACCTGTCAAACTGCACTGAGAAGATATGAAGAGCTTACTAGGGCTGGAGAGCTTGAAGTCCAGAATCACTACATAGACCAAGTGAAGCAAGGTTATATTGTGCCTTACTGTGAGGACTTCTAGCTGAGATGGATTCAAATCCCAAGGATTAAGGAGATACTTGAAGAATCCTATCAAGAGTCCATTCGAGACTGGTGGAAAGGATCAAGAGAAAGAGCAGAGCAAGAAGCAAGATCTGTTGAAAAAAGACCAGACGAAACGTCGACAAAAAGGTCTCTGTTTCAGGAGTAATCAACATTTCTAATAAATCCAGGATTAGTCTTGTGAAAATTGATGTAATGCATGTAAAAACCTTCCTCATGGATAAAATATTGTAATGGTTTTGTCATCATCAAAAAAGGGGGAAATTGTTGTGATTTCAATGTTTAGATTTTGATGAGACAAACCAAGAAAGTAATAGGAAGCTTGAGTACCCTATTTTTCATAATGTTTAAATGAAAACATAGACTAGGATTGAGTCTTGTTACAGAAACTGAAATATGGAGGTACACATGCATAGAATGTTGTATCGAAGAATTCAGAACGAAGCTGTTGCAAGAAAAACGACAACACTACAAGAAGACAGTTATAGTAGTGCAGCAAAGAAAGAAGAAACGGGATGCAGCATCGCTGCAAGAAAAAGCTACCAGAATACTGCAAGAAGGTCTAAGTTACAGCAGCACTGCAAAGAACAAACAGCTGTAAGCAGACCTAGGATACATCGCTAAGCTTTCTGTTCAAGCAAGTCAACTGAAGAAGTATCCTGCAATCCAGGAAAGGATAAATGCAGTACGAGGAACGAATATCCAGAATTACTAAATAGAGTCGTTCTAGACAAGAACAAAGTTGCAGACACGGAGCCAATGACAAGACACCACGTGGACTGACGCACCGTAGAAAGCTGCGAGACGCAACCATCGCATTAAATGTCCCAAAAGGAAAAGTCTAGTCGCATTAAATGCAAGTCATGCCTTTGATCAAGTACGCTTTAATTCAAAATGAGAGATATCTCCTTCAACGGATATCTACTCTACAAGTATAAATAGAGGATGAGTAACCCTGGAGCTGACTACTGGAAAACTGAACAATTGAAATATTTGCACAAAAACTCTCAAGCTTTCAAGCAATATTCTTTCAAGACATCTTTCAGTTCCAGTCACTCAACCTCTTTGAAGTGAAGCAAGTTCAAGCCGAAAGATCCTCTCAAGGATTCAAAAGCTCACTTCACCACACCAGTTGAAGAACAGATTTATATACTTTTAACCTTTGTCCTATGTGGTTAGGTTGTTTTAGGTGTCGAACAGTTGATAGGAGAAATCTTTGCTGTTTGTATAGTTGTCTAAGTGTTAGGCAACTTCCCTGTGTGGGAATGTGAACCCTGTGTGGGTTAGCCTTTAGAGTTTGCAGTGCTGTGTGATCTCTAGACTCTAGTAGGTGGTTAACTTTGTAAGTTGATAGATTGTTAGGAGGGTCCTGTAAATCAATCTTGCTAACGAAGTTCCTGCTCGAGGTAGCAGTAGAGTGGACGTAGAAGGGTTACACCACCTTCGAACCACTATAAGCTATAAGTGTTTTATCGTTTTCTTATCTGCGCTTTACATTTTATATCTATCTCTATCATAAGCATAAAACATTTTACAAAAGAGCATATTTGAGAAAACCAGCCTTGTGTCATAAAACCGTATTTTTCGCTACGCATAAAACTGTAAGTTACCGCATGTAGCACTGCATCCTAGTGCTGTAAGCAGTAACTGACTGGCGCTGTAAGTTCAAGTAATTTACAGAACAATGAAGTTTTAAACAGATTTTCAAAATCGACCAAGGTTCATTCACCCCCCTTTGAACCTCGGACACCACTTGGGACCCAACACTCTTTGAATCGGTTGTATCCGATGTTTCATATTTACAGCTTCTTATCTCCTTCTATTTTATATCATGCATGTCTTTTTCCCCTTTCTTTCTTCACGCCAGCAAAGGAAACTCTGATAAATTTTTAAGTGCGAGAATGGGGCGTGACAATTATGACGACCAACAATGCAGAATCCTTGAACTCAGCTTTGAAAAATGCTCGTGATTTTCCTATCTTGGGTTTGATTGAACAAATTAGAGCGATGTTGCAGAGATGGTATTATGAGAGACATATTTGTGCAGAAAACGGTAGTAGTTATCTCACACCACAGATGGAGAAGAAAATGTGCAAGGTGTACAACGAGTCTCACGGCATTAAGGTTGTTCCAATTTCTCCCAAAGAATTTGAAGTAAAGAATTATTTCGATGCACATATTGTTAATTTGGAAGCTTGACATGCACATGTAGATAGTTTGATTTGGAAAAATTTCCTTGTGCACATGCTATTGCTGTTTGTAAATATGATGGATGTGATGCATATAAGTTGTGCTCCGTCTTTTATACAACATCTTATTTGAGGAACTCTTATTCTAAATGTGTGTACCCATTACTTGCTTTAAGATGACTAGAAAATTCTGAAAAATATTAATTCTAAAGTTGTGTTGTGTCCATCAACGAAGCGACCAAGTGGATGACCACCAAAGTAAAGGAAGAAGTCTTCCAGAGAGTTACACAAGTGCAATAAAAAAACAAGTCCACCAAAGTAAGAAAGTGTAGCAGATGCTCCAGCATAGGCCACTACCACTGTAGCGCCCCGCACCAAAAACGATGCATAATTGATTAATTAAATAATCAAACCCTTAATTGAATTATTATGTGCGTTAATCTTGACTGTTTAATTTAATTACGTACGTTTCAGATACGTATTTAACGCCGGTTTTAGATGGATATAATTTCTAGACATGGAACCTAGAAGATTTTTATACCATTAGATGCGTAACCGAAAGATGAGAAGATAGACATGAATTAGAGGTTAATCGGAGACCGGTAGCTCAAGTTACGATGAAAAGGGAAAAACACGAAGTTTTGGAAAAGCCGGAAGATATTTCGATGAATAGTAATGGGGGAAAAGTCAACCGATGAATAGTGATGAGATATTTTGGGTGAATAGTAACTTCTCAAATTCTATAAATAGGGGCTCCTCCAGTTCATTTTTCACCGTTTCTCCAAACGAGCCGAACGCGACGAAAACACGTAAGTTCTCTCTCCTTCCTCCTCTCTCTCTCGCCTCTCTTTTCTGCCTCCGGCGACTGCCGCCGGAGCCGGCGCGGCGGCGCCGCCACCGGTGGTGGCCGGAAAATCTAAAAATTCTCGGTTTCGGCCGATTTTCACACACAACGTAGCCCTCGTTGATACGAGTCTAGGACAACTTCTGGAATTCAATTCCGATGAGTCGTTCTCCGGAAAACGGTGAAAAACCGCCTCCAAACCCTAAACCCTATTCTTGCCACCTTTCTCTCTCCTCTGTTTTTCTCTCCCTTCTCGCCGGAGCTGATGACCGGAGGTAAGGGTGTCGTGTTGGAGGGCCGGCGCCGCTGTGGGTGGTGGCGCCGGAGATGGACAGTGTATATATGTATGTATACGTTGATGTGTGTGTGTTAGCATGTGTGTGTGTGTGTTGCTTTGGTTGGGTGTGTGGTGGCCGGGTTTGGGGGGTTGTCGGCGACTGGGAGTCACCGTCCGGCGATCTGGTGGTGAGGGAGTGGTCGTCGGTGTTTGGAAGTCGCCGGCCGGAGTTTGGTTTGGTTGGTGTTTGGTTTTGCGAATGTGACTTCGAAGGGTCTTGCGGCGAAGTTTCGAGCACTATTCACGGCTGGATTCCCGCAAGGGATGACTGGAGGTGGTAGCCGGCAGTGTAGGATATCCGTCGGACCTGGTGGTGGTGGCATATGGCGGCACCACCGCGGTTGGTGGCGCCGGGAAGAGGGGTTGTTAAGCAGCCCGGCGCCGGGAGCACCGGGTGACGACCCATCGAGAAAACTCAACCACCCGTCGAGCCACGCCCCCGCTGTTGGGAAATCTCGACCACCCGTCGAGCCCGCACCCGACGCTACCGAGAAACGAGGCCAAGCCGCCGGGTTTTTCACCTGGCGCCGGGTACGCGCGTGCCCCGTCGCGCGCAACGCGTTGTTTTCGATCCGTACCTCGTTTTTTCCACCGTACGTCAACATCAAGTCGTCACCAACGAGATGTCGTTGACCGAGGGTCGTGGGCCCGGTCAAAGTCAATCCTTTGACCAAAATTACCAAAATACCCTTCAACCTTAAAATGCTCCGTTCAAGCTCGTTTCAACTCCGATCGAGCTCATTCTTTTTCCGTCGTGACCCAAATTCCATTATTTATCTTCTCAACCACTTGGACAGATCTGACCCTCTCGATTCTTGGACTCCAATCTTTAGATCTCTCGATCCGTCGCGTAGTTAACGATCGTACTTTCACCGGAAACGTTTATAGCTTTAATTATGTTTATTAAGGATCTAAGAAACATCGTGACTTATGTAGGCTATCAGTTGGACGGAGCTTGTGATACTTGACCTTTGGTACTCGCTACTCACGTGGTAACCACCGAACAAGGTGGGGGTACATCCTAAACCTCTAACTGTTTACAGTTTTCCCTATTTATGAGCATGATTGAGGAATACTAAGTGCTGTGATTATATGCTGTGTGTGGGGGTAAACTCTAACCCTTATGTTTCCATTAATTAATGCTTGTGTGTTTGTTACATGAATGGTGAACTTATGTGCTTGAGATAAATGTTGTGATTATATGTTGAAAGTGGGGGTAATTTCTATCTCTTCATCTGTTTACAGTTTTCCCTATTTAATACATGATTGGCAAAATACTAAATGTTGTGATTATATGCTATGATTACGTGTTCATGTTATAATGTGAAAGGACATGGGTCCATATTCATTTTTATGTAGGGTCGGATGATGCCCGCACCTGAGATTCCGTAGGGTCGGAAGATGTCCGTACCCGAGATATTGTAGGGTCGGGTGATGCCCGCACCTGAGATTCCGTAGGGTCGGAAGATGTCCGTACCTGAGATATTGTAGGGTCGGGTAATGCCTGTACCTGAGATTCTGTAAGGTCGGGTGATTCTCGTACCTGAGTTTTTGTAGGGGGTAAGTCAGGTAATACCTGCACCTGAGATTTGTAGGGGTAAGACGGGGGATACCTGCACCTGAGTTGGGTTGTGAAATACATGCTATGCATCTTATGTGCTGTGACAACGTGACTGAATGTTACCATCCTGGTATTTTATATCTGTTGATTGTTATAAGAGGTGGATTTCATCCCCACGAGTGTATTCCACACACTCACCCCCTATTCTGTAACTCACGTTACAGGTGATGGCGAGCAGGGTGATCCTTAGAGAGAGGGATGATGGTGCTCTATCTAGGCTGTTGTATTTTAAGTTTGTTGGCTCACAACAGTTAAATAATGATTTTGTAAAACTCGTTTTGTAAAGTACAATCTTGTGCTGATTTTGGGATGATGGATCCTGATGTATCTTCCGCTGGTATGTTAAATGTTTTATTTTGGCTTGACGTCGGGGATTTGTATTTTGTAAAATCGTCTCATTTCTATTTTCAAATGTTTTTATTTTATTTCATGTACGTCTTTTCCTCTTCTTTCTTCACGCCCACAATGAAAAACTCTGATATTTTATGAAAAGAAAACGGGGCGTGACAACCACAGTACATGTACCAATCCCTTGCCTTAGATTAGAAGTTGAACAAGATGTATTGATGACTTTTTGTATATATAACTTTGAATATCTTATGCATATTTGAATAGGATTTCTGGATAGTTTATCATATTTTATTTGATTTGAACCCTTTTGGGTTTTGAAGATTTCGTCTCTCTTTATGTAGTTTTGTGATGATGGGATGCAATGGAATTTGATCTTTCATTGTTCTGGATATTAATAGTAGCATGGAGTGGTAATCTTATTCATTATAACCTTTCCCGCCCAATTATTAGTCATATAAGCATTGTTTTGGTTGGTCATTTGTTACATTCAACAAGAAAGTATTAATAATATGATGATTGTAGTTTGTATGTGCATCTTTTTTGATATAACACTATGTGTTTCATTATAATGCTACTCTTATCGTTATTGAATTCTCGAGTGAATTTTGAGCTGCAATTTACCATTAATTCCTTGTGTACATATCTAAGATGGTTTTGAGATTGTTCCACAAGATGGATGTTGATTTCGAGTTTTTTATTGATATAACGCTATCTGTTTTGACTCTTATCGTTATTGAGTTCTCGAGTGAATTTTGAGCTGAAATTTGGCATTAATTCCTCAAATGCAAATTTGAATTGATTTATGTTAAGTATAAATGAATTATAAATGTAAAATTGTTATTCTTGATAGATCTCAATAATTTATATCATACGTGAGTAAGTAGAAGAATTTACCATAAGAGAACGAAAACATATTAAACAAGATTACTTACTTTTGAATTTTTTTCATAAAAAACCTAATAAAATAAACGTATATCGACTCCAAGATGTTTTTGAGGTTATCCCGCAAGAAGGATGTTGATTTTGAGTTTTTTATCGATATAACGCTATGTGTTTCGTTATAATGCTACTTTTATCGTTATTGAATTTTCGAGTGAATTTTGAGTTCAAATTTATCATTAATTCCTTGAGTACATATCTAAGAAGTTTTTGAGACTGTTCCTTAAGACGGTTGTTGATTTCGAGTTTTTTTATCGATATAACACTATTGTTTCATTATAACGTTACTCTTATCGTTATTGAGTTCTCGAGTGAATTTAGAGCTGAAATTTACCATTAATTCCTTGAGTACATATCTAAGAAGGTTTTGAGATTATTCCACAAGACGGATGTTGATTTCGAGTTTTTTATTCATATAACGCTATGTGTTTTGTTATAACGCTACTCTTATCGTTATTAAGTTCTTAAGTGAATTTTGAGCTTAAACTTGTTATTAATTCCTCGAGTACATATCTAAGATGGTTTTGAGTTTGTTCCACAAGACGGTTGTTGATTTCGAGTCTTTTATTGATATAACGCTACTCTTATCGTTATTGAATTTTCGAGTGAATTTTGAGTTTAAATTTATCATTAATTCCTTGAGTACATATCTAAGATAATTTTGAGACTATTCCTTAAGATGTTTATTGATTTCGAGTTTTTTATCGATATAACGCTATGTGTTTCATTATAACGTTACTCTTATCATTATTGAGTTCTCGAGTAAATTTTGAGCTGAAATTTACCATTAATTCCTTGAGTACATATCTAAGAAGATTTTGAGATTGTTCCGCAAGACGAATGTTGATTTCGAGTTTTTTATTGATATAACGCTATATGTTTTGTTGTAATGCTACTCTTATCGTTATTGAGTTCTCAAGTGAATTTTGAGCTTAAACTTGTCATTAATTCCTCGAGTACATATCTAAGATGGTTTTGAGTTTGTTCCACAAGACGGTTGTTGATTTTGAGTTTTTTATTGATATAACGTTATGTGTTTCGTTATAACGCTACTTTTATCGTTATTGAATTTTCAAATGAATTTTGAGTTTAAATTTACCATTAATTCATTGAGTACATATCTAAGATAATTTTGAGACTATTCCTTAATACAGTTATTGATTTCGAGTTTTTTATTGATATAACGCTATGTGTTTCATTATAACGTTACTCTTATCGTTATTCAGTTCTCGAGTGAATTTTGAGCTGAAATTTACCATTAATTCCTTGAGTACATATCTAAGATGGTTTTTGAGATTTTTCCGTAAGACGGATGTTGATTTTGTATTTTTTATCGATATAACGTTATGTGTTTCGTTATAACGCTACTTTTATCGTTATTGAGTTCTCGAGTGAATTTTGAGTTGAAATTTACCATTAATTCCTTGAGTACATATCTAAGATGGTTTTGAGACTGTTCCTTAAGACGGTTGTTGATTTCGAGTTTTTTTTATCGATATACGCTATGTATTTCATTATAACGCTACTCTTATCGTTATTAAGTTCTCGAGTGAATTTTGAGCTGAAATTTGTCGTTAATTCCACGAGTGCAAATATGAATTGATTTATGTTAAGTATAAATGAATTGTTAATGTAAAATTGTTATTTTTGATAGATCTCAACAATTTATATCATACGTGAGTAAGTAGAAGAATTGACTATAAGAGAAGGAAAACGTATTAAACAAGATTACCTACTTTTGAATTTCTTTTCATACAAGACCTAATAAAATAAACGTATATCGACTCCAAGATGTTTTTGAGGTTATCCCGCAAGAAGGATGTTGATTTTGAGTTTTTTTATCGATATAACGCTATGTGTTTCGTTATAACTCTACTTTTATCGTTATTGAATTTTCGAGTGAATTTTGAGTTGAAATTTATCATTAATTCCTTGAGTACATATCTAAGAAGGTTTTGAGACTGTTCCTTAAGACAATTGTTGATTTTTATTTTTTTATCGATATAACACTATGTGTTTCGTTATAACGTTACTCTTCTCGTTATTGAGTTCTCGAGTGAATTTTGAGCTGAAATTTACCATTAATTCCTCGAGTGAAAATTTGAGTTGATTTATGTTAAGTATAAATGAATTGTAAATGTAAAATTGTTATTTTTGATAGATCTCAACAATTTATATCATACATGAGTAAGTAGAAGAATTGACTATAAGAGAAGGAAAATATATTAAACAAGATTACTTACTTTTGAATTTCTTTTCATATAAGACCTAATAAAATAAATGTATATCGACTCCAAGATGTTTTTGAGGTTATCCTGCAAGAAGGATGTTGATTTCGAGTTTTTTATCAATATAACGCTATGTGTTTCGTTATAACGCTACTTTTATCGTTATTGAGTTTTCGAGTGAATTTTGAGTTGAAATTTACCATTAATTCCTTGAGTACATATCTAAGATGGTTTTGAGACTGTTTGTTAAGACGGTCGTTGATTTCGAGCTTTTTATCGATATAACGCTGTGTGTTTCATTATAACTCTACTCTTATCGTTATTGAGTTCTCGAGTGAAGTTTGAGTTGAAATTTACCATTAATTCCTTGAGTACCTATCTAAGATGGTTTTGAGATTTTTCCACAAGACGGATGTTGATTTCTAGTTTTTTATCGATATAAATGCTATGTGCTTCGTTATAACGCTACTTTTATTGTTATTGAGTTCTCGAGTGAATTTTGGGCTGAAATTTACCATTAATTCATTGAGTACATATCTAAGATGGTTTTGAGATTTTTTCACAAGACTGATGTTGATTTCGAGTTTTTTATCTATATAACGCTATGTGTTTCGTTATAACGCTACTTTTATTGTTATTGAGTCTCGAGTGAATTTTGAGCTAAAATTTACTATTTATTCCTTGAGTATATATCTAAGATGGTTTTGAGATTGTTCCACAAGATGGATGATGATTTCAAGGTTTTTATCAATATAAAGCTATGTGTTTTGATATAACACTACTCTTACCGTTATTTAGATTTCAAGTGAATTTTGAGCTGAAATTTATCATATAAAAGAACATGACATATTTTATGTATATGATCACGTCATTTTTCATTTTCATTTCATCATAATGCTAATCATACCAAATTTACAATAGTTATCACCTAATCAGTTCAATCTAGAGATATAAAAAATCGATTAGAAATAACAAAAAGGGATCAACTTGGATATACATTTCTTCTGGACGACCCCATGAATATTTAAGCTGCAAAAAATCATGACATTTTTTAGTTCTTTAATTCCAAACCTATTCATTGAATTAAATTCTCATAACATATTAAATAATTTAAAAGAATTACCTAAAGATCAAAATGTTGCGCAAAGATTTCAGCCGCAAGTTTTCTTCTCCACTCTTTCATGTGATCAGAGCGAATGTGACCAACAACTTTTCCAGCCATAAAAAATTCAATATACTTTAAGGTGAACATGCCACAATCATTTCTACAATAAAACAGGTGTTAGTTTAATAATATAATCATATGATTTAATAATAAATAAAATGTTTTTCAAAATGCTTACCCATTTTCCTGTTTCGGACATGCCACATTGATTATATCTAATTTTTTGATCTCATAACACCTGTCTAATCTCGTATGTATCAACCAAGGGATAATTAATGCCAATAGGTCGATCACTACACGCCTAACAAAGGTGGATATGCTATCATATTCTTCAATTTTTCACTTTTTTACATCCACCCTCACAGCAATCCAGTGATATGATATGCAACAAGGAATATACAAGAATCTACATCCCTTCCAAGGTTTATCTAAAGCTGGTGAAGACCCATCGACATATCTAACCAAATATTTCACACAATTCTCTTTCTCATTAGTGAACAAACATTGTATGTGATCCGCCCATAGTTGTTTTTTCCTTTAGGAACCTTAGCAATTAGGTCATTAACCTCTATCACAAGCACATAAAATTGAGTATCCAGGATGCATGACTGTTGGCAAAAAAGTTTGGGGTGATGCACAACTCGTTATCTTATATGGTACAATGCAAGATCAATATGTTATAGAATGAAACAATATTAAAATCAATGTTCTAATTATGCATACAAGTATTTCATATAGTAAACTTACATCGTCCGTAAGTCATTGATCATCTACAAGATCATGAAAAACTTTCTTCCAACATTGTAAAGTGATGTAGACACTTCATCACTGCATTCATAAATTTACATAATATATATTTAAATAAAAGACCATCTTAAACTAAGATGACATACTTATATCATTTGAGATAGTTAAACATAAAATTTTTGAATTTCCTTTCACCAGCTTGTTCCATCAATCTATCAAGATCAACACCTTTTATTTCATCCAAGATTCTATAAGGATCAAATTATTTCTTCGTGTCCAATTTTTTACGTTTTGAAGGATCTGTCAAAGGTGTGAATGGCGACTTCAATGAGGACCTAGGTTTATGTTTTCGCTTGCCATACCCTAAAGGTGACTGCTGTATCACCCCGGATCAAAATGAGCATAATTGAATAATTAAATATTTGAACCCCGACTTAATAATTATGTGCGTATGTTTTGACTGTTTAATTTAGTACGTGTGTTTCAGATACTTGGTTAACGCCGGTTTTAGTTTTAGATGGGTATATTTTTCGTGACGTGGAACCTAGAATATGATTTACCAAGAGATTCGTATCGGAAATACAAGAAAATAGAAACAAACTAGAGGTCAATCGGAAACCCGTAGCTCAACTGACGAAGGAAAGGGTAAAATTTTGATAAAAGGTAAAAATAAAAATAATATTTTAATGAAAGCTAAATTAAGATATTTTTGGTAAATAGTAATTTTCCAACGGTAAAAAGGTAAATTCCAAAATCTATAAATAGGGGCTCATAATTTTCAAAACTTATACGTTTTCAAAGCCGACGACCCGAGCGATGCTCGCAACACGAACACGTAAGTTCTCTTTCGTTCTTTTTCTTTACGTCTTTATTTTCCGCCGTCGCCGGAGCGCTGCCGCCGGACCATCGTCGGACTGCCGCCGCCACCACCACCGGAGCCGCCGTGCCGTCGCTGCCGCCGCCGCCGCCGCCGTGGCCGGTAAATGTAACCTAGGCCCAGATTGTAGCCCTCGACGAGACGAGTCTAGGACAGCTTCCAGAATTCCAATCCGATGTCTCGTTCGCCGGGAAACGGTGAAAAACCACCTCCAAAACCCTAAACCCTTGTTTTTCAACCATGTTCTCTCTCCCGTTTCTCTCTCGTGTCTTGACGATTTTGGGTCGTTTCTGTTTCTGGGGTAAGTTGAGGTGTTGGGGAAGGTTTTGGGTCGGTTTGGGGGTAGTGACCGGCGCCGGAAAGGTGCCGGCCGGAGTTGGAAAGGTTGGGGTTGGTTTTGTATGCGTGATGACGAAGGGTTTTCACGGCTGTTTTTCCGGCACTTTTCATGCCGGAATCCGGCTAGGGATGGCCGGAGGTAGTAGCCGGCGGTGCGGGCTTTTCGGTGGAAAAGTTGTCCGGAATACAGGGCGGCGTCACCGCAGCAGGTGGCGCCGGGAAGGGGGCTGGTCGAGCAGCTGTTCCCAGGCGAGCTGGGCGCGCGGGCGCCGGGTGACGGGAGCGAACGCGCGCGCGCGCGCGAGCGACGGGGGCGCGGTGCGCACGCCGGGAGCCGCCGTGCGCGCCGTGTGCGCACCGGCAAGCGTTTCCACACGTCGTTCCGTTTCGGATGTTTTCATCGAGTCGTCGGGAGTCGGGGGTCCCGGTCAAAGTCAACCCTTGACCAAAATTACCAAAATACCCTTCGATATTAAAACGCTCCGTTCGAGCTCGTTTCAACTCCGATCGAGCTCATTCTTTTTCCGTAGCGACCCTAATCCTTTCCTCTATCATATCAGTTGCTGAACTGATCTTTTCTCCCTTGTCTCTTCAACCTCAATCTTTCGATCTATCGATCTGTCTCGTCTCTATCGAACGATTCTTCTCTACGGCTATCTTTATACATTTTAAATATAAGTTTTAAGCGTATTAATGATGTAAGAAATATTGTAAAATTGTGTAGGCTATCCTTTGGATTGGTATCAGTTGGAGTGGGAATCAAGATATCAAGTCTTTGATACTTGCGACTCACGTGGTAACCACCGAACAAGGTGTGGGTAACTTCTAAACTCAAAACTCTTATGTTTCCATAACTAAATGTTGTGATTATATGATGTAAGTGGGGGTAACTTCTAAACTCAAAACCCTTATGTTTCCATAACTAAATGTTGTGATTATATGATGTAAGTGGGGGTAACTTCTAAACTCAAAACCCTTATGTTTCCATAACTAAATGTTGTGATTATATGATGTAAGTGGGGGTAAACTCTAAACCTAATCTTTGGGTTTCCATTAACGAATGCATGAATGACGATATATGAACGCATGCTTATGAACTTGATCATTATGAATTGGTTGAACCTTATGTGTCTTGGGTTTTGTGCTGTGATTATATGATGTGTTCGGTGGGGGTAATCTCTAATCCCTAATAACGCTATGAATTGTGAACCTATGTGTTTTGAGATAAATGCTGTGATAATATGTTGTGCGTGGGGTAAACTCTAAACCTTATGTGCTGTGTTTATATGCTTTGGTTTAGTGTGTCCTTCGGGTTGTGTGTCTGTGGGAGAGTTATGGGCTTTGTGCTCATCAGGCTGTGTTGTGTGTTCACTAGTGGGTCATGGGCTATGTGCTCATTAGCTGTGTGATGTGTACCTTAGTGAGTCATGGGCTATGTGCTCATCAGGCTGTGTGGTGTGTTCACTAGTGGATCATGGGCTATGTGCTCATTAGGCTGTGTGGTGTGTACCTTAGTAAGTCATGGGCTTTGTGCTCATTAGGCTGTGTGGCCATTGATGAGACATGAGTTGGGTGTCCTTTAAAGAACCGAATTATGTGCTATGCGTTATATATGATTGACTTGTGTATATGCTTAAACTTAGAAAGTATTCACCACGAGTGTATTCAACGCACTCACCCTCCACCTGTACTCACACTACAGGAGATGAAGAAATTCAGGATGCGTGAAGAGAGGGGTGCCTTATGAGTTGTGTCTTATTCCGGTTTTGTCTTTTAAAATCTTTGTTGGTCGTTTGTAAAATTAAACTGTTCTTCTTCTTGTAAAGGATCCTGATGTTTTTCCGCTGCTATGTAAAATGTTTTATTTCGGCTAGACGCCGAGGATTTGTATACATAAAATCGTATGTTCTCTTTCCCAAAAATTTCTATTTTATTTCATGCACGTCTTTTTCCCCTTCTTTCTTCACACCCGCAAGAAAAACTCTGATATTTTGACCGAAAGATTTTGGGGCGTGACAACTGCTCATGAATCTCATCTAATTATGACAATCAATTCCCAAAATAATAAAAGTTATTAACATTAACTTAAATATACTAATACTGTAATGAATATGTCAATAATCTCTTACCAATGTCATCTAAAATTAGACCAACCCCTTGAGGATCATCTTTATGATCATCAACACATGTTTGTACTTTATTCTCTTGTTGTGGGTTGTCTTGAATTTCAAATCTTTGCACACTTGCTTTATCCTCTTTTTCTACATCATGAGCTAAATATAACAATAAATTATAAATGTTTGCAACAATTATAATTAAATATGGTTCACACATACTTAGTGATGTACTCACCAACATACTCAATTATGGCCCACAAACATTTGTCATCCTGATTCTCCATTAGTTTGTGCATTTGCATTTTCTTCTCACTAACAACCGATACATTTGCTTCATCTACACATTAAAACCATAAGTTCACTTAAATAATAGAAATGTAACTTTGAACTTAAAATCATAACATTCAAATAAAACCTATACAATTATCTTTTGATTTATGCCCCATATCTGTAGCTACTTATTCACAATCGTCGTCTCCCCTAAATTTATTACACTCATCTCTTAAAAAAATTAAATTAATATAACAAAAATTGTAAAAGAAGTTGTAATACTTTATTACCTGTGTAATCTTGATTATGATGATGCTCCATATTCTCATCATTATCATTTTCGTCATCTTCCTCTTCCTCGTACTCTTGTCTGGAGTTTTTTCCTTTTACTGACTTGGTTTCCAAATCAATCAATATATCAACCTTTTTATGTAGAGCTTCTAACTTAAGTTCTATCTCAGCAAGGATTGAGGATTTGAATTCCTTCAATTTTTTCTCTATCATCTCTTGAATTTCTAAATTAGATTCAGTTTTTGTTGAGTCATTTTCAAAAGTTGTCTAGACACCATTCTCAGAAGTTGACTGAACCTCATTATCGTCATCATTGTGGAGATCAACTCGTAAATCTTCAACATCCTCCAAAAGAGTTAATTGTTGCCAGAACAATTCAGATTTTTCATGTTCTGTAGGCTCCAATTTACTTTTCACCTCATGCTGCACAATATGAATGAGATTAGATTTTATTACTTTAATTACTAATGATTTTTTACAAAGTTGGTTAAATGTTAAATACCTTTCTTGATTCCAAAAAACTATGAACTTCAATTGACTTTAGCTGGTCAGTAACTCTCCAGTTAAGCATTCGTGACACTCTTTCTCCAGATGACTCAACAAACTTCTGTCCAAGTATTGGAATTGCCTCTAATCCCCATATCTAAAAAATATCAAGATTAAATGTAAAGCATGTACAATATGCTTAAAAGGAAAAAGAAAATTCATATAAAAATACATTACCATGAAAGCAAAAGGAAATCCATGAAGACTATATCATATCTTCTTCTTCTTCTTCTTCTTATCCCATTTTCGCTTGAAGTTTTTCATTGTGTAGATAAATGATTTCTTTCCCCAAGGATAATTATTGAATTTCTCCAGGTCTTCAATAATATAAAATAGCCACTTGTCCAATAAAGTTCTTTCTTCCACTCTCAAAAGAACCCATACCAGACATACCAAAAGACCTAATTTCAACTTGTCTTCTTCATTCTTGCACTTATGGAACTCTTTCAACAAATATTTTCTATTGATTTTCTTGTTATATTCTTAAAGTACCTTTCCAACAACTGAGATTTTTCTCCTTCAGCAATATTCTCTTCTCCAAGCTCACCAGCATTTAGGCCTGTCACTATAGTAAATTCCCTCAAACCAAATCTTGCCAACTTACCCTTGAAATCAAACCATAATTCATTGATTTTATTTGTTTTTACTTGTCTTAACATCAATTGATGGAAAATTTGGTAGGAAACAACAATTTGTTTCAATTCTAAAAACTTTCCAAAACACGAATTTGTAAAAACATTTCTATAATGACTATTGAGACAGTTATATATATGATCAACCATATTCAAACAACTTTGACTTCATATTTTTTCATGCATCATGTCGTTTTTGTTGTAAATGAACTCTATGTACCTGTAGTAAATATAGAAAATGTCACAAATAATGAGGTCATTTTGAGTAGATAATTTTCCAATCTTTAATTCAATTAGTATCATTTCATCCATTTGCATGTGATAATATAAATGACAAATCTACAAATAAATATTGACTTCAACTAATATAATGCTCCTGCTAAGTTTATTTGAAGTGCATGGGAGATGGAAGTTGCAAAAGTAAATATAGTACTGCAAACAATAAATGCAGATATAGAAAATAATAGAAGGCATGCAAAGGTAAATTTATGAAGAGAATTATAATAATAAAAACCTATAGAAAAGCATCATGTGAGCAAAGGCCAGATTTCACGGAACTTGCAATGCAGTACATATATATATATATACTAATTCATGGCAAACAAAGTACTTAAAAATGCAATTAATGAACATCCTCAAAAGAAACTATTGTTAATTGTGAGTGTGTGAGATAAAAGATGGATTATAGTGGTCTGGCTATTCTCATGTAAGAAACTTCTTTGTCAATATGTTCTCAAGTTCATCTGCCTGCTTAACCTATAACAAAAATGGAGCATATAAATCTCAAGGTTTTTCAATTTTGACATATCTAGAAAGACTACATCTAACCCAAGCTCCAAAATATCATGAGTTTATGAACAAAGCAAAGACCAAAACCAAGAGGGGTACAATTCCATTATGAGGAGTAAACAACCTATAAACATATAGCTTGGTCTTTCAGGAGATGTTTGAAAGCTAGATTAAAATTCCTTCAAAAAATATGCCTATGAGCATGCATTCCAAATATGATGTGCATGCAAAATAGTCAACAACAAAGTGTTGGATAATTACCTGATCACGCTGCCACTGTAATAGTTAACTTACTCCTAATTAGTGTTGTAAACGAATCGAGTCAAATATCAGCATATTCAATTCGAATTTGATTGACTTAAAGAACATTTGAATTTTATTCATTTATTATTAGAAACTAAATATGTTTCAATTTCGACTCTAGAGAAGTATTCAAATATATTCGAGTTTATTTGAATATTTGTATTCGAATTCCTAACATGATATATATATTTTTCCCATAAAATCTTATTAAATTGCAACATTAGTTATTATATATGAAGGAATACTATATAGTACTTGAAAATTCATAAAGTACACATAATTTAAACATGTACAAAATATTACAAATACTTGAGAAGTATATAATGTATATAAATATATATACATAATATATTATACACACATATATATAATGTATAATATATATGGTTCTGCATATATATATATATATATTATACACCTTAAGATGGTTTTGTACCTTTGTGAAGCAGCAGATGTATGATATCGATCTATATCACCTCGGGATTTCGCTTGAAGATTGAGGGTTTGCTAAGTAGAAGGCATGGAAGTAGCACTTCGCACTTGACCTTTTCCTACAAGAGGTCAGAAATCAGGTTGTTTCTGATGATTTCAAAGATGGGTGTTGGAATATTTCAGTAGTTATTTTGATAAGACAGAACAATATGCGTAATAAGACAAAACAGGTTGCTAAGGGTATCAATATTTAAGTTTCCACTGATTACATGATCTACAGCTTCTCTATACTTGGATAAGATCATGTAATGGTTTTCCAAGTGTTAAGGAAAACCAACCTTAGAAGAATTGAGAATACATCTTCTAAGGGTCAGCGAGCTGTAGAGAACAACAAGCTGAAGAAAGTATCTGCATAAGAAGCAGATAGGATGCTGCAAGTAGAAGACAACAAGTTGTGGGGAACAACATGCTGGAAGATCAACGAAGAAAACAGAAAGCTACAAGCAGGAAGCTGTCAACGAAGGAAACAAGAAGCTATAAGCAGGAAGCTGTTAGCAGACCACAGAAGTCAACAAGCTGGAAAGGAGTAGCAAGCTGAAGATAGCAATCAGGAAGATCATGCAATAAGAAAAGGAGTAAAGCTAGTTGACATCAAGCAGCCGTTGCATGAACTTCAGCCATGGACCCATACCGACTTGACAGGTCAGCAGGAATGTCAGAGAAGTCCAGGAGCAAATAGTAGGCGCATTAAATGCACATGTCAGGAACAACTCAGAAACATTTAATGCGGCCACAAAGAAGATCTTGGGAGATCAAAACTTAGATTCAAAATGGAGAAGTATCTCTCTTCAACAGATACCTTCTCCTAACAGATATATTCTCAAGATCTATAAATAGAAGTCGAGAGGAAAATCAGATATATTCCAAAGCTTCTCAAGCTTATCCATGTTCAGTCACTCAACCTTCCAGGAGCAGTCTACAATAGCTTATAGGCCTTCAAAGATCAAGACTGCTTCGCACCAGTTGAAGAACATTTTATTTTCATAACCATTGTGCTGAGTGCGCTAGGTTGTTTATGGTGTAACTTAGTTGAGAGAATTAGATCCTTGCTAAGTGTGTAGTTTAGAAATAGGCTACTTGCCCTTTGTGGGATTGTGAACCCTTTGTGGGTTGTGGCCTCGAACTAGAGTTTGGGATTCTAGTAGGCGTAGTTTGTTAGGAAGAGGTTTGTAAAGCGAGGCTTGTAATTCGAACTGACCTAACAAAGATCCTCATTGTGTGAAGGGGTAGAGTGGAAGAAGGCTTACACCACCTTCGAACCACTATAAACCTTGTGTGTTTATATGCTTTGATTTACATGTTTTATATCTTATGCATATATATCCTGTTGCATTCATCACAAGCATTCTGAAAAGTCTTCTGCTTAAAACCATATTTAAAAAGAAAACTGTTTTCCAAAAGAACTCTATCAAGTTTTCCATTACGTACTGTATAAACAGGTCAGGAACCTGATCAAGCATTTTGCCAGGTTACTGATCTGAGTAAGGTTGCTGCATTCCCTCTGGGTCAGGAACCTGCCTTATAGAAAGTTTTTCAAGAGTTTGCAAAATCGATAGAGGTTCATTCACCCCCTCTGAACCTCTGACCACTTTGGACTTTTGGGACCAACAATGGGGATTGAAATTTTGATCAATTCAATTGTTGGATGTTTGAAGAAGATGGAGATTGAAGATGGGAATCGATATGAAGAAGAATTTGTTTGAAAAATAATAGGGTTTCCTTTTGGGAGGAAGTACTAATTTGTAATTAATAAAAAGTATGTGTAACAACAAATTTTGTATTTAAATAAATAAACACAAAATACTTGTACAAATTGAATTTATTTACTTGAACTAAATAAATTGGGTTGCAATCTCTTGATTCCCTTGATTCTTCTCTTCACTTGAATTTGGAGTTGACTTTAGTCGAAGTTTCTTCAGATTTGAATTGAAGGAACAACTATGAAGACTGCTTTGAATTTGATGATCTTTAAATTGAAAAACGCCGATTGGAGGGGTTTAACACCTTGATCTCGAATCGAACGTCATTCTTGTGGCTTTCCTCTTAAACACTTTGAAGATCGCCTTGAAATCATCAAAGAACTTGAATAGCCTTTGAAGATCGTTGGAGAGAATTCCTCTTGCTCTTGAAGTTTTCAAATTGTTGTGTAATTGTGTTTCTGATGTTGAATTTGAAACCCTATTTATAGGTGTGGAATAAAGAGTCCAATAGACTTCAAAGTAGGGGTGGGATAATTTGATTGGTCCACCATTATTTGATCATATCCGGAAATAGAATTTTAATAGCTTTGAAACTCTGTTTGATTGGTCAATCTTGATTTGATCATATCTGATATCCTTGTGATAATTATCAAATTTAATTCGATTTAATTTGATAATATCTGCATCATTTTGACATGTGGCGACTTCTAGTTGGCCGATGAAATATGTATGAAATATCAATTAATTTGATTATTTAATTTAGGAATTATATTTAATTAATCCCCAAAATAAATAGAAATTAATATTCCACATAGTATTTTACACGTGGTCCAATATAATTGGACGTTAAATATCTGTGCCTACAGTATGTGAGTCTAAAAGCATGAGTTGAAAACCATAATGACAAGGTGGCAGTGTTCTTCACCGAATACATCTCCATCCAAACTCGGCTTTTCCTCTGATAAACCAGAACTTGTTTATGAGTTGCTAGAAAAATGTAATTATCAGTTTGACTAATCGGAAAAACACCAGAAACCATCCCCTTATGCATCGAAGGCTAACCCTATCCACCATCGACCATTCTTCCCTCTCGTAATGTTCCATAATCCAAATACTCATCCAAAAATCCAAAATTTGAATGACCAACAACCTCCCATCCGACTTAAGCAAATAAACCCGATTTCCACTCCCACACACCACTTGATTAGGCATACGGATTTTCCTCCACGTTTCCGAATCCAAATCAAGAACGAGCAAACAAGAGCAACTAGCAGTTAACCAATGCAAGGCACCATTAGTAAACACAACTTGGTTCCTATTTATATGTTTAAAATGGTCATCTTGCAAAGTGACAAACTTCCTCTACTTGTTTGTCTCCGAATCAAACACCATACATATGAAAGTCCTCTCGGGCCTATACCCGAAAGACCTACATTATACTTTTATGTCATCATATTGCAAGCAAAGCCCACAAGAGTGGCTTCTCCATCGGGATTAAATCGAGTAAGGGGTCGTTCACAAGTTCTTGGAAGCAACCTATACTCCTTAGTCATAGGATTACACACATAATAAACACCTTTACCAGGAATGCTAGAACAACACAACAATCCATTACAAGATGCTCTAACCTTGACTCTATCTTTAATGAAATCCAATGAAAATTCAGATACACCTCTGAAATTATCAACAAGAATCAAACTTGGTTTCGATTGTGAAGATGGGTCAGTAATTTCTACGAGCACCATGGGGTTGCTAACAAAATCCTCATTGTAGAGCTTCGTGAAGTATTTATCAGAAATTAGCTGATACCAAGTTTTGGACACACATTTGGTTCTAAAGAGGGATTTTATAGGCAATCTCGCTAGAATCTGAATCACAACTTCATCGAGGAAAAACCGTGATTTCGAACTGAATGAATTCATCTTGTTTGCAATTTTTAAAAAAAGTTTTCAATAAAAACCTTGAAAGTAAGAAGAGAAATGGAAGAATTTGGAAAAGGGACATACCTGACCGAAACGACTGACAAATAATCTCGGGCGCTTGACTGGCCTCGCCTAAGCATCCTAGGCGTCAGGCGCCAGTCAAGCGCCCGACTAGCGCCCAGCGAATTTTAGAACACTGCTATTCCCACAATATTTTTAATTGAGAGTGTTATTGCAACTAATTTCCCTAAATTTAATCATCGTATTTACTGTGCAGATTTACACCCCCCTCCCTAAAATTTAATCATTCCTAATTAACCACCAGTAAAGTGAGATGAGCAAGAGAGGGTGCTCCGCCGTGAATGGAGGTGCGCCGCCGGGTTTTCCTCTCCCAGACACCATTGTTTTCAGTGAGGTTCTGGCAAGAATGGAGCTCCAATCACTTTGCACTCTCGCTTGCGTCTGTCGGAATCTCCGCTCCATGGTCTCTCAAACCCTTTCCATTCTCCCCTCTCTCGATCTTTCTGTAAGCTCAATTCATTTCTTTCTCTAATTTTTGAACTCTATATTCCGTCCTTATTTATTTATTCTTGGAAATGGCGATAAAGGCGTTTTCACCCAATGGAGAAATTATTCATCACATTGCTTCAAGATTTATTGGTGTCAAGAGTGTAACTATCGATTGTCTCCACCTGAATGATTGCTCCCTTATCACCATTCTCCGACCTCAGATTCAAGAATTGAGTTTGCTCAAGTGTGTATCACTGTCATACTACGTTCTTTCCTCAATTGGAGAGAGGTGCCCTAATTTAAGGTAAAACCTGTTTCCAACTTTAATCAAGTATTTTTTTTATTTTTACTTTTGATATTCCGTCAATCAAATGAAGATGATGAGTTTTTATTCAAAATTTGAACATGAGTTATGATATTTAGCTTTGAGCTTTGAATTGCATTCAACATTAGTAATTTTCATCAACTTTTGCTGTATATAGTATTTTAGAATTCTTGAATATATACTATATATTACTAGGATTAATCTATGCAGATGATTTATCATAAATACAAGGTATTAGGATGAAATTCATAACGATTAGCAATATTTTAATGCCCCCTAAGTCCATTTTAAGATCATTTTGTGATCTATCTGGTGATAAAAAATATGAGGGCCTAAATGTTTTTTACCAATACCTCCAGTTCCGATTGGGAGCCGTGATTTTGTAAAAGGAGAACTGATATTATTGTTTCCATATCAGGATGCTTGTCCTGGAATTGGCAGGGAAGAGCTCACCTGAAATTTTTAAGAGAAATCTCATCGAAATGCTGAAAAATCTTCTCTATTTGGAGGTAATGTACCCATACCGTTTGATTGATCGCTGTCATGAATCAGAAAACTGAAATTAGCAAAATTGTAATTTTGCAGCATCTATCCATAAAAGTCCGCGGGACAGAAAGTGATGTATATGATTTATCCTGCGTTGATCTTTTTCTCCCCAAAACTCTGAAGTTTCTGAAGTTGCAGCCAGTAAATGAACAAGGTGCTGTTCAGTTTATACAGAAACTCGGAGTTGAAAGGGAGATGCTGAACACACTGGTGGATTCTAAAATCACCAGGTGTCAAGGATTTGCTGGTTTTACATTGTTGCATCTTTCACTCGTCTTGAATGTAATATCTGATAGACTTATCACCTCAATCACCAGCTCACTCCCGCTTTTGGTTGAGCTGGATCTCAAAGACACGCCGTGCACAGAGCCAAAAGTGCTTCATGACTTGACTAACAATGGGCTGCAGTTCTTAGGCTCTTGTCAGAAGCTAATACATCTATCGATTGTGAGAAGTAGACTGAACTATCTAGCATCTTTTAAAAGAATAAACGATGTCGGTGTAATGCTTCTTGCTGTGAGTTGTGGAGCCCTCGAATCCTTAAAACTCTTTGGGTTCTCTAAAGTTACAGATGCTGGATTTTCATCACTTGTGCACTCTTGTTGCAATCTGAAGAAGTTGGAAATCCGCAATGCACCATTGTTATCAGACTTGGCATTTCACAACATCATTGGGGCTGTGTCCCCCCTCACTGAGTTGAGATTGCTATCTTGCAATCTAATAACTAGTGCAGCTGTAGCAGAATTGGCCTCGTCTACTACCTTGGAAGTGTTGGATACATATGGTTGCAGGAGCATTGCTGACCCCTGCCTCGACTTCATATCACGCCACAGTATACTGACCTCGGTTAATCTAGGAGGAGCTGATATTACGGATAGTGGTCTTGCTGTATTGAGTAAAGGTGATTTACCCATTACCAAATTGTGTCTGAGAGGATGTACAAGAGTGACAGACAAAGGAATTATCTGCTTACTAACCGATGGCATAAGAATCAAGAATACATTATCATCTCTAGATATCAGCCACATGCCAGGAGTATCAGATAGAGCTATTCACACAATTATTACGAGTGCTAATGCCCTTACTGAGCTATGCATGAGACGATGCTTTCATGTGACCAATGATTCTTTCAAAATATTAGCTTCTGTTGGAAGGTATCAGCTTCAGAAACTTGATGTATATTACTGTGTGGGATTGTCCGACGGAATTGGAGAGTTACTGATAAAGGGACATTCGTTTCGTGGTTTGCGTTGGCTTGGGATTGGTGGTACTTTTTTGATGAAGAGTGCTAATTCAGCTGTACTATATGGAAGGCCACCTTGGCTTACTGTTTGTTCTGAAGGTTGTGAAGTTGGATGTCATGATGGTTGGCAATTCCATATATCATCATAAGGATACACTTTCAGGGATAGTCGTGATGGTTGGCAACTATGAATTATTTTGATTATTAAAAAATGAGATATCTATTTTCCAACACTTATGTTTATTGTATGCATTTCATGAACATCATAGAACATCCCTAATTTATTTGAATGTAACTATAATAATCTTAGTATATAGGTATTATATACAAGATGATTATGATTATGGACAATAAACTTAAATTAAATCAATGATGAAATTAATTAAAGTATATAGAGACATCTGAGTTGTAGACTTATATGTGATTTGATCATGTAGGACTTTGACAAATTTAACTTCAGTTTTTCCCAACAAATTTTGTTTAGATATGGAAACCTAATTAAATCATAAGATGATCATGTATAAATAAATTAATAAATTTTAATTGTATACTTATATTAATTTTGGTGTGATTTTCAATTTGCTTGTTTCAAATTATCACTAATTGATTTTCGCAACACTTATATTTTTCTTTTCACATTAAGTTACATGGTTGAGAATATAAAATCATAGATATGAAATTCATTCATTCTTAGGGAAAGTAAAAAGACGATTATCTCATTTGTTAATGTTGGAACTGAATGGTTTGATAACTCTAATTTATAACTGGATTGTAGTACATTAATGGTAAATGAGAAAAATAGGTAATTGAAGAGGTTTATGGATAATATTGAGCTTCAATTACAAATTGTTTATAGATGGTTACATGGACAAAAATATCCGGAAATTTTCCCGATATTTCCCCGATATTTCCTTAAAATTGAAGTACCGATATTTTGATATTTTCAATATTTCCGTCGATATTTTGATATTTTCATCGATATTTCGATATTTCCGTAAAATTAAAGTACCAATATTTCTACCGATACCGATATTTTTTTCCTTGGATGGTTAATCTGAATGTAATGATTATTAATATGACTTCTCAATTTCAAAGAGGAAAATATCTATAATCATACAAATGCAATTCTATATTTTTAGTGGAGTATATTGAATTTAATAGGCAAATAGAATAATTAAATAGTTAAATTATTTATTTAATATATTAGAGCATTTAATTATGGATACAGATTCTCAGTTACCTTCCCAATTCTAAGTATAACAAGTTGAATATTAGCTTTAAAGTTTCTAATGATTTGTGGAAAATAGCTCTCCATAAGATTTGACAAATTATATAAATATAATTTAATTTTGAAAATATTTAATATTCTACTATGGTTACTGTATTAAAAATTAAATAAATATAAAATATCTATTTATAATATTAATATAGTCCATTAATGTTGATATTATATGATATATATAATTTTAATTAGATTAAGATTAAGAATCTTGAATAATCTTATGAATTTGATTTGGATTAGGACAGTTGGACGACGAAACTAATAGAAATGTGATGAATATAAAATTATTTTATAAATTATACCACAAAACAAATAGTACTTGGAGATTTGAGATCTCAAAAGTAGCGTCCCTTTTCTCTCTCTAAGTGGCTTGATTTTCAGCTTTTTGAATGAATTTTTAAAACCGAAATAATGGATCACACTTATAAGAATACAATGAAATTGTTTGAATATATCTAAGCTTAGTTAGCAATGTGATAAATAAAATGAAGATACACGTGTCTTAATTATTTATTTTATTAATAAAATGGTCTTGATTTAATTACCGTTTCATTTGACCACCTACGACGACTTTTCCAATGTGAGATTGAATTACCTCGAAATTGGTAGGATAAACTTAATTGCATCAACCTTCATGTTTATGATTTCTAAATAGCATGTGATGTGATATTCATTTGTTGACAAATGTAGCTTTTATTTTTTCAGTAATCATGTTGTCTTTTATGCTTCTTACATTGTTAAATGAAAAATAAATGGGAGAAATTTTATAAGGTGGAAAAGTTACATTGACATTACACTTGATGTTGCTCCAATCCAAAACTCCGGTTCTTCAACCCAAAAATTCGAGATCTTGAACTTTGATGTCGCTCCGATTTAATTCTCCAATTTCCCGATCCAAAGACTTGTAATCTTGAATCCCAAGACCTGCAAAACAAACACCGGGAGGAATTCCCGGCGATGGGACTCCGACGCTCAAGTCAGAAAAAAGGAAGAAAATATTGGTGTGTTCTTTTTGCAATTGTGCGTGTGTGTATTTTGAATATATGTGTGCATAAGAAAAATAAAGAATAAACACAAGAGGTAAATATAGACTCCCTGGAATACGAGTTGGTTGAGATTCATCCCACAAAATATGGGATATGGACTAACAGTTCCGCTGAAATAGCGGTTAGTTAGGTTCAAAATCTGTTCGTCACTTTCCCTGTTAATCAGTTCGTCGTTATGACTCCGAACTGAATCAGTTCCTCTTTCGTAAGTTCGATCATAGGGTTGTAAATCAGTTTGTTTAGCTTCGCTGCATACCAGTTTATCATCGTATCTTATAACTAATTTAGTTCGTCATCGTACTTCCCAACTGCATTGGCTTGCGCTTCTTTAGTTCGATCTGAAGGCGGCCGAACAGCTTGTTTCTCCATACTTCAGATGCATTGACTTTGACCTCAGTTCGGTTTCTAAGAGAAGGACTCGGTTCGACTTAGTTCAACCATATCAACACTCGTATGTAAGAACCTAATATTTTTCTGTGAGGATGTCTTCAACCCCGACAAATGCCAAAGGGTCGTATAACATGGATCGATCATGGTTAAAAATAAGACTCGTGCCTACCTTTTAGCTTACATGAAAGATGTTTAGGGTTTAGGTTTTATCTTTAAGTTTTACGAGTAATACCTTTACATATAACAATTAATATCTTAAGTAATATATTTCAATAAAACAAAGTAACTAATACCTTAAATAATACCTTATGAATAAATAAAGTGATACTTTTTAGATACATAAGTGATACCTTTAATCTTTTGTGATAAACAAGTAATACCTTTAGGTAAAATAAGTAATAATTCTCACTAAATCAAAATTAAACAAAATAATATCTTTAGATAAAACAAGTATTAGCTTTAGATAAAACAATTAATATTTTTTTAATATACAACTAATACCTTTCATTGAACAAGTAAAATGTAAACATATATTTCAGTTATGCAACTAATACCTTATGAATAATATATTTCATTAAACAAGTAAAATGTATACATATATTTCAATTAAAAAAGTAATACCTTACGAGTAAGCAACTAATACATTATGAATTTACAACTAATATCTTTTATTGAACAAGTAAAATGTCAACATATATATATATATATATATTAGTTATACAAGTAATATCTTATTAGTATTCAAATAATACTTTATGAGTATATAATAATACCTTTCACTAAACAAGTAAAATATAAACATATATTTCTGTTGGTCCTAAGTGGCAACCTCTATCGGTTTTTCAAATTTTTTCGAACTTGCAACACTATATCCTATAACAGAATACAACACAGAATGCAGTACAACTTACTGTGCTAGAATGCAGCGTAACTTACTGTACCATAGTTCTTATACAATGGAAACTTAAACTTTTGATAGAGTTTCTTTTGAAAACCTTTTCTGAAATATGAGTTTTAGCAAGATTTGAATGCAATATGATGCGATGTAAAATGCAGATAGATATAACAACAGAAATGCTAAAATAGAAATATAAAAAGACTTGTAGTGGTTCGAAGGTGGTGTAATTCTTCTACGTCCACTCTACTCATTCTCTAAGGAGGAACTTTGTTAAGCAGGTTGTTTTACAGGACTTTGCCTCTTACAACTGTCAACCTAACAAGTTACACCCACTAAGATTCATCTTCCACACAGGTTGCTCGAATCCTTAAGGCTGACCCATACAAGATTCTAATACTTACACAGAGTTATTGTCTTAACTCCTAAGGTTTAAACACTCAGCAAGGATCTAAATCCTATCAACTGAGAACATCACTAAAACAACCTAAACACACAGTACAAAGGTTAAAATTATATAGGTTTCTTTAACTAGTGCTTGAAGCAACCTTGATGGATCTTGAGTGCAGATTCTTTTAAGGCTTGACTACTTCCTAAAAGGTTGAGTGATTGAAAACTTTGAGAGTTGAATGCTTGAGAGTTTCAAGGCTTATTCTTGCTTGAGAGCGATTGATCAGTTTTTCAGTACTAGCTTTAGTCAATTCTTCCTCTATATATAGGTCTAGAAATATGTCCGTTGAAGGGTGACATACTTCTTTGAATTTGAATCTTCTTCAAGTGTTCTTGAGGATCTCATTTAATTTTCCTTATCTTACACTCCAAACTATTTAATGCGACTATACTAGGTTGCAGTCTTATTGTATTCTGTCAGTCCACATGTTGACTGGTTACTGGCTCTCGGTACTACATTGATTAGTTTGTCTCTACCGGCTAGTTTTGAAGAGATATTTCCTTGTATGACACTGATCTCCCTCGAACTTGCAGCACTGTATCCTATAATAGAATATAGTACAGAATGCAGTACAACTTACTAGGCTAGAATGCAACGTAGCTTATTGTACCAAAGTTCTTATGGAGCAAAAACTTAAACTTTTGATAGAGTTTCTTTTGAAAACTTTTTTCTAAAATATGAGTTTTAACAAGACTTGAATGCAATATGATGAGATGTAAAATGTAGATAGATATAACAATAGAAATGCCAAAATAGAAAGATAAACATACAAAGGCTTATAGTGGCTCGAAGGTGATGTAATCCTTCTATGTCCACTTTACCATTCTTTGAGGAGAAACTTTGTTAAGCAAGTTGTTTTACAAGACATTGATCTTTACAACTATCAACCTAACAAGTTACACCCACTAAGATTCAGCTTCCATGCAGGTTGCTCGAATCCCTAAGGCTGACCTACACAGGATTCTAAAACTCACACAGAGTTATTGCCTTAACTCCTAAGGCTAAACACTCAGCAAGGATCTAAATCCTATCAACTAAGGACACCACTAAAATAACCTAAGAACACAATACAAATGTTAAAAGTATATAGGTTTCTTCAACTAGTGCTTGAAGTAGCCTTGATGGATTTTGAGTGCAGATTTTTCTAAGGCTTGATTGTTTCTCTAGAGGTTGACTGACTGAAAACTTTAAGAGTTGAATGGTTGAGAGTTTGAAGGCTTGTTCCTAATTGAGAGCGAGTGATCAATTTTTCAATAGTAGCTCCAGTCAATTCTTCCTCTATATAGAGGTGTAAAAATATGTCCATTGAAGGGTGACATACTTCTTTGAATTTGAATCCTCTTCGAGTGTTCTTGAGCTTTCATTAATTGCTTTTGGAGGATCTAATTTAATTTTTCTTGTCTTGCACTCCAGGATATTTAATGCGGCTATACTAGGTGCAGTCTTATCGCAGTCTGTCAGTTCACATGTCGACTGGTTACTGGCTCTCGGTACTGCATTGATCAATTTGTCTCTACTGGATAGTTTTAAAGAGACATTTCCTTGGACGACACTGATCTATCTCGTACTGCATTGATTTGTATGTTTGTCGATTCATTCTTTCTATCTTTCTTTGACTTAGAGTACAATACTCATTTTCTACGACCTTTACAGTAATGCAACTTTCTGTTGACTTGTTGTATTCTGATCTGCTCATTGTGTTGCTGCATTACTCTACTTAAAGTATCCAAATATTGTTTTGTTCTGTTGCATTCAGTAGCGGCCTTTATTGCTGCTTGCAGTGTCAATCGGCTGCTGAATTGCAAAATCTTCCATTCTTCAACTTATCTTCTCGACTTAAAATTAATATAAGTTTCACTAAAACAGAGTGAAAATGGGGTACTCTATTTTTCTATTACAATGTTGTTTTGTCTCATCAAAATCTAAACATAAATTTCCTAAAAATTTTAGTTATGCAACTAATAACTTATGAATATACAACTAATATCTTATGTGTATATAACTAATACCTTGACTGAAAGATTTATACAGATCAGATGGCGTGTGGGTGCACATTAGCTATGGTGTGAGTGACATGTAAGGGTGCGTGGAGGTGTTTCACGCACCATATCAGGTCGGGAGTATGGATCTAAGGATCCATAACCTGGGATATATATATATATATATATATATATAATTTGATCAGATACGCACTTTAAGAATGCACACCGTGCCCACTTCTTTAAGTTTTTAAATTTAATATTTCATATTATTATACACATAATTTTTTCTCATGCTACCACTCCACACACCGACCTTCATCTCAAATTACCATCCCACAAACAGATCTTCTTCTCAATTCCCTTTCCACATACCAACCTTTTTCCAACTTATCAATTCCCACCCTGTTCCCAAGTCTCATCCAGCCCATATACCTTCCAACTTCTCAATTCTCACCTTGTTCCCAAATCTCATCCATCCCACATAACAACCTTCTTCCAACTTCTCGATTCTCATATATGTTGGGATATTTCAGTAGTTATAATGATGAGACAAAACCAGTTTGCTTAGGAATGTCAGTACCTAGTTTCCATACTATCTACATGATCGTGAGATAAAAGATCATGTAATGGTTTTCCAAGTGTTAAGGAAAATCAACCTTAGAAGAAGTAAGAATACATCTTCTAAGAGTCAGCAAGCTGTAGTAAAAAACAAACTAAAAGGAGTATCTACATTTGAAGCAGATAAGATGCTACAACAAGAAGACAACAAACTGAAGGAAACAACATGCTAAAAGTTGTACGAAGAAAACAGAGATCTACAAACAGAAAGCTTCCAACAGTATACAAAAGAAAGACAGCAAGCTGTAGGAAACATCATGCTAAAAGCTACATGAAGAAAACAGAGAACTACAAGCAGAAAGCTGCCAACAGTGTACAAGAAAAGCTGCATGAAGAAAACATAGAGCTACAAGCAGAAAGCTACCAGCAAAGTACACAAAGCAGTAAGCCGAACGAAACAGCAAGCCAAATGAAGCAGTAAGCTGAAGACAGTAAGAAGCAGCATCAGGAAGATCATGTAGTGTGAAGAAGATCAAAGCTAATTGACATCAAGAAACTGTTGTATGAACTTCAGCCATGGACCCATACCGACTTGACAGGTCAGCAGGAATGTCAGAGAGGTCCAGGAGCAAATAGTAGGCACGTTAAATGCTCATGTCAGGAGCAGCTCAGATGCATTTAATGCGACCACGAAGAAGATCTTGAAGATCAAGCTTATATTCAAAAAGGAGAAGGATCTCTCTTCAACGGATACTTCTCAATGGATACATTCTCAAGATCTATAAATAGAAGGTGTGGCTGACTGAAGAAAATGTTGGACATGTTGAACAGAGTCGAGAGGAAAATCAAATATATTCCAAAGCTTCTCAAGCTTATCCATGTTCATATTCAGCCACTCAACCTTCCAGGAGCAGTTTACCATAGCATTGAAGCTTTCAAAGATCAAGACTGCTCCGCACCAGTTGAAGAACCTTTTATTTTCTTTTAACCACTGTGTTGTGTGCGCTAGGTTGTTTATGGTGTAACTTAGTTGAGAGGATTAGATCCTTGCTAAGTATGTAGTCTAGAAATAGATTACTTGCCCTTTGTGGGATTGTGAACCCTTTGTGGGTTGTGGCCTTCGACTAGAGTTTGGGACTCTAGTAGGCGTAGCTTGTTAGGAAGATGTTTGTAAACCGAGGCTTGTAAATCGAACTGACCTAACAAAGTTCCTCCTCGTGAAGGAGTAGAGTGGATGTATAAGGCTTACACCACCTTCAAACCACTATAAGCAAAATGTGTTTACATGCTTTGATTGTATGCTGCACTTTACTTACTGCATATCTATATTGTTGCATACATCATAAGCATCCTTAGAAAAGACTTTGCTAAAATCATGTTTGAAATGAAAAACCGGTTTTGCACCAAAAAGAAACCTTATCGCTGTTTATTCCGCTGCACACTGAGAAAACTGGGTCAGAAACTTGAATCAGCATTCTGCCAGGTTTCTGATCAAGTCAGGTTGTTGTTCTTTATAAATCAGGAACCTGTATCTCTGATAAAGTTTTGAAAATCGAAAAATCGATAGAGGTTCATTCATCTCCCCTCTGAACCTCTGACCACTTGGGACTGACAAGTGGTATCAGAGCAAGTTGGGTTAAACACCAGTTTGTCTAGTAATCTACCCAGATCCACCCGTTTTTTTTTACATTTGGGGATGAAACTGTTTTTCTTTTCAACGAGACCAAAATTCATCTACTTAGCATAAGCATGGATAACTCATCACTCAAGTATCTCATGTTCTCTATAAGATTTATGCAGAATCAACTACTTGATGACCAAGAGTGTCCATGATGAGAAATCTGTGGATACTGAAAGCATAGATATTCTACACATGAAGTCTTTCAACTAGCTGCTATGATCAACAAATCATAAACTTAGGGGGAAATACTGTCTATCACCAGTACTGAAGAGCTCACTGACTCAGACAACACATACACTTAGAAATCAAGTTGTTGAGGAACCAATCCGTGATCTACAAGCGCATCAACCAGATGAGACTAAACAGGATCCTAAGACAAGCATCGACAGAAGAATCCAAAAGAGTACCTATTGATCCTTATCATATACACACTCAGGTTTCAGACAGTCCAGGAACCTGGACTGATGAGTAAAGAACACTGAAGAGTTCCTTAAGTAAGGGGGAACTTATTATGCTATAACTACCAAACTCTTACTCATATCTATACAGCAAGCTGATACAGGATGCTATGGCTTTATCTTAAGGACCAACAAATGCTATCAGCAAGTGCTATGTTTCTCTAACGATGTCACCAACAAGTGGCATCAACATTACCTCTATGAAGAACCTACAGGCTGCACTGACAAGACTAAAACAGGTTACTGCATATAAGGAGGAAATACAGGTTCTTAAAGATCTCAGCAAGTTGTGTCTGAAGCAACTAACAACAAGCATCAAGTGATAGCTGACAATAAGCAATTATGACCTCAATCCAAGAGAATCAGTTATGCACAAAAGACTAATAGACGCGACTGTCAATCAAATCACAACAGCTCCAAAATCTAACTTTTTAGAAGTTAAAAAAGCGGTTATGAAAATCTATCCAAGAAAACCATCAAGTGGTTTCATCAAGTTACAAAAAGGTCCCTCCACCTTTTAAGAACAACCATCAGATCGTGCGTTTTTATCTCCCAACCGTTGATCGAAGAAACTGCTCATCCATTTATATATACCCGACTCTTAACCATTCTTCCACACATTTATACTCACTAAATGCCTGGCAAACCACAACAAATTCCTATGTGAGTTATACTTACCAACAAAAAGGAAGAAGATGGAGACACAAGAGGACGGAGATGGAGAAGAAGACGATGATGAAGACAAATCTCTGTTGACCTTGAAACAGAGAAGGTCTTCAGAAGAATGGAGTATAGAGGCTCTGCTTGCCAAGAAGGTCTTTATGAAGGTTCATTCTTTTTCCGTTGCGATCCAAATTTCCCCCTCTTTCATGTCAGTTGACTGGACTGATCTTTCCCTCTTGTTTCTTCAACCTCAATCTTTAGGTCTTCCATTCCGACTCGTCTCTATCGATCGTATCTTCTCCGAGAGCGTCTATACCTTTAATTATACATGTTTAGGATCTAAGAAACGTTATAACTTGTGTAGGCTATCAGTTGGAAGGTGCTTTGTGATACTTGACCTTTGATACTCGCTACTCACGTGGTAACCACCGAACAAGGTGGGGGTAACTTCTAAACCCTAATAATTATACGCTTCGGTATTTAACATATTATGATAAATGAACGCATGCTTGTGAACTTGATATTAAATGAATTGTTGAACCTTACGTGCTGTGTTACTATATGTTCATGCATACGATATTATGTCATACGAGGATAGAAGTCCACGTTCATCACGGAGAGACTGGAGGTCCGTAAAAGAAGCACCAACGGTCTTGATACTGTAGGATGGAGAATACCCTCCCGTACCTAAGAGTACGGGGTAAGATGGGGAATACCCTCTCGTACCTAAGAAACGAGGTAAGATGGGGAATACCCTCTCGTACCTAAGAAACGGGGTAAGATTGGAAATTCCCTCCCGTATGTAAGATACGGGGTAAGACGGGAAATACTCTCCCGTACCAAAGGAATTTTTATAGGTGCAATGCATTCTTGTGTGCTATGATGATAAACAAATGAGAGGGAGATCTTTTGAGGTTATTAATTGATTTATGGAATAATGTTTATATGTTATATGGTTATCTGAATCATATTTATCTACTCTCGTTTATCCTGTTGTTGCTTTTGTATTTTGTCGGTTATCGATTTAATGAACTAAAAACACAGAAATTACTCCCACAAGTGTATTCCACGCACTCACCCCTTATTCTGTACTCACACTACAGGAGATGACGAGCATGTTGAACTTTAGAGAGAGAGATGATGGTGCCCTATCTGGATTTTATATTTTAAGCTTGTTATCACACAACAATTAAACAATGTTTTTATAATTCACGTTTTGTAAGTATAACATCATTTTACTCTGGATGAGAGATCCTGAAGGTTTATTTCCGCTGCCAATGTATGTTTTTATTTACATCAGATGTATCCGATGTTTCAAGTATACAACTCTTATCCTCTCTTTTTTCCTTAAATTTTATATCATGTACATCTTCTTCCCCTTTCTTTCTTCACGCCCAAAAAGGAAACTCTGATAGATAATTTTAAGAATGAAAACGGGGCGTGACAGATTTTCCAAGTGTTAAGAAAAACCAACCTTAGAAGAAGTAAGAATACATCTTCTAAAAGTCAGCAAGCTGTAGGAAACAGCAAGCTGAAAGGAGTATCTACATTTGGAGCAGATAAGATGCTGCAACAAGAAGACAGCAAGCTGAAGGAAACAACATGCTAAAAGTTGCACGAAGAAAACAAAGATCTACAAATAGAAAGCTTCCAGCAGTAAAGAAAAGAAAGACAGCAAGCTGTAGGAAACAACATGCTAAAAGTTGCATGAAGAAAACAGAGAACTACAAGCAGAAAACTGCCAACAGTGTACAAGAAAAGTTGCATGAAGAAAACATAGAGTTATAAGCAGAAAGCTACCAGCAGAGTACACAAAGCAGTAAGCCGAATGAAGCAGCAAGCCAAAAGAAGTAGTAAGCTAAAGACAGCAAGAAGCAGCATCAGGAAGATCATGCAGTGTGAAAAAGATCAAAGCTAACTGACATCAAGAAACTGCTGCATGAACTTCAGCCATGGACCCATACCGACTTTACAAGTTAGCAGGAATGTTAAAGAGGTCCAGGAGCAAATAATAGGCGCATTAAATGCTCATGTCAGGAGCAGCTCAGATGCATTTAATGCGACCATGAAGAAGATCTTGAAGATCAAGCTTATATTCAAAAAGGAGAAGGATCTCTCTTCAATGGATACTTCTCAACAGATACATTCTCAAGATCTATAAATAGAAGGTGTGGCTGACTGAAGAAAATGCTGGACATGTTGAACAGAGTCGAGAGGAAAATCAAATATATTCTAAAGCTTCTCAAGCTTATCCATGTTCATGTTCAGTCACTCAACCTTCCAGGAGCAGTTTACCATAGCATTGAAGCTTTCAGAGATCAAGACTGCTTCGCACCAGTTGAAGAACCTTTTATTTTCTTTTAACCACTGTGTTGTGTTCGCTAGGTTGTTTATGGTGTAACTTAGTTGAGAGGATTAAATCCTTGCTAAGTATGTAGTCTAGAAATAGATTACTTGCCCTTTGTGGGATTGTGAACCCTTTGTGGGGTGTGGCCTTCGACTAGAGTCTGGGATTCTAGTAGGCATAGCTTGTTAGGAAGATGTTTGTAAAGCGAGGCTTGTAAATCGAACTGACCTAACAAAGTTCCTCCTTGTGAAGGAGTAGAGTGGATGTAGAAGGCTTACACCACCTTCAAACCACTATAAGCAAAATGTGTTTACATGCTTTGATTGTATGCTGCACTTTACTTACTACATATCTATACTGTTGCATACATCATAAGCATCCTGAGAAAAGACTTTGCTAAAATCATGTTTGAAATGAAAAACCGAATTTGCACCAAAAAGAAACTTTATCGTTGTTTATTCTGCTGCACACTGAGAAAACTGGGTCAGAAACCTGAATCAGCATTCTGCCAAGTTTCTGATCAAGTCAGGTTGTTGTTCTTTATAAATCAGGAACCTGTATCTCTAATAAAGTTTTGAAAATCAAAAAATCGATAGAGGTTCATTCACCCTCTCCCCCTCTGAACCTCTGACCACTTAGGACCGACATCATCCCATATACCAACTTTCTTCCAACTTCTCAATTCTTATCTCAAATACCTTATTCTCAAGTCGCACTCCACAATCTAAGGCCCTCATCGACACATTTTTCCCCAATTCAATTGTAGCCCATAATTAAAGAAAATAAGAAAAAAAATTCAATTAATGAATTAAAAAAACAATGAATAATATTCAAGTAATCAATCCTCAAGAAATTCTAAATTATAATCAATGTAATTTTTAATATTTTATATTATTATACTTATAATTTTCTAAATCATAATCAATGTAATTTTTAATATTTTATAGTATTATACACAAAAAAATTCTCATGCTACCACTTTTCAATTCACATCCCACATAAATCTTCTCAAGTCTCATCCACCCCACAATCTAAGATCTCATCGGCATAAACTTTCTTCTCAATTCTCATCCCACACAATCATTTGTTAAAAATTACAAAATATTATATACACAGATCTATCTAATTTGTTACGCAATTCATATTTTGTAGAATTTTGTGATTTTTAACAAATGATTGTGGGATGAAAATTGGGAGGAAATTTTATGCCGATGAGATCTTAGATTGTGGGGTGGATGAGACTTGAGAAGGTTTATATGGGATGGGAATTCAAAAGCCACAAGTGTGAGAAAAATTATGTGTATAATAATATAAAATATTAAAAATTACATTGATTATGATTTAGAAAATTATGTGTATAATAATATAAAATATTAAAAATTACATTGATTATGATTTAGAATTTCTTAAGGATTGATTACTTGAATATTATTCATTGTTTTTTTTAATTCATTAATTGAATATTTTTCATTGTTTTCTTTAATTCATTAATTGAATTTTTTTTTCTTATTTTTTTTAATTGTGGGCTACAATAAGATTGATTGAGGATTTATTGAAGATTTATCCTATTTTTTACCAATCATATTTTGTAATTTTTAATGAAGGAGAATTGGGAAAAAGGAATGTGTGGATAAGGGGCTTAGATTGGGAAAAAGGAATGTGTCTGGAAATTGAAAAATTGGAAGAATGTTGGTATGTGGGGTGGATGAGACTTGGGAACAAGGTATCTGGGATGGGGATTGAGAAGTTGGAAGAAGGTTGGTATGTATAAAAGGAATTGAGGAGAAGATCTATATGTGAGATGAAATTGAGAAGTTGGAAGAAGGATGTTATGTGGGAAGGTAATTGAGAAAAAGATCTACGTGTGAGATGGTAATTAGAGATGAAGGTCGGTGTGTGAAGAGATAGCGTGAGAAAAAATTATGTATATAATAATATAAAATATAAAAAATTAAAGAAGTACACACGATGTGCATTCTTAAGGTGTGTATCTGATCAAGATATATATTTTACACTATATAAGTATGGATATTTCGTCCATTTTCATAATGTCAATTTTAACCCTCCTACATAATTAAATCAAATCAAATTAAATTAGAGTCCTAATTAAAGAAAACTCTTTATTAAAGATAGTAACGTAGTTCAATATTTATTTTATTTGATTATAAAAGGCAAGAGTCCTTTACATTTCAAACTATTCTTTAAAAAATTACATGTTTTCATTATTTTGCTTTTATAATCTAAAATATTTTGAATCTTAGACTAAAATTAGTCTTCTATTAATATATATTTAAAGAGCTTTTCAATGATATATTATAAGCACATATAAAAAAATTATTATATAAATTTAATATTTTAATTAAAGTATGTTATTATAAGAAATTATGTTCTTATGTTTTTTTTTTCAAAATCCTATTTAATTTAATAGAGTCCATCCAAAACACAATTGTGAATAAAATAATTAGACTAAAATTAGTCTTATATTAATATATATTTAAAGAGCTTTTCAATGATATATTATAAGCATATTCAAACTCTTCTTGAAAGAATTACATGTTTTGATTATTTTGCTTTTACAATCTAGAACATTTTGAATCTTAGACTAAAATTAGTCTTATATTAAAATATATTTAAAGAGCTTTTCAATGATATATTATAAGCATATATAAAAAAATATATTATAAATTTAATATTTTAATTAAAGTATGTTATTATTAGAAATTATATTCTTATGTTCTTATGTTTTTTCAGAATCTTATTTAATTTAATAGAGTCCATGCAAATCAAAATTATAAATAACATAATTAGACTAAAATCAGTCTTATATTAATATATATGTAAAGAACTTTTCAATGATATATTATTAGCATATTCGAACTCTTCTTGAAAAATTTACATGTTTTGATTATTTTGCTTTTATAATCTAGAACATTTTTTTATCTTAAACTAAAATTAGTCTTATATTAAGATATATTTGAAGAGCTTTTCAATGATATATTATAAGCATATATAAAAAGAATATATTATAAATTTAACATTTTAATTAAAGTATGTTATTATTAGAAATTATATTCTTATGTTTTTTCAAAATCTTATTTAATTTTATAGAGTGCATGCAAATCAAAATTGTAAATAACATAATTAGACTAAAATCAGTCTTATATTAATATATATGTAAAGAACTTTTCAATGATATATTATTAGCATATTTGAATTCTTCTTGAAAATTTTGCATGTTTTGATTATTTTGCTTTTATAATCTAGAACATTTTTTTATCTTAAACTAAAATTAGTCTTATATTAAGATATATTTGAAGAGCTTTTCAATGATATATTATAAGCATATATAAAAGAATATATTATAAATTTAATATTTTAATTAAAGTATGTTATTATTAGAAATTATGTTCTTATGTTTTTTTTCTCAAAATTTTAGTTAATTTAATAGAGTCCATCCAAATCACATTTGTAAATAGGGTGGGACTATCCACATCCCAAGAATTTCCAAGCACACGCTAACTTTTTGCTTTTCCAATTAAAAAAAGTAAACAATAATTAAATTCCAGTTTTGCCCTTAAAATTTGAAAGAAAAAAAAATTGAAAACTTTCCCCCATCTCCCGTACTCTTCTCTGTTTTTTATCTTTCATTTTATTTTTATTTTTCAAGAAATAAAACATCAATAAAATGAAAATTATTTCACGAATAAACTAAATATATAAAAAATCATCTGAAAATTGTGAAATAAATCATGTAAAAAACACAAAAAATGTATCAAATCTGATGACTTCATTCGGCCCTAGTTGGTCGAATGGAGCCACCAAATAATACATTTTTATGTTCGACTCGTGGTGGCCGAAAACACTAGCATGTTCGATGTCTTGTGGCCGAACACACATTTGTGTGTTCGACCAACCAGGATCGAACATGGCTCATATTTGATTCAGTTTTTTGTTCTTTTTACACGATTTCTACATGATTTTCACATGATTTTTACATATTTGGTTGACCCAATAAATGATTTTCATTATATTATGATATTATTTCTCAAAACTTAAATGAAAAAAATTAGAAAAATAAAAGGAAGAGAGAGAGAGAGATGAAAACGGTTTTGAATTTTTTTATTTTATGGGTATAATTGGAATATAATTTAATTTTTCAGTTTTTTAATTAAAATATAAAAAGATGGGGTGTGTTTAGAAAATCTTGGGGTGTGGATAGTCCCACCCTTGTAAATAACATATAGAAATTATGTTCTTATGTTTTTTTTTTCAAAATCTTAGTCTATCCATATCACAATTGTAAATAACATAATTAGACTAAAATTAGTCTTATATTATTATATATTTAAAAAGCTTTTTCAATGATATATTATAAGCATATATAAAAAAATTATATTATAAATTTAATATGTTTATTAAAATATGATATTATTAGAAATTATGTTCTTATGTATTTTTTTTTTCAAAATCTTATTTAATTTAATAGAGTCCATCCAAATCACAATTGTAAATAACATAATTCCTATTTTAATATGTAAAAAAAATAGGAAATAAATTATGGCAAGTATGGATGTTTCATCCATTTTTCATAATACAATTGTAAATAACATAATTCCTAATTTAACATTAAAAAAATAAAATTATGGCAAGTATGGATGACTCGTCCATTTTTCATAATGTCAATTTTAAACCTCCTACATAATTAAATCAAATTAAATTAAATTAGAGTCCTAATTAAATAAAACTCTTTATTAAGGATAGTAACGTAATTCAATATTTATTTTATTTTTTATTTGATTATAAAAGGTAAGAGTCCTTTACATTTCAAACTCTTTTTGAAAAAATTACATGTTTTGATTATTTTTCTTTTATAATCTAGAACATTTTGAATCTTAAACTAAAATTAGCCTTATATTAATATATATTTAAAGAGCTTTTCAATGATATATTATAAGCATATATAAAATAATTATACTATAAATTTAATATTTGTATTAAAGTATGTTATTATTAGAAATTATGTTCTTACCTTTATTTTCTTCAAAATCTTAATTTTAACCCTCCTACATAATTAAATCAAATCAAATTAAATTAGAGTCTAATTAAAGAAAACTCTTTATCAAGGATAGTAACTTCAATATTTATTTTATTTTTTTATTTGATTATAAAAGACAATACAGTAAAACCTCCATAAAATAATACTCGATAAATTAATAACCTCGATAAAACTAATAATTTTTCCGGTCCCAAGTTGGGACCAATTCAAATTTGGACACCAATTAATTAAATAATAAGATAATATTTTTTTGGAAATCCTAGTGTATATTTAAGGTCCCAACGAAACTATAAATTAATAATTATTAAAAAAATTCTCAGATACAATATACAGTATATATGTTATCCACTTGAACATTCTAAGACAATTTAGTAAAATATGAATCTACAGTTACTTGTTTTTTGTTCAACTTCAAATCTGCATTGATCTCATCTTTAAATCTCCCAATTGCACCTAAGAGTTGCGGCGTTTTCTTCTCGTATTGCAATAAAAAGTTATGAAGAGTTGTTGCCGCTTGCAATGCTTCTTTTCGAGTGACTGGTTGCAAAGCTATTGAATCATCATCTGCTTCATCATCTACTTCATCATTCACCTGGAAAGTCTAGCAAGTGATTCATATCCATTTTATTCTGATAACGCATACCAGTGATCATGTTCTCAAGCTCACGAATGTCTTCTCCGGGAATTGCATCATTTAAATTACTTGAGCCGGTTTGATATACCAAATGAATTTTGCAATGTCGAAAGCAATTTGCTATCGTCTCTTGTTGAACATTTGCTGTCCAAGCTGAGACTGTCATATTGATAGCATTTAGAACATTGATCTTTTCTGGAGAAGATATGTCCAACTCATAGCCTTCCAAAATTTTACAGTAAAATCTTTTACGGTAGTACATTTTAAATGCTCTTATTATCCCGACATCACATGGTTGGATTTCCGAAGTCATGTTTGGTGGTAGGAAAAACAACTCAACATTTTGCAGCCCTTGAATATTGCTTGAATGGGCTGGGTAGTTATCCACTATCAAAAGAATTTTTCTACCATGCATTTGTTCATCCAACCAACAAACATATTCTTCAAAAAGCACCCCAGTCATCCATGCTCTCTTGTTGGCACGATATTCACAATTCAGGCTATTCATATTGATATTCTTAAAACAACGTGGCTTTGCATACTTACCAATAATCCATAGAGGAATTTTTTTCGAGTCATCCTTATTGCAACAAATAACAACTGTAAGCCTCTCCTTGTCCTGTTTTATACCCTCAAGTTGTTTTGTTGCAAGTGAATGATCAGCCTGTAACTTGTAAAACAAACCAGTTTCATCCATATTAAAAACATCTTTCATTGGAAATTGATTGATCTTTTTCCTTATGTTCTCCAATTTCTTCTCCATATCATGTGTGTCGACTAAGCCGATCTCTCCAAAACGGTGATATGATTTGATACCGTGCTTGGACTTGAATTCCTCAAGCCAACCTTATGAAAGGTGATGCTCTAAAGGATTCTCAAGATGTAAAAGTTTCAGCGCCTCATTTGCCTTCTCCAAAATTAGCTCTTCGGTTATATTCACACGTTCTTGATGTTGGAGAAACCACTCATAAACAACCTTCTCCATGTCCGGATACTTGGCTGGTTTTTTACGCTTAGAAGAACCGCATTTCTCAAAGTTAGTTGATAGGATCTCCACTGATCGCTTGAGAGTGTTTGATATTGTTGCTTGACTAACTTTCAGATTGAAACTTTTTTCAACCCATTGTACCAAGTCTTTCTGAGTGCACCCGGGCTGATTTCTCTTATACTCACATAACATTTTTCGTTGTTGGTTGGTCATGATTGATTTTTGAACACATTTTAGATGAGAAGCCATTGTTGTGTATGGTTTAGAAACAATACAATGGATCATTATATATTGATCTACTTCTACACAATGTACATATATACGTAAGTCCATGAACCATTCTTTTACTTTGGCAAAAAACAATGAATGAGACCATTCAAACTTCCAATTAACATGATTATGTGAGTATACATTCTTTGAATAGTAATTAAAACTTGTATTTTAATTTATTTATCATCAATAACTAATGTGCATTGTAAATGGATTATACAACCCCGGAATTTTGAAGGTCAGTTATGTATATACGTTAAAACCTCTCTAAATTAATAAATTATTAATTTATCGATTATATAATATCTCTCTAAATTAATAAAATTCTCTGGTCCCAACAATATTAATTTATAGAGGTTTTACTATAGTCCTTTACATTTTAAACTCTTCTTGAAAAAATTACATGTTTTGATTATTTTACCTTTATAATCTATAACATTTTAAATCTTAGACTAAAATTAGTCTTATATTAATATATATTTAAAGAGCTTTTAAATGATATATTATAAGCATATATCGTGGAACATATTTCTGATAAGCTTATATTATAAGCATATATTAATATATATTTAAAGAGCTTTTCTATGATTTGGAGTTTTAAATCATGGGCTTTGGTAACAGAATTTTACCAGCAAGAGCACGAGCATGTTTATTATATTGATTTTGTTTAATTTTTTATTTTATCTTCTTTTATTATTGTTTAACTTTCTTCGATTTTAATTGTAGATCAAGCATGTTTTGGTTACTTTTAGTTGGTTGCGTTTCATTTTATATTTAATTCTTTTTTGAATTGTTGTGTTTTTGAACAGTCAACACCAAATATAAATGGCGTTGAAGGAAACTTGTTGGACAAAAAAGAAATATGCAAATTTTAATGTTGCTAAGAAAAAAACTATGTAGAACATGTTTTGCAGAATTGTGAAAAGAGACAAGTAATATGTAATTTAGAAGTTCAAGTGAATCTAATTAATTCTAAAGGTAATATATTATTTTTTAATAGTCTTTTAACTTTCTATTAAAGTTATTCTTTCATTTAAAATTGAAATTTTTATTTTAATATATTTATCTAATTGTGATTTTTAATGTCAGAAGAACATAAACTAAAAAAAATGCAGAGTTGCATTCATTGCGGTGCAACAAGATTTGAGTATGAGTCTCCTACCTTTTGTTGTGGTAATGAGAAAGTTAAACTTGCACCTTCACAAGTTCCAGATAAATTGTACGAACTATACACTTCTCAATCGGAAGGGTTTGTTGATTTAAAAAAAATATGCGTTCATACAATTCCAAATATATTCTCATTCACTTCGTTTGGAGTTAAATTGGATAAAGGGCTCGTTTTGGCACGATGAGAAGTTTTCACTTTTCAAGTACAAGGAATGATTTATCACAATCTCCGAAGATTGAGTTTTAATTAAAACAGACCAGCTTAGTTTCAATTATATTTTTTTGATACTATAAATGAAATTGAGAATAGAATGTGTCTTAATTCACATATATTGGAAGGAATTATACGAAAGCTCACTAAAATACTAGAAGAGAATCTGTATGCCAAAATCTATAGAAGACTAATAGAGCATTCTTCTCTACATGATGTACAACTTTGTATCATAAAAGATGTGAGATTGGATTAGCAAGTTTATAATGCTTCAACGGCGGTTCAAGTTGCAGTTGTTTGGATTGAGGGTAATAATATAATAATGTTGAGTTTGAACGAGATATTATTGTTAGTGCTCATTCTGGTGACCTGTAGAATAATGCATGCACTATCATGGGTGTTATGACCCTTTACAATACCCTCTTTTATTTCCAAAAAGTGAAACAGGATTGCCACAATACATTCATAAAGTTCATGTGCATGAAAAAAAGTAAGGTACATATTTATGTTATAATATTTCGAGAACATATATTTTAAGATATAATCAATTTTTTTCAAATTTAATTTTATTGGATTTTTAAATACATACAATTGCAGCAAATGTTCTAGATGTGTTGAATGCTTCCAGACCTACATCAAGATTTAATGCAGAGGAAATTATCTCTCAAGAACAAAAAGGTATGTACTTCCTAAAAATATGTAAGCATATATGTCTATCTTTGCGTGTGTATGTGTAACTAATTCACCATTTAGGTTGTGGGTAAAAGACCATCTTCCAATTTGAAAACTTGAAAAAGAATTTTAAAACTTATCCATATTTAAAATTGACAAGACATAATATTAGAATACTTCATTTATAAGAAGAGCAACAATGATCATACTCTCTATTCAAGAATATCTTATTCGTTAAATAGAGAAACATGAGTTTTACTTTATAAGAATGTTCTCAAGCATTAACTAATACAACTAGCTATTATATATTTTTATTTATTTTTACTAATACTTGCGGATTTTCAAATAATTACTAATTAGTATATTTTCACAAATTTTTATTAATACTTGTCCATTACTAATATTGGTTTAAGATTGTTTCACACAGCTTAATAAAATATTCAATAGGTATAATTATGTGTGAAATAACATTTCTTGAAATTTAAAGACAACAAATAAATTGATACAAATTCTATTTTTATAACGTCAATTATTTTAAAATGGTGGAACTACTACCTAAATTGCGCAAACATTGTCTTTTTATTATTTTAAATTAGCTTTAGAAATTAATAAATCATAAAATAAAATGAGCAATGACATGCAACTTAACATATATAAATTCATTGATTGTAGATACATAGTTAAACTAAGAGTGATACAAGGTCATCTTCAAGCAACAATGACAATGTTTGGTAACACGACATCAATATATGTCGGACGCTCAATAGAAGACTATTTAAAGTCCATTGAGAAGGTATAAAAAATTCTTTACTTAAAATGATTTCAAAAATAAAAAAACAACAAATGTAACAAAAAAGCATATGCAAGGCCAAAACATATTTGAATACCACAGACGGTTGATCTTACAAGGAACAAGTGAGATCCATTTTCTAATCGTGCTAAACTATAATACGAAAGTGGAAGGTGGAAGATTGAGCGCGGTAGCTGAAGCAATAGAAAAGATGGAACCCATGGAGATAAGAGATGAGAAAATAAATTAACAATACAACCACAACAATAACAATGGTCAACACACCAGATGATGAACCAAAGTAAAAAATAAGAATTACAAAGAAAAAAACGAAATACATCCACATCTCCAGCGATGAGGAGGACAAGAATTATTATGCAAACCAAGAAGAAAAAAAACCATGACAGAGAAGAAGACTAAGTCATAAAAGAAGATCAAATAAGAAAAGATATAGTTATGAGCCTAATTAGAAATTATAATATTTTGTTTTAAAATTTCGATACTTATTATTATTTTGATTTTTTATATTTCTAGATTTAAATTTTTTAGGACTAGAGGAACTAGAATTTTTGTACACCTATATATTTTTTCCATTTTTTCAATGACTCACAAACCAATATTTTTGTTATATTTGGATTTCAGAATGTATTACACTTATACCTAACTATTTTTAATTTTCATAATTTATTGATATTTTTCTTAATATATTATCGTTGTTAAGATTCCTCTAATAATTTATGTTTTAAAAAAACTTAAAATAATCAAATGTTAAATAATTTAAATAGACTTCAAATAAATATTAAAGATCAATAAATGAAGGAAAAAAACAACTACAAATCAACAAAAAAAAATTTAAAAATTGGTATCTCCACATGCAACGCACATGTTTTTTTACTAATATATATATATATATATATATATATATATATAATACACTAAAATGAGCGATTATATTGAGTTTATATTTTCCATCTTCAAAATAAAAGTCATCAAGTCAAATCTCATGTATATCTCCTCCATGTCTCATATACCATAACTGAAGAAAACAAATATCTATAATATTTCAAAAGTGCACGGTTTATAAAAATTCAAATTTTTATATAATTAGATCTAAAAATAAAGGTTCATCAATAAACAATCTTTCAAGAACTAGATTGATAAAATTCCATTTTTTAATCTACATTTGAACACGGTTATGAAATCAAATCAAATTCTTATATTGACTGGCATGCATGCATCTGAAGCATTTTTCTAGTTCATATATATATATTAAAATCGGTGATTTTATTGGTATGATATGGATTTTGGTAAATCCAAATATACTTGTTATATAAAATATGTTGCGTTTTTTTTTAAAGATCATGTATATTAAAGTATTTTAGTTACTGTGTTTAAATACAGTAACAAATTTTCTATAAATCATTTTTCATCTATTAATATTGTATTTTCTTAAATTTGTTTATATACACATGTTCAACAATAATTATCATATTGTATATGTTGGAAAATTTAGCAAATTTTGCTATTTTTGGGCAAGATTAGTGGTGGGTCCCATACCCAAATGAAGGAATAAAAGGTTGAGTTGTATTCTCCCTCCGAAAGAGGTTTGAGATGGTATAAGATTGCCCAAAATGTTCAATGGGTGAATGAGAAAATGAATTTCAAATTGGCAAGGTTGTATTCACTTGAAAGGGGTTTTGAAGCCTTGGAGAAGGCTTGTCCCATATCGGGAAATGCCAGTTTATTTCACTAGTTTATAAGGGACTTCCCTTTAGTGAGGGATAAGTATGTGTAGCAATAAGGTTCTCTCTCGCACATGCACGGGGGAGGGGGTTATAAAATATAAAATCTTATGATAGTTTATTCTTATATTTGTTGTAAATATATTATTTTGTTTGAAATTTTAAGTTGAATATATGTATTAATGTTAGTTATAACATTTTGTACAATACCTCATCCAAATTTCCAATTTTTAACAAAGTTTTCATCATTTTTCTAAATTTTACCGAAAATTCCATCGAAATCAAAATTTTTATCAAAATTTCTACTGAAATCGAAATTTTCGTCTTTGATTGCTTCACACTGTCTCCGTTTTCAGCCATTTCCATGTTTCTATTTCCTAACAATATATGGACAATAATATATAATATTAGTTATATATTAATTAATAATGTATGGTTGTATATTAATTTTGTCTAATAATAACGATAATTCTTGTATAGAAATACTTACTAAACATTATTTAGCAAAATGCTAAATCACGTATTTGAGATGTGTTATTTTTTTTAGTCTTGTTTAAATTTGTGTTTTCAAGATAGCATGACTACTTTTTGTTAGAATTTCAATGACTATATATATTAATGAGACAAAACGGTCAATGTAATAGATTCTAGAAATTCCATTTTTCACATTGTATTTAGTAAATTTAGATATAGGATTATATTATAACTTATAAGATAGTTCTCAACTGCAAGAAGAATACAATTATCTTCTGGGCTAAAGTTGCACGCTGATGACTTGCATTAGTTGATGCATTTTGGGGTTTGATTTCATATCATTTTGTGTTAAAAAATATGCATTCGTGATATTTTAGATAGATTTTATTATCTTTTTAAGATTTTACATATTTACTTGATTTGAGAGGAATTTGATAGATTTCAGCACAAAGTGAGCTCAATCAATTGAAAAGTCAAGTTGGAGTTGAGATACGAAGTCGAAAACGCACAGTTTGGGGGAAAAATTATATCTCAAACTCTAAAATTCCAAATTCGATGATTCTTGTCTTGTTGGAAATCTAAGAAGACATTCGACAACTCTCATGTTCAACACTTTTCCTAATTTTTCCTCCAAGAGAGCAGAAAATTGCAAGAAGGCGGAAGTTGTGCAAAATCATCCAATTTTTCGTCTTGATAGGATTCGAGTATTTTGGGCATAACTTGGTGTAGTAAATTGATATCGGGCTGAAATTAATGGCATTGATATTGGGTTGAAATTAATGGCATTGGATAGCCAACTTCAAGGTTTACAACTTTCATGAAGACATCAAAGACCAATTCGGCCCCCAAAAGGCCCAAAACGCGTCTGAAAGTTGAGATCCGTGTCCACCTGGGCCAACCCGGGTTGGAAGTGGTTGGGTTGCAGATTTCCTACTCGAATTGGACTTTTTTTCGACTAGAACTCTTATCCAAATCCGATTTTGACTTTTCCAACCCAAAATAGGGACTTGAGGAGTCATTGGAAAGGGGACGAGTACTCATATCCACGAAATACATCTAGAGAACAAGTAAGAAATCAAGAAAATTGAGGATTCAAGATCAAAGAGGAAGCACCCAAACACAAACTCACTAAGTTTTTCTTTGATTTTATTTCTAGTTTTTATCATGTCGTCTTGTAATTTATTTTGCATTACGAACATGATTATTAAAACTCTAGGGATCTCGTGATCTTAGGGCACGAGAGTAGTTATATGGATATTTTGTTGAATTTCTAACTTTAATCTTTCCTCTAAATCCATTATATCTTATACATGCTTCTTCGTGTTTATTCCATGTATGAATCCTGATCAAATTTATTCATGTTTTAGTTAATTGGATTGAGATCGAGAGAAGATATTTAATTATAAATTTGAGAATGCATGACTCAATTAATTACTAAATCGAGAGATTAGTAATAATTGGGGTGATAATACAATTTTAGGAGCTTTTGGGAATTGGTTATTAACTGCGAGGTAGAGATACAAACATTAATAATCAATCGATGGGTTAAGTTGCTTGAGAGAGAGGTTAATCTATGATCATGATTGCTCACATAAGATAATTGGATTTGAGTTTGACTTTGCTAGATTAGTAAATTAGATTGAAGTATAATGAAATCGTAGTCTTAGGATCCTTGTTTGAATATTGATATTTCTTGATACTTGTTCCTTTGATTTTTGATTTTGTTGATTTGTGTTAGATTTATGTTAATTAAAAACTATTCTCTCAGTTCGGTCACCTATAAAGTTAGGTAAATTAATTAGATAATTAACATTGTTCTAATTCACGATCGCTATAAGCTGCAAGAAGACATATATGAAACATTAAGAAGGCAGAAGATACAATAAGACGATACTTATTGTAAGTTGATTACTACAACATGAAGATATTTTACTACAAGAATACTTAGTTTACAACAACTAACCAAACATGAAAAGATCAAGATAAAAATTAAGGAAAGTCCAATTCTTAAAGTTCAAAAATGTAGAGACAAACTAAAATCATGGACCCTCATGCGACTCAAATGGTTACACTTGGAATAAAACGCTACAACACTGCAACACTCTGCAACAAAAGTACAAGTCTCAACCTGCATCACTACAAGAGTACTACTGCATACAGTGAGGGACCCAGGATTTCGATTCAGGGAGGCCCACGTCAACTTATAAAAAAAACTATAATTTTAAACTAAGGACAAAAATTTATTATAATTTCGATAAAGTTAATATATTACATTATAAAATAATGAAATTCAAAATTAGTAACTTAACTATATCTAACATTTGGATTACAAAATTTCATCTCACTTTCTTCGTTTACTCAATATTTAATAAATTCTATTTATAACTTCACTTTTTGTTTATCACTATTAGAATACAAAAACTACAAATTTTAAAGAATATTTTGACAATTACCTACCATAATTTTTTTTTTCCATAACTACAAGTATGGATAAAGAATTTGTAAATAAAATACAAAATCATTCATCAATCTTTTCCATCTAATCATTATATCACATATACAATTTAAGATATAATAAATCTACAATAATAAAGAAAAAATAAACCATAAAAATTATATAAAAATAATATTTTATGTTAAAATTAGATAGAAAGACATTGAGAGGAAAAAAAAATCTAAAAATAAAGTTGAGGCCTGAGGGATTTATGTTGGGTGGAAGACAAGGAAGAAACTGTGTTGTACATTAGACTAGTGTTATCCTTTTTTTTTTTATTAAAATGGTGAAATTACAAAAATACCCCTAACTATTTTTCAAAATTTCAAGGGCCAGTGCCCCCTTGGCCCTATGCTGTTTCCGTCCCTGACTGCATACCACAGGCCAAGACCTTTCTGCCACCAAAATGTAATTTTATCTCTGAAAAGTCAGAACCATAAACTAATATAAATAGAGGAGTGCATCTGAAGACTTATTGAGTGATTCTACTATTTAAACAAGCTCTCAAGCCTATAAAAGTCCATCAAGCTTACCGTTAAGTCACTCATCCTCACAAAAACAAGCCCACATTTGAAGAACTAGTCTTCAAGTCTAAAAACTACTTGAAAGTTGAAGAAACACTTGTTTAAATCCTAAACTTTTGAGTGAGGTTATAGTATAAGAGTTTTTATATTAGAAATCAGGTTTCTAACTATAATTGCAAAGTTTTGTGCGAGGTGGGAAGTTTGTTGAGCAACATGTGTGAAAGCTAACAAATTGTAGTGTTTGTTTAGTTACAAGATTAGAAAGTTGCGTATACTGTAATCTATCAAAAAATATCTTAACAAAATTTCTCTTTGAGAAGTCGTAGAGTGGATTAGAAAGGTTATTCCACATTCGGAAGCACTATAAAATTGTTTTTGTTGATTTACTTTTATTTTTCATATATCATGTCGTGCATAAATATAAATTGTTTGATAAAATCATTTGTTTAGAAAAACTTTCTTGAAGACTCTTCACACATATTTCTGCTACATAATTAGGATTTTCTACTGTTAGGAGTTTGCCTATAGCTAATCTACAAGCAGTATTGTACGAAATAACTCCTAAATAACTGTAAACTCTGCTGTAAGAATAAGTTTCTTATAGCTTACAACAAATTATATCCATAGTGATTTGAAAAGTTTAAAAGTTTGATGAAGTTAATTCATCCTCCCCAAAACCTCTTATATCACTTTAAACCAACACTATTAAAGCTTATTGGCCCTTTAGAAATGCACATGTGTATTTAACTAGATTTTTCAAGTGTTGGCTAAAAACATGGAGGAGATTTTGTATATCATTATATATGAGTGCACAAAAAAAAATCTAATAACTGTGGGATTTTCAACATATAATATGTTAAATTATTCTTAATGAAATTAGACATGCATTATGTTTTTTTTTTCCCCAAAAACAATGTGGTGTTTTATTTCCAAATTCATGGAATACTTGTTTTTTTAGTATCCTAAAAAGAGCTATTGAGATGCTGGTTGAAATGGGCTATAAATTTTCCTGTTTTATCAATAATTGCAATTGCCTCAACCATCTTCGTTAGACAGGTATTTAGTTGGAGAGAATTTTAGATGCTCAAAGATGTAGATTAAAATTTGAAAATCTAGCATTGCTTCATGATTGGTCTTAAGGCGCAATAAGGAAGCAAGAAGTGGGTTTTGGTAAAGAATAGAAGGACGACTAGCCAAACGAGTTCTCAACAACACCACTCTTCAACCAAAGAAAGATAAGTTAGAAAGTAAGAGAACTATATAACGGTTTTGATTCCTCAACTATGAAAATATATAAACAACTTAATTTTAAATAAGAAATTATAAACTTCTAATTGTTAACTTGGAATTAAACTCAAGCCCATTTTTTCCCCTATATTTTTCTTTGAGTTAAATTTTTGGTTAGAGATTTCTTTGTTTAATGTTAGTAATTTTTTTTTTTTTTTTGTGTTCTAAGTTTTGACTTGTAATTATTTTTGTTGTATTTTTCTCTATTTAATGTTTAATGTAAGTTGTAATGTTTATATTTAGTGTAAATTGTAATTTTTTTTATGAATCAATACAAGTTTGATTCATTATGATTCACTTCAATTTCATTCATTTTAACAATTGGAGAGAGAAGAAGAACCACCGGTTCTAGAACCGAACCCAACCATGCCTATATATAAAATCATGGCATTAGTTTCCAACTGATGATATTGAACAATGGCAATATATAAAATCAACATAAAATTAAGATGACCACAGCCTATATATTAAATTAAGGTTTCATTCGTACACATTCTTCTTCTACTTCACAACATAAGAGTAAAATGTAGATCATTTAAATCCGCTTCATCAAATTTTACCCTCTTCAGGAACTTTCAACTGTAAATGCTAACAATCTCAATTTGCAAAAGAGCACAGAATTGCAGGGTCCAGCTTAGAAGAAGGCAGCATCAATGACCAGTTCTGTATCACATAAACCCCTATCCAAATCGAGTACTAATAACTATATTAACCTTGCAGCTAAAAAGAAGGCACATATTCAGAAATCAACTAATATATTTAATTATGCTTTGTATACTTCATTCTTTTACTGTCTACTTGCAAAGGATATCTTTCAGAGTGTACTGTGCTCTGGGATCACTCTAACTCTGCCTTATTCTCAATCATGGTTTTTGAGACTCAGGGACGGCACCAAATCTCCAGCCTCATGAAAATTCAAGCAGTAGACGACTTATGCTGATGGAAGAAACTACCTAAGGCTCCCTAGATATCCAATTCCCGGGGTATTCTTCAAAAAAAAAGCAAGTAATAATATATACCGTCTCAAACAAAGCTTCTCCTAGCACAGAATCAAATCCTAATAATGGGGATCTCTTGAGTTGAACCAATTATCTCTCGTTACCAGTAAAAACCAATAGGATAGAGAATTACCGACTATTGATGGTATAGGCAGGAGTGGTGATCCAATTCTACCAAAAGATGCTTCATAGAAATAATTACCTCCACCTTGAAGCAGAACCTTGCTGTTTCTTTTTGCTTTTCTTGAGAATGGCAGACATGTAGTCAACAGCTACCTCGGATGATTGGGTCTCACCAGTGAACCACTTCAGAGCCTCTGAAGCTGCATCTTTTTCTGCCTCTTTCTTACTACCACATGGTTGGCCAACAAAATCTAAACCATTGAACATAACAGTAGATCTGAACTTATTGTTTTTCAATTGTCTCGTCTTATAGGAAGGCAGCTCATGTCCTGCCCTAGCAAGCAAGGTTTGGAGGTGAGACTTTGCATTATCACCATTTGCTCTACCTGATTGAATCTCTCTTTTGGGTTCTTTTGAGGCAATTGATATCTGACGCCCAAACACAAATCTACCTTCACATCGATCCTCTGAGACCAACAATCTCACTGCTGTTAGAAGTTCATTATGAGTCTCTATGTCCAACTTTGGATTTGAAAGCTGCAGTTATATCAACTAAGATTAGAAGAAGAACAAGAACAAGTAGAATAAGATGAAAATATTATGGCAGAACATTTAGCTCCACTGATCATAAACAACTGATGGAAGACAGTATAATAGACGGCACAATGTTGGATCACTGAGCAATTTGCAGTAGAGTGGATCAGTCAAGCATTTGATAGTAAGCACTTAAGATGAATATAACATACAGCAGTCGAAGCCAAAAATTATACCTTCTTTTGAAGAAGTTCATCAAGCTCTCTCTTTATACTCAGATACGTAATAGCCAAATCAGGCTTCATGAAAAATTCTAAATATCCACCCAGCATTTTCATGTGGCCATCCTATAAGAAAACGAAAATAGCATGAACAAATGGACTTAAATATAAAGGAATTGCAACCTTGGTTAACAGTGTAATGCACAGGTCAACAAGGAAATCATAGACTTACGAGTCCGCCTCTAGTAATATTTCCCCCGAATAAGAGGACCACAGAATCAGATACACCAGTTGAATCTCGAACGAATACTGAATTGACTTTGATTTTCTCATTGAATACAAGCCATGGGAATGGAATTTTTGCTTCCTGGGCATTCACAGAATTCTGAATGGAAGAGCGAGACATTAATCCAGGAAGAACACAAACATAAAATATCAAAATTCAAGACCATAATATATCTACCAAAGTACTATTTATTAGAGAATAGTCGCTGATTATCTCACCGAATGCAAAAGCACTCCACCATCCTCCATTGTTTTCAATGATATCGACTTCTCCTTGTTCTGGATGAAATACATTCTATTAGTCATAATATCTCATAAACTACTGAAAATGATAAGGACCGGTGTAGAGAAAAGGTCTAAGTTCAGATCAAATGAAAGCAATCATAATACAATTTAAAAAGAAAATTTTCTTTCTTACTAAACCTTGAAAAGCGAAGGAAACCAAATGCGAGGAGAAAATTGTAATCATATTACCAAGTTGAATACAAATTTGTGGGGAGATTAGCCCAAGAAACTTCATTGCAGTTAACAAAGTAAACATATAAAAAATGGAACCAAGCAATAATGACCAACTCTCACCACAACAGAGCATATTCCAGGGAACAGACCCGCACATATAACTGCACGAATTAAATGTTCATCATGACTACATGTGTTGCAACTCTCAACATTTTCCACTAAGCCAATATCTTTGAGCAGATAAAGAAACTGTTTTTTCAGCGAATCAATGGCTTTCAAAGTTTGTGTAGAAAGAAAATTTCTCCAACAATATTCATAGCCTTTCTGCTCCCTCTCAGCATCTTTCCAACCATCAAATGCCCGAACCAGAGCAAGATGATCACTGAATTCACGAGCAGAAAACTGGGCCTTGGCAGACTCAGCAAGCTGCAAGAAGTGAAGAGAGATTACAGAAGATAATTTTTCACTTTTAACTAATATTAACTGAATGAGTTATTGAAAGCACAGGTGTATAACGAGAGAACATCAAGGATGTCATCCTGAGGAAAACCCTAATGGAACAGAACCAAAGATAGAATATACAAAGACCATAAATTAGTTGGATGATATTAATTTAAGCATGCATCCACATATCTTGCTAATCCTTAATGTTTCCAAAGCTAAGATCTTGGGTATTTAACTAATTATTCCCCCAACTTACAAACTAATATGCCAATATCTTTCCTATCACTTATTCCCCCAAGTTAGCTCTACCAAAACCCTTCAAAGATGTATCCTAGTGCATGCAGATAGAGATTCAATTTTGAAAAACCAAAAATTAATGGAAGAATAAGAATGGCGTTAAGAAGTCCTACATGGAAAAGCTAAAGGGTTAGTCGTTCATGATAACTAACCATAAAGGACCTTCATACTACAATATCCATATTTTAGTATTAATCACGAAAAATAGACAGCAACTGCTCCCTGAATAGAAAAGAGATGCTTATGGAATTGGAAAGTGTTGCATATTTATAGGGAAAAATGATTTCAGTTACCAGGGTCAAATATTTATTTTATTTACTTTTGCTCTAATGATGTTTGGTGCTGATGCCCTGCTAAAAAAAATGAAGAAGAAAATGAAGCACGAGCTATATACACTAAAAACATTGTGCAACTCACATCTTTTTTGTCAAATGGCATCAAAAATGGATCCCTGACGCTCAGACCAGCAACAATCGTCATTATTGGATCCAAGCAGTTGAAAATAGCTCCAAATATGAGCATTTTACCAAGCTTTGGCTCAACTGGAAGCATGGACAAGTGCCTCCCTGGAACCAAACAAACATAACATCATTAGCAATAACTAAAACCCTGGAACTTCCCAAGTCAACAAACACATTTATAAACTGTTAATCAGAATGTGAAGAATACCAAGCACTGATAGATTTTCATTTTCATCCAAAGCCCCAATCATCTTTAAATACTCAACAGCATTTTGAACCTGAGAAGCAGATAAAATATCAATATATGAAGACAAAACTCCAAAACATAACAATGCAACTTGGATTATTTAAATGCAAGGGGAAGAAACAAGGGGTGAGTTACATATGCAGGCTCCTTTTTGCTTACCGATAGAGGTTCAGGTGGCTGTAAGGCCTTAGACAGGAACTCTGAAATACTCCCAAGTTTTAAACTCTTGATTTGCAAACATAGAGACTGTAAAGGTGTTCTCAAAAGTTCTGGCAATTGATAATCCGCGAAAGCATCATGCACACACTTAGGGTAGAGATGGTAACACTCTCCAGGTTGAACACGGCCTGCCCTTCCTTTCCTCTGATAAGTACATGAAAATTATCTACATTGGCCCTTAGATACTAAATACTTCTGATATACAGTTACATGAATAAAGAACTAATTAGAAACAGAAAAAAGAAATTACTTGGCGAGCAGAAGCCTTAGAGATCCATGTAGGAAGCAAACAAGGAGTGTTATTCAGAGCATCATAAGAAGTCTCTTTGGCTTTCCCACAATCGACCACAAAAACTACATCATTTATGGTGATACTTGTTTCAGCCATATTAGTTGCCAGAACTATCTTCCTGACTCCATCTTCAGGTTTATTAAAAATCAGCTTCTGCTTTTCACAACAAAAGAGAGTTAAAGATTGAACAATGAGATAAAATGATGTGGAGCTAGGAGAACCTGAGGCAAAGAGAGGGAAGAAAAGACAAGAGGAGAAATGGGCTGGAGAAGTTTTAGTAGTTGATTGTCTGGTGATAGTTATGTGCAATAAGTTCAGCTCTATTTATGCAAACTGCCAGGTAGTGGGTCTCATATCCTGAGTACATATATCTCTAAAGAAGGAACTAACATAATAAAAACTTTAAGAAAAATCAACCTTCATCCTTACAATATATAAGAAACAAAACCAATTTAACAAACAAAGAAAATTTTGAAGTTCTAAAATGTGAGAACATTTGATTTCTAGAAATCAAACAGCCTACAACATTCTAATTTTTATCTGTGCTAGTACAATACAAGGTTTGAAATTCATGAAACAGAGGCTAATTCATTTTCTGCAGAATTTCGGAAATTTGGGGAAATCAGAGAAAAATGTACATACATCTATCCATAAAAAACATTGGAAATTTTGTTTTTATTTTTTCTAAACTAATTTAATGGTCCACTTTGAAACTAACTACAAATTATGTATTAGATGACATTACATCTATATTTGAACCTCATAGAGCATCAATTTAGTACTAGTAGTTATGTACAATTCATAACAAATTATTGAAGCAATACGGACTCTTTGTAAAGTTTATGTATGTAAATACGGACTCTTTGTAAAGTTTATGTATGTATAGACTATCATCAGTATATTCATCATGAACATATCAATTAGTTGGTATTTTAGATAAAATTTATGTATAAATGTGTGTTATAATATTCCCTAAAATCTCATGTTATTATTCAGCTTTTAAATATAATTTCCATCATAATTCAAACTTTACTGATACAGGTATCAATATTTCTATAGCATGGAAGTACATATATTATTACTGATACCAATACTTTCATGTTGGTACAAACAACATAGTTTTCTATTACCAAACTAACTGGAAATTAAAAAATAAAAAATAAAAAATAAAATAATAATAATAATAATAATAATAATAATAAAAATAAATAATAATAATAATACACAGGACGGAGAAGGAGATTATGGGTTGGGCTAATACAACCATGATAGTGAATTATTAATAATAAAATCAATCAATCTTCTCCTCCCCAAACATCATCGAATATTTCATATGTTAGGCTATCTTCTAGAAGTTTTAGCTGCATAAGCAAAAACAAACTACCAGATAGAACTTTGGCATCAGCAAGATCGAATGCTTTTTGTGTGGAATGGGATTTTCTATTTTTTCACTTAAGGACCTAAAACTTCAAACTATGAAACAGGTAAGGACCCAATATAAGTCTGTATAGTATTATTATAAATCATTGTACATGTACTCCAGTAAGCAAGTATCTGTCCATTATCAAATGGACAACAGCCTCACATAAATCATTACAGATACTCTGATTACGGCACAAATAGAATTATGTAAGCTAGGAGCAGCTGTTCTTCAATGAAAACTGACCCAACAAACACAAAAAAAAGATATATAGGAAAAGATCACCATTCACTCAACTGGAATTCAATGGCACAATCTATATATCATATGATTGGGCAATTATGGAGTAAGCGACAGATGGCTATGAGAAAATTCACAAGAGATCAGCCCCTTGGACAATCAATTGTTTTAAAATTTTAAATACTGTGTACAGTAAGTAACCAATATCCCATGAAGACATAATTAAGTGGCGAAGTGAGAAAACTAGATGACTCATATTTCAGAAGCTATATTCATAACACAGGCATTAAATTTTCTATGCAGATGTAAATCAAATGACTTGTGTTGTTATGTTTGGGAATTTTCTATTACATCTTGGGTTGAATATATTGAGACAGAATCAAATAAGCTTGGACTGAAAGTCATTCTGTGGTAGTCAATTTATTGAAATTCTACTTATATTCCCATCTCTGTGTGTGTCTAAGTTTAGAGAATTATTGCATAAAACATTATTAATACTTTCTTTTTTCTAGTGTAACATTGGAATTTCCATTCATGTCAAACATCATTAGCATTAAAATTTGTTGGAAAGACAAAAAATCAACATTCAGAATCCAAATAATTGCCACATATTAATTATAGTCATGACACATATTTAACAATTATTATCTTAAAAGGATCAATGGAGCAACCTGGTCAGCACTGGACATGGAACCATGACATGCAAGCAACAAAACTCTGCTTGAATCTCCCAATACTGGATGGGCTTCAAGCTGCTCTTTCAAAGAATTTATGTCATCCCAACCAGTCATAAACACTAACACAGCACCAGGCCTTTCTTTGCGACAAATATGACAGAGCGCATGCTCAATGAGATTAAAGCCTATTGAGTCGGGATTCCAACATGAGAGCGACTCCCTAATTCCAGGGTGATGCTCTCTAAAATCAGCTGACATAAGAGCTTCCTGTTCCAAATTTCAAAGAAAAAATTACAACAATATCAGGTGGAAAAAAGAGAAGCACGACTTCATCTTACAAAGAAAATATACCTCAACATCTGAAGCTATCTGAGTCTTCCTTTTCCTAAGAGTCTGCTTCTGCATTTTCCATAACTTGTCTTGACCATAATTATCAATTTGATTATATGGCGTCAACCTGTACCCAGTCATTTCTAGAATATTTTCCAGAAAATTACTTCGAACAGGGTATGTAAATCCCTGATAATAGGCCCCAAATACAACAGAGCATAGAATTAGCTATAGAATCAGATAGAGGGGGAGGGCTGGAGGGTGGGCGATGGGGATTAAGATTAACCCTGAGAAAGTGGTTTCAGGAGCAACAATAGAGGGGGGAAAACTAATTTATTCGAAAAAAAGAATGTGGACCGCACTTTTCTACCAAAGATAAAGTGAAAGGGAGTAAGAAAATTTAGCATTTCATTATGTCCCCTTTGGCAGCAATACAGTACTAGTGTGCAGCTCATGATATTGCAATGGAGTAGAGTCAAAACAATTCGAACTTACAGGAATGTGGATAGTCGGAGCACCACCAAAATAGGAAGAGAAAAGATCAGCATTTAGGGTTGCACTCATCAAAATTAATTTCAATTCCGGTCGACGAGGAAGAAGATCCTTGAGTACAATTAGAAGAAAGTCTGCCATGAAATGCAGATACTCATATGAGCCAAGAAAATACAAGAATCAAGGAAATTGTCAATTAATAAGTAGTACCTTCATTCATTCCTCGCTCGTGAATCTCATCAATGATAACATGAGTCACACCCTTTAAATTTCTGTCCACCAATAATCTCCTTAAAAGGATACCAGTAGTGCAGAAAAGGAGACGTGTATCTCTCCCTCTCATTCCCTCAAGACGAACTTTATAACCGACCTAAAAAGAGCAGACCCCATATAAATTGTGTTTCATAAAACCTTCAGAAAAATATTTTAAGCAGAAAAGGACGAGACTTACTGATTCTCCTATTTTCTCACCACGCTCCGCAGCAACTCTCTCAGCAACTGATATAGCAGATATTCTTCTGGGTTGGGTGCAGATAATATTACATGTGGCGCCCCGAGTGGCTTCAGTTTCTGACTCTAAGATGTATTGTGGTAATTGTGTAGTTTTTCCACAACCAGTTTCACCAGAGACAACCACCACCTAAAAAATGAATAGTTTAACCAGGTCACTGTATGCTCGTCATATAACCAGGACATACCTTGATAAGTTGCTTCAACAAATTCTTTGCAGCTTGCTTAAATAATAGCAAGTGATAGCCTGAAATTATCATCATTTACACTAACACAGAGAGAGAGAGAGAGAGAGAGAGAGAGAGAGGGAGGGAGAGATGCACACACACAAAGAGACTGCTGTTCCAGCGAAGTTGTGGGGACTCCAGTCACTTATGACTTGCAGCTAAGAAAGAAAAGTCTCAGAACCAAGGTCATATTGGGGGCACACCCTGGTAAACATTCTATCAATGACATTTACCTAGGTCCAGACGATCTCATGACATTATTTTATCTCCTGATTATTGATTGAATTTCCCTCTCAAGCTCTAGTACTTTATTAAAGGAAAAGGCAGATTCAGTTCTATACCTATCGTAATATAAATGAATTTGTTCCAATCACATCCCACCCCCCAAAGAACAGCTTTCTAATCCTTTGGACTCCTGTACAAATTATAACAAAATGGAAAAGAACTATATGAGAGAAGAAAATGTCTCTAATGCTACCTACAGCCAGCTGCCCACCTTTGTTCACCCTTGGGCAATCCTTTAAGCTACAAACAGGTAGATCCTCTCCTTGCAAACAAGCAAAAGAAATCATTGCATTTGTCTGATAGGCATTGAAGCATTCTTAAAACAATTCAATCACAGGAGGTCTATATGATTATAACACATCAGATAATTCACCAAAACTTTTCTTTTATAATTCAGTGAACAGATGATGTTTCCAACAACAGCTCAAACCATTGTTTTAAGAGGCAAACCACTAGAACAGTTAGTAATATGCTTTATAACTTTTTCAGCTGCCCCGACGCGTAGGCTACCACTTTCCCTTGCTGCATCAGAACACAACCCAAACCTTATTTTGACGTGTCGCTATAAATCACGTACTTTTTCATTACGTCCATAACCGTTAGAACTGGTGCCTCTTGTTTTATAAGAAACTTTTTATTAAATATGAAAACAATCAAGAAAAATACAGAAGACATGATGTCCACACTGTAATAACTTTTCGTGCATAATATTTTGTAGAAGTGTGCTAACAACCGTACTTTAAGCCAAGAACTACTAACCTAATATTTAAACAGGTAAGAAGACAATAGAAACACAATAGGCATCCATTTGATCACTTTCTTTCTTCCTATTCAACTTTGATTAGTACATTTAAGTATACCAAGAATTGAGTTTAAGTGTAAATTGTAATTGTCCAAAAGAATCTCTAATTATTTATAAGACTTCATAAATGGTATAAAGCATGGATAAAATTATATCACTTCTAGAGTTTACTGGCATGAATAGAGATAACAAAATAAGCAAATTCATATAAAATCTTCGTGTGCTCTGCCCTCAAGTTACGACTACCACAAATGCATTCATTTGTCAAAGCATTTATTGAGGTAGGGAAAATAATAATGTGAAGTAAATATAAGATGTTCAAAAAAATTCAATCTTTAGATACCAATGGCAAAATGGGGTAGTTATTCAGGCAGATGTTATACCTTAGATGAAAACTTTGTTTGTCTAGAATCTTGTTAAAATAGTAATTGAAAAATATCAAAGTAAGAAACAAATGAATATTGAAATAAGAAAAGGAGAGCAAGGTCTCAATATCAGACATTTCTAAAACTTCTATTCAAAGTTTACAGACCATATTAATTTTTCCTCAATCCATTGCCCAGTTTCAACTCTGTCAACACAAATTCAGGCTCTCAAATTGTTAGCACCTACCCCTTCAAGAACTCCAAAACACTGCACTCCCTGCCCCCACAGCCACATTGAATCTACCTTCTCTCTTTTTAGTCCTATCCAAGAAGAAGACCACAACAATGCCCACCCGGAGTACTAACCTACAACCTCACACCACCAGTATCACTCTTTTTCCATACGCCATTAAAATAAAGGTCTAAAGGAAACACGCCACTGACTAATGAACTTCCTACAACAGGGGACATATCAAATCACTGGAAGTAGTAATTCTCTGGAACATTTGTACACTAATCATGTGAATTTCATGAGTGTTTCCTGAGGCCTCAAACAGCCATTTGCATTAGTACATCATTTTATCAGCAATTCACAAGTCAATGCTTTGTCTTTTACATTTATAACATTACTAAGCATCTTAGCGTTGTGTTCACATTTCGTAGCATATGAGGAATAGGATAGGTCAAGCTAGCACAATAAATGAAAATCAAAATGCAAAAAAGATCTAAGCAATCAAACAACACAGAGCACAAATGACTTCTATAAGAGTATTCAATTACCTGATTCTGGTAAATGGCATGCAATAAGGACTCTCTCTCTTTATGTGAAGGAAGACTTTTTCGAAATTCTAACATCTTCTGACCTTCTGGAGATTTCTGTAAATAAGTAACCAAAGTAGATATTTTTTATCACTTCAAAGCCTTCAAAGAAGATAATTCTATCAGCAACCAACCAGAGTCATATTTGTTAACATCCATGCCGGAAGAATCTAAAACATATAGTTTTATGATTTATATGCATTTATAAATACACACACACACAGTGGCAGATGTATATGGCACTAAGGGTATGCAAGTGCATACCCTCATTTTCACCATAAGGACTTACTTTCCAATTTTGAATCGTATGATATTATTTTTTTCACATGAGATCTTCTATTAGTATTACATCACTTATTCCAAACCAATCACCACACATCATGTGTATCATATAACATTGACTTGTATTAACTAACATGAAACATGAGATGTAACACCAAATGCAATAGAAGATTCGAACCAATTTTATTTTTTTAGTATTTCTTATAATTGTGTATACCCTGTTTGATATTCCTGGATCTGCCACTGCGCACACACACACACATATATATACACATATTAATTGTAATCATTTATTGCAGGCACTCAAATCTGGGTGATACTAACTTGCCAGTCTTGTTGTTTATTGTGCATTTCCAAGCTCCTCCGCATAATAATTCTCTCAGCTAGGACACTTCTGGTCGAGGGCACCTCTTGCTCATCAAATCCTTCATCAATCGAGGGACTTTGACCAACTTTAGTTGTTGAAAAGCCATTATGAAAGTTTTCCTTGTTCATAGCCTTTTTAGAAAGGTGTTTCCGAAGATGAGAATCCACTTCTCTGTGCAGCCCAAATGGCAACGCCACCTGCAACAAAAATATCCATTTTTGACCTCAAAAATGATAAGAACTACAAGTCTAGAAACCAAGTGAGAGATACAGTTGAAGCCTTTCACAGCCAGATTATTAAAAAAATGTTCAGGAGAACATCAGTTCTTTCCAATTAGTAAGATAAAAAGAAAAAGTGCTCAACGGAAAGGTCAAAAAGGTTTGGTACCTCTCTCTGAGGACGCTTGGTATCCAAATCAGATCTATAATTTGGCAGTGGAACTTTACTAAAAACAACTACTTTCTCATACTGACGACTGCAACAAGAAAGCAATCTCTTAGAAAAACATTCCTAAACAAAAGATAATAGATACATATCCGTATATATACACACACATGCCAGTGTGTGTGTAGGCTAGATATCATTCAAGTACCAATGCAATCCCATTGTGGTCGCAAGCGCTGAAAGCTTCTCGAAATCACGGCGGTCTTTTTTCTCTCTCGACACAACCTCTTGCTCATCTTTGCGACGCATAAGCATGGTCAACTTCCACCTCCAATCTTCAACATTATCAAGGGTCGAAGCACACTGATAATAAAATATAGACAATTCACAAACCACTGGATATAGAATGTAGCCAAATGAACTCCACAATTAATCAAACAAATCAAATTTCTTTTGCTACAGCTAATTCAGAACATTATTTAAAAGAAGTCGCACCCACCTCCTCCCCCCTCCCAAAAAAAAAAAATGAATAATGTAATCTTATTTTGCCCTTTTTCATTCAAACTAATGTCAGTACAAAAAACACACATAACAATAATAATAGGAAATGATAAGAACACAAGAAATATCAATCCGTTCTAATCCCAATAATAAAATTATAACAGACCCAAAAGATAAACATACCAATTGCTTCGAAGAGGACTGATATTCGCTATCAGAAACTTCCTCCGATGCATACTCATCGTAAGCAAACCTTCCATACCCCAAATTCTGCTGATAAAATTGGGGCAACGTTGAAGAAACATTTCTATTTCTATTGCGCCTCAGCACAACAGAAGATGAGGAAGAAGCAGAGCAAGTAAAAGCAAATCCCTTTAACAAAATTTTGCTATAGGTTCTGGGGTATGAATGGAGCCGGCGGTAGGTTAAAGCAACGGAGGAGAATGATTTGGAGGGGATAGTGAGATGAGCCAGAGACATGGCTCTGAGCTTCAGTTTCGAATAGTTATGGATAAACATTGAAGAGAAAGGCATGGTTAATATCTCATAACTATAACTAGTGTGTAGTGTGTAAAAAGCGTGGCCATGCCGATGCCGCTTGTATTAGAATTGTTGCAACTGGTTAGGGTTTTCAAACACGAGGGAAACTGCCAAACCGGTCGTTGCTCCATGCTCGCTCCTCGCTCTTCATTGCTCAGACATTTATAATAAAAATTAGGGTTAAATGTAAAAAATAACATGATATTGACTGTTTTCATTTTTCAATTTAAATTTTTTTCATTAGATTACAACCGGAATTATTAAAATTTATCAAATTGTAATTTTCGGTTCATTTTCCAGCAAAAAATCTGATGTTCATACTAATTTTAGATGAAGGTCACCTTAAATTATCCTCATTACAAGAATACTCTTATGTTTTCGCAAAAACTCATATGAGATTGTCTTACGGATCTTCTTCCGTGGGACAGATCCTTTAACTCATGACCCAGTCCAAAAGAAATATATCTCAAATTAACCAACCCAATCCAATAGAAAAGTAAATCATGTCATCGCACAATCCATGCTAATCCACTTTCGCATAGAAGCCTTCAACCCGTCATATTTGTCGCATGTTGCAAATCCTAGCTTCATCCTGTAGCACCCAGGACAAAAATGAAGCATAATTGATTAATTAAATAATTAAACCCTTAATCGATTTATTTTATTATGTGCGTTAATTTTTTATTGTTTAATTTAATTAATTGTGTTCAAAAAGATGTTAAATGCATGTTTTAAATGAAAGTATAATTTAGTCGAGAAACATAGATTATAAATTTTATCATAAGATGCGTATTCGAAAAATGAGAAGATATGAATGAATTAGAGGTCAATCGGAGACTCGTAGCTTAAATGACGAAGAAAACGGTGAAAACGAAGAATACAACGTATATAAAGGATAGAAAAATACGAGATATTTTGATGAATAGTAATCAAGATATTATTAGTAAATAGTAATCTCAGATTTTTTCGATGAATAGTAATTTTTTCGAACATCTATATATAATGCGAAAACGAGTCGTAAACTCGTTATTTTTCAAACGAGCAAAAATCGAGAAAAACGTAAGGCTTTCTCTCCTCTCTATTCTCTCTCTCTTCTTTCTGGTCACCGGCGTCGCCGTCGGTGCCGGAAAATCTTTTTTCTCGGTTTTGGCCGATTTTCGCACAGCTTGTAGGCCTCGTCAAGACGAGTCTAGATCAGGTCTCAGATTTCAATTCCGATGTCTACTTAATCGGAAAACGGCAGAAATGTCACCGGAAAACTCTAACCCTTGTTTTTCCACCCTTTCTCTCTCCTCTGTTCTCTCTCTCTCTCCTCCTTCGCCGGAGTGGTAGCTGACCATCCCGGGGTGTTGGGTTGTCGGTTGGGGGGGTGGCACCGCCGTGGGCGGCGGCGCCGGAGCTGTGTGTGTGAGTATGTGTGTGAGCGTGCATGTGTGTGTATAGTGTTATGTGTATGTTTTTGGTTGTGTTAGGTGTTGTTGGTTGTTGCCGGCGACGGGAGGTCGCCGACCATGGTTGTTGATGGTGTCGCCGGTGACTAGAAGTGGCTATAAAGGTGGTGGTGGCATGGGGTGTGTATGCATGTGTGTGTTGTTTGAGGGCTGTTTTGGGGAGTACTGTTCACGCTACTGGTGGGGATGGCCAAAGTAGGTGGTGGCCGGCGTTAGTGGCACGGCGAGTCAGGGGGGCGGCGCCGGGCGGCACTGCCGCAGCTGGGAGCTGCTGCAAGTTTCAGGCGTGCTGGGCGCATAGGTCAGCGGGCGCCGGGTAGCGCGCGCGAGCTGGGCTCGCGACGGGAAGGGTACTGGGCGTGCGCGCACACAGAAGACGGGTAGCGCGCGTGGCGCCGGGTTTCTGATGCGAGTCGTGTTTTGTCTGTCGTATGTTTTCGTCGAGTCATCGGCGATGAGATGTCGTCGGCCAGGAGTCGGGGGTCCCGGTCAAAGTCAACCTTTTTTACCAAATTACCAAAATACCCCTATATCTTAAAACGCTCCGTTTGAGCTCGTTTCAACTCCGATTAAGCTCATTCTTTTTCCATTGCAATCCTAATCTTTCCCTCTTCCTCATCAGATTATTGGTTTTACCTTTCATACTTGTTTCTTCATTCTCGATCTTTAGATCTTCCGTTTCGTCTCGTTTTTACTAATCGTTTCTTCTCCGAAAAAGTCTATATCATTATATATACGTAATTAACGTATTAAGGATCTAAGAAACGTCTTTACTTGTGTAGGCTATCAGTCGGATTGAATGCTTTAGGTCTTGTTACTCGACAACTCACGTGGTAACCACCGAACAATGTGAGGTAATTTCTAAATCTTTATGTGTTACAACTTTCCCTATTCGATGCATGATTTGAGGAATACTAAATGATGTGATTATATGCTAGGATTTATGTGTCATATTATACTGTGAAAGGACTTAGGTCCACATTCATATTCGAAGGGACTTATGGTCCGTAAAAAACAACTGTCTCTTACCCCCTCTACTACTTGAAAGGTTTGGTGGTCCTGTAAATGCACCAGCGGTATATAAGACCATTTTATAGGGTAAGACGGGAAATACCCGCACCTAAAGGATGAGTTACAAGTTATGTGCTATGCATTTTACGTGTTCAAATGCTGAATGTTACGTTTTTCTGAATTGTTTATCTGTCAAAATGTTTAAGATGCGGAGTTTATCCCCACGAGTGTATTCCACACACTCACTCCTATTCTGTAATTCACGTTACAGGAGATGACGAGCATGTAGAACCATAGAGAGAGATGGTGCCATATCTAGATGTTCTTATTTTGTCTTTTATTATATAACAATGAAACAATGTTTTTATTACTTCTCGTTTTGTAAAAATTAACTTAGTATTTTCTGTTGACGATGGATCCTGCAAAGTTTAAGTTTCACTATTTAATGTTTTGAAATCGGTTGTATCTGATATTTTATATGTAATGTATCAGATCGTCTCTTACCACCTTCTTCTTATGATCGTATCTTACCTCATTCTTCTCTGATGTAATCATCTTTTTCCTTTCCTTCTTGTCACGCCCAAAAGGAAAACTCTGCTAATTTTTAGAACGAAAATGGGGCATGATAGTATGGTATCAGAGCAACGTTCTATCATTTTTTGAACTTGCTCAAACTTGTTTTATAAAGAGAAAAACGAGAAAAACATGTTTTAAAAGAGAAAAATCTTTTCAAAAAGAAATGGATAAGCATATCCTCTCTCTATACGTGTCTCTTCCTAATCACAGAATCTAATAAAAAGAGTGTTTATCTGATTTGTGTTATCTCGTTTATCTGATATGAACCATTTAAATTTGAAGGGGGTGTAAAGGAAATAGTTTCACGATAAAAACTCATATAACTTATACATGACAGATGGCTAGAGTTAGACTTACAGCTAGGAAGCGAGTACAACCACTAGAGACACGTGAGGTAAGACTTAGACGACATTTCTTTGATAGTCGGGTGACAGGAGACATATCTGTTGGTGAGCATATATCTAGACTGTTCATTATTGAAGAGAGGTGGGGGGCATTGGGGGTAGTATTATTAATGTACAGACCTGCTTACATATGATTCAGACGTTGCCCGACGAGTGGGCAGTTAGGGCTAGATGAGACGAGATCGTATACTCAGCTGTAGATAACACTCTCGCCATTGACTTCGGGAGAATGACTCGGCATATGTTGGACTTGTGGGGCTGTCACGGCCTTCCGACTACCCCCAAATAGGGGACCTTATGATCCATCCAGTAGCAGCTCTGAGGCCGAAGAAGAGGACCCTGAGGAGGATAATCTGGAGCTGGGTGACCCGAGGGACATGGCACCGAGACTATAGGGACCTCTGTCGCCTCCAGCTGTAGTGGCGTAGATGTTAGGAGGATGACCGTTATTTTATGTATATAGACTACAAACGATGAAACTCTTTATATGTATATGATAGCTTTTATCTTGTAGTTAGTGTATATAATCATTTTGATATGATGTAAAGGCTACCCATGTTTTGCTTATATGTATATATAATGCACGTGTAATTCCTTTCTATCTTATGGAATCGACATTTATATCTCTTCACGCGTTTCGCGTTTATTTTCTTTATCTATTATATTATTTTGAAACCTGAACGATATATACATATACATCGTAATAGAATTATGTCTAGAGGATGATCCCGAAGAGAATAGCCACCAACGGCTAATCAGCCGAAACAGGATGAAAATGCAAGCATGGGAGACTAGTGTCTGTACTGAGAGGATTAGCGCAACATTTTGAGGTTACTCGAGCCGCACCATCGCCAGCAAGATCTGATCCGAATATGATATATGAACAGTTTCGGCATTTCAACCCGTCAACGTTCAATGGAATGGGTGAACCAACCGATGCAGAAGAATGGCTAAGGTCACTAGATCGATTGTTTGGACATTTGACATTTACCAAGGAGTAGAAGATTTCATGTGCGATCTTTCAGTTCACTGAGGAGGCAAGTCATTGGTGGGACTCGTACGAGAGGACCCTATTGTCAAATCAAAGAGAGGAGATGACATGGGAAGACTTCAAGGAAGTGATTGCACATCATTTCATACCCTAATCCTATCGTGATAAAAAGGAAACAGAGTTTTTACATCTCCGTCAAGGAACCGCGACGGTAGAAGAGTATGAAAGGAGGTTAAATCAATTGAGCAGATACGTAACTCACTTGGTTGACACTGATGTCAAAAAGGCCTGACATTTTGAAAAGGGTCTCCGTCCAAAGATTGGGTCGATTTTGGCAAGGCAGGGAACGATGACCTACTCTAATGTTATCAAGAGAGCCCAAGAGATTGCCTCTCATCTGTGAATGGATGTTGTGCCTCCTAAGAAGGTTTTTCCGATGCCTGTCAAAAGAAAGTGGACTGGCTCGAGCCAGAGCTTTACTCAAAGCAAATTTCCGAGGACAAACATCGCTTCACTTCTCCCCACTCCTAGACCGGAAAACTCATGTGTTATATGTGGAAGAATACACATGGGACCGTGCCAACAAGGAACACGAAACTGCTACACATGTGGAGAACCGGGGCATATCGTAGCAAATTGTTGGAAGTCGAAAGGCCCAGTAGCTGCAACCCCAAGATCGAGACTAGTAGCAGGCAGAGCGCGGGCTTTCGCTCTTACTCACCCGGAGGCTGCAGAAGGGTCGGAGACGATGACAAGTATGTTAACAGTATGTGAGATACTTGCTCTTATCTTATTTGATACCGGAGCGACCCACTTCTTTATCTCTGTCAATTTCTGTAACTTGTTAAAGCATGAGGACGATAGGGTAGTCGCAAAAACCCTAGAGGTTAGTATTCCGTCAGTAAAGATGGTAAAGACGAAACACCTGTACCGTCATCTAAAGATTGCTTTTGAAGATAGGATTCTTCTAGCTGATCTTCATGCTTTAGAGATGAAGGATTTCAATATAATCCTAAGGATGGACTGGCTTGAGTCAAATCACGCAGTGATCAAATGTCATGCAAGAGAGATAGTCATTCAAACACCTGGAAAACCAGAGTTCACTTTTCATAGGACTCGAGTTAAAGTTGACTCAAGGATTATATCAGTCATGAAGGCAACCCAGATGCTCAGCAAAGGAAATTACGAAGCTTGGTTGGTCAACATAGTGAATCTCGAATAAGGAACGAATTCCATCGAGAATGTGTCGGTAATAAAAGAATACACGGACGTCTTTCCAGAAGATTTACCCAGCCCTCCACCAGATCGACAGGTGACCTTCGAGATTGATCTTGTACCAGGATCAACACCGGTGTTGAAGGCTCCATATCGGATGGCACCAAAGGAATTATAAGAACCGAAGGTTCAACTACAAGAACTTCTGGCAAAGGTTTCATTAGACCAAGCGTGTCGCCTTGGGGAGGTCCAGTGCTCTTTGTAAAGAAGAAAGATGGAAGCTTTCGGATGTGCATTGACTATCGAGAGCTAAACAAGCGAACCATCAAGAACAAGTATCCACTGTCTCAAATTGAAGATATTTTTGATCAGTTGAGAGGTGCCAGTGTGTTCTCGAAGATTGACTTAAGGACTGGATATCATCAGATGAAAGTCAAGGATGCGGATATATCTAAGACAGCATTCAGGACGAGATATGACCACTACGAGTTTGTAGTAATGCCATTTGGACTTAGCAATGCATCAGTTGTCACGTCCCGAAAACTTAACTATAGATTATAATAAAAGTTTAACAAAAGTAGGAAAAAAAACATTTTAAAATTATCATCGTATCCTCGACGAGCATGCAGGAAAAAAGAAAAGAGAAGGGAGGAACGAATAAGATATATCAAACTATATAAGTTAAAAGTTTGTAGCAGCGGAGAGTAAATACATATGTTTTAACGAAAGGGAAACGTATAATATGTTGTTCCAAAATAGTTTAAAGAAACATCTTTACAACACATCAAAAACAGACAGGGCACTTCTCTTTCTTCAACTCTTCCCACTAGAGTCATCACTTGTATCGAACACATAAACAGGGTGAGTACATATAAAATACACCCTGTGGAAGTAAGTTCATAAATTAACACAAAACATTAAATCACATAAACAGTTAAACACAACAGGTACAATGCAAAACACATATATGACGTGGGCGCAGGTATATCCCGCCTTACCCCACAATGGAATCCACCAGATGATTATTTGGTAAGGGGGACTTCACCAATCCTCCATCTTTCCATTAGGACTTAATACCAACCTGTCTTCTCAAAACTATGCATCATGAACACATATCCTTATCCTTTCCGCAACAACACATTTATATCACATCACGAAAGTCATATCACATAATCATAGACATGTATAATATTTACTATCATGCTGATATCATCAATTCACATCTCATGCTTCTGTTCATATATTATCATAACATAAATCATCTAAAACCTAACATGCGACTATTCAATATAAAAATGTAAAGTCAATTGTTAAATAAGAAGTTACCCCCACCTCAGCTTGGGTGGTGCGACTTTCACGTTCTTCTCTTTTTAGCTTTGAGGTGGGTTTGGGGCGTTCAAGCCTACAAACATACGATGTAAGTTATTAGGTTATTAGATTAATTAAACATTTATATCTAAACTCTCGAAAAAGGAAATAATGAAAAGAAAGAGGAATATAGCCCAACTAGATAAAAAAAGATAGAAGATTCGATAAGAAAGCTTTAAAAATGAGAATGGGTTAAAATGGGTGAGGAACGAAGTCGAACGGAGTGTTTTAGGGTTTGAGGGGTAAAACTGTAATTACAGAGAAGTTTTGGGGTCAAAATGAAGTTTCTGAAACCTCAGGGGTCAAAGTGCAAAATCAGAAAGTTCTGGGAGTGGAAATCAAAGACTCGGAAACTTTTAGGGGTGAAAATATAATTTTCAAAAGTTTAGAGGCCAAAAATAAGAATTTGAAAAGTTTGGGGACTGAAAAGAAGAGATCCAAAATCTTAAGATTTGCAGAAAGGTCCTCGGAAAACCCGGAAATTGCAGAAAGGCCCCTACCTCCCCACACCCTTTCCCACCCCCGTTCCAGCCACCTGCCGCCATCCCAACACCATTGTCAGCGGTAAGGACACCACCTCCAACACCAACCTTGGTCGGTGCTCCGAGCTCTGACCTTCTTCGATCACGGCGGCGCCGGAGACACCATCCCAAAACCACCCTCCAATACAGCCAGACTCACGCATGTATAAACACACACACATCTGGCGACCAATGCCGCCGGCGTTACATGTACTGCCAACGCTCTTTATACCAGCCACCCACGCACATGGCGGTACTGCATGCGCCGCCCCCGACCACCTCAACCGGCGAGAGAGACGAGAGAGAGTAAGAGAGATCGAGGAGTGAGAAAGAGAGAGAAACGATAGAGAGAGAAAAGAAAGTTGCAGAAACTTTGACCGGCTGTTTCCGGAGATTGGCTGTTCCGATCAATGATCCGAGCTCGGAATCGTGACGGGCTCGGTGAGAACTTCGACCTAGGCTCAAGAATCACCCCGATCGGTGGCCGGATGGCCAGAAATGAAGAGAGAGAAAGAAGGGGTTTTTAGAGAGAGAAAGACAGAAACTTCTCCTGTTGATTACCGGCGTATGTGGTGGCGGATGACGATTCCGAGCCTGGAGTTGGAACGGGCTTGGTGAGAGCTTCAAAATGGTATAGGTTTCGATAGGTTGAGGTTGGAGGAAAAATCCGGCGACGGCGGCGCTCCGGCCGGTCGGCCGTCGGAAAAGCCGGGGAAGAGAGAAGGAAGAGCAGTATCAATTTACCTTAGGTTAAAAAATATATGTTATACTTTTACCATTAGAGAAAGGACATAATATATATCATGTTATTAAACTTGCCATTAACTTATATTATAATATTAAACTTTATATTAAACACCCTTATGATATTTAATTAATTTGGGATATCAATCGAACTCTGATTTGATTCATTCTTTCGGCGGTTCGTCTGAATTTTCATTTCTATCAATCTCATCCCACTTACGAATTATCTTATCGACTTTTCTTTTTATGAAATATCCAAAGTATTGAACTTAGATTGAAGCATACATGTGATTAGATTTTCTGAAACGCATATAAAGTAAATCAAGTAATTAGAGGTTTAAATATTTAGTTGTCAAATTATGCATCGATAATTCATAGTCGTCACATCCCTTACCCCTTAAAAGAATTTCGTCCTCAAAATTCAGAAATGTACCTATAAATTGAAGATCTGGAAACTTCGATAAGATCTCATCTTCATACTCCCACGTTGCTTCTTCCACTCCATGGCGATTCCATTGAACCTTTACTAGAGCCATCTCTCGGTTTCTCAATGTACGAATCTTCCGATCTAGAATAGCCACTGGAACTTCTTCGTATGATAGATCATCCCTAATCTCGAGGTTATTCTGGTCGACCACATGACTTGGATCGAAAACATATCTTCTCAACATCGATACATGAAATATATCATGTACTCCTGCAAGATTAGGCAGTAGCGCTAAACGATAGGCGACATTTCTGACTTGTTCCAGAATCTCGAATGGTCTTATATATCTTGGCCGTAGCTTTTCTTTTTTTCCGAATCGATACACTCCTTTTGTAGGGGACACCTTCAGAAAAACTTTTACTCCAACCTCGAATTGTAACTCTCTACGTCTCCTATCCGCATATGCCTTCTGCCTGTCTTGAGCTGCTTTGATTCGTTCATGGATTCTTCTGATTACTTCGACTGTCTGCTCTACCAAGTTAGTTCCTAGCAACTTTTTTTCACCGACTTCATCCCAACATAGTGGAGATCGACATTTTCTTTCGTACAAAGCTTCGTATGGTGCCATGCCGATCGTTGATTGATAGTTGTTGTTATATGAAAACTCCACTAAACAAATGTGTTCTTCCCAGCTCCCGTGCAAATCTATGGTGCAGGCTCTTAACATATCTTCTAGAATTTGAATCATTTTCTCTGACTGTCCGTCTGTCTAAGGATGGAACGCGGTGCTAAAAGCTAGTCGAGTCCCTAGCTCCATCTGAAGTTCTTGCCAAAATCTTGATGTAAATCATGGATCTCTATCGGAAACGATGGATACTGGCACTCCATGTAACCTAACAATCTCTTCAAGGTAAATCCGAGCTAGCTTGTATTCATATCTTTCCTTGACTATGTATTCCTGAGGTGGAGGAACTCTTCTGTGGGCAGGTCCAGACTCTCGTGGTCCGACTCTTGGTGGTGCTTCAGTACCATCGTCAATGATCGTTGCACCTTCCACCTCTCCACTTGCTGCTGTTGCAGCTTATTCGGTTCGCCTTTGTTCCCGAAGTTGTGCTACATAACTGGGATTAACTTTGTAGATCACCAGTGGTCCTTCAGTTATGACGTGCCACATCTCATCATGCATGGCTGATAGATGAGCTTCCATGCGTATCCTCCAGTCATCATATTCTTCTATGGAAAACATAGGTAGCTTGTGGTGTGAGAAATCATGCTAAATTTATGATTTTGGTCTTAAGAAAAAGAAAGAAAACGGTTTATCCACATGCAAAATGGTTGGATCTTGGTAGGTTGCCAAACAAGTTGGCTGTTAACCCAACTTGCTCTGATACCACTTGTTGGGTCCCAAGTGGTGGTCAGAGGTTCAGAGGGGGGTGAATGAACCTCTATCGATTTTTACAAAATCTTTTCGAAACTCTTTTTATGAACATGTTCCTGATTCCAAATGGAAACAACAACCCAACTCGAGTCAGTAACCTGGCACAATGCTGATCAGGTTCCTGTCTCGAATCACAGTACGCAGCGGGTTAAACAAAGATAGAGTTTCCTATTTTACAAACACGTTTTCTTTTCGCAATATGATTTTAGCAAAGAAGTTTTGACCAATATGCTTATAACTGATGCAATAGGATAGATATGCGATAAACAAAGTAAAGCATGCAGTCAAAACAAATAAACACTTATGGCTTATAGTGGTTCGAAGGTGGTGTAATCCTTCTACGTCCACTCTACTCCTTCACTAAGGAGGAACTTCGTTAGGTCAGTTTGATTTACAAGTCTCGACTCCACAAACCTCTTCCTAACAAGCTATACCTACAGAATCCCAGATTCTTAGGTTACAACCCACACAGGGTATAAATCCCACACAGGGTAAATAACCTACACAAGACTATATACTTAGCAAGGATATAATCGTATCAACTAAGTTACACCAAACACAACCTAGCGCACACAACACAAATGGTTAAAAGTATATAGGTTTCTTCAACTGTGTTGTTGAAGTCAGTCTTGAACGTGTTGGCTCGAATGCTTGATTGGTAGACTGACTTGCAAGGTTGAGTGACTGAACAAGAAGGCTTGAAAGCTTGAGTGTGGTAACCTTTTTGAAAGAATGTGATCTCGGTTATTTAGTAGTCTTCAAGATCAGTTCAACCTTCTATTTATATGTGGGAAAAATGCCCGTTGAAGAGAAGGCATAGTTTCGTTGCTATTCAAATAGATCTTCAAATCTTCGTAATTAATGCATCACCGGAAATCAGAGTTTAGGAGCATGGTCTACTCTAATTCGCATTAATGGCGACATGTTCTTTGTTGTAGTATGTTGCAGAGCCGCTTTCCAGATGGCAGCATCTTATTAGCTCTTCACTTGCTTCTCTCTACTGGTAACTTTGACAGGATTTGAACTTCGTATGATTATCAATGTAAACCTCGTACTGCATTGAATTGGCTGGAAAGTCTTATGCTTCTTGCATTAATGAAGATAGTAGAATCTTCTTGTTTTGCACTGGATTTCTGATTCGGACCAGCTTCCTGTTCCTGAATCCTGCAGTCAGCTTCCTGTCCTGTATCTCTTTTCTGTTCTGCTTTTAGCTTACTGTTCCTGGAAATTCCCTTGGTTGTCACTTACTGATTTAGTTTTCTGATTCTGATCTCAACTCTAGCTTACTGTCCTTTTATCAAGAAGGTCAGTCTTCGAGTCTTTAAGTCCAGAATCCTGCTTTTCCTGAATTTCCTATCTTTCTGTTGTGTATTACATCTAGAAGTTATCTCGGAGGAAGATAAGATAGATAAGCTAGATTCCACTTATAAAACATGGAATATGGGTAGTCTAAAAGATCATCTATTATTACATTGTCTCATCAAAACCTAGATAGAAATATCCTAACAATTTCCCCCTTTTTGATGATGACAAAACCCATATAAAACAGAAAAGAGATGTACTTTTTACACAAGTGGTAATTATAAGTAGAGAACGGAAATTTTTTTTACATCTCATGAATAAGAAAAATGAAAGATAAAAAAGGAATACAGTATTTTCAATAAGAAGTGCTTACTCAAAGTGTCTGATGGTAAGCTATTCTTCATTGGATTTCCTGTCAGCGAACAGTTTCCTTTTGACCTCATCGTGTCCTAAAGCTTTTTACTTTCCATATTGAGTCCCCTTCCACCAGTTTATGACAGAATCCTGATAAGATTTCTCCATTTGCTTGGCAATTTCAGGAATCTGTATCCATCTTAACCAGAAGTCCTGACAGTAAGGAACATCTTCTCTTTTCTTGACTTTGTCGATCAGAAACTTCTGTAGATTTAATTTTCCTTCTCTTGCCAGTTCTTCATACTTCTTCAGAGCATTTTCAAAAGAGGAAAAATTTCTAAAGACTCCTTCTTTCAGAAGTTTCCAAAAGTATCTCCAGCACGCTGATCGCTTATACCCTGTGAGTTCTTCAAATGTTGGATTTCTGTTTCTGGGTAGATGAGCTTCTTCGAAAATATTTAAGTCCCAGAAATGCTGAATGTTCTCGGGTCTTTGATCTAACATAGCTAGTACTTCAGCTGGAGCATCTTCTTTAATGAAGTCAGGGGCTTCTTGATCTGGGAATGATTGTAATGCTGCATCAACTTTTTCAGCAATTTTGGTCCTATGTCCAACAATCCCCAATTTTGAGATACAGTCTGCCTCCTTCTTCCTTCTTCTTTCTTCATCAGCAGCCTTCAACTGCCTCTATCTCTCCTCACTCAGAAGAGGACCAGCAAGAAAAGACATGTAAGGCTTGGCTTTTGGACCAGCTTGCTGCACAACTTGTTGTATGCCTCTTCTTTTGCCTTGACCCTGTTGCTGTCTTTGAGTTCTTGGTTTCGAGGGTACATCAACAGTCTGTCCTCCTTGCTGTAATGCAAAGCTACTTACTGTTCGAGGAGCAGTACCTCCAGCACCTGTATTATCATCATCATCTTTCTTTCTCCTCTTCTTCTTACCATCCTAACCATGTTCCGAGGTACTTGATCTTTTTCGTTTGATTTTGGTTAAGGAAAGTTCATCATCATCGTCTATCTCTTTTGTGGTAGCTTCCACAATTTCATCGTCAGGTTCAGAAGTAAGAACTAGCTATTTTCCTCTTCCTCTTGGTCTGTCTTCCCATTTTTGTTATCATAAAAAACAATGTTTTCGGGGTCAGCCACTGCAGCAGCCTCACTAGGATAGATACGTTTCATGATGGCTTTCATTTCTCCCACCAACAGCTCTAGATTTAGAATCCGTTCATTGGTGCTTCTAGCTGTGGCTCTCACATCTTCATTTATTAGATTCTGTGCTGTCTGGGTGCTCTTAACTTCGTCAACTGATGTAGTTAGTTTGTTTAGCACTTTGTTTTGGGCTTCAGAGGCAGCTTTTTGTTCGGCCTCAAATCTTTTTCTGGAAGTGAGATGAAGTTTAGTTCAGCGTTCATCCAGGTCTAAATTTTTCCAGGATGTGCATCAAGTTCCTTCTTCAATTCATTCAAGGTTTCTGAGTGTGCCTTTTCTCGCATATAGGAGTTTGTGGCCAGATTCATTTGATGTGTCTCCATAGCCTTCATCAATCCATGAACGACATTCAGTACTCCTTGGAGAGACATTTCTTGTTCATCAGTAAGGGTTTCAACCCTGTCTGTTGGTCTTGATTCTGTTGAGTATATAGGACTGGAATCTGATTAGCTTTTTTTTTTGTTTCTTCTTCAGTTTGCTCTCTCTCCCTTGACTCCTTGTCAGCTTTGTATTTCATCCTTTCTTAAATGGTCATCTTGATTTTTCCAGGTACTTTGTTAGGAGAGGGGTTAACTGAATCGTCATCACTGGAACTTGATGAATCATTTGTAACATCTGGTGTGTGAACACTAACGACCTTAGATGATTTTTCACTTTGAGTAGAATTTGCATTGTTTCTTGTTGTGGTCTCAACATCCTCAGTAGGAGTTGTCTGAACATCATTTGCTCCGGGGTTGTGTGCTGGATTAGCAGTTTCCATTGTGTCGTGAGGAATAGAAGATTCCTCCACTTGACTGTTAGCAGCTTGATTTGCCTCATTAGCCTCAGTGGCGCTAACTGTTGCATCCATAGTAATCTCAGCTTCCTATAGAACAAGAGCTTCAATTACCTCACCAGCCTCCTCAACTGTGTCATCAGCAACCTGACAGGTTTCATATGACTGATCAATGTCAGCTATTACCTCAATAGTTGGAACTTCAACAACTTCCTCTCCAGTTGCATCAGTGCCTTGACTTATCTCTGTTAGTTTTGAAGCAGCATCATGTAGAAGTACAAGAGTAGAATCAGGTTTCTGGACAACAACCTGGTCTGTTTCAATTTCTCTTATATTCTGTACAGCAACAGAGGCTAGTACAGGGAGTCCTGCCTCTACATCCTCCTGCACAGATGCTTCATTAGCAACCTCCTCATTGATTTCCTTCAGAACACCATGAATGATCGGTGATGCTTCCCCCTCAGCAGGTTGGTAATTGAAAATAGGGGAATCAGAGTAATCAAGCAACTGAATATCGTCATTCATTGTATCTAGATGAGCTATAGGGGAAAGTGCTGCGATACCTGTATAGGTGGGTGACTCAAGAGTTTCGGCATTCCTCAAGCATCCTTCTCCTTGTTGTAGTATTCTGGATGGCTTTGTTGTTGTCTCTCTACCGGCTTGCATTCCCAAAAGTAACATCCTTTCATTAGCTTCCTCAGGGGTGAGGTCAGCTAGTTAAGCTTCTGCTAGTTCCAGTTCAGTAGGGGTCCCAACAGTCTTGGCAGTGGGGTTTATCAGTGCGTTGTCCTCCCCAGGCTTCATTGACTGTTCTCTATTGTCTTCTTCAATCTCAGCCACAGGGATCGGAGTCTCAAGAGCTGTAGACTGTTCGCCTTCCATAACTTCATTTCCTTGGGATTCTGGAGCAGCAACCTGACCCGCTGCCTGCTCAGTGGTCCTTCCCATATCTTCGTCAATTCCGAGGTCCGTCTCAGTAGTTGGCTCGTTTGATTGATTACCTGTGCCTGGATTATCTTTGCCAATGGTAGGGCTTGGTGACAGTGATGTAGAGGTAGCAATGGTCCTTTTCAGTCTAAATGACTTCTTTTTCAAGGAAGCTTTCTTCACAACTTTCTTCTTTGCTGGCTTATCATTGTCATTACCAGAACCGTTGGAACTATCAGCAACTTGTGGTTTGATTGCTGCCTTCTTCTTGAGTTATTTCTCTTCCTTCTTTCCTTTGGGGTACCCTTTTTTCACTTCGAGGAACCATCCTGGGGCGAAGGGTACCTTTCTCTCCAGAGGAATCTTTTTGTGGCTTAAAATGGAGGAAATGACAATTCCAAACCCTCTCATTTCCTTGAGTTTGATTGTTTCTTCCCAAATCCTCTGAAAAAGGATTTGTGCCCAATTAACTATTTCTTCCCTGATGATAGCAATCATCATCCGTAGCCTTAAGCTTGTGCACTTATCAAAACTTCCACACCTCCCTTCTATAGTGTGGATGAGAATATCATGGAGGAATTCATACTCTAGTTTAAAATTCTTTTTAGGAAAATTGCTTGAAACAACCTCCTTCTTCACAGATTCAAGACATAATTGGTTCCAGCTTTCTTCAAGAAATTCTGACCCATACTTCATTATTTCAGCATATACTAGCCCTTGGTCAGATATGCCAAATGTTCTTGCAATGTCTCCAATAGTTAGAGTGAGGGTTTCTTCATTAACTTCCTCCATCTTGAAGAGAATGGTTTCTTCGTCTTCAGAGAGTTCCGCAAAGCTGTAGAATTTTTCTACCGAAGTGGCAGAAAATCCTTCATAGGTTTTAGTGAATAACCCATCCAGTTGGCTTTTGCAGATGTGGCTCCAAATCTCAGAAATGAGATCCTTATCATCATAGGGTGATTTGTTGCCAATAAGTACCTTTGTGTCAACAAGTCTTCCTTCCACGACCTTGGTTGTTCTTGCTTGAGTCATTGTAGTTTGAGTTGTTTGGGGTTGCTTGAGAGAGAGTGAAACTTGTGTGTAGAGAGTTAGAAAAATCTTTTTCAGAAGATTGAGGGATTCAAATGATCACATAGGGTGAGGGAAGGAGAATATGATCGGTTTTCGAATTTGAATCCAAGTCTAAAAATATCAATGGTCTTGATAAATCTTCTGAAAAACCGTGGCTAAAGAGACGGTTGAGATTAACCAAAAAGGGGCATCTCCGATTTTTGATGTACACGTATCAGTTTTAAAAGAGCGTCTTTTCCACCTTTACTAAAAAGATGGTTTTTCACATTAAATGCGGCTGCAAAAATGTCTCTTGTAATCATTGTCAATCAAGTTACTATTCCTGATACGAGGTTGGAAGGCTCAATGAATGTTGTATTCAATATTTGTTTGAAAGTTTCCAGTATCCTGTTTCGTCAGACTGTATTAGAAACCTGTTGTCGTAACATGTTCCTGAAAACTGTTTTAGCAACCTATTAAAGATCTGAACAACCTCATACGAACTTGATGATCCCAAGCTTACTTCTCAGCATCGAGAACCTTGATTCGCACAGTGGCTTTGTGAAAATATCAGCAAGTTGCATGTTAGTGTGTACTTTTTCAAGTACAATATTCTTCTTCTCTACATGATCTCTTATAAAGTGATGTCTGACATCAATGTGCTTCATTCTTGAATGAAAGACAGGATTATGGGTAATGGCAATAGCACTTGTGTTATCGCACAGAATGAGGGTATCTCTCTCCGTTATCCCATAATCTTTGAGTTGTTGTTGTATCCACAAAATCTGAGCACAACAGCTTCCTGCAGCTATATATTCAGCTTCCGCAATTGATGTTGCAATGGACGTCTGTTTCTTGCAAAACTAAGAAACCAGCCTGTGTCCCAAGAATTGACAAGTACCACTAGTACTTTTTCTGTCAATCCTACATCCTGCAAAATCAGAATCTGAATAGCCTTTAAGGTTGAAACTTCCATCTTTTGGATACCATAATCCAACATCTTGAGTGCCTTTTAAATACTTGATGATTCTTTTTACTGCTGAAAGATGTGACTCCTTCGGTGCCGTTTGAAATCTTGCACATACTCCAACTTCAAATACTATATCTGGTCTACTTGCTGTTAGGTATAATAGAGATCCAATAAGTCTTCTATACTTGGTGGTCTCCACATCTTTTCCAGTTTCATCTTTATCAAGGCTGATAGATGTGGTCATTGGTATACTTACTGATGCTCCTTTTTCCATTCCAAACTTTTTAATCAACTCTATGGTGTACTTGATTTGACTTATGAAAGTTCAATGTTCTAGTTGTTTGACTTGTAGACCAAGAAAGAAACTTAGTTCTCCCATCATGCTCATTTCAAACTTACTTTGTATGAGGGATGAAAACTTGTCACACAAGTTCTTGTTAGTGGATCCAAAAATTATGTCGTCCACATAGATTTGAACAAGCAAAATATTATCTCCTTTCAGTATTCTGAAGAGAGTCTTGTCTACTGTCCCATTTTGAAATCCATTATGTAGGAGATATAGGGACAGTGTATCATACCAAGCTCTAGGAGATTGCTTTAATCCATATAGAGCTTTCTCTAGTCTGAATACTTTTTCTCCTGCCTGTTCTTCAAAGCCTGGTGGTTGTTCCACATATACTTCTTCAGATAGAAGTCCGTTCAGAAATGCACTCTTTACATCCATCTGATAAACTTTGAAATCGTTGTGAACAACGTAGGCCAGAAATATCCTTAGTGCTTCAAGTCTAGCAACTGGGGCAAATGTCTCATCAAAATCTGTCTTTTTCCTGGCAATATCCTTTTGCTACCAATCTTGCCTTGTTTCTGACCACTGCTCCGGATTCATCAAGCTTGTTTTTGAACACCTATTTTGTTCCAATAACTCCTTGGTGGTCAGGCCTAGGAACCAGTCTCTATACTTGATTCCTTTCAAATCCATTCAACTCTTCCTGCATGGCCTGAACCCAGTTACTGTCTTTAAGAGCTTCCTCTATACTTGTGGGTTCATCCTTTGATATGAAGCATGAAAACAGTGATTCTTGAGGTCTTGATCTTCTTGTCCTTACTTCATTGATATCTCCAATTACGAGATCTCTTGGATGATCTCTTAACCATGTTCTGTCAAGGTTAAGAGATTGAGTAGACTGTTGGACAGTGTTCTATTAATCATCATTTTCTTGTGTATGGCTGCTGTTGTTCTGCAGAGTTCTGTCTTCTTGTTGTTCAGCATCCTGTGTTGCTACTTCCTTATGACCAGTATTCTGTGAGCAGCTTGTCGTGCCCATTTCTGCTGGGACTGGTACTCCATCAATGTATCTTACTGTTTGATCCCTGATCTTGATTTTGGATTCATCTTCTCTTAATTTTTCCAGCTCAGCAGTATCACAGTGTGGTTCATCAAATACCACATGTATTGATTCTTCCACAATCAGACTTTTCTTGTTGAAGATCCTAAAGGCCTTGCTTACTGAAGAGTATCCTAAAAATACTCCTTCATCCGATTTTTCATCAAAGGTCTTCAAGTACTCCTTTCCATTGTTTAGTATTTCACACTTACATATGTAAGTGTGAAATACTAGGTGTTACTCCATACCATACTTCATAATGGGTCTTGTTATGGTCTTTGTTGATCAAACATCTGTTCTGCGTGTAGCATGCTGTGCTGGTTGCTTCTGCCCAAAATCTCTTAGGGACCCCAACATCAGCAATCATAGTCCTTGCAGCTTCCTTCAGGGTTCTGTTTCTTCTTTCTGCAACTCCATTCTGTTGAGGAGTTCTTGCTGCAAAATATTCATGATCACATTCTCTGAGCAATACTTTTCTATGAATTTGTTGGTGAACTCAGTTCCTCTGTCTGATCTTATCTTAATAATGCTCAGATTCTTCTCATTCTGTATTCTCTTTATAAATTCTAGAAGCCTGTATTGAGTTTCTGATTTCTTGGATAAAAAGATGATCCAAGTAAATCTGGAGTAATCATCCACAATCACTAGGGAATACTTCTTCCCACTTACACTAACAGGTTCCACTGGCCCAAACAGATCCATATGCAAGAGATCCAAAATCCTATGTGATGATCTTTGGACCTTATCCTTGAATGAGCTTTTTACCTGTTTTCCCTTTTGACATGCTCCACATACACTTTCCATTTTGTATGCAACATCTGGTAGACCTCTTACCAAATTCTTTCTTTCCAGCTTGTTGATCGTTTTGAAATTCAAATGGCTCATCCTTTTGTACCATAGCCAGCTCAACTCAGGAGAACTTTTTACGATGAAACATGTTGGCTGCCATGTTGAAGTCCAGTCAGTAAGATAGATGTTGCCTCTCCTGGTGCCAGTAAGTTTAACCTCATTTGTTTTGTTGTCTCTGATCAGACACCTGTTGAGGTTGAATTCAACTGAAAATCCTTTGTCACAGAACTGACTGATACTTAGGAGGTTATATTTTAGTCCTTTGACATATGATACGTCATTAATACTTGCATTATCTTTGATTAAGTTTCCTATGCCTTTAGTGCTTCCTTTGGAATTATCTCCGAAGACTACTTTAGGACCTTTACATAGTTGGAAATCTCTTAATCCGGCTTTGTTGTCAGTCATATGTCTGGAGCAACCACTATCTATATGCCATACATCACTGCTGATTTCTGGCAACTGTTCCTATAAGCGAATTAGGCAGATTTAGGTACCCATACAAGTACGGGTCCTGGGGGATTAGTCTTCTTTGGGATCCACACTTGCTTAATGGTAATTGGTTTACCATAAACATTGGTGGTTCTTTTTCTGTTAGTACCTTTAGCAGGATATTATTCGTGATGTGTGTGCATTGGATATTTCCAGGTTTTGTATATCCTGTTCGAGAAGTGTACTCCCTTATACCTATCCTGAGTATAGACTCTCTGAGATATAGACATGTAGGTCTTGGTATATAAGGGATAGAGTTTTTGCTGTTTTCTAGAAGTTTGCTACTTTCCTCTTTTGTTAACAGCATGTTTGCTGTTATCTTCTAGCAGCAGGGGTTTCTTACCCTTATCCAGAGTACTAGTTTCGTTCATACTTCCATTGTTTGGAAGGAGTTCCTGATTATAGGAGACTCTTGATTGAACAAACTTTCCATCATTGGATGTGTTAGTAGATTTCTGAGAAGTACTGACATAGTATCCTAGACCATTTCCTGTAGAGGCATTTTGGGTCTCTTGGATACATTGTTGTGCTTTGCTTGCTGACTTGCTATACACATCAATTGTGTTTTGCAATCCAGCTTTCTCAGCTTCTAGCTTGGTGACCAGCAGTTTGAACTTAGAGACCTCAGCTCTAAGATTATCGCATTCTGTGATGTTGTAATCCAAGTCAGCAACCTGTTCTTTCAGCACAGTTTGTTCACTTCTGAGCTGATAGTTTTCCTCTTTTAGTTCTTCATGAGCTGAATTTATCTGCTCAAAGTCACTCATGATCTGTCTAAACGACTGGCTCATGTTCAGCTTTTCAGATTTTGAAATATCAAAGGATTGTGAGGTTACCTCGTCTTCTTCATCATCTTCACAATCTTTGACCATTAGGTAGAGTAGAGCTTCTTTACCGGAGGTAGAGCTGTCAGAGTCGCTATCAGATGAGTAGTCATCCTTGACTTTTTCTTTGGAATTGCTTGCTGCCTTTAAAGCTTCTGCTTCACTAAGAAGGGCTCTAATTTTCTACTTGTTATCTCTCCTCATTTCTCTCCTCTGTAATCTTTCATTTTCTGGGTATTTGTGTACTTGAGGATGTGGACAGTTTCTGGCAAAATGTCCAGGTTTCCTACAGTTGTAACATAAAATCAGATGAATCTGAATTTACTTGCTGTTGTTGCCTTATCTGTGAGTTCCTTTCTGAGTTGTGATTTTTCTTTCTGAAGTCATTTCCCTTGTTGTTGATTTTTAGAAACCTCTTGAACTTCTTCAGCAACAATGCCATTTCTTCCTCAGTATCTTCAGCAGGTGTTTCTTTCTGCTGGCTCTTCAGCTTGCTACTACTTGAAGTGGCAGGATCCTATTGCCTGGCAGTGAGTGCTGTTACCTTAGAGTTTGATCCTTCAGCCCCTTTCTTTCTCCTTTCGATATCAAACTCGAAAGCTTTGAGATCTGAGAACAGATCAAAAGTACTCATCGCATTGAGATCGAGAGACACTCTCATTGTGGTTTCCTTACTGTGCCACTCCAATGGTAAGACTCTCAAAACTTTCAGGTCCTTCTCATTTTGCTTGTAGCTTTTTCCTAATGATTCCAGCTCACTGATGAAAGCTGTGAATCTTAGATCGAGTTCTTCAAGATTTTCTCCAGGTTTCATGGTGAATTGCTCGTATAGTTGTGTAGCCTTTGAAATTCTGTTATCCTTGGCTAGTTCATTACCATCACAGATTGCCGTTAGCTTTTCCCAAATTTCTTTTGTTGTCTTGCAACTTCTTACCTTACTGAAAGTGTCTTTATCCATTGTAAGAAATAGGGGATTTTTGGCCATTGTCAAGGTTGGCTCTTTTTCTTTCTTCCGGAGTGTATTCATATCTTTCCTTGACTATGTATTCTTGGGGTGGAGGAACTCTTCTGTGGGCAAGTCCAGACTTTTGTGGTCTGACTCTTGGTGGTGCTTCAGTACCATCGTCAATGATCGCTGCACCTTCCACCTCTCCACTTGCTGCTGTTGCAGCTTCTTCGGTTCACCTTTGTTCCCAAAGTTGTGCTACATAACTGGGATTAACTTTGTAGATCACCAGTGGTCCTTCAGTTATGACGTACCACATCTCATCATGCATGGCCGACATATGAGCTTCCATGCGTATCCTCTAGTCATCATATTCTTCTATGGAAATATTGGTAGCTTGTGGTGTTAGAAATCCATGCTCATGCTAAATTTATGATTTTGGTCTTAAGAAAAAGAAAGAAAACGGTTTATCCACATGCAAAATGTTTGGATCTAGGTAGGTTGCCAAACAAGTTGACTGTTAACCCAACTTTCTCTGATACCACTTGTTGGGTCCCAACTGGTGGTCAGAGGTTCAGAGGGGGGTGAATGAACCTCTATCGATTTTTACAAAATCTTTTCGAAACTCTTTTTATGAACAGGTTCCTGATTCCAAATGGAAACAACAACCCAACTCGAGTCAGTAACCTGGCACAATGCTGATCAGGTTCCTGTCTCGAATCACAGTATGCAACAGATTAAACAAAGATAGAGTTTCCTGTTTTGTAAACACATTTTCTTTTCGCAATATGATTTTTGCAAAGAATTTTTGACCAATATGCTTATAACTGATGCAATAGGATAGATATGCGATAAACAAAGTAAAGCATGCAATCAAAGCAAATAAACACTTATGGCTTATAGTGGTTCGAAGGTGGTGTAATCCTTCTACGTCCACTCTACTCCTTCACTGAGGAGGAACTTCGTTAGGTCAGTTTGATTTACAAGTCTCGATTCCACAAACCTCTTCCTAACAAGCTATACCTACAGAATCCCAGATTCTTAGGTTACAACCCACACAGGGTACGAATCCCACACAGGGTAAATAACCTACACAAGACTATATACTTAGCAAGGATATAATCCTATCAACTAAGTTACACCAAACACAACCTAGCGCACACAACACAAATGGTTAAAAGTATATAGGTTTCTTCAACTGTGTTGTTGAAGTCAGTCTTGAACGTGTTGGCTCGAATGCTTGATTGGTAGACTGACTTGCAAGGTTGAGTGACTGAACAAGAAGGCTTGAAAGCTTGAGTGTGGTAACCTTTTTGAAAGAATGTGATCTCGGTTGTTCAGTAATCTTCAAGATCAGTTCAACCTTCTATTTATATGTGGGAAAAATGGCCGTTGAAGAGAAGACATAGTTCCGTTGCAATTCAAATAGATCTTCAAATCTTCGTAATTAATGCATCACCGGAAATCAGAGTTTAGGAACATGGTCTACTCTGATTCGTATTAATGGCGACATGCTCTTTGTTGCAGTATGTTGTAGAACCGCTTTCCAGATGACAACATCTTATTGGCTCTTCACTTGCTTTTCTCTACTGGTAACTTTTACAGGATTTGAACTTCGTATGATTATTAATGTAAACCTCGTACTGTATTGAATTGGCTGGAGAGTCTTATGCTTCTTGTATTTATGAAGATAATAGAATCTTCCTGTTTTGCGCCGGAATTCTGATTAGGACCAGTTTCCTGTTCCTGAATCCTATAGTCAGCTTCTTGTCTTGTATCTCTTTTCTGTTCTGCTTTTAGCCTACTGTTCCTGGAAATTCCCTTGGTTGTCACTTGCTGATTTAGTTTTCTGATTCTGATCTCAATTCTGGCTTACTATCCTTTTATCAAGAAGGTCAGTCTTCGAGTCTTTAAGTCCAGAATCCTATTTTTCCTGAATTTCCTATCTTTCTATTGTGTATTACATCTAGAAGTTATCTCGGAGAAAGATAAGGTAGATAAGCTAGATTCCACTTATAGAACGTGGAATATGGGTAGTCTAAAAGATCATCTATTATTACATTGTCTCATCAAAACCTAGATAGAACTATCCTAACACTCTTGCTGGTCTGGTTCCGAATCTGGATCTTGGTACAACATTTGTTCTTTTGGGCTTTAGGTAGGAGTTTGCCATATGGCCCGGTTCTCCACAGTTGAAACAATTTGGGCAAGAGTTCGTGATATGGCCTAGTCTTCCACATTTGTAACAGGTCGGAGGCGCCTTCATGTAAGGTCCCACGTGAATCCTTCCATAGTTATTACAGGTACTTCTCATGATAGGACTTTGAAGGAGATGAGCACTATTTGGTGGTTGCGGTCGGTTCTGAGTAAAGTTACGACTGGGGCCCGTCCATTTCCACTTTTCGAGTCTCGCTTCTACCTTCTTAGGAGGTGCGGTATCTAAGCGTAATCTTGAGGAGATCTCCTGAGCTTGTTCCACGACCACTGAGTACGATGTTGTGCCTTGTCCAGCGAGAATGGAGTTGATCTCGGGGCGGAGGCCCCTCTCAAAACGCCGAGCTTTCTTAATATCAGAATCTACTAAGTGCGGTACATATCTGCTCAACTGATTAAAACTCCTTTCATACTCTCCTACAGACAAGTTTTCTTATCGTAAATGTAAAAACTCAGTTTCTCTTTGGTCCTTATATGACTGTGGCACGAAACTTTGAGTAACTATTTCTTTAAAATTCTCCCAAGTTAGTTTTTCCATCTGCTCCTGCGTCAGAGTTCTAGCGTGTGATTCCCACCAGTGACTGGCTTCTTCTACGAGTTGGAAGACAGCGCAAGAGACTTTTTGTGTCTCAGTGCATGCTAGATGTCCGAACAAGCGATCTAACGCCCTCAACCATTCTTCTGCTTCGGCTGGACCTCCTTTCCCTGAGAAAGTCGGAGGGTTAAAACACCAAAACTGTTCTACCACTTGATTGATATCACTTCTATTAGATGTTGCTGGAGCTGTCTAAGCTGTTTGGAAATGTTAAGCTAGACCCCGCAATACTAATACTAGATCCCCCATAATATTGTCTGCGTTCGCTAGTGGTGGATCTGTCATCTGTGTCGTCACAACGTAACTACTCGACTATACGCAACTAACTTAAAGGATAGAATAAAACAGAAACTATAGAAACTCCAAACTATGTCACATAAACATAAACATAATATAAACAAACAATACTCATAACTTACGATCTTAGGGAGGAAGAGCTGTGAGGAGAGAGAGGTGCTTGTCCCTGTTTTCAAAACATACAGAAAATAAAATAAAACAAAACGAACAGGGTACTAAAGGGCAGGACCTTGCTCTGATACCATAACTGTCACGCCCTGAAAACTTAATTATAGATTATAATAAAAGTTTAACAAAAGTTGGAAAAAAACATTTTAAAATTATCAGAGTATCCTCGACGGGCGTGCAGGAAAGAAGAAAAAAGAAGGGAGGAACGAAGAAGATATATCAAACTATATAAGTTAAAAGTTTGTAGCAGTGGAGAGTAAATACATATGTTTTAATGAAAGGGAAATGTATAATATGTTGCTCCAAAATAGTTTAAAGAAACATGTTTACAACACATCAAAAACAGACATGACACTTCTCTCTCTTCAACTCCTCCCACTAGAGTCATCACCTGTATCGAACACATAAACGAGGTGAGTGCATATAAAATACACCCCGTGGAAGTAAGTTCATAAATTAACACAAAACTTTAAATCACATAAACATTAAACACAACAGGTACAATGCACAACACATATATGACGTGGGCATAAGTATATCCCATCTTACCCCAAAACGGAATCCACCGGATGATTATTTGGTAAGGAGGACTTCACCAATCCTCCATCTTTCCGTTAGGACTTAATCCCAACCTGTCTTCTCAAAACTATGCATCATGAACACATATCTTTATCCTTTCTGCAACAACACATTTATATCACAGCACGTAAGTCATAGCACATAATCACAGACATGTACAATATTTACTATCATGCTGATATCATCAATTCACATCTTATGCTTCTGTTCACATATTATCATAACATAAATCATCCAAAACCTAGCATGCGGTTATTCAATATAAAAACGTAAAGTCAATTGTTAATTCAGAAGTTACCCCCACCTCAGCCTGGGCGGTGTGACTTTCACGTTCTTATCTTTTTAGCTTTAAGGTGGGTTTGGGGCGTTCAAGCCTACAAACATACGATGTAAGTTATTAGGTTATCAGATTAATTAAAGATTTATATCTAAACTCTCGAAAAAGGAAACAATGAAAAGAAAGCGGAATATAACCCAACTAGATCAAGAGAGATAGAAGATTCGATAAGAAAGCTTTAAAAATGAGAATGGGTTAAAACGGGTGAGGAACGAAGTCAAACCAATTGTTTTAGGGTTTGAGGGGTAAAACTGTAATTATAGAGAAGTTTTGGTGTCAAAGTGAAGTTTCTGAAACCTCGGGGGTCAAAGTGCGAAATCAGAAAGTTCTGGGAGTGGAAATCAAAGACTTGGAAACTTTTGGGGGTGAAAATATAATTTTCAAAAGTTTAGAGGCCAAAAATAAGAATTTGAAAAGTTTGGGGACTGAAAAGAAGAGATCCAAAAACTGAAGATTTGCAGAAAGGTCCTCGGAAAACCCAGAAATTATAGGGAGGCCCCTACCTCCCCACACCTTTTCCTACCCCCGTTCCAGCCACCTTCCGCCGTCCCAACACCATTGCCGGCGGCTCTTGCCGCTGGCTGACACCACCCCCAACAGCAACCTTGGCCGGTGCTCCGAGCTCTGGCCTCCTTCGATTACCGACACCACCCCAAAACCACCCTTCAACATAGCCAGACTCACGCATGCATAAACATACACACACACACCTGGCGGCTAATGCCGCGGCGTTACATGCACTGTCAGCGCTCTTTGCGCCGGCCACCCACGCATACGGCGGCGCTGCATGCGCCGCCCCCGACCACCCCAACTGGCGAGAGAGACGAGAGAGAGCAAGAGAGATCGAGGAGTGAGAAAGAGAGAGAAAAGATAGAGAGAGAAATGAAAGTTGCAAAAACTTTGACCAGCCGTTTCCGGAGATTGACCGGTCCAATTGATGATCCGAGCTCGGAATCATGACGGGCTCGGCAAGAACTTCAACCTAAACTCAAGAATCGCCCCGATTTGTGGCCGGATGGCCGGAAACGAAGAGAGAGAAAGAAGGGGTTTTTAGAAAGAGAAAGATAGAAACTTCTCCCGTTGATTGTCGGTGAATACGGCGGCGGATGGTGATTTCGTGCCCGAAGTTGGAATGGGCTCGGCGAGAGCTTCAAAATGGTATAGGTTTTGATAGGTTTCGGTCAGAGGAATAATTCGGCGACGGCGGCGCTCCGGCCGACTGGCCGCCGAAAAAGCCAGGGAAGAGAGAAGGAGGAGCAGTATCAATTTACCTTAGGTTAAAAAATATATGTTATACTTTTACCATTATAGAAATGACATAATATATATCATGTTATTAAGATTGCCATTAAATTATATTATAATATTAAACTTTATATTAAACACCCTTATGATATTAATTAATTCGGGATATCAATCGAACTCCGATTTGATTCATTCTTTCGGCGGTTCGTCCGAATTTTCGTTCTTGTCAATCTCGTCCCACTTACGAATTATCTTATAGACTTTTATTTTTATGAAATATCCAAAGTATTGAACTTAGATTGAAACATACATGTGATTAGATTTTCTGAAATGCACATAAAGTAAATCAAGTAATTAGAGGTTTAAATATTTAGTTGTCAAATTATGCATCGATAATTCCTAGTCGTCACACCAGCTGTCTTTATGGACTTGATGAATCACATATTCCATCTGTATCTCGATCTTTTCGTCATCATGTTTATTGATGATATTCTTATCTATTCGTGCGATAGAACGCACCATGAACAACATCTCAGGATTGTACTAGAGGTTTTACGAAAGGAGAAGCTTTATGTAAAATTCAAGAAGTACGAATTCTGGATGGACAAAGTAGGCTTTCTTGGCCATATTGTCTCTTCCCAAGGGATCGAAGTAGTGTCTGACAAGGTGGAAGCTATCACGCCCCGTTTTCTTTTCATAAAATATCAGAATTTTCTTTGTGGGCGTGAAGAAAGAAAGGGGAAAAGACATGCATGAAATAATACAGAAAACCTTGGAAGAGATAGGAGAAGATTTTACAAATACAAATCCTTGGCATCTAGCCGAAATAAATAAAACTTTAACATTTGCAGCGGAAAATACATCAGGATCCATAAAGAAAAGAAGAAGAGTTTATCTTTTACAAACGTACATTACTTTTTACAAAACGTGAAATTATATAAAACACCATCTGAACATGAGTTTTGAAAGCAAGAAGGGATAGCTTGATATGGCACTGTCCTCTTTACGCATCTCGACTTTCTTCATCTCATGTAGTGTGAGTACAGGTGGGGGGTGAGTGCGTTGAATACACTCATGGTAATAATTTCCATGTTTTTTTAACAATTATTAAAAAGTTATAACAAATCAACTACAAACAAGTTCGACAATTAAACACAGCATATAAATTGCACAGCACATAATTTGGATCCATATCGAACACACTTGGTCCTATAGAGCTCATATTTGCAGTGAGGGCGGGTACTCCCCGTTGACCCCATGTGCGGGTACTCTCCGACTTATTATACGGGTATCATTGTTTTCCCGTAATGAAAGTACGGACCCCTGTTACTCCGTACACGAAAATAGACTTACGTCTCTTCAGCATGAATATGGACTATCGTCCCTTCAACTGGAATGAGGACTTTCGTCCTTACACAACATCATCACAACTCACTTATGAACATATTAATCATAGCATGTAATCACAGCACAATAGGATTCAACAATTTATTTATTATCAAGTTCATAAGCTTGCGTTCATTTGTCCTCATTATACGTTAAATATAGAAACATAAAGTTATTAGGGTTTAAAAGTTACCCCCACCTTGTTCGGTGGTTACCACGTAAGTCGCAAGTACCAAGGACATGATATCTCGATTTTCAATCCCAAAAGATAGCCTACACAATTAACGGTGATTCTTAGATTCTTAATACGCTTAAAACTTATATTTAAATTGCATAAAGATAGCCGTGGAGAAGAATCGTTCGATAGAGACGAGACAGATCGATATATCGGGAGATTGAGGTTGAGAAAACGAGAGAGAAAGATCAGTTTATAAGGCTAAGATTAAAGAGGATGAAATAAGGGTTGCAACACAAAAAGAATGAGCTCAATCGGAGTTGAAACGAGCTCGAACGGAGCATTTTAAGGTTGAGGGGTATTTTGGTAATTTTGGTCAAGAGTTAACTTTAACCGGGATCCCCGACTCCTGATAACTCGATAGAAACATCCGAAACGGAATGATGGGTGAAAACGCTCGACGGTGCGCATCCGGCTCGCGCACCGCGCGCCCAACCGCGCACCCTGTACGCACCAGCGCGCCTCGTCGTGCATGCCCGCACGCGTTCCTCAGCACCTCGCGCCTAGCGCCCGCCCGCGCGCGCACCCGCCCACTCGGCCAGGCTCGGCAGCTGCCGAGTTTTCTCGGCAGTCCCGGCACCTCAAGCGGGCACCCAGCCGCCCAACTGCCACCAACAGCCACCTGCTGGTGCGGCGGCTCCGGCGACTCCAGCGGCGGTCCGGCGGTGGTTTCCGGCGACGGCGGCGGTGGCGGCGGTTCGCCGGAAAATTTTAAAGAAAGAGAAAAGAGAGAGAAACTTACTTGTTTTCATCGCTTTCGTTTCGTTCGGGAAAACTATGAATTTTGAACTGAATGAGCCCCTATTTATAGATTTTGGAAAGTTACTTTTACCGTTGAAAAATTACTATTTACCAAAAATATCTAAGTTACCTTTCATTAAAATATTCTTTTTATTTTTACCGTTCGTCAAGATTTCACTCTTTTCTTGGCCATTTGAGCTACGGGTCTCCGATTGACCTCTAGTTCATTTCTATTTTCTCGTATTTCCAATACGAATCTCATGGTGAAATAATATTCTAGGTTTCATGACTAGAAAAATATACCCATCTAAAACCGGCGTTAAACATGTATTTGAAACGCACATAATTAATTAAACAATCAGAAATTAACGCACATAAAATATTTAAATTTAAGGGTTTAATATTTAATTATTCAATTATGCTTCATTTTTGGTCCGGGGTGCTACAGAAGCTGTCAGTAAATGGGAAACTCTAACGAACGTCAATGAAGTGTGGAGTTTTATCGGTATGGCCTAATATTACCGAAGATTCATAGAAGGATTTTTTAAGATTACCACTCCTATGACTCGGTTGATGTGGAAGGACGTAAAGTTTCAATGGACTGAACAATACGAGTGTAGCTTCCAAGAACTAAAGAAGAGACTGACGGAGGCACCAGTCTTAACAGTTCCAATGTAACGAAAGAGTTCGTGATCTACAACGATGCATCCAAACAAGGTTTGGGGTGTGTTCTAATGCAGCAAGGGAAAATAGTAGCTTACGCATCACGACAATTGAAGACTCACGAGCAAAACTATCCAACACACGATTTGGAACTGGCCACTGTTGTGTATGCCCTTAAGATTTGGAGACATTATCTTTATAACATGAAATGTGAGATCTACACTGACCATAAGAGCCTGGAATATTTCTTCGAACAGAAAGAGCTCAATATGAGACAGAGAAGGTGGCTAGAGCTAGTAAAGAATTATGATATTACGATCCACTACTACCCTAAAAAAGCAAACGTGGTGGCTGATGCACTTAGCAAAAAAGGAAAGAGAATTGTGACGTCTATGATCACCAACCAAGACCAACTAATCGAAGAGATGTCAAGGCTGAATCTAAAAATAGTCTCATCTCTAAACAACATCGAAGCTAGGATGGCAACGTTATTCGTGAAACCTACACTTCGTGAGCGAATCGTTGAAGCTCAAGAAAGGGATAACTTTCTAACGAAGATGAAAGCTTGCATGGACAATGGAAGAGCTAAAGGTTTCTCTTTGGCAACGGATGAAGCTCTTATCTTTAGGGGAAGAATGTGTGTGCCAAAGAATGAGAAATTGAGAGAAGAAATCCTTGAAGAACCTCATTGTACGCCATTGTCAGCACACCCTGGAGGTACAAAGAAGTACCAAGATTTGAAGGAGAATTTTTTATGGAGGAATATGAAGAGAAGCATTGGACTGTTCGTAAAGAAATGTCTAGTTTGCCAACAAGTGAAAGTTGAACATCAACGACCAGCTGGAATGCTAACTCTATTGGAAATACCAGAATGGAAATGGGAGCACATGGCCATGGATTTTGTTGTTGATCTGCCTAGAACCAAATGAGAAAACCACGCAGTATAGGTGATTGTTGATAGATTAACGAAGTCTGCCCATTTCTTACCAATCAAGATGACTTTCGGACTAGATAAGTTGGCTCGAATATATCTCGAAGAGATTGTCCGATTGCATGGAGTACCGGTTTCTATCATGTCAGATAGAGATCCTTGTTTTACATCCAGATTCTGGCAAAGTTTACAAAAGGAGTTAGGGACCAAGCTAGCATTTAGTATGACTTTTCACCCTCAAACGGACGGGCAATTAGAAAGAACAATACAAATTCTGGAAGATATGTTAAGGGCTTGCGTTTTGGACCTTCACGGGAGTTGGGAGGATCACTTGTGCTTAGTGGAGTTTGCCTACAACAACAGTTACCAATCCACAATTGGGATGGCAACATATGAAGCTCTCTATGGAAGAAAATATCGCTCTCCTATTTGTTGGGACGAAGTAGGCGAAAGAAAGTGTTGGGACCCGAATTGGTGGATTAGATAGTAGAAGTGATAAAGAAAATTCGGGAAAGAATAAGAGTAGCACAAGATCGACAAAAGACATATGCAGATAAAAGACGAAGGGAGCTAAAATTCGAAGTGGGAGACAAAGTTTTTCGGAAGATGTCACCCACTAAAGAAGTTCATCATTTCAGAAAGAGATGAAAGCTGAGGCCAAGGTACGTAGGACCGTTCAAGATCTTAGATCGAGTTGGGGAGGTTGCGTACCATCTAGCTCTGCCGCCGGACTTCGCAAGAGTACACAACATTTTTCATGTATCTATGCTACGGAAGTACATCTTCGATCCGAACCATATAATCGAACAAGAAGGCATAGAATTTGAGAAAGATCTGAAGAAGTCCCAGTAGCCATCCTGGATAGAAAGAACCGTTAGCTAAGAAATCGAGAGATGGCCATAGTGAAAGTTCAATAGAGCTGTCATGGGAAGGAAGAAACGACATGGGAACTAGAAAATCAAATCCTGAAGAAATATCCTGATTTACCATTCCTAGGTACACATCTAATTTCGAGGATGAAAGTTTTTAAGGGGTAAGGGATGTAGCGCCCAGGACAAAAATGAAGCATAATTGATTAATTAAATAATTAAACCCTTACTCGATTTATTTTATTATGTGCGTTAATTTTTGATTGTTTAATTTAATTAATTGCATTTCAGAAAGATATTAAATGCATGTTTTAAATGAAAGTATAATTTAGTCGAGAAACATAAATTATAAATTTTATCATAAGATGCGTATTCGAAAAACAAGAAGATAGAAATGAATTAGAGATAAATCGGAGACTCATAGCTTAAATGATGAAGAAAACGGTGAAAACGAAAAATACGACGTATACGGATGATAGAAAAATATGAGATATTTTGATGAATAGTAATCAAGATATTATTAGTGAATAGTAATCTCAGGTTTTTTCGATGAATAGTAATTTTTTCGAACGTCTATATATAACGCGAAAATGAGTCATAAACTCATTAGTTTTCGAATGAGCAAAAATCAAGAAATATGTAAGGCTCTCTCTCATCTTTCTTCTTTCTGGTCACCGGCACCGCCGATGGTGCCTGAAATTTTTTTTTCTCAGTTTTGGCCGATTTTCACATAGCTTGTAGGCCTCATCGAGACAAGTCTAGATCAGGTCTCGGATTTCAATTCCGATGTCTATTTCACCGGAAAACGGCAGAAATGTTGCCGGAAAACCCTAATCCTTGTTTTTCCACCCTTTCTCTCTCATTTGTTCTCTCTCTCTCTCTCTTCTCTTTCGTCGGAGTGATGGCTGACCATCCCGGGATGCTGGGCTGTCGGTTGGGGGTGGTGGTGCCGCCGTGGGTGGCGGCGCCGGAGCTGTGTGTGTGAGTATGTGTGTTAGCGTGCATGTGTGTGTATAGTGTTGTGTGTATGTTTTTTGTTGTGTTGGGTGTTGTTGGTTGTTGACGGCGATAGGAGGTCACCGGCCATGGTTGCTGATGGTGTTGCTGGTGACTGGAAGTCGCCGGCCGAAGCTGGAAGTGGCTATAAAGGTGGTGGTGGCATGGGATGTGTATGAGTGTAAGCATGTGTGTGTGTGTTGTTTGGGGCCTGTTTTAGGGAGTACTATTCACGTCGCTGGTAGGGATGGCCAGAGCAGGTGGTGGCCGGCGCTGGTGGTGCCGGCGAGTCAGGGGGGGCGACAGCACCACAGCTGGGAGCTACTGCAAGTTTCAGGCACACTGGGTGCGCAGGTCAGCGGGTGCCGGGCAGCGCGCGCGCTGGGCATGCGACGGGAAGGGTACTGGGCATGCGCTGTGCACGCGTGGCATCGGGTGACGGGTGCACGTGCAGCGCCGGGTTTGTGATACGAGTCGTGTTTTGTCCGTCATATATTTTTGTTGAGTCGTTGGCGACGAGATGTCGTCGGCCGGGAGTCGGGGGTCCCAGTCAAAGTCAACCTTTTTTACCAAATTACCAAAATACCCTTATATCTTAAAACACTCCGTTTGAGCTCGTTTCAACTCCGATTAAGCTCATTCTTTATCCGTTGCAATCCTAATCTTTCCCTCTTCCTCATCAGATTATTGGTTTTACCTTTCATACTCGTTTCTTCATCCTCGATCTTTAGATCTTCTATTCCGTCTCGTTTTTACCGATCGTTTTTTCTCCGAAAAAGTCTATATCGTTATATATACATAATTAACATATTAATGATCTAAGTAACATCTTTACTTGTGTAGGCTATCAGTCGGATTGAACGCTTTAGGTCTTGTTACTCAACAACTCACGTGGTAACCACCGAACAAGGTGGGGGTAATTTCTAAATCTTTATGTGTTTACAGCTTTCCCTATTCGATATATGATTTGAGGAATACTAAATGTTGTGATTATATGCTATGATTTATGTGTCATATTATACTGTGAAAGGACTTAGGTCTACATTCATATTCGGAGGGACTTATGCTCCGTAAAAAACAATTGTCTCTTACCCTCTCTACTACTTGAAAGGTTTGGTGGTCCTATAAATGCACCAGCGGTATATTAGACCATTTTAGAGGGTAAAACGGGAAATACCCGCACCTAAAGGATGAGTTACAAGTTATGTGCTATGCATTTTACGTGTTCAAATGCTGAATGTTACATTTTTCTGAATTGTTTATCTGTCAAAATGTTTAAGATGCGGAGTTTATCCCCATGAGTGTATTCCACGCACTCACCCTATTCTGTAATTCACGTTACAGGAGATGACGAGCATGTAGAACCACAGAGAGAGATGGTGCCATATCCGAATGTTCTTATTTTGTCTTTTATTATATAACAATGAAACAATGTTTTTATTACTTCTTGTTCAGTAAAAATTAACTTTGTATTTTCTGTCGACGATGGATCCTGCAAAGTTTAAGTTCCGATGTTTAATGTTTTGAAATCGGTTGTATCCGATATTTTATATGTAATGTATCAGATCATCTCTTACCTCCTTCTTCTTATGATCGTCACTTACCTTATTCTTCTCTGATGTAATTGTCTTTTTCCCTTTCTTCTTGTCACGCCCAAAAGGAAAACTCTGATAATTTTTAGAATGAAAACAGGGCGTGACACATCCTCAGTTCGCTTTTCAATTGTGGATGCATGTCATGTTAATGAACTTTTATTGTTTTATTAATATGATTTTTTTAATAGCATATAAAGTTATAGTGCAAGAATGTCAGAGTTTCTTATTCTGATTCAAACACATGTCTTTGTTTATTATATGTTCCACTTGTTTGATTTTGCATTCTAAAATAAAAATGTATTTTCTCTTCTAACTATGTTGGGTTAGTTATCATATGCTCATTAGAAATCAACTATAAATATGTGTTTTATTCTTAATTATCTTAGTGAATTTAAGTATAAGTATGTCTTTTACATATATAAATATGTCTTTTACACCTTTAAGTATGCATTTTTCATATTTTATTTTTCTATCTGATTTTGGTTTAGTGTTCTTCATGAAAATTGTAGTTCTTTAAGTTAGTTGTTTAATATCAAGAAACAATTATATTATATTTTGTCCTAGTGAAGTGAACCTAATTAATATTATTTTTTATTTTCTCATTGAATTTAAGTATACATATGTCGTTTACATATATAAATATGCATTTTACACTATTAGTATGTCTTATACATCTATAAATATGCATTTTTTGTATTATTTTATCATCTGATTTTGGCTTAGTGTTGTTCATGAAAATTGTATTCAATATCTAAAAAAAAAGAAAAAAAAACTAAAATGATAGTTGTCCAAGTGAAGAGAACTTAATGAATTTAAGTATAAGTAGTTTACATCAATAAGTATGCATTTTTTGTATTTTATTTTTCCATCTAATTTTGAGTATTCTTCATTAAAGTTGTAACTTCTTAAGTTAGTCGTTCCATATCAAGAAAAAAAATAAAAATGATATTTGTCCAATTGAAGTGAACTTAATTTATGTTATTCTAATTTTTTCACTGAATGTAAGTATAAGTATGTTTTTTACATCTCTTTTACACCTATAAATATGTGTTTTTTGTATTTTATTTTTCCATCCGATTTTAGCTTAGTATTCTTCATGAAAGTTGTAACTCTTTAAGTTAGTTGTTCCATATCAAGAAAAAAAAAACAAACATGATATTTGTCCAACTGAAGTGAACTTAATTTATGTTATTCTAATTTTCTCATCGAATTTAAATATAAGTATGTTTTTTACATCTCTAAGGGTAGTTTGGATTGAGGGTTAGGTGTGTGAAGGTCCCTTAACCAACTTAAAATTATGTTTGGCTCACAAGTTAAGGGCCCAATTTAGTTTCCAGCCCATGTTTATGTTGGGTTAAAAGGTGTGCTATTGAGAGTTGAATAAACCCACCAAAATTGGTAGGTTAATTTAACTCTTCATATCATGTATAGTAAAATAATTTGAATTCATTATATTGCCCATGATTTCCCTTGTAAAATGACGTCAATACCCTTCATTTTGCCAAAATATCATATTTGCTATTAAAGTTACTCCTTTCTTCAAGAACCTTATGCTCTGCAAACCTTATGTTTGTTTCCAGTGAAGAACGGCTCCATTGACTGGCGATTTTCTGGTATTATAGCTCACAAGGTATGTATTGTAGCTCATTAAAAATCACCAATGTATATATTTAAAGTTTGACGTTAGAGGCTCATTATTTCATAGGTAAATGAAACTCTTCTTAGGCAATTGCATTTCAATCCTAAAACTCAAACGATTTCCCCCATTATAGTGTTTTTTTTTCGAATAGAGGAACAAATCCTGGGTTTATGAAATTAATGACAAACTCTATCCCTTTCTCTCTATATTTATTATTATTACAAAATGCATTTAGAAAGATAGAAATTTTTGTGGGTTTGACTATTATACTCTATTAATTTTGTTAAAAACATTTATTTTCGAAATATTATGTCTTATCTGTAATTTCTGATATCAATAAATGGAATCTTTGCTTGTTTCCACCTCAAACTACTTCAGTTATATATGAAAATAGGTAGAGCTTTTGTCAAAATTACAACTTGCAGAGCTCTTGAGTAGGATAATTAAGTATTTTGGTATTTCTTGGAGTAATATTTGATTTCAATTTTAAAAATTATCTTGATCTTTATGATGTTGTATTTTCACAGAACCAAAACATTTGTGTCACCTTTAAATATGGATTTTGGTATTATCTTGATGATTATGTGGATACAATATTCAAAATTTCAATCAATATTTATGTATACCCGACAGTTTTATCACTGCATTGAGTATTAATTCTTGACTGAGTTGATTTATGCATTGACTAAGAATTTTTAAATTTCATTTGACTTGCAAATTACCATTCAAATGACAAAACCTTGGATTGATTCAATTCAAAAGCTCAAGGATTTCCTAAGGGACTATTTCAGGTTCGTAATTTTTAATTTGGTAATTGTTAAGATTGAAAATTGGTGTTAAATTCAGATGATGCTTGTGAAGTAATCTTAACTTGTCAATTTCTACTTTATTTCAAAATCGATGAACTTGTTAAGATTGAGAATCTTTCTACTTTATAGATGTCAAAATTGAGAGTTAGATATATGGATGAACATGTTATTGGGTTTATCTGATGCAATTATGTTTGAGTTTGCATGAACTTATTAGATTGAGACTTGTTCTACTTTATAGTTGTCAAGATTGTGAGATAGATCACCCAAATGAACTTAAAAGTTATTGGGTTTCTTTAATACAATATTATTTAAGTTTGGATGTGTTCGAGATAAAGGGATGAACTTATTAGGATTGATAATGTTTCTACTTTATTGCAACTAAGATGATGAGTTAGTATGTTGTTTATTTGATGCAATTATGTTTAATGATTGTTATTGCTAAGAAGAAATTTAGTTCAACAATACGTTTAAAACTTAGTCTCCATACACTGTAGAATTTGTTGTTTTGGATTTATGTACTGGCGTATTGCTTTGATATTTATTGGCAATTTTTTGTTGTAAGAGAGATGTTACTATTTTGATATGTAGCTATGCCTGCTCGTTTGTGGATGTGTAATACTCATAAATTACTCTAAGTTCCATTCAGTTGAGATGGATTGTCATCATATTATATTACACTACTTAACAATAGATTTGTAGTGTTCTTAAAATATTCAAATATTATGTTTGTCTATATGTTGTCTGCTCAATATAATTGTTAATACTTGTCTACTTGTTTAATTAAGATGGATGATCACGTCGAGGTCGAGACAACTTATGTTGTTGTAAAAGCCATTAGTTCAACTTTAAAGACAGTTGTCATGTTTATGACATTCGCATACATGCATTATAGACGTAGAAGACGCCATATCCGAACACATCTATAGAGAGCACCCCATTACAATCTTAGAAATAGAATTACCCGACAATTGGATCATATCCATCGTCTTACCCACTTAAGCGATGAGACTTGTATGAATCAACTCCGAATGAATTATGATTCATTTTCACGATTATGTTATCTATTGGAAACCCTTAGGGGGTTTTCTTCCACTCGTCATGTCCACATTTCTGAACAAGTGGCTATATTTCTTAGTATTCTTTCTCATCATAAGAAGAATAGAGTTGTAAAGTATGACTTCAATCAGAGTGGGTACACAATAAGTAGACACTTTAATGTTATACTTGAGGCCATGTTAAGCTTGCACAATGATTTACTCGTCCAACCCGAACCCATACCAGAAGACTGTGAAAACGAACGATGGAAATATTTCAAGGTATTATACAAAAACTAGTATCTTCCAATTACACTTAATTATTTCCATCCTATGTAGTGGACTTTGACATACCACTATCTAAATTTGCCAATCATAAATTGTGTAGGGTTGTCTCGGTGCCTTAGATGGTACTTACATACCTGTTAAAGTTCCATTACATGACAAGCCCCGTTATAGGAACTGAAAAGGTAATATATCAGTTAATGTGTTGGCGGTATGTGGCCGACACATGAACTATATTTATGTGTTATCCGGTTGGGAGGGTTCAGCAGCCGATGGAAGGGTGTTGCGAGATGCTGTTAGTCATCCACATGGACTGAAAGTTCCCAACGGTACATGAATTATTATTTGCATTTGTTATAGGATTATTAGGTTTGATATTACTTAACTGAAATAATATATAATCATAGGATGCTATTACTTATGAGATGGAGGGTACACTAATGGGGCAGGATTTCTAGCTGTCACGCCCCGTTTTCTTAAAAATATCAGAGTTTTTTCTTACGAGCGTGCAAGATGAAAAGGAAAAGATAGATATTTTAGAGAAGAATGAGGTGAAAGACATTTAGAAATATTACATATAAGTTATCGGATACAACTGATTTCAAAACATTAGCAGCGAAAATAAACTATACAGGATCCATCTCCAATAGAAAATATGAAATTATTTTTACAAAACGAGAAGTGTTAAAACATTGTTATGTGACAAAAGACAGAATATAAAAATCCAGATATGGCACAATTCCTCTCTCTCTATAGCTCTACATGCTCATCATCTCCTGTAACGTGAATTACAGAATAGGGGTGAGTGCATGGAATACACTCGTGGGGATAAACTCCGCATCTTAAAACATTTCGACAGATAAATAAATCAGAAAATATGCAAGATTGGCATTTAAGCACAACACGTAAAATATATAGCACATAATTCGTAACCCAAACTCAGGTGTGGGTGTTTCCCGCCTTACCCATACAAAATGGTCTCATATATCGCTGGTGCATTTACAGGACCACCAAACCTTTCAGGTAGAAGAACAGAGGGAAGTTTTTTACGGACCATAAGTCCCTTTGAGGATGAATGTGGACCTCAGTCCTTTCACAGTATAAAGATGACATATTATTCAAATCATATAATCATAGCATTTAGTATTCCGCAAATCATGCATCAATAGGGAAAATTGTAAACATGTAAAGATTTAAAAATTACCCCTACCTTGTTTGGTGGTTACCACGAGAATTGTCGAGTGACAAGTATTAAAATGTATGATCCAACTGATAGCTTACACAAGTAATGAGGTTTCTTAGATCATTAAAAGATTAAATACGTATATATAAAGATGTAGATGTTATTGGAGAAGAAACGATTGATAAAGATGAGACAGAACAGAAGATCTAAAGATCAAAGATAAAGAAACGAGTATGAAAGGTAAATCTAATACTTTGATAAGGAAGAGAGAAAGATTAGGATTGCAACGGAAAAAGAATGAGCTTAATCGGAGTTGAAACGAGCTCAAACGAAGAATTTTAAGATATAGAGGCGTTTTGGTAATTTTTGTAAAAAGGTTGACTTTGACCGGAACCCCCGACTCCCGGTCGACGACACCTCGTCGCTGATGACTCGACGAAAACATATGATGGGAAATAAAATGCAACTCGTACCGCAAACACGGCGCCGCGCACGCACCCGTTACCTGATGCCGTGTGCGCGCGCACCCGTCACTAAGCGCCCCGCACGCGTCCTCTACTGGGCACGCCCATGCACCATTGTCCAGTAACCTAGCCCGGCACGCGCACGACCGTGCACGACTCTCGCGCACGCCCGTGCACCCAAGATGCCCAGCGCTCTCCCGGCGCGCGCCCAGCGCCCAGCAACTCCCAGCAGCCTCCAGTTGCTGCGGCACCGCCCCCACCTGACCCGTCGGCGCCACTAGGCCAGCCACCACCTATTCTGGCCACCACCAGCTCCGACCGTGAACAGTACCCCTTCCGAACAGCCCCCCAACATCACACACATACACAACATGCACTCATACACTCTCCTCTCTACCTAGCTTTGGCCGGCGACATCACCCAACCCTTTTCGGCGACCTCCTATCGCCGGCAACAACCAACACCACCCAACACAACCCCCAACAACAACACATACACACATAGAACACTACACACACACATGCAACCACCACCTTTCCAGCCCCGTTCCAGCTCCGGCGCCGTCGCCCACGGCGGCACCACCATCTCCAACCAAAAGCCCAACACCCCGGGAAGGTCAGTCCCCGTTCCGACGAAGGATGAGAGAGAGAGAGAGAACAGAGGAGAGAGAAAGGGTGGAAGGAAAAGGATTAGGTTTCTTTCGGCGATGTTTTATCGTTTTCCGGTGAAGGAGATATCGGAATGGAAATCCGAGACCTGATCTAGACTCGTCTTGACGAGACCTACAAATTGTGCGAAAATTAACCGAAACCGAGAAAAAGTTTCTGGTACCAGCGGTAGTGCGGCAGCGTCAGCGACCAGAAAAGAGGAGAGAGAGACTTATATTTTTTCTTGATTTTTCGTTCATTTGAAAAATAATGATCTTACGACTCGAATTTGCACTATATATACTCGTTCGATAAAACTTACTATTCATCATAAAAATCTTGGATTACTATTCACCATAATTATCTTGATCACTATTCATCATAAATATCTCATATTTTTTGATCCTTCGTATACGTCTTATACTTCGATTTCACCATTTTCTTCGTCAATTGAGCTACGAATCTCTGATTGACCTCTAGTTCGTTTCTATCTTCTCATTTTTCAAATATACATCTTATCATAAAATAATAATCTATGTTTCTTTATTAAATTATTCTCTCATCTAAAACATGAATTTATCATTTTTCTGAAACGTATATAATTAATTTAAACAGTCAAGGGTTAACGTACATAATAAAATCGATTAAGGGTTTAATTATTTAATTAATCAATTATGCTTCGTTTTTATCCTGGGTGCTACATCTCTTACCCCTTAAAAGAATTTCGTCCTCGAAATTAGATGTGTACCTAGAATGGTAAGTCGGGATATTTCTTCAGGATTTGATCTTCTAGTTCCCATATCGCTTCTTCTTTCCCATGCTGGCTCCATTGGTCTTTCACTATGGCCATCTTTCGATTTCTTAGCTGTTGGTTCTTTCTATCCAAGATGGCTACTAGGACTTCTTCATAGGCCAGATCTTTCTCAAATTCTGTGTCTTCTTGTTCGATTATGTGGTTCGGATCGAAGATGTACTTCCGTAGCATAGATACGTGAAAAACGTTGTGTACTCCTGTGAAGTCCGGTGGCAGAGCTAGATGGTACACAACCTCCCCAACTCGATCTAAGATTTCGAATGGTCCTACGTACCTCGGCCTCAGCTTCCCTCTCTTTCCAAAATGATGAATCCTTTAGTGGGTGACACCTTCAGAAAAACTTTGTCTCCCATTTCGAATTTTAGCTCCCTTCGTCTTTTATCTGCATATGCCTTTTGTCGATCTTGTGCTACTCTTATTCTTTCCCGAATTTTCTTTATCACCTCTACTGTCTGATCCACCAATTTGAGTTCCAACAATTTCTTTTCGCCTACTTCATCCCAGCAAATAGGAGAGCGACATTTCCTTCCATAGAGAGCTTCATATGGTGCCATTCCAACTGTCGATTGGTAGTTGTTGTTGTAGGCAAACTCCACTAAGCACAAGTGATCCTCCCAGCTCCCGTGAAGATCCAAAACGCAAGCCCTTAACATATCTTCCAGAATTTATATTGTTCTTTCTGACTGCCTGTCCATTTGAGGGTGAAAAGTCGTACTGAAGGCTAGATTGGTCCCTAACTCCTTTTATAAACTTTGCCAGAATCTGGAGGTAAAACGAGGATCTCTATCTGACACGATAGAAACCGGTATTCCATGCAATCAGATAATCTCTTCGAGATAGATTCAAGCTAACCTATCTAGTCCGAAAGTCATCTTGATTAGTAAGAAATGGGCAGACTTTGTTAATCTATCCACAATCACCCATACCGCGTCGTGTCCTCGTTTGGTTCTAGGTAAACCAACAACGAAATCCATGGCAATATGCTCCCATTTCCATTTAGGTATTTCCAACGGAGTTAGCATTCCAGCTGGCTGTTGATGTTCAGCTTTCACCTGTTGGCAAACTAAACATTTCTTCACGAACAGTCTGATACTTCCCTTCATATTCCTCCCCAAAAAATTCTTCTTCAAATCTCGGTACATCTTGGTACCTCCAGGATGCGCTGACAACGGCGTGCAATGAGCTTCTTCAAGGATTTTTTCTCTCAATTTCTCATCCTTTGGCACGCACATTCTTCTCCTGAAGATAAGAGCTCCATCCGTTGCTAAAGAGAAACCTTTAGCTCTTCCATTATCCATGCGAGGTTTCATCTTCGTTAGGAAGTTATCCCTCTCTCGAGCTTTAATGATTCACTCGCGAAGTGTAGGTTTCACGAATAATGTTGCCATCCTAGCTTCGATATTGTTCGGAGCTGAGACTACTTCTAGATTCAGCCTTGACATCTCTTCGATGTGTTGGTGCTGATTGGTGATCACAGACATCATAATCCCTTTTCTTTTTCTGCCAAGTGCATCAACCACCATATTTGTTTTTCCAGGATGGTAGTGGATCGTAATATCATAATCCTTTACCAATTCTAGCCACCTTCTCTATCTCATATTGAGCTCTTTCTGTTCGAAGAAATATTTCAGGCTCTTATGATCGGTGTAGATCTCACATTTTACGCCATAAAGATAATGTCTCAAAATCTTAAGGGCGTGCACAACGGCGGCCAGTTCCAGATCATATGTCGGATAGTTCTGTTCGTGAGTCTTCAATTATCGTGATACATAAGCTACCACTTTTCCTTGCTGCATCAGAACACACCCTAAACCTTGTTTGGATGCATCGCTGTAGATCACGAATTCTTTCGTTACATCTAGAACTGTTAAGACTGGTGCCTCCGTCAGTCTCTTCTTTAGTTCTTGGAAGCTACGCTCGCATTGTTTAGTCTATTGAAACTTTACATCCTTCCGCATCAAGCGAGTCATAGGAGTGGAAATCTTCGAAAATCCCTCTATGAATCTTTGATAATATCCAGCCAAACCGATGAAACTCCATACTTCTTTTACGTTCGTTGGAGTTTCCCATTTACTGACAGCTCCCACCTTGTTAGGGTCTACTTCAATCCCTTGAGAAGAGACTATATGGCCAAGAAAGCCTATCTTGTCCATCCAGAATTCACACTTCTTGAATTTTACATAAAGCTTCTTTTTTCGTAAGACCTCTAGTGCAATCCTGAGATGCTGCTCATAGTGTGTTTTATTGCACGAATAAATGAGAATATCATCAATAAATACGATGACCAAAAGATCGAGATACGGATGGAAGACGCGATTCATTAAATCGATAAAGATAGCTAGTGCATTGCTAAGTCCAAATGACATTACTACAAACTCGTAGTGGCCATATCTCATCCTGAATGTTATCTTAGATATATCTGCATCCTTGAATTTCATCTGATGGTATCCAGACCTTAAGTCAATCTTTGAGAACACACTAGCACTTCTTAACTGATAAAAAAGATCTTCAATTCGAGGTAGTGGATACTTATTCTTAATAGTTCGCTTATTCAGCTCTCGGTAATCGATGCACATCCGAAAGCTTCCATATTTCTTTTTTTACAAAGAGTACTGGAGCTCCCCAAGGCGACACGCTTGGTCTAATGAAACCTTTGTCTAAAATTTCTTGTAGTTAAACCTTCAGTTCTTGTAATTCCTTCGGTGTCATCCGATATGGAGCTTTCGACACCGGTGCTGATCCTGGTACAAGATCAATCTCAAAAGTCACTTGTCGATCTGGTGGAGGGCCAGGTAAATTTTCTGGAAAGACGTCTGTATATTCTTTTATCACCAGTACATTCTCGATAGAATTCATTCCTTGTTCGAGATTCACCATGTTGACCAACCAAGCTTCGCAATTTCTTTTGTTGAGTATCTGAGTTGCCTTCATGACTGATATAATCCTTGAGTCAACTTTAACTCGTGTCCCATAAAAGGTGAACTTTGGTTCTCCGGGTGTTTGAAAGACTATCTCTCTTGCACGATATTTGATCACTGCGTGATTTGTCTCCAGCCAGTCCATCCCTAGGATTATATCGAAATTCTTCATCTCCAAAGCATGAAGATCGGCTAGAAGAATCCTATCTTCAAAAGTGATCTTTAGATGACGATACAGGTGTTTCGTCTTTACCATCTTCCCCGATGGAATACTAACCTCTAGGGTTTTAGCGACTACCCTACCGTCCTCATGCTTCTTAGAAGTTGCAGAAATTGACAGAGATAAAGGAATGGGTCACTCCGGTATCAAATAATATGAGAGCAGGTATTTCACATACTGTTAACATACCTATCATCGTCTCCGACCCTTCTGCAACCTCCGGACGAGTAAGAGCGAAAGCTCGCGCTTTGCCTGCTACTGGCCTCGAATTTGGTGTTGTAGCTGGTGAGTTCCTAAATCTTAGACAGTTAGTTGAGATGTGTACGGGCACTCCACACGAGTAGCAACTCCTTGTCTCTTGCTGGCACGGTCTCATGTGTATTCTTCCATATCTAACACATAAGTTTCCGGTCGGGAAGTGAGGAGAAGTGGAGCGTTGTTTGTCCTTGGAAACTTATTTTGAGTAAAGCTCTGGCTTAGGCCAGTCCACTTTCTCTTGACAGGCATCGGAAAAATCTTCTTAGGAGACACAACATCTAATTGCAGACGAGAGGCAATCTCTTGGGCCCTCTCGATAACGCTAGCGTAGGTCATCGTTTCCTGTCCCGCCAAAATCGATCCAATCTCTGGACGAAGACCCCTTTCAATACGTCGGGCCTTTTTGACATCAGTGTCAACCAAGTGAGTTGCGTATCTACTCAATTGATTAAACCTTTTTTCATACTCTCCTATCGTCGCGGTTCCTTGACGGAGATGTAGAAACTTTGTTTCCTTTTTATCATGATAGGATTGAGGTATGAAATGGTGTGTAATCACTTCCTTGAAGTCTTCACATGTCATCTCCTCCCTTGGATTTGGCAATAGGGTCCTCTCGTACGAATCCCACTAATGACTTGCCTCTTTAGTGAGCTGAAAGATCGCACATGACATCGTCTGCTCCTTGGTACATGTCAAATGTCCAAACAATAGATCTAATGACCTTAGCCACTCTTCTGCATCGGCTGGTTCACCTCTTCCATTGAACGTCGGTGGATTGAAACGTCGAAACTGTTCAAATATCGTATTCGGATCAGATCTTGCTAGCGTTGGTGCGGCTCGAGCAACCTCAAAATGTTGTGCTAATCCTCTCAACACAGACACTAGATCTCCTATGCTTGTATTTGTATCTTGTTCCGGCTGATTAGTCATTGATGGCTATTCTCTTCGGGGTCGTCCTCTAGACATAATTCTGTTACGATGTATATGTATATATCATTCAGGTTTCAAAATAATATAATAGATAAAGAAAAGAAACGAGAAATGTATGAAGAGATATAAACGTGGATTCTATAAGATAGGAAGAAAATACACGTGCGCTATATATATATAAGCAAAATATGGGTAGCCTTTACATCGTATCAAAAGGATTATATACACTAACAACAAAATAAAAGCTACCATATACATATAAAAATTTTCATCGTTCGTAGTCTATTTACACAAAATAATGGTCATCCTCCTAACATCTACGCAACTGCAGCTGGAGGCGACGGAGGTCCCTATAGTCTCGGTGCCATGTCCCTCTGGTCACCCGCCTCCAGATTATCCTATTCAGGATCCTCCTCGGGGTCATCATTTTCGGCCTCAGAGTTGGCGTTGGATGGATCGTAGGGTCCCTACTCGGGGATAGTCGGAAGGTTGTGACGGCCCCACAAGTCCAACATTTGTCTAGCCACTCTTCCAAAGTCAATGACGGGAGTGTTATCCATCGCAGAGTACACGATCTCGTTTCGGTAGACTAGACGTGCCCTAACTGCCCACTTGTCGGGCAAAGTCTGAATCATATGTAAGTAGGCCTATACATTAACAATACTACCCCTAGTGCCCCTACCTCTCTCCAACAATGTAACAGTCTAGATATATGCTGACCAACGGATACGTCCCCTATCACCCGACTATCAAAGAAACGTCGTCTAAGTCTTACCTCACGTGTCTCTAGCGGTTGTACCCACATTCTAGCGGTAAATCTAACTCTAGCCATCTTTCATGTATAAGTTATATGAGTTTTTTATCATGAAACTATTCCCTTTACACACCTTCAAACCCAAACAGTTCATATCAAATAAACGAGATAACACAAATCAGATTAACCCTATTTTTATAAGGTTTTGTGATTAAAGAGAGACACGTATAGAGAGAGGATGGTGCTTATCCATTTCTTTTTGAAAATATTTTCACATTTAAAACACGGTTTTCATGTTTTCTCTTTATAAAACAAGTTTGAGAAAGTTCAAAAATGATAAAAGGTTGCTTTGATACCATACTGTCATGCCCCGTTTTCTTACTTAAAAATATCAGAGTTTTTCCTTACGAGCGTGCAAGATGAAAGGGAAAAGACAGATATTTTAGAGAAGAAGGAGGTGAAAGACGTTCAGAAATATTACATATAAGTTATCGGATACAACCGATTTCAAAACATTAGCAGCGAAAATAAACTATACAGGATCCATCTCCAACAGAAAATATGAAATTATTTTTACAAAACGAGAAGTGTTAAAACATTGTTATGTGAAAAAAAACAGAATATAAAAATCCAGATATGGCATCATTCCCCTCTCTCTAGCTCTACATGCTCGTCATCTCCTGTAACGTGAATTACAGAATAGGGGTGAGTGGATGGAATACACTCGTGGGGATAAACTCCGCATCTTAAAACATTTCGACAGATAAATAAATCAAAAAATACGCAAGATCGGCATTTAAGCACAACACGTAAAATGTATAGCACATAATTCGTAACCCAAACTCAGATGCGGGTATTTCCCATCTTACCCCTACAAAACGGTCTCATATACCGCTAGTGCATTTACAGGACCACAAACCTTTCAGGTAGAAGAACAGAGGGAAGTTTTTTACGGACCATAAGTCCCTCCGAGGATGAATGTGGACCTCAGTCCATTCACAGTATAAAGATGACATATTATTCAAATCATATAATCATAGCATTTAGTATTCCGCAAATCATGCATCAATAGGGAAAACTGTAAACATGTAAAGATTTAGAAATTACCCCCACTTTGTTAGGTGGTTACCACCAGAGTTGTCGAGTGACAAGTATTAAAACGTATGATCCGACTGATAGCCTACACAAGTAACAAGGTTTCTTAGATCCTTAAAAGATTAAATACGTATATATAAAGATGTAGATGTTCTTAGAGAAGAAACGATTGATAAAGATGAGACAAAACGGAAGATCTAAAGATCAAGGATAAAGAAACGACTGTGAAAGGTAAATCCAATAATATGATGAGGAAGAGGGAAATATTAGGATTGCAACGGAAAAAGAATGAGTTTAATCGGAGTTGAAACGAGCTTAAACGAAGAGTTTTAAGATATATGGCTGTTTTGGTAATTTTGGTAAAAAGTTTGACTTTAACCGGGACCCCCGACTCCCGTTGGACGACACCTCATCACCGACGACTTGACGAAAACATATGATGGAAAAAAAAATGCAACTTGTACCACAAACACGGCGCCGTGTGCGCACACGCCACCCGATGTCGCGCGTGCGCTTACCGTCTCCCGACGTGCGCTCTACAACGCACACTCGTGCGCCATTGTCCAGTAACCCATCCCGGCACGTGCACGACCGCGCACGCCCGTGCACCCAATGTCTCCCAGCGTCGCACGCCCAGTGCCCAGCAACTCCCAGCAGCCTCCAGCTGCGGCGGCGTCGCCCCCACCTGACCTGCCGACGCCACCATCGCCAGCCACCACTTGTTCCGGCCACCACAAGCTCCGGCCGTGAACAGTACTCCCTCCAAATAGCCCCCAACATCACACACACAAAGCATGCACTCACACACTCTCCTCTCTACCTAGCTCCATCCGGCGACTTCAAGTCGCCGGCAACATCACCCAACCCTTTCCAGCGACCTCCCGTCGCCGGCAACAACCGATACCACCCAACACAACCCCCAACAACAACACATACACACATAGAACACTATACACACACACACATGCAACCACCACCTTTCCAGCCCCCTTCCAGCTCCAGCGCTGCCGCCCACGGCGGCGTCACCATCTCCAACCAAAAGCCCAACATCCCGGGAAGGTCAGCCCCCGTTCCGGTAAAAGAGAAGAGAGGGAGAGAGAAAGGGTGGGAGGAAAAGGATTAGGGTTTTTCCGGCGATGTTTTGCCGTTTTCCGGTGAAGGAGATATCGGAATGGAAATCCAAGACCTGATCTAGACTCATCTTGACGAGACCTACAAACTGTGCGAAAATCGGCTGAAACCGAGAAAAAATTTCCGGCATCGGCGGCGGTGCCGGCGACCAAAAAAGAGGAGAGATAGACTTATGTTTTTTCTCAATTTTTCGTTCGTTTGAAAAATAATGATCTTACGACTCGAATTTGCACTATATATACTCATTCAATAAAACTTATTATTCATCGTAAAAATCTTGGATTACTATTCACCATAATTATCTTGATCACTATTCATCATAAATATCTCATATTTTTCGATCATTCGTATACGTTGTATACTTCGATTTCACCGTTTTCTTCATCAATTGAGCTATGAATCTCCGATTGACCTCTAGTTCGTTTCTATCTTCTTGTTTTTCAAATACGTATCTTATCATAAAATAATAATCTATATTTCTTGATTAAATTATTCTCTCATCTAAAACATGCATTTATCATTTTTCTGAAACGTATATAATTAATTTAAACAGTTAAGGGTTAACGCACATAATAAAATCGATTAATGGTTTAATTATTTAATTAATCAATTATGCTTTGTTTTTGTCCTGGGCGCTACACTAGCACCTTATAGAGGTGTGAGATATCATTTACAAGAATGGGATCATGCAAATGCACACCCTCAAATGGTTCAAGAGTACTTCAATTTAAAGCACGCTAGAGCACGTAATGTTATTGAGCGTTCTTTTGGAATTCTCAAGACACGTTGGGGTATACTTAGGAGTAATTCTTACTATCCAATAAAAATCCAAAACTGTATTATAATGTCTTGTATATTGCTCCACAACTTCATTCGAACAAGTACCTCTTGTGATCCTTTGATGTGCCAGACTTTTATAATGATGTTGAAGTTGATGCGGCCAATGACGATCGTGGATTTATCAATCAAGTAGAATGTTCTCCAGCTTGGACCACTATGAGAGATAGTATATCATTTCTAATGTTTAGTGATAGACAAGAATGATGTGTCAGTTAAGTTCATTTGTATTTTCCAGCCAACTACATCTATATAATTTATGTTGTTTATTATATATTGTAGTCAATGTTTGTAATGTGGTATTTTTATGAATTTTGTATCGAAATTGTCTTAAGTGGGACATAACATTTATTTTATGTGAGATATAACAATTATTTGAGAGACTGCAGTTTATTATTTTGATCTTTTCAATATTGTAATGTTGTTTATGTTTACTATTTGTCGATCTTGGTTGCTTCAACTAATTAAATGTATTGTGAAGGCCACTAATGGATTGTGAAAGGTCACAATCAGCTCCATAAAGAGGGCCAACTAAGACTAGAAAGGATATGGAGTTTGCTCGAGGAACAATCTTTAATTTCGGCCTTGAAAGAGTTAGTGAGAAGAGGATATAAGTCCGATAATGGTTTTTGAATGGGATACCTCAACTTGCTAGAGAAACAAATGACTCAAAATTTTCTTGGAACTGACTTAAAAGCTTCTCCCTCATATCAATAGCAAGGTAACGTCATGGAAAAGGTGTCATACTTCACTATGTAATATGTTTTCAAGAAGTGGCTTTGGACTCTCTGACAAATACAGACTTAAAGGCATGATGATGTTTGGAATGACTACATTAAGGTATTTTTAAGAACTGTTGAACCATTATAAAATTTGCAGAACGTAAGATAATTCATGTATCATCTTTATGTTATGATATTTTAATACTTGCAAACTTACTTTTAAACTATATACAGATCGATATATTTGCCCACACTATGCGACATAAGTCATGGCCATTCTACATTGATTGGTTGGAAATATTTGGCAAAGATCGAGCGACTGGGGAACATGCGGAGGACTTTCGTGATGTCGTGCAAGAAGTACTTAGTATACCATTTAGTCTATCTACTGGTGCAACTTCTGAAAATCCAAAAACTTTAGCAACTTCAACTTCGAACATGTCCTATGCACCATCTAAGAGTGCTTCTGTGTCTAAGTGAAATGAAAAGGGAAAAGCAAAACGTAAACAACCTGATTCGATGGATGAGCATTTCACCACGAACATGTCTAATTTCTTCAAAACTACCGACTCACACTTGGGTGAACTAGCTGTGAGAGTGGGGTCACAATATGATGCATGTAAAAAATGGGAAAAAGTCTTCCATGCACTTTCTGCATTCGAAACTTTAACCTTGGAAGCAAAAGTACATGTTTCAAGAAGGCTCTGCAATAATCAATTTGAGTTGGACCTCTTTTTCAGCATACCTCCAGATGCTCAAATGGTGTTAGTGAATGACATCATGATAGAAATGGGAAAATAAGATATCGATCTTCTACATGCTGTTAGTATTTTGGCAATTTTATTTTGTAAGGAAAAAGAAGTATTGTAACTAATATCTATGCTAAACTTGAGCATCATTTGGAGATTTTATTAACTATTATGATATTGCATGTAACATTTATGTTATACTACTTTTTGTAACACTAATGCTATGAGCAGTGGATTAATGTTTGATGCACTCAAGTCATGTGGACACTTCAGAAAGAGAGATATATATTTACAATAATTTGGCTTTCAAATATTGAATGGAGATACTGATGGAAAATTTCTAGTAATATAAGCCTACTGACATATTACATAAGTTGAAAGGGCTAGAAAACCTTTTAAGCTTTCTAGTTTAAAATGCATATCAACTCAACATTAAACCAAAACAATAACAAAGACATATCATCAAATACAAACAAAAAAGTGTCTCCTAAGCTTTCTAATATCAGAAGACAAATTTTCACCAACATGCTAAAAATTTCTGCAAAATACATATTAATATGCATCATAGACCCAACAAGTTGGGATTAATTCTTCACATTTGGAGATGGGTTCTCGGAAGAAGCGACATAAGAACGATATGAGAAATTCCTTGGTGAATGAACTTCAATGGGTGTTTTCCCCTTTTCCTTAAAATCAACGGTAGGATTTGATGAAATCATTTACGTTTTCAATGACGGAGACTTGTATGAATCTTCCTCACCCGACTCATTAGGGTAGATGTCAGTGATATAGTTCAAAAATATTTTGTCAATACTAGCATCGACATCGTTTGAGATTTGGATTACCTCCTTACACTTTGTAATGTTAACATTTTTATTTTCTCCAGAAACATCGGAAACGATGTGTATAAATTCATTTTCAGGACATTTTGGGAGTGGCAATGGATTCTCAACCTCAATGCTTCCAAAAATCACTTTTCGGTCATCCCAATTTGGATCGCCAAACCTCTTGTAAGCAACAACAAATGGGCCATTCTAGCAAAATTCAACAATAAAAGATAATCAAGTTAACATTTAAAAAAATCACTAATAATTAATGCTTCTATAATTTACATATCAGATAAAATATGTCGTCCTCATGGGAAAAATAAAATGATGTACTCACTTGCATTATCTCGGCCCAAGTATCATCATTACAATGCACTTCATTTGTTTTGTTCGAAACTCCAACTTGATCGTGGTTCATAATCATGTCAAAGACAACATGTCTTTGACGAAGCTTTCTAATTTGCTTCAAACATTCAGGAAATCCAAAGTTTTTGTTGAAGTACTTGTTGACAAAGTACTGAGTAGTTTGGATTGCGTAGATGTTATTACGTCCCAAATTGAAATTCCTCATTCGTGATCGGCCAACACTTCGATGAAAAATGTACTTATGTTGGAGTCCCACTCCAAATCATAAAAGTAGTCTTCTTGTTTCAAAGTGATATTGGGGGCCATTTGAATATTAGATGATATAGTATTGAAAACAATATAGACTTCTAGTTCTCCTATGAAAATAACATGCATGGGTAAGTTTATATAAAACTCAAATGTTCATATTCAACTTTACAAATGATTTATTATTTGACTATGTTTCCACCACTAGTTCTTGATTGACATAAAAGAATCTTCTCTCACTTCAATTGTTTCTACAAGAACTGTTTTTGTGTTTATCTACCCAATGTTTGCTTTTTTGAAAGTAAAGATATGACGTCTTTAGATTCTATTTTTGGTCATGCTTGCCCTTTTCTTCACAATACTCAAGTGTGTACTATTAACCTTATGATAATCGTAAATCCTTGGTAAAATTTATGTCCTCTCATAAATTAAACGTTATGCAAAATATTTATTTCACCTCTTTGATATTTTATAGTATTTGTTGGGAGATGTATTGCATTTCATGAAGTTTTTTTGGGACAATATTTTATCGATAAATAATTTTTTCAACCCCATAAGTCATATTGTACTCGAGTAAATGTAGTAAGATTTTTATACTTATATTGTTTTCGAGGAAATGAACCAAGTAATAGCTTCACTGCAATAGCTACTAACCATTATCGATAAAGATGAGAATATATAAAGAGCATAATCACAAAAACATAAATATCTATTACATAGAACACTGTTGACATGTGATAGCAACATAAAGCTGCTCATAAGCATTTGAAAATGGTGCTTCAACGTTTATTTAAGGAGCATGACTTTCCACTATTTTAAAACTTTTCACGAAAATATTGGACGTCTACAAGTCTGAGTGGGATTCTTCTTGTTTCATAATGGAGCATCATCTAACTTTATTATCAATAAAGATGAACCACATGATGGACTCGACTACAACATATTTACAAGTGTTACTTTGAAAGGCCATGAAAATCGACAACCCATCCTAATGTGATCAATTTGTTATCCGGCTTTCAAACAACCCACCTTACTGTCGTTGCTACTTGTTATGTATGTTATGTTATACCTTGATCTATACAAGACATAAATTAATTTAGGTCTAGTTTTTCAATAACTTTAGAATTTTGCTTACTCAAAGTATCACCATTTTTATGTTATGTACTGATAAATTTGACCTCACTCTCTTCAACAAATTGCAATATGAAAGAACTTATTTGTGACGATTGATACAATATTACAAAAAAAATCATAAAAGTCGGAGTTTCAAGTAGAATTCATATTTAAGTTGCAAATTAAGGTGTCCACAATTACATTAGGTTAATGACACATACATACAAAACACAAGAAAACTAAAACGTCACTTTTCTACCCAAATTAAGAAACATATTACATGCTATCAAAATGCACGATTGCAGTTGCACTAGATGGTTTAATATTTAGCAAATAAATGCTAAACACAGTCATTATTATAACTACCAACAAATAAAGCTTCACCACACACTTCATTCGTTGTTCATTTTTTTTCAATAACTTAACCTCCATTTGAAGCCTGTCTATCTTATCAGTAAATTCAATTGCAACTTCCCTAACTTTCCCACTTAGTTGAGGTTCCAACCAAACAAAGAAGCCGCGTTTATCTTCCTACAAAACAAGTAACCCATGTAAAATAAGTAATAACTCTTGTTTTAGTTGGTGAATTATTTCAATGCAATCTATTTGAGTATATATTGATTAAGTTACCCCTCTTATTGGGCATGCCATAAACCAACGGCCTGGATTTATTTTCATGGTGGAAGTCCTCTCATTTAGTAGTATGCCACACCCACAACGGACCAATGAATCCATCGAACAACGCATATGAGTCCCACTTCCGTACATATTCTGAGAGGAACAATTGTTGCTAGGTAGTTTTAATACAATGAAATTAAATCAAATCATAGATTATGGACTTAATTTGGTGTAAAATAAACTATATTAACACCAAATTAACCAAACTTCAACAAGAATAAAACTTCATTGAGGGAGCATGTATAAATCACCTTTACAGAATTCAGAAGACAAATGAGTATATATTACTTTATATGTTTCATAAATTTTCAAACACTATAACTCAACTCAACTACACTGATGAAATAAGATTATCTGGGAGCTGAAACTGTCCAAATCAATAATCTATACTCCAAAAATGAATCACAAAAACAAGGTGTAACCACCTCTTTATAACTTAAGCTACATGCTCGAAATTATATTATCACCCTGATCCTAATATTCTTGAAATTAAATACATTATTGATTTCATATACAGGTTATTCTCCATAGTTATCGAAAATAATACACATAAAATGTATGACTAGTTCGAATCACAATACGAAGATCATTTAAAGCTTACCTAGATGAGGGTGATTTACATGACATAGGGAATCGCCGACGGGATATACAAATTAAGGATAGTTTGTATCTCACTTGTTTGGGGTTTGTTCTCCTTAGATGCAAATGAATTTTTTCAAAATAGTTTTGAGATGTGGTTTGTGTTTTGAAGGGTAGGTTGAATTCAAATTTGACAGTCCAGACTTTAGAAATTATGATTTCCTCTTAAGCTGTACTTTGATAGAAACGATGGCGTTTAGTAGCAATGTGATATCTCTTTTTAAAAAAACATAATTGCAGCATTATTTAATAATTTATTTTTAAAAATAGAGCATAAATACAAAAAATATAAGGGGGGTGTAATTGACATTTTACATGTAATTTAAATCAACCTATGAACCAAACAAAAGTTAGATAAATAAACTCATGCCAAAATTCAGAAAACACACAATCCAAACATATAATTTAATTTAAACAAACAACCCAACATTCAAACCAAACAACAAAATAACATCAAATCACCATTTTATGAACAGTGTTAACCCACCCTACCATATTAAATTTAACTAACTACCCATCAAACCAAACATCAAGTATGTCTTTTACACCTATAAGTATGCGTTTTTTATATTTTATTTCCCATCTGATTTTGGCTAGCTTAGTGTTCTCATGAAAGTTGTAACTCTTTAAGTTAGTTGTTTCATATCAAGAAAATAATTATATTATATTTTTCCTAGTGAAGTGAACATAATTAATATTATTTTTTTCTCATCGAATTTAAGTATAAGTATGTCTTTTACATCTAACAAAAAAATAAAATTTTGTAAATCATGTACTTGCATTCCACTAAAACACACACCAAACATAAAATTTCGCTAGAAATCTGCCACAACACTCAAGATCTATTTTAGAAAGTAATTTGACTAACCCCAGAATCCTTATCTTAAAATGGGGACTAGACCATGTAGGATAAACATTATTGATGGAATTTAGTTGGTAATAAATAACAAAATCTCAATTGTCAAGTGCATATTAGATAACATCCGCTAATGACAAAGGATGGGTGATTTGTTTGGTTGAATCATAATTTTCAAGATTTCGCACAAGAACATGGAGGCTATATTTACCTTTATCTTACTTGGAAATCAAACAAAACAAAGACAAGGTAGAAACAAGTATTTTGGTGAACTCAAAAACTAAATTTGTAATGCCTAGGACAAAAACAATGCATAATTGGTTAATTAAATAATTAAACCCATAATTGTTTGATTTAATTATGTGCGTTTCAGAAAAATGATAACATGTATGTTTAATTAATCGGTGGTATAATATAATCAAAAAACATAGGTTATAATTTTATCATAAGATTCGTAATCGAAAAAAGAGAAGATAGAAATGAATTTGAGGTCAATCGGAGATCCGTAGCTCAAATCACAAAGTATACGACGAAGTATGAAGAATCGGAAATGAGATATTTTGATGAATAGTAAAAGTAAGATATTTCGATGAATAGTAAAAGTAAGATATTTTCATGAATAGTAAAAATTAAGATATTCTCGATGAATAGTACGATTTTTCGAAAAAGTAATTATTCGAACAAGAAATCGAAAAGGTAAGAATCTTATCTCTCATTTCTCTCTCATCCTCTTCCTCTATTTTTTGGCAGCCGCTGCGCCGCCGCCGTGCCACCGCCGATGCCGCCACCGGTGCCGTCGTCGGTGCCGGAAACTTTTTCTCGATTTCGGCCGATTTTCGCACAACTTGTAGGTCTCACCGAGATAATTCTAGAACAGGTCTCTGATTTTCATTCCAACATCTCCTTCGATCGGAAAACCCCAGTTTTCCTTATCCTCTCTACCTTTCTCTCTCCTCTATTCTCTCTTTCTCCCCTTCACCGGAACAGTAGCCGGACCTCCCCAGGGTGTGGGTGTGTCGTGAGGTGAGGGCGACACCCCCGAAGCTGTACAGTGGTGTGTGTGTGTATGCATGGGGTGTGTGTGAGTTTGCATGCATGTGTGTATTGTTGTTGTTGCTTGGGTGGCGGTGTTGTGCAGCGTCGCCGTGGAGGTGGTGGTGGTATTGGCCGGCGTTGGTGGCGCCGGCGAGTCGTGGTGGGGCGGCGTCGCCGTTTCTGGTGGTTGCTGCTGTTTTCTGGGCATTGGTGCGCGCGATGGGAGTCTCTTGGCGCGCTGGTGCATTATGACATGCAGAGTGTTCAACGTGAAAACCTTAGGCTTAATAAATGCAAATGTTGAATAAAATTCTAAGGTTAACTGCGAATAAACAGGATAATTCGAAGTCATAAAATTACTCCAACTTATGGCATCAAAGTAATCCTTAACTTCATCAAGTATATCCATTTCTCCAAAGTAGGTAAATGAATATTTTTACCTAAGACGAATTCACGTTGTTCAAGGTCCCTGCATCGTGTACGCTAGTTAGCATCCAAGAATTCCAATTGTGAATGGGTGGAAGATGAGGGAAGAGTTGATTTTTCTTTTCCGAGATTGGTGTGTGGTCGTGGTAGATTAGAGGTTGATGGGTCGCGTACATCTTCACCGTTTCGGTGGTGGTACGACTGGAGATAGTGTAAAAGTGGGTGGTGAGTCGGGCTCATCTCGTAGGCAGTGAGTAGGAGATTGCCGATGGGACGGGGGTTTCCGATTGGTATTGGTCTTGGCCATAGTCAGTCATGCTGATGAGTTTGCCGGAGAGTGGTGGTGATGCTGAGTTGGCGTTGCTGCTTGCTATTGAGGATGAAGGAGTTGTTAGGCGGCGACGGCGGAGCAGTTGTGAAGGAGAGATGAATTGAAGATGGTGGTTCGGCAGAATAGCAGCGGGTTATCGTCGGAATCATGTCAAGCAATGGTACTGTAGCGGCAACTGATCGGGGTTGAAGAAGATGATGAAGATCGATCTTGCATCGGGTCAAAGAAGAGAATATGGGCGACGGAGATGCAGCTGTGACGAGCAGCAGAATCGGCAGCGGCAGGACAGCTGTTGCAGAGGTAGTGGGTTGGAGAGGTGAAGAGGAAAAGTGGACTGAGTTCACCGGAGATGGTGGAGGCGGAGTATATTGGTGGCGAATTGGTTTGGTGGTCGGAACATAGTAGCGGCGAAGTTTAGCAGCTTTAATGACGGAGATTGGTATTGGGAGAAATTTGGGGGTTTAGGGTTTATTATGACTCTTTTTTTTTCTTTTTTTAAATAAAATAAAATAAATAAATAAAGTAACAAATCTCAAAGGGGATGAAGGCAGATGTGAATAATGGTTTGTGCATGGGCACACCCTGTTTTCAGTGAAGGATTGATTCTTTGGAGAAGGTGGTTCAAATATGCACAAAAGTTTTCGCGTGGGCACGCCCCACTTTGAGTGCACAACTGACTTGCTCCCTTAGATCATTCAAATTTTTGCACGAAATTTCCTATGGGCACGCCCCAAAACAATTTCGTATCTGCTATTGACTCCCAAGAGATTCTAAAAGCCTACAAAATAACAACCAAAAAGTATCAAAAATTACTACAACTAAGCAATAAATTTATAAAATTGAAGAAAACATAAATAAGCATTGGGTTGCCTCCCAACAAGCGCATTTCTTTAACGTCTTTGGCTAGACATCCTTCTTGCTTCAAATTTATTCATAAACGGGGCATGCTAAATGAACTTCCTCAATTGTAGAAACGTCAGTAAGTTTAAACAATGGCTTCAAACGATGGCCATTAACCTTAAAAATTTTGTTAGTTTCTAAACTTTGTATATCAATAATCCCTTGAGGAGATACACTTACTACTTTGTAAGGACCCGTCCATCTAGACTTTAACTTACCCGGCATGAACTTCAATCTTGAATTGAAAAGAAACACCTTTTGGCCTACCGTGAATTGTTTACGGTGTAAAAGCTTATCATGAAGAAGCTTTGTTCTCTCCTTATAGAGTCGTGCATTGTCGTAGGCTTCTAATCGCATTTCTTCCAACTCTTGGAGTTGTAATTTCCTCTCATTCCTAGATTATTTTTTGTCCAAGTTACATTGTTTCACTGCCCAAAAAGCACGATGTTCAATTTCAATTGGAAAATGACACAACTTACCATACACTAAACGATATGGGGACATCCCGATCGGAGTTTTGTATGTCATTCGATATGCCCAGAGAGCATCATCTAAGCGCATACTCCAATCTTTGTGATTCGGGTTAACAATTTTCTCTAAAATACTTTTGATTTCTCGATTTGAGACCTCCGCTTGCCCATTGGTTTGCGGGTGATAGGTGGTAGCAACTCGATGGTGAATTTCATATTTTCTCATCAAGGCTTCCACCGTGCGGTTGCAGAAATGCGTGCCTTGATCGCTGATAATTGCTCGAGGCACTCCAAACCTACTAAAGATATTAGCTTTGAGAAAACCTACAACCACCTTAGAATCATTAGTTCAGGTAGCTTTCGCTTCTACCCACTTCGAGACATAATCAACAACAAGCAAGATATATAAACACCAAAAGAGCTAGGAAAAGGTCCCATGAAATCCATACCCCACACATCAAAAACTTCACAGAATAATATAGGTATTTGAGGCATTTCATCTCTAGATAATATATTTCCAACCCTTTGACAATTCTCCTAACTCTTACAAAATAAATAAGCATCTTTAAAACAAGTCTCCCAGTAAAATCCACTATCCAACACCTTCCTAGCAGTTCTCTTTGGACCAAAATGTCCACCACATGCGTAGCTATGACAGTAAGTAAGAATGGAATGAATTTCATCATCGGGCACACATCTATGAATAATTTGATTGGATCCAATTTTCCACAGATATGGTTCATCCCAAATAAAGTACTTAGAGTCATTTTTTATCTTATTTCTTTTTGCAGTACTCAAACCATGTGGTAGATTTCCAGTGACTAAGAAATTCATTATATCAGCAAACCATGGTTCCTTACCTCCCTTACCTTGCAGCGCCAACAGTTGTTCATCGGGGAATACCTCAGAAATGGGTAACCATTCCTCCTCACGTACAAGTCTACTGAAATGGTCTGTCACGAAGTTGTCAGCTCCCTTTCGATCTTTGATCTCCCAATTGAATTCTTGTAAGAGAAGAATCCAACGAATAAGCCTTGGCTTTAACTCTTTCTTTGTAAGGAGATACTTGAGAGCTGCATGATCAGAATAAACAATAATTTTAGATCCCAATAAATATGATCTAATTTCTCAAATGCAAAAACAATAGCTAAAAACTCCTTCTCGGTGGTGTTATAATTGCATTGAGCTGCGTTTAATGTCTTGGAAGCATAATAAATGACATACTGATTCTTTCCATCTCGCTGTCCCAAAATAGCTCTTACTGCATAGTCGCTTGCATCACACATCAACTCAAAAGGTAAACTCCAATTGAGAGGTTGAATTATTGGTGCAGTAGTGAGTTGTTCTTTCAAGTTCTTAAATGCCTTCTTGCACGCCTCACCAAACTCGAAGGTGACATCATGTTGCAACAACCTTGACAATGGTTGTGCAATCTTTGAAAAATCCTTGATAAATCTTTTGTAAAAACCTACATGACCAAGGAAACTGCGAATCTCTCTAACATTAGTAGGATATGGCAATTTCGTAATCAAATCAACCTTTCCTTTATCAACCTCAATTCCCTTAGATGAAACCATATGACCTAAAACTATCCCTTGGTTAACCATAAAATGACACTTTTCATAGTTAAGAACAAGACTAGTGTCGATGCACCATTTCAAAACCTTGGTTAAATTATCCAAACATTGATTAAAAGAATCACCATAAACTGAAAAATCATCCATGAATATTTCAATGCAACTCTCAATCAAGTCAGAAAATATGCTCATCATGCAGCGTTGAAAAGTACCAGGGGCATTACATAAACCAAAAGGCATACGACGATAAGCAAATGTACCAAAAGGGCATGTAAAGGTTGTTTTCTCTTAGTCTTCTTGAGCTACAACAATTTGGTAGTAACCGAAATAATCATCTAAGAAATAGAAGAATGATTTACCGGCTAATCTCTCAAGCATCTCATCAATGAACGAAAGTAGAAAGTGATATTTTCTTGTGGCGGCATTTAACTTACGATAGTCTATACACATCCTCCACCCAGTTTGCAGCCTCATAGGAATCAATTCATTCTTTTCATTTTTTACCTATTGAAAGCCACTTTTCTTAGGGACTACGTGAACTGGACTTACCCAAGAGCTATCAGATATAGGATAAATAATTCCTAGATCTAGCAACTTTAAAATCTCTTTCATAACCACTTCCTTCAAGACAGGATTTAATTTACGTTGAGGATCTCTTACCGGTTTGGAATCTGGTTCGAGTAAGATTCGGTGCATGCATAGAGAAGGGCTTATTCCCTTGATATCCATCCGCTAAAGTCCACCATATTGTTGTCTTGTACTCTTTCAGAACCCGCAATAAGCTCTCTTCTTGAACTTCTGTCAATTCTTTAGCAATGATCACCGGTAGTGTTTCATTCTCTCCCAAATATACATATTTCAGATGTTCCGGCAGGATTTTCAATTCAAGTTTAGGTGCCTACACAACAGAAGGGAGCATTCTCTCAGAATTAATAGGTAATAATAATTTAGGAGTTGTATACCTGAGAGGCATTTCTTTGGTGGAATAAAGTGCCATTATTTCATCTTGAACATCTTCATTGCCTTCAGTTTGAGCCTCTTTACTAGTCAAATTATTCTTAAGAACAAAATCTAACTCGCCACTCATCAAATTATACTCAAAATTAGTTTCGACCAAGGAATCCACAATACTAACATGAAAAACAAATTCATTATCATTTGGGTACTTTATAGCATCAAAAATATTAAAAAAGACAATTTCCCCATCAAATTCAAAAGTTAAGGTACCCATATCCACATCAATTTTTATTCTAGCTGTTTTCATAAATGGCCTCCCTAACAAAATTAGTGCATAATTGGAAGAACGTGCATCATCCATATCAATGATATAAAAATCCACAGGAAAAATTAACTCATTCACTTTCACGAGCACGTCTTCAATCATTCCCTCAGGGTATGCGTTAGACCTATCAACTAGTTGGATTATCACATTTGTCAGTCTTAAGAGTCCTAACTTCAATTCCTCATAAATTGACAAAGACATGACATTAATTGATGCACCTAAATCCAGCATGACCTTTTCTATTCTCTTACTGTCAATATCACAAGGTACAATGAACATACCGGGATCCTTACACTTTTGGGGCAATTTTCTTTGAATGATAGCAGAAACATTCTCTCCCACTAAAATCATTTTGTTGGTTCTTAGCTTCATCTTCTTGGTGCATAATTCTTTGAGAAATTTGGCATACCTTGGCACTTTTTTTATTGCATCCAAAAGAGGAATATTAATCTCGACTTTACGGAAAGTCTTCAACATCTCTTTTTCATCCTCCTCTTTCTTTGCTCGCATTAATCTTCCAGGAAAAGGATCGGCAACCATATTAGAAGTGTTAGATGAAGAAGGAGATGGTTTTACCTTTATTTGTTTTTCAGAAATTTCCTCCAATTCCTCCGCTCCATTTGTTTCTTTGTTGAGCGTAATTGGCGATGTAGGTCTATTCTCAATTTCTTTTCCACTCATCAACACTATAGTACTTGCATTCTCCCTTGGGTTAATCACCATTTTTATGGTAATTTTCCAGCATTCTGCGCTTCCACTTTACTGAGAGAAGTGACCAATTGGCTAACTTGGTTTCCCAGGTTCTGAATGCTGGCCCTTGTCTCCTGTTGAAATTGCTAAAATTGTTGAACATTGGCTCTTGTCTCTTGTTGAAATTGCTGAGTACTGGCAGCTAAGCTCTTCACAATATCTTCTAAAGACATACTTGAACTCGACGGCTGGACAGGTGTTGGTGGTTTGTTGTAGCTTTGTTGAGGGAATCCTTGTTGTCCTCCTTGATTCCTGTAGCTAAAATTTGGATAACCCCTCCATCTAGGGTTGTAAGTGTTAGAGAATGGATCATATCTGCATTGAGGTTGCCCAGGAAATCCTCCAATTGCATTAGCTTGCTGCGTTGGGTCTTCTTATAAGGTTGGACACGTATCTGTAGGATGTCCAAGAATCGAGCATATACCGCAAGCTTTAACTTGTTGTGCTTGACCTACCACCAATTTCTCCATAAGTGTAGTTAATGCATCAAACCTTTGATCAAGGGGACTAGCGTTTACTTCATTGACATGTCGTAGGAAATTATCTTGTCGGCTCCGAATTGTTGCGCATTAGTAGCCATGCTAGGAATAAGAGCTCTTGCTTATTTAGGTATCTTGTTCACCAAAGCTCCTCTACTTGCTGCATCCACTATACTCCTATCAAAATTGGAGAGGCCCTCATAAAAATATTGCAACAGTAATTGCTCTTGAATTCGGTGATCAGGGCAACTAGCGTATAACTGTTTCAATCTCTCCTAATATTCGTATAAGGTTTCACCATACAGCTGCTTGATTCCACATATATCTTTTTTGATACTTGTTGCTTGGGAAGCTGGGAAGAATTTCTCCAAAAATTGCTGCTTCATTCCATCCCAAGTAGTGATTCTTTCAGAGGGTAAATAGTAGAGCCAATCCTTAGCTTTGTTAGCTAAAGAGAATGAAAAGGCTTGCAATGATATATGCTCCTCTGTTACTCCTTGTGGCTTCATACCAGTACAGACAACATGGAATTCCTTCAGATGCTTGTAGGGGTCTTCTCCGGCAAGACCACGAAAAGTAGGCAACAAGTGAATAAGACTAGACTTCAACTCAAAAATAGCATCAGTGGTTGGAATGTGATATAAAGTGGTTGTTGAGTGACATCAGGACTGGCTAAGTCCTTGAGAGTTCTTTGTGGTTCAGCTGCCATCGTCCCTTCGTTCTCACTTAATGATTCCTCCAAGGTAGAATCAATCTCTGTCTCAGATTCACTCAAATCTAAAGCCATGTTCAATCCGGGGGATGATGATGATGATGATGCTTGCTCACGTCGTAGCTTTGCTTCTTTTCTCAATCTCCTCGTTGTCTTCTCAATTTCTGGAATAAACACGAGTTCACTTGTACGAGAAGAGCATGATATAAAAGAGAAACAAAAAATAAAAATAAAAAGAAACTTGAATGAAATAAATCTAGCAACCATTCCCCGATAACGACGCCATTTGATGGGTGTCAACCATGTAAAAATTTAATCATCTACTACTAAATAAATGAGTATAGAACAAGTAGAGGTCGAATCCTCAGGGAACGATAGACTTATTTCTTTCGAGACTCTTAAAAGGGGGGTTTTGAATTTATTAAACCAAAACTAATAAACTAAGGTATAAACTAACAATGAGAGCAAGAATAAAAATTAACAAAGATGAAAAGGGTTTTAAATCAATATGAGAAAGCTCTAGTTAAAGAAATTATTTCCACCTTGATTCACTCGATTGATCATTGATGCAAAGATGATTCAACAGTTCATAAATAAATTGGTTATAGTGATCAACAACCGCCTAACCACCAATCTCTTTTCAATGTTTTGATAATTAAGAAAAGCTCGTTAATTACTACTCTAATCAAAAGACAACCCTAGAGACACTCGTAGGATTTAGAGTTTTGACAGCATTAAGAATTAAAGAGACCCAATTACTAATATTAAACACACAAGTGTGGCTCATTTTAATTAGATTATTTATTCTCAGGCACAAAATAGATTGCTGGTGAGGTAATAAAATTATCCCTTGCGCTACTCTATCAAAACCAACAAACAATTACAGATTTGTCGTTTCAATTAACAATAGATTATATTAGGACTATCAAATACTGGCCAGTTATTCAATAAACCCTAATCTAATCATGAACATGAACATGAACATGTAGAGAATAAATAAATACTTACGAATGATTGAATTAATATGAACAAATAAATATCACAATCATAGAATCAAGGCTTCAATAACCCTTTAACTAGAAGTAGGAATTTAGCACATACTCATAATTAAGAACACAAGAGAAAAGATTGAATATCATAAAAATAAGAAGCAGTCTTGTGAAGAAGTAGAACAAGCCAAAATTCTCCAGCCCCTCTCTGGCTTTTTAACGTCAATCCCCAAAAACTAGGTCTAAAAAGAGTTTTTTTTATCTCTCTTATATATGGAGAGAGAATCCTAATCTATCTAAAATAGGAAAAATACAAAATATCCAATAATGACTAATTAGATCTCATAAGGAAAATAAATAAGAGTTCTATGGTAATAAGGAAACTAGAATCCCATCTCTTAATTATAGTATCAGCAATCTCCAACTTCTTCCAAAAGTGAAAATCCCGCTGGAATCCTCGTGCCCATGCTTTAAGTCAGTTGCAAGTCTGAAATTGGTTCCATTTTCATCTCATTTCTCCACTAATCTTACTCATAAGCCCTAGGACATCAAAACACATAAAAACAACACAATTAGTGCAATATATACTCTAAAAATCATGCAAATCAATAATGAAAAACATGCAATTACACAACCTATAAGTATTTAATATTTTAATATATAAAAAAATATTTTATAATAATAATTTAATACTTGGAATAAAACATAGTTTTTAATGAGTATTTAATTGATTATAGATTTAATATTTTGAATAAATATATTTTTTAGATATGTTGGTGATTTTTAGAGTTGATGGAGCAAGGTGCAACAATTTACATGATTTAACATGTTATGTGCAATAAAAGAAAGTTTGGTGGATAAGTGTAAACATTTGAATAGTTAATAGTTAAGAGGGTTTAGTGTTAACCTTTATTGTTATACAGTAGTCATGTTGTTGTGCCTAAAACATATAGGGTAAAAAACGAAAATTTATTTCAAGTATACCTTACTTAGCATTTTGATAGATCATTTATAACTGTTTATGTTGGTCCCAAGTGGTACAGAGGTTCAACAGAGGTTCAGATGGGGTGAATAAACCTCTATCGATTTTTAAAATTATCAAACTTTCTGCTTTGTAACCTACATAAAGTTGCAGCACCAAATGCAGTTCAGCTTGCTGCTTACTATAACTAATCTAATAAAATCACAAATAATGAATTTGGAAAAAAATTTATAATCATAAGGTCATAAATCATAAGGTTAAATCTAACAATATAAATAAAAAATTTGTAATTTTAAAATTCATATACATTATGTACATAAAAAAATTATTAATTGTGAAACAAGTATATAAATTAACTTATAATATCTATACATGATGTTTAACAACAACAAGAACAACAATAATAATAGATAGTTTTACAATAATAATAATAATAAAATATTATTAGCAGATTTTTTTTATAAAAATCAACAAATAAAATTTAAATACTAACAATGATGAGTAATTTAAAAAAAATATTGCTTCAAGCTGCACAAAGAAGATATTGTTGCACAGTGTACAAAGACAGTCACTGCAAGCATACATTAAAGACTTGTTGCACAAAGACTCAAGTTGCAGAAGATGCATGAACTCACTAAGTATTAAATAGATTAAGAGCAACATGCAGACAAGCCACTGATGGAGTATGAAGAAGATCAATTTAAATCCGAGGAAGAGACTTGTCAACGGTTGAAAATATAGCTAGTAGAGACAAAATCGAACTAACAAAGCTGTTAGCCAATAAGAAGCTGACACCTGGTCTGACAAACTACACAACATGCAACTCGGTACAATGAAATTAAATGAAAATTGAAGAATAAGACAAGACACATTAAATGTAGCATTGTAAAAGCTAAGACGACATAAAATGCAAGGATTTTAGCTTCCTTCAATGGGAAAAAATCCATTCCTATAAATAAAGGAAGAAAAGACTAATACAACTACTAAAACTACTTATATTCAAATTACAATCAAGCAAAGCTCTCAAACTCTCAAGTGCTCTCAAGCTCAAGTTTCAGTCATTCAACCTCAAGAAGCAGCCAAATATTCAAACCTAAATCTCAAGATCTAAAGGCTGCTTTCACACCATTTGAAGACCTTCTTTCTATACATTAACCATATGTTGCGTGGCTAGGTTGTTATTCAAACATTTTTTAGGAGTCCTAGTTATCTAAATACAAAAATCCAGATCTGTTAAAAATGCATATGCCCAATATCCTTCTTGTATCAAAACACATCGAAATTAGAAGTTTGAGAGAAAATATGTTCCTTTTAGAGTTTCGGGCTACAGCTAACAAAAGACAAGCTTTAGAAGAGGGACATTGGAACTTCTTTCAAGATCTGGTCTGTTTCAAGAAAATCTATGGCCTGGAGAATACGGAACATGTAATGTTTGACTCTATCTCCATTTGATAAAACAACATAAAACCTCTCTTTTGCTTTCATGAGCAAAGATATCCTTCAAACACTTGCAGCTAGGAATGGAAAAATTGAGGAAATAGATCCTAGTGAGGGAGATAACTTTATGTGTAGATTTGGCAGAATAAAAATTTGTGTGAAGCTTATGGAATCTCTGCTAAAATTCATTAGTGTTTCTAATGAAGAGGGTATGTAAGTAAAATGGACTTGAATCCTTAAAAAAATAGGAAGTAAATCTGATTCGGACCATGTTGAACCTGCTACTTAGAGGAACTTGCCACCAAATGTGAATGATCTCCTTGACAAAAAACAGATTTCGTGGTCTCCAACTACGAACATCTCCCCTATTTTAATCTCAACTTTGGAGTAGATTCAAAATTTTTAGCAAGATTCAAGGAAAGTGAAAGGGGACCATGACTGAACAAAGAACTATCCTAAATGATTATATGAAATATGTCCCCCTAATCTCAATTCCCTAGTCACCCAAGGCTCCTAGGCAAGAATTATCTCCATTCGTCTCATTTGTTTCCACAACCTGAAGCCCTTCTAAATGGAAAAGACCACATAACAATGAACATGCTGAAAAACAAGAGAATTTAAAGAATCAGATAAACACCCAAATTGAAGAAGATTGTGTTTCAACCAAAATTCAGAAAATCCAAGATACTAATGACAACAACATATCACAACACATCTCAAAATCAATAGTGGTGTTGACTTGCAAAACTGCCGATAGTCATAAATTGCATTGTTTGGAATGCTTGGGGCTTGGGGAACCCTAGGGCATTCCGTGAACTGAGCCCGGTTATCACAAAAAAAGAATCTCTATCTTTTGTGAAATAAAGATTCTAGATAATCATTCGCAACAATAACTTGTTTACTTGGTTTTGATAATGGTTTCTCTATTAATATCAATGGACACAGTGGGGGTCTTATCCTTATGTGGAAACAACTAGTTATAGATGCAATCAAACCATTCTTATATAGACATGTTAATTGTGTAGTTCAACCTTCTTGCAAGATGTTGAGGTTTACCGAAGTCTATGGACACCCAGATTCTTCTCTACGAGTTTATTCCTAGGACCTAATCCGTTGGCTTAAAAAAAATTAAGGAAATAGCTCACCATCCATGGATCATTGGTGGAGATTTTAACAAAATTTGTTACGATAGTGAAAAAAGTTGAACAAAATTTTTATACACTTGGTGCATGGATGTTAGATCCATGTACTCAGATCGGCCCAACACTTTGATGTGCCCCAAGTATCTTGGTTTCCGTACTCAACTCGCTCTTGTGTGTCATACATTTTAGTTATGTTAGTCATATATTTTACTAATGTTAGTCATACCTTTAGTAATGTTAGTTGTACCTTAACAATTTTTTAGACATACATTAATATTTTTCATACCTTTTAGTTATGGTAGTCATACTATTTAGTTATGTTAGTTATATCTTTATATATTACATAAATGTATGACCATATTGATATAAATGTATAAGTAATATCATAATAATGTGTGATTAATATCACATAAAGATATTTATGTACAAATTGTGGTGAAATTGTTCTTTTTTTTAAAGTTAAATATTACATAAATGTTATGATATTTGTACATAAAGATCATACTAATATAACATAAATGTTACACTAATATAACATAAAAATGAACACTAATATTGTTGATGTACAAAGGTTGTTGGTGACATTATTAACAATGGTGCCCCTCTTGAAGAATGGAACAAGATAATTGTCACTCTTATCCCCAAAATGTCCAAACCTTTACGACATGATTGGTATGAAGGAATGAGATAGGAATGGAATGGTCATTCCTAAATCTATTTCTAATCCCTTGATTGGTATGTTTTATTGATAAGAATTTTGATTCCATAAGGAATGGTCATTCCCCATAAAATAAGAATAGTGATTCCTTACCTCCCCCTGGGTTTACGTATTCCCAATCTGTGAGGAATGAATTTTTTTATTGTTTTTAATAAATTATCCTTACTTATTTTTTAATTATACAATATTATCCTCTACTCCAATAATTATAAAAACATTATCATTAACCTTTGGCAACCCTAATTAACACGCCAATTCTGAAAACACAGCAGAGTGGGAAAAAAATCTTTGGCGGACAAGGATCACTACAAGAAAAATGGCTTTTAACAACCCCTCAAAGACAACCCTTTTTATGAATTTGTGTTGTCGTTTTGAATTAACAACCCTTTTTGCAACGCGAGCGTTGTCTTTGTTCAAAAAATTCGACCAAAGACAACGCTTTTTTTGGATAAGACAACGTTTTTTTCATAGGGTTATTAAATGGCGAATTTTTTTAAAAAATAGACAACGCTTTTTTTCGATACGACAACGCTTTTTCATAGCGTTGTTAAATGGCGTATTTTTTAAAATAGACAACGCTTTTTTTAGATACGACAACGCTTTTTCATAGCGTTGTTAAATGGCGTATTTTTTTAAAAATAGACAACGCTTTTGTGCAAAGCTTTTTTCAAAGTGTTGTCAAATAGCTTTTTTTTTTTAAATAGACAACCCTTGTATGCAACGCTTTTATGTGTTGTCTTTTCATAGTACTTTTTTGCCAATAGACAACACATTGTGCAACGCTTTTTTTATGTGTTGTGTTAATTATAAATTAATTATTTTTTAATTTAATTAAATTTAATTAATTTATAATGTTTTCTTATATTATTTGCATTAATATTATCTTATATGAACAAACTCATAATTTTAAAAAATAGTATTTTTATAAAATACTATTTTGAATTAAAAAGATACATATAAATCATACCAATTATATATATATATATATTGTTAACCTTTTAAAATATATTAAAAATACAAATAATACAAATTAACAAAAAAATATGTGATAATATTAATTTTTTTTAATTAAATTAAATTTGAAAAGTTTAATTATTTTATGATTTTATCTTATATTATTTGAATTAATATTATCTTATATGAACAAACTCATAATTTTAAAAAATAGTATTTTCATAAAATATATTAAAAATATGCACTAGTATATTTTATAATTATCTTAAAATGAAATTAGATTAAACATTACTAAACATATTAATTAGTCATTAATCTTCCAATTATATATATATATAACCTTTTAAAATATATTAAAAATACAAATAATACAAATTAACAAAAAAATATGTGATAATATTAAATTTTTTATAATTAAATTAAATTTGTAAAGTTTAATTATTTTATGATTTTATCTTATATTATTTGAATTAATATTATCTTATATGAACAAACTCATAATTTTAAAAAATAGTATTTTCATAAAATATATTAAAAATATGCACTAATATATTTTATAATTGTCTTAAAATGAAATTAGATTAAATATTACTAAACATATTAATTAGTCATTAATCTTCCAATTATATATATATAACCTTTTAAAATATATTAAAAATACAAATAATACAAATTAACAAAAAAATATGTGATAATATTAAATTTTTTATAATTAAATTAAATTTGAAAAGTTTAATTATTTTATGATGTTATATATATTATATTATCTTATGTTAATTAGTCATTAATCTTTTAATTATATATATATATATATTGTTAACCTTTTAAAATATATTAAAAATACAAATAATAAAAATTAACAAAAAATATGTGATAATAGAAAATTGAAATAAAAGAAATGTATGTAGAATATTATAACATAAAGCACTAGTGGTCTAGTGGTTGGAGTATGGCCATGGCTCTCGGGTTTGAATCTCAGACAACGCGCATTATTTACCATGATGATGTGGCATGATGACATCAGCACTTTAGCTGACGTGGCGTGATGACGTCAGCACTTTGGCGACGTGGCGTGATGATGTGGTTGATGTGGCATGATGATGGCAGCACTTTGGCGACGTGGCGTGATGATGTGGCATGATGACATCAGCACTTTGGTGATGTGGCATGATGACGTCATCATTTTGATGGCGTGGTATGATGACGTCAGCGTTCTATTTAATATTTAATTAAAAAATATATAAAAAAGACAACCCTTTCATGCAACACTTAAAAAGCGTTGTCGTATCTAAATAAGACAACGCTTTTCATGCGTTGTAAAAAAAGTGTTGTCGTATCGACATAAGACAACGCTTTTAGTGCGTTGTAAAATGGCGAATTTTTTTTTTGCAACCCTGGCTACGACAACGCTCGGAAAATGGATACGACAACGGGTAAAGCCCGTTGTAAAAAGTCAAATTTCTTGTAGTGGATCAAGTAATTCTTCATCTCTTTTACTCTCTGATATTATCATTAACCTTTGGCAACCCTAATTAACACGCCAATTCTGAAAGCATAGCAGAGTGGAAAAAAACTCTTTGGCGGACAAGGAACAAGTAATTTTTCATCTTTTTTACTCTCTGATATAATACTGCTTTGCGTTTTCATTCGATATATTGTCGAACTAGAGATTTTGATTTATTGATTGTTACCATTATGCTTTACTTTCATGGATCTATGTGTAAAGTATTTAGTTCTTATTATATATAAACTGAATAATGGTTTTATTTTTCCCTTAGATTTGTATATATTTATCAGTGAGTAGAATAGGCAGTGGTTATAGATTTGTATATATTTATCATGTTTATAGTTTTGCAGCCACCACTCTTCGACTGGTTTTAGGAGGTTCGTTTTATGCCTTTTGTTTTTTAATGTTTGTTTCTTCTTAATTTAGTTAATTGTATTTTATGCAGAGATGTATAAGAATAGTGGAATTGTGCATATATCTAATTAATATATATACAATCATTAAGTTTCAATGTTAGTGATGATGTAATTATGTAGTCAAGCCTTCTTACTTTTGCATATAAATAATATTTTCAGAGAAAGATATTGTATCAGCAAGTAGCAATTCTTAATATAACTTCACTTTTCGTTCCTTTTTTCCTGTTGGCCGACAGCAGTTGCTCTTAGGTTGAGCGAATATCATAGTTATAGTATCGTGATTCCCTTTGTCCCCTATCTACTAGGGGGAATACTTTTTTAATAAAGTTAAAGGAGAGGCCCCTCTTAGAACGAGAAAGTAGAAGGTAAAGAGTACCTGACATGGTAATACATATACAGGGCCCTGTCCTTAATAATAGTAGGTCTCATCCCTAAACTGTTCTAGTAAACATGGCTTAAATTTCTTTTTTTTTCTAATCTGACTACTTATAATATTATTGATTGTGCCAGTATTGCTAAATATAATAATTTAATTTATTACACAGATTTATGATCCATTCATGTTAAAGCAGCTATGGCAAGATTAAGCTTGGCAAGGAGAAACAAAAATATTGCAATGTTATTGATTTGGTTGACATATTGCAATTCGTGAATTGGTTTATGGATGTTGTTGTTAAAAAAATAGAACATTGTATCAAGTCTATCAGCTTAAGACCACAATATCAATATGACTTTTACGATAGAAGAAAATATATTCAAAAAATAGTATATGTGAGTGATACTGCATGCAAAAGCATAACTAGGATGAATAGGAGAACTTTTGTTCGTTTGTACACTAGACTTGAAGCGACGGGCATAATATCATCAACAAAAAATATGCTAATGGACGAACAAGTGGCAATGACTATGTATATTTTGGCTCATCACCAAAAGCAAAGAACGATAAACATTAATTTTGGACGATCCGGGGAAACAATTAGTAGACATTTTAGACAAGTAATAAATGCTATTGTTACACTTCAAGGAGAATTATTAAAGACACCCAAGCCAGTACCTAATGACTCTACAGACGAGAGATGGAAATGGTTTAAGGTATACCATTTTCTTTATTTTCAAATTTTATTCTATGTAATATCATACTTAATTAAATTTCATGATAGGGCTATTTAGGAGCTTTGGATGGTACCCATATCAAAGTCCGTGTGCTTAAAGAGGATAAACCTGGATATCGGACCCGAAAAATGAAATTGCTACTAATGTTTTAGGAGTGTGCTCCCAGGATATGCAGTTTATATATGTTTTACTTGGGTGGAAAGGGTTAGCTGCTGATGGTAGAATATTAAGAGATGCAATTACTAGAAGAAATGACTTAGTTGTTCCTCGAGGTAAGTTCCATAATTATACGTATAAAATAATTAAATAATTCATAAAAATTGTTGCAACTAACTCATAATTATTTATAATCAAGGATCATATTATCTTGTGGATGCTGGATATATAAATGGTGAAGGATTTCTTACACCATATAGAGGTCAAAGATATCATTTGAATGATTGGAGTGAAAGATACAACCCTACCACTGCTGAAGAATTTTTTAATATGAAGCATTCCTCTGCTATAAATGTAATAGAAAGATTGTTTGGTCTATTAAAGACTCGTTGGGGCATTCTAAGAAGTTCGTCATACTATCCAATTAAACTTCAGAATCGCATTATCATGGTATGTTGCTTGCTTCATAACTTTATAAGACAAGAAATGGGTGGTTATCAAATGGAAATCGATGACAATATAGAAGATGGAGATGTACACAATAGTGAGAGCAACGAAGAAGAAGAGCTTGTTACTTCAGTAGAGCCTTCTAATGTATGGACAAATTTTAGAAACGATCTTGCAGTTAACATGTTCAACACTTGGAGAGCACAGAGAAATACTAGATAACAATGTCCATTTACTCTAGAATGAATGATTTGGTTATATCATCTCTTTTTCTTTTTATATGGAATTATTGAATAATGCTTACTTTATTTTTTTATTATAATATTTATCGATTGGTTTTTTATAAGCTATATTTACTCAAATATTCATGCATTTATTATTTTATGTTATTGAAATTATAATAATATTCCTTTAATCTCATAATATTTAGATGGTCATAATCTTTTATTCTATTTTTTATAAGAATGGATTCTTCAAATCAAGATACAAGAGGTCGTGGTAAGAACAAAAGAAAGTGGAAGTACGATAAAGATAAACTTATTGAGGCACTTCTTGATATGGTCAATCTTGGATCATATAAAGCTGAAAATGGGTTCAAACCAGGTTATCTTAAATATGTTGAGGAAAAAGCTGCTAGTTTCTTTACCTAACTCAGGTTCAAAGCTAGACCACATATTGAATCAAGAATTAAGACTTTGAAGAAGGATTTTCATGTTGTTTATGATATGTTGAATGACCCTCATACGAGTGGTTTTGGAATGGATCCAGTAAAAAAATGCATTACAGCAGAAGATCCCATGTGGGATTCGTATCTTCAGGTTTGTATCTTTTATCAATATATATACCCTTGCTCAAGTAGTTTATTTATATTTTCTAATTCAATTTATTTTCTTGTTTGTAGAGTCATCCGACTCATTCAACATGGAGAAATAGGAATTTTCCTTTTTACGATGACTTGCTCATTGTTTTCAGAAAAGATAGGGCAATAGGAGCTAATACTGAAGGTCCTAATGATATGATGGAAGAGATACAAAGGGAAGAGGACAACAAGGATGAGAGCAATAATGTAGAAGCTACCATGAAACCTGGTCTCGAGGACTTTGATGATTCATTCTCTCCTCAACAGTCTTTAAGAAATGAAGCAGTTCACAAACAAAATAAGAGAAGACGAAGTGCAAATTTTGATACCTCAATGGTGACTGCCGATATTAAAGAAGCGGCTTCAATTATTGGAAGTGAGATTGCTACTGCTAGTCAAGTTTTATGCAAAGCAATTGGGGTTGACGCTGAAATTTCAGAAAAGAGACAAAAAATTGATTCAGAGATAAGGAAGATCCCCAATCTTGCTACATCAGATATTATCAAAGTTGTGTGTCATATTGCAAGATCTCCTGAGTTGATTGTCGTTTTCTTTAGCATGACCGAAGATGGTAGAGAAGAGTTGGTTAAACCTATTCTTAATGGTAATGTTTGAGGATATTTAATTTTTATTACTTTTTAGTTGAACAACAAGTTGATATGTTGCTACTTTGGTTTTAAGTTAGAATAAATTTTAGTTGTTGCTACTTTCACATAATTAGATGCATAATATTAATACATGGATGTCATGAATTTTTTTTTGCTAGTTGGTTCCGCGTGGGGATGATTTTTTGCGCTAAGTGCATGATTTGATAATTTGCATGAAAGTGCTTACTTGGAAATAATAGTTACATGGTTAGAATTTTATTCACTTGATTCTTCACATCGTGGTGTTGAGTTTTACTTAGAATATTCATTGTTTAGCAGGGTTTGGATTGTCATTGCAATTCCCCTTTATTTTATTTTTGTTAATACATAACATCTATTTATTTAATTATAATTATTTCATTAGTAATCACTTTTCATAAAAATAATAAAAACAATTTATATATAAGTCGAACTCAATAATTGACATAAAAATATTTTAAATATAAAATAATAGGAATTTTATGTTACACAAAATATTTAAAACAAATGCATTTGTAAAATTTTTTTAATTAATATATATATATACATATATATATATTTATTTAAAAAATACATGTTCAAGGACAATTTGGTCATTTAAGATAAATTTTTATAAGACTTGCATTTTATTGTTACATACCAATCATAAGAATGGAATCACTCAAGGAATATCTTTTCCATTCTGGATATATTTTCTTATCTTACCAATCATAGGAATTACTATCCTGATTTCATTCCTTTCCCATCTTCATTCCATTCATGAGTTCATTCCATTCAGCCATAATTTCATTCCATCATACCAATCATGTCGTTAATGGTTAATGAGTTTAGGCCTATTAGTCTTACCAATGTATGCTATAAAATCATTGCTCGAGTCGTTACTAATATGTTGTGAGCCGATACACAGATCACTTTTGTCCCAAACAAGCTAATCACATATATTATGCTTAAAATAGGATTCAGTGGAGTGTGCATTTGAAAAAAATCATGACATGTATCAAATCCGTCTCTCATAATTTCAAAATTAACAATGAGCTAGCCCGTGCTATCCGACAAGGTGATCTTATTTCCCCCATTTCTTTTTATTATTTGTGCACATATGCTCTCTTCCATGCTCACCAACATGGAGAGAAACAAGTTGTTTAGAGGAGTTTGTATAGCTCGTTCTTACCCGTCCGTATCACACTTATTTTTTACCGATGACAATCTCATCTTCTTTTGTGCTACAAAGGAAGAATGTATCAAAGTTAAATCTTGCCTTTATCTTTATGAGAAAGCTTCAGAGTCAATTGGTGAACTTTGACAAATCTGTTATCTCTTTCAGCCCAAATGCTAATCCTAGAGTAATTGAGTTCATCAATCAATCTTTCTACTTCCCAGTTGTTTAGGGCCATGAGTTTTACTTAGGGCTCTCTATCTTTTCCATTCAAAACAAATGCATCCAATTCGGAACATCATTAAAAAAATTTAAAATGGATGCAATTTTAAATTTTAAATTTTAAAAAATGGATCCAATTCAAAATTACACTTGTTTTATTTTTTTTAATAATCGAGTTAAATTTCGAGCCGAATTTTAGATTTTATCAAATGCAAAAGTATATTCAAACTTGTTTGAAATGTCTATCGAATCGAGCTCAAATGAAGTTTCTACCAAACGATCTCGAATCAAGTATCAAATAGTTTTTTTTTGATTTTCAGCCTTCACCTTGATATTATGGATGTAAGACTTGGATCAAACCCTTGTTTGGTTTTGAAATATTTGATGTGGATTCGGGGTCTCCTCGATAAGGGGCTTTGATGGAGAATTGGGGATGGAGAGTGCATTGATTTCTTCCACACAAATGGATCTCAACCCGTTGTTCTCCAATTGCCTCATGTTTACCCTCAACATTTGGAAATTTCAAAGTTGCTGACTTTATCTCAGGGAATGCATGGAACAAATATCTAATCTAAAATTTGATTCTGCATCATATTTCCAATAACGTTTTGGCTACCCCAATTTTGGAATTTTCTTTGTATGATTCCAGATACTGGATTTTTGATTCTAAATGTCATTTTTTAGTTCGTGCAGCATATATAGTTGTTGTTGGTTGCTACTCCTTTCCCAAGTTCCAGCAAGCATAAAATCTTCTCAAATCTCAACACCATGTACAATCACACATGTTGTCTTGCTCTTTTTGTGGGTTTTGTGCAAACTCGACTGTGTCCTTTTAAAATGCCCCCAAGCTAGGGTGGTGGAAACAAAATCAAAGTTTTGCTATCTTATTTACTCTGCCAAGGAAGGGCCAACCTTGGGTTTCTGCTCTCCGATCTAAGATTTATTGTCCAAAGCTAGGAGCCGGTTAGGTTAGAAATTTTGGCATTCTAGAATTGATGCCATCTATTTCTGCCATAGTAGATAGTTTGTTAGAGAACAACTTGATGGTCACCATATGGACGAGGGTGACAAAGGGAAATGTGTCACTTGAGGAGGATGAGACATCAATTATTGATGGTCGAAAGGTTGAGAGGAGGAAAATTTTGGGTTTGTGTCTAGATTAGGCTTATACAATGTAAAAGTTGAGAAAAATTGGTTTGGGCCATGTGATTACATTAATGTAAATAAATAGATACAAACATATCTTTACATACAAGGAAATAAATCAATTAATGATTCAACTAATCAATGTAGAATAAATCCTATGATATGGATATTCGTAATAATCTCTAATAAAGATTTTCTATCTTAAATGATTAAACATGTAACATTGGACTTGTACCATTTTGGAATGAAGTTATAAGTTTTTCTTAAAAAAATATAAAAATATGTGTAATACTTTTTCACAAAAACTTTTGTACCCTAAGAGCACGGATCTAAGATTCGTTCCCCCAACCCGATCCGGTGCATTGTCTGCCTCCACGCGCACCCACGCACCCATATGCGCGATCATACCATAGTTGGTGTGAACTGCGCACCATCTGATTTCGTATATAATTTATCCAACAAAGGTCTAGCTTCATTGTATACTCTTAACATATCAGTTGTATACTCTTAAGGTATTAGTTGCGCATTCAGTGAAGGTATTAGTCGTATGCTCTTAAGGTATTAGTTGTATACTCTTAAGATATCAATTGTATATTCTTAAGATATTAGATGCTCATTTAGAGAAGGCATTAGTTGTATGCTATTAAGGTATCAGTTGTATACTCTTGAGGTATTAGTTCAGTGAAGATATTAGATGTATGCTTTTAAGGGTATTAGTTCCATACTCATAGGTATTAAATTCACATTCAGTGAAAAGATATTAGTTGGTATTAGTTTAATATTTTTAAGGTATTAGTTGTATACTCTTTAGGTATTAGTTGCATACTCATAAGACATTAGTTGTTCATTCAATAAAATATATTAGTTGCATACTTTTAAGGTATAAGTTGAAAACTTTTAAGGTATCAATGTACTATAGTGTGAGTTTAAAATCTTAAAATTTCAAATACACAATTTTTATCTTGTTCTTCCCTAAAATTTCTACAAATTCATAGTACTCAATCAATAACCATCAAACTAGAATCTTTGCATCTCTCTCTACCTCACCGAAATTAGAATCAGAAGTATAATGCACGCATCATTCGACTCAGTATAAAAAATAAAAAAAACAGAATAACTTGCATCTTCTCTGGTAGGTATTCATATATTTATTCCTTCTAACATAAAATACACATCAAAGACTGGGAACATAAAAATACATAACTCAAATTAATAACTGAAAGAAGAATAACTACAACCAAATTAATTGAGAGCATGGAGAATCATAAAAAAAACTATGAAAAAACGAGAAGAAGAAAAAAAGAAAAAAAGAATGGAGAGAAGAACACAATGATTGAAAAAAGAATGTAGAAGATCTGTGAAGATAAAGGAGAAAAACAACAAAGGAGATTTGTGAAGATGAATGGAGAAAAGCGTTGTTGCGCTACTTAGGGTACAAAAAAAACAAATATAAGGGTGGATGGGTGGACGGGCGGTCGGGTTAGCCTAGCAGCAGATACATCTATATCTATTTATACTATATATTAAAGCAAGAAAGTTGACAAACATTACAAGAATGCCACTTTCCCTCCTAAAAGTGTCATATCAATAAAAAAAATAGTAAATCTTACTTGATAAGCTATTCTTTAATAATAATTAAAAAAAGTTCAACCTTACTGTAGAAGTTGTTCTATAATTTGTATAAAGTTAATGGATGAAGAAAGAGATACATTAATTTCTCGAATCTATGTAAAACTAAAAAATGGAGAAAAATATAGCGATTTCTCAACAAAAGAGAGATGCATAGAGAATGAAAAATAAATATACAAAGAATGAAGAAAAAAAAGCAAGAAAAAACCGTATGTCACGCCCCGTTTTCTTTCATAAAATATATCAGAGTTTTTTTTCTTTTTGGGCGTGAAGAAAGAAAGGGGAAGAAGACGTACATGATATAAAATAGAAGGAAAAATGAGAGGATAAGAAATGGTACACTTGAAACATCGGATACAACCGATTAAAAGAGTTTGAAAACCTTATGCAACGGAAAAACATCAGGATCCTTTATAAAGAAGATGATTAGTAAACCTTTTTACAAACGATCAACATAAATTTTTAAAAGATAAAACCGGAAAAAGGTCACAGCTGATAAGACACCCCTCTCTCTACGCATCATGATTCTCTTCATCTCCTGTAGTGTGAGTACATAATAGGGGTGAGTGCGTTTGAATACACCCGTGGGGATACTTTCCATATTCAAACAATTATTAAGCAGTCACACAAAACAATCATATATAATGCATAACACATAATTCGGTTCATTAATGGACTCCCAATCCCATGACTACCAATGGACACACAACCTAATGGACATAGAGCCCATGACTCAAAGCCCTATGGACACAAAGCCCATGACTCACTAGTGGACACAAAGCCCAATGGACACGAAACCCATGACTCACTAATGGACACAAAGCCCAATGGACACAAAGCTCATGACTCACTAGTGGACACAAAGCCCAATGGATAGAAAGCCCAATGACTCACTAATGGACACAAAGCCCATGACAGTACGGACCCTAGTTACCCCGTAGAGCGAATGTAAACCCTTTGTCTCTTCCCATGAATGTGGACTTTCGTCCTCTCACAATATGATAGAATGAATACAGTATTCGCAACATATAATCACAGTATATAAGTTTCAACAGTCCACATATCACATACAGAAAACAATAGACACATAGAGGTTTAGAAATTACCCCCACCACACGTTGGATTCAACAATTCATCTAACATCAAGTTTACATGCATGCGATCATTATCATTATCATGCGTTAAATACTGAAAACAAAAAGTTTTTAGGGTACAGAAGTTACCCTCACCTTGTTGGGTGGTTACCACGTGATCACTACAAAAAAAACCATTTCTTGTGACGACAAATTTAGTGACAATCAAAATATTGTCACTAAAGATACCTATATAGTGATAAATATTACTTTTGTCACAAAATAACATAAGTTGTGATCATTCGTGACAATTTTTCATGTTGTCACTAATTTTCATCACTAAAAATTTGGCACCAAATAAAATAGTTTGCTGCCAAATTCTTTGTCACTAATGCAGAGTTATATAGTGACAACAATTTTATTCATCACTAAATATTCAATACTCTTAATTTGTAACGAATGCAAAGTTATATAGTGACAACAATTTCAATCATCACTAAATATTTAATACTTTTAATTTGTAATGTCAACCTAAGATTGTCACTATAAAATTTATAAATTAGTTATAAAAGAAATGCATGCAAAATATTATTACATAAAGCACAATTGGCCTAGTGGTTAGAGTACCACATTGCCACCCGGGTTCGATTCCCAGTGTAACACCCCATTTTCAAGAAAACCTGCATTGCCTATTTTAAAAAAAATACTTTTAATGTTTATTTAAGAATGAGTTAAGTGAGATAACTTATATGATGCTAAGTTATGATTTATGATTATACGTTATGTTTAATTATTTTAAAGATTTTATGATATGATTTTCTTTCGAGATGTTAAGGGTTTTGCAGGATTGCTCACGGATGAAACCGAGCTCGATCTCCACTCACTCGACACATGAATTGGAAGTAAAAAGATAAGATGTTAATTAAATGAATAAAATGATTTTAGGTTTATATGCTTTCTTTTTAGGAAGTTTTACCTATGATCTTATATGTATATTTATGAAATAAGACGTCTTACTTGAACGAGCATGCATTATAAGTAATTATTGAAATAACCGAAATGCTTATTATTATATTTATTATTAATTTAATTAATACTTAATTTAATGCTAAGCAAATTCCACACTTATGTGAAATATACATCACATTATGATTACTAGTCCATTTAATAAGGTATACATATACTTATATATATATATATATGTGTGTGTGTAATATGAAACATGAAATATCAAGATAAATAATTACATTAACCTTTATTTTTAATCCAAATCTTCCAAGATAAGTTTGCTAACCTATGACTAAGTAGCCTAGCCTAGCCACCTCACTAATCTAATAGCATCATGCAAATAACCATCAACTTGCAACATGCAATACATCTTAGCTTGAGGATATTTCTTCTCTCCCTCTCTCCCTCTCTTGATCACTTCCTATAAAAGAGCCTAAGTCAAAGATAAATTAATACAAGAGATAAAGGAAAGCAAAGATCATATATCCTTCAAGTTCTTCTTCTCAAACCTAAAGGTATTTTTTGGCTAAACCCTTATGAATCCTTCATTAAAACTCATGATTTATGCTTAATACTTTAGGATAAGAAGTCCAAAGATGTTCTTTGGCATATTTGTTGGGATTATATGTTGTTGCATGGATGAAATAAGTTGTTTCTAGAATAGGCTTAAAGATATGCTTGGTTTTGTTTCTGTTTTGAATCTGTTCGAAAATCTTAGAAATTGTTTTAAACTAAATCCTTTTGCCAGATTGAAATATATGAAGTCAAGAATATGCCTGTCAAATTTCATGAGGTTTGGAGTTAAATTCAATTTTATATGATTTTTTTCTAAAATAAACTGTTCGGAGACAGTTTTCACCCTGTTTTTGGGTCTGGTTCGTATAATTTTCTGGAAACATATACTTCGAATTTGTGCATAATATTTTATTATGTCCAAGAACCTGTTCTTAGGTACGTGTAGGATTTTAGTATGCATTTTTTCGAGTCTTGTACGATTTATGCCGAGTTTTACAATAAAACCTGTTTTTCACGTAGACAGTGTCCTGTTTTCAGCTTCGTTCTAAAATCCATAACTAATTATTGGGATCGAATTTATAAGCCATGTTTTACTATGTTGCAGTACGTGTTCTTATGAGTATGTATAATTTTTCTACGTCATTTTTAGAACCTTGTGGAATTTGTGGTGATTTTTACAATAAAGTCTGTTTTCAGCATACACTATGTCCAGTTTTCAGCCAACTTCTAAAATTCATAACTAATTATGTACATTTTATTTTCAATTGATATTTTTATATGTTATACTTGGATATTTTTTCTGACTTCTGTAAAAATATGAGAGTATTTCCTTAATCCTATAATATTTGATAGGGTTTGCAATATAGACTGATTTTGAGCTGAAATTCAAGTGAAAGTCTTGTTTAGGATTCTATTTTTATTTATTTATATACACTGCGAAAAATTATGAATTTTCAGAATATGATAATTGAAACTAATATGTGATTATATGAATAATTATGTGATTTTAGGAATTATGTGGGAATTATTAAAATTGTTACACCTTTATATGTCCTTTAGGTCTAAAATTACTAGTTTAAAAGCTTAACAATTAAGTCATAAGTATGAATGTGTTTTAGGTTAATGTAACCTAATATAAATGCAAAAGATTATGTTATACGACATAAGAGGCTAATCAGTTAAGTGTGTCGAGCGCAGTCGAGACGATCGGAGAATCCAGAAGCCATCTTTGCATAATCAACGTACAAGTGGGTAACTTCTACTCTCTACTATATGATGTTAATTGAATTGATGAGTTATGTATGAAAATCTACGACTGAAGTCCGTAGCTATAACCAGTATGTAACTTCCATACTGGGCGACGACCTTAAGGGCTTCAATGCCTGGTCCATGAAAACGACCCTGCTTAAATGCCTGGTCCATGAAAATGACCCTGCTTAAACGCCTGGTCCATGAAAACGACCCTGCTTAAATGCTTGGTCCATGCGAGGTTTAGTGGGCAAGCGATTCCCACATTCCTCTATGATTATGACATGTAATACTTGCTTAACGATTTAATTGCTGCAATATATTAGACTGTAAAGTTATCCCACTGGGATCCCTCTCCGGAGGTGTCTCATGATGTTACTTTATTTATATTTTCAGGCTCGGCTGGTGATGACGAGGACGTGTAGCGGCTGGGTCGATTTCTCCCTACTACTTTAAAATTGTTATGTAAAAACCATGTTACTTTTACTTTAAAAACGATATGTTGTTTAAATGTGTATTATATAAAAAAACGATGGGCCTAGACTTATCTTATATTATATGTACGTTTTGTTGTGTAAATTCATGTAAGTCTTTATTTCAAACATTTTTCCTAGAAATGTGGGTAAGACACGACTAGACTTGTTTAATAGTCGATGTATAATTACATATATATGTTATATTTCAAAAGTAAAAATTTTAAAACTCTCGTGTCTTCACTTTTAAGTCTTCTGCTGTATGTTATAAAATCATTATAATTTCTTTATTTCCTAAGTATGTAAAGGGTGACGACCTATTTCCAATTAAACTGGGAACGGGGCGTTACACCCAGACAACGCACAATATTGGCGATGATGATGTGTCATGCTTACGTGTCAATGCCTTATGATGATGTGTCATGAGGACGATGATGTGTCAGTGCCCTATGATGACGTGTCATGAGGACGATGACGTGTCATCTCCATGATGATGTCAAAATAACGACCGAATTTTAATGACAACAGAAGCAGTTTTAGTGACAAAACATAAATGTGACTATAACATTGGGTTATAGTGACAATAAATATATGTGACTATAATATAAGGTTTTAGTGACAAAATATGGAATGTAACTAAAGGGATTGCTATAGTGACAACTATTCATTTTCATGACTAATCTTATAGTCACACTACTTATAGTCACAAGCTAGTGACAACCTAAAAAATTGTTACAATTTGGTTTTAGTGACAATATTTAAAATATAGTGACAAAAAACCTCGTCACTAAAAACAATGTTTTTTGTAGCATGAGTAGCAAGGACCAAAGATCGGATATCCTAAACCTCGAGTAGCGAGTACCAAAGATTAGATAACTCAAAGCTCAATCCAACAAATAGCCTACACAAGTTTACACTATATCTTAGATCCTTAATAATGTATAATTAAAGTTGTAAAGAATCTGGAGAAAGAACGATCATTTGAGATGAGACAGATCGAGAGATCTAAAGATCGAGGTCGAAGAAATTAAAGGGGATGATCAGTTTCAGAGGCTGAGATGATAAAGGATGGAATTTAGGTCACAACGGAAAATGAATGAGCTCGATCGGAGTTGAAACGAGCTCGAACGGAGCGTTTTAAGGTTGAAGGGTATTTTGGTCAAAGGGTTGACTTTGACCGGGCCCACGACCCTCGATCAACGACATCTCATCGGCGACGACTCGATGATGACGTACGGCAGAAAAAACGGGATTCGTATCGAAAACCCAGCGTCGCGTGCGCACTTCCCGTCCCCGGCGTGCGCATAGCGCGCGCCCAACACCCGGTGCCGAGTAAATCCTCGACGGCCTCGGCAGCTCCCGGCACCCGCGCGCCCGAGCCCCACGCGCACAGCCGTGCGCCATCCTCCAGTAGCTCACCCCCAGCGCGCGCATGCCCGCGCGCGCCGTGCACGACCAGGTGCGCCCGTGCGCCCAGCACCACCCGGCGTCGACCTTGCTCGACTGCCACACTTCCTGCCACCACCAGCTGCGGCGGCGCCGCCCATCACCGCCGCCACCATGTCCGCCGGAAAGCTTGCACCGCCGGCTACCACCTCCGGCCATCCCTCGCTGGATTCCGGTGATGAATAGTACCTGAAAATTCGCCACCTGACCCTTCGACACCCAAGTATACAAAACCAAACCCCAACCAACAAAACTTTGGCCGGTGACTTCCAGTCGCCGGCAACCACTCCCAAACCCCCGGCCAACGACCCCCCCGTCTCCGGCAACCTTTCCCGGCTAGCCTAAACCCAGCAACAAACATATACACCCATGCTCACACACACACACATACATGTAAACACACACACACAAACTGACTTGGCTGGCAGCCACCACCCCCAGGTCCTCACCGGCGCATCACCAGCGCCGGCCATCAGTTCCCACACGGCGGCGCCACCTGGCGTCGCCCATATTAGCTCACAACAGCAACACACACTAACACATGTTTTCCACCAAAACCACAAACACACACAACTCCGGTGCCGCCGCCCCCTGGCGGTGCCACCACCCCCAACCGGTGGCCCTACACTCCGGGATGGCTATCTACCACTCCGGCGAGGAAGATGAGAGAGAGAGAGAGAGCAAGAAACGAGGAGAGAGAAAGGATGGTTGACTACAACTTAGGTTTTTCCGATGGTTAACCGGCGATTTACCGGCGATCTAGCCGTCGGAATGGAAAAACGAGACCAACACTAGATTCGTCTCGACAAGAGCTACAACCTATGCGAAAACCATTCAAAACCGAGCAAGTTGACTTTTCCGGCCACCGGCGGCGGCGGCGACCGGAAAAAGAAGGAGAAGAGGGAGAGTAAACTTACGTGTTTTTCGATTATGAGTTCGTGTGACTTTTCGACTTAAAACTAACCTATATATATACTCCTCCGGAAAGACTACGTTCCACCATAAAAAATCTCGTATTCTACCCTTCGTATACGTCTCGTATACATCGTATCTTCCGTTTTTCACTGTTTTCTTCACTACTAGAGCTACGTAACTCCGATTGACCTCTAGTTCGTTTCTATCTTCTCGTTTTTCCATTACGCATCTAATTATATAAAAATCTTCTAGGTTCCATGTCTAGAAATTATATCCATCTTAAACCGGCATCAGACACGTATCTGAAACGCACATAATTAATTAAACAGTTAAGATCAAAGCACATAATTATTAAATTATGGATTAAATATTTAATTAATCAATTATGTTTCGTTTTTGGTCCGGGGTGCTACACCGTAAATATAATTATTTCTAAAATCTAGATAAAACTAAAAAAAGTGAGAGAATTCAAGATTTGCTAAACATTCAAAGGTAAAAAAATTCTTCCAAATCTTATTGTTTAAAGAAAAAAGAACAATAAAAAATCGTAAATATAATGATTTCTCAAATCTATATAAAACTAAAAAAATTAAAGAATACAAGATTTGCTAAACATTCAAAGGTAAAAGAAGTTCTTTCAAATCTTATTGTCTCATATCTTCATCTAAGGAGATCCCACCAAATTGTCTCTGTACACTAAACACAAATTGAACAAATAATTTTGTGAGAGAGAAATGAAGAAATGACGTAAGAAACTATATATGATGATTCAAGGGTGAGAGTGAAATATACAAATTATAAAAAATATAAAAGAAAAGATTAATTATTATGATTCAAGGAAATATTATTATATATAATAATTTTAATAATTTTAATTTGACGAAAATATAAATTAAAAAATAAAATAAAAATATTTAAAAATAAAATTAACAATTAAAATTAGTAAAGTTATATGATAATTCGTGCAACGCACATGAGTAATATGAAAAATCATTTGTATATGGTACATGTTTTAAATTAAAATAATAAAAGACGTTATGAATAACCTGTTAGTTTATGCAACTTCATTATATTATTACAAATTACAAATATTAACACAATAAATAATAAACCGCGCATCACGCGGGTGGAATGCTAGTTATATATAAAATAAGAGAAGTTGACAAATTTTACAGATTTGCCATTTTCTCTCCCAAACTATCAACCAATAGAAAAAAAAAGAAAAAAAATAACTTTTAAGTATTTTATATGATAAGCTTCACATATATCTTACATAATAAACTATTTTATATATTATACATAGGAATAGAGATAAGATAAACAAAAGAAACTATCTTAAATGATATGATTATATTTTAATGATATGATTAAATTTTGAAAATAATGAAATTTAAACATAGTAAAAAATTAAAAAATTAAAAAAATTAGTTTATAATTTTAATATATAAATGTATAAAATAGTTTTAAAATCTAATTTTTTTGTAAAATGTTTAAAAGTTTAAAAACTATTATAAAAGTATTAAAATAATAATAAAATCTGATATTAATAATAATAATAATAATAAAATAAATTTGTGAGATTAAGTCTAACAATCTAAAATCAACAAATAAAATTTAAAAATTAATTCTAATATATATGTAATATAAATTGTGTAAGATATAAAAATCAATAAATTGAATAAATTTTAAAAACCTATAATATGTTCTAAAAAAAATCTGAAAAATGATTTAAAAAATTTAAGAAAATATTGTTTTAGAATGTAAAATTAATTTGAAACCTAATTTTTTTCAAATATAAACTAAATTTTGGAATAAATATAATATTTTTTTTAACAAATCCATCTAAAAACAATGCAGAAATTATTTACAAATTCTTAAAATAATTCTAAGATCATACAATAATATGAACAAAACATATTAATAAGTATAATTAATCACTTCTTAATTATTTTGAAATTAAAATTCACAAACACAAAACTATTATTATTATTATTATTATTATTTTATTTTGTTCAATTTTATTTTTAAATTTAATTGTCGAATATTGATGTTTAAAAGAAAAAAATACAAATTATTATAAATTTCAAAATAATAAAATATCATAAATAACATTTTAATTTAATAATTATATTATATTATTATAAATCATATATATTATCATAATAATAAATCCTATTAGTATTTCTAATAATAAACACGTGTATCAAACATGAAAAAACAAGATTGAGCTTGTAATTTGGTCCTGGAGTCGGGTAACACATTTCGAACTCTCAAGAAAACCCTACACCCACACACTGACACACTCTCTCCCCCAGGGTTTTATATTTCAAATATCGCTTGTTCTCCCAAATCCCAGGATCAATGGCGTCTGCGGCGGTGCCGAAGGCGAAGCCGACAGAGACTTTCGTCGACAACAAGCGGAAAGATGACATTCGCATGGCAAATATAGCGGCGGCGCAGTCGGTGGCTGACGCTGTGCGGACCAGCCTCGGCCCCAAGGGCATGGACAAGATGATCTCCACCGCATCTGGTGAGGTTATAATCACCAACGACGGCGCTACCATCCTCAATAAGATGGAAGTCCTGCAACCCGCCGCCAAGTTCCTCGTCGAGCTTTCCAAATCTCAGGACGTCGTCGCCGGAGACGGCACTACTACTGTTGTCGTCATCGCCGGAGCACTGCTCAAAGCCTCGCTTAGTCTTTTGACCTCAGGCATTCACCCCACTGTTGTCTCCGACTCCCTCCATAAGGCTTCGATTAAAGCCGTCGAGATTTTATCTGCTATGGCGGTTCCTGTGGAGTTGTCCGATCGCGATTCGCTCGTGAAATCTGCATCGACCTCGCTCAATTCGAAGGTGGTGTCGCAGTACTCCACTCTCTTAGCTCCTTTAGCTGTTGACGCTGTGCTTTCTGTGGTGGATCCCGATAAACCTGATTTGGTCGATTTGAAAGATATTAAGATTGTGAAGAAGCCAGGGGGTACTGTTGACGATACTGAATCGATTAAAGGATTGGTTTTTGATAAGAAAGTGAGCCATGCTGCTGGTGGGCCAACTAGAGTGGAGAATGCTAAGATTGCAGTCATACAATTTCAGATTTCGCCCCCTAAAACTGATATAGAACAGAGCATCGTTGTGTCTGACTATTCGCAGATGGATAGGATCTTGAAGGAGGAGAGGAATTATATCTTAGGAATGATTAAGAAGATCAAAGCCACAGGGTGTAACGTGTTGTTGATTCAGAAGAGTATCTTGAGGGATGCTGTCACAGACTTGTCTTTGCATTATTTGGCTAAGGCTAAGATTTTAGTGATTAGGGATGTTGAGAGGGATGAGATTGAGTTTATTACCAAAACTTTGAACTGTTTGCCCATCTCTAACATTGAACATTTCCGTGTGGAGAAGTTAGGGTATGCAGATTTGGTGGAAGAGGTGTCACTTGGAGATGGTGGGAAGATTGTGAAGATTACGGGGATTAAGGACATGGGAAGGACTACAAGTGTGTTGGTGCGTGGTTCGAATCATTTGGTGATTGATGAAGCTGAGAGGAGTTTGCATGATGCTCTGTGTGTGGTGAGGTGTTTGGTAAACAAGAAGTTTCTGATTGCTGGTGGTGGGGCCCCTGAGATAGAGCTTTCGAGACAGTTAGGAGCCTGGGCAAAGGTGCTGCAGGGGATGGAAGGGTACTGTGTGAAAGCATTTGCTGAAGCACTTGAGGTGATTCCTTACACGTTGGCTGAGAATGCAGGGTTGAATCCAATTGCCATTGTCACTGAATTGAGGAACAGGCATGCACAAGGTGAGATCAGTGCAGGGATCAATGTGAGAAAGGGACAGATCACCAACATTTTGGAGGAAAATGTGGTGCAGCCCCTGCTAGTGAGCACCAGCGCAATCAGCTTGGCTACGGAGTGTGTTCGCATGATCTTGAAGATTGATGACATTGTTACCGTGAGGTAGAGTTGATTTTGCATCTGTTGAAGAGACTAGTTGTCAGCTTATTGTTATTTGCAGTTCTTGTGTGCCTTTTACTCGATTCAGTGGCTTGATCGCTATTTTGAACTAAACTAGTTTATTTTTTTATTCAATCATGGTTTCTGGATCTATTGTGTACTATATTTCAATGTTAGTTTTGCTTATGAAGTCTCTATTAACTTTAAAGCATGCGATTTAGTGGCTTTTGGGTTATATTGATTTGGACTTGCTTAATTCTGTTTAAGTAATGATGGATATCTGATCTGTGGTGCACTTTATTTTAATATTGCTTAGCTAAGGGTACAAAGTAACTACAACGTATATAAAATGAGGCGTTGTATTTATAAATGTGTCGATTCTTGATTGTGTGCCCAGGAACTGGTATGCATGTTTAACCTTGACTTTTTAATTCTATGGTGAAGTAATATCATGTCAAGTGCCAAATTAAAGAGAATTATGCAGTATGCAAAGAGTAAAAAAAAGAATAATGGAATGAACTAATAGATTCCTCATTAATGTTGCTGGTGGAGATGATTATATTTTCGGTCAATCAAGCTGTCCAATGTATCAAAGTTCAGAATTGAATTTACCAACACATCTTTACACATCAGTGTGCTATTTAATCTGAAAAGCTTTAATTTTAATCTGGAATTCAATTGTGCTTTGGCAAATTGCTTGATGTCCTTGATTGGTCTTCCTTTGGTGTGCTTGTGTTAGAGTTAAGGAGATGAACCGCCAAAAAAACAGAACTCAACACACAACGGAATTCTGTCCCACGCCAATTCGGCTGAAGATCAATATATTAGAACGCATAATTCAATATCCTATGACAATTGATACTTATAGGTTTTCAGGCCCATGGGCCAACGATTAAATAAACAATAATAGAAACCAAATGCTATTAATGAGGATAATAGAATTATTAATTAATGGGCTAAGCCCGTCTTCTTCTTGCGCCTGCGATAGACCACTGGTGTATCAGCTTGCATGACAAAGATTGGTGCTTGATTTTCTAAGTTGAATAATGAAGAACATTTAAACAAATCCAGTGAAGATTTACATGTTAACATTTTGATGCTAACTTCCACTGGAGAATATTTATACTATTGACTTTTGATGCTTGAATTTACATGTTTGAGGCCAGTTGGACACTTGTATGGGAAATTGATGGATGTATGCCATTCAAGCGAGTCTGCTGCATGTGGAGATTCTATTTTCTCTTAAACAAAGAAATTACCATTATGGAATACCAACCCCTTTATGGCACTCTTGATTGTTGCTGCTCTCTAATAGATGTTTTGTCACCGTCTCGTCCTTATCCTGGCTTTGGTATCTCGTCTCTGCTGTTTTACCCCATAAAACTAGATAGAGCCCAATCATAATCAGAACTGCTCCAATGATTCTGCAATAGTGGTAAATAAAAAAATAAATAATTGGAAGTGAAATTTCAATCCTGGTAGTTAACTTGTTTTAAGTTGATCCATTGAGGTTCATTTTTTAATCTTTTCATTTGAGTTTGACCACATACCCTCCAGAGTATAACTGATCACCAAGAATTATGGATGCCATTCCAGCGACTAATACTGTTTGAACTGGCTGGAAGCTGGCAACAAACACTGGACCTCCTTTCTGGATGCACCAGGTTTGTAGAGATATTACGAGACCTGAAGATATTATTCCCTGCCATCATATACTGCTAGTTCAGTTTATGCCTTTTATGTGAAACGATGAGCATGTAGACAGTGATTAAGTTGGTGTGAAGTCTTACAGCATATAGGATTGTAAAAATCTCTTCCCCCGATTTGATCTTCCAGTTCTTAGGATCCGTTTCTACGAAAGCAGCTATGAATAGGAATTGAATTAATCCAAAGAAGAATGTGAATGATGTGAGTGAGAGTTTGGCTGGATACTTCTTCACTATAGGTGCCTGCATTTAACAGTTTAACATTTAATTAGTTGCTGTGGTTGATTATGATAGCCTAGAATTCATGCTTTTGCTGATTGATCTGTCTTGAACTAGGTGTCATCACAATAAAACGTCTATACTATCTCTGGCTTAGTGGTATTGCTTAATCCCAGGACAACATATGCTAGGATTTCCCAAAATAAGCATTAAGCGCCTATTTGAATTTTGAATAAATTCATTAATTATAAGCATCTTTGAAGCTTTGGAATGGTTTATGAGAAGAAATTACCTGAAGGACCATCCAGCCAGCCCAGGATAAGCAATGACCAAGAAGAAAGATACAACCCCATGTCCAGCTCTGCATTGTGCTTGAACTTGAAGGTGTAACCGATGAATTAGTTCCATTCAAAATAGGAGGTCCTTTATACAAGGTGATTATCATTGCTCCCCCTACGCTAGCTAACGTCCCTAGAATTTTTGCCAATCCATCTATTCTTGTGATATTAACTTGCTCGATCCTGAGAAAACTCAAACCAATGTTATAAAGTTCTCTCTTTCAATGGATTAAGGAGCTGTTTCATTACCTTAAAGCAGATGCCATGATGAAAGTAATTGCAGGTACTGAGTTTTGCATTGCTGAGGCAAAGGTTGGGTCTGCGTAGTACAATCCTAAGATGTAAAAGCCTTGGTTTGCGGTGATTCTGGGAATTGGTTGTAAACATTAGTCATAGTTACATAAAGTAATGATCAAAAAATAGGAAAATAGAAAGAAAGGAACCCATAGAGTTTTTACTTAGTGTCTCTTTCTGAAACTCATTAGAAATTCACATAATAAAAAATGTAGAGGATCTGGATTCGGGACTTAGAAACGAGGTTATTCGTTTGGATATGAAAGCTTACCCCACTAGTGCTAGAAGGAAAAACTGAGCCAACAAAGAGAATGTGAGAGGTGGTCTATCATTCCTGCAAATAAATACAATGGCATTAGGAATTTAGGATATTCATTCAAAATCTCTATTCATAGTCATACAAAGAAGCCAAAGACTAACTTTTCAATGAAGTAGGCAAAGGGTCCCAACAATAGCAACGCAATGATATTTCTGTAAACAGGATACACAACTTTGCTAATACCAATGTTAAGTGCAACTCTGGAAACAATGTGAAATCCTGCAAAGCATAACTGCAGAATAAGCAATGAAACCAGAAGTTTCACTCTGTCAGACATGATGACTTTTTCTTGTGCCATATCTTTGTTTCTGTTTTGTATTTTCAGATTGTGTAAGTGCTACTATATTGATGCAAATATATATAGATGTGTGTGTGTGTGGAGAGAGAGAGAGAGAGAGAGAGAGAGAGAGAGAGAGAGAGTTTAATAGTGGTGAAGTGTATTATTTGATGAAGCGAAGATGGTGGTTAGTTGCCTCCAAGCAATATGCAAATTGCAAACTTAATCAATCATTGACATGATTAATATGCATGGGAGAAGTAATGCATGGGAGATGTATGTAATAAGTTAGTCCAATGTATGAAGAAGGTGCATTTTGTGTAGCTGAATTATAAGTTTGTATGTAAATCCCATTAGATTTGTTGACTTGAAATTGAACTTTGTTAGGGAGACAAAACATCAGTTGTCCATGTTGGGCAGCTACTCAATCTTTATTTCAAATCATTACTATTTTATTTAATAAATATGTCCACACATTATGAATGTCAAATGGGGTTTAATCAATCATTTCGCAAATATTTCAACTTTGTCCAGCAAACGCAGTCAGACAAGGTTTGATTCTATTTCTCTGTTTTTTTATTTTTTCCCCTTTATTTCTAACATTTTTATTTATTTATTTTTTCAATTGAAATAGGAGTAACTTGTATAACAGAGAGGATACGTTTATAATTCTTCATTATTGGCATTAGCCATAATTAACAACTTTATTAGCACTTGTTTCAACCATTTTGATTTTACTTCTCTTTTATGTATGCCATTTCTTTTGGGGGAGTTGTACATATTTGAGGTTTCATATTATTTACTATAGTTGCAAACTGGTAGAATCAGTATCTCAGTGAAAATAGATAAATAATCACGTCTTTAAGCTCTCTGCTATTTTGAGAGGCAATTAATCAACATTTGTAATATATTATTTATTCAATTATTGGCAAATATAGATATACATATGTATACGCACAGACTAATAATGTGATTTAGACAATGCTTTTAATTGGATAGAGAAAGAACATAACATGTGCATTTTATGATTTGAGAATCTTACATTTAGAATATCTGACAAATTAGTGCTGATGATAATATGGAGAAAACCCATATGTACCATATAATGGTCCTTTTTTTAATAATCTAAGCCTAAATATTGACACAATTATTTTATAAATATTATTAACATCAAATGTTAAATGGTTTCTTAGAAATTAATAAAATATTTTATTCGAGCGCCCACAATATACAAGACACATTTCCCATTAGAGTCCCCATCGAACAGATTTTATGGTAATGAGTTGATGCAATGTGGAGGAAACAGAGAAGGGAAAGTTTGATTAATCAAACTCAAAGTGAAAAAAAAAAAAAAAAAAAAAAAAAAAAAAAAAAAATATATATATATATATATATATATTCCCACCTCTAATGAGGGACCATCACTCCCGATGGGATGTGTGCTGGTCTACATGTTAATTGACGTGATGACGTGCGAGAATTCCACTGCTTAAGAGCGCCCAAGTATGAGATGTATGTTTATAGATATATTTTTTAAGTCGGTGTTTTGTGAGACCGTCTCACGTAGGTGTTTACATGAGGTAGATCCACTTAACCTATGACCTAAACCCACAGCCACCCAACCCACACAAAACACACTGTTGCACTAAAACCCAGCACAAAACGTCGCCCTGCGCACCATTGCACCAACCGACTTCGTTGCATAGCGGAAGCTCGCCCTATTGCACTGTCGCACATAGCCAACTGAGCTTCGTCGCAACTAATCACGCAAAACATGTGAGCAAGCAACTCACAACTCATGACAAAATAATTCCCAAAGCCGACCGTCGTCAAAACTTGTCATACAATGGAAAAAACGAATGTAATTTTCGAATACGAAAGCGTTGCAATAGAAATATCAGAAAAAAAGGTAACCGAATTTATTTTTATGCGCACTGAGATTTTATTATACTTTTAATTTTGCTGTTGTGAGTATTAGTAATAGTTATATAAGTATTACTTTTATAGTGAAAAGTAAGTGTATTTGAAACGCCCCAAAATCTTTCGGTCAAAATATCAGAGTTTTTCGTTTTTGGGCGTTAAGAGAGAAAGGGGAAAGAGGCGTACATGATATAAAATAGAAAGAAACAGGAGAGGATAAGAAGCGGTACACTTAAAACATCGGATACAACCGATAAAAGAAAGTTTGAAACCATACACAGCGGAAAAACATCAGGATCTTTTACAAGTATGGAGAAATACAATTTTCTTTTACAAATGAACAACGTATCTTTAAAAGACAAAACCAGAAGATGGATACAGCTGATAGGGCACCCCTCTCTCTACGCATCAAGGTTCTCTTCTTCTCCTGTAGTGTGAGTACAGGTGGGGGGTGAGTGCGTTGAATACACTCGTGGAAATAAAATCCAAGTCTTATCACATGTTAAGCAGTTTAAATAAACAACACATATACAAGTTCAGCAATTAAACCCAACACTTAATTACCAATAGGTGCGGGTGTAACCCGTCTTACCCTATATGCATGAAGAAAGGTGGTAAGAGACAGTTATTATAGAATAAAGGAGGTAAGAGACAGTTATTATAGAAGAAATGAGGTAAGAGACAGTTTATAGAAGAATTGAGGTAAGAGACAGTTTATAGAAGATATGAGGTAAGAGACAGTTTATAGAAATAAGGTAAGAGACAGTTTATAATAGGACACGTCATTTAGTATTCCACAAAACATGTATCAGATAGGGAAAACCGTAATCAGATACAGAGTTAGAAATTACCCCCACCGAATATGATTCGTTCCATCATGCTTAAATTCATATACGAGCATCATACATCATCATTTCTACTCATTTTGATATAACATATAATCACACAGCACATAACCCAAGACACATAAGCCTCGACCAATTCATAACGATCAATAGCATTCTAATAATATCCTGTTTACATGCATACGTCAATTGAAATATAAAGATTTGGATTTAGAGTTTACCCCCACCTTGTTCGGTGGTTACCACGTGAGTAGCGAGTACCAAAGGTCAAGTATCGCAAGCTCCTTCCAACTGATAGCTCGTTTTCGGCGCGTTCGGCTCGTTCGGAAAAACGATGAAAAATGAACTGACTAAGCCCTCTATTTATAGATTTCCAAAAGTTACTATTCATCGGAATATTCTTTGGAATATTCTTTTTACTATTCATCAAGAATATCTCGTATATTATACTCTTCGTATACATCGTATTCTTCGTTTTCACTGTTTTCTTCACTACTAGAGCTACGTATCTCCGATTGACCTCTAGTTCGTTTCTATGTTCTCGTATTTCAAATACGCATCGCGTGGTAAATAAATATCCTATGTTTCGCGAATAATAAATTTATCAATCTAAAACGTGCATTAAACACGTATCTAAAACGCACGTAATAAATTAAACAGTCAATATAAGCGCACATAATTATTAAATTATAGGTTTGAATATTTAATTAATCAATTATACTCATTTTGATACGGGGCGCTACAGTATTTGTTAATAGTAGCTTAAGACCCTAAAACAACAGTTTGTTAACAGTAGTAATGTGTTTTTTTAAATAAAAGTAATAGTATTATATTCATAGTAGTAATGTGTTTTTTTAAATAAAAGTAATGGTATTATATTCATAAGTATTAGTTTTGTGCCTAAAAGTATGACATTTGTACAATGTTTTTTTTCAGACAACATTAGTGATACTTTGATTTTATTGGAAGTCTTTTGAGTTTGACAAAAATAAAAATGCATACTTATATATGACTGTTACTAATACTTATAGTCATCAATCACATACTTATATAAAAATGCATACTCATAGCTGCAACATACGTACTTATATAACTATTAAGAATACTCAAAACACATATTTATATGAATATTACTGATACTTACAGTCATAAAACGCATACTTATATAACTATTAAGAATAAAACGCATACTTATAATTATAAAACACATTCTTATAAACTTATACAAAATATTCATAATTGTAAATACACACTTATACAACTAATAATTATATTTAGCAGACACATATAAACGGGTGTATATCAAAGCTAGCAAACTTCATACTTCACTACAAAAATTAATGTACTACTTATATGACTATTAGTAAAACACATACTTATAACCACATACACCACTACTAGCTAAGGGCCAAGAGGTCATTGGGCCCCTCAACTCTAACAACTTTTAAAGGGTAAAATAGTATTTGTGTATATAAGATAAAACACACAAAAATATCAATAGCAGCCACATATCAGACTCTCCCTTCTTAAATTTATTTAAGGTTTTAGAGTTTGTTTAAATTCTTACACATGAAATAAATATATCAATGTTACTATCATACAAAGATTTAAAGAAACATCCTCTTTTTGTCTAATTGGAGGTATTTAAATTTTGTTCAAATTCTTAGCATTTGGCAAGTTTGAGGTAAATACTTTAATGTTTAAACTTTATAAAAAAAATTATGTTAGGTGTTGGTCCCAAGTGGCACAGAGGTTCAGAGGGAGTGAATGAACCTCTATCGATTTTTAACACTTTTGAACTTTCAGCGCTGTAACCTACTCAAGCTTAGAACGCAGAATGCAGTTTAGCTTACTGTACTATTGAGCAGTGTTGCTTACTGTAACTAGTAGAGTTCTTGATAGATAGGGTCCTTTGAAAATTCTTTTGAAATATGAGCTTTCACAAGATATTTTATGCACTATGATAAGATATAATGCAACAAATAGATATACTAAATAATGCAGGAATAAAGAGTACCACACAAAGTTTTATAGTGGTTCGAAGGTGGTATAATCCCTCTACGTCCACTCCACTCGTTTGATAATTGGTTATTCTTCTTTTATTCAAAAGTGGCAAATTCGTTGGGAAGAAATGAGAAACTGGGTTACAACCATATTTTGGTTCAATTGACGAACATGATGAACTATGCCAATTTCTTAAATGTTTCAAGCACAAATGAGTAATGGTTGGAGGTTCGAATGATGGTTGTATGATTGTTGATATTTCAAAGAATGTTGTTTATGCATACAAATTCTAATTATCTAATTTCAACAACTGTCATTTCGTCATGTGAAATGACAATCAACGATTTGATTTTCCAAATCCAATAATGACATTGTTGACATATAAATCTAGATGGGTGAATTCTGGTCAAACAACCGAAAAAAGGGTTATAAAAAGATTTAATTTAGGTCCGGGAGCCTCAACTTGGTAAAAATGGCAAGGACGTTAGTTTTGATCAGTCAATTTAGCTAGGTATATTGCATAATTGAGAGCTTTGAGTATAATTTTTTCAACCTCTAATCTGATAATTGATCTTCAATTTATAGCATAAGATTAGATAGATATCACTGATTTTTGTGGTAGTTGTTGAAGAGATCTTCCTTGATGCAAATCCTAGGAATGTCGATCTTAGCTCGTCATTCGTCATCCAAATGACTTGAAGAACTTAATTAGTACTGCGTTCTTAATGACATGCCACGTGAGCTGATGGGTAAACCTTGTTAGTCTGATCGGTTGTTTCGACATGATTGGTTTCGTGAGCGATGACTCTATTTGGATGACTTTGCTGACCGAACAACTCTAATCGAGTTAGCTCGGTCGTGGATAATTAGGAAAGATCCATAACTCAGTGGGTCGGTAACATTGGCCGGGTCATGACAACTTGGCCTAGACGCAAGACACAACAACACCCTCATTTTTAACTAAGACAACTTTCTTTCAAATTCTAGCATATGCATTTCGTCTAAATTGTGTCATATGAAATAACATTCAATAAAAGTCAAGATCAATTGCTATATCAAGTTGGCCTTTTCTTAAAAAGTCTATTTTAGCCACGAAATACTATATGTTATTATTTCAATTATTAATTTTTGAGTTGGTGGAGCCTAAACCAACAATTATAATTGGGATTTTGAAATCCTTATAAAAGGAATTAGGGTTTCATGTTTTGTAAATGATCTTTGTTTTTGAAAGAATTGAGTCTCTAGATCTGAGAGATACACTTTTGGTGAGTGTGTGAGGAATTCTCTTGTAATTTGACATCTCCTAATTTTATAGTGAAATCTGCGATGGCAAACAGGACGTAGTCACATATTATGGCGAACCTGTATAAATTTGGTGTGTTATTTTTCTTTTTTCTTTATTTGTTCGTTCTTTGTGGTAAATTAGATTGAATCTCTAATTCCCAACACCTGGTGTCTAGAGCCAATGTTATTTTTTCAGATCTAAGAATGATGGTCGATGAAAAAGGAGCAAGACCTGGTTTCACCAAATTTGATGATTTGTATTATTCGTATTGGAAGATGCAGATGGAGGATTATTTGTTTAGCAAGAAATTGCATTTGTCTTTGAATGAAAGCAAACCTGAAGGCATGAAGGATGATGATTTGAATCTCCTTGATCGACAAGTACTTGAAGTGATTCATTTGACGTTGTCAAAGAACGTAGCCCACAAAGTAGCAAATGAGAAGACCACTGCAGGGTTGATTAAGGCTTTGTCGGATCTGTATGAAAAGTCATTGGCCAATAATAAGGTACATCTCATGAAAAAATATTCAATTTGAAGATGCTTAAAGGTGGTTCTGAAGTAGAACATTTGAATGAATTTAATACAGTGATGAATCAATTGATTTATTTGGATATTAAATTCAATGATGAGATTTGTATTTTGATTCTCCTTGCTTTGTTACGGAATACTTGGGAACCTATGAGAACTGTTGTTACTAATTCGATTGCTAATGCCAAGTTGCAATTCACTAATATTAAGAATTCTATCTTGGCAGAGGAAGTTCCTAGGAAAGATTCTGGAGAAGACTCAACACCAAATTATGCCTTGAGTGTTGATAGGGGTAGAAGTTCCAATAAGGATAATGGTAAGAAAGACATGTTGAAAAATTGGAGAAGTAAAGCTAGGAATGGACGTGATGGAGAGTGCTGGAATTGTGGCAAGCCTGGCCACATAAAAAAAAATTGTAAAGAACCGAAAAGAATGCCAACAAGAATGGTGACAAGAAAGATGATGCCGCGAATGTGTCATTGATGGAGAGCATGATGCATTGTTGTTGACTATTGATAACAGTTGTAAGTCTTGGGTTATAGACTTAGGAGCATCATTCTATACTACGACATGTTGTGATGTCTTGGAGAACTATGTTGCCGGAAATAATGGAAAGGTTTATCTTGCTGATGGGGAACCTTTAGACATTGTTGGTGTTGGTGATGTCAGGTTGAAAATGATGAACAGATCCATGTGGAAGATTCAGAAGGTCATACATATGTCAAGATTAATGAGAAATCTGATTTCAATTGGGTAACTAGATGAAGAAGACACTGTGTGACTTTCAATTGTGGAGGCTGGAAAGTTACGAAAGGTAGATGTTGCTGACTCTGCTATTGATTCTGAGTTATGGCATTATAGGCTCGGATATATGAGTGAAAAGAGAATGAAGATATTGCACTCTTAGGGAAGACTGACAGGTTTGAAGACAATTGAGCATAGTCTGTGTGAAGGTTGTGTCTTCGGCAAACATAAAAAAGTTAGTTTTTCAAAAGGAGGTTAAGAATTGACTGAAAAGTTGGAGTTGGTTCATACAGATGTATGGGGGCCTTCTACCATCACTTCTCTAGGAGGTGCGAGTTATTATGTCACATTCATTGATGACTCAAGCAGAAAGGTGTATGTTTATTTTTTTTAAAATAAATCTGATGTGTTAGAAGTATTTAAGAGGTGGAAAGCTGCAGTAGAGGATGAAACATATTTGAAAATTAAGTGCTTGAAGTCTAATAATGGAGGAGAATATACAGATGAGAGGTTCAAGCAATATTGTGCAGAAAATGGAATCAAGATGCTAAAAACAGTCCCCATGAACTCCACAACAAAATGGTGTAGCAGAGAGGATAAATGGAATTCTCAATGATCGTGCTAGAAGCATGAGGTTGCACACAAGGTTGCCAAAGATGTTCTGGGCTGAGGTAATTAATACTACAACTTACTTGATCAACTGAGGACCGTCTAAACCATTAAATCTCAAGCTTCCAGAAGAAGTTTGGAGCGGGAAAAAGGTAAATCTTTCCTTTATGAAAGTTTTTGGTTGCGTTTCGTATGTGTGCATATTGATTCTATATCCAGAAGTAAGCTTGATGCCAAGTCTAAAAAAATATTTTTTTGTTAGCTATGGTGGTGGTAAGTTTGGTTATTACTTTTAGGATGGCAAAAGTCGAAAGATTATCGGGACCAGGGATGTGATTTTCAATGAATGTGTTTTGTACAAAAACAAGGATGAAGATGACACTGAATCCAAGGGTTTTTGAGATAAGAGACCTAAGGTGATTCCTTTGAAGGATATTCTTGAAGTCGAAGTTGAGAACTTTGGAACAAAAGATTACGAAGACATAACTCTGGAGGAAACACAGATAACTCCTATTGCTGCAGTAAGGAGATCAAACAGAAATATCAGACCACGACAAAGATATTCTCCATCATTGTATTATATTCTATTGACTAATAAGGATGAGCCGGAATATTATGATGAAGCGATGAAATCCAATAAATCAGTCAAGTGAGAGTTAACCATGAAAGATGAGATGAACTCCTTGATGTCTAATCGGACATGGGAACTTGTTGAGTTACCGAAAGATGTAAAAGCTTTGCAGAATAAATAGGTGTACCAGATAATAAAAAAGGATGAAGTAAAAGCTACAAGGCAAGGCTAGTTGTGAAGGGATTTCAACAAAAAAAGGGCATTGATTACAACGAAATATTTTCTCCGGTGGTGAAGTTAACCACGATCAGAACTGTACTTGCATTAGTGGTAAAAGAAAATTTATTCTTGGAGCAGTTGGATGTTAAAACTACGTTTCTCCATGGTAATTTGGATGAGAAGATTTACATGTTACAACCACAAGGATTTGAGGTTCAAGGGAAGAAGAATATGGTGTGTAAACTTCGTAAGAGTTTGTATGGTTTGAAACATGCTCCCAAGCAATGTAACAAGAAGTTTAACAGTTTTATGTATAATGATTTCTTGAGGTGTTAGGCAGATCACTGTTTTTATATGAAGAATTTTGGTGACTCTTATATCATGTTAATAATTTATATTGATGATATGTAAGACCCGAGCCCCTCGTGACGCATTGACGAATATAGTTCATGCATCCATGCATTCTATGAATTACGTGTTGTTTATTATGTGACATTTGAGTTTACATTGATATCATCGAGTGCGTTTGTTCTATTTATTTATTTAAACTTGTTAAATCTTGTGTTATTTATGTGCTACTTGTGATCTTGCATTATTATATTTAGCTTTCAAATATTGAATTATTTATATGCTTTTACATAATTGATGTTGAGAAAACTCTATCATAATTGGTTGAGTCTAGTGATATTCAAGTGCATAATATAAATTAATTAATTATTGATGGTGTAAATTATAGAAAGGAAATTAATTTATTAAAAAAAATACATAAATAATAATTGAATAATTGAATTGGTTATGGGTATATATATAAGTACTATATATATATATATATATATAATATGACATGCAAGTAATGGCCGTGTGTATGTGTATATTTTATAAAAAAAGTTTGACTAATATTATAATATATATATATATATGTGGGTAATCAGTAGCTTATATACATATATTTAAATTGCATAAAATAATAATGTTAATATAGGTACGTGATACATGTGGTTGCAAAAACTTGCCACCATATTGTAATATAATAATAATATAATAATAATTAGAATGTTAAAATAGAAAGAGAGAAGAGGTTGAACAGAGAAAAAAAAAACAGGGGAGACGGGTTTAGAAAAAAAAAAGAAAGAGAAGAAAGAATTGACAGGTTTAATATTAAGAAGATTTAAGAGGTGATTTAGAAGCTCATACTTCCAAGAATTCTAGAGACCCAAGTAGAAATTCATTTGCAACTACAATGTATGAACATAGTATTTCATGATATATATGTATTTTGATTAAGTGATATTACGTGATTTTATATCTCCTTGAGAATGACGTGTTTGAGTGATGTTATATGAAAATATATGTGATGCATTACGAATATCAATCAAGAGCATCAACATGTGCATACGTAAATGAGGAAAGTTATTGCATTTTGCATGCAAGACATGATTTCAAGATGAAAAAGATTTTATTGACCACTACTAGTGCACCGAGACATGTAATCATGCTTACGATATATTATATGGGTAGTCGGGGGCATGTGAGACATGAATATGACTACCATTACTATATGCTTAGCCAGTGGCATGTGAGACATGGATATGTCTATAATGATGAATGATGTTATATTGAGCTCTATCCGGTGCCTAATAGATGGTGATCAAGGGCCCAATGAAGGAAAATGATTTTGAAATAAATGTTTTCATTCATTAGCATGCATCATTGGACATCATTCCACGTTATTAACATTATGTGCATAATTTCTGCTTACTGAGCTTTTTAGCTCATATAGTTCATGCATTGTAGGTGAACCTGCTGATGTATAAGCTCATGTAATTACTGACCGTGTTGTTGAGTTCCTACGGGTTCGGAGATGGTGTACATGGATGATGACCTGTTGGACTATGCTATGGGCTATTTTGCTTTAAACAATGTTTTGAGAAAGTACTTGGACTTCTTGTGTTTGATCTTTTGATGTATGTAACTATGTAAATATAGAAATGGGTGTGGTTTGATTTTATGATACATGCTACGAAATGTGTTATAGCCTTATCGGGTTTTCATGTACAAGAAAAATTATTTATATTATTATGTTTTCAAAAAAGTCTCACACTCACTTACAAGTCTTTTAATATGAAAATCTATTACATGTCTAGCTATACTAGATATGTGGTCGTGACAGAGTGGTATCAGAGCCCACATGATGGTTCTGTATACTGTCCATGTACATGATCTTAGAACCTGTGGAACGCGAACCAATGTCAGTAAGTTTTGTTTGTTTTTGTATTCATATATTTCATGATTCATATTTGCCATATGATCTAGGATTCCATATATTAGTTGATAACAATGGTAAGAACTCGAGGTAAGAGTAGTGGAAGAGATAGATCCCAAGAACAAGAGGCATCCACTGGAGGATTAGGTAATGACCGTGATGTTGTCATTACTAGGTTGACAAAGCTAATAGAACGACGGTCCCAATAGATCCAACAACTCGTCCAACAAAGAAATATGGATGGACAATTAGAGGGTGAAATGAATCAACCACCGCATCGAGCAGAACATGTAGACGTGGTAGGAGAAAGATTTAGAAAACTGAATCCACCAATGTTTGAGAATGCTATATATCCCACTGATGCAGAAGACTGGCTGAGAACTATAGAGAACATGTTTCAATATAGTAGGGTTCCAGATGAGGAAAGAGTAGTATGTGCATCTTTCATGTTGCGTGGAAGTGCAGGACACTGGTGGGACATGATAAAGTGTATTGAGAATGTTGTAACCATGAGTTGGGATAAATTTAAAGAGCTTTTCCGGAACAAGTATTTTACAGCTCCTGTTCGTATAATGAAGATGAATGAATTTATACAGCTAAAGCAGAGAGGTATGACTGTTTCAGATTATATTTGTAAATTTGAACAATTATCTAGGTTTGCCGAACATATGGTTAGTATGGAAGTACTGAAGGTAGAAAGTGTAGCGCCCCGGATCAAAACGAGCATAATTGATTAATTAAATATTTAAACCTATAATTTAATAATTATGTGCGTATGCTTTGACTGTTTAATTAATTTCGTGCGTTTTAGATATGTGTATAATGCACGATTTAGATCGATAATTTTTATAGACATGGAACCTAGATGATTTTTATACCATGCGATGCGTAATTAAAATACGAGAAGATAGAAACGAACTATAGGTTAATCGGAGACTCGTAGCTCAAGTAACGAAGAAAACAGTGAAAATGAAGAATACGACGTATACGAGACGTATACGAAGAGTATAATATACGAGATATTTCTGATGAATAGTAACTTTTGGAAATCTATAAATAGGGGCTCCTCCAGTTCATTTTTCACCGTTTCTTTGAACGAGCTGAAAACGAGCTACTTATCGGACTAAGCTTTGAGGTGTTGGGTTATCAGACTTACTGTTCTAGCTATTCACGTGGTAACCACCGAACAAGGTGGGGGTAATTTCTATCTCTTTATCTGTTTACAGTTTTCCCTATTTACTGCATGATTGGCAGAATACTAAATGCTGTGATTATATGCTATGATTACATGTACATGTTATATTGTGAAAGGACGTGGGTCTATTTTCATTCTTATGTAGGGTCGGGTGATTCCCGTACCTGAGATATGTAGGGTTGGGTGATTCCCGTACCTGAGTTCTGTAGGGTCGGGTGATTCCCGTACCTAAGATATGTAGGGTCGGGTGATTCTCGTACCTGAGTTTTGTAGGGTCGGGAGATTCCCGTACCTGAGATATGTAGGGTCGGGTGATTCCCGTACCTGAGTTCTGTAGGGTTGGGAGATTCCCGTACCTGAGATATGTAGGGTCGGGTGATTCCCGTACCTGAGTTTTGTAGGGGTAAGACGGGGGATACCCGCACCTGAGTTGGGTTGCGAAATACATGCTATGCATCTTATGTGCTGTGACAACGTGACTGAATGTTACCATCCTGGTATTTTATATCTGTTGATTGTTATAAGAGGTGGATTTCATCCCCACGAGTGTATTCCACGCACTCACCCCCTATTCTGTAACTCACTTACAGGTGGTGGCGAGCAGGGTGATCCTTAGAGAGAGGGATGATGGTGCTCTATCTAGGCTATTGTATTTTAAGTTTGTTGGTTCACAACAGTTAAATAATGATTTTGTAAAACTCGTTTTGTAAAGTACAATCTTGTGTTGATTTTGGGATGATGGATCCTGATGTATCTTCCGCTGGTATGTTAAATGTTTTATTTCGGCTTAACGTCGGGGATTTGTATTTTGTAAAATCGTCTCCTTTCTATTTTCCAATGTTTCTATTTTATTTCATGTACGTCTTTTTCCCCTTCTTTCTTCACGCCAAAAGAGAAAACTCTGATATTTTAACGAAAAGAAAACGGGGCGTGACAGAAAGATTTCTCGAAGGCCTAAGACCCGAGATTTATAGAGATGTGAGTATGTTAGGAATTCAAGGGGTCACTTATTCACAAATTGCTGAAAGGGCACAAGTTGCAGAACAAGCCGAACAACGAATAAGACATGCACAGGAGATGCGGCGTCAATTCACAAAGATAGGGACAACGTTGGGTTGTAAATGAAAAGAAGAGGTCGCCTCAATTTCAGAGCCCAAAACCCAACTTTCAACCTAAACAAGGAGAGGGTCAAGAAGACCCGAGCAAACATGTCAGGGTTGAGCAGAGCAAAGTTCCAATACCAGTACCTCTATGTCGTTATTGTGGGAAACCACATAAAGGGGCTTGTCTGTTAGGTACGAGAGCATGCTTTACTTGTGGTCAAGAGGGACATATTGCTAGGATGTGCCCGAATAAGCCAAGGTCAATGACACATGATAGAGTTCTCGTCAGAGTTTTTACCATGACCAGAGAAGACGCTGAATGAATCCATCTATGGTGACAGGTAAACTTTCTATCCTTGGCACTTCAACATTTGTATTATTTGACTCTGGAGCTACACATTCATTTGCATCCACTGGGTACACGAAAAGGTTAGATAGAATACCTGATACAACAGAAGCTAGTTATAGTGTAGTAATCCCTTCTAGAGATCTAAAATAGACTAACCAGGTATTGAAAACATGTGTTATTCCAATTGAAGGTCGGGAACTGTGTGCATATTTGATTGTATTGGATATGGATGATTATGACATAATTTTGGGTATGGATTGGTTATCAAAATATTGTGCAACCATAGACTGCCAGAGAAAGACAATCACATTTCAACCGCCTGGAGAAGAACCTTTTTCTTTTATCGGAATAAAAACAAACTTTAGACTTCTAGTAATATCGGCAATGAAAGCACAACGACTATTGGGAAGTGGTTGTGAGGGTTATCTGATAAGTGTAATGAATTTGAAAAACCGACAAGGTCCAACAGTCAGCGAAGTACCAGTGGTTCAAGAATATCCTGAAGTATTTCCAGATGATCTCTTAGGACTACCACCAAATCGTGAGATAGAGTTTGCTATTGAGCTACTTCCAGGAACCGCACCGTATCTAAATCTCTTTATAGAATAGCACCAGTGGAGTTGAAAGAGTTGAAAACACAATTGCAATATTTACTGGACAAAGGATTAATTAGACTTAGTTTTTCACCATGGGGTGCACCAGTTTTATTCGTTCGTAAGAAGGATGGTACAATGAGATGTGTATAGACTACCGAGACTTGAACAAAGTTACTATAAAGAATAAATACCTTTTGCCTAGAATTGATGATTTGTTTGATCAGCTTCAAAGTGCAGCTATATTTTCAAAATTGATTTACGATCAGGGTACCATCAACTGAAAATCAAAGAAGAAGATATAGCCAAAACAACTTTTAGCATGAGATATGGACACTATGAGTTTCTGGTGATGCCATTTAGTTTGACAAATGCTCCAACAACATTCATGGATTTAATGAATCGGATATTCAGTGACTTCCTGGATAACTTTGTAATTATTTTCATTGACGATATTCTTATTTACTCCAAGACTAAAGAAGAGCATGTCATGCATTTGAGAAAAGTATTAGAAGTTTTAAAAGAGAAACAGTTGTAGGCTAAATTTAAGAAATGCGAGTTTTGGTTGGACTAAGTGGTGTTTCTTAGCCATGTTGTATCTAGAGCAGGAATTTCAGTAAATCCAAGTAAAGTTAAAGCAATTATCAATTGGCCACAACCAACAAGTCCCACCGAGGTATGAAGTTTTCTTGGTTTAGCAGGATACTACCGTAGATTTGTAGAAGGATCCTCCAACATTGCTTCTTCATTAACACAGTTGACAAGGAAGAGCGTAACCTTCAAATGGACAGAGGCTTGTGAATAAAGTTTTCAAGAACTGAAGAAGTGACTAACATCAGCTCCTATCTTAGCGATCCCTACGGGAACTGGAGGCTTCAAAGTTTACAGTGATGCTTCGAAGAATGGTCTTGGTTGTGTGCTGATGCAAAATGGTAAGGTGATTGCATATGCATATTTGCAACTGAAGGAGTATGGAAAGAACTACCCTACCCATGATTTGGAGTTGGCGGCAGTTGTATTTGCACTAAAAATCTTGAGACATTATCTCTATGGAGAAAGATGTGAAATTTACACTAACCACAAAAGTTTGAAGTATTTCTTCACCCCAAAAGAGCTAAATATGAGACAAAGAAGATGGCTAGAACTTGTGAAGGACTATGATTGTGTTATCAATTATCATCCTGGTAAAGCTAATGTTGTTGTTGATGCACTTAGTAGAAAATCAACACAAACTGTGGCAACTATGAATTTGATGTAGAAGCGAATGTTAGTGGATCTGCAGAAGATGAACATTGAAATTGTTCAGCAGGGTTTGATGGAGGTCAAGCTAGCAGTTTTGAATCTTCGACCCACTTTAATTGACAGGATCCAACAGGGACAAAAGGGTGATAAATATTTGGCTGATATAGAGAAAAATATCACTTCAGGAGTATTGCCTAATTTTCAGCTGTCAGGGGATAGTGTTTTTCAATTTAATGGTCGATTATGTGTGCCTAATGTAGATCATATTCGGGAAGAAGTCACGACAGAGGCACACATAACACTATACTCAGTACATCTAGGAGCTACTGAAATGTATAGAGATTTGAAACAGTATTATTGGTGGCTAGGTATGAAAAGAGATATCGCCAAGTATGTGAAATAATGTTTAACTTGTCAACAGATAAAAACAGAACATCAAAGACCTGCAGGAACTTTGCAACCCTTACTTATCCCGGAATGGAAGTGGGAAAGAATTACTATGGATTTTGTAACAGGATTGCCAAAAATAGTTAAGGGTCATGATGCTATTTGGGTTATTGTGGATCAGTTGACTAAATTTGTCCACTTTCTTCCTATTTGCTCTACTTATTCTATGGATAGATACGCTCAAATATACATACATGATATTATTAGACTTCATGGTGTGCCACTATCTATTGTTTCTGATAGGGACTTGAGATTCTTATCCATGTTTTGCAAGAGCTTATATAAAGCATTGGGAACTCAACTATCCTTCAGTACGGTGTATCACCCACAATCTAATGGACAATCAGAAAGAACAATACAAATGTTGGAGGATATGCTTCGAGCTTGTGTATTAGATTTCCAGGGTCAGTGAAGTATATTTGCCTTTGATTGAATTCTCATACAACAACAGTTTTCAGTCCACAATCGGAATCGCTCCTTATAAAACACTATATGGAAGAAAATGTCGATCTCAAATATTGGGATCAGGTTGGTGAAAGAAAACTTTTAAGCCCCGACATGATTTGAGAAATGACAAAAATGGTAAAACAAATTCGGGAAAATATGAAAACTGCTCAGAGTTGACAGAAAAGCTATGCAGATAAAAGAAGAAGAGCACTGGAATTTTCAGTGGGAGATAAAGTGTTCTTGAAAGTTTCTCCAATGAAAGGAATAATGCGATTTGGCAAGAAATGGAAGCTTAGTTCGAGGTACGTTGGCCCATTTCCTATCATAGAGAAAATTGGTGAAGTTGCCTATAAACTTGACTTGCCAGCATCAATGTCTCAAATCCACAACGTAGTTCACATCTCAGTGTTAAGAAAATATGTGGTGAACCCATCTCATGTTCTAAAGAGTGAACCAACTGAAATAAAGACAGATCTGAGTTATGAAGAAAAACCTATGAAAATTCTCCAACGAGAGGAAAAAGAATTTAGAAATAAGAAAATCCCTTTGGTTAAAGTATTGTGGAGAAACCAATTAATGGAAGAAGCAACTTTGGAAAGATGTGAGATCCAGAAAGTTGGGAAAGATATGAGGTTTAGATATCTAGAACTTTTCAGGTAAATTAAATTTTGAGGACGAAATTTTTATAAGGAGGGGAGGATGTGAGATCCGAGCCCCTCATGACTCATTGACGAATATAGTTCATGCATCCATTCATTCTATGAATTACGTGTGATGTGCGAAAACTAACACTACGCAAGTGCACGTATCGTGACAAGTAATATAGTGGACTAAAATGTCCGGATATCGAACCCTCAGGGAAAATAATAACTATCTATCCTAAGTACCAGATTTTTACAACTTATGATCATATCTAGCAAATTCAAATTAGGAGTTGGTTGTTTTAAACTACGAAAGTAATAAACGAGTGATTGCAATTAAGCAAATAATGATTTAAACAAAGATTTATTGCAATAAACAAACCTAGGATTTTATCTCCCCCTATGTGTTTTAATCCTCCTTTATTCTTTTCTCATGCAAGATTCAATTCTCAATTCCTAACCTGAGATGCTAATATAATCATACCCCATTTCCACGTGATGCATGAATCTAATGTTATGAATAATTTACTGTATTCTTACACAATTAAATTCATAACAAAACATTAAGCATAAATCTCAAATATGGCTTCCTAAGACAAAATCTATATTCCTACGATTTCACATGCAATTAAACATTAACCTTTTCAACTAACTCAAAGGATCTTCTACCACAATTCTAATTATCAAACCAATCTTTCGATATAACTTTGATAATAATATAAAGATACACAAATCGGCCAAATTCATGCACTTAATCAAAAACAAGTAGAAGAAGGAATCGCAAATCAAACTTGCATTAGAATCGAAATAAAGGGTTCATAAGTCACACATAGGGTTCGAATAAAACCCTAGAGAGGAAATATTCTAGCTACTCATTGTTTGATTGACAAAGAAATTCATAAAGAAAAAAAAATGAAGGGAAATAAACTCTTGGATTGATGTCGATCTTCGCTTCTTCGCTCGATCATCTTGCTTCTCTCGTGGGGTAAACGGTACGTTTCTCTAGGCCTTGACATGGTTTATATAGACCCCAAGAGGCAAAGGACTCCTAAATTCATTGGAAGCATGAAAATCGCATCTTTCTAACAAACTGCTCAATGGGTACCGCGGTACTGAGATGTGAGTACTGCGGTACCGAGATAAAGGCTTGAATTCTCTGGAGTCGAGTACCGCAGTACTGAAATATGGGTACCGCAGTACTGAGGTACAGAAATCAGAGCTTCAAAACTCCACTTTGGGTACCGTGGTTGTAGCGCCCCGGATCAAAACGAAGCATAATTGAATAATTAAATATTAAAACCTTAATTTAAATAATTTTGTGCGTATGTTTTGACTGTTTAATTAATTGCGTGCGTTTCAGATACTTGTTTAATGCACGAATTAAATGGATAATTTTTATAGACGTGGAACCTAGATGATTTTTATACCACGCGATGCGTAATTAAAATACGAGAAGATAGAAATGAACTAGAGGTCAATCGAAGTTACGTAGCTCAAGTAACGAAGAAAACAGTGAAAACGAAGAATACGACGTATACGAGACGTATACGAAGAGTAGAAATACGGGATATTTCTTGATGAACAGTAACAAAAAGAATATTCCAAAGAATATTCCGATGAATAGTAACTTTTGGAAATCTATAAATAGGGGCTCCTCCAGTTCATTTTTCACCGTTTTCTTCGAACGAGCCGAGCTCGATGAAAATGAGCTACTCGTTGGGTTGAGCCTTGATATATTTGGTCCTAGCTACTCACGTGGATACCACCGAACAAGGTGGGGGTACATTCTAAACCCTATTAACTCTATGTTTTCTGTATTAAACGCACGACGATGATAAATGAACGCATGCTTGTTGTGATGTATGTTGTGTGTGGGGGTAACTTCTAAACCCAAATCTTTATATTTCCATTAACGAACGCTATGAATTGTGAATTTATGTGCTTGAGGTAAATGTTGTGATTATATGATGTGTCTGGTGGGGTAATTTCTAACTCTTTATCCGTTTACGGTTTTCCCTATCTGATACATGTTTTGTGGAATACTAAATGACGTGTCATATTATAAACTGTCTTTTACCTTTTTTCTATAAACTGTCTCTTACCTCATATCTTCTATAAACTGTCTCTTACCTCAATTCTTCTATAAACTGTCTCTTACCTCAATTCTTCTATAAACTGTCTCTTACCTCCTTTCTTCTTCTATAAACTGTCTCTTACCTCCTTTCTTCTATGATAACTGTCTCTTACCTCCTTTATTCTATAATAACTGTCTCTTACCTCCTTTATTCTATAATAACTGTCTCTTACCATCTTTCTTCATGCATATAGGGTAAGACGGGTTACACCCGCACCTATTGGTAATTAAGTGATGGGTTTAATTACTGAATTGGTATATGTGTTGTTTATTTAAACTGCTTAACATGTGGTAAGACTTGGATTTTATTTCCACGAGTGTATTCAACGCACTCACCCCCCCACCTGTACTTACACTACAGGAGCTGATGAGCATGTTAAACCCTAGATGGAGAGAGGCGGTGCTGTTTCTGTACTTGTGTTTTAAAGACGTTGTCGTACAAACAATTTCAAAATAATGTTTATTTAAATCACGTTTTGTAATAATATTCAATATATGTTTCGGATGTGAGATCCTGATGGTTTATTCCGCTGCTTTTGTAAAATGTTTTTTTTCGGCTAGACGCCGAGGATTTTTATATATAAAATCGTCTGTTATCCTTTTCAAAGATGTTTCTATTTTATTTCATGCACGTCTTTTCCCTCTTCTTTCTTCACGCCCACAAAGAAAACTCTGATATTTTATGAAAAGAAAATGGGGCGTGATAGTGGTACCCATATGGATACCGCGGTACTGACCTATTTTCTCCTTTTTTTGCACGCTTTATATCTGTCACTCCGTTTTCACCTCTTGTACTTATATCAATCCATATTTCATAGTTATGATTCATTTATGACCAAAATAGCACGATTAACGTACTTACAACCATGTATAATGAGTGTATTTTACTTACTCAACACACCCCCAAACTTAAATGTTTGCGCATCCTCGCACAAAGACAATCTTACGACATCAACGACACAACCAACAATCAATCCAACAACACATAACAACTTCAAATTCCCAAGTCTATATACAAATCGAGTCTCAATCTTTTAAAACACTTAGCAAAAACCACATTCATCACAAATATCTCCATTTCGACTTACTAAAAGGCTCAACATCAAATTCTATATCGCTAGCACATCCCGACTTCTCAAACATCAAAGGAATTAACCAAATCATTACACTGTGGGGTTTTTCATTAACTTATCTAATCAAGCATCACAATAACCAATATATCATCATAATCATCATAAATACATTGGTATATTTGGCACTTATTCTTTATCTCCTTTTTCGTTTTCTTTTCATATGACTATCTCATTTGTCGAATCTAATGCAATCCACTGGGCTTTCTAATTGGTCTATGTAGCGAACTTTCAACCAATGGCTCCCAAACTAGACGACTTTAGGGCATTAGGTGTAAAACACCCCAAGGGTTTATTTGTTCGAACCAAAAAGGCTTCGAATCACACTTCTTCAACTTAGAGATTTTTCACATATCCACTTTCTTTATCATTACCGTCTAATGTTACTTAAGTGACCCATGCACCGAACTTTCAATCAACAATCCCAAGCCAGTTGGCTTTAGGTTGCTAGGCATAAAGATACCCCTATGGATTTACTTATTCAAGTCACCTAAGCAACAAAAACGTGCCTTTAGCCATAGCCGAATTTTTCATAATACAAAGCGAAAACATATATTCAGTTCGTAAAAACTCAACATGCTAAGTTTTTTTTTTTGATCAATTCACCTATAAGTGCAACAAGTAGTTTTAACCCTCAATGCTCAATAATCGAAATAGCCCACAACATAAAATCCAATGCATAAATCATAAAGTAAAGCAAAAAGGTTCAAATTCGTTGAATCATGCAATCACAGCTAAGCATTTCATATCATGACTCTTAACGCATATAACAATGGGAACTCGAAACAAACAGACTAAACAATAAAACAAAAAGACCCGACAACCAAAAATAAGAAAAATGAAAACAAGAAACTCTCACCCCCAAACTTAAATGTGACATTGCCCTCAATGTCATTAAAACAAAGTTTAGAGGTTAGAATACACCTGATCAAGATGAGGAGTCTCCCGTCTCATTGCTTCGCTGCTCCTCGTTTGGTGCCTCTAGTGGCAAAAGTGAGCAAACGCACCTCGGACAACGTTCCGGAAAGAATTCCGGTGGCTCAAGCTCCGGTGGGATTGATTGACAACAACATGCAGTTGTCATGGCTTTGAGTGCCTTCGGGATCCAAGTGAATAAGGCCTTCATCGTCTCACGCATATCGGACTGCATTTCTCGTAGCTCGCTAATCTCCTATGACAACTATGTCAATGTGGGTGTTTTTCTAAGTTGTCGCTCCCCTTGAGGACGTGCACTAGCTGCGTCACCGTCCATTTACTGGATGACTGCGGCGTTGAGTGGATTCTTGAGTGGGACAATCGTGTCGGACTCCAGGATTGGGACATTCTTGCTAGCGTAGAGTCCAGTGATAAGCGTCGGGAAAATGTTCGACTTGTGAGTATCCCTGTTGGACTCTACAAGCCGTGATCGGATGATCTGGGCAACGAGGATGCACTCTCCTTTCATGACATAGTATATAAGGGCGCACCTCTCGAATGTCACGTTTTGGTGTGCTGTCATCGGCATCCAAAAATAAATATTCACCTCAACTAATCCACCTATGTAGTAGGATAAGTAAGGGTCGAATCCACATGGAATAGTGTAATTTAATTGAATAAATTCAAGTAGAGAAAGCGATAAAATAGGGGTGATTGGTTTGTTGAGTAAATATTAAAATCATGCATCACAAAAGGATTGCAAACAGAAGCAAACAAGGATGGAAAAAATAACATTGAATTAAACAATCTAGCCCTTAGATAACCCCCCCTCGAACGATTCTTCCAATTTAACAGTTAGCCTCGTTTATCTACTCCTTATCTCGAATCTTGCCCCTAAACCAGCGGTACGACCGAACTAGTTTGAATTATTTATTAAGTTCAATTGATTAGCAAGTATGACCTCTAATCAATCCATCCAATGAATAACCTCAAAATATGTATTCAAGATTCAATTCACAAGATGCATTAATGATCCAAAATAATAGGGCAAACTGGACCATGAAAGCGGAACGTTCGAATCATGCAACCTAGATTTCGTTATCCTATGAATCAAATTCCAATTGCTACGATACTCCCACAAATATAACAATTACGAATTATATCATGCGAGTTAGCTAGAATTGATTAACAAATAGATTAAGGTGGCCAATCCTAATAAATCCATTAATCAAACATGCAAAGCATAAGATCAAACAACAAAGAAATCGAGATAGAGTAAGAGAAACGTTACTACACAATTAAAAACGGATGAATCATTCAAGGTTTGGTGTCTCCTCGGACTAGAAAAGATCGATTAGCCTTTAAACATCATTATCAAATTACAAAAGATGAGTTCTTTTCTTTCTTCTTTTCTCTAGTTTTGTTCCCTCTTGCGTCTGATCCCCTCTGCTCCAAAATATAACCCCCAATTCCTCTTCAATTCCTTTCTAAAAATGAGTGGCATCAATCTCTCCAAGATTAACAAAAATTATGGAAGTTATCTATTATCTTGCAAAATGGCATCACTTTCCTTTCTTTACTCTCTTGATTGATTTAAGGAGGAGTTGGGCTTAATGAATTGGGTTGCTGCACGCCAGAAACAACTAGCATTCACATTCCCAATATTGAAGCTTTCAGTGTTGGATTTTTTCTTCCCTTTCGGCCCACGCCACATCTATCTCTTGTATTCTCGTACTTGATTTGTCTTGCAAACAACCTGGAATTCATGGAAAATGCAAAATCAAAGCCACCGAGATGAGTATGACAAATATCGGGTAAGTGCAACAAAGTAGTGAATAATTAAGTACGAAATTAGTCACATAACATATGTAAAACACACACAAAACCCGACTTATCAAACCCCCCCACAATAGAACACATGCTTGTCCCCAAGCAAAAATATATATCACAAAAGAAAACACTCTTCTATACTGCCTCGTTGCAAAATTCTTGAGCCAAATTCATAAACCATATGCCCCATCAAAGTAACTTACAACTCTTATCCACGGTCAATCATAAAGTTTCATCATTCGTTAGTTACCTAAACCATATCCATAACTCCTTAACGACTCATCCTCAATTTACTTGATTCTGTCTCTCTTCATAACACTAAACTGGTTGGTGCCCTTCTCCAATATTCATCAATTTTTTTTTCTTTTTTCTTCAGCCTTATTCCTTTCTTGGAATTTTCAGCTTTTTTTTTTCAAGTGAGGACTCGCGGCTCCACTCTACTTTTCGGGTTTTAGCTCTTTTGTGTTGATTTGTAGACGGTTGGCGATTCGAAAACACTTGAGCCCCCCAAAGTAGGCAGCCGTATCGGCCCCTCACTATTTTTTTTAAATTCTTTTCGACTAAACTCCTTTTCTTTTTCCTCCAATCCACAAAAAAAATTTCAACTTGGGCACCAACTCAAATTTTTCTTTCCCAAAAGACCAAACAAACCACCAAGAACAAGTAATCAAGTTGGTACTTCAAGACTAAGTAAACTAACAATCAACTCAACTCCATGACCAACACATGGATTCAAGTTCAATCACCAATCAAGGCATACAATTCATGTTTTCAGCATTTTTAACAAAAAATCAGTAACTAGAAATATAGTAAAATGTCCAACTATCATTCTTGAACTCCACAAAAGGTATGCAAACATATCTAAAAATATCCAGATCATCATAACATAGCATAGAAAAAATCATAGGTCAACCCCCCACACTAGAACAGGTGCTAGTCCTTAGCACATAATGTAATATATATATATAAGTAAAAAAAATCAAGCACCATCAAGAATTACAAAGTATGTGAAGCGCTTTCAACAACTGTAAGATCTCCGTAAGTTGAACGCCTTGAAGTTCTTGGTTTGGTTAATGAGTGGTCCGCCTTCAGCAATAGGGATCTGTAAACAAATCAAGGAAAAAAAACTCAAAATAAAGTATAAACTAAAGGAAATGAAAAAAAAGGGTTGCCTCCCAACAAGCGCCTTTGTTTTTTGACGTTGGCTCGACTTAGGAAATTTTGTTTCAAAGAGTTGGATCCTCGAAATCCAAAATTTCAACGTGCTCTGACACTGACATTGAGGGGCTTAGTGTTGGTGAATTTTGGAAAATTTTCAAAATTGCAAGGAGCTGCATGCCTGAAAATATTTCCAGCAGTGGTTTTGCTTCTTTGGCTATTTCCAAGTGACTAAGATTGTCAGCCACCAAGTTCTCGGTCCCCTTCTTGTCTCTAATTTTGGGATCGAACTAATGATACCGATTTTCCATCCCAATGGTCTTAGCACCCTTATTCTCTTCTTCCAGGTTTTGCATGAATTTTTCCTCCAATTTATTCCTGCAATCAAGCTGAAAAATATCCTGCACAATTGGCTCGATAACACTCAAGACACAAAGAGAGTTAGATTCATTAGGGTATTTCATGGCATCAAATATATTAAATTGAATGATCTCTCCGTCAAATTCCATGGTGAGGGTTCCCTCACGTACATATATTTTTGTTTGGGAAGTATTTAAGAATGGCCTTCCCAACAAAATATGTGTGGAATTTTCCGAATTCCCTTCCATATTTAACACATAAAAATCAGTTGGAAAAATTAATTGATTTACCTTTACGAAAACATCTTCAACAACTCCAGCTGGGTATGTGAGGCTTCTATTTGCTAACTAAATAATCACCCCGTCATCTTCAATGGTCCAATATCTAGCTGCTCATAGACGGACCACGCCATGACATTAATAGCGGCCCCAAGATCTAGCATGGCCTGCTCAATCTTGTGATCACCTATCATGCAAGGAATTACAAACATACTAGTATCCTTTCTTTTAAGAGACAACTTCTTCTGAAAGACGGTAGACACATTCTCTCCCATGATAACCTTCTCATCATTGGCCAATCTCTGCTTGTTAGTACACAATTCTTTCAAAAATTTGGCATATCTTGGAATTTGCTTAACTGCCTCCATCAATGGTATTGTAAGCTCAACTTTTCTAAACACCTCAAATGTTTGTTGATCCGTGATGTCTTTTTTAGTTTTCTTCAACCTGGAAGGAAAAGGTACTGCATTAGTATTAGTAGGAATCGAATTATGAAATTTTATCTTATATTCCTGTTCTAGAATGCTGACACTGAGGGGGTCAGTGTCAGCTTGAACGTCCAACTTTTTCTTTTCTGGCTCGACCAGCTCGTTTTCAACCTCCATCTGACCTTCAGGTACCTTAGATTTTCAATCTTCTATTACCACAATCTGTTATGCATCCTTCTTGGGTTGTGAAATCTCTTGCAATTATTTTCCACTTCGTAAGGTAACCGCACTGACATTCCTAGGGTTGATCTCGGGCTGAGAAGGTAACTTGCCACTATCCCTTGCTTGTAGCTGACTAATGGCAGTAGCCAATTGGCTCATTTGTGACTCAAATTCCTTTGCCCAGACTCTAGAGTTTTTATTGCTACTTGGGTGTCTTGCTGGAATTTCATGGTATTGGATGCCAATGCTTTCATCATATCCTTCGAAGATCATCCGAAATCTTTCTCATCCATGTGTTGCCCAGAGTTCTCAATACTTCGGTCATTCCTTCTGAGCAATTGGAATTTCCGATCTTGATATTAAGGTCTTTGATTATCTCCATGTTGATTGTTTTGCTGGTTCCCATATCGAAGGTTAGGGTGATCTCTCCACCCTGGATTATAAGTATTAGAATATTGATCATACCTTCGATCTTGAGAATTTCCAAAACCAATCGCATTGGCATGCTGATATATCTCATCATTTAGGATTCGACAATCCTCAGTAGTATGCTCTGTAGTGGCACAAAGTTTGCAAGGGTGGGCTTCTGGAGTCTTAACCTTCATCATCATCTCCATCATGCTTGCAATCTTTTCTAAGGCATCATTTTTTGAATTCTCCACGGGCCTAGCCATAGCATCACGTGCACCAAACTGTTGAGTATTCGCTGTCATATTAGAAATCAACTCTCGTGCAGTTCTTGGTGTTTTCCTTATCAATGCTCCTCCGCTAGCTGCATCAATCATGTTCTGATCCATGAGAGTGAGCCCCTCGTAAAAATATTGGATGAGCAACTAATCACTAATTTGATGTTGTGGACATGAAGCTACAAGATGTTTGAAACGTTCCCAATATTCATACAATGTCTCTCCCGAACCTTGTTTAGCACCTGAAATCTCTTTCCTCAACACTGCCACTCGAATGGCTGGAAAATAGTGTTGGAGAAATAGTTTTTCCATCTCATTCCATGTATTAACAGTCCTGGGTGGCAGAAAATACAACTAATCTTTTGCGGTGTTCTTTAGTGTAAATGGAAATGCACTTAACTTCCTCTGAGACCTCGGTTGGTTTCATGCTAGAGCATATAACATGGAATTCCTTCAAAAAGGTATGTGGATTTTCTCCTGCAAGACCATGAAAAGAAGATAACAAGTGAATGAGTCCAGATTTAAGTTCAAAATTGATATTAAGAGTGAGAGTAGGGATAGTAATGCAGAGTGGTTGGTGGGTTATGGTTGGGTTTGCCAACTCATTCATTGTTCTCTCTTGATTTTCTCCAGCTGCATTTCCTTCAACTTCACGTTCTCTCTCCATATTTTCAGATTCTGGTTCAGAGTTCGATTTTTCACTAGTATCACTCCTTTCTTCACTACTTGTTTCTCTTGTCGGTGCAAAATTGATATGCCGACGTGCACGAGTCTCTTTCTTAAGTCGTCTGGCTGTTCTCTCTATCTTTGGATTCAACTCGAGTTGTGCTCTGCGATTTGACCTTGTGATCATTTATTGAAACAAGAACTGAACAGACACTAGGGGGATTAGTGTTAGTATAATGATCAAAAGCAGAATAATCAAGTGTAGAACAAACGCAGCATAAAACTTTTTATTTTTTTAGAAAACATGAAAAAAAATTCATTCGAATTAACAACTACTCCCCGGCAACGGTGTCAAAATTTGGTGTGCTGTCGCCGGCACCCAAAAATAAATATTCACCTCAACTAATCCACCTATCGAGTAGGATAAGTAAGGGGTCGAATCCACAGGGAATAGTGTAATTTAATTGAATAAATTCATGTAGAGAAAATGATAAAAATAGGGGTGATTGGTTTGTTGAGTAAATATTAAAATCTAACCAATGAATAACCTCAAAATATGTATTCAAGATTCAATTCACAAGATGCATTAACGATCCAAAATAATAGGGCAAACTAGACCATAAAAGTGGAACGTCTGAATCATGCAACCTAGACTTCGTTATCCTAGGAATCAAATTCCAATTGCTACGATACTCCAAAAAATATAACAATTACGGATTATATCATGCGAGTTAGCTAGAATTGATTTACAAATAGATTAAGGTGGCCAATCCTAATAAATCCATTAATCAAACATGCAAAGCAGAAGATCAAACAACGAAGAAATCGAGATAGAGTAAGAGAAATGTTACTACACATTTAAAAACAGATGAATCATTCAAGGTTTGGCGTCTCCTCGGACTATAAAAGATCAATTAGCCTCTAAACATCATTATCAAATTACAAAAGATGAGTTCTTTTCTTTCTTCTTTTCTCTAGTTCTGTTCTCTCCTGCGTCTGGTCCCCTCTGCTCCAAAATATAACCCCAATTTCTCTTCAATTCCTTTCTAAAAATGAGTGGCATCAATCTCTCCAAGATAAACAAAAATTATGGAAGTTATCTATTATCTTTCAAAATGGCATCACTTTCCTTTCTTTGCTCTCTTGATTGATTTAAGGAGGAGTTGGGCTTAATGAATTGGGCTGCTGCATGCCAGAAAAAATTTGCATTCACATTCCCAACACTGAAGCTTTTAGTGTTGGATTTCTTCTTCCCTTTCGGCCCACGCCACATCTACCTCTTGTATTCATGTACTCGATTTGTCTTGCAAACAACCTGGAATTCATGGAAAATGCAAAATCAAAGCCACCGAGATGAGTATTACAAATATCGGGTAAATGCAACAAAGTAGTGAATAATTAAGTACGAAATTAGTCACATAACACATGTAAAACACACACAAAACCTGACTTATCACGTTTGTGATGGCCGAGGTCGGTATGACATGGTAATACACGAAGTAGAGCCATATCTTAGCCTCGAGCTTGAATTTCGATTTCGGAATCGTCCATTGGAGCACTTATTCTCTCGTCTTCCACACCGGCTTGTTTCGACATAGAAATTCGCTAACTCTTCAGGGTTGAGCATTCATTTTATTTTGTCCCAATCCAGTTGGTGAGCATAGTCCCCCGAAAGCTCGTAGTGCCGGTGAATGTATTTGTTACCAAAATCTACTTCAATACCTCGGACGATTAACATCGGGGGTGTTCGGGCACCTTGTGGAGTGTACTTTGCCATCGAGATGTTGTGGTTTGCATAAAATTCAAGCACAAAAAAGAGGTTGTACTTGGTTGGCTTCTCTCAACGTGCAAACCATTGGCGTTGGCGGATTTGGGTGGTGATGTCATCGTACTCACCGGGAAGGAGATCGAATCCTTGCTCCGGAAGAACCATTTTCACTTTTCGTTTGTAGTATTCTACTTCGGCAATTTCGGTGAAGATGATTCTAGTGCCGCTAGAGGGCGGTGGCTTTTCCCTTACCCTTAGCACTGATACTCTTGGACGATTCAGGACCCACGGATCGCGGTTTCTTTCTTAGAGCCATGAAAATTTATCGAAAAATTGGTTGAGACAATTTATCGAACACCTTGTGGGCATGGATGAGAACTAGGTGTTGTGGGTTGTTGGGTCCCAAGTGGTGTCCGGGGTTCAGAGGAGGGGTGAATGAACCTTGGTCGATTTTGAAAATCTATTAAAACTTCACTCTTCTGTAAGTTACTTGAACTTGCAGAGCCAATCAGTTACTGCTTATAGTGGTTCGAAGGTGGTGTAACCCTTCTACGTTCACTCTACTGCTACCTCGAGCAGGAACTTCGTTAAGCAAGATTGATTTACAAGACACTCCTAACAATCTATCAACTTACAAAGTTAACCACCTACTAGAGTCCAGTGTTCACACAGCTCCTACGAACTCTAAAGGCTAACCTATACAGGGTTCCACACTCCCACACAGGGAAGTTGCCTAACACCTAGACAACTATACAAACATCAAGGATTTCTCCTATCAATTGTTCGACACCTAAAATAACCTAACCACACAGGACAGAGGTTAAAAAGAAAATAAATCTTCAACTGGTGAGAAGCAGTCTTGATCTTGGATAGTTCATTTGTTGTTGTAGACTGCTTCTAAAAGGTTGAGTGGCTGAACATGTGAAAGCTTAAAAGCTTTGGATGATATGTGAGTTTCCCCTCAACTTTGTCCAACAAATTCTTCAATCAGCCACACCTTCTATTTATACATCTTGAGAGTATATCCGTTGGGGAAAGTATCTGTTGAAGGAAGACATATCCCTATATTGAGTGTGAACTACGATTTCTCAAGATTTCCTCTGTTACCGCATTAAATGCTTCTTGACTTTCTTGTGTAGCATTTAATGTGATTGTTGCGGCTTGCAGTTTTTTCGTAGCGCGTCAGTCCACGTGGTGTCTCGTCATTGGCTCTGTGTCTGCAACTTTGATCTTCTCTGGAACGGCTCTATTTATTCTTGCTTGGATACTTTTTCAGTTGACTGTTTGAGTAGAAAGCTTCGTGCTATATCCTAGGTTTGCTTGCAGCAGTTTCTCCTTCACCGTGCTGCTGTAACTTTAAGCCTTCTTGCAGAGTCTTCATACAGTACTGTTGTATCCTTCCTTGCAATATGCTGTATGCCGTTCTTTCTTATATTGCTGCAGTGCTACAACTGCTTTCTTGCAGCAGCTACTTGCCGCCCTTTCATACGCAGCTTCCTCAGTAACCTTTGCTTCTGTAACCTAGATAGGTTCCTTTGAGCTTGCAGCAGCAGCAACATCAACCTCCTCATGAGGTGTCTCTAGCTGCTTAGTGGTTACCTCTGCTTCTCCTCGAGCATCCTCTAAGGGTATTGTCCCGACAGCCGCCCTTTCAGAGGTCTTCTAATCTTCAAAGAGTGTTATCTAAACAACAGCCTCGCCTGAGGTCTTCAGCAAGGACCCCATCTCCTCGGCTGGTCCTGTAACCTCAACAATCATTGCTGCAAGTATGGGTTCTTGCAGCTGTTGTTGGTTTCTTGCAGTAGTAGTTTGCTTTCTGAGTTCTTCTATCAGAACAGCTTTCTTGCAGCCTGCCGACTACTTCTTTCAGTATCCTGTCTCCTTCTTACTAAGGATACTTCTTCTAGCTTGTTGTTCCCTACAGCATGCTGATCCTTAGAAGTGTGCTTACTTCTTCTAAGGTTGGTTTTCCTTGAATCTTGGAAAACCATTACATGATCTTTCCTTCAGTATCGTTAAGCTTGTGATCATGTAATGTGGAAACTAGGTATCAAAACCTTAAGCAAACTGTTCTTTTCTTATTGTGTTATTGTGTTTTGTCTTTTCAAGATAACTACTGAAATATCCCAACATGGGTGATGTTGCTTTGAAACTTTTCCCCAATCCTACAAATCAACACAAGAGAGATAATGGATGAGAAAAGAGATAGAGATGGGTGAATGTTATGGGTGGCAATCGAGTTACGAAGTGGGAGAGGTGTGGTGATGTTTTGTGAGGGAGAAGGGTTTGGAGGAGGGGTGGTAGCAACTTGGGGGAAATCCCCGAATTTGGTCTCTTAGGTGTTCAGTACCACGGTATTGGTAAGTGGATACCACAGTACTAGGCTCCAGTCAAAACGCCCTTAAAAAAATCTATGATTGGGTACCGCAATATCCTATTTTGGGTACCGCGGTACTGGCCTGCAGGCAAGTCACCCTCTATTATCTGTACTTGGATACCGTGGTATCTGAATTTTGGTATCGCGGTATCGGCCTCCAGCCATCCCATACCTGTAAAAAATACATAACTTGGTTAATTATGAGTATGTGAGGAGTCAAAAACTTTCTAAAAAAAATCAAAGAGGCACTAAAACTTGAAAAAAATACAAAGAAAAGATGAGAAAAAAAAGGAAAACTTGGGTTGCCTCCCAAGAAGCGCTAAGTTTGTAGTCTTCAGCCGGACTTTTTTTTGTCAACTTTTCTAAGTCAGTGCGATCGAAGTTGGGTGGCGCTCCACTTTGCCACCGTAATAATACTTCAATCGTTGCCCATTATCTTTAAAAATCCTTCCCGATTCGTTATCCATTATCTCAACGGCTCCATGTGGATACACCTCTGCAACCGTAAATGGTCCCGACCATCGAGACTTCAACTTTCCGGGGAAATGTTTCAGTCTCGAATTGAAAAGCAAAACGAGTTCCCCCTTTTGAAACTCGCGGTGGAGGATCTTGTTCTCATGCTATCTCTTGGTCGTTTTCTTATAGATGCAAATGCTCTCATACGCGTTCAAACATAATTCATGGAGTTCAAGAAGTTGAGCCATTCGCTTCTCCTTGCATGCATCGAGATCAAAATTCAGCTTCTTGATTGCCCAATATGCATTATGTTCCAACTCTACCAGCAAATGGCACGCCTTTCCATACACAAGACGAAACGGGGTCATTCCAATTGGGGTCTTGTATGTAGTTCGATACACCCACAGTACATCATCTAACTTCCTAGACCAATCTTTTCGAGTCGGGCTCACCACCTTTTCTAAAATGTTCTTGATCTCTCGATTCGAAACTTCGGCTTGGCCATTCGTTTGAGGATGATAGGCAAGGGCGACCTTATGCTTGACTCCATACTTGGCTAGTAAGGTCTCAAATTTCTTGTTGCAAAAGTGCGTTCCTCCATCGCTAATGATTGTTCTTGGTGTGCCAAAACGTGTGAAAATTTGTCTTTTCAAAAAGGCACAAACTACAGAAGAATCGTTAGTAGGGAATGCGACCACTTCCACATACTTTGACACGTAATCTACTGCCACCAAGATATATAAGTTATTGAAGGATGGGACAAAGGGTCCCATAAAATCAATTTCCTATACATCGAAGGGCTCGACTTCGATCATAGTGTTTAGTGGGAGTTTGTGGCGCTTTGAGATGTTGCCAACACGTTGACAATGATGGCACTTTGAAACAAAAATGTAAGAATCACGAAAGAGGGATGGCCAAAAGAAACCTGACTGTAGAACTTTTTGAGCCGTCCTCTCACCTCTGTAATGTCCTCCATAATCTGAGGCATGACAATGTTGTAGAATATCATCTTGTTCGCTTTCCGAGACGCATCGCCTGATAACCTGATCACTGCATTGTCTAAACAGAAACGGCTCTTCCCAAAAGTAAAACTTAACATCATGTAAAAAAAAATTCTTTTGATGAAACGAAAACTCTGGTGGGAGCACCCGACTAACTACATAGTTCACATAATCAACATACCAAGAGACTTCGTTATCAATAATGCTAAGTTTGTTTTTCACTATTAACTCATTCTCAAGCCTAGATAAGTGGTCTGCTATCTGATTTTCTATGCCCTTCCTATCATGAATTTCTAAGTCAAATTCTTGCAACAACAAAACCCATCGAATTAACCTAGGCTTAGCATCTTTCTTCGCAATCAAATATTTTAATGCAGAGTGATCAGTGTAAACTATGACTTTCGTGCCAATTAAGTAAGATCAAAAATTTTCAAAGGATAATACCACAACAAGCAACTCTTTTTCCGTAGTGGTGTAATTCAATTGTGCATCATTAAGATTTTTACTTGCGTAGTAGATAGAATGAAAAATTTTATTCTTTCATTGGCCCAAAACGGCGCCCACAGCATAATCACTTGCATCACACATAAGCTCAAAAGGTTCATCCCACTGTGGTATAATAATAATTGGAGCAGTGACTAACCTTTTCTTAAGCTCGTCGAAAGCTTTAAGACACTCACCATTGAACTCGAATTTGATGTCCTTTTCAAGCAAGTTGCACAGAGGCTTGGCAATCTTGGAAAAACCCTTGATGAACTACCTATAAAATCCAACGTGCCCTAAAAAACTTTTGATTCCTTTTGCTGAGGTCGGTGGTGGGAGACACTCGATTGTCTCGATCTTTGCTCGATTAACTTCAAGTCCCATTTTTAAAACCTTGTATCCGAGCACGATCCCTTCTCGTACCATGAAGTGACACTTTTCCCAATTGAGTACCAAGTTTGTCTCTTCACACCCGCGAAGAACCTTAGCTAGCATGTGGAGACAAATGTCAAACGTATCACCAAAAATAGAGAAATCATCCATAAACACTTCTAAACCGCATTCAATCATGTCCGTGAAAATAGCCATCATACACCTTTGGAATGTAGCAGGGGCATTACATAAACCAAAAGGCATACGTCTAAAAGCAAATGTACCATAAGGACAAGTAAAAGTGGTTTTGTGTTGATCTTCCGGTGCAATAGCAATCTGATTATACCCTGAATATCCATAAAGAAAGCAGTAAAATTCTTTCCCGGCTAACCTATCAAGCATTTGATCAATAAAAGACAAAGGGAAGTGATCTTTCCTAGTGGCTTTATTTAACTTCCTATAATATATATTCGCCAACCTGTGACTGTTCTAGAGGGAATTAATTCATTCTTTTCATTTTTAATCACAGTCATTCCCCTTTCTTAGGCACACATTGAACGAGACTTACCCATGCACTATCAAAAATATGATAGATTATACCTGTATCGAGCCACTTGATGATCTCTTTTTTTACTACTTCTTTCATGATGTGATTTAATCTTCTTTGTTGCTCAATTGATGAATTGTGCCCTTCTTCCAAGATGATCTTGTGCATGTAAAATGTTGGACTTATACCTCGAATATCTGAAATAGTCCATCCTATTGCAAGCTTGTGCTCACAAAGTACCTCCAATAATCGTTGTTCCTGCAAAGAATTCAAAGAAGCAGAAATTATTACCGGAAGAGTTTCATTAACACCAAGGTAAACATATTTTAAGTGAGAAGGGAGCTCTTTGAACTCAAGTTTCGTTAGCTCCTCCACTGATGGTTTGAATACACTGTTGGGTTTTAGAGGTGCCTCCAAGCTTTCAAATTTAAGCCGAGGTCTTGACTTCGCCGAATCTAGGTATGTTGCTTACTCTTCGATTCTCTCATCCAAAAACTCTTCACTTGCAAAAAGAGATGCTACCAAGGGGTCCAATAACATAGTATCATCAAAAAACGAGTCAATAACATCGACAGAAAATACTTCATGCGAATCACTTTGATGCTTAAGGCTTTGATACACATTGAAGGTAATTTTTCTAATATCCTACAGACATGGTTAATTCCCCTTTTATAACATCTATTAGAGTTCCCCCGTAGCTAAGAATGGTCTCCTTAAAATGAGAGGAACTTCACTATCCTGTTCCATATCAAGCATTACAAAATCTGCGAGAAATATGAATTCATCAACCTTCACAAGAATGTCTTCTACAATACCCTTAGGATAAGAAAGAGATCTATCCGCTAACTGAAGGGTCACAGAAGTAGGCTTAATCTTTCCTAAACCAAAACTTTTGTAGACAGACAAAGGCATGAGATTTATACTAGCCCCCAAATCAATAAGTGCCCTCTAAAAATGTTTATCCCCAATCGTGATGGGAATAGTGAACTTTCCAGGATCCCTAAGCTTAGGTGGAAGTGGACGCGTGAGAATAGAGCTACACTGTTCAGTTAATGTAACCATTTCAAATTCACCTAGTCTTCTTCTTTTGGATAAAATATCTTTCAAAACTTTAACCCAACTAGACATTTGTTCTAAAGCTTTAGTAAAAGGGATATTAATATGCAGTTCATTCAATTTTTTCAGAAAATTTTGATATGAAGCATTAAGTTTAACCTTTTCAAACATTAGGGAAAAGGTACCTGGGGTAAGCTTAGGCGCAACTTCCCTCTTTTCACTAGGCTCACCCATCATGTTTGAGGTTCTTCTTGCACTTCTTTCTCAGCTCCCTCTGCTTCTATTTTATCCTTACTCTTGCTTGTGTAGCCTTTTTGAGGGGTCTCCTCTAACTGCTTCCCACTCCTCAAGCTAATGGCTTGACATTGTACATTCTTCCTAGGATCTTCTGTGTTAGATGGTAGAGATCCCGGTGGCCTGTTGCTTCTTTCAACAGTAATCTGGCCTATTTGGTTTTCCAAATATCGGAAGGAGACTTGTGTTGTCGCGATTGAACTGCACTAACACCGAACCTAAATCTTCAATTGGAATTGGTGCCACTGAATTCGATGGCTGAGATCCTTGTTGCTGCTGAAATCCCTGTTGAGGATGTGGCTGATACTGCCCTTGCTGTGGGCGTGACTGAAACTGACCTGGCGGCCTATAGTTATTCTGGCCCTACTGGTTTCCTGTGAATCTCTGCTGGAATTGACGATTTCCATTGTTCACATAATTCACTGTTGCTAGCTCAACGACACACTTATTGGTGTAGTGATTTCCAACACAAATCTCGCAGCACACTGTAGTGGCTGTTGGAGTGTATACAACTTGAACTTGCTGTGTTCGAGATCCCTCCTCCAACTTTTGCAAAATTATCTTGTTCTGTTCTGCAAATTGCTTCGCGAGGAGTTGATTTTGCAGATTTAGTTGTGCCATCTGTGCTTGCACAACTTTCATCTGATTGACCTCGAACATCCCAGGAACCTTTGTTGTGCTGTTTATGTTTCAACTAGGAAGCTTTACATGTCGGTTCTTTGAGAGATTATCCAGCAAAACTGTAGCATCCGAAACACTAAGGCCCAAAAAATTTCCATATGCAGCAGCATCAAGCACAGTTTGAGCATTCTCTTTCAGCCCTGTGTAGAACAACTGTATCTGACGCCATTTCTCTATTCCGTGATTTGGGCATCTTCTCAACAACGCCTTGTATCGTTCATATGCCTCATATAACTCTTCCCCATCCTCCTGTAGGAATGTGTGAATTTGATTCCGAATTTTCTCTTCCTTTGCAGGAGAACTGAAGGTAGCCATAAAGAGCTGCGCGAGATTCCATGTAGTGATGGAATGGGGCTCCAGTGATGTAAGCCAGAGGCGAGCCGGGCCTTGCAGAGAGTGCTTGAACAAGCGAAGTTGGAGTGCTTCAGGAGAGACTCCGTTTTGCTTGTGAGAGTTGCAGATTTCTAGAAAATTCACCAGGTGAATGTATGAATCTTCACCAGCTAATCCATTGAATAACCCGTTGTTTGCCAGCATCGTCAGTAACTCTACCTTGATTTCGAAATTGTTGGCATCGATGGATGGATAAAGGATGCTTGGCCAGAATCTGTCCATAGTCGGGACATAAAAATCCTGAATGGGTCTGGTGTTGTTATCCACTGGTGGAGCAACTGGACGAGGTGGAACTGGCGGGGTGGAACATTATTCACTTCGTTCAGCTCGTTATTTTCTTGCTTGTCCATTCTTTGGTTTTCAACTTGATTTCTTTTGACTTGTCTAAGTGTTCGCTCAATCTCAGGATCAAATGACGCTAGGTTTTGTATGTCTCTTCTTCGCATAGAATGTACATCCTACCTGAAATTCAATAAAACAATAGGTGGAGTAAGAAAAGTTGGTTGAATCTAATATCAAGAAAAACTAGATAGTTAATTATAGTCCCCGGCAACGGCGCCAAACACTTGTTGTGCGAAAACTAACACTATGCAAGTGCACGTATATCGTGACAAGTAATATAGTGGACTAAAAAGTCCGGATATCGAACCCTCAGGGAAAATAATAACTATCTATCCTAAGTACCAGATTTTTACAACTTATGATCATATCCAGCAAATTCAAATTAATAGTTGGTTGTTTTAAACTACGAAAGCAATAAACGAGTGATTGCAATTAAGCAAAGAATGATTTAAACAAAGATTTATCGCAATAAACAAACCTAGGATTTTATCTCCCACTATGTGTTTTAATCCCCCTTTATTCTTTTCTCATGCAAGATTCAATTCCCAATTCCTAACCTGAGATGCTAATATAATCATGCCTCATTTCCATGTGATGCATGAATCTAATGTTATGAACAATTTACTGTATTTCTACGCAATTAAATTCATAACAAAGCATTAAGCATAAATCTCAAATATGGCTTTCTAAGGCGAAATCTATATTCCTACGATTTCACATGCAATTAAACATTAACCTGTTCAACTAACTCATAGGATCTACTACCACAATTCTAATTATCAAACCAATCTTCTGATATAACTTTGCCAATAATATAAAGATATACAAATCGGCCAAATTTATGCACTTAATAAAAAACAAGTAGAAGAAGGAAACACAAATCAAACTTGCATTAGAATCGAACTAAAGGGTATATAAGTCACACATAGGATTTGAATAAAACCCTAGAGAGGAAAGATTGTAGCTACTCATTGTTTGATTGACAAAGAAATTCATAAAGAAAATATATTCAATAATTTAAGATTACAACTTGAAATATAAATCACAAACTATAAAACAATAATAAAGTATATAAATATTTTTTATTTTATGTAATTCTTTTATATTACAATTTCATTATCTTTTAAATTCTTGTATCCGATGGATAATATACTAGTTGGTTGGGGTATGCATGGCTTAGGTTAATTTGGAAATTTGAAAATTTTGAAAATGATATTATGACATCGATTCAAAATAAAAATAAAAAAATTCAGAAAAAATAATCCAAACTAAATTTTGTTTTAGTTCAATTCAGAGATTCAGATCTACTAGTTTAGATCAAAACGAATTAGAAAACTAAACAATTAAAAACTAATATAGCACACCAACAAAGTTTCATTAACTACTAAAAATCAAATACGTCACTTCAAAAATTACAAAGTTTCAGAATTTAAAATAAATTTAAGATAAAACAAAATGACTTATATTTCATCCATAATTAGTCCCTTCAACCATGCACCCAACTAGTCCAACTTCTTCTCTGCTATAAAATTTAAGTTGACAAAAGTTAACCCTAGATAAGATCAAACCATAATCAAAACTAGTTACTTTTCTAATATAAATTATAATTTTTTATATTATTAATTTGTTATTTATTTCTATTATAGGAAAAGACATATGTCTTCTTGCTAAGGACCTTAAAATATAATTTATTATTATTAATTATTAAAAATAAAAAATTTAAATTATTTGTAGCATTTGTTACAATTTTTATTTGGTGCACACCTGTAACACCCCGATTCTAAAAACACCTTGTATTTGCACATTCAAGAAATTTCTTTTAGTATTGAATTATAAATTAATCAAGCATGAGCGTTTATATTTCTTAAAGTTCGATTTACGAAGTAACTTATGATTGATGATTTTAAAAATTTTATGACCTAATGATTCTTTTGAGATTTTAAAGAGTTTTGCAGGGATAACATACAAGAGTTATCGAGCTTGATCACATTGCACTCGACAAGCATGTATGAAGTAAAAAGATAATATAATAGACATGCTGAAATAAATTAAAATTATATTAGGTTTAGATACTTAACTTACTCGTCTGTACCTATGAATGTTTTATTTAATGAAATTTTATGCATGATCTTTATATGTGACTTTATGTGATTAAAATATTTTACTCTAACATGAGTTCATAAATCATAATGTGTATCAACATATCTTCTTTTACATAAGTAAATCATATAAATAATCGGTCTCCTTTTATAATGAAATTTATCTAGTAAATATACTTTTGTATAAACTATGTTATTAGTATTAATTTTATTCTCTTTTAGTGATCATAAAAATATATATGAATAAGTAAGTAATTTATTTATATATAGACATATGTATAATAAAAAAGGAAAGGAGATAAAACTAAATATATATGCAAGAGATCATATCATAAAAAGAAAAGAAAAACACTTGATGACTAAGGACTATGCATGACACCTCCTACTTTGTCATGTGTACTAGATATACACTCCCACGTAGTTAACTAATAAGGATGAAAAGAAACAAAAATCTTCTATAACACTTCTCTTACTCTAGCAACAATAAGAAGCAATGTCTCAAAAGAAAAGTAAATTTCTTACTCACAAACCTTAAAGGTATTTTTGGCTAAACTCTCATAATTCTTCCATTAATTTCTCATATTTTATGACCGATATCTTAGGTCAGAAAGTCCAAAGATGTTCTTTGGCATTTAGTTGAGAATTTTCATGTAATATTTGCTTGAATGGAAAGGAGTACATATTTAAGTTTCATAATCTGCAGCTCTATTCAGGAATTTTTTGTGTGTTGTAGGAACCGATTTAGGTAAAGTCCTTTTAGAATATTATAAAATATAAAGTAAAAAACATGTATGTCAAATTTCATAAGATTTGGGCTCGAATTCAATTTACCAAGATTTTTCAAACATGACCCTGTTCTATGACAGATTTACTTTATTTTTAGGTTTAATTAAAACTCTACTCCTAATTTATACCCTTGAAAATAATATGTGATCTTTACTATGTTGTGTTAAAGATTATTATAGACACTTAAAAATTTACCATGTAAATTTTGGAGTCATGTATGATTTATGTGAAATTTTACAATAAAACCTGATTTCAGCATAGATTGTACCTTGTTTTCTATCAACTTCTAAAACTCATAAATAATTGTGTGAACCTGATTTCAAGTTCATATTTTTACATGTTATGATTCAGTATGTTATGTATAAATTTCAAAGGTTTTTATTACTCAAATCTTGAATTTTTCATTATAGGTTGTTTTTATGCTCAAATTGAAGTAGAGAAACTAGTTTAGGGAATTATTTTTATTTATGTATAAACACTGTAAAAATTTATGGATTTTAAGTATGTCAAACTAGAAGATCATATGTGATTGTCTAAATATTATTGTGATTTTAGCATCTATCTATGAATTATTAAAATTGTTGTGACTATATGTGACATTTTAAGTCTAAAAATGTTAGTTTAAGTGTCTAAAAACATTATCATGAGTATGTTTATTTATCTTATATGTTAATTTGACTTAAATGATTTAGATATGACATGCTCATGTTTAAAATTTATTATATGAGTCAAGTATGTATTAAATAAAGTTAATGGATGATAAACTTAAGGAATCAGACGTGTCGAGTGCAATGTGAAAGAGTTGGAGATCCCTAGAGTTATCCTTGTTGTTGGAGTTGTCTTTCAAAAGTGGGTAACTTCTACTCTCTATTATGTATGGATAATTGAATTAGTAAGTTATGTATGAAAATTTACTTATAGAAGCGCCATAGCTATAACTGGTACGCAGCTTTCGTATCGTGTGACGACCATAAGGGTGAGAGTGTCTGGTCTATGAAAGTAAGGTCTAGTGGGCAAGCGACTCCCACATTCCTTTACGTTATAGTATTGTCCAGGGTGAGCGTATTCGAATGACATTACCTTAATGTATTAGAGAGTACAGTTATCCCATTAGGCTTCTTATTTGGAGGAGTCATGATGTTATTTAAAATGTTTTTCAGATTACGATGACGTCGGAATGGATGTGCAACCAGTTGGGACAGACTTCCACTAGTTTTAAAAGATTACAGTATTGATAATAGTAGTACTCATAGACTATATAGTGAAATAAATTTACGTGATAAGTAATAGTATAATATAGAATAATGCATTGTTCATGTTTTGTAATAGTAATGAAGCTATATTTCAAGTAATTGTTTTATGTTTGACCTTTTTATATTTTCAAATGGTTACAATAAATATGTCAGTATGGTTTTGACTTGGAAATGTGGGAAAGACACATGAATAACACAAGCATGACTAGATTTTGAGAACAAACACATTTTAAGGAAAAAAATAACTCATGATCTTGTTTAGTTTTCCACTGCATTATAAAAAGGATTTAAAGAACAAATGCAAGTTAAGGGTGGCTCAGCTCCAACCTAGTTGGATCAAGGTGCCACAACACCTCTAGAATATCATATAGTGAAAGTACATGCTGATCAAAACTATTAAAATTATTAACTTAAGTAAATATGTATCAAGTAATTATAACTCTATAAAATTAGTTCTTCAATTTGGTCCAATTCAATTTGATTCTATCTCAATTCAGTTTCGGTAATATCCAACACCCATGCACATGACACTACTAGTTAGTAATAAAACATGAAAATGTTAAAGGGCCCGGTTATCTGCATCCCCAAATCTTCTAAACACACCTCATTTTTTTATTATTTGATTTAAAAAATTCAAAAAATAATAAAATACTCACTTTACCCTTATGAATAAAAAAAAACTCTCTTCCTTCTCTCCTCTCTCCACCCGTCTGCTTCTCCTCTTTTTTTTTCTTCTTTCATTCCTCAAACCTTGATTCGATCATTGGTGTGAATAATAATGACCCCCAAAAGGATTTAATCGTATGAAATCGTGTAAAAAGAACGAAAAAATAACAAAAAATCTTGAGGACCCGTTCAACCCTGGTTGGTCGAACACAAAGAGGTGTGTTCGACCACCAGGAATCGAACATGCTCGATTCCTGGTGGTCGAACACACCTCTTTGTGTTCGACCAACCAGGGTCGAACGGGTCATCAGATTTTTTGTTATTTTTTCATTCTTTTTATACGATTTCTACATGATTTTCACACGTTTATTTTGCATATTTAATTGACTAAATAAATGACTTTCATTATATTACGGTTTTATTTCTCAAATCTTTCAGAAAAAATAAATCTAAGGACCCGTTCGACCCTGGTTGGTCGAACACAAAGAGGCATCGAACACACTATAGCATGTTCAATTCCTGGTGGTCGAACACACCTCTTTATGTTCGACCCTAATCAGGGTCGAACGGATCCTCAGATTTTTTGTTATTTTTTCATTCTTTTTACACGATTTCACACAATTAAATCCTTTTGAGGGTCATTATCATTTTCACACCAATGATCGAATCAAGGTTTGAGGAATGAAAGAAGAAAAAAAAAAGAGAAGGAGAAGCAAACGGGTGGAGAGAGAAGAGAAGGAAGAGATTTTTTTTATTCATAAGGGTAAAATGGGTATTTTATTATTTTTTGAATTTTTTAAATTCAATAATAAAAAAATGGGGTTTGTTTAGAAGATTCGGGGGTGCAGATAGCCCGGCCCAATGTTAAAATATCTACCATGAGCACCTCTTAATATGCCCATCGATAATGTATAACGATCTCATCTCTTTAAATTATGAAATGTGAAATTAATAGATATGTCAAATCTCTGACATATTAGCGATAGACACATTTAATATGCCCACGATGGGTAGAGTAACATGATTGAATAAAAACAAACATTTCCTCATTTTCGCTAGGTTAAAAAAAAAAATCAAGACAAGAATGAAAAGAATATAAAACCACTGAAAATGAGAACTATCGATAGAAATGAAACAAAACATCTTTAAAAATACCATTATGGCAATAGTATCATTGATCACATCGAAGTCTATGCCAGTATTGTAACTGTGTTAAATTCCAGACACAGCACTTCTGACAATAGAGGAACATTGGGCATACATTTCAGTGAGAGAGAGAGAGAGTCCACCATCTTGAATTTGGTCATGAAATCCATCATGGACAGAATTAGGATGTCTTGTTTACGGCTGTCTGAAAACGACAACAATAGCAGTGCAATTATCTTTGCACAATCGTTCACGGACGGCTTCTCGCACAAGGCGACGACTCACTGTTGTAACTGGTAAGCCCTCCTGTAATAGGTGTCAAGAAATTTATCTAGCTTTTAAACTGAAACTGAAAAGAATGAAATAAACTTGGTTTCAAAGTAACATGTACGAAAAAGTTTTGATACAATGCTTAAGAACCACCTCACAATTATTTTTCGATGTAAACTGTGTATCTTTTTGGTGGAGGAAGGAAGCTCCAACAAGAAGGCAAAAGCTAAGGAGAAAAAAATAATAGGAATCGAAGAGTGTAGCAAACAAACCTTCAATAGCTTGTAAACAAAGTCAACAGCATCACTTGGTCCAAACACCTAAAAGTTGGCAAGCAATTCCTTCATATTTGTCATATTTTAGTAAAACAAAATGCAAATGAATTTGAGATCCTTTTGAAAAAATAGAGATTGCTAGACAGCTCTTAGAGATGGAGATATACCCCCCACAAGCCATCACAGCCAAGAATTATAAAGTGATCTCTCTCAGTAAGATCAAATGAATGAACATCAGGAATTGCAATGACGCCCACCTGAAAATCATTTTATTTTTTCAGAATATATGATCAAATAATTCAAGAAAATATATATTAGCTCAAGATGTAAACAACCCCCCCCCCCCCTCCCCACCCCACCCATGAAAAAGAAACTAAGTGTTTTACATGAGCTAATAATGTTGGAAATTTTGAATAGACTTCGCTAGAATCAAAGTTAAAAATCACTATGCCGTAACTTTTCATAAAGGCAATTTTCATCAATAACATATGGACCCATGCATGGCTCAAAAGCATGAGAGTAAACAAAGTTACCACATGTAGCTTGCATCCTGCATCCCTCACTTAATGTAAGAATAAAGGTGAAAAATGAAACTCAACATACAAATGAAAGAAAAATATATGCATGTTATAGAAGAAAGTGGAATGATGCAAATGGTTGTTAAAAGAGCAAGGGCCAAAAGTGGAACCTTCTTGAATTGCCTATCTCCGAAAGCTCTAGAAACTTCAAGTCGACCTTGCAATCTTCCATTTGAACCAACAGATCCACCAGCCTACAGAAATTAATATATTTTGATTTATTCATCCAAGTGCACACAGCCAGGTTGGGGTAAGGCGACCAACAGAAAAAGAATAGGCAGAAGCAGCAACTAAATTTTTCTTTGCTATAAAAATTAGCCAGATACACAAGTGTCCAATGCACTTGTCTAAAGTCTCCCATATGTACACGCAGAACACACACACATACAAATTTAACTATCTATAACACAGTCATCCTTGAGAAAAGGTATATTATTGCATTCAACAAAGAAAGCCACTTTTTCTAGTCCACTAAATGGCTAATTTCCCATCACTAAACAGTATTGGCTGTATAGGCAAATCATGAGAAAATTATAAAAACAAACTAAGCCTTAGTCAGAGATATGGGGTTAACTATATGGATCATATATCACCAAAGTACTTGGTGAAGACACATGTTCTCATTTATATTTAACTAACATATCAATTTTGATTGTTTCTTTCCAAGTCTTTTAGATCTTCCTCTTCCAGCATGCTCGGTCAAGACATGTGAGAAAATTATAAAAGCCCTTTTTCCCTTATTACTAACTTCAAAGGTTACATGAGCAATGTTAAAAAAAAAAATAGAATAAGAAAAAGATGCTAATCTAGTACTTAAAAAAGAAGAATCAGCATTCATGTAGCAGATCCAGCGCCAAGACATGCTCTACTTGCATTTATTAACAATGACATCAACTAGAAAGGATTATTTACTTTAATTTGAACAAGTTGCCAATGGTATCTACAGGAAATCACCTGCAAGGCTTGAATCTATCACTATAATGACAGCTTTGGTTATAGACAGAATATGAATCACTACAACATACAATGTAGCATTCAGGCATATTTATTCTCTCTATATTCACAACATAACACCACAGAGTCAACATTAAGTCTCAAAGGTTTTCAGAACATCACTTATCCTTCGTAGAAGTAACTACCTATTAATGTATTGAGAGAAAGGGACTTGTTCTCCATAACAGAGGCCTCCAATCATAACCATGAATAACTAGAAATAACCATCAATCATCTGATGTCAAAGAGAATGTAAAATCATACAACGAAAATGGAAGATCTCATCACAACATCTAATACAGACCTTCTGAATGCGTGCTCGTTCTTGTGGATATATGGCTTTATGTTCTCTTGTCAAAACAATAGCCTTTAATGGATTTGATGTGTCTCGACCACTCTGTGAGCTGTCTGCTGCAGATGATCTTGCCACCACAGCCTTTGCATCGCCAATATTAGCAATGAACACCTAATTAGAACATAAAAAAAAAAAATCAAAATTAAAAAATAATTTACTACAGATTCACAGTAGAAAACCCAACAGAATTACTCAAACAGACGGCACAGACAGGTCTTGTAAAGATGATCCAAAAGGTTATCTTTTACTTTAAAAAGTAGACATGTATGTGTAAGCTATCCCTACACCTTTTCATCTCAAACTAAGAATTATGATCAGACAATAGTCATAACTATGTGACAAAGCTTTACAGATGAACACAAGCCAACATGTAAAATTAAATAATAAAATCATGCGTTACAAAATTCTGCATGGCAATTTATTTAATTTCTCATTTCATCCAATAGATAGACTTCAATGTAGTTGATAGTTATATATTGATGTTAATTAGGTTGCTAATAAAAAAAAATCTTGTTTCGTACTGGAAAGTCAGTAAAAATAAAATCATTTATAAGTTTCTATTAATCGAGAGTTCTATTATGAAAATAATGCAAAGTTGAATCATCTTATTTATTTAAAAAATTGAAGAACCATACTCGAGAAAAAATACAAAAGAAGTCAAACTTGACATTGCTTATGGAACAGAGGGAGAACAATCAAGTACGGTAGTATACAATGTATAAGTACAGCCTGGAGAATCATTATCAAAACTTCAATAACTATGGCAGTTTGGTACTTTAAAAGATTTAATATAATTGCATTGGATTAAAATAAATTTGCATGAAAAGTAACTTACCCATGAAATCCAACATCGATACAGATGCAGACAAAAAAAGAATGGTATATAGTGTTCATGATTAATAACCAGCCATAAAAATCTATAGATGATCAAATTGAATACTAATCTGACATGTGGGAGTTGTAAGCAGTTTTCCACACATTGGCATTCAAATTCTTATCAATTTTCCGTAAATAAATCAATGTGAATTTTCACATATTATCCACATGAATAATACATTCAATAATAAGATTCTTCAATATATTCAACAGCAAAGGCTTGCATCTTATTCACATGAACAGTAATTATACATAATGGCAACCGAAAGTATAACTGACTAAGACCAATTAAAACGTTTCATGAATAGTTAAAATATGTAAAAGACAAGCAATAAATCAAAATATTTAATTATTAACCTATTAATAAAATGGAAGATCTTAAGAAAATTCAGACCATTACAGTCTTCTCTCTCAGAAAAGTTATACCAGCTATACCTGGAACTTTTTCATATCACAAAAGACACATATGTCCTCACTTCATCTAAAATATTTAACTCATGTTGCTAGAGATTTATATAAAATCCAAATATATACCCATCTACTCTTTGTTCCAAAGTCAATGTGGAGTATCTCAAACAACCTCTTTGGACATGCAATATACTGTTTCCTTCTACACTTAAGGATCACCCCAAATACATATGCAACTGGACTATCCACACTAATAATCATTCAAGAGATCAACTGTAATACCATATTTTCAAGCCTCAGGTTCATGGTGTCAGGTTGAAAAGTGAGACTTATTAAAACTATGCTCTTCTAGCACTACTTTACATTTGTCCACATATTGTGAGAATAATTAATTACATTGCTAAAAAAATCTACTATTCCTAATTATAACCCCTCCAGTTATATCATACATGCAGAGGCTATACTTCATTCTATATAACCAGAATTAATACCAGAAAATAATAATAAAACACCAACAATCTGACATAGATTACAATGCATATCAAATGATAGCAAACTTACTGTTTGTCCTAAAACCCAAACACATACAGCTGTAGCACCATCTTGCCATCCCCCTGTGAAGAAACCAAAGTAAAGTAGAAGTTGAGATAAATTTGACCGTAACAATGTAGAGAATTGTAGATTTTTATTAATTTTCAAGCATCTATAGAGATTATAGAAATCATTATGACCTACAATGAAAGTCATGAATATAAAATTCAATCAAGTGACATAACTGTAGGTCATGAAGTGCCTTTTTACATATTGATGCAAAAGATAGTACCTAGGAGTTTTAATAGCACAAAAGGAGTCAAATAATAGGTAATTTCACATATCAAATACACCATATAAACTCATCAGACTTGCAGCTAGAAACAAAATGTTTCAAGCAAGATGCAAGCAATTTATTGCATTGAGGTCAATATCAACAGTGATTCAGAGATAAATATATACCAAAAGTGCCATCAATCCATTTCAAGGTCCAAAAGACATTATGCTTCATAAAAGCTCAACTTCACAACACAAAAGCACATTAGAATTATCCACGAGAAAATGAAAATGAGATCTGGCTCTCAAAACATTCACAATCGTTGGTGTCTCTAACATGAAGCTCAATAAAGATAATAATAGTTTAGTTTGGGCTAATAATCTTTCTTTGAGCTTGTTCTATAATTTTAGTGTTAAGTATTCAAGAGCAAAGGGGATGAAAAGATAACACAAGAAGGAAACCAATCGAGAACCTGCAGAACTTTCTTGAAGGAGAGCCTCATCTGTTTTCCGGAATCCTATTCAGAAAGGAAAAATAACTAATTACAACCTAATATCATATGAGGTTTCTTGAAACAAACTTGACAAGTAAGAGAAGCCAGATCAGGAGCATACCATTAAGTATAGCCTTCTTTGCAGACTTAACATCCAACTGAAGTTTCACAAAAGAGCAATATTACTAATAGCATTATTGATTAAATAACTGAAACTGAAAATTCTACTCTAAAAAAATTAGATAAACAGACCAACTCACGTGGTAAGCCTGCTAAAAGCACATTCTTGTGCAAATGTTTCTGAGCATACTCCGCTGCTAATCGGCCTCCATGCCCATCATAAACCGCAAAATGCGCACATCTACAAGGCATAACAAATCAGAAAAAGGACTTCCATGGAGCACAAATGCAAGTAAAATAGAAACTAAACACACACACAAGCAACCAAAGAATAACAAAAAATCGCCTGAAAAATACAATCACTAGAAAGAAACTTGTAATAGGTGATACCTACTACAGCACAGAAAGCTACAAACAAAACAAATAACGAACGAATAATAAAAGTTCCACCATTAGATGGGGAAGAGAAGAAAATGGTTAAGATGAAGAAGGAACCTTAAACTTCCAGGGGATTCCAATGCGGCATCGAGAAGAACCACCCAAGCATCCTCCATAGAGTGGCGCAACCCTTTATCTTCAGCTGCGTCGGCTTCTAATGCAAAGAAACCCTTGTTTGCACTCGACGCTTCGGTGGTAGTACTCTGGCTCTTCAATTCTTCCTCCATTTTCAACTTTTTGTTGGCTGAGGAGGAATCGGAAGCGCTGAACTCATTAGCGCGTTTAAGGTCTGCCATCATTTCGGCGGTGCAATTGGATTGTGGTGCACTCATGGATGAGTATGACACAACTCAAGGAAATCAACACTGCTTCATCTATTGCTCTTCTACAATCAGACCTAGGTTCAACATCAAATTCTACCTAATACCGTTTTAATAATACTTCTGTTTATTTAATCTTAGGCAAAAACTTCCGTGCAACTGGTGCACCATGCAATCCGCATTTTTATGTTATAAATATAGTACATTTATGTTATAAATGTAATACCTTTATGCATGTTCATTTTAAAAGGTACAAATATTTGTATATAAAGGTACTATATTTATAACATAAAGGTCTTCCGTGCAACTCTGTGCACCAGTTGCACATAAGTGTTACTCTTAATCTTAATATTTGTATTATATAATTATTCAGATATATATATATATATATATCTATTAACTATATAAAAGTATGAATGTTTCTTATAAAATATGGATTATCTAATATCTCCTTAGTAAAGATTATTATTTAAGGTTATAATAGTAATTTAAGATTTTCTTATTTAAATAATTTTATATAGAAATTGTAATCCAAAATCATATAGAATTCTATTATGAGTAGGACTCTAATTTAATATAGATCATATATCCTTATTAAAGATTATTATTTAAGATCATGATAGTAATTTAATATTTTTTATTTGAATAAATTTATATTAGAATTCTAATATTAATTAATTATCTTATTTTCACTTTATAATTTAATTACTTTATATTAAAATTCTATTTATTATTTTTGTATTTAATAATCTAATATTAGAATATATCATAATTTTTATTATTTAAGGTCATAAATAAAATTTAGAATTTTCATATTGAAATAATTTTATATTAGAATTTTATTTAATATTTTAATATTTAATAATTTTATAGCAGAATATTTCATGATTCTGTTTATAAGGCAGCTAATTATTTGCACATATAATATTATAATAATATAGTTATGTTTCTCCTATTTCTTACGGCTTCATTTGTTTATTTTTCTTTCTTCCTTTGTTTTTTTATTTTTTATTTTTTTAATAAAAGCAACCATATACTCTCCAATTTCGAAGGATTAATTTAATAATTTTATATTAAAATTTTAATCCTAATTCTAATAGAATTCTAATAATTCTGACTTTTACATGTAATTTAATATTTGTAATTGCATTATAAGGAGTACTCTTTCAAATACATCTTCACCAAATTATATTATTTAAGGTTATGATAGTAATTCAATATTATTTTATTTGAATAACTTTAATCATTGATTTTGAACATATGTATGGTTAGGATTTGTCTGATACCGTAAAATGATTCAAATTTAAAGTTCATACGGCAAAGAAAAACATGTTAAATTTTCTACAAAAATTCAAGCATATTTCAGATGGGAAAATGTTTTTAACCTTTTTTTTTTTAATAAAAGAAAAACCATTTACTCTCCAATTTCTAAGGACTAATTTAGTATTTTTTTTATATTAGAATTTTAATCCTAATTCTTATAGAATTCTAAAAATCCTAGATTTTACCATGTAATGTAATATTTTTAATTGCATTATAAGGAGTAGTCATCCAAATTCACCTTCACCAAATTATATTAGGCTCCATTTAGATGCAAGAATTTGAGGAGGATGTGAAATTCCCCGCAGTAAATTCATTGGTGGTGTTTGTATAGATGCGGATTTGAAATCAATTAATTTCATTTTAAACTATTTTTTGATCAAAATGAGTGGATTTCACATTCACCCCACTTGAGGTTTATCAATTTATGAATTTATTTCTAAAATACAAAATAAGAAAGAAGTGTTTGAATGCATTCATTGCGCAACTTTGAGATTTGAGTACGAATCACCTACGGTTTACTGTAATAATGAAAAAATTAAGTTCACAAAACTATTGAGGATCCAATTGAAGTATTGGATATGTTTACTTTTGAGTCTGAAGAGAAGTTTGAATTTTTTAAAAATATTTGTTCATACAATTATTGGTCATACTCTTTCTGATAAGAGACATAGAATAATGTATTGTTATGGATGTTATGACTCATTACAATATCAATTTTGATATCGAGGGGTGAAACAACTTGACATCAAAATTCATAAAACTTAAACTACATGGATCCAATAGAATTCAACGAAAAACATTGAACAAGAACAAAGTACATCTTTCTATTATTACTGGTTTTATTACATTTGGTTGTTTTCATCTTATTTCTTATTCTCACTTACGTACAAACATATAAAGATTATTTAAACTTTTAAATTTTCTTATTAAAATTTTATTTGATTTCAGTTAACATTCAAAGTGTTATTGATATTTCGACCATACCAAAAAAATTCTTCGGCAGAAGACATGATTTCTCAAGAACAACACAATATGAATGTTAAATGAATTTATTTATTTAAATACAACAACTAAGAATTTTAAGAACTAATTATGTTGTTTAAATTTGTCAGTTGTTGAGAAAGAAAGTGGAAAAAAAATCTCATGTAGAGAAATTGTTGCTACAAACTTCAAATTAGAAATCCATATCAATCAATACTTTTACATGTCGAATTGTTACAACAATATGTAGTAGACAACTATATAAAATTGGACACAATAAGATTAGATTATTTTCGACGCCACCAAATCAATATGCAAGCTGAGTTATATCAAAGAATCATGGATAATGTCTTCAAAGGAGAAATCAGAGGTGGTGAAATTAAAAAAAAAATTCTTCTATTAACATTTATTAGTGGACCAAAATGACAAAGATATCTTCATTCTTTAGTATTAGTACATAGATTTGGAAAACCAAGTCTCTTATGATAATGACTTGCAATCCATAGTGGAGTGAAATAAAAGAAAAATTGTACAATGTTCAAACACCTACCCAAAAAAATGAAAAGGATCTGATTGATGAAATCAAACAATTCGAAAATGCTATGTAGGTCTCTATTCAAGAACCAATGTGGAGAATTTTTTTAATTCAATTTATATGAATCTCTTTTAGTTATCAACTTACAACATGTACCCAACCAACAAAGCTTAACTTATTGGGAAAATCAAAAATTTTAAAAATATTTTGACATATGATCATGTTGGGATTTTAATGTTTAGATTTTGATGAGACAAACCAAGCTTTTAATAGGAAGTTTTGAGTACCCCATTTTTCACATTGTTTACGTGATAACATAGACTAGAATTGAGTCTTGTGATAGAAGCTGAAAAGTGAAGGTACACATGCATACAAATGCTGCATCAAAGATTTAGAACGAAGCTACTGCAAAGAAGCATATACAACATACTGCAAGAAAGCAGTCACTGCAATGCAGCATAGTGAGAAAGAACGACATGCAAAGTCGCTGCAAGAAAGAGTTTACAGGGATACTGCTGTAAGATACAGTAGTGCTGCAAGAAGGTACTGCAAGGTCTCTATCACAGCAGCACTACGAAGAACAATCAGCTGCAAACAGACCTAGGATACAGCGCTAAGTACACTGCTCAGATAGCCAACAACGCCAACGACAAACAGCATAAGTATCCTACTATCCGAAGAAAGGATAAATGCAGTACGAGGAACAAAGACTCATGCAAGAGGAAACAAGAGTCGTTCAAAAAGATCAAAGTGGCAGACACGGAGCCAATGCCAAGACGCCATGTGGACTGACGCACCGTAGAAAGCTGCGACCATCTATCACCGCATTAAATGCTCTAAAAAGAGAAGTCTAGTCGCATTAAATGCAAGCCATGCCTTTGATCAAGGACTTTTTGAAATTCAAAATGAGAAGATATCTCCTTCAACGGATATCTACTCTACAAGTATAAATAGAGGATGAGGAACACTGAAGAGACTACTGGAAAATCGAACAACTGAAACATTTGCAAAAAAAACTCTCAAGCTTACAAGCTATACTCTCTCAAGAAGTCTCTCATTTTCCAGTCACTCAACCTCTGAGAAGTGAAGCAAGTTCAAGTCGAAAGATCCTCTGAAGGATTCAAAAGCTCACTTCACCGCACCAGTTGAAGAACAGATCTAAATACTTTTAACCTCTGTCCTGTGTGGTTAGGTTGTTTTAGGTATCGAATAGTTGACAGGAGAAATCCTTGTTGTTTGTATAGTTGTCTAGTTTTAGGCAACTTCCCTATGTGGGAGTGTGAACCCTGTGTGGGTTAGCCTTTAGAGTTCGTAGGAGTTGTGTGAACACTGGACTCTAGTAGGTGGTCACTTTGTAAGTTGATAGATTGTTAGGGGGTCCTGTAAATCAATCTTGCTTAACAAAGTTCCTGCTCGAGGTAGCAGTAGAGTGGATGTAGAAGGCTTACACCACCTTCGAACCACTATAAGCCATAAGTGTTTTATTGCTTTATTATCTGCGTTTTACATTTCATATCTATATTTGTCATAAGCATAAAACATCTTGAAAACGATCATATTTGAGAAAACCAGCCAGCCTTGTGTCACAATATATAATTTCCGCTGCGTATAAAACTCTAAGTTACAGCGTGCAGCACTGCATCCTAGTGCTGTAAGCAGTAACTGGCTGGCGCTGTAAGTTCAAGTAACTTACATAACAGTAAGTTTTAACAAGTTTTCAAAATCGACCAAGGTTCATTCACCCCCCTCTGAACCTCGGACACCACTTGGGACCAACATATCATGCCTCCAAAATAATACTCACTCTGTATTTCACAATGTTTCGTACAAGTGAAGAAATATAGAGAATTTCCTGAGAATTTCCTGAGCATTTCCTAAGCATTATGTATAAGATATACAAAGAAAATGTTGGAAAGACAAAAATAAAGGAGGTGTAATTGGATTTATAAGTCTCACAAATCCAGTAGAAGAAGAAACATATTATCTCATGTTATTCATAAATCATGTAAAAGGACCAACATCTTTTGAATATTTGTTGATGATGTATGGTAGACAATGTACTGCTTTCAAAGTCGTACAGAAAAGAGGTTTGTTGGAAGTTGATCAAAATATTACAAAATGTTTGAATGAAGTTCTGTTTTTCAAATGTCATACAAATTACGAAGAATGTTTGCAGTAATTTTAGTGTATTGTGCACCAATATATGTGAAAGTTTTATCAAATACATTGTTTGAAATATTGTCTATTGATTTCAAACAAGAACCTGACACATTACAAGTTTCGAGTACTTTGAAAAACTCAATTCTTTTCTTGAACAACATGGGAAAAGACACAAGTTCATATGATCTTGCTAATGTTCCTAATTATTACTAAAGCTTACGTAAACAATAATTTACCTAGAAAGATAGTTGATATGAAATGTGAATTGATATACCTAAACAAGATCAAGAAGCTATACATAACCTAAATATCGAACAACATAAAACTTTTTCAATGATCATAGATTGTGTAAATTAAGGAAATGGAGGATTTTTTTTCATCGATGGGTCGAACATATATATGTACTAACAAGGGTAAATGAAAGTATAATTGTTCAAACTTCAAAAGGAGGACCAATGATTTTTAAGGAAAATCACGATCATAATTGAAGAGTAAGTCATTTATCTTCTATAAAAATGAATGAGAAAAAAATATAAATTTAATCCCAAGAAAAAAGAAGAGTAAGAATAAGACACAAAAGACAATCAAAAAAGAAAATATATGATTAAGAGTCAATACACAAACATATTATCTTTCATTTCAGAATTTCGAAACTCATTATTATTATTATTTTGATTATTTGATTTTTTTTCTAGATCTTGATTTCTTAGGAATAGAAGAACCCGATTTTATTAATCTAATGCAATAATGTTTTTTCTACACTTTTAACAAATCTCAAATTGATGTTCTTGGTTTTTAATTATTTGGGTTTTACATGCTATATATTACACTTAACTTTTATATGCTTCAACGAAAATTAAAGACCAATTACACTAACTTTAATACACTTGAAAAAAAAATTAAAGATCATTAAGTGATGAAAAAAAAACCACAAGATCAAAGAAACAAATGCATGCAAATAATTATAATAACAATAATATCAACAACAAATTTTGTCCTCCACGTGCAAAGCACGTGTTGTCTACTAGTATATATATATATATATATAAATGGAATGAACTAGAGAATTATAGTAAATTGGATAATTCAAAATTTATTGGTATAAAATAGTTGGTTCGAATCTTCTATTACATTTGATGTTTAATCTTATGTTTTATATTATTTAATATACATTATGTATTGATTAATGATATAAAATATTATTTTTATCACATAAAGGTTTTACTTTATCTACATAAATATATTACCTCACTTAATTAAAATATAGCATACGAGTACTACTTGTATCACGTAAAAATATTAATAATATAACGTAAATGTATTAATACATATATTTAAAGGTATTATCTGATTTTAATTAAAAAATGATTTATGTTATTTTAATTAAATATATTAGTATATTACACTCAACTAAAAATATTGTGGGAATAACCCTTTGACCAAATTTTAAAAGGTAAAATTTAAATAGAAAAAGAAAACTAAAATAAAAAATTTAAATTAGATCCATATATTTTTTAAAAATTACACATTAGCCCCCATTAACTTAAACCTCAAAATTGATCTATTTTTCCCAAATTCACAGTAAAACCTAAAACCCAATACTACCTTGCCTCTACTCCACCATTGCCGGCACCGGTGTTGCCGTTCTCGAGATTATTTATCAGTCGTTTCGGTCAGGTATGTGCCTTCTCCAATTTCTTCCATTTGTCTTCTTACTTTCAAGGTTTTTGCTGAATTTTTCTTTGAAAAGTTGCAAACAATAATCATTTGGTTATTAGATTTTTCGATGAACCTCTAGATTTGGTTATTTTAAAAATTGCAAACAATTTCTTATTTAATACTTTTGTTGTCTCTATTGATTTGATTTTAATTCTTTTGTGAGTGGGCGAGATGCACAAAGTCCGATCAGAGGAGGTTCCTCAGAGTGGAAATAGACGTGCTATCTTTTCTCAGTAAGGGAATCAGTTTAATGTGGAAATGTCAGGATAATGGGTGGATTTGTCCATCCAAATTATGATCACTTGTTCCGACTTTAAATATATTTGATACACCAACCCATAGAACTAGTTGGCAACTTTACAATGCCAAGACTTTTTTTTTGGATTATGTTATAGCTTTTGGTTATTAGATTTTTAGATGAACCTCTAGAATTATTAATATGTTTTTATCTTGTTATTATGTTCGTATTTCGTAAGGAAGAGAATAAATAGCACACACAATTCTAACATTTGAATCTAAACAAAAAGTGATAGAATTAGATTGTGAAATGTGAATATCTTGTAACTTAAATGCTGATATGAACAAATTGTGAAAAATAAATTAACATAAATGTTGACTACGTATAAATGCAATTGGAACTATATTGGAGTTTATCTATCATAGTTTGAGAGTCATTGTGTGTTTACATCCCTTTACTCTATCAGATTTCATATGGTTGATTTGTTCTTTTTAGGTTTTTTATTGAATGAAAAATCTGATTTTGAATTTGATGCATTAAGGTTGACAGATCTAGACTAGATGAACTAATGGTATATAAGTTAGGGTGGAAAATTAGTTAAAATTAGGAGACAAAGTGTGTGTGTTGATGAGTTATTAGCTACGGTGCAACTGACATTTGCATTTGTAGAAAAATAGAGAAAAATGAAATTAAATCTACAGACAAGTATGTTGGGATTTCAGTGTTTAGATTTTAATGAGACAAACCAAGAATGTAATAGGAAGTTTAAGTACCCCATTTTTCACAATGTTTAAGTGAAAACACAGACTAGAATTGAGTCTTGTTGTAGAAGCTGAAAGATGGAGGTACACATGCATACAATGCTGCATCGAAGATTTCAGAACGAAGCTGCTGCAAGAAACCGTTACAGCAATACTGTAAGAAGGCAGTTGCAACATTGCAACAAAGTAAGAAAGAACGGCATGCATCAATACTGCAAGAAGGTCTAAGTTACAGCAGCGCTGTAAAGAACAAATAGCTGCAAGTAGACCTAGGATACAGCGCGAAGCTTTCTACTCAAACAGTCAACTGAAGAAGTATCTTGCAATCCGAGGAAGGATAAATGCAGTACGAGGAACGAAGATTCAAGTAAGAATAAATAGAATCGTTCCAGAGAAGATCAAAGTTGCAGACACGGAGCCAATGCCAAGATGCCACGTGGACTAACGCGCTGCAAAAAGCTGTGAGCCGCAACCACCGTATTAAATGCTCCAAAAAGAAAAGTCAAGTCGCATTAAATGTAAGTCATGCGTTTGATCAAGTACACTTAAATTCAAAATGGGAGATATCTTCTTCAACGGATATCTCCTCTACAAGTATAAATAGAGGATGAGCAACCCTGAAGCTAAAAACTGAAACATTTGCGCAAAAACTCTCAAGCATTCAAGCTATACTTTTTCAAGTCTTGGTTTCAGTCACTCAACCTCTGTGAAGTGAAGCAAGTTCAAATCCGAAAGATCCTTTTAAGGATTCAGAAGCTCACTTCACCGCACCAGTTGAAGAACAAATCTATATACTTCTTAACCTTATTGTTGTGTGCTTAGGTTGTTTTAGATGTCGAACAGTTGATATGAGAGATCCTTGTTGTTTGTATAGTTGTCTAAGTTTTAGGCAGCTTCCCTGTGTGGGAGTTAGGAACCCTGTGTGGGTTTGCCTTTAGAGTTTGCTGTTGATGTGTGTACGCTGGACTTTAGTAGGTGTTTAGCTTTGTAAGTTGATATATTGTTAGGAGTGTCCTATAAATCAATCTTGCTTAACAAAGTTCCTGCTCGAGGTAGCAGTAGAGTGGACGTAGAAGGATTACACCACCTTTGAACCACTATAAGCCATAAGTGTTTTATTTCTTTCTTATCTACGCTTTATCTTTTATATCTATATATGTCATAAAGCATAACACGTTTTGAAAAGGATCATATTTGAGAAAACCAACCTTATGTCTTAAAACTATTTATTTCTGTTGTGTATAAAACTCTAAGTTACAGCGTGCATCACTGCATCCTAGTGCTATAAGCAGTAACTGACTGGCGCTGCAAGTTCAAGTAACTTGCAGAACAGTAAGTTTTAAACATATTTTCAAAATCGACCAAGGTTCATTCACCCCCCTCTGAACCTCGGACACCACTTGGGACCAACAAGTGGTATCAGAACGAGTTGGGTTAAAAACCAACTTATCTGGTCATCTACCCAGATCCACCTTTATCTCGCTGTTTTCTTTGCATCCTTAAAATCTCATTCTTACAGCATATCATGGATTCCTCTAATTATAAGTTACCCATGTTTTCCATAGAGGAATATGACGATTGGAAGATAAGAATACAGGCATATCTTTCAGCGATGAATGATGAGATGTTGACGGTCATCACCGAAGGATCGATTATCCTTATGAAGGTGAACCCCATGCTCGGCAGAGAAATGGAAGAAGGAACACAACTACCACCCAACTTCCTGGTCAAACTAAGACAAGAATGGAACAATGAAGACAGGAAGAGAGCCAACCTAGACAATGTGGCTAAAAATGCTCTATTCATCACCTTGGATAAAAGTACATTCAGTAAAGTCAAAACTTGCAGAACGTCCAAGGAAATTTGGGAAAAGTTGGAACAAATATGTGAGGGGACAGAGCTCACTAAAGATAATAAGATCTCCAACTATTTGAGCTCTTCGAGATGAAGAATGAAGAGACTCTTGAGCAACTAGATTTAAGATTCACATCCATTGTGAATGAACTAGAAGCTCTGGGCAAGCACTACACTCAAAAGGAGAAGAACATGAAAGTGCTTAGAGCCCTGCCCACAGAGTGGGATAGCAAGACCACTGCCATGAGAGTGTCCATGGATTTGAAATCCATGAGTACATTTGATCTATTCTCCGACCTCAAAGCATTCGAATATGATATCAACAGACGGAGAAAGGAGATAGAAGAATCGAGCTCCAAAGTTACAGCGCTAACTGCCAGAGGATCTAAAGATACAGCAACCACAAGTTGCAGCAAGCAATCAGAGGTTGCAGTAGAAGATGCTGACGAGGACATGGCTCTTCTTCTAAAGAAATTTAGAAGATTCATGAAGAGCAACAACAACAACAACAACACCAACCTCAATAAGAGGAATGACTTCAGAAGAAGTCATCCACTTCCTCAGGTATCCCTCTTTCCTCGCTCAAATACAACTGATCTTGATTTGTGCTATAACTGCAGGAAGCCTGGACATTATGCCAAAAGCTGTCCACACCCAACGGTGCACAAATACCCAGAAGGAGAGAGAGAACAGAGGAAAGAAAAGAGAAGAGAGGATAGGCACACGCTTCGAGCTCTCATTGGAAAGATGGAGAAAGCCAAGGATTCAGCAGTCTCAAAGGAGATACTGAAAGTTGCAGAATCCTCTGACAGCGACACTGAAACCTCATCTTCTGATGAAGAAGCACTGATATGCTTGATGACAAACAACTACGAGGACAATGATGATGAAGAGGTAACTTACCAACCGCTGTCCATACCAGAAAAAGATGAGCTGAACATGATCCACTTTTTAAAGAGGATCATGAGTGATTTCGAGCAGATTAACTCAACTCATGAGGAGCTAAAGATTGAGAATGAAAATCTAAGAATCAACAATGAGATCCTCGAAGGTAAAAATATTGATATTGCTAAAATGCTTGCTGCATGTGAGTCTGATAACTCAAGGTGCGGTAAGCTACAAAAAGAGGTCTCAAGGCTAAGTCTGCTGGTCACTAAGCTAGAAACTGAGAAGGAGAACTTGCAGTCTACGATCAGAATGTTTAGCAAATCAGCTAAGGATGCAAGAGAGTGCATAAGTCAAAGCAGAAGCCCATTTGAAAAATCGGGTATAGGTTACAACACTCACACCTCTCAGGATACAGCAAATTCATCCAAGGTTGTAAAATTTGTTCAAGCTGAAACATCAATGGAGAATGAGTTGCCCTGTAACTCAGAAAAGATCTTGAACAAACCAGCATTGATGGATAAGGGGAAGAAACCTCAATGCTCAGCTGCAGGAAGTAAGCCTGCATCTAAGAACTGGTTGTAGCAGAAGCTATCTACTGTAAGCAGCAAGAAGATGCAACAACCCACAAAGTTGCAGCACAAGAGAAAGTTTCCCACCTATACTAAGACTTATATGTCTAAACCTCAAAGAGGATATACTCAAGGGAAGTATGGTGGAAGACCACACTTCAAGTAAGTAATCTTGTTTAATATGTTTTACTTCTCTTATAATTAATTCTTCTACTTACTCACGTATGATATAAATTGTTGAGATCTATCAAGAATAACAATTTTACATTTACAATTCTTCTATATTTAACATAAATCAATTCAAATTTGCACTCAAGGAATTAATGACAAATTTTAGCTCAAAATTCACTCGAGAACTCAATAACGATAAGAGTAGCGTTATAACGAAACACATAGCGTTATATCGATAAAAAACTCAAAATTAACATCCGTCTTGCGGAACAATCTCAAAACCATCTTAGATATGTACTCAAGGAATTAATGATAACTTTCAACTAAAAATTCAACCGAGAACTCAATAACGATAAAAGTAGCGTTATAACGAAACATATAGCGTTATATCGATAAAAAACTTGAAATCAACATCTGTCTTGCAGAAAAATCTCAAAACCATCTTAGATATGTACTTAGAGAATTAATGGTAAATTTCAGCTCAAAATTCACTCGAGAACTCAATAACGATAAAAGTAGCATTATAACGAAAACATATAGCGTTATATCGATAAAAAACTCAAAATCAACATCCGTCTTGCGGGATAACCTCAAAAACATCTTGGAGTCGATATACGTTTATTTTATTAGGTCTTGTATGAAAAGAATTTCAAAAGTAATTAATCTTGTTTAATATGTATTCCTTCTCTTATAGTCAATTCTTCTACTTACTCACATGTGATATAAATTGTTGAGATCTATCAAGAATAACAATTTTACATTTACAATTCATCTATATTTAACATAAATCAATTTAAATTTTTACTCGAGGAATTAATGAAAAATTTCAACTTAACGATAAGAGTAGCATTATAACGAAACACATAGCGTTATATCGATAAAAAACTTGAAATCAACAACTGTCTTGTAGAACAATCTCAAAACTATCTTAGGTATGTACTCAAGGAATTAATGGTAAATTTCAGCCCAAAATTCACTCGAGAACTCAGTAACGATAAAAGTAGCGTTATAACGAAACACATAGCGTTATATCGATAAAAAAACTCGAAATCAACGTCTGTCCTTATCCTTTATCAAATTAAATTCAAAGTATTGATTAACAGAAAGGAACTTTGATAAGTTTTCTACATAAAACTAATTTGATTACATTAACACAAACAATAAGAACTAAGTGGTGTTAATACACAACACGCTTCACTTTTTTTCCTAAAGAACAACAATCAGATCCTCTATTTCATATCGTATTTAAACACAATTAATGTATGTCGTAATTACAATAATAATGTCATCAACATACACATGAAGTGATTTATATTCCATAGTATACAAATAATTTGAAATTGTGGTAGTTTTTGTAATTATACAATTAAAGAATCAAATCTATTTTGCTACCACTCAACTCTCAAGTCTGTGTGTGATGAAATCCAGTTCATTACACAAACCTTATATTCGTATAGGATAGTATTGTTGTACACATTCAAACACATATAAACTCACCACCATTTCTAACTCAGCTCACCTGTTCTCCAATCAAATCCAACCCCATTATCAAAAAGGACACCCCTTGAAACAACAAGTAGTAGAAATGAATCCCTTGTGCAGACAACAAGCTTCTTGTAGCTGCAGTTAATAGTAGAAAAGCAAGTGCCAGTTCACAACCGCCGGTTTCTGCTCCTTTTGCTCGCTTATTCTCCACAACATCTTAGATATGTACTTAAGGATTTAATGGTAAATTTTAGCTCAAAATTCACTCAAGAACTCAATAACGATAAAAGTAGCGTTATAACAAAACACATAACGTTATATCGATAAAAAACTCGAAATCAACAACCGTCTTGCAGAACAACCTCAAAACCATCTTAGATATATACTCAAGGAATTAATGACATATTTAAGCTCAAAATTCATCTTAGATAACTCAATAACGATAAGAATATCGTTATTCATAACATATAACATCCTCAGAGTCGTTATGACAAAGTTACATGTCGTTATGAAAAATTTAGAATAGGAAGAGAGTCTTAAAACAAAAAAATGACACAAATCCTGGAATAAGATAGAATTATAATATGATTGTTTTCATAAAATTCAGAAACACGATAATGACACAGTGTCGTTACGAGTTAAATATAACAATTGAAGATTCGTTATGACAGTATCCAAACAAAAAAATAATGATTTCATCAAAAATTTGTGTTCTATAATTGCATTGTAGGATTTTATAATTACAAAAGTAGACCCATATTTGTATAGTCATAAATCATACTTTTTTTCCCAAAAGAAGTTTTTCAATGAAACCCTTGTAATGTGCCCCTTTTTTTTGAGATTGAGATTGTCAATACCATAAATTTTCAGAAAGTAAAGAAAATGAGAGTGTCAAACTCAAGAATCAACATCAATGGGATTGATCAGTTTTCAAAAGTGAAAGGAAATGCAAGAGTGATCAAAAAAATTCTTCCCCCTCATATCATACGTGTTTTGGTTGGTGGTTTGGTGGGGGTTTCTTTTGTGCAAATAAAACTTCTTCATATTTATTAAAAACTCCCCGAATTTCTTCTTATTTAAAAATTTACCTTAGTTTGAGTCAATGGGCTATTTAACTAAGAATTTATAAAGATGGTCTTTTTAAATAATATTTTATGTTGAATAGGTTATTTAAATAAAGGCCCATAATAAAAGTTCCACCATATTAGATGGGGAAGAGAAGAAAATGGTTAAGATGAAGAAGGAACCCTAAACTTCCAGGGGATTCCAATGCGGCATCGAGAAGAACCACCCAAGCATCCTCTATAGAGTGGCGCAACCCTTTATCTTCAGCTGCGTCGGCTTCTAATGCAAAGAAACCCTTGTTTGCACTCGACACTTTGGTGGTAGTACTCTGGCTATTCAATTCTTCCTCCATTTTCAACTTTTTGTTGGCTGAGGAGGAATCGGAAGCGCTGAACTCATTAGCGCGTTTAAGGTCTGCCATTTCAGCGGTGCAATTGGATTGTGGTGCACTCATGGATGACACAACTCAAGGAAATCAACACTGCTTCATCTATTGCTCTTCTACAATCAGACATAGGTTCAATATCAAATTCTACCTAATACCGTTTTAATAATACTTCTGTTTATTTAATCTTAATATTTGTATTATATAATTATTCATATATATATATATATATGGAATGAACTAGAGAATTATAGTAAATTGGATAATTCAAAAATTATTTGTATAAAATAGTTGGTTCGAATCTTCTATTACATTTGATGTTTAATCTTATGTTTTATGTTATTTAATATACATTATGTATTGATTAGTGATATAAATTATTATTTTTATCACATAAAGGTTTTACTTTATCTACATAAATATATTACCTCACTTAATTAAAATATAGCATACGAGTACTACTTGTATCACGTAAAAATATTAATAATATAACGTACATGTATTAATACATATATTTAAAGGTATTATCTGATTTTAATTAAAAAATGATTTATGTTATTTTACTGAAATGTATTAGTTTATTACATAATGACATTAGGTGTGTGTACCATATAAAGGTATTAGTTGCATCATATTAAAATATTACTTCACTAGTATATGTCTCGTGCGATGCATGGGGATATAAATTTTATTCCCTCCATTTTAAAGTAAATGTCGATTTGAAGTTTTTGTCATAGATTAAGGATCATAAAAATTGGACAAATATATCCTTATCTAATCAAGGAATTTAGGATTCAAAATTGAAAAGAGAATTAAATTAATTCCATAAAAAGTATCACATTAAATATTTTAGCTAATGAATATTAATAATGATCATTTGGGAATAAAATTGCATAAAAGCCTAAATTTGACACATAATTTGAAACAAAATTTAAACTCTAAACGACACTTATTTTGAAATGGATGGAGTACTATTTTAATGTTTTGATATGAATATGTTGAACATGAAAAATAATAAATTTCTTGAGATTACTTTCAATTTAATTTGTTACCCATTTGATGCTCAAATATTTTGATATTAACAAAAAAAAAAAATCAAGTTCTTAAGAATATTTTAATCTCATTGATACTCATGTTGTGTATAGATATATAAATTTCAACTATTGTAATTTTTGATATAAAATTGTTGATCATGAAAAATAATATAGTTTTTCAAAGTCATTTCTTTTAATTCAATATCATATAATTTATGAATTTTAAATATTTCATTTATTCATCATATGTTTTCTAACAACTTCAATAATTGTATTTGTCATAGTTAATCTAGAAAAAAATTATTCAATCATTTTCATAATGAGTGTAAAATTGTGATAGTGTCTTATATTTCAAAAGTAAATTTCTAAATTTAACATACCATTAAAAAAAATTCAAATGACTTAAATCATAATTTCTCTTTTACAAAATGTTTTTAAAACAAAGCTATAGAAATTGGTTTTATGTAATATTTATGTTAATGCTTAGGAAATAATAATATAAAAAAGTATCCATAAAAGTTTTTGATTTCAACATTATTGATTTTTTAGATTTATATAAAAATAATAAAAATATAAAAAATGGCAAATGCTACATAAAACAAAAACGATTTCATAAATTTTTAAATATTATAACTAATAAGATTAAATTTAGAAAACTCCCAATAATTACAATTTTTTAAAAAAGGTGTCTTGGTTATAAAATATTTCCTAAATTTATAATTATAAGATATGAATATTAGATTGAGAAAATTACCTATAGTAATTCTATTTTTATAATATATCTCGATGTTTGTAGTTTTCTTGAGTAACATAATATATGATTTTAAAAATAAAAAATAAATAAAATAATATATTAAAATTTTGATAAAATATTATATAGATTAAAAAACATTTTACTAAATTCATAAATTTGATAAATGTGATGATTAGATTAGGAAAATTACATATTATTATGAAATTATAGAAATTATTTCTGATTTTTTAAAATGTCCTAAATATATAAGGTGGTAACATTAGATTGTGAAAACAACTAATGATATGTTTTGTTTTTTCATTGAATAAATTAAAAAATATATATGATTTTAAAATATAAAGTAAATACAAACAATAATAAAAAATTATTCAAATATAAAGTAAATATGATTTTTAGATTTAGATACACATTATATATATATATATATATTGTGTGTGTTTATGTCCACAGATTTTGGTATTTTAGCAACATAATAAGTACTCATTTAAATATAACAAAATCCTTATTATATGATATATCAAATTTCAATACATTGAAATGTCGTCTATCAAATTGATTAGAATAAAGAAAATGATAATTTGATTATAAATTATATTTATATATAGTATTGATTGATTATGCAACCGAATGATATTACAATCTATTATTAATTTATATCAAGATATTCTAATATATATTATAACACCCAAATTAATTAATTAGAGTATAATAATATATATATATATATATATATATATACATGTATTCAAATAATTAATTAGATAGAGGACTAAGTAATTATATGTAGTAAATAGTTAAAAGTTCCAGCAATTAATTAAGTAAAGGAGAAACATTTTTTTATTATTATTGCTTGCTCAATTCTCAGCCTTACACCATCACGCCACCACCTGCTTCTTTTATCCATGCACATGACACCTGTTATGTTATTTTGTTTGTGTGTGAAAAGGGGGGTAATTAAAAAGGGTTGCAAGACAATAGTATTACACAGCCTTCTTGCTTCTCGTTTTCTCTCCCTCTCTCGAGTCTCCTTCTCTTTCACTTTCACAGGTATATCTCTCTCCCCCTTTCTTTTTCGTTTCAAGTTTGTTATGGCTGCCCTATTTTTGGTCGTTGCTGCCACCAAGTGAGTTGGGGTGTTGGGCTGGGGGTAGAGTCGTCGGGGCGCGGGGCGTGCAGGGCGCCGGCGCGCCAGGTCTGTTCTGAGGCTGGTCGACAGCCACTTTTCGTGCTGAGTTTGGGTGAGTTGTAGTGTAGCTATGGGGTGTTTTTGGGTCGTCTGGGTAGGTCGTAATCTGATGAGTAGTCGGGGGTGAGTCACTGGTGACGCGGGTCGCCGGAGTCGGTGGTAGCAGCCCTGGAACAGGGCTGGTCACAACAGTTTTGGGGCGATAGAAAGGGGTCCTAGTTTGCACGAAAACCCATCTTGCCAAGTAGTACGAGTTCTCTTCATTTACATTCAAGATTTTTACTCATAGACCTTGATCATCGACCTTATTTAGGAATGTTTTAATTCACGTTTTAGCCAAGTTATGAGCGGTCTCTTTATGCTACTAAAACAAGTTCTATTCTTATACTTTTATAGGAAACACCAGCTAAGAATCTCCTAGTTTTTCTTGAACAGTAGCAGTTGCCAGAGACACCACTTATCTAAGGTGGGGGTAAATTCTTATAAATTACATATTGTGAACAATGTGCGCCCATATGTGCGAATGGTGTGTATCTCTATTTATGACGTGGAAGTTTGAACGTGAAGTGCAAAGTGAAATATTTATTCTTTATGGATGATGAAATGTGGTGAAGGATACTTGGGAAATTCATGTGTTCCCATTTATGTGACCAAGTGCTAAAATGTGGAAATGTTGGATGATGTAAGCTGATTATGATTAATTTGTAAACGTGGCATTATGTGCCTGTTACATCACAAAAGTGAGAGTGAAATGTTTGCAAGATGAGTGCAATTGTGATGTGTTTGCAAGGTGGCTCAGTTCCACACTAACTCTACGGTGGCTAAGAACCACATTGACTCTACGGTGGCTAAGAAGCACAAAATGTTTTCCACAGCGGCTAAGAACCGTATTTTCAAAGGCGGCCTCAAAACTGCATTTATGTGCTATTGTGTGATGTATCTGTTTTCTCTTCAAGTACTTTAATTGGCCACCAATCCCACCCCACTGAGTGTCTTTTGCACTCACCCCTTAAATGATTTTGTTTTACAGGTGACAGCCTTCTAGACGGGAAGTGAAAGAGGTGTCATTTTGTTGGTCTCGAATCCTGTTGGAGTGTGTTGTTTTGCAAGGTTGTACAAATTTTGTTTTGTCCAACAACGAAGTAATACCTTTTCTTCCGTGTACCAAAGTTTTGCGTTCTCTTTTATAAAACAGAGATGCTTGAGATGTTTTATTCTATTTACCTTTATTTTTAAAAGATTTCGTAAAAAGGCATGTTTTGTTTAGTTGTTGGATGCCCAAATAGAAAATTTTGTAGCGCCCCGGATCAAAACGAGCATAATTGATTAATTAAATATTTAACGTATGACTTAATAAGTATGAGCGTTTACTTTGACTGTTTAATTTAATATGTGTGTTTCAGATACGAGTCTAATGCGAAGTTTAGATGGATAATTTTCTTGGACATGGTATATAGAATATTTGTATACCACGCGATGCGTATTTGAAAAATGAGAAGATAGAAACGAACTAGAGGTCAATCGGAGTTACGTAACTCAAGTAATGATGAAAACAAGAATACGACGTATACGAGACGTATACGAAGAGTAGAAATACGGGATATTTCTGATGAACAGTAATCGCGCCCTTATCGTGAATAGTAACTTGAGATATTTTTCGATGAATAGTGTTTTCCGGGAAATCTATAAATAGGAGGCTTACTCAGTTCATTTTTCACCATTTTCTCGAGCGAGCCGAACGAGCCGAGCGCGACGAAAACACGTAAGTTCTCTCTTCTCCCTCCTCTCCCTCTCTCCTCTCTTTTCTGTCTCCGGCGCGCCGCCGCCGGAGCAGCCAACGGTGGTGGCCGGAAAATCTGTAAGTTGTCGGTTTCAGCCGATTTTCGTACGCAATGTAGCCCTCGACGAGACGAGTCTAGAACATCTTCCGGAATTAAATTCTGATTTCTCGTTCGCCGGAAAACGGCGAATTTCAGTCCTAAACCCTAACCCCCGTCACCCTTTCTCTCTCTTCTGATTTCTTTCTCTCTCCTCGTTTTCTTGCCGGAATAGTGGCCGGCGAGGACACCGGAGAGTGGTGGGGAGCTGCCGGAGTGCCGGCGCCGCCGTGGGTGGCGGCGCATGGCCGGAACAGTGTCTGTTTATGCATGTACGTGCAAAGTGTGTGTGTTTGAAGGTGTTGTGGTGTGTGTGTTGTGTGCTCACTGTTGGGGCGGCGCCGGGTGGCGCCGCCATGTGTCATCGGTGGGCCGGCGATGGGAGGTCGCCGGCGAGGGCTCAGGTGGTGGTGGCCGGCGGCAGGTGGCCGTCGGCCAAGCATGGCAGTAGGGTGGTATATATATATATGTTTGTATGCGTGTGTGTATCAGTGTATGGAAACCTCTGTGTGTGTGTATTGGGCGGCGGCTGGTGTTGGCCGGCGACCCCCAGTCGCCGGCCAAGGTCACGGCGGGTGGTGGTGGTCGCCGGCGAGGCAGTGGGTGTGTGTGTATATATTTGTGTGTTTGTGTGTGTATAGGATTGGGAGTATATGTATGGTTAAGGGTGTTGGGCTGGCCGGGAAAGGTTGCCGGCGACCCCTGCGACGGAAAGTCGCCGGCCGGAGTTTTGGTTGGAGTTGGAATTTTTGGAAAATCAAGTTATCGAAGGGTTTTGCGGCGAGATTTCAGGTACTATTCACGGCCGGATTCCGGCGAAGGGTGGTCGGAGGTGGTGGTCTGCGGCGTGGACTCGCCAGCGGACTAGGTGGTGGCCGGAGATTAGCGGCGCTGCTGCAGCAGGTGGCGCCGGGAAGTGGCCTGGTCGAGCAGACCACCATCGGAAACTGGGTGACGGGCTGTTTTTGCAGGTGTTTTGGCGGAGTTAGGCGGCGCCGTTGTGGTAGCCGTTGGCCGGAGTTGGTAGCCTGAAGTAGGGGGAATCCGGGGGTGTGGCCGGCGACCAGTGGTTCGCCGGCCGGCGGCGGCTGGAAGGCCGTTTAGGTGGCGAGTCCGCGCAGGCGAGCTGGGCGCGCCGGGAGGCTGTTGGATGCGCTGGGCACACGGCGACGGGTGCACTGCGCGCTGGACGCCGTGTTTCCGATGCGAATCCTGTTTCTTTCCGTCGTTCGTTATCGTCGAGTCGTTGCCGACAAGATGTCGTTGACCGAGGGTCTTGGGCCTGGTCAAAGTCAACCCTTTGACCAAAATTACCGTTTTACCCCTCGATCTTAAAACGCTCCGTTTGAGCTCGTTTGAACTCCGATCGAGCTCATTCTTTTTCCGTCGTGACCCAAATTCCATCCTCTATCATCTCAGCTTCTGAAACTGATCATCCACACTGTTTTTTTCTACCTCGATCTTTAGATCTCTCGATCCGTCGCGTCTTTAACGATCGCACTTCCTCCAAAGTCATTTATAGCTTTAATTATATTTATTAAGGATCTAAGAACACCGTAACGTATGTAGGCTATCAGTTGGATTGAACATCGAGACACGGGATCTTTGGTCCTTGCTACTCACGTGGTAACCACCGAACAAGGTGGGGGTAAACTCTAAACCCTAATCTTTGTGTTTCCATTAACGAATGCATGAATGACGATATATGAACGATATGAATTGTGAACTTAAGTGTGTTGAGATAAATGATGTGATTATATATGTTGTGTTCGGTGGGGGTAACCTCTTAACCTTTATCTGTTTACAATTTTCCCTATGTGATATATGAATTGTTGAACTCTACGTGCTGTGTTTATATTCTGTGTTTGTTTTACGATAGTGTGGTAGGTTTGGGCGGAGTGTCCTTTGGGCTTAGTGTCCATTGGGCTGCGTGTTCATTAGCGAGTCGACGGAGTGTCCTTTGGGCTTAGTGTCCATTGGGATGCGAGTCCTTTTGGTGAGTCATGGGTTGTGTGTCCATTTATGAATCGAGTTATGTGTTTTGTATAATATGTGACGTGTTTAATTGCTGATTTGTTATATCTGTTTAATACGTGATTGGCTTAATATTAAAACATGGAAAGTATCCCCACGAGTGTATTCAACGCACTCACCCCCCACCTGTACTCACCCTACAGGAAATGAAGAAAGTGTATACGCGTAGAGAGAGGGGTGCCCTATCAGCCGTGTTCATTTTCCGGTTTTATCTTGAAAAGTTGTTGCTCGTTTGTAAAAGAAAACTGTATTTCTTCATATTTATAAAAGATCCTGATGTTTTTCTGCCGCGTATGGTTTCAAACATTCTTTTATCGGTGGTATCCGATGTTTTAAGTGTACCGCTTCTTATCCTCTCCTATTTCTTTCTATTTTATATCATGTACGCCTCTTTCCCCTTTCTCTCTTAACGCCCAAAAATGAAAAACTCCAATATTTTGACCGAAAGATTTTGGGGCGTTACAAATTTATTGAAGACTCTGATATTCTACGGCAATGTAAAATGGGGCGTGACATATATAATATATTTTAATGATATATTTTTGAGAGGTTATTAATATGCATAAAAAAAAGACTTACATAATTTGAGATTAATATTAATTATGTAAGATCAAATTGTGCAATTTCAAGAAAAAATATAATGACACTACAAGAATTTCGCTAAAAGACAACGGACTTCCTAGAAAACGAGCATTGTTGTATCCAGCGTACTAAAAAATGTGTGCTGATAGACAACATACTAAAAGCGTTGTCTTTTTCAGATACGACAACGCATAAAAATCGTTGCACGAAAGGGTTGCCTTTTCGGTTTTTGTGCAACTATATATACAACGCTTAAAAAGCGTTGTCTTTCTCAAGAACAACAACACGAATATATACAACACTTATAACCATTGTTTCTATTGCATACAATTACATTTATGTAATGCTTTTTTAGGGTTGTCTTTTTTAGAATAACAACGCTAATGCAACGCTTTTTAGGGTGTAGTCATTTCTTTATGACAACCCTTTTTGTGTTGTCTTTTTGGTTTATTTACATTTTTACAATAAATTTCATATTTTTGATATCCTATAAAAATATAATAATTCTCAATAATTATATAAACTAAAAAATGCATTAAAAGAACATATAAACATTGTCAATATCAAACATAACATTCATAAATCCTCCCAACAATATGTCTTATCCTAACACTTGAAATCACAAAACGTTACGTCTATAAATTTAAACTCCAACAATAACAAAATGATCGTATTTGTTTGAATAACATCACGACCTTTACAAAAACAGCATCACAAACTTCACATGTACTCCCTACGTCCCCACAATCTGTCAAATGTAAGAACAAAGTTAACATGAACACCTAAAAACCATAACGTGATCATATTAAATATGTATATTCAAAAGAAAACATTGCAAATTAAAATATAATAGTCACCTTGTTCTACTCATTTATATGTTCTTGAACGCAATCAGTCCATTCAACACTAACTTCATCAATATCAGCTCTAGTGCACTTAAGATGCGTAAACTTTGAAAAAAGAATATATAGAATAATCAACTTCATTTCATTTTGGTGAAGTATACAATATGCAAACTAAATAGGAATTAGTTACTCACAATTGAACGCAATGAAACCATGTCCACAGTAGCATCATTTTCAACAAGTTGTCTCATGTACAACAACACAAAAAAACCGCATTGTTTGGAATCAGGTTGCAAAGGAGCCTACATTACAATATACAAGTATCAACTTACATACATATCTTGACTACTCACATATGCTTGGTGATGATAAAATAAATATATACATGCGTATCAACATATTATTCACATCTTCACCATACATACCTTTACTATTTCCCATGTAGTTTGTTTTTTCCCATTCTTTCCAATTTCTGTATTGAACATTCTCAAGGCCCTTTATGACAAAACAAATTATTAATCATTGTACATGCAACATAAAATAAGTGAAAAAATGTACTAAACTTATTAAATTGAAACTTACAAATCAACAATTTTTTTCCAAGTTTGATCATGCAAGCGATGATAAAAAGGGTCCAACAAATGACAAGTTTGCTTGTGGGGTTGATGATAGTTAGAATCTAATGGAATTTATGGAATTAATAATGAACACAAATGAGTATCATCTTCAAACTTGAAGTCAACAAAACAAAAGACTACAAAACCTTGTTAATAATTACTATAAATATCAAAACCGAAACTCTCCAAATCAGCCACTCGAAGTCATATTTACTATAATTATCTTGCTAATAAGCACATAAGATCAATAGGAAACTATCTATCATGAAAAGACAACTACTTACCTGTCTCATTTTCCATCTTCACTCATACAATTATAACATCTTTGAAGTAAATTATTCACAAACAAATAGTTTGTGCAAAACGTCAAGTTATCATAATATGGAGTACAAGAAAGCAAATCAAAACTTAACCTACATTACAAGGTGCCAAAACTAATTGGCTAGGCAATGTACCACTCAACCTTTTTGCTAGAGCACATACCCTTCGTTCCATCTCATTCTCACGAAAATTCAAAGGAATGGTTGGATAATTGGTTTATATAAATCATTCTTGCCATTTAGCTAATAAGCCCGTGGATATTGAGGTTCCACAAGCGGTATTCATTAGATAAGACTCTTTAGAAACGGGTTAATAAATTAACATTTATATGATTAATATGGGGCATAAGATAATGTATGATCCTCTGCTCTACCAGCTGAGCTATCCCGACCATTCCCAATGTAGCATCCCATCGGGCCCGCACAAGCGGTGGAGCATGTGGTTTAATTTGATGACTTGTTGAAGTTGACTCTGTAGTAATACGATCAGCTAAGCCATATTTGGCCACTCCCTTCCTATTTTTTCCGATTTTTCTTTTCGTATAGGGATAATCAGGCTCGAACTGATGACTTCTACCACGTCAAGGTGACACTCTACCGCTGAGTTATATAATTTATGATGAAGAGGATGAGCTTCAAGAGAATGATTCGGAGTTATGTATCGGATTTCATTCACCCCACGATTGGAAACTAATGATTGGTTCCGTCCAATCGGTTAGAGCACCGCCCTGTCAATGCGGAAGCTGCGGGAACTGTGTGGACCGATGGACTTACCAGCCTTGATCGTTACAAAGGATGATATATTGCCGTATCCGATATTTTTGTTACAGTAGTGTAATGGAGAATGGATGCGAGAAAGAGATAAGAAATGAATCCATGGAAAACCTGGTTACGAGGACATTTATTAGAATTCTGATTTAGTCTCAAAGAGGCGAAGAAATAGATTCATCTTGGAGTTACTTTTTTTTTCTCTTTTGTGATTCTTTCTATTAAGCATAACAATTATATCAAAACAAAAGGTCCTCAATCCTCTTTTCTAGATTCATCGATATTGAATCAATCGAATGCGAACAAAATTGATGAGACAGAAGAAATCCGAGTCAATGGAAAGGAAATAATTCTATTATGAAAATAGAATAACCACCCCTTTTTGATGTTATGTACATGCAGATCTTGTATGTGTTCTTAAGAAAAGGAAGAAAGCATCTACTAATATTACTGAAAATCTTGTTGATCACCTTTTGTTGATGGCAAATGTCCTATTTCATATGGATCTACAAATTTGAAATTTTGAAGCTTGTTTTCTTTTACCAACCTTTTGTAGAGATGTCTAACCATCATTTTTAAAATGAAAAAAAACCACAATGTTAAATATAATAATAATAATAATAGTAATGCTAATAATAATAATTAACCGGAATACTTACCACATATAAACAACCACACATACGAATGAGATTGGCTTCAACTGACAGAATGGAACCATATCTTCAATGTTAACAAAGATGTTGAACTCACGACCAAATACTTTATGATCAAAGTGTATATGTACATTGCCTCCATTCTGAATAACAAGCTCAGTATAGCAATATAACATATGTAATGGCTTTGGCACACTTGATAGATCAACAGTAGGTAAGTCTTTGTGCAAGATTTTCTTCTTTCCAGGTTTCTAAAAATTGTATCAGCATGATGTGTAAGTAGACATGCTATATTTACAGAGCTAATAAAAAATTAATATAATATAAGATGACATATAAAAGTGTTGGTCCCAAGTGGTGTCCGAGGTTTAGAGGGGGGGTGGTGAATGAACCTTGGTCGATTTTGAAAACTTGTTAAAACTTACTGTTCTGTAAGTTACTTGAACTTACAGCGCCAGCTAATTACTGCTTACAACACTAGGATGCAGTGTTGCACGCTGTAACTTAGAGTTTTATACGCAGCGGAAATTATATATTGTGACACAAGGCTGGCTGGTTTTCTCAAGTATGCTCTTTTACGAAACCGTTTTATGCTTATGATATATGAAAATATGAAAAGTAAAGCGCATATAAGAAAACAATAAAACACTTATGGCTTATAGTGGTTCGAAGGTGGTGTAAGCCTTCTACATCCACTCTACTGCTATCTCGAGCAGGAACTTCGTTAAGCAAGATTGATTTACAGGACCCTCCTAACAATCTATCAACTTACAAAGTTATCCACCTACTAGAGTCCAGAGATCACACAACACTGCAAACTCTAAAGGCTAACCCACACAGGGTTCCACACTCCCACACAGGGAAGCTGCCTAAAACTTAGACAACTAAACAAACAACAAGAATTTCTCCTGTCAACTGTTCGACACCTAAAACAACCTTCGCACACAGCACGGTTAAAAAGAAAATAAAAGGTGCTTCAACTGATGCGATGAAGTGAGCTTCTGAATCCTTCAAAGGATCTTTCTGCTTTGAACTTTGCTTCACTTCACAGAGGTTGAGTGACTGAAACTGAAGAAAGACTTGGAGAAGATATAGCTTGAACGCTTGAGAGTGTTTGTGCAAATGTTTGATTCTTCTGTAGCTCAGCTGTTTAGTTCATTAGTGGTTCAGTTGTTCAGTAATCTCTTCAGTGTTACTCATCCTCTATTTATACTTGTAGAGTAGATATCCGTTGAAGGAGATATCTTCTCCTTTTGAATTTCAAAGAGTACTTGATCAAAGGCATGGCTTGTGTAGGGCCCCGGATCAAAATAAGCATAATTTAATAATTAAATATTTGAACCCTAACTTAATAATTATGTGCATATATGTTGACTGTTCAATTTAATACGTGCGTTTCAGATACCTGTTTAATGCATGATTTAGATCGATAATTTTTATAGACGTGGAACCTAGATGATTTTTATACCACGCGATGCGTAATTAAAATACGAGAAGATAGAAATAAACTAGGGGTCAATCGGAGACCCGTAGCTCGAACGGCGACGAAAAGGGCAAATCACGGAGTTTCGGAAAAGCCGGAAGATATTTACGTTGAATGGAAACGAAGATATTTACGTGAATAGTAACTCGGAAAAGTCAACTGATGAACAGTAACATGGGATATTTTGGATGAATAGTGATTTCCGGATTTCTATAAATAGAGGGCTTAGTCAGTTCATTATTTACCGTTTTCCCGAGCGAGCCGAACGAGCCGAGCGTGACGAAAACACGTAAGTTCTCTCTCCTCCCTCCTCTCCCCCTCTCCTCTCTTTTCTGCCCCCGGCGCGCCGCCGCCGGAGCAGCCGCCGGCTCGGCGGCGCCGCTGCCGGAGCATCGCCGGAAAATTCTGATGTTGTTGGAATCAGACGATTTTCGCACACGACGTTCGTCTCGATGAGACGAGTCTAGGACAACTTCCGGAATTCAATTCCGACTTACGGTTCGCCGGAAAACGGTGAAAAACAGCCTTGAAACCCTAACCCCTTACCCTTTCTCTCTCCTCTGTTTTCTCTCTCTCTCTCCTCGCCCTCTTGCCGGAGCAGTGGCCGGATAAGCTGGTGGTGGTGTTGTGGTGATGAGGAGGAGGTGGCGCCGCCGCTGGTAGCGGCGCCGGGCCGAAACAGTAGGTATATATATGTATGTAGTGCATGTGTGTGTGTGTTTGTAAATGAGATAGTGTGTGTGTTGTGTTTGCATGCTGTTGGGAGGCGGCGCAGGTGGCGCCGCCGTGAACTGCTGGTGGCCGGCGCTGGTGATGCACCGGCGAGTGTGGTGGTGATGGCCGCCGGCCAAGTCAGAGAGTGTGTGTGTATATACGTTTGAGTGTGTGTGTTGAGCGTGGGTGAGTTTGGTTGTTGCTAGGGTTTGGGCTGGCCGGGAAAGGTTGCCGGTGATGGGGGGTCACCGGCGGAGGTGTTGGGAGTGGTCGCCGGCGACTGGAAGTCGCCGGCCGGAGTTTTGGAGTTTGGGTGTGAGTTTGAAAAACAGGGCTTCGAAGGATTTTACGGCGAGATTTTCAGGCACTATTCATGCCGGAATCCGGCGATGGATGGCCGGAGGTGGTAGCCGGCGGTGCAAGGTTTCCGGCGGACCAGGTGGTGGCCGGAGATGAGCGGCGCCACCGCCTGCGGAGGTGTCGGGAAGTGGGCTGGCGAGCAGGGGCGACGCCGGGTGACCTGGGCATGCAGCGCGCGCCCGTGCGCGCCCGTCGGGTGCCGGGAGCCGCGCGCGCGTCCGTGCGCGCCCGTCGGGTGCCGACGTGCACCCGACGCCGTGTTTTCGATCGGAACCTCGTTTTCTTTCCATCGTTCACCCGTATCGAGTCGTCGTTGACCGAGGGTCGTGGGCCCGGTCAAAGTCAACCCTTGACAAAAATTACCAAAATACCCCTCAACCTTAAAATGCACCTTTCGAGCTCGTTTCAACTCCGATTGAGCTCATTCTTTTTCTGTCGTGACCCAAATTCGATACTCTATCATCTCAGCCTTTGAAACTGATCTGTCCTTCTCGTTTCTTGGGTCTCGATCTTTAGGTCTCTCGATCCGTCACGGCTTTTACGATCATTTCTTTCACCGGGAACTTTTATAGCTTTAATTATATTTATTGAGGAACTAAGGAACATCAGAACTTGTGTAGGCTACTCATTGGGTTGAGCCTTGATATATTTGGTCCTAGCTACTCACGCGGATACCACCAAACAAGGTGGGGGTAATTTCTAAACTCAGTATCTGTTAACAGTTTTCCTTATTCAAAGCATGATTGAGGAATACTAAATGTTGAGATCTTATGCTATGATTACGTGTTCATGTTATACTGTGACAACGTGACTGAGTGCTATATTTCCGGTATTTTATATTTTTGGACTGTTATAAGAGGGGGATTTCATCCCCATGAGTGTATTCAACGCACTCACCCCCCACCTGTACTCACACTACAGGAGATGAAGAAAGTGAAGACGCGTAGAGAGAGGGGTGTCCTATCAGCTGTGTCCATCTTCTGGTTTTGTCTTTTAAAGATAGGTTGTTCGTTTGTAGAAGAAAACTGTATTTCTCCTTCTTTGTAAAAGATCCTGATGTTTTTCCGCTGCGTAAGGTTTAAAACTCGATATTATCGGTTGTAACCGATGTTGCGAGTGTAACACTCCTTGTCCTTTTCTTATTCTTTCTTTTAAATATCATGTACGTCTCTTTCCACTTTCTCTCTTAACGCCCAAAGATGAAAAACTCTGATATTTTGACAAAAGGATTCTGGGGCGTTACAGCTTGCATTTAATGCGACTAGACTTCTCTTTCTGGAGCATTTAATGCGGTGATGGATGGTCGCAGCTTTCTGCGGCGCGTCAGTCCACATGGCGTCTTGGTATTGGCTCCGTGTCTGCCACTTTGATCTTCTCTCGAACGACTCTTGTTTCCTTCTACATGAATCTTTGTTCCTCGTACTACATTTATCCTTTCTTCGGATAGCAGGATACTTATGCTGTTTGTCGTTGGCACTGTTGGCCATCTGAGCAGTGTACTTAGCGCTGTATCCTAGGTCTGTTTGCAGCTGATTGTTCTTCGTAGTGCTGCTGTAACAGAGACCTTCTTGCAGTATCTTTTTACAGCACTGCTATATCTTACAGCAGTATCCCTGTAAACTCTATCTTGCAGCGACTCTGCATGCCGTTTTTTCTCACTATGTTGTATTGCAGTGACTGCTTTCTTGCAGTATGCTGTATCTGCTTCTTTACAGCAGCTTCGTTCTAAATCTTTGATGCAGCATTTGTATGCATGTGTACCTTCACTTTTCAGCTTCTTATCACAAGACTCAATTTTTGTCTATGTTAGCACGTAAACAATGTGAAAAATGGGGTACTCAAAACTTCCTATTATAAGCTTGGTTTGTCTCATCAAAATCTAAACATTGAAATCCCAACAATTTCCCCCTTTTTTATGATGACAAAACCATTACATTATTTCGTTCATGAAGGAAATTTTTTTTATTACATGCATCAAAACATATTACATCAGGATTACATACATGATAAGCAAGGAAAATACAACCCTGGATATAATACTTATTGCTGAAACTGTGACCTTTTTGTAGATGTTCCATCTGGTCTTCTTTCAGCATTCCTTCCTTCTTGTTCTGCTCTTTCTCTTGAGCCTTTCCACCAGTCTCGAATGGACTCCTGATAGGATTCTTCTGTTAGGATGTATACTGTAAGCCTAGCTTTTGTATAAACATCTTTTATTGAATGAGAATCACTTTGGTCATATGTTTGCATTTTATATATGTTTATGCAATGTCCAATTAATTTATATTATAGATAACTTGGTGTGTGGTGCCACACAGAAGATCATGTTATCAGTTTCTTATAAATTATAAATAGTAGCTCACAACCAAGATGAATTTGGACAAATCATCGGAATGGTTGTAGTGTAGTTTGGTATTAGTCTTTCTTGACTATAAAATTACACTAGTACACTTTGTGTGTATTGAGCAGGACCATTTGAGGTTGTTCGTTTTATACTGACTATATATAATAGAACAAGACCTCTGTTATTATGGATGTGCGTTCTCTTAATCCCGATATAATAACAGCCACGTATACACAATATTTGTTTCTTTAATTTGCCAATGAGTGAGATTTATTTATTAAATCAATAAACTCGGTGAATTGGGAAACAGTATTGTCTATATGGTGTACTGTTGATTATAGAAGGAATCTGTGTCCTAATTATTTAGGATGATGATGTCCCCTTGAGGAGCTCATAAGGATTATCATGTAAACCCTGCAGGTGGATTTAATCCGACATGATAATAAAGTTGAGTGGTACTACTCTTGGAATTAGATGTTAATTAATTAAGTTGTCGGTAACTTATTTAATTAACGGACATTCGATATCTTAAACACCGGGAGATAAATGTACACATAATAAGAAGGAGCCCATATTAAATATGGGATTGGGACGGTAGTTCAATAATAATTCTTTAGTGGACTGAATTATTATTGATGGGTTTAAATTATGTGTTCGGGCTGAACACAGAATACTTAAGCCCATCAGGAGGCCCAACCCAATTCCTCCTCTAGGTCCCTGGTGTAGCCTATATATAGCTCTTTTTCTCAGCGCCTCAAAAACACAGATCACAGAAAACACGTGATAGTGATAGTGAGAGAGAGAGCAGAACTGAGATTTCTCGAAGGATCGTTGGCCACGCAACGTTCGAGAAAGGCTGTAGGAATACATCAGAAGATCAAAGAGGCTTAGGGTTACGAAAGATCGATCTTTGGCTCGTTATTCTTCTAGATCGATCAAAAGGTATATTTTTTTTTTCCGCTGCGTTTGTTATATCTAGCATGAAACCGATTAATTAATTGCATAGAGCCGGCGATCCTTCGGTTCCAACAATTGGTATCAGAGCGAGGTTTCTGGTTCTATGCAATTGGATCGGTTTATTATTATAATCTTATGCTATATCATACGTTTTATTTTCAGATTGTTTGATAGTAGGGTTGCATTGGATAACTCGGTTTTGTAGGTTACCTATATCCAACTATTATGGTCTGTGTGTATGTTAATGTATGATCTAAACCCTCGGACCTGTCGAGGTTTTTGTTTTGGGTTGGTTGCATGATTGTAATAGTAAAAGCACGGCGGTTTGTCGTGTTAGGTTTTATGTAATTCTTGATCGTTTTCTTGGTCAGTTTATGTAATTCTTGTTTTGTTCTCGATGTAATACTGTTCGATTGCAATCTTGATGTAATCTGATCGATGTAATTTGCTGAGATGGATTGCTGGTCCAAACGGCGGCTGATCAGATGGATAGGCGATGACTAAGGGGCTGTTCGATCAGATGGATAGGCGATGACTAAGGGGTTGTTTGATCAGATGGATAGGCGCTGACTAAGGGGCTGTTCGATCAGATTGCTAAGCGCTGGAACAACCTGCTGGATTCGCGCAACAGCCTGCTGGATTCACGCAACAGCCTAATTCTGTTCGCTGGTTTTTTACGCTGATTAGGGTTCGCAACAACCCTAATTTTTCCTAACGGGGCGCTGCCCCGCACCCCGCGACCTGACCGGCGAACATTCGATCGAAGTGGCCATAATAGTTGGATTTATTTTATTCTTTTTTTATTGCCCATCTATATGTTTGTTGTTTTATCAAGAATGCTTTTATATGTCACATGATATTGCATGCTAAATTCCCTCATTTAAATAACTAAGTGGGAGAGGGATTTATTTTGAATAAATCCCATGGTCTCCATTACTGGTTTGTAAGTGATGCATTTAAACTTGCGCGTTGGCTTTAAGTGCCTTCCTCCATATCTGATGAGTTTGATTGCGGATCACTAGATCAAACTTTCTTTATGGATAATTATAGGAAATTATTTAGGAGCGTGTAATCTTCTCCATCTGAAGAGACACAAACCTAGATGATTGACTTGGTATTAAGTAATGGTATACACTTAGGTGCATATGATAGTATCCTCCCCATCGGAGTAAGTGCTGTTATTTGCATGGCTAAAGATAAACCAACTATTAATTTTATTTTGTTTGTCAAGATAATGAAATTAATGGGTAAAACCTCCTCTAACGAATGTTTGAATTAGTATACGACCACACTATCGTGGCATGCAAAATTCACGGTGTTTTGAGGTATTGGTGAATTTAATTATATTGTTTGAGGGAACGATATAGGCTTTAAATTCTATATGTTATGACCTGTGTATTTATTTATTTATTTATATGATTCTCAGGATTTCATTATGTCTTTCAACCCACTTGCTGTTATACTTAAAGAAAACAAACTTACTGGTCCTAATTATATTGACTGGAAAAGAAACCTGGATATTGTCCTAACTGCTGAAGAGTACAAGTTTGTACTCCATGAGCACTGTCCTGACATGCCTGATAAAGACTCTAGTGAAGAGGAGAAAGTGCATTATAGGAAGTGGGTTAAGGCAGATGAGATGGCGCGATGTTACATTTTGGCTTCCATGTCAAATGTACTGCAACATCAGCATCAGGCCATGCCCACTGCCTATGATATGATGCACAATCTCAAAGAACTCTTCGGACACCAGAGTCGGGCTGCCAGACAAGAGGCAATGAGAAACTTAATGACGACCACCATGTCTGAAAGGACACCTGTGAGTGATCACGTCCTTAAGATGATGGCTCATTTGAATGAGATGGAAGTCCTTGGAGCTGAAATCTATGGGGAAACCCAGGTCGATATCGTGCTCCAAACACTGCCTAAGAGTTTTGAGTAGTTCCGCCTTAATTATAATATGAACAAAAGGATGTACTCCTTGGCGGAACTTCTGACAGAACTCAAATCGGCAGAAGGACTGTTTCGTCAAAGTGCTCAAGCTTACGTTGCTGAAAATGTCTCTACTTCTAAGCCGAAAGGTGGAAAGAAGAAGAAGAAACAGAATCCTTCGGCGAAGAAAGCGAATGGACCTCAAAAGGCTGGGCCACAAGGTGGTGTGAAAAAGCCGAAGGGCAAGTGCTTCACATGTAAGCAGCCTGGACATTGGAAGGTGGATTGTCCTCGTAAAAAGGAGAACAAAGAAGGTACATCTTATTCATTAATTATTGAAACATGTTTAGCGGTGTTATCTACCGGCACCTGGTGTGTAGATACGGGAGCCACTGATCATGTCTGCAATTCTTTGCAGGGGTTCCAGGAAACCAGACGACTTAGTGAGGGCGAGATTACCATCTACATGGGCAACGCTGCGAAAGTGGCGGCTGTTGCAGTGGGAGATGTTTATTTATCTTTTGATAGGAACAAGACTTTGGTTTTGAGGAATTGTCTTTACGTACCTTGTTTTAGAAAGAACTTGATTTCAGTTTCTAAGTTGTTTTTGGATGGATATTCTGTTTCTTTTGATGGCAAAGTGGTTGTCAAGAAAAATAGGGTTATTATCTGTTCTGGTACGTTGGTTGGCAATTTATACACTCTTAATCCAATAACTCCTACGATGCAACAAATGGAAATTAATAATACATCTTCTAACTCAAATAAGAGAAAAGAACCTTCAAAAATGAACCAAACATATCTTTGGCATCTAAGATTAGGTCACATTAACTTGAGTAGGATTCAAAGGTTGATAGCCGATGGACCTTTGAGTTCATTGGAAGTGGAAAACTATCCGACCTGCGAGTCCTGCTTGGAAGGAAAAATGACCAAGAGGCCTTTTAAAGCCAAGGGGTATAGAGCCAAAGAATTGTTGGAATTGGTTCATTCTGATTTGTGTGGTCCTATGTCTATCCAAGCAAGAGGTGGTTTCGAATATTTTGTCTCTTTTATAGATGATTATTCGAGATATGGATACATTTATTTGATGCGCCGCAAGTCTGAGTGCTTTGATAAGTTCAAAGAGTACAAGGCTGATGTGGAGAAGCGTCATGATAAATGTATCAAAATACTACGATCTGATCGTGGTGGCGAGTACCTCTTAGGAGAGTTTAGGAATTACTTATCAGAGGCTGGGATTCAATCCCAATTGTCTGCACCTGGTACACCCCAACAGAATGGTGTGGCGGAACGAAGGAATATGACTCTTTTGGAAATGGTTAGATCAATGATGAGTTATTCGGAATTACCGAATTCGTTTTGGGGGTATGCCCTGGAAACTTCAGCGTACATTCTGAACTTGGTACCTTCTAAGACAGTACCCTCTACTCCCATAGAATTGTGGAATGGGCGTAAGCCTAGTCTGAAACACATTCGGATTTGGGGTAGTCCAGCACATGTGCTGAAGGGAGATGCTGATAAGTTGGAATCCCGCACGGAAGTTCGGCTGTTTGTGGGCTATCCTAGAGGAACGAAAGGTGGTTTGTTTTATAGTCCTAAAGATCAGAGGGTAATTGTTAGCACAAATGCCCGATTCTTAGAAGAGGACTATGTAATGAATCACAAGCCCATGAGTAAAATTGTTCTAGAAGAAATAAGAGGGGAAACTCCTACCTTAGTACCAACGGTACAAGATGAGATACCACAGGGGTTGGCACCATCTGTCACTAATGATACACTATTACCACAAGTGCCTCGTCGTAGTGGGAGGGTTGTTAGACAACCTGATAGATTCATGTTTTTGGGAGAGTCTTCGGACTTAGTACCTGGTGAACATGAATCTGATCCTTGGACCTATGACGAAGCACTCCAAGATAAAGATGCAGAATCTTGGCAAAAAGCTATGAATTCTGAATTAGAATCTATGGATTCTAATCAAGTCTGGGAGCTAGTAGAACCACCAAATGGTGTAAAAGCCATTGGATGTAAGTGGGTCTACAAAAGAAAAAGAGGATCAGACGGGAAAGTAGAAACTTTCAAAGCAAGGCTTGTTGCGAAGGGGTATACTCAAAAAGAAGGCATCGATTATGAGGAAACCTTTTCGCCGGTAGCCATGCTTAAGTCTATCCGGATTCTTTTGTCTATTGCTGCTCATATGAATTATGAGGTTTGGCAAATGGATGTCAAGACAGCTTTCCTTAACGGTAGTCTTGAAGAAAACATCTATATGAAGCAACCAGAAGGATTCATTGCAAAGGGCAAAGAGCAAGCTTAATCGGTCCATTTATGGATTGAAACAAGCTTCGAGATCTTGGAACATCCGTTTTGATGAGGTAATCCAGTCTTATTGATTCATTCAATGTCCGGATGAGTCTTGTGTATACAAGAAGAGTGACAGAAACGTGGTGGTTTTTCTTGTACTATACGTAGATGACATCTTGCTCGTTGGCAACAATGTCAAGGTGTTGTCAGACGTAAAGGTATGGCTATCCAAGCAGTTTGATATGAAGGACTTGGGAGAAGTTGGACATATTCTTGGGATCAAAGTTATAAGGGATCGCAAGAAAAGGATGTTATGCTTATCTCAAGCTTCGTACATTGATACTATCCTAGCTCGTTTTAGCATGCAAAACTCCAAGAAAGGTTTTCTACCTTTTCGACATAGAGTACCTTTATCTAAGGAGATGTGTCCTAAGACACCAAAGGAGATAGAGGATATGAAGGCAGTTCCTTATGCTTCGGCCGTAGGAAGCCTAATGTATACAATGCTATTTACGAGGCCAGATATCTGCTTCGCCGTGGGCATGGTTAGTAGATATCAAAGTAACCCAGGACAAGGACATTGGACTGCGGTAAAGCATATTTTAAAGTACCTGAAAAGGACTAGAAATTATATGCTGGTTTACCAAGCAGATGATTTGCTTCCTGTGGGTTACACGGATTCTGATTTCCAGTCGGATAGGGACAACAGTAAATCTACCTCGGGTTATGTGTTTACCTTGGGAGGTGGAGCCATAGTATGGAGGAGTGTTAAGCAGAAATGCGTTTCGGACTCAACCATGGAAGCTGAGTATGTGGCAGCCTCTGAGGCAGCCAAAGAAGCTGTATGGCTCAGAAACTTCATGATGGACTTAGAAGTGATTCCTAGTTTGCCTAAAGCTATCACAATTTATTGTGATAACAGCGGTGCAGTAGCAAACTCGAAGGAACCACGAGCCCATAAAGCAAGCAAACACATTGAGCGCAAGTACCACCTGATACGAGACATCGTAAAACGAGGGGAAGTTGTTGTCGCCAAGATTGCATCAGCCGATAACCTAGCAGATCCTTTCACAAAGGCCCTTCCGGCGAAAGCCTTCGATGAGCATGTTGAAGGAATGGGAATCAGATGTATGGTAGTGTAGATGACAGCATAGTCTTTTAGTATAAGTGGGAGATTGTTAGGATGTATACTGTAAGCCTAGCTTTTGTATAAACATCTTTTATTGAATGAGAATCACTTTGGTCATATGTTTGCATTTTATATATGTTTATGCAATGTCCAATTAATTTATATTATAGATAACTTGGTGTGTGGTGCCACACAGAAGATCATGTTATCAGTTTCTTATAAATTATAAATAGTAGCTCACAACCAAGATGAATTTGGACAAATCATCGGAATGGTTGTAGTGTAGTTTGGTATTAGTCTGTCTTGACTATAAAATTACACTAGTACACTTTGTGTGTATTGAGCAGGACCATTTGAGGTTGTTCGTTTTATACTGACTATATATAATAGAACAAGACCTCTGTTATTATGGATGTGCGTTCTCTTAATCCCGATATAATAACAGCCACGTATACACAATATTTGTTTCTTTAATTTGCCAATGAGTGAGATTTATTTATTAAATCAATAAACTCGGTGAATTGGGAAACAGTATTGTCTATATGGTGTACTGTTGATTATAGAAGGAATCTGTGTCCTAATTATTTAGGATGATGATGTCCCCTTGAGGAGCTCATAAGGATTATCATGTAAACCCTGCAGGTGGATTTAATCCGACATGATAATAAAGTTGAGTGGTACTACTCTTGGAATTAGATGTTAATTAATTAAGTTGTCAGTAACTTATTTAATTAACGGACATTCGATATCTTAAACACCGGGAGATAAATGTACACATAATAAGAAGGAGCCCATATTAAATATGGGATTGGGACGGTAGTTCAATAATAATTCTTTAGTGGACTGAATTATTATTGATGGGTTTAAATTATGTGTTCGGGCTGAACACAGAATACTTAAGCCCATCAGGAGGCCCAACCCAATTCCTCCTCTAGGTCCCTGGTGTAGCCTATATATAGCTCTTTTTCTCAGCGCCTCAAAAATACAGATCACAGAAAACACATGATAGTGAGAGAGAGAGCAGAACTGAGATTTCTCGAAGGATCGTTGGCCACGCAACGTTCGAGAAAGGCTGTAGGAATACATCAGAAGATCAAAGAGGTCTAGGGTTATGAAAGATCGATCTTTGGCTTGTTATTCTTCTAGATCGATCAAAAGGTATTTTTTTTTTCCGCTGCGTTTGTTATATCTAGCATGAAACCGATTAATTAATTGCATAGAACCGGCGATCCTTCGGTTCCAACATCTTCAAGTATTTCCTTAATCTTTGGAATCTGAATCCATCTCAGCCAAAAGTCCTCACAATAGGGCACTACAAACCCTTGCTTCACTTGGTCTATGTAGTGATTTTGAATTTCAAGCTCGATAGCCCTAGTAAGCTCTTCATATCTTCTCAGTGCAGTTTGGCAGGATTGAAATCTATTGAATTTGCCATTTCTGCACAGAAATCTGAAGTTTCTGAGATACTCGGATCTCTTGTACAACGTGATTGCTTCAAAAGATGGATTCCTGTCTTCAAGCAACTTGATTGCCCTGAAAATGTTCAAGCTCGAGGCTATGTTTTCTCCATCGGGCCTTTGATCCATCAATACTGAAACTTCAGCCGATATGTTGTCTGTGTCGAGTCGTGGAATTTCTTGTGGGGGATATTGGTAGAGGTCTTTCTCAAAGATCCTTCTCTCACCAATCACTCCAAGCCTTTGCATCCAGACATATTCTTCTCTTTCAGCTCTGGCTCTCTCCGCCCTTTGAGCAGCCATTTTCTCATTGTAATGCCTTTCAGCCTCGGCTCTGCTCACTCTTTTTCTTGAGTCTTGCTGCTAGCTTTCTTTTCCTCTCTTTGTATGATGAGAAGAGGAATGCGTTGCATCTTTGCTTGCAACACTGCTGTATGTAGCACCTGCTGTTGATCTGCTTGCAGCAGTTGCACCTGCACCACCAGCTCCCCCTTCATCATCTTTTCTTCATCTTTTTGGAGAAGGAACGTCAGCGGATGATCCGGACCTTTTCCTCCTCCTGCTTAGAGGCTGGTCATCATCTTCTTCTTCACCTTCATTGTCCCAGAGCTCCTGTATCTGTCTGGAAACTCTTCCCCCCATTTTGGCATCATCAAAAGTCAGGGGCGGAGTAGGGGCACTCGGAACCACTTTAGACCGTGGTCTATGTGAAGGTGCTGGGGCCTTCCTGGAACCTTGGTCATGTTGGGGAAAAGCATTCATCAGAATCGTCTCCAGGTTCCCTAATCGATCGTCAATTTCTGGACCTTCTGGATTGATCGGCTATGTGATCCATAAGTGACTCTAGCACCATGGAGTGAGTTTTCAGTCTTTCCGATGCTGCTTCTGCATGAATCTTTCAGATTTTGACTTCAGCTCGGGTGCTTGCTGTAACACCCCATTTTTCATAAAACTTGCATAGCATATTTTATATAAAAATTGCATTCTTTATAAAATAATTTATAGTGTATGATATTTTCGAGTTTAAGATGAACTTTAATTTTTTATATCAAAATTATGTGTGAGCTAATGTTTCCTTAAGTCTAAAAGTCTTGCAGGATAGCTATCCGAAGAGACCGGGTTCGATCGTGATGCACTCAACATGCACGAGTAAAAGAATGACCAAAAATAGATAAGTTACACATAAAAATGATTAAATAATTAGTATGAGAAATGTGACTTATGTGTTTAATTATAGTTAGGTAGATTTTTATTATATAGTTTATGTGCAAGAAAGTATATGACTATTATGATAAGTTAAATTAGATATATTTCAAACATACTCATGTGACTTATATGATGTATTAAATTGAAAACAAGGTTATGCATAATTACCATGATTCATTTATTTTACATGTCACATTAGGTAAGAACTACACTCAATCCCCCATGCCCCCATCAAATCCACCTCAAGTTTCAATGCTATTAATTATCATACCTCTAGTGGATAAATACTACAAGAGATGATCCACATGTATGATACATGTATTAAATTAGAATTAGTATACTACATGCTACATATAAAAGGGGAGACTCCACCTTTTGAGCTCATTTCACTCCTCTCTTTTGAACACTTTTCTCTCTCTCTCTCTAGATAGTTGCTCTCCATTCTCTCTAGCTACCATTTTTCTCCTTCCAAAAGCCTTCATTCCCAACTCAAAACAAGCTGCAAACTTAGGACTTATCAAAGAAAAAGAATTTTTCAAAGCAAGGGGAAGAGTTAAGCTCAAGAGATAGTCTCCATTCAAAGAACACTCAAGAACTCCTAATTTTGTGTGAACTCAAGAGGTATTTTAGCTAAATCTCAACAATCTTCTCTTTAGAATCATGGTTAGGTTCTTAATATTAAAATGCATGTTGAAGAAAGTATTGCATGTTTGTTTTCCCTTACCTAAACCCATTGCATGTGTGATCTAAGAGATGATATGTGGTTGATCTTCAAAGTATGTCATTTTGTATGTTGATTTGACAAATACATGTTGGATTAAGCCTTGCATGTTTGATTATCTTGTCTAATCTCATTGCATGTGTGATCCAAGGGTGATTCCCTACAATTGTGGTGAAATTATTGGATATTTTGTTCTATATGATTGATCTCCAAAATATGTGATCATTGAGTGTTGATTATGCAATTGCTTGTTTAAAATAGACTTTGCATGTTTGATTACTTTGTTAAAACTCCTTGCCTGTGTGATAAATTGAGTTATGATGATCATCTTGAGGTTAATATCTATACTATATATAAAATGAAAGAAGTTGACAAATTTTACAGATTTGCCATTTTCCCTCTCAAACTATCAACTAATAAAAAAAAAGAAAAAAAAAACTAAATAATTTTTAAGTATCTTATAGAATAAGCTTCACATGTATCTTACACAATAAACTATCTTATAATTTATATATAGGAGTAGATATGAAACAAAAATAGCTATCTTAAATGATATGATTATATTTTAATTATATAATTAAATTTTGAAAATAATGAAATTTAAACATTGTCAAAAATTAAAATTTTGAAAATTACTTTATAGTTTTAATATATAAATGTGGAAAATAGTTTTAAAATCTAAATTTCATTTATGAAGGGTTGTAAAATGTTTAAAAGTTTGAAACTATTATAAAAATATTAAAATAATAATAAAATCTGAAATTAATAATAATAATAATAAAAATAATAATAATAATAATAATAAGGTTGTGAGATTAAGTCTAAAAATCTTAAATCAACAAATAAAATTTAAAAATTGATTGAAATATATATGTAATATTAATTGTGTAAGATATAAAAATAAATAAATTGAATAAAAATTTTTAAATAAAAATAATAAAAATATTTGATAAAATATATTCAAAATTATTTCAAATAAATAGATATATTAATCTAAAAATTTCTTTAAAAAACTATAATATGTTCCAAAAAATCTGAAAAATGGTTTCAAAAATCTAAGAAATATTGTTTTAAAATTTAAAATTTAAAATTAGTAGGAAACCTAAATTTATAAATATAAATTAAATTTTTTGGAATAAATATAATGCTTTTTGAACAAATCCATCTAAAAACAATGCAGAAAATTATTTATAAATTCTGAAAATAATTATAAGATATAAAGGAACAAAAATATGAACAAAACATATTAGTAAGTATAATTAATCACTTCTTAATTATTCAGAAATTAAAACTCACAAACACAAAACTATTATTATATTATGTTCAATTTTATTTTCATATTTAATTGTTGAATATTGATGTTATCAATAAAAAAATATTGATTTTTACAAATTTCGAAATAATAAAATGTCATAAATAACCTTTTAATATAACTTCATTATATTATTGCAAATCATATATATTGTTATAATACATAATAAACCACGCATCGCTCGGGAGTACTACTAGTAGTTATTAAAATTTGAGTATCTTTTAATGGATGGAATAAGTGAAGTTAATCTTGTGAAAAACTTGAGTATTGCAGTCCACTTTGTCAATTTTTATAAAATCGTACACTTTGAGTTTCTCAAAACTGTTTTAGTATGTTATTCTATATGAAGTTTTGAGCATATGGTTAAATTTTGATAATTTGTGGAATAGTTTATGAATTATGATGATTTTTCAAAGATAGTCCAGTTCGAGTTGGAATTATGCAGTTTCGGACCTTAGAAAATTAATTATATAAAATCGATCCATTATAATTTTTCAAAACTGTTTTACTATGTTTAAGTACATGATATTAGAAGTCTAAATTATTAATTCCAAAGGGTTTCAGTAAATATAAAATTTATGGTGAATTTTATAACACAGACTGGTTTTAGAGCATTTTCGAACAATTTTTGATTATAACAAATAATTTATTAAAGCTTTTGTGATTTGAATTTATCCCTAATATTTTAGCATGGATAACTAAGGGTTGATATGTAAATTCATGCTTATTTTCATGAATTTTGGATGATCGTTTAAATTATGAAAATTGTTGTGGTAAAGAGTATCTTTTCTTCCTACATATATTACTAACTTCAAGATCAAAATTTTATATATGATTTAAGAATGCTTTTTGGCCATATTTTGAAACTGATATTATGTGATTAAATGTGTGCTTATGTGTGAAGTGTTAAATAATTTAAGTCTTTAGCATATGAATTAGAGTTTTATGAGTTAATATGTAAAATACGGTTTTCATTCCCTTCAAGGTACAATCAATGCTTGTTTGAAAGTATACTTTAAAATTTCTCCTAAATCAATAATTATGTTCTTGTGATATACATATGTTATATGTACGATAAGCATGATAGGTTAGATAAGTATGATGCAATTGAAATGCAACTTAAAGACTAAGAATTTATGAACGTGCCGAGTGCAGCACGAGCGACCGGATACTTCAGGAACTATCCCAGCTTTCGAATCAACGTCAAAAGTGGGTAACATTTATTTACAGTTACATTGATTAGAATAACTTGTATGTTGAGTATGAATGTGTGATGCTATGAAATGACACCTTCGGGTGAAGTACCAGGTTGACAAACCTTGGATGCCAGGTCTTCGGACCTTGGATCTTTATGCCAGGTCTTCGGGCCTTGGATGATGACATAATTAGCATATTGGTTAATCTCTTTAGTGTAACATTTAATAAGCGTTATCCACTAAGATTTCTCAAATCTTATGTTGCTATGTTTAAACGTTTTCAGGACCCCCTTACGACGAAGCTGATGTGTAGCCGGCTGTACGGACCCCTCTCTAGAAGCATATATATATTATATGTTTTTAATATATGTTAATATGTATGAAGTTAAATGCTTAATGCCCTTTTGACACTTCTGATGTTGGCTTAAGTAAACTTTTTAAAACGTCTTAAGAATGGCGAGGTTTTGATTTACAAATGTGGGTAGAACACGAGTTAGTTTCTTGCACGCTAAGCTTTTCGTTTAAAAAAAAAAGAGTACTCGTGTTTAATAAAGTCTTCCGCTGAGTTTATTTATGAAAATCTTTCAAAAGAGAAAAAAATATTATCCCTTCTACGAAATCATTTGAGCAATAAGGTTAACGTGGCGTCTCAATCCTATAGAGATGGGTTGGGGTGCTACACTTGCAGCTTCTTTCTTCAATTCTCCCTCCATTCTAACCCTGTCCATGTACAACCTATTAACGTTATTATTCAGATATTTCTTGACCATTCTAGGCAGTGCTTCAATATCTTTCTTGAAATGGGACATGGTTTCAGTGTGGAATTTGGCACCAGACATCCAGTTGTTCTGCATGTTAGACTCATAATCCTTGAAGGCACGAATTAGGTGTCTAACAGCAGCAGCTATCCTGTCAATCGATTCATCTACTGTCGGGCCAGCATTCCGTTTATGAGAGGCAGCAGCTGATGCATCATAAGATCCTAAAAATCTTGACGAGTGTGCTGCATCCTGCCTAGGTGCCTCTTGCTCAACTTCCTCTGTAGCTTCCTCAGTAACCTCTGTTGTAGTAACCTGAATAGGTTCTTATAAGTTTGCAGTAGTAGCAACATCAACCTCCTCATGAGGTGTCTCATAAGGGTACTGTCTCAATAGCCGCCCCTTCAGAGGTCTTCTCTCCCTCAGAGAGTGTTGTCTCAACAACAGTTTCTGAGGTCTTCTGCACAGACCCCGTCTCCTTGGTCAGTCCTGCATCTTGGACAGATTTTGCAAGAATTGGTTCTTGCAGCTCTTGAAGGCTTCTTGCAGTTTCTACAAAATTCAACACTGAGAGCTCGATTGCTGCAAGAATTTCTGCCTCCACTTGTTGGTTTCTTGCAGCCTCCATTGTGTTCAGTATGGAGATTTCGATTGCTGCAAGAATTTCAGCGTCCACCCTTACTGTGTTTTCAGCTGCTTCTGATAAAGTGGCTGCTTGCTGTACTGCTGTCTCTGCCAGTACATGGAGTATCGCCTCTACAACTTCCTCCATAGTTGCATCATCGGCAATCTCAGCGATGTCAGATAGAACATCTCTGATAATGGTGGTTGGTTCCCCTTGAGAACCTGCATCTTCATCAGGAACGATGTGCACTGGGGAATCGCCGTAGTCCACTAGTTGAGGCTCCTCCTTCTCCAGTGTGAAAATGTTGGAGAGGTCTTCCACCATTTTCTCAAATGCAGGGGAGTCTGAGTTGTGACGACTTGTGCTTCCATCTCCCTGCATTTTCTTTGGAGTGTGCTGCATCCTTGTCTCCTTGACACTTGCTTGCAGCGCCTGTTGCAGCATGGCTTCCTCGGCCTGCTCCACTGCCAAGGTGTTGATTTGCTCTTGCGCAAATACAACATCATCGCCCCTTCTTACAGCCTCTGCAGCCGGGGCTAGGAGGGTTTGGGCATCCTCCGTTGCTGCATTCATCGGCTGCTCTACAGAGTGGGATTCTGCAACAGTTTTGCCCTTCCCTTTATCCAGTGCTTCCTGAACAGTGATGTATACTGTCTCTACATACTCAGGTTGCAAGAGTGCCAATATATCTTCTGAGTTGGCCCACTCTAGGATTGCTTTTTCCACAGAGAGAAAATCCTCCCATTGCATCAAGATTTCCCCCTTTGAAAGTCTCATCTTACTCTAGAGACTGTACTACTGCTCTATATTTATAGCAGCTGGGAAGGTTGGATCGAGCACAGATTGGACTGTTTGAAGAATAGCTTCTTCATCTGGTTGAACCCTTTGCTGATGTGATTCATCCGCAATAGAGTTGAGAGGTGGCAGCTGTTGCAGCATTCTTCTTGCCGTGCGGGGCCCTCCTGGCCAGGGATGTGTCATCATCTGGGGACGAGGACTCAGGTTCAGTCTCTGTCCTCCTTGGTGTTCCCTTGATGATAGGAGCAGAATTTTCACCATCATTATCATCTTCACCCTCGCTGCCTGTCACTTCATCCTGCAGTGCTAAGGTTGCATTCTTTTTGTCTTTGGTTTTCTTCTTCGCAACCCCAACAACAGTTGTCTTCGGTTGGGTTTTACCCTTCTTCTTCTCTCCAAGATACTTCCCAATGGGAATGGGAATGGGGGCTGTAAGCTCAAGGCCTAGCTTGCAGAGCAGAGAGCAAATCGTGATTCCATAGCTCCTCATTGGTGTGCTATTCTCTAATTCTTCCACTATCCTCTTCAAGATGAACCTTGCCTAGTTCACCGTTTCTCCGGCCATGATGGCAGACATGATCCGGAATCGGAGATCAGTGCATTTGTCGTAACTCCATATTTTGCCTTCAATGGAGTACGCACAGATATCATGGAGCAGTTCGAACTCCGGTTTGAAGAGTTTCTTTGGGGCGCTTCTCTTGATCTCTGCCCCTGCAGTTTCAACTCTAAAGAGATCCCACATCTCTTTAGCGTTGATCTCCCCATATGTTGCAAGTTGACTGGGGTTCAGGCCTTTAGCCGAGATGCTGAAGGTGGTGGCTATGTCTCTAATGGATAGAGACCTTTCTTCATCATTTGCATCCATCTTGAACATGATGCAGTTTTTCTCCTTAGAGGTCCTGGTAAAAGCGTATAACTTTTGAACTGACTCCACAGAGAAACCAGCATAGAAGGTGGTTATTAACCCTAGAATTTGGGTTCGTTCAAGAGCGTCAAAAAGTCTTCTGATAATGGAGTCGTTGTACAACCCAGAGGCATAAACATGCTCCTGGTTGATTAAATGCCCTTCCAATACTATGGTTTGACGAGTCGCCATAGAAGATTTGAGAGATATGAGAGATTTGGAGACTTAGGGATTTTGCGAAGAGTAGGGAAACTTCTCGTTGTGATGAGAGCGAATAGGATTTGAAAAAAGAAGGTTATGGTGTTTAAGGAAAGATCAAGGGACTTGTAGTAAGATCAACGATTGAAATTAAAAGGATGAGAGTGATCTTACGGTCCTTAGAAAAAGACGGAGGGGCCAAATCGTAAATAATCATGACTTGCACAGTTGTCGATTCTGACTGCGCCTCTTTATCTTCTGACTGGGTTTACCTTCATTAAATGATGATGATTTGCCGCCCAATATATTGTCCTTTTAAGATTGCAGCATCCTGGGTACGAGGTTGCAGTAAATGTTGTAACCAAGTGCTGCTTATGCTCGTCTTTTCTTCGCTGTACTGTAAGTAAATGATGCAGCGCTGTTTGAACCCAACGTTGTATGCAGGCGTAGCTTACAGTATCATACTTGCAGCTTCTCGCAAGCATACAGACATTCCCCCTGGATTTATGCGTCTCTCTTTTTCCTCATATCTTCAGGATTCCCAGCTCGTTTCTAAGTGTAGAGAATCTCGATTCACTCAGTGGTTTGGTGAATATATCTGCAAGCTGGATATCTGTATGAACTTTCTCAAGCACGACATCTTTCTTTTCCACGTGATCTCTGATGAAGTGATGTCGTATATCAATATGTTTTGTTCTTGAGTGAAAAACAGGATTATGGGTAATTGCAATTGCACTCGTATTGTCACAGAGAATTGGAGTCCCTTTTTCTTCAATCCCATAATCTCTTAGTTGATGTTGTATCCAGAGAATTTGTACATAGCAACTTCCTACTGTAACATATTCTGCTTCTGATGTAGATGTTGCAATCGATGTTTGCTTTCTGCAGAACCATGAGACAAGTCTATTTCCCAGAAATTGGCAAGTCCCACTAGTGCTCTTCCTATCGATCTTACAACCTGCATAATCTGAGTCAGAGTAGCCTTTGAGCTTGAATCCTCCTTCCTTGGGACACCATAGGCCTACTTCCTGAGTTCCTTTCAGATACTTGATAATCCTTTTGACGGCTGAAAGATGTGACTCCTTTGGTGCTGCTTGGAATCTTGCACAGACTCCAACTACAAATATGATGTCTGGCCTGCTTATTGTAAAGTATAGCAAGGATCCTATGAGTCGTCTATACTTTGTGATATCTACATTTTTACCATCTTCTTCTTTGTCAAGGCTTATGGATATAGACATAGGAACAGATGTTGTTGACCCATTCTCCATGCCAAACTTTTTGATAAGTTTCTTTGTGTATTTGACTTGGCAGATGAAGGTTCTGTTGGAACCGACGGATCGCCGGCCCTAGGCAATCGATTAATCGGGTTCCATACAAGGTACGACATGCGCAGCGGAATAAATAAACGAACCATACCTTTTGATCAATCGTAGAAACGGGGCCAAAGATTGATCGAATACAAACCCTAGACCTTTAGATCTTCTGATGTATTCCTATGGCCTTTCTCGAACGTTGCGTGGACAACGATCTTCCGAGAAATCTCACTTTTTTTGCTCTCTCTCAATATTACGTGAATCTATTCTGCGTTGAGAGGCGCTGTGATTAAAAGGCTATTTATAGGCTACACCAGGGACCTAGAGGAGGAATTGGGTTGGGCCTCCTGATGGGCTTAAGTTTCCTGTGTTCGGCCCGAATACATAACTTAAGCCCATCAACAATAATTCAGTCCACTAAAGAATTATTATTGAACTACCGTCCCAATCCCATATTTAATATGGGCTCCTTCTTATTATGTGTACGTTTATCTCCCTGTGTTTAAGATATCGAATGTCCGTTAATTAAATAAGTTACTGACAACTTAATTAATTAACATCTAATTCCGAGAGTAGTACCACTCAACTTTATTATCATGTGGGATTAAATCCACCTGCAGGGTTTACATGATAATCCTTATGAGCTCCTCAAGGGGACATCATCATCCTAAATAATTAGGACACAGATTCCTTCTATAATCAACAATACACCATATAGACAATACTGTTTCCCAATTCACCGAGTTTATTGATTTAATAAATAAATCTCACTCATTGGCAAATCAAATAAACAAATATTGTGTATACGTGACTGTTATTACATAGGGATTAAGAGAACGCACATCCATAATAACAGAGGTCTTGTTCTATTATATAGTCAGTATAAATCGAACAACCTCAAATGGTCCTGCTCAATACACACAAAGTGTACTAGTGCAGTTTTATAGTCAAGACAAACTAATACCAAACTACACTACAACCATTCCGATGATTTGTCCAAATCCATCTTGGTTGTGAGCTACTATTTATAATTTATAAGAAACTGATAACATGATCTTCTGTGTGACACCACACACCAAGTTATCTATAATATAAATTAATTGGACATTGCATAAACATATATAACAAATATAAAATGCAAACATATGACCAAAGCGATTCTCATTCCATAAAAGATGTTTATACAAAAGCTAGGCTTATAGTATACATCCTAACAATCTCCCACTTATACTAAAAGACTATGCTGTCATCTATACTACCATACATCTGATTCCCATTCCTTCAACATGCTTATCGAAGGCTTTCGCCGGAAGGGCCTTTGTGAAAGGATCTGCAAGGTTATCGGCTGATGCAATCTTGGCGACAACAACTTCCCCTCGTTTTACGATGTCTCGTATCAGGTGGTACTTGCGCTCAATGTGTTTGCTTGCTTTATGGGCTCGTGGTTCCTTCGAGTTTGCTACTGCACCACTGTTATCACAATAAATTGTGATAGCTTTAGGCAAACCAGGAATCACTTCTAAGTCCATCATGAAGTTTCTGAGCCATACAGCTTCTTTGGCTGCCTCAGAGGCTGCCACATACTCAGCTTCCATGGTTGAGTCCGAAACGCATTTCTGCTTAACACTCCTCCATACTATGGCTCCACCTCCCAAGGTAAACACATAACCCGAGGTAGATTTACTGTTGTCCCTATCCGACTGGAAATCAGAATCCGTGTAACCCACAGGGAGCAAATCATCTGCTTGGTAAACCAGCATATAATTTCTAGTCCTTTTCAGGTACTTTAAAATATGCTTTACCGCAGTCCAATGTCCTTGTCCTGGGTTACTTTGATATCTGCTAACCATGCCCACGGCAAAGCAGATATCTGGCCTCGTACATAGCATTGCATACATTAGGCTTCCTACGGCCGAAGCATAAGGAACTGCCTTCATATCCTCTATCTCTTTTGGTGTCTTAGGACACATCTCCTTAGATAAAGGTACTCCATGTCGAAAAGGTAGAAAACCTTTCTTGGAGTTTTGCATGCTAAAACGAGCTAGGATAGTATCAATGTACGAAGCTTGAGATAAGCATAACATTCTTTTCTTGCGATCCCTTATAACTTTGATCCCAAGAATATGTCCAACTTCTCCCAAGTCCTTCATATCAAATTGCTTGGACAGCCATACCTTTACGTCTGACAACACCTTGACATTGTTGCCAATGAGCAAGATGTCATCTACGTATAGCACAAGAAATACCACCACGTTTCCGTCACTCTTCTTGTATACACAAGACTCATCCGGACATTGAATGAATCCATAGGACTGGATTACCTCATCAAAACGGATGTTCCAAGATCTCGAAGCTTGTTTCAGTCCATAAATGGACCGATTAAGCTTACACACAAGATGCTCTTTGCCCTTTGCACTGAATCCTTCCAGTTGCTTCATATAGATGTTTTCTTCAAGACTACCATTAAGGAAAGCTGTCTTGACATCCATTTGCCAAATCTCATAATTCATATGAGCAGCAATAGACAAAAGAATCCGGATAGACTTAAGCATGACTACCGGCGAAAAAGTTTCCTCATAATCGATTCCTTCTTTTTGAGTATACCCCTTCGCAACAAGCCTTGCTTTGAAAGTTTCTACTTTCCCGTCTGATCCTCTTTTTCTTTTGTAGACCCACTTACATCCAATGGCTTTTACACCATTTGGTGGTTCTACTAGCTCCCAGACTTGATTAGAATCCATAGATTCTAATTCAGAATTCATAGCTTTTTGCCAAGATTCTGCATCCTTATCTTGGAGTGCTTCGTCATAGGTCCAAGGATCAGATTCATGTTCACCAGGTACTAAGTCCGAGGACTCTCCCAAAAACATGAATCTATCAGGTTGTCTAACAACCCTCCCACTACGACGAGGCACTTGTGGTAATAGTGTATCATTAGTGACAGATGGTGCAGACCCCTGTGGTATCTCATCTTGTACCGTTGGTACTAAGGAAGGAGTTTCCCCTCTTATTTCTTCTAGAACAATTTTACTCATGGGCTTGTGGTTCATTACATAGTCCTCCTCTAAGAATCGGGCATTTGTGCTAACAATTACCCTCTGATCTTTAGGACTATAAAACAAACCACCTTTCGTTCCTCTAGGATAGCCCACAAACAGCCGAACTTCCGTACGAGATTCCAACTTATCAGCATCTCCCATCAGCACATGTGCTGGACTACCCCAAATCCGAATGTGTTTCAGACTAGGCTTACGCCTATTCCACAATTCTGTGGGAGTAGAGGGTACTGTCTTAGAAGGTACCAAGTTCAGAATGTACGCCGCCGTTTCCAAGGCATACCCCCAAAACGAATTCGGTAATTCCGAATAGCTCATCATCGATCTAACCATTTCCATGAGAGTCCTATTCCTTCGTTCCGCCACACCATTCTGTTGGGGTGTACCAGGTGCAGATAATTGGGATTGAATCCCAGCCTCTGATAAGTAATTCCTAAACTCTCCTAAGAGGTACTCGCCACCACGATCAGATCGTAATGTTTTGATACATTTACCATGACGCTTCTCCACATCAGCCTTGTACTCTTTGAACTTATCAAAGCATTCAGACTTGCGGCGCATCAAATAAATGTATCCATATTTCGAATAATCATCTATAAAAGAGACAAAGTATTCGAAACCACCTCTTGCTTGGATAGACATAGGACCACACAAATCAGAATGAACCAATTCCAACAATTCTTTGGCTCTATACCCCTTGGCTTTAAAAGGCCTTTTGGTCATCTTTCCTTCCAAGCAAGATTCGCAGGTCGGATAGTTTTCCACTTCCAATGAACTTAAAGGTCCATCGGCTATCAACCTTTGAATCCTACTCAAGTTAATGTGACCTAATCTTAGATGCCAAAGATATGTTTGGTTCATTTTTGAAGGTTCTTTTCTCTTATTTGAGTTAGAAGATGTATTATTAATTTCCATTTGTTGCATCGTAGGAGTTATTGGATTAAGAGTGTATAAATTGTCAACCAACGTACCAGAACAGATAATAACCCTATTTTTCTTGACAATCACATTGCCATCAAAAGAAACAGAATATCCATCCAAAAACAACTTAGAAACTGAAATCAAGTTCTTTCTAAAACAAGGTACGTAAAGACAATTCCTCAAAATCAAAGTTTTGTTCCTATCAAAAGATAAATAAACATCTCCCACTGCAACAGCCGCCACTTTCGCAGCATTGCCCATGTAGATGGTAATCTCGCCATCACTAAGTCGCCTGGTTTCCTGGAACCCCTGCAAAGAATTGCAGACATGATCAGTGGCTCCCGTATCTACACACCAGGTGCCGGTAGATAACACCGCTAAACATGTTTCAATAATTAGTGAATAAGATATACCTTCTTTGTTCTCCTTTTTACGAGGATAATCCACCTTCCAATGTCCAGGCTGCTTGCATGTGAAGCACTTGCCCTTCGGCTTTTTCACACCACCTTGTGGCCCAGCCTTTTGAGGTCCATTCGCTTTCTTCGCCGAAGGATTCTGTTTCTTCTTCTTCCCACCTTTCGGCTTAGAAGTAGAAACATTTTCAGCAACATAAGCTTGAGCACTTTGACGAAATAGTCCTTCCGCCGATTTGAGTTCTGTCAGAAGTTCCGCCAAGGAGTACATCCTTTTGTTCATATTATAATTAAGGCGGAACTGCTCAAAACTCTTAGGCAGTGTCTGGAGCACGATATCGACCTGGGTTTCCCCATCGATTTCAGCTCCAAGGACTTCCATCTCATTCAAATGAGCCATCATCTTAAGGACGTGATCACTCACAGGTGTCCCCTCAGACATGGTGGTCGTCATCAAGTTTCTCATTGCCTCCTGTCTGGCAGCCCGACTCTGGTGTCCGAAGAGTTCCTTGAGATTGTGCATCATATCATAGGCAGTGGGCATGGCCTGATGCTGATGTTGCAGTACATTTGACATGGAAGCCAAAATGTAACATCGCGCCATCTCATCTGCCTTAACCCACTTCCTATAATGCACTTTCTCCTCTTCACTAGAGTTTTCATCAGGGATGTCAGGACAGACCTCAGAGAGTACAAACTTGTACTCTTCAGCAGTTAGGACAATATCCAGGTTTCTTTTCCAGTCAATATAATTAGGACCAGTAAGTTTGTTTTCTTTGAGTATAACAGCAAGTGGGTTGAAAGACATAATGAAATCCTGAGAATCATATAAATAAATAAATACACAGGTCATAACATATAGAATTTAAAGCCTATATTGTTCCCTCAAACAATATAATTAAATTCACCAACACCTCAAAACACCGTGAACTTTGCATGCCACGATAGTGTGGTCGTATACTAATTCAAGCATTTGTAAGAGGAGGTTTTACCCATTAATTTCATTATCTTGTCAAACAAAAATAAAATTAATAGTTGGTTTAACTTTAGCCATGCAAATAACAGCACTTACTCCGATGGGGAGGATACTTATCATATGCACCTAAGTGTGTACCATTACTTAATACCAAGTCAATCATCTAGGTTTGTGTCTCTTCAGATGGAGAAGATTACACGCTCCTAAATAATTTCCTATAATTATCCATAAGGAAGTTTGATCTAGTGATCCGCAATCAAACTCATCCGATATGGAGGAAGGCACTTAAAGCCAACGCGCAAGTTTAAATGCATCACTTACAAACCAGTAATGGAGACCATGGGATTTATTCAAAATAAATCCCTCTCCCACTTAGTTATTTATCATGAGGGATTTTAACATGCATAACATATAACATATAAAAGCATGCTTGATAAAATAACAAACATATAGAAAAGGCAATAAATATGGAATAAAATAAATCCAACTATTATGGCCACTTCGATCGAATGTTCGCCTGCTAAAAATTAGGGTTTTTCGAACCCTAATCAGCGCCTAAATCTGATGTAGCGGAAAACCAGCAGGTTGTTACGCCAAATCCAGCAGCTTCGAATCTTCAGTAATTCAGCGCCAGATCCAGCAACCCGATCGATCTGTTCCGGCGAACAGATTTCAGCGCGCATCAAGCAGGCTGTCGCGCGAATCCAGCAGGCTGTTGCACAGAATCTGCCTTCGAATCTTGAAACCCTAATCAGCGAATCAACACCTGATTCCAGCAACGAACAGCCATCTGCGCACGATACCTGGTCGAACAGCAATCTTTGAACAGATTCTGATCAGCACCAATTCAGCGTCGATCAGCCTTCGTCTCCAGCGAACAGCCACTCACTCTTCGTCGAATAGTAATTACATCGAAATTACAGATCAAGAATACATCTCAATCGAATAGATTACATCAAGATTACAAGAATCGATCAAGTCTATCGATTCAAGAAACTACAAGAAACATAAAATACATCGATCGAAAAACAAAAAAAAAACTTAACACGACAAATCGCCGTGTAATTACTATTACAATCATGCAACCAACCCAAATAAAAAACCTCGACAGGTCCGAGGGTTTAGATCATACATCAACATACATTCAGACCATAATAGTTAGATATATAGGATTCCTGCAAAACCGAGTTATCCTAATCGCAATCCTACTATCATACAAACTGAATATAAACGCATGATCTAGCATAAGATTATAATAAATAACCGATTCAATTGCATAGAACCAGAAACCGTGGCTCTGATACCAATTGTTGGAACCGACGGATCGCCGGCCCTAGGCAATCGATTAATCGGGTTCCATACAAGGTACGACATGCGCAGCGGAATAAATAAACGAACCATACCTTTTGATCAATCGTAGAAACGGGGCCAAAGATTGATCGAATACAAACCCTCGACCTTTAGATCTTCTGATGTATTCCTATGGCCTTTCTCGAACGTTGCGTGGACAACGATCTTCCGAGAAATCTCACTTTTTTTGCTCTCTCTCAATATTACGTGAATCTATTCTGCGTTGAGAGGCGCTGTGATTAAAAGGCTATTTATAGGCTACACCAGGGACCTAGAGGAGGAATTGGGTTGGGCCTCCTGATGGGCTTAAGTTTCCTGTGTTCGGCCCGAATACATAACTTAAGTCCATCAACAATAATTCAGTCCACTAAAGAATTATTATTGAACTACCGTCCCAATCCCATATTTAATATGGGCTCCTTCTTATTATGTGTACGTTTATCTCCCTGTGTTTAAGATATCGAATGTCCGTTAATTAAATAAGTTACTGACAACTTAATTAATTAACATCTAATTCCGAGAGTAGTACCACTCAACTTTATTATCATGTGGGATTAAATCCACCTGCAGGGTTTACATGATAATCCTTATGAGCTCCTCAAGGGGACATCATCATCCTAAATAATTAGGACACAGATTCCTTCTATAATCAACAATACACCATATAGACAATACTGTTTCCCAATTCACCGAGTTTATTGATTTAATAAATAAATCTCACTCATTGGCAAATCAAAGAAACAAATATTGTGTATACGTGACTGTTATTATATAGGGATTAAGAGAACGCACATCCATAATAACAGAGGTCTTGTTCTATTATATAGTCAGTATAAATCGAACAACCTCAAATGGTCCTGCTCAATACACACAAAGTGTACTAGTGCAGTTTTATAGTCAAGACAAACTAATACCAAACTACACTACAACCATTCCGATGATTTGTCCAAATCCATCTTGGTTGTGAGCTACTATTTATAATTTATAAGAAACTGATAACATGATCTTCTGTGTGACACCACACACCAAGTTATCTATAATATAAATTAATTGGACATTGCATAAACATATATAACAAATATAAAATGCAAACATATGACCAAAGCGATTCTCATTCCATAAAAGATGTTTATACAAAAGCTAGGCTTATAGTATACATCCTAACAGGTTCCTGCTACTAGTTGCTTTACTTGGAGTCCAAGAAAGAAACTTAATTCTCCCATCATGCTCATCTCGAACTTTGATTGCATCAGATTGGAGAACTTCTCACATAGTTCTTTGTTGGTGGATCTGAAGATGATATCATCCACATATATCTGTACGAGAAGTATGCTATTTCCATCATGTATCCTGAGTAGAGTTTTATCCACTGTTCCTTTCTTGAAGCCATTTTTCAGCAGATAGAGAGATAAGGTGTCATACCAAGCTCTTGGTGCTTATTTAAGTCCATACAGGGCCTTGTGTAGTTTGAACACCTTCTCTTCTGCTTGATCTTCAAAACCTGGAGGTTGCTCAACATATACTTCCTCTGTAAGAAGACCATTAAGGAATGCACTCTTTACATCCATTTGGTATACATTGAAATTCATGTGAGCTGCATATGCCAGAAAAATCCGTATAGCTTTCAGTCTTGCCACTGGAGCAAAGGTTTCATCAAAATCAATTCCTTCTTCCTGGCAATATCTTTTAGCAACCAGTCTTGCTTTGTTTCTCACAACGAGTCCAGATTCATCTAGCTTGTTCTTGAAGACCCATTTTGTTCCAATAACTCCTTGATGAGTTGGTCTTGCAACTCTTTGCCATACTTGATTTCTTTCGAATCCGTTTAGCTCTTCTTGCATGGCTTGCACCCAGTTGCTGTCTTGTAGAGCTTCTTCAACATTTTGTGGTTCTGTTTGAGATATGAAGCATCCGAACATTGCTTCATGAGGGATGGTCCTTCTTGTTCTTACTCCTATGGATGGATCTCCAATGATAAGATCCCTAGGATGATTTCTTAGCCATGTTCTGTCGGGCTCAAAAGCTTGTACTGGTTGAGGTTGCTCCTCTTGTTGCTGTAGGATTGAAGGTTCTGCTGCTGTTAGATTATCTGTTGTATCCTATGGTGTAGTCTCTTCTTCCTTGTCTTCTCCTGTATGCAGAACTCTTTCAATATATGAAACATCACCTTCTTTTCTTACAACTGTATCCTTAGCAGGTTTTTCTAGTTTCTTCGTATCACAATATGGTTCATCGAAGACCACATGAATTGATTCATCAACCACTAAGGTTCTCTTGTTAAAGACTCTAAAGGCTTTACTTACAACAGAGTACCCTAAGAATACTCCTTCGTCTGATTTAGCATCAAAGGTTCTTAGATATTCATTTCCATTGTTGATGATATAACACCTGCATCCAAAGATATGCAGATGTGAGATATTTGGTGTATATCTGTTCCAGACTTCATAAGGGGTTTTGTCTAGATCCTTGTTGATCGGACATCTGTTTTGTGTGTAGCATGCAGTGTTGGTTGCTTCAGCCTAAAATCTCTTAGGTAAATCTACATCTGCTATCATTGTCCTTGCTGTTTCTTTGAGGGTTCTATTCCTTCTTTCAGCTACACAATTCTGTTGAGGTGTTATAGCAGTAAAATACTCATGGCGAATACCATTGTCAGAACAGAATTTCTTGATGAATTTGTTTGTGAACTCAGTTCCTCTGTCTGACCTGATCTTCACAATGCTCAACCTCTTTTCATTTTGAATTTTCTTCATTAGATCAGGTAGCTTGCTCTGTGTTTCTGATTTCTTAGCAAGAAAAATGGTCCATGTGTATCTGGAGTAGTCATCTACTACCACAAGTGAGTATTTCTTCCCACTTATACTTGTTGGCTCTACTGGTCCAAAGAGATCCATATGTATAAGATCTAGAATCCTGTGAGATGACTTCTGTAACTTGTCCTTGAATGAACTTTTCACTTGTTTTCCCTTCTGACAGGCTCCACATACATTTTCCTTTTTGTATGCCACATCTGGTAGTTCTCTTACAAGGCTTTTTCTTGCTAACTTGTTAATTGTCTTGAGGTTCAGATGACTTAATATTTTGTGTCATAGCCAGCTTAATTCTGTCGTGTTTTTCACAATGAAGCATGTTGGATGAATAGAAGAGTTCCAGTCTGCAAGATATATGTTTCCTCTTCTTGTTCCTATAAGCTTGACTTTATTTGATATGCTGTCCTTGATCAAGCATTTGTTGAGATTGAGCTCCACCGTGTATCCTTTGTCACAGAATTGACTGATGCTCAAAAGGTTGTATCTGAGTCCTTTTACGTAGGATACGTCTTTAATTTTTATGTTTGCTTTGACTAGACATCCACTTCCTATTGTTCTTCATTTGGAATCATCTCCAAAGATGACCTTTGCTCCTCTTTGTTCTTGGAAGTCTTTTAAAGCATCTTTGCTACCTGTCATGTGCCTTGAGCAGCCACTGTCTATGTACCATACATCGCTGCTACAACCTGGCATTGAAACCTACAACGAACTTAAGCAGATTTAGGTACCCATTTCTGTAAGGGTCCTTTGGGGTTAGTTTCTTTGGGAACCCATACTTTCTTAATAGTCAATGTTTTACTGTAAGATTTGTTGGTTCTCAGAATGTATGTAGTTTTGTTTTTAAACTGCTTAAAGATTGTGTATGCAGAAACTAGATATGTGTTACCAATACTCTTGTGGTGTGGTCTTCCACCATACTTCCCTCGAGTATATCCTCTTAGAGGTTTAGACATGTAAGTCATAGTATGGGTGGGAAATTCTCTTCTGTGCTGTAACTTTGTGGGTTGCTGCATCTTCTTGCTGCTTACAGCAAATATCTTCTACTGCAGCTAGTTCTTAGATGTAGGCTTATTTCCTGTAGCTGAGCACTGGGGTTCTTTCCCCTTATCCATCAATGCTGGTTTGTTCAAGATCTTTTCTGAGTTACAGGGTAACTCATTCTCCATTGAAGTTTCAGCTTGAACAAATTTTACAGCCTGGGATGGATTTGTTGTATCTTGAGAAGTGTGAGTGTTGTAGCCTATATCCTATTTTTCAAATGGGCTTCTGTTTCGACTTATACACTCTCTTGCATCCTTAGCTGATTTACTGAAAGTTTTGATCGTGGACTGCAAGTTCTCCTTTTCAATTTCTAGCTTGCTGATCAGCAGATTTAGCCTTGAGATCTCCTCTTATAGCTTACTGCACCTTGAGTTATCAGACTCACATACAACGAGCATTTTAGCAATATCAATATTTTTGCTTCTAAGGATCTCATTGTCAATTCTTAGATTTTCATTCTCAACTTTTAGCTCCTCATGAATTGATTTAATCTGCTCGAAATCACTCATGATCCTCTTTACAGAGTGGATCATGTTCAGCTCCTCTTTAACTGATACGGACAACAGTTGAGAGGTTACTTTTTCTTCATCATTGTCCTCGTAGCTGTTTGCCATTAGGCATATCAGTGCTTCTTCATCAGAAGATGAGGTTTTAGTGTCGTTGTCAGAGGATTCTACAGCTTTCAGAGTCTCTACTTTGAAACTGATGTATCCTTGGCTTTCTCCATCTCTCCAATGAGAGCTTGAAGTTTGTTCCTATCCTATCTTTTCTTTTCTTTTCTCTGTTCTCTCTCTCTCTGGATATTTGTGAACTGTTGGATGTTGACAGCTTCTGGCATAATGTCCAGGCTTCCTGCAGTTATAGCACAAATCAAGGTCAGTCATGTTTAAGTGTGGAGAGGGTGATACCTGAGGAGGTGGTTGACTTCTTCTGAAGTCACTTCTTTTGTTGAGGTTGATGTTGTTGCTCTTTACGAATCTTCTAAATTTCTTTAGGAGAAGAGCCATATCCTCTTCAGCGTCTCCAGCTGCAACTTTTGATTGCTTGCTGCAACTGGTGGTTGCTGTATCTTTAGGTCCTCTGGCTGTTAGCGCTGTCACTTTGGAGCTTGATTCTTCTAACTCATTTCTCCGTCTGTTGATATTGTATTCGAATGCTTTGAGGTCGGAGAAGAGATCAAATGTACTCATGGATTTTAAATCCATCGACACTCTCATGGCAGTGGTCTTGCTATCCCACTCTGCGGGTAGGGCTCTAAGCACTTTCATATTCTTCTCCTTTTGAGTGTAGTGCTTGCCCAGAGCTTCTAGTTCATTCACAATGGATGTGAATCTTAAGTCTAGTTGCTCAAGAGTCTCTTCATTCTTCATCTCGAAGAGCTCAAAAAGTTGGGTGGCGTTGGAGATCTTATTATCTGTTGTGAGCTCTGTCCCCTTACATATTTGTTCCAACTTTTCCCAAATATCCTTGGACATTCTGCATGTTTTGACTTTGCTGAAGGTGTCTTTATCCAAGGTGATGAATAGTGCATTTTTTGCCACGTTGTCAAGGTTGGCTCTCTTCCTGTCTTCATTGTTCCATTCTTGTCTTGGTTTGACCAAGAATTTTGGTGGTGGTGGTGCTCCCTCTTCCATCTCTCTACCGAGCATGAGATTCACCTTCATAGGGATAATCGGTCCTTCGGTGATGACCATCCACATTTCATCATTCATCGCTGAGAGATGTGCCTGCATTCTTATCTTCCAATCGTCATATTCCTCTATGGAAAACATGGGTAATTTATGGTTAGAGGAATCCATGTTATGCTAAAAGGATGAGATTTTGAATGTAGAGAAAAACAGCGAGACAAAGGTGGATCTGGGTAGGTAGCCAGAAAAGTTGGCTTTTAACCCAACTTGGTATGATACCACTTGTTGGTCCCAAGTGGTGTCTGAGGTTCAGAGGGGGGGATGAATGAACCTGGGTCGATTTTAAAAACTTGTTAAAACTTACTGTTCTGCAAGTTACTTGAACTTACAGCGCCAGCCAGTTACTACTTACAACACTAGGATGCAGTGCTACACGCTGTAACTTAGAGTTTTATACGCAGCGGAAATTATATATTGTGACACAAAGCTGGCTGGTTTCTCAAGTAAAGTGTAGATAAGAAAGCAATAAAACACTTATGGCTTATAGTGGTTCGAAGGTGGTGTAAGCCTTCTACATCCACTCTACTGTTACCTCGAGCAGGAACTTCGTTAAGCAAGATTGATTTACAGGACCCTCCTAACAATCTATCAACTTACAAAGTTATCCACCTACTAGAGTCCAGAGATCACACAACACTGCAAACTCTAAAGGCTAACCCACACAGGGTTCCACACTCCCACACAGAGAAGCTGCCTAAAACTTAGACAACTAAACAAACAACAAGAATTTCTCCTGTCAACTGTTCGACACCTAAAACAACCTTCGCACACAGCACGGTTAAAAAGAAAATAAAAGGTGCTTCAACTGATGCGATGAAGTGAGCTTCTGAATCCTTCAAAGGATCTTTCTGCTTTGAACTTTGCTTCACTTCACAGAGGTTGAGTGACTGAAACTGAAGAAAGACTTGGAGAAGATATAGCTTGAACGCTTGAGAGTGTTTGTGCAAATGTTTGATTCTTCTGTAGCTCAGCTGTTCAGTTCATTAGTGGTTCAGTTGTTCAGTAATCTCTTCAGTGTTACTCATCCTCTATTTATACTTGTAGAGTAGATATCCGTTGAAGGAGATATCTTCTCCTTTTGAATTTCAAAGAGTACTTGATCAAAGGCATGACTTGCATTTAATGCGACTAGAGAACTCTTTCTGGAGCATTTAATGCGGTGATGGATGGTCGCAGCTTTCTGCGGCGCGTCAGTCCACATGGCGTCTTGGTATTGGCTCTGTGTCTGCCACTTTGATCTTCTCTCGAACGGCTCTTGTTTCCTCCTGCATGAATCTTTGTTCCTCGTACTACATTTATCCTTTCTTCGGATAGCAGGATACTTATGTTGTTTATCGTTGGCACTGTTGGCCGTCTGAGCAGTGTACTTAGCGCTGTATCCTAGGTCTGTTTGCAGTTGATTGTTCTTCGTAGTGCTGCTGTAACAGAGACCTTCTTGCAGTATCTTTTTACAGCACTGCTATATCTTACAGCAGTATCCCTGTAAACTCTTTCTTACAGCGACTCTGCATGCCGTTTTTTCTCACTATGTTGCATTGCAGTGACTGCTTTCTTGCAGTATGCTGTATCTGCTTCTTTGCAGCAGCTTCGTTCTAAATCTTTGATGCAGCATTTGTATGTATGTGTACCTTCACTTTTCAACTTCTTATCACAAGACTCAATTCTAGTCTATGTTATCACGTAAACAATGTGAAAAATGGGGTACTCAAAACTTCCTATTATAAGCTTAGTTTGTCTCATCAAAATCTAAACATTGAAATCCCAACGTTAATGCGACTGGTTCATCCTACAATGTAGATTAGGTTATAGAGATAATTCATATATATATTTATAGAAATATTGTTTGTGTAACATGATACAAAATTTTACCTTTGATGGCCAATTAGAATCAACAATTTTGAGATCATCATCCGAGTCTTTATTTTGATGGTGGTTCTTCTGAATTTGTGGTTTATCATCTTTGACTTTATCAACCTTCATCATTAAGGGTATGCTTGTTTTGGGTTTCACAAGTTCGGATTTGGGATTTTAAAATCTCAAATCCTTTTTGTTTACGGACTTAATTCAAGGATTATGAAATCTAATAAAAGTCTACTCTATTTAAAAAAACACTATAATTAACCCTAAACTCCAACCTATTACATCAACTAATAATATAATATTACACTTACTAACTTTTCCAACATTGATTTGACATCTACAGTAATAATCCTACCCTATAAAGTCTCATAACAAACACAAATTTTAACTATTCACCTTTATTTACAAATCTCAGGATTTCAAAGTCAGATTTCCTCAATCCTACATAATCTCCAAACAAACATACCCTAAGGGACTTGGGATTTTAACTGAACAATTGCCCTTCTCTTCTCTATCAACTTTATGTGTAGGTGCATTCTTCAAAATCATTACTTCTAGTTATTTTTTACTCGTGCATCGAGTTCTGAATTTATCTTTTTTTGCTCTTCTAAAAGCAACTCTTTATCAACCATATTACTAGACGAAACATGATAGTAAGTCGAGGGAGTGACATGACCTTCGGTCCCCCTCAAACGTCCAGTGTGTTCTTGTGAATTAAGAGCTTTTGCAAGGATGCCATCTCTTTTTCATTCCACCCTAAACTTACCATCCTTTTTTTGTTGTATGTACTCGTCCTTCGAAGTAAATTAGTAACAACATAACAATAAATGGGATGGGTAAGTAAGAGAGAGAGTGTTCGCTTAAAAAATAATTAAGAATAAAAAAACTCACAATCTTTGTAATTGTTTCTTTTAAACTCTCTTCTTGTATTTCCCCTTCTTTAGGCAATCGTGCTTTCATCCATAAAATAGCTCTATTGATTTCATCATCATTGCCTAATTCAGCAGCCTACAACCAATAACATATTATATAAAATGATCGTTAAATATGAGAATGATGATACAAATAATAAATAATAAAAAATGAAAGATTTACAATCTCTTCAGCCAAACGTGTATATCCTTTACAAGAAAGCTTATAAGGATATTGCAATTGACTTCTTTGCTTTTTTTGTTCCTCACTCTTTGTCTGCATCAATTGATTAACAATCATAAGACACCAATGACGAGAAACATTAATTAAGCATCATAAGTTGAATCTTACCTTGAATTCTTCTGATAAGCGATTGATCACAAAATTACTCCAATCAACTTGCTCAATACCAGACTTAATGGATGGAGTATTCAACTTTTCAGGCTCATGGATTCTGCTAAAAACATACTTATTCGTGAGTCTTGTCTTGTATTGATGCCACTTCTAGTTAGCCGAAGACAAACACCCCTTCTTCCATGAAGGAGGAACATCAAACAACAACTATAAAATACCAATAATTAGAACCATGCCAGCAAAATATTCTTCTTTTAATTAAAAAACACAATAAAAGAAGCACACTTACATTAACAGATTCCCATATCGAGTCATTGACATCAGTCTGCACCTCCCTCCAATCATCAATTATTATTTTGACATTTTCCCGAGCTAACACTCCAATGTAACTCTGCATTTCAGCACCATAAGGCCCAATGGAATGACCTTTGTGATTGAACAAGACTTTCTTTTTGAAACATTGAGCTCTTTGTATCGCAAGAGCATGCATATGAGTAGGACCCCTATACGTTCTAGATGTGCGTGTACTCTTCCCTTTAGAAATAGAGCTGCCCTCATCATCCTCACTTCCCAAATCTTTATCAACTTCATTTGAACTAGCTACATTTTTATCCTTTTGCAGTTTATTCTTACTATTCTTAATTGTCTCATCTTCTTTTGCTAAAGGCCTTTTACGACACACCATGATTCGAACCTACAAAATAGATAAGATTAGGTTAGTTGGCAAATATTTAAGAAACAAGTAGAATATCATAAGAGAAAAGTAATAAGTTCAGAGGTTATATACCAAAAAGATAATTACAGAACTAGGATGTGCAATTATCAATCCAAATCCCATCACAATCTTCACACACATGATGGTTCGTTCTCATCTATACCATCAACTTCTAATGGGGGCATCCCCATTGTAAAACATTGATGGTGGAAATTACATTCTTCTAAATCATCACCATTAATGTGATCAAAATACTCTCTGCTGGGGGTTGAAAGTACAACATGCTATGCAGGAGCTCGAGAGTCTTCAATGTAGAAGATTTGTTTAGCTTGACTACCCAATATAAACCGATCGGATTTGAATCCAATTCTATTGAGGTTTACTGTTATGAAACCAAGATCATCTATTTAATTCCATTATTGTGCTCAATCCAATTACATTTGAACATTGGAATGCGAAAATTGTGGTAATCAAGTTCCCATATCTCTTTAATAACTCCATAATAAACCATGTCCGTCACAATTGGATTTTTGTCCTTTGTACTAGCCACTTGCATAGTTTTTGCAACTAAACTGACTCTCGAGTTTTGAACAGCTCGTATACTATCACGCTCCCTTATATGATAGGTAACTCCATCAATCATGTAACTAGAGTACTTCAACACATCTTTTTCGGGACCACTTGCAATCAACTTTAACTTCTCTAATACTTCACCATTGGAATGATTAATTTCATTTGAAACCTACATATAATTCAACATGTCGTAATTAACATTTTAATTAAAATTATAAACTTCAATAGGACAGGTTAGAGTTATAATACGTACTCAATCATGTATCCAATTAATAAACGTCTTGTTATGTTCATCCAAGAGTTGTTTCTCCGACTTTCTTCCAGAAGTTACCTTTAGGTGAGCCATATGTTGACTAAAAAAGTTTAATGAGATCACTATAAGAATAATAACATATAAGGTTTAATGAGTTAGAGAGATCACCTTATATACGGTTCAATCTCAATGTCATTTGTCAAAACATGGAGATGAGCTTGTCTCAAATCATCAGGACTAGCTTGGAGCACTTTTGCAGCTGATAATGGCCTAGTCATGTTAACTTGTTGATGTTTTGATGGGATTCCAATTGTGTGAACACTAGAAAGGTAGTTTGAACAAAATTCCACAACCTTCTCGGCAATATAACATTCAGTTATACACCCTTTAGGCCAATTATGATTTCACACATAACCTTTTAAGACCTTCATGTATCTCTCAAATGGATACATCCATCTGTACCAGATTGGTCCACACAATTTCACTTCCCGCACAAGATGAACAATTAGGTGAACCATGATATCAAAGAACGAGGGAGGAAAATACTTTTCAAGTAAACACAAGGTTGTCACAATCTCCTTTAAAATTTCATCCAACTTTGAGACATCTATAACTTTGTTGCATATCACATTAAAAAAGAAGCACAATCAAGTGATTGCATGTCTCACATTATCAGGCAAAACACCACGTATAGCCACTGGAAGCAATTGTTGCATTAAAGTGTGGCAATCATGTGACTTCAGGCCAACAAGCTTCAAATCGTTCATTGAGACCAAATTTCTAACATTAGACGAGTAACCCGTAGGGACCTTCATTCCCATCACAAAGTTACAAACTTTTCTTTTCTCTTCTTTACTTAGTGTGTAACAAGCTGGTGGCAAGAAATTTTTTTTGTTACCCACCTTGGGTGCCAACTCTGTTCTAACTTTCATCGACACAAGATCTAGTTTAATTGTTATTCCATCTTTCGTCTTACTTGGAGTGTTAAGTAATGTACCGACTAGACTTTCACATACATTCTTCTCAATATGCATCACATCCAGAACATGTCTCACATGTAAGTGTTGCCAATACTCGAGTTCAAAAAAATTGATTTCTTCTTCCAACATGGCTTATCTTCATTGAGCTTTGACGAATTGTTACAACTCTTTTTGCCCATGTACATTGGATTTCTGCTACTCTTTTAAAAACATCACGACTACTCAATGGTATTGGGGTAGGGTCAAACTCTTGATTACCATCAAATGACTTCTTTTGTCTTCGATAAGGATGACTAGCACGGAGAAACCTTCTGTGACCTATATACGACATTTTCTTACTATGTTTCAGCCTTTTTGCGTAAGTTTTATCACCACAAATAGGACACGTACGATATTCTTTCATAATACAACCTGATAAGTTTCCATAAGCTGGAAAGTCATTGATGGTCCACAACAACACTGCTTTAAGTAGGAAGCTTTCATCTTGAAAACTATCATAAGTTTCAATACCTACTTCATATAGAAGTTTTAAGTCCTCAATTAAGGGTGACAAATAAACATCAATGTCGTTCCCCGGCTGTTTAGGACCACCAATTAACATAGTGAGCATCATAAATTTTCATTTCATACACAACCATGGAGGAAGATTATATGTGATCAGCATTAATTACTGGCCAACAACTGTACGTAGAAGTCATCATACCATAAGGATTGATCCCGTCTGTTGATAGAGCCAATCTGAGATTTCTTGACTCGAAAGCAAATTCAGGCCACTTATGATCCACTATTAGTCAAGATGGTACATCACCTGGGTGACGCAAATAACCATCAACAACTTGATTATCAACATGCTACGTCAAGTCCTTAGATATCTCATTGTTTCGAAACATCCGCCGAAACCTTGGAATAGATGGGAAGTACAGAAGGGCCTTTACCGGAATTCCTTCACAAATCTTGGAATTTTTTCCCACTTTCCATCTTGAGATACCATACTTAGGACAATTAGTAAGGTCCTTGTACTCCTTACGATACAGAACACAATCATTTGAACATGCATGAATTTTCTCATAATCCATCCCCAATGCAACCAAGTTTTTCTTTGCATCATACAAAGATGAAGGCAATTCATTTTGGGGAGAAAGCATTTGCCCAACCAAACTAAGCAGCTCAGTAAAACTTTTATCACTCCAACCAAATTTTGCCTTTAAGTTATACAATTTCACAATGACAGACAACTTTGTGAAATAAGTACATCCAGGATATAGAGGTTTCTCTGCATCCTCAAGCAATTTACCAAATTCATTTGGATTTTGATTAGTGTATTCATATCCAGCATGTACCATGTGAATAGGTTTCTACACCAAAATTATATTCATTTCCCTTAAACTGATCACCATCATATATAGACATTCTTAACTTAGACCTCTCTCCATGCCACATCCATGTATGATATGTTTTATCAATTCCCTTAGTCAACAAATGCAACCTAACAATGACATGTTTCCACTTCCTAAGATTACCACAATCTGAACATGGATAAGACATTACATTGACATCATCTATATTTTGAATTGCAAAATGCATAAAAGACTCAACCCCAGCCTTGTATTCATCTGAGAGTCAGTCATTCAACATCCATTCCTTATCCATCTCAAGTACGAAATAAACTAATTAACAAATAATCACATTTCAATAACCATTGATAAATTAATAATTACATTAATTTGTGTTGCTTAAAACAAACTAAATAAGAAAATTTCTGATTTTTTTGGGGACATACAATAGCAAAAGACTCCCACATGCAATCACATCATATTTGTAAACAACAACAACAATGAAACTCTAGATAAAATATGAAATTAAAAATAATCATCCTAACCATAGATGCTCACTCCTTTTAACGACCAACTTAATATAGAAATATTGATTTCTTGATGTGAATAAGCATAATTAAGCAAGCGGATTGATAAAAAAACAACATAGTTAGTTAATGTATAATTCAGCATTCAGTGGTTAACCAGTTATAACAAAACACGCCTCAATTAATAAAAGCATAGTCCAAACATTTTGTTATAATTGAATTGACTAATACAATATCTATGTCAATAATGAATTGACTAATAAAATATCATATGTTAAAAAAAATCAATATTCACGGTACTAAATCTATAACACATAAGATATGTAAAGTTATTTTTTGTTAGAAAAAAATTTAAGATAAATGAGACAATATAAAAAAATGATTTTTCTAATATTAAGAAATGAGATTAATAATAATTACGTAGTATTGAATTTTGTAGTTTCATGAAACAATATAATGAACTAACTAATAAAATATCATATGTCAAATCAAAATGAGAATAAATTTATAACAGATTAGATGTGTTAAATTAGTTTTCTTGTAGAAATAAAAAAATCAATATAAATCTTACTAAGTTTATAAAATAAAAAATTTGTTAAATTTTTTATTTGAAGATTTTGTCCATTATAAAAGAGTATTATATACAATATATATAAAAAAAACAATACTTAATAATATTTCTAATATAGGAAATGGAAATGGGCGGGAAAACTTTTGTTATTTCTATTTTTAGGGGTAATTATTATTATTATTATTATATAGATTTACGTAAATGTATTACCTTATTTTATCAAATATACAATGTAAATATAGCACTAACATAATCAAAATGTATCATTATCATAACTAAAAAGTATTAAATGTTTATTAGCTTATGAACATGAATATAATATAAGGGTACTATTGACATAACGTAAATGTATCACAAGCATAACTCTTTACCCTCCCCACAATGATGGCTCTATTGTCTTGGGGAGCTCAATATATCAGAAGATATCAAAGGAAGAGCGGCTACTAATAAGAAGGAGAGTGCGCGCTTCCCTTCATTGATAAGACGGTGCAGAAACTGGTGTAGGATTAAAGATCAGGTTCAGGATACGAGTCAAATCGACCTTCCTTCTCATCTTAGGGTGAGGTAAGGAATTGTTTCAAATGTACCTTGTTCAATATCTCGGCTGCTTAAGCTTACTTCTCTTATGAGATTTTGATATTTCAAGCTTGGCAGAGTTACAGTTTAACTCGCAGTTAACTAGAACATAAAATTGTGAACTCATTCCATTTTGTTTTAGGAACTAAGACTGAGGGGCGTGGGAAGCCACAACTGGTCAGTGGGAAGCCACAAATCAAGTTGGCCCAATTGCATATCGTGGGAGCACATAAAAATGGGTACAAGTCGGGTTGGCCCAATTGCATAGATCTAAGATCCATGTACTAGGTGTATAAAAATATTTACCTTACTGAAAAATTTAAAAAAATTTAGTTCTTAAATTTTTTTAGGTAGCAAATCATTTTTAATATTGATAAATTAAAACATCAATGCCCAAAATCTAACTGAGAAAACGTAAACTTTTGTTATAACATAGATAAAAATATTATATGAAAAGTGCTGAAAATGAATATGAATAAACTTTCAATCTTATAATTTACAATATGTAAATCTTGGCAAAAACTTTTGTATTCTGGAGGCACAAATCTAACTACACCCCGACCCGGTTAGAAAATGGATCAATTTATATATATTTTTTAATTTTTCTCTTATTTCTCTCCCTTCAGCACGGTTACGTTCTCTCCTTCAGCACAACCACAGTTCTTCTCTCTCTTCCATTCTACATCTTCTTTCGAAGATTGGAGCGCAGAAGTTGATGGCTGTGATGATATTGGAGGTGTCGGGCATACACCATCGGAGGTGCACGACATAGTGGATTTTGAAGCAGACGCCGTAGATCTGTCCCTTCTCGAAGAGGACGGTGCTAGCAGTTGTGTGTTTTGGGGAGTTTGAGGGCTAGGTTTTATACGATGGAGGAGAGACAGATTTGCAAAGAGATGACAAATTTTTAACTCTTTTTATAGCAATCGATTTGAAAATCCATACTCTAGTCTCTGAAAAATTTACAAGTTTATGTTGTGTTTGAGAATGTATAATTGAATTAGATGCTATATTGGAGCATATATTTGTTATGTACTAACTACTATGTTTAAATTCTATAATTGACTGGTTAAGTCTAAGTTATTTTTCATTGACTGCTCTCAGAGAGTATTGAGCTAAAATATGAAATAGATATATGATCACCTATCAATTACCTTAAAAAAATACAATTATATTGTCTTCATATCTCTTAAGGTATTACATACATACCCTTAATGTATTATATATATACAAAAAAGTTATACATATTAATTAATTTTTGAGGTACTAGGTAAATACCTATAAGGTATTACATTTTTACCTACAAGGTATTACATAGATACATTTAAAGTATCACATATTTTTAATAGTAATTTGTTGACGTAAGTATTAATGATTATGCTGCAAGATATTATATACTTACTATAAAGGTATTACAATTGAGATGATCTTTTAGATAATGAAATATGCAAATTTGTTTTCGTTACAGGTAAATGTATTAATTGAATGCACCTTTACGGTATCAAATAAATACCTTTAAGGTATTATATACATATCTTTAAGGTATTATATATATACATAAAAGTTATACATATTAATTTTTGAGGTATTAATGATTACACTATAGGATATTGCATATTTAAGTTAAATGTATTACATAAGTCCCTTTCAGGTATTTATCTTTGTGGTATTAGATACTTTCAAATATAAATGTATTAAAACTGGTTAAAAAGATAAGTATTATTGATTGTGCATAGTTAAGGTATTACATATTTACCTTTAAAGTATTAATACTTATAGTTAAGGTATTACATATGCGCACATTTAAGGTATTACATATTTACCTTTAAGGTATTAATATTTATAGTATAAGGTATTAAATATGTATATTTAAGGTATTGCATATTTACCTTTAAGGTATTAATGCTTATAGTTAAAGGTATTACATATGCGCATATTTAAGGTATTACATATTTACCTTTAAGGTATTAATGCTTATAGTTAAGGTATTACATATTCCTCTTTAAAGTGTTATATAAATATGTTCAGAGTATTTTATACATATGTTTAAGGTATTATATAAATACCTCTAAGATATCACATATTTATGTGTCCTGCAATTGTTTGTGCATAGTGTTTTTGTTGAGTGATCTGAATCTTTTTCCACTCGCTTATTCGTTGACTCTCTACGACTTTATATAATCGAGAAAGATGGCTACTGGGCTCTGATCATTCTCCCCATTAATGAAATATATTGTGGATACTCCACGAACACAACAATCATACATGAAATTGTGATTTGAAGAAAAATAAACTAAAAGAAGAAGAAGAAATCATAAACATGAAATTGTGAAAGAAATAAAGAGAGATCATAGACATTAAATTCTATAAAATTTTCAAATCTTTAAACACCTTTTCAAAATATTTATCTATATTATCCAATCACTTGTTGTTGCTACTAATCTTTTATGGATCAGTAGTTGTATAAAGTTGTGGGTGAAAGAAGAAAAAAAGAATGAAGAAAGAAGAATGGAGAAAGAAGCAACAATGAAGAGAAGAAGAGAGAATGTATAACACGTAGAAAATGAAATAATGAAGAAAGAAGAAACATAGTCATTTTAAAGAAGAGTGAGAAGAAGAAGAATCTATTTCTATAAAAGAATTGTGCCTATCCAGCACATGACACATTAGCAAATTAGAGCATTCTCCAAGTGACATTGTGACTCACCAAATCAACCTTCAAATCTCCATCTCATCCTTTAATTGTCATTTCATCCTTCAATTATCCAAGTAAGTCATCTCTTCATTCTCCAAGTAAGCCATTTCAACATTTCTCTCATCTCCCACATTCTCTCTCTCTTCATTTTTCTTAAAAGCGAGCAAAACAACTTTTGTAGCACCCAGGGCAAAAACCAAGCATAATTGGTTAATTAAATAATTAAACCCTTAATTGAATTATTTTATTATTTGCGTTAATCTTTGATTGTTTAATTTAATTACATGCGTTTCAGATAAATGATAAGTGCATGATTTAGATGAAAGTATAATTTAGTCGCGAAACATAGATTATAATTTTACCATAAGATGCGTAATGGAAAAACGAGAAGATAGAAACGAATTAGAGGTCAATCAGAGACTCGTAGCCTAAATGACAAAGAAAAGGGCGAAATACGAAGATTCAGAAAAATGAAAGATATTTTCGGTGAATAGTGAATCCGAGATATTTCGATAAATAGTGGCCCAAGATTTTTATGATGAATAGTATTTTTCTAAAGTCTATATATAGGGGCATTTTCGATTCAAAAATCACCATTTTTCCGAACGAGGCTAAATCGAGGAAAACACGTAAGTCTCTCTCCTTCCTCTTCTCTCTCTCTCTCCTCTGTTTTCTGGTCTCCGACGCTGCCGCTGGTGCCGGAAAATCATTTTTCTCGGTTTCGGCTGATTTTTGCACATAACGTAGGTCTCGTCGAGACGAGTCTAGGATAGGTCTCGGATTTCAATTCTGATGTCTCTTTCACCGGAAAACGGCAAAACACCACCGGAAAACCCTAACCTTAGGTTTTGTCACCCTTTCTCTCTCCTCTGTTCTCTCTCTCACTCTCTCTGTCTCTCTCTCTCTCTCACCATGGAACAATATCCATAACACGCCGTCAAACTTATACAGTTTATATCACGCAAACAAGATAACACATAACAGAGAAACACTCTTTATATCAAGTTCTATTATCAGGGAGAGACACCTATAGAGAGAGGGTGGTGCTTATCTTATTTCTTTTCGAAAACATTTTCATGTTTTAAAACACGTGTCCTTTTATAAAACCCGAGTGAGCAAGTCCGAAAAATGATAGGACATTGCTCTAATACCATTTGTCACGCCCTGTTTTCTTTCATAAAAATTATCAGAGTTTTTTTTTTGTGTGAAGAAAGAAAAGATAAGAGACGAAAAACAAATGAAGGAGATAGGAGACGCCAGAAGAAAGAGGTAAGGGACGATGTGAATCATTCACATATCAAAATCGGTTTCAACCGATCATCATATCATAGCAGTGGAATAACAACATCAGGATCCAACATTCAAAACATGTACAAGATTATATGTTACAAAACGTGAATTAATTTAAAACATTGTTTAAGTGTTGTGATACATCAGTTCTACATATAAAAGTCCAGTCAGAGCACCAACTCTCTCTATCTAGGGTTCGGCATACTCGTCATCTCCTATAGTGTGAGTACATAATAAGGGATGAGTGCGTTGAATACACTCGTGGGAATATAGTCCGCAACTTATAACAATCAACAGTTATATCGTATAGGAAAGGTAACATTCGATCACAGCACGTAAAATGCACAGCAGATATTAGAAATGATAAAGGACGAATAGGTGCGGGTATTTCCTGTCTTATCCTATAAAAACAGTCTCTCAGACTGCTGGTGCATTTCAAGGACCACCAAACCAATCAAAGTAGTAGAAAGGAGTAAGGGGCGAATGCATGTATACAGGTGGACCGCAGCCCGTTCACAGTTTAAAGTATGGCACAACAAATATATTCACAGCATTTAGTATTCCTCAATCATGCTCATAAATAGGGAAAACTGTAAACAGATAAAGGTTTAGAATGTACCCCTATCTTTTTCGGTGGTTACCACGTGAGTAGAAAGTACCAACAGGTAGCCTACATAAGTTATAGTATGTCTTAGATCGTTAATAAGTATAATTAAAGTTATAAATGATGTCGGATAAAAGACGATCGATCGAGACGAGACGGATCGATAGATCTGAAGATTGGAGTCGAAGAAACGAGAGTGGATGTTTCAGTCCAGCCACAGATAAGATAGAGGAAAGGATTAGGGTTGCAACGGAAAAAGAATGAGCTCGATCGTAGTTGAAATGAGCTCGAACGGAGCATTTTAAGATTGAGGGGTATTTTGGTAATTTTGGTCAAAGGGTTGACTTTGACCGGGCCCACGACCCTCGGTCAACGACATCTCGTCAGCGACAACCCGATGATAATATACGACGGACGAAAAGGAAATCGGATCGAAAACACGGCGTCGGGTGAAAAACTCGGCGGCTCGGCAGCACCCCTCGGCATGCTGCCGAGTTTTCTCGGTAGCATGGGCAGTGTGTCTCGGCAGCTGCGCGCATCCCGCGCACGCCCGTGCGCCAACATCCAGTGGCGTCGCACGGCCTCGGCGCCCCGTGCACGATCGCGCGCGCCCATGGCAGCTCCCGCGCCCTGTGCTCCCGGCGTCAACCCTGCTCGCCTGTTGTATTTCCCGGCGCCGTCCTGTGCCACCGCCACCTCATCCTCCGGTGAGCCTGCACAGCCAGCTACCACCTCCGGCCATCCCTCGCCGGATTCCGGCATAAGCAGTGCCGGAAAAACAGCCACGAAAACCCTTCGTCACACACGCATGCAAAACCAACTCCAACCTTTCCAGACCCCTGGCCGGCGACCTCCTGTCATCGGCAACCTTTTCGGACCACCCCCTCGTCGGAAACCGGCGATGAATAGTAGCAGAACCTCCCCAAAAACCCCCTCTTTCTTCCTTATTCCCCCTCTTTTTCCTTGCTCCGGTCGGCGACTTTCCAGCGCCGGTCACCACCCCAAAACTAACCCAACCTCTTCCTCAACACCCCAACTTACCCAAGCAAAAGAAAATAACCAAAACCACCAAGAAACAAGAGAGAAACGGGAGAGAGAAAAAGGGGTCAAGAACTAGGGTTTAGGGTTTAGGGTTTAGAGACCGTATTTCGCCGTTTTCCGGCGAACAAGAAATCGGAATTAAATTCCGAGACCTATCCTAGATTTGTCTCGTCGAGAGCTACGTCGTGTATGAAAATCGGCTGAAACCGACAATGTTGAGATTTTCCGACCATCGGCGGTGGCACACCGAAGGAAGAAAACTGGAAAGAGAGAGAGGGAGGAGGGTCGAGAGAGAACTTACGTGTTTTCATCGTTTTTCGACTCGTTCGGCTCGTTCGGAGAAACGGTGAAAAATGAATCGAATGAGCCCCTATTTATAGAATTTTTGAAAGTACTATTCATCATAGGGTAGGTTACTTTTCACTAGGGTAGGTTACTGTTCACGATAAGATCTTGGTTACTGTTCACGAGATTTTACCCCCCGTTTTTCCGAAACTTCGTACTTTACCCTTCTCGTCGTAACTTGAGCTACAGAACTCCAATTGACCACTAGTTCATTTCTATGTTCTCATATTTCCGATACACATCTTATGATGAAATAAAATTCTACGTTCCGCGAATAATTTATTTTTCCATCTAAAACATGCTTTTATCACATTTCTAAAACACACGAAATTAATTAAACAATCAAAACTTACGCACATAATTATTAAATTACAGGTTTAAGTATTTAATTAATCAATTATGCTTCGTTTTTGGTCCGGGGCACTACAGTTTGTGTGTTGTTGGGGGCGGCGCTGTGCTCCGCCGCCGTGGTTATTGTTAGCCGGTTGGGTGATGCGCCGGCGAGGTTTGGACGGGTGGTCATTGGCCAATGCTGTGTTGGTTGGGTGTGTTTATATATGCTATGTGTGTGTGTTTGGGGTTTTGAGGAGGGGAACTGTTCATGCCGGGGGGTGACCGGAGAAGGTGGTGGCCAGAGTCAGGATCACCGACGGACCAAGTGTGGGGCGGCGCTGCCGCAGCTGGAAGCTGCTGTGAAGGTTGCAGTCGAACTGGGTGTTGGGCGCGCATGCCGGGAGTGAGCTGGGCGTGCGACGCCAGGAGACACCAGGTGCTGTGCACGCGTCAGGAGATGGGAAGCATGCATGGGGAGCGAGTGACGGGTGCGCTGCCCGCGCGGTGCCGGGTCCATGGTGCGAATCGTGTTTTTTTCCATTATATGTTATCGTCTAGTCGTCGGTGATGAGATGTCATCGACCGAGAGTTGGGGATCCCGGTCAAAGTCAACCTTTTTACCAAAATTACCAAAACGCCCTTCAATCTTAAAACACTCCGCTTGAGCTCGTTTCAACTCCAATTGAGCTCATTCTTTTTCATTGCATCCAAATCTTTCCCTCTTTCTTATCAGTATACTAAACTGAACTTCTACTCTCATTTCTTCAACCTCAATCTTTTGATCTTCCATTTTGTCTCATCTTTATCGATCGTTTCTTCTTCGAGATCATCTATACCTTTAATTATAAGTGTTTAAACGTATTAAGGATCTAAGAAATATTGTTACTTATGTAGGCTATCAGTCGGACCATACATTGTGATACTTAATACTTGTTACCTAGCAACTCACGTGGTAACCACCGAACAAGGTGGGGTAATTTCTACATCTTTATCTATTTACAGTTTTCCCTATTTTGATGCATGATTGAAGAATACTAAATATAGTGATTATATGCTATGATTATGTGTTCATGTTATACCGTGAAAGGACTGAGATCCACATTGCATATTCGGAGGGACTTATGGTCCGTAAAAAAACTCTCTCTTACCCCATCTACTACCTGGAAGGTTTGGTGGTCCTGTAAATGCACCAGCGGTATTTAAGACTGTTTTATGGAGTAAGACGGGAAATTCCCGCACCTAAAGGATGAGTTGCGAGATACAGGATATGTATTTTACGTGCTGTTACTACGTGCCGATTGTTACGTATTTCCGATTTATATATCTATTAAATGTTATATGATACGGAGTTTATCCCCACGAGTGTATTCCACGCACTTACCCCCTATTCTGTAATTCACGTTACAAGAGATGACTAGCATGATGAACCTTAGAGAGAGATGATGGTGCCCTATCTGGACTTTTTATTTTAGTCTTTTATCACCCAACAATTAAACAATGTTTTTATAATTCCCGTTTTGTAAGTATAACATCATTTTTACTGTGGCTTTTGGATCCTGAAGGTTTGATTTCTTCTACAAATGGTTTAATTAATCGGTTGTATCCGATGACTGATATGTAATGATTCTGATCATCTCCAACCTCATTTCTTCTTATAACTATTTCTTACCTCCTTCTGTTTAAACAAACGTCTTTTACCCTTTCTTCTTGCACGCCCGTAAGTAAAACTCTGATAATTTTGAAGAAAGAAAACGGGGCGTGACAATATGGTATCAGAGCACCGTTCTACCATTTTTGAACTTGCTCAAAAATAATTTATAAAGAGAAAATGAAAAATACGTGTTTTAAAGGTGAAAATCTTTTCAAAAAGAATGGATAAGCACCATCCTCTCTCTATACGTGTCTCTCCCTAATCATAGAACTTAAAATAGTTTTTATCTATTATGTATTTTCTCGTTTATCTGATATAAACTGTTTAGATTGAAAGGGTTTTAAGAAAATAGTTTCACGATAAAAAGATCTTTTAAAAACCTCTTGATATCACTACAATCAACATACTGCTCTGAGCCACCGCCACAAAGCCGCTGACTACAGCAGCGTGAGCTAGTGTGCGAGTATGGTCGTTCGCAGGAGTTGATGTTGTGTTACAAAGAGTTGAAACTACCATTGGCCCTTGTTTACAATAGGGTGAGCTAGTTGGTGTGTTTTCCGTGTTCGTGGGTGGGATACTTAAAGTTGCATTTAATATTTGAGGTATATGAGGACCATGTGGGAAGGTTTATGATATGTTTCATGATGTGCCTTTGGGGTTAGTATATGCAAGTTGGGTATACGATATCCTACATGGCAATGTTATGCTATGATGATAAATGAATGACAGAGAAAAATATTGAGGTTATTATAAGATTTATAGAGTAACGTTTATCGGTACCATGATACTTGTTAGTAGTTTATCTGTTGTTATAGATTGTTGGGTTACATGGGGTAAATTACAAGGGTTAGTTTTCGTATGTCACCTTAAGAACGATATGTCACGAGATCAATCGCGTAGAGACCAACCGTTAATGGAGAATCCACCTGAACACGATGCGGACGCCATAATGGGAGACTTGGTGTCCACGCTGGGGGGCCTTGCCCGACATTTTGGGATTGCACAAAGTTATGCCGTAATCACTATTGAGGAGCGATACGATATCCCTACTCTCGTTTTATTAGATATAGAGACAACCCATTCTTTTATTTCTGTGGAGCTATGTGACCGGTTGAAGCATGAGAACAATAAGGTAGTCGCTAAAACTTTAGAAGTTAGTATTCCATCGGGAAGAACGATACGAACGAAACACCTATGTCTAGGTTTAAGAATCGTGCTTGGGAGTAGAATTCTTTAAGCCGATCTTCATGCATTAGAGATGAAGGATTTCGATATAATCCTAGGATCTTTTAGCCGGAGTTCACCTTTCATGGGACACGAGTTAAAGTTGACTCAAGGATTATATCAGTCATGAAAGCAACCTAGATGCTTAGAAAAAGGAATTGTGAAGCTTGGTTGGTCAACATGGTGAATTCTGGGCAAGGATCGAATTCCATCGAGAATGTATCGGTGATAAAGGAGTACATGGACGTCTTTCCAGAAGACTTAGCCAGTCCTCCACCAGATTGATAGGTGACCTTCGAGATTGATCTTGTACCAGGATCAGCACCGATGTCGGAAGCCCCATATCGGATGGCACCGAAAGAATTACAAGAACTGAAGATTCAACTACAAGAACTTCTGGACAAAGGTATCATTAGGGACCAAGCTAGCCTTCAGTACGGCTTTCCACCCTCAAACGAATGGGCAGTCAGAGAGAACAATACAAATCCTAGAAGATATGTTAAGGGCATGCGTTTTGGATTTTCCCAGGAGTTGGGAGGACCACTTGTGCTTGGTGGAGTTTGCCTACAACAACAGTTACCAATCGACAATTGGTATGGGACCATATAAAGCCCTCAATGGAAGGAGATGTCACTCTCCTATCTGCTGGAACGAAGTAGGTGAAAAGAAAACATTGGGACCCGAATTGGTGGATCAAACAGTCGAAGTGATAAAGAAAATTCGGGAAAGAATACGAGTGGCACAAGATCGACAAAAGGCATATGCAGACAAAAGACGAAGGGAGCTGTGAAATTTGAAGAGAGAGATAAAGTTTTTCTGAAGGTGTCACCCACTAAAGGGGTTCGTCGTTTCGGGAAGAGAGAGAAGCTGAGGCCGAGGTACGTAGGACCGTTCAAGATCTTAGATCGAGTTGGGGAAATCGTGTACCGTCTAGCTCTACCGCCAGACTTCGCCGGAGTACACAAAGTTTTTCATGTATCTATGCTACGAAAATACATTTTCGATCTGAACCACATAATCGAACAAGAAGGCATAGAATTTGAGAAAGATCTCACTTATGAAGAAGTCCCAGTAGCTATTTTGGATAGGAAGAACCATCAGCTAAGAAATCAAGTGATGGCCATAGTGAAAGTTCAATAGAGCCGTCATGGGAAGGAAGAAGCGACATGGGAACTAGAGGATGAAATCTTAAAGAAGTATCCCAACTTACCCTTTCTAGATACACATCTAATTTCAAGGACGAAATTCTTTTAAGGGATAAGGGATGTAGCGCCCAGGACAAAAATGAAACATAATTGGTTAATTAAATAATTAAACCCTTAATTGAATTATTTTATTATGTGTGTTAATCCTTAACTGTTTAATTTAATTACAGGTATTTCAGATAAATGATAAATGCATGATTTAGATGATAGTATAATTTAGTCGCGAAACATACATTATAATTTTACCATAAGATGCGTAATGGAAAAATGAGAAGATAGAAATGAATTAGAGGTCAATCGGAGACTCGTAGCTCAAATGGCGAAGAAAAGGGCGAAATACGAAGATTCGGAAAAATGAAAGATATTTTGGTGAATAGTGAATACGAGATATTTCGATGAATAGTAACCCAAGATTTTTATGATGAATAGTATTTTTTTGAAGTCTATATATAGGGGCATTTTTGAATCAAAAATCACCATTTTTCCGAATGAGGCTAAATCGAGGTAAACACGTAAGTCTCTCTCTCCCCCCTCTTCTCTTTCTCCTCTGTTTTCTGGTCTCCGACGCTGCCGCCGGTGTCGAAAAATCATTTTTCTCGATTTCGGCCGATTCTTGCACAGAACGTAGGTCTTGTCGAGATGAGTTTAGGATAGGTCTCGGATTTCAATTTCAATATCTCTTTCACCGGAAAACGGCAAAACACCACCGGAAAACCCTAACCCTAGGTTTTATCATCCTTTCTCTCTCCTCTGCTCTCTCTCTCTCTCTCTCGCCGGAGCTGATGCTGGAGTAGCTCCTGGATGTGTGGGTGAGTTGCTGGAGGAGCATGGCAGTGCCGATGCAGAACAATGGTGGTTTGTGTGTGTGTTTGTGTGGTGTGTGTGTGTGTTGATCGTGTGTGTGTTTGTGTGCTGTTGGGGACGGCGTTGTGCAGCGCCGTCGTGGTTACTGTTGGCCGGCGCTGGTGATGCGCCGACGAGGTCTGGTTGGGGGTGGCCGGCGATGAGTGGTCGCTAGCCAAGGCTATGTTGGTTGGGTGTGTTTATATATGCATATGCATGTGTGTGTTTGGGGTTTTGGGGAAGGGTACTGTTCATGCCGGGGGTGACTGGAGCTGGGGTCGCCGGCGGACCTGTGAAGGTTTACAGGCGAACCGGGCGCTGGGCGCGCAAGGCAGGAGGTTGCTGGGCGCGCGTTGTGCATGCGCCGGGAGATGGGAAGCGCGCGCGGGGAGCAAGCGACAGGTAGGCGCACGCGGCGCCTAGTCCATGGTGCAAATCGTGTTTTTTTCCATCATACATTATCATCGAGTCGTCGGCGACGAGATGTCGTCGACCGGGAGTCGGGGGTCTAGGTCAAGGTCAACCTTTTTACCAAAATTACCAAAACGCCCCTCAATCTTAAAATGCTCCGTTTGAGCTCGTTTCAACTCCGATTGAGCTCATTCTTTTTCCATTGCGACCCATATCTTTCCCTCTTTCTTATCAGTTTACTGAACTGAACTTCTACTCTTATTTCTTCAACCTCAATCTTTAGATCTTCCGTTCTGTCTCGTCTTTATCGATCGTTTCTTCTCCGAGGTCATCTATACCTTTAATTATAAGTGTTTAAACGTATTAAGGATCTAAGAAACATCGTTACTTGTGTAGGCTATCAGTTGGATCGTACATTGTGATACTTAATACTTGTTACTTGGCAACTCACGTGGTAACCACCGAATAATGTGGGGGTAATTTCTACATCTTTATTTGTTAACAGTTTTCCCTATTTTGTTACATGATTGAGGAATACTAAATGCAGTGATTATATGCTATGATTATGTTTTCATGTTATACTGTGAAAGGACTGAGGTCCACATTGCATATTCGGAGAGACTTATGGTCCGTAAAAAAATTGTCTCTTACCCCCACTACTACCTGGAAGGTTTGGTGGTCCTGTAAATGCATCAGCGGTATTTAAGACCGTTTTATGGGGTAAGACAGGAAATTCCCGCACCTAAAGGATGAGTTACGAGATACGTGCTATGCATTTTACGTGTTGTGACTACGTGCCGATTGTTACGTATTTCCGATTTATATATCTGTTGAATATTATATGATGCGGAGTTTATCCCCACGAGTGTATTCCACGCACCCACCCCCTATTCTGTAATTCACGTTATAGGAGATGACGAGCATGATGAACCTTAGAGAGAGATGATGGTGCCCTATCTGGACTTTTTATTTTAAGTCTTTTATCACCCAACAATTAAACACTATTTTTATAATTCCCATTTTGTAAGTATAACATCATTTTTACTGTGGCTTTTCGATCCTGATGGTTTTATTTTCGCTGCAAATATTTTAATTAATCGGTTGTATCCGATGACTGATATGTAGTGATTTTGATCTTCTCCTACCTCATTTCTTCTCATAACTGTCTCTTACCTCCTTCTTCTATTTAAACAAACGTCTTTTACCCTTTCTTTTTGCACGCCCGTAAGTAAAACTATGATAATTTTTAAGAAAGAAAATGGGGCGTGACAACTTTTGCCTCTCTCTCTCTCTTCCCCTTTTTATTCCTCCATCTCTATCTCAGCAAATTCTTCTTCACCGGAAGAAATCACTATCACAGGCGGTTGGGGAAATAACCTCTTCTTCTCTCTCTCTCCCTCATTTTCTTCACCTCTTCATTCTTTTCTATGATTGATGGTTTGGTGGAAATTGAATGGGTTGTGGAAGTAAATATTGGTGAGTCTTTCTTTTTGTACTTAAATTGAGAGTGTTTCTTATTTTTGTTTGGTTCTAGTTGAATTTTGTTTAATCATAGTAAGATGAAGCAATATTGTGCTGTCTTTTTATCTATTCGATAAAATATTTGTCAATATTGAACCCTAATAATCTATTGTTATTATTCCTGAAAAAAAAATGTTTGGTATTATTTATGTGATTGCAACTATATTTTGGTTTTTAGAAATGGAGGAAAGTTTAACGGGCGATGAATTGTTGATCACCATGTTTGATAGTTCTAGTGGGCAGAATCTCCTACAAATTTGAACAGAGTGATTAATGTTGTGTCAAATATCACAACATCAACCAAAACACACAATGAAATTGAAGTTTGAAGAAAGAAGAAAAGAATAAAGAATTTATCCACGAGTATAAAAATACTCGTGGGAGCAAGGTAAAAATATATTTTTGTACTTTTTGTAATTACTCTTTGAAGCAATACATATATATATATATATTGCTTCAAAGAGTAATTACAAAAAGTACAAATTAAGAGATATTGATAGACTCTCTTTGAAAAACACACAATCTAACAAATTATCTCTCAACACTCTATGAATGTGACAAAACTCCTTAAAGAGTACAAAGCAATTCTAGAAACTATAAAATCCAGAAAACAAGAACTCTATGAAGAAAATATTGTCACAGATGTTCCAACAAGGAATTTCTTTGAAAACTGAATCTCGTTCTTCTTTCTTTCTGCTTGCCTATCTAAATCTGCAGTCTTCATCCTTGTATTTATAGACCTCTGCAGATTCATGATCTTGATGAATAAACTCATGATCTCCATCATCTTCATGTGCACGTTTATCTTTCATAATCTTCAAGTCATGCGCCACTTCTCCACTTCAACATTTTTGCTTCTCCATGTTTTGTTCTGCCTCCTCTTCACCACTTCCGCTTCTCCACATTTTATTCTGCAAGGAAAACTAAACACAAATAACCAATATCCCTAGATTTAGGGATTTGTTAAATAACTCATGAAACTTAGTCAAATCTCATTCTCCATGTTATATCAATATGAGAAACAAGACTTGTAGCATACTCCAAATAACTAACTCCTAAAATTTAGGATTTATTTAAATCTTCATTTCTACTACAAGAAAACAATGTTAGTGGAAAAATCAAATCTCTTAAAATCACTCAAAACAAATCTATTGAAATATTAATTTTGTTTTGGATAAAAAGTAAAAATATGAAATATTATGTTTTGTGAGAAATGCAAAATAAAATAAGATTTTAAAAAATTAAACTCTAACAATCTCCCATTTTTTGCCTTTTCTTCACAAAACACAACAAACTTAATCTCCCCCTTAAACCAAGATCAACTTTTGAAAAACTTTATTTTTGAAAACCTTCAAACTACCCCTTAACAAAACCATTTCTTCTTAAAACAAATCACGCCAAAAAATTCTCCCCCTCAAAAGAATCTACCCCTTAATCAAAAACACACACTCCCTTAATAAAAAACACACTAACACTAGAAATTTCTTTTTGGGAAGAAAGATCCGCAAAAAGATGTCTCTAATGTTGGTGATCTCATCAAGTTGTCGAGTCAGTGTTAAGACTTTCATAAATAAATATTTCTCGAGACAAAAACATGTTAGTGGAACAAATGTTGGAACTGATGTTGCAATATTAACAGTGACATTTTCGTCAGTCCAAAGCAAACACCAATTTGATCTCCACTTAAATGAAAGTTTTTGTAGCAAACCAATAACAAAGTGGAAAAATGAGCTAGAAGCCGTCATTGAGGGATTGAATAATTGAGAAATTTTGAGAGAGAAAGAAGAGTATGGCGAAGATAAAATAGATATGAGATATTGTCTTCGTGTATGTAATTGAATTGAGTGGTAGGAGAAGAGAGAGAATGTATGAGATAAGTGAGAGAGAGAGAGAGGATGGTGATTTTGACATTGGTCAGAGACGTGATAAACATAAAGAGCAACAAAACCCTTAACCCCTTAAACTTCTCAACAATAAATTCAAATTCAAAGCTTGAAAAAATGAAGAGATTTTATCTACTTAATCAATTAATTTGAATTTAAAAACAAAATTTATCCAAATTAGGATATAGATATCATTAAATCCAAAAATTTAGTAGATGTATTATCCAACAAATAAGATAGTATCCACGAAAAAAATGAAAAATCTAGGGATGTCTATTTTCAAAATTTTAAAAAATTGCACACAAATGATCCCAAATTTTGTTTTCCTCAATGTTGGCACAATTGTAAAGACAATTCCTGAAAAATATACGAACAGACTCAAAAATTCAGTGTACTTTATAAAATAAATTAGCACATGTTAATCTCAACCAACCTTTTGAAAAGATAGCATCGTTGTAGTGAGCGATGTGCCTCTAGTTACTCGGTTGTGAGACTAACTTTTTACAATGGTTGTGGTATCTTCAACATTTTTTGACAAGAAAGCATCGTCATAGCGAGTGTCATGCTCTGAGTACTTAGTGTAGGTCACATAACACTTTTTAAACAATCACTAGGCTGCTTGGAAAGCATCGTCACCGCTAATGTCGTGCTTCAAGTGCTTTGTGATTTTATCAAAATTTTAAGCATAGTACACTTTTGAAAGAGCCATTAACTGAAGTTTTGGAATTGTCAAGACAAATATCTACAAAGAGTCAAACATTATCCAGGACAAAAATATGCAAAGTATGCCTAAAACCCCTAGAAAGCCAAAAAAAATGGATGTTGTTCTGAATGTAGGAACATAAGATACAACATCCGTAAACAGATTTTATGCATTTAGATCACACACAATTCGAGAGACTTTTTCAAAGATGAAAATCTCTCAAAATCTAAGGCTTTAGTAACTATATCAGCAATCTGATTATCAATGGATATATACTCAAGTTGGATAAGACATTTCTCAACTAAATCTCTAATGAAATGATGTCTAATATCTATATGCTTAGTTATAGAGTGTTGAACAGAGTTTTTGGAAATATTTATGGCACTATATTATCACAATACATGACCAGATTATCACAATTAATTCTATAGTCAATAAGCATGTATTGTAATCATATTAATTGAGAGCAACATCTCCCGGTTGTCACATATTTGGATTCAGCAGTCGAAAGTGACACACAATTTTGCTTACGACTATACCAAGATACCAAATTATTTCCAAGGTAAAAATAACCTCCACTAGTGCTTTTTCTATCATCAACATCACCAGCCTAGTCAGAATCACTATACCCTGCAAGATTGGGGTTAGTATCTTTTGAGAACCATATTCCAACATCACATGTACCGACTATGTACTTAATGATTCTCTTAACAACATGCAAGTGAGAGATTTAAGGTATAAAAGACTAAACATGATATCAGGTCGACTAGAAGTAAGGTATAAAAGACTACCTATCATCGATCGATACAGTGTTGTGTCAACATTTCCGACAACATCATCCTTTGAAATTTTCTATGTAGATCCCATAGGAATTCTCATATGCTTTGCATTCTCAAGTCTAAATTTCTTGACTAGATTTCTTGCATATTTGCTTTGAGAGATGAATATGCCGTCATTTGATTGTTTAACCTACAAACCCAAGAAATATGTGAGCTCACCAATCATACTCATTTCAAATGTTGATGTCATAGCATTAACAAAAGCATCAAAATTTTCTTGCAAATTGGAGCCAAAAACTATGTCATCAACATAAATTTGAGCTATCATTATATCATTACCATCCTTTCTAACAAATAAGGTATGATCAGCCTCACCTCTTATGAACCAAAAGTCAATTAGGAAATTAGTTAACCTACCATACAAAGCACGGGGTATTTGTTTCAGCTCATACAAAGCTTTATCAAGCTTGTAGACATGGTATGGATGAAAAGGATCCTCAAACCCTTTAGGCTACTCAACATAGACTTCCTTATCCAAATAGCTATGAAGGAAGACCCTTTTTACATCCATTTGATACAAAAAAACACTTTGAGGTAACAAGCCATGGCTAATAAAAGTCTTATAGATTCAATTCTAGCCACTGGTGCAAAAGTCTCATCATAGTCAATACCTTCAACTTGTGTATAGCCTTAAGATACAAGACGAGCTTTGTTGCGAACAATTTTACTAGATTCATCAATTTTATTCTTGAAAATCCATTTAGTACCAAGAAAATAAAAGAAGAAAAATAAACTATAAAAAATTAAACTAAAAGAAGAAGAAGAAATCATAAACATGAAATTGTGAAAGAAAGAAAGAAAGAAAGAGAGATCTTAGACATGAAATTTTATAAAATTTTCAAATCTTTAAGCGCCATTTCTAAATCTTTATCTAAACTATCCAATCTCTTGTTGTTGCTACCAATCTTTTAAGGATCAGTTGTTGTATAAAGTTGTTGGTGAAAGAAGAAGAAAAGAATGGAGAAAGAAGCAACAATGAAGAGAATAAGAGAGAATGTATAACACGCATAAAATGAATAATGAAGAAAGAAGAAACACAGTCATTTTAAAGAAGAGTGAGAAGAAGAAGAATCTATTTCTATAAAAGAAGAATTGTGCCTCTCCAGCGCATGACACACCAGCAAATTAGAGCATTCTCCAAGTGACATTGTGACTCTCCAACTCAACCTTCAAATCTCTATCTCTTCCTTCAATTGTCATTTCATCCTTCAATTATCCAAGTAAGTCGTCTCTTCATTCTCCAAGTAAGCCATTTCGGCATTTCTCTCATCTCCCTCATTCTCTCTCTCTCTCTCTCTCTCTTCATTTTTCTTAAAAGCGAGAAGAACAACTTTTGCCTTTGTAACGCCACAAAATCTTTCGGTCAAAATATCAGAGTTTTTCATTTTTGGGCGTTAAGAGAGAAAGGGGAAAGAGGCGTACATGATATAAAATAGAAAGAAACAGGAGAGGATAAGAAGCGGTACACTTAAAACATCGGATACAACCGATAAAAGAAAGTTTGAAACCATACGCAGCGGAAAAACATCAGGATCTTTTACAAGTATGGAGAAATACAATTTTCTTTTACAAATGAACAACGTATCTTTAAAAGACAAAACCAGAAGATGGATACAGCTAATAGGGCACCCCTCTCTCTACGCATCATGGTTCTCTTCTTCTCCTGTAGTGTGAGTACAGGTGGGGGGTGAGTGCGTTGAATACACTCGTGGAAATAAAATCCAAGTCTTATCACATGTTAAGCAGTTTAAATAAACAACACATATACAAGTTCAGCAATTAAACCCAACACTTAATTACCAATAGGTGCGGGTGTAACCCGTCTTACCCTATATGCATGAAGAAAGGTGGTAAGAGACAGTTATTATAGAATAAAGGAGGTAAGAGACAGTTATTATAGAAGAAATGAGGTAAGAGACAGTTTATAGAAGAATTGAGGTAAGAGACAGTTTATAGAAGATATGAGGTAAGAGACAGTTTAAAGAAATAAGGTAAAAACAGTTTATAATAGGACACGTCATTTAGTATTCCACAAAACATGTATGAGATAGGGAAAACCGTAATCAGATACAGAGTTAGAAATTACCCCCACCGAATATGATTCGTTCCATCATGCTTAAATTCATATACGAGCATCATACATCATCATTTCTACTCATTTTGATATAACATATAATCACACAGCACATAACCCAAGACACATAAGCCTCGACCAATTCATAACGATCAATAGCATTCTAATAATATCCTGTTTACATGCATACGTCAATTGAAATATAAAGATTTGGATTTAGAGTTTACCCCCACCTTGTTCGGTGGTTACCACATGAGTAGCGAGTACCAAAGGTCAAGTATCGCAAGCTCCTTCAAACTGATAGCCTACATAAGTTACGGTGTTCTTAGATCCTTAATAATTCATAATTAAAGCTGTAAAGAATCCGGAGAAAGAACGATCGTTAAGACGAGACGGATCGAGAGATCTAAAGATTGGGGTCCAAGAAACGAGAGGGACAGGTCAGTTTCAAAGGCTGAGATGGTAGAGGATTGAATTTGGGTCACGACAGAAAAAGAATGAGCTCGATAGGAGTTGAAACGAGCTCGAACGGAGCATTTTAAGGTTGAGGGGTATTTTGGTAATTTTGGTCGAGGGTTGACTTTGACCGGGCCCATGGACCCCGATCAACGACGTCTTGTCACCGACGACTCGATACGGATGAAAGACGGAAAGAAAACGAGGTTCGGATTGAAAACACGGCGTCGGGTGCACGTCGGCACCCATCGGGCGCGAACGAGCGTGCGCGGAACCCGGCGGTCTCGGCAGCTGCCAAGTTTTCTCGGCAGCTCGGGTCCTCGGCTCGGCAGGCTGCCGAGTTTTCTCGGTAGTGTGTGCGTGGGTCTCGGCGGCTGCCGAGTTTTCTCGGCAGCGGGCGCACATCACTCGGCGGCCTCGCGCACCAGCGCGCGCGCGTCTCGGCAGGTCTCGACGGCTGCCGAGTTTTCTCGGCGGCGGGTGTCGACGCTCGGCAGCTGGTCGAGTTTTCTCGGCCAGCTCCTTCCCAGGTCTCCGGTGCCCAGGCTACTTGACGCGCCACCTTCCCGGCGTCACCCAGCGCGGTGGCGCCGCCCTCTACCGCCACCTCCAGGTTCGTCGGAAACCTCGCACCGCCGGCTACCTCCTCCGGCCATACCTCGCCGGATTCCGGTGGTGAATAGTGCCCGGAATCTCGCCGCAAAATCCTTCGATGCTCAGTTTCGTAAAATCAAACCCCACCTCTCCAAACTCCGGCCGGCGACTTCCAGTCGCCGGCAACCCTTCCCAGACCCCCGGCCGTCGACCTCCTGTCGCCGGTGACCATCCCTGACCAACCAAACACACACACACAGCCTATATATACACACGCATAAACACACACACTCACGCTCAAACACACACACACCTCCCTCTCATTGGCCGGCGGCCACCAGCCGCCGGCTGCCTCCTCCTCCACCTCGCCGACGACCTCCCGTCGCCTGCCGTTCCTTCCCCCATGGCGGCGCCGCCTCCAACAGCATGCACGAACACACACACACTCATACACCATACAACACACACATGCATGCATACATATATATATAGCTACTGTCCTTCTCCGGCGCCGGCACTCCAGCGACGGGCCACGACCTCCGGCGGTGCTCCGGCCATCAGCTCCGGCGAGAAAGAGGAAGAAACAGAAGAGAGAGAAAAGATGGTGCATGGGTTAGGGTTCGGGTTTAAGGGGCTGTTTTTCACCGTTTTTCGGTGAACGAGAAATCGGAATTGAATTCCGGAAGCTGTCCTAGACTCGTCTCGTCGAGAGCTACATCGTGTGCGAAAATCGGCCGAAACCGACAACTTATTGATTTTCCGGCCACCGGCCGGCGGCGGCGGCGCCGCGCCAGCGGCTGCACCGGCGGCGGCGCGCCGGAGGCAGAAAAGAGAGGAGAGAGGGAGAGGAGGGAGGAGAGAGAACTTACTCATTTTCGGCTCGTTCGGAAAAACGATGAAAAATGAACTGACTAAGCCCTCTATTTATCGATTTCCAAAAGTTACTATTCATCGGAATATTCTTTTTACAATTCATCAAGAATATCTCGTATATTATACTCTTCGTATATGTCTCGTATACGTCGTATTCTTCGTTTTCACTGTTTTCTTCACTACTAGAGCTACGTATCTCCGATTGACCTCTAATTCGTTTCTATGTTCTCGTATTTCAAATACGCATCGCCTGGTAAATAAATATCCTATGTTTCATGAATAATAAATTTATCAATCTAAAACGTGCATTAAACACGTATCTGAAACGTACGTAATAAATTAAACAGTCAATATAAGCGCACATAATTATTAAATTATAGGTCTGAATATTTAATTAATCAATTATACTCGTTTTGATCCGGGGCGCTACAGCCTTTCTCTCTTGCCCTTTTCATTCCTCCCTCTCTACCTCAGCAAATTATTCTTCACAGGAAGAAATCACTATCTTAGGCGGTTGGGAAAATCACCTCTTATTCTCTCTCTCCCTCATTTTCTTCACCTCTTCATTCTTTTCTATGATTGATGGTTTGGTGGAAATTGAATGGGTTGTGGAAGTAAATATTGGTGAGTCTTCCTTTTTGTACTTAAATTGAGAGTGATTTTATTTTTGTTTGGTTCTACTTGAATTTTGTTTAATCATAGCAAGATGAAGCAATATTGTGCTGTCTTTTATCTATTCGATAAAATGTTTATCAAGATTGAACCCTGATAATCTATTGTTATTATTCCTGAAAAAAAATGTTTGGTATTATTTATGTGATTGCAACTATATTTTGGTTTTCAGAAATGGAGGAAAGTTTAACGAATGATAGTTCTGGTGGGCAGAATCTCCTACAAATCTAAATAGAGTGATTAATGTTGTGTCGAATATCACAACATCAACCAAAACACACAGTGGAATTGAACTTTGAAGAAAGAAGAAACAGAGAATTTATCCACGAGTACAAAAATACTAGTGGAACGCCAGCAGGGCAAAAATATATTACTTCAAAGAGTAATTACAAAAAGTACAAAGAGATCTTGATAAACTCTCTTTGAAAAACACACATTTTAACAAATTATCTCTCAATACTTTATGAATGTGACAAAACTCCCTAAAGAGTACAAAGCAATCCTAGAAACTATAAAATTCAGAAAACAAAAACTCTATGCAAATAATGCTGGCACAGAAGTTCCAACAAGGAATTGCTTTGAAAAGTGAATCCCGCTCTTCTCTCTTTCTGCTTAGCTATCTAAATCTGCAGTCTTAATCCTTGTATTTATAGACCTCTGCAGATTCATGATCTTGATGAATAAACCCATGTTCTCTCTATCACCTTCATGCGCACATTTATATTCCATAATCTTCAAGTCATGCACCACTTCTCCACTTCAACATTTTTGCTTCTCCATGTTTTGTTCTGCCTCCTCTTCACCACTTCCGCTTCTCCACATTTTATTCTGCAAGGAAAACTAAACACAAATAACCAATATCCCTAGATTTAGGGATTTGTTAAATAACTCATGAAACTTAGTCAAATCTCATTCTCCATGCTATATCAACGTGAGAAACAAGACTTGTAGCATATTCCAATTAACTAACTCCTAAAATTTAGGATTTAGTTAAATCTTCATTCCTACTACAAAAAAACAACGTTGCTAGAAAAATCAAATCTCTTAAAATCACTTTAAAAAATCAATTGAAATATTATTTTTGTTTTGGATTAAAAATAAAAATACCAAATATTATGTTTTGTGAGAAATGCAAAATAAAATAAGAGTTTAAAAATTAAACTCCAACAATGTTGAACAATCAAAGTGGGGTATATGTGTTTTTATAGCTTTTAGTTACTTAATTTCAAGAACTCTTTTTTGTGAATGCATTTTTTTCATTGATATGATGCAGCTCTCATTATGCTTCTTAATTTATGATTTTGATCATAAGCTGAATCCAAGTGTCATTACTTTTCATGTACTCAGAAATGCTACAAATTTTGGCTTTTCAGGAAAATTCATATTAGCACTTCAAAAAATAATATTGAAAATCTATCATTCAACCTTATTGTTGCTCAAGGAAAAAATAGACGATTCTAGAGCTAAGAATAATATTTGGTTTATAGGATCAATTTTCCTTTCATCTCTAATGTTGGAATTATCATTACATATTTTAGTATAGCAGAATTATAATAAATCCTCTCCGATCGTCTTAAATCCATATAACTCAAATGTAAATGAAATATTCATCATTTTTTGTGTTCTTCACAGTTTATGTGCATCTTAAAGAGCTATTACATTCATATGGTAGGTTTTATATATTAGTGTCTTACTACATTCTACAAAATGAAACAGTTATTTTTGCTCAGATCTGATTTGATTTGAATATTTTTTTTTGTAATGATATAGAGGATAAAAACGACCAGCTTTCAATTGCTTCAAACATGGTAGCTGCTGCGGGAGCCGGTGCTGCAACAAGATATTTGTGATATAGATATTTGTAGGAATTTCATTGAAGTAAACAAGGATTAGAGTTGCTATCCCTCTTCATTTGTTCCTCAGTTGAGCAAATGAAGTCAGTTTTCTTATTTTTGAGTTGGCTAATCTCAAACATCATTAATGGCTTGACAAGAGAAATTCACAATGCTAGTTCATTTCTCAAAGAGCATTTCTTTTTTATTTGTAAGTAGTTTAACATCTATGATCATTTACTTGAGTAAACCTAAAATATTTTGAAGCTTACTTTTAATGTTTATTTAACAAATTTTAAAAAAATTCATTTTTGGTTAATGATTTGAAAGTGAGATATTGAATAGATTTGGTTTGATTCTCAATCTTATGGATTGATATGCTATATTAAATGTGAAAAAACAATATAAATGCAACACTATATTTATAGGGTTGAAAAATCCAAAAAAAAATTTCAAAGGTTTTCTATGAAAATTTAAAATATAAAAATCTCGAATCAATCCCGTGTATTGCACGGGGTACTCACTAGTATGAAGAAAAAGAAGGAGAGAGAAGTGCAGCAACATCGTGAAGGAGGAGGAGATTAGGGTTTAAGAAAAAAAGAAAAAAAAAAGAAAGATGGGTGGGTGGGTAGGTGGATAGGAGGGTCATAAATGCCTCTCTTAAATCTTATAATATTTTTTAAGTCCAGTTAACCATATTCTTTACAAGTACCAGTGCCCCATGTGATTCACCAAATTAAATTTAAATATTATATATGACATTATATAAAAAAAAACCTAAACTATGATTTGAATATTTATTGTATTTTAAAGTCCAATAAATCATATAATGTAAGTGTATTTATCAAGCTAACTCAATTGAAGTACTTTGAATTGAATGCTAATACATGCTTGTCTAATTAAAAAAAAAAAAATATGGTATGGTCACATTGTATATCAAAAATGACGATTTGTTAAGGTCATCATCAGATTAAATGTAAACATCGATCATAATAAACAAAGTTTAGGCCACAATTGAAGTTTCACGCTTCATCAGATAAAAGGCCATTTATTATATTTTTATATTATAAAACTAATTATTTTGGCATGTATTCAATCTGATGCTACATACTCAAACTCGTGAGTTTTTTTAATGGATATTTAATTTTTATCTTCTTCAGATTTCCTTCGAAGCAGATTGGTTATTTGTAATGAAATAAGAAATATTGAGAGAAAATACATTCTTCTCCTACACAATGTGTTAGTGCAACCATGAAGACACTGCATGAGTGACAAAATATGAAGTTATCGGATAATAGAAGCACCACATTTGGAAATACTTGTACTATGAATTGGACTACCCCTCCACATGGTTTTTAAAAATGTAATATTAATGCTGCTATTTTTTAAGGTAATATTTTTGTTGGTTTGGGTATGGTTATCTGAGTCGAGAATGAAGTTTTTTCAAAATCGTCATGTGTCTCACGGGTTGGTTCATGCGACAGAGGTCGAAGCACTCAGCCATTTAATTGAGGGTTGTGATTTGGTTACACAATCTTAGGCTTCAAAATATTATTATTGAGATGGATGCAAAAGAAGTCGTGCATGCTATCAATAATTGTTCTTTTGATGCCTCGGATTTGGGAAAATTTGTATATAAATGTCAATATTTACTACAAGAAATCTTTATATTGACAAGCTTACAATATTCTATCATTAAATATAGTTAATTAATGACTTCAAATTTTATGTTGATAAGAAATATTATTAAATAATATACAACTATTAACTAGATCTATCTAAATAACATAAGTTAGATTACAATTATGTAAATCATTACATAGAGCCGGCAATTTGATAGTTCTAAATAACATAAACTATTGTTGGGTTGGGCTCTAATAATAGCGGCCCGAAAAATGTCAGAACTTTTTGGCCCGACCTAAGTAGCCCGACGGGCCAGATGCGCTCAGGCCGATTTGGCCCGTCGGGTTTGGGTCGGCCCAACAGCCCTCCAATTTAAAATTTTTATTATATTTTTTTTGGAACTTGCAAATCCTACATGTGATTCATTTCCCTCTCTTTTTATTTTTATTTATTTCCTTATTTACTCTCTTCTTCAACTATCATTAACCAGTTTAAATTAGGGTTGTAAATTATTAGAATCCATTTGCAAGTTTTGTGAATTGAGTTGAAACATTTTTTAATGGACAAAAAAAAAAGTAAAAAAAATTTTACACCTTGTCCTTATTAATAACTTAATTATATTCAATAAATTATCTTCAATTATATAAATAGAATACTATAATTTAAATTGTAAGTGTTAAATTATCATATATAAAGTTCTTTATCCATACAAATTGGTTTAAGAATTTAATTAATTAATAATTTTTTTATTATAAAAAATAATTCGAGATTTGGGTCAATTTGGCCCATTTGCCCGAGCAAGGTTGGGTTATAGGCTCGATCAGAGGATGGACCGGGCCGGGTCTAGTCAGGCAGCCTGAATTGCCACCTCTATGATATTTCAAATTTTTTAAATTTAAATAATTTATAGAAAAAAATATAAATAATTTTTTAAAAAATTAAAATAAAGGTGGACTGATCGAAAAATATTGTTCAAACTTTTCGAACTTATTAACTAATAATATTGAATAATTTTTTTGAATATATTTTTTAAAATAAATTATGAAATTTATTTGTCAAATTTGACTTTCATTTTTTATCATTTAATTGAAAAGAAAAATTGAAGGTTGTTATAAACGTTAACAATGAAAAGTTAGAAAACTTAAAAAGTGTTGGTGAATTGAATAATATAATAGGTAAAGCAATATATATTCTTTTCAAATAAAAAAATTATTTATATTCCTCTACAAATGCAATATATATTTCGACAATTAAATAATTATTTAATCATATTAGGTTACATTTAATATTAAATTAGGCTATATGTATTACACAATTCATAAATTCAATTTTTATGTATAATAATTTTAAATTTTACTAAGTTTAATTTTGTTTAATAAAATTATGTGTATTACACGAATCCTATACTAGTAATTAACGTGTCAATGTCCATATAAGTGATCCCTTTTTTATGTTTGACATTAAGAAAGGGGGCATTTGCCAGCTTGTAACTCTACTTTTTTGGATTAATGAAATCATGTTAAATAAATAAATAAATAATCGTAGGAAGAGGCCACTATTCCTAACCCACCGCGGGAAGCGGATCAAGACAGATTCTTTAACAGGGAAGCAAGGTGGGCTTGTATTTTCAACTGTCTGCCCAATCCTACCCATTTTCATCCCTAGCTAAAAGAATAATCAATAAGGATACATGTTAAGACTATATCAAACAAACATTATTCAAAAAATAAATTAACTTTATTTAATTACAATATTACTATTTTACGTGATATGTTAATATGAGATGAATGTTAATTAACTCACGGGAATATCATACGAAAATGAAAAAAAAAAAAAAAAAAAGTTTGCACAATCTTATAAGTTGTTGCTATTTTTTAAAGTTAATAGAATAATAATTAACTAGAACTAAAAGAGTTACCAAAGAAAGTAACTTTTGAAATATCACACTCCAAAAATCATGTAGATTACTGAAGAAATATTTTGATAGGAAATTCCCCTGACAAACATATCACCGACGAATTTAATGATGGATAATTCTGTCACTGATATGTTTGTTGATAATATTTTATCAATTGAAATTACGTAAGTAAATAATTAGAGTATAGAAAATCATCAAAAAAATTCATGGTCTTACCGACGGATTAATTTTAATTGCCGACAGAAATGTCCGTCGACAATTGCCAAAAATAATTAAAAAAAAAAAGGATTAAATTACTGATGGAGATTATATTGTTGACGGATATATCCGTTGGTTATGTTTTATGATTTTTTTAATAATTCTAAAATTTGAAATTTAATTTAAATTATATGTTATTAATAAAAATCAATAACAATATATGGTAATTTATAAAATTAAAATACAAGAAATTGAATATTAAAAAAATGTGTAATACAAAAAAAAAATAATGTCTACTCATCCTCCTCCTAAATATCCTGGACAGAGGATTAGTTTTGGTCGAAGCTGGTAATCCTGTATCGGCAGAAGTCGTCGATCCAGCACCCCTTATTTAAGCAAGAGCTTGCTCATCAAACAATAGTAGATCGAGACCTTCCATTATGTCTAGAGGTCCTGCACTCGGTTCAAGTGACTTGCTCAGACCATTCCTTAAAGTCTGCTGGGACTTGGACTTGATACTCTTGGAATCCCTTTCAAGTGGCGTTCCACACACACTTCGGTTGCTTCCCCTTTGTCTCCCACCTTTTCTTCTAGTAGTTGATCATATTGCGGTCGTGGGTAGAAACCTTCTTCAGATACAATCGTCAGATTTTGTCGTCCAACAACGATTCCCATGCGTATCGTTTCTGCAAACAAACATATTAAATAATAAGAATTACTTATAACATCTGTTTAAACTAAATTCAATATTAAACAAAATAAATTATCTTTAAAATTATTACTTACATTTTATCCTCGACCCACAATGTAATACGTCGAGGCGCCGATGACGCATGATGTGTAGAGTCTGGGTCCAATGCAGGGACTCGTCTTGTAAGGGGACTCCCACCTACAAAATCGTGGGTGGCACAAATGGTGTGGCCGATGATGAGCCTGGTGATGTCTGTCTGATCCTCGCAGTCTTCGACATCCTTGGCCTAAACCTTGTCCACAGGGAGCCCGGTTTATTAATACTAAAACCGATGCTAGAGCTGTTTTCAAGTTTTTCAAAACTTTTAATCTCAAGACATGTATGGGTTTCGTCGATTCAAATAAATGGCCTAAAAATATCGAGCTCGTCTCAACACAAATCAAGTTTTCTTTTTTCATTACATATAAGATAATATCATATAATAATATAATCGAATTCTAATTAAATCCTAAGTTCTAACGAAAATTCGGAAGCAATTCGATGCATGCATTAATCTACCAATTAGTTAGTGTCTCTCCATCTCTACACAAAATTAACATGCAATTCCCAACAATTCAACAAATATAACCAACTCAAATATATATAAGCAATTCAACTAAATATAACAAATATTTTAACCGTATTCATAATAATTCATATCAACAATCTAATAAATTCATATGATCCATCACCAATCTAATAATTATCAATAATTCAACTACAATTCACCTAATTAAACTCTGAATTCTAATTAAATTAATGGTTAACTAATTATACATTATGAAATATAACTAAATTTAACTAAATTATAAGTGAACAAAATTCAACTAAACCAATCTATCAAACTTAAACTAATTATCAATCTATTTAAACTAAACTTATCAACTAATTTATAAATTAACATTAACTAACCTAAATTTGTCACACCCCGTTCCTTTTTAATTGGAAATAGGTCGTCACCCTTACTAAGAAAGTAAAGATATCATAATTACTTTCTAATATACATCAGAAGACTAAAATGAAGACACGAGAGCTACATTTTTTTTGGTTTGTTTAAAAACATAACACATATACATATATATCCAACTATAAATCAAGTCTAGTTCGTGCCTCACCCACATTTCAAGGTAAAATGTTCGAACCAAAAACCTACATGAATTAACACAACAAAACATATATATTATAATAGGATATAAATCTAGGCCCATTGTTTATCATACTATATATATTTAAACATTATATTGTTCTCAAAAGGAAACATTATTCTAGTATAACAACTCTAAAGGGATATTGAGAAGTCAGCCCAGCCTGCTACACGTCCACATCATCGTCTGTCGAGCTTGAAAAATATAAAAAACAGCATCAAGAGACACCTCCGGAGAGGAATCCCAGTGAGATAACTTTACTATCTAATACATTAAAGCGATTAAACTATTAAACAAGTACTACATGTCATTCAGGTAGGCTCACCCTGGACCATACTATAACATAAAGGAACGTGGGAGTCCCTCGCCCACTAATCCTTGCTTTCATATACCAGACACTCTTGCCCTTATGGTCGTCACCCGGTAGGGAAGCTACCTACCGGTTATAACTACGGGGCTTCGGCCATAGATTTCATACATAACTTATTAATTCAATTATCAACACATAGTAGGGAATGGAAGTTACCCACTTGTAAATTGATTGTGCAAGGATAGCTTCCAGAGTCACCCATCATCTCAAACTGCGCTCAATACATTTAACTGTTTAGTCTGTTAACTCGTATAAAATACTCATGGGTTATCTTATATCTAGGTTATCTTAACCCAAAAGCATAGCCATGTAATCACTTAAGGAAAATAAATCACTCTACAAACATATATTAACTAAATTTCATAAACTTCATCCAATTATATATATTAAACATACTTCATTCAATATACATTGTATTCCTATATGAAATTCTAAAGATGATCAGATCATACATAAATCATTTAAGTTAGATTTAGAATATAAAATATATCATCACACTTATTATATAATTGTTAAGCACTTAAACTAGCAATTTTAAGTATAAAATGACAACAACAATTTTAATAATTTATAGATAAATCCTAAAATCATAAGAATATTTACATAACCACATATTAGGCTCAACTATCAGATTTTGAAAATACAATTTTTTTACAATATATATATATATATATATATATAAAATTAAAAATGAAATACTAAACATGTTGTTCACTTGAATTTTAGCTCAAAATCAGTCTATATTGAAAACCCTACCAAACCATATAGGATTAATGAAATTCTTTCATATTTTAATAGAAGTCAGAAAATATATTGAAGTATAACATAAGAAAATATCAACTGAAAATAAGATTCACATAATAGTTATGAATTTTCTAAGTTGGCAGAAAATAGGACAAAGTGTATGCCGAAAACGGACTTCCTCGTAAAAATCATCATAAATCGTACAAGACTCCAAGAATTACATGGTAAATTTCTAAGTGTCTATAAGAATATATAATACAATATAATAGATGATCAGTTTTGAAATCAAAGTACACAATTCTAAAGAAGAGTTTTAATCAGACCTAAAAATAGGGTAAATATGTCACATAATAGGGCTATTTTTGAAAAAGCATAGTAAATTGAATTTAAGTCCAATACTTCTGAACTCCAACATACATGTTCTTGAATTTGTATATTAAAAATTGTTAAAAGAATTTAGCCTAATTAGATTTCTAAATGTTTCAGAAAGTTACTGAACAGAGAAGCAGGGCATAGAGTTGAATTCCAGCATAGAAACAAACATTTTTTACATTCAAGTGAACATTATAAGTTGAAAATTCCCAACCAAATTCCAAAGAACATCTTTTCAACTTCTAATATATGCTACAATTTAGAAAATATCAATATTTAAAGAAGAAAATAGAAGGTTTAAGTTAAAATACCTTTAAGGTTGCAAGGGAGAAAAAATGTGCTTTCATGCTGTTTTTTTTTTCTTCTTTGTTTGCTGAACTTACCTCTTCCTTTTCTTTATTTGATGCATGAATATGTAGAAGGAAATATAGTAGGAGGTGTAGGATGTAACACCTCATTTCAAGAAAACACCCTGCATTGCATATTTTATAAAAAATTCTTTGATCGTTTAAGTATAAATGATTTAAGTGCAAATTCTTATATTATTTAAAGTTATGATTTACGAATCATATTATGATCAATGATTTAAAATTTTTATGATCTAATATTTCTTTCGAGATTTTAAGGATTTTGCAGGATAACTTATGGAGGAAACCGAACTCGATCTCCACTCGCTCGATGCATATGAACGGAAGTAAAAAATATAAGATGTTAGTTAAATTTAACTTCTTATTTTTTTTAAGCAAAAACTTACTTGCTAATTTATGACTAAACAACCTATAGCCTAGACATCTAGACTAGCCAACTCCTCATTCTACTTCACTTCATGATATGCATCATACCATTACTTGTATATATACTCCCTCCCTCCCTCTCTCTCTCTCTCTCTCTCTCTCTCTCTCTCTCTCATCCATAATGTATGAAGGGAACCAAAAAAAATCCATAAGTAGTTGGACATAGCAAGCAAAGAAGAGGAGAGAAACAAAAGGAAGAAAAGATCAAAAATACATCAAAGTTCTTCCCCAAACCCTAAAGGTATTTTTGGCTAAACTCTCATAATAATTTCATTAAATCTCATGCTTCATGACTAATATCTTAGGTTAGAAAGTCCAAAGATGTTCTTTGGCAATTGGTTGGGAATTTTATGTTGCTTGAACGGAGAAATAAGTTGTTTCTAGAATATACTTAAAGATGTGCTCTGTTTTGCTTCTGTTTTGGAACTGTTGAAAGACTTAGAAAATGAATTAGACTAAATTCTTTTAACATATTGTAATATACTAGGTGAAGAACATTTCTGTTGAGTTTCATAATATTTGGACTTGAATTCAATTTACTATGAATTTTCAAATAAGACACTGTTTCGCAGCTTATTCGTCCTGTTTTGGGTCTGAATTAGACATTTTTTCTTGAACTGTATACTTCGAATTTATGTATGATTTTTACTATATTTTAGAATCAGTTCTTAGGTATGTTCAGAATTTTAGTATGCATTTTTTTGAGTTGTTTACGATTTATGCCGAATTTTACAACATAACCTGTTTTCTGCGTAGATGATATCCTGTTTTTGGTCTTGTTCTAAAATTCATAACTATTTATTGAAATCATATTTATAAGCCATATTTCATTATGTTGTAGTATATGTTCTTATGAGTATGTAAAAATTTACCATGTAATTTTTAGAACCTTGTGTGATTTATGATGATTTTTATAAGAAAGTCTGTTTTCAGCATGTGCTATGCCCTGTTATCAGCCAACTTAGAAAATTCATAACTAATTATGTAAATGTTATTTTTAGTTGATATTTTTATATGTTATACTTAGAAATGTTTTGTGACTTCTGTAAAAATATGAGAGCTTTTCATTAATCCTATAAGATTTGATAGAGTTAGCAATATAGACTGATTTTGAGCTTAAATTCAAGTGAAAGTCTTGTTTAGGATTCTATTTTTATTTATTTATATACAATATACACTGTGAAAAATTGTGAATTTTCAGAATATGATAATTGATACTAATATGTGATCATGTGAATAATGTTGTGATTTTAGGAATTACCTATGAGTTATTAAAATTGTTGCAAAATTATGTGTCATTTTATCCTTCAAATTACTAGTTTAAATGTTTAACAATTAAGTTATAAGTATGATATAATGTTCTAAACTCACTTTGATGAATTATGTATGATAGGATCATCTTTAAAGCTTCATATATAAATGAAGTATGTATTGAATAAAGTATGATTATTATAAACACATAAATGATGTGTATATAATCATTTTAATATTTACATTTAGGACAAAGTGTTTACATTAAATTACTAATGATTACGCTTTAGGTTAAAGTAACCTAATATAAAATACAAAAGATTATGTTATACGACATAAGAGGCTAATTAGTTAAGTGTGTCGAGCGCAGTCGAGACGATCGGTGAATCCAGAAGCAATCCTTGCACTATCAACGTACAAGTGGGTAATTTCTATTCTCTACTATGTGTTGTTAATTGAATTGATAAGTTATGTATGAAAATCTACGACTGAAGTCCGTAGCTATAACCAGTATGTAACTTCCATACTCGGCGACGGCCATAAGGGCAAAAATGTCTGGTCTATGAAAGCAAGGTTTAGTGGGCAAGCAACTCCCACATTCCTTTATGAAGATGTTTCTCAGGGTGGCTAAGAACCACAAAATATTTTCAGGGTGGCTAAGAACCACATGTAGTACTTGTTTAACGATTTAATTGCTACAATGTATTAAATAGTAAAGTTATCCCACTGGGATCCCTCTCCGGAGGTGTCTCATGATGTTACTTTTTTATAATTTTCAGGCTCGGCAGATGATAACGTGAACGTGTAGCAGGCTGGGCTGACTTCTCACTGTCTTTATAAAGTTGATGTACTAGAATAATGTTTTCGTTGAGAACAATAGGTTGTGTAAATATGTATAGTATATAAATCATGGGCCTAGACTTATATTCTATTATATATATATATATAAGTTTTATTATGTAAATTCATGTAAATCTTTGATTCGAACTTTTTCCTAGAAATGTGGGTGAGACACGACTAATCTTGGTTTATAGACAGATATATATGTATATATGTTATGTTTTAAAAAAAACAAAAATTTTATAACTCTCATGTCTTCACTTTTAAGTCTTCCGCTGTATATTAGAAAGTAATTATGATTTCTTTAATTCTTAAATATGGAAAGGATGACCACTCATTTCCAATTGAAAAAGAAACGGGGCGTTACATAGGATGTGTGGTAGGAGGTGGCATGCTTATACTTAGTTATTGTTTAAATTTAATGTTTGTACTTATGTTATATTACTTCCTTTTCTTTTCTTTCATTTTTCTCTTTTTCTTCTTATTTGATCTTACATATGTAAATTTTATACATACATATATGTATGTGTTTATGATTACAACAGAGAATAAAATTGTATACTACATAACATAGTTTATACAAAATTACATTTACTAGATGAATTATATTACAGAGAAGACAAATTATCATATGATTTTACTTTTGTAATGAGAAGTTATTCTGATACACATAATGAATTAGGAATACATGTTTAAGAAAAATATTTTATCACATAAAGTCGCATATAAAAATCATACGTAAAAATTCATTAAACAAGAGCATTCATAACACAACGAGTATGTCTAGCATCTAAACCTAATATCGTTTTAAACCTATCTAGTATCTTATCATTGTACTTCCATTCATGTGCATCGATTGAGTTGAGAGCAAGCTAGGTTTTCTCTGTGAGCAATCCTGCAAAAACATTTAAAATCTCGAAGAATATATGTCATAAAATCTTTAAAATCATCAAGCATAACGTAATTCGTAAATCATAACTTTAAGTAATATAAGAACTCACACATAAATAATTTATAATTGAACGCTAATTTTTTTTTCATAAAATGTGCAAATGCAGGTTTTCTTGAAAATGTGTTACAAAATTAACCTAAACACCAACTAACCTAAACATTAATCTAAATTATAAATTAACATAAAATTAACATCAACAATTAACCTAAAATACAATTAACCATAAAATTAATATAAACTACAGTTAACCTCAACATAAACTACAATTAAAATAAAACACATACTAACCTAAACATTGACATAAATTATAAATTAACATAAAATTAACATCCTAAACTAGCCTAAAAATTTATATAACATAATTAATATAAATTAACACAAAATGAACATAAAAAATTAACTTTATCAAAAAATTAACTAAAACTTAAAAGAAAATTAATAAAATAATTAAAATAAGAAAGTAAAAAAGGAAAGAAGCTCACTGACCTTCACGGTGGCGGCGACTTGGAGCAGTGTGAGGGTGTAGGGGTTGGAAAGGGGCGACGGGGGCTGATCAGTGGGCCGCGGATGCAGTGGCGGATCCAGGATTATACATTTGGGGGGGGGGGGGGCGAGTATCATAGGTAAGAAAATAAAAAAATATTTGGGGGTAAGTATCATAGCTAATATTTTGGGATATAAAAAATATATGATATATAATACAAGAGGTGTTTTTTGCCAAAATTTTGGGGGGGGGGGGGGGGCAGCTGTATCCGCCCCTGCGCGGATGATCGGAGGTGAGAGAGATACAGTGGGTAAGTTTCATCGGTATGGATCTTGCCGTAAGAAGAATGCATGGTATAAATAACTCACTTCTTAGTCTTCGATCCCTTCAATCACTACGAAAGCCCCCGTTCATTACAATGAGATGTGTGTATTTATCTATATCTTGATTCGAAATTTTTTTAATGTCACGACAAAAAAACCAAAATAATATAAAGCTATTTGACATAATAAAAAACTATTCTATTATTACAATGATGTTGTTTCCAATGTTTCGGACGATCTCGTAAGACTCCCACAACAAAATTGGAACAACACTCTAGAAAGATATAATACTTTGTAGAACACATTTGAGCAACACTTCTAAAAATAAATAGAAACTACTAACATAAGACAATGATGTTGTTCTGGTTAAATTCAAGTCGAGGAGGTCTTTGTCTTCAAAATAAAATACTTCCCGACTAGTGTTTTTCATGATATGATGTAACATCTCCAAATATAAAACAATTTTCGTCCATTGAATATTAGCACCATAAATTCAGAAACACCAAGGATATACAGAATGTTGATTACGTAACAATTCTAGAAAACGAAAAGAATGGAGAGGTTTTAGATGCAAGGAAATCTCCAAACTTGTTGTAGTATGTCATGTACTTGCACTCTATGTTATGTGTATTTTCATGTATGTAAAAAATGTCTTCAATAAACATAGTTGTAACAACCATTTGTATCTTTAAATGTAGATGTAACTCTCGTGTTACATCACCTTTATTGATGTTTTTTTTTATTCAAAGAGTCAATTACAACGTATTTGGACTAACCCCTGTCTAGATTCATGTGTGTGAGTGTATCCACATCTCCCCCACATAATTCTTATTTTAAGTGGCTATTTCATATGTTAATTTCTTACTTATCAAAATTCGATTTTAATTTGAATGTTTGAATATACTACCATCATCTATTAATCGAAACGTAGATTACTCGTACAATATTTAATTCCTCCAAAATTGAATATTCAATCGAAATATAGTCAAAGTCGGGTAGACACTCACTTATCAAAACCAAAATTTCAACCCAACTTAAATAAATCAAATGAAGGGCAAAATTGGAACATAAAATAGGATAGTGAAGCACGTCGTTGTTTCAAGGAATGACGTTGCACGTTAGTGTTTTATTATTATTATTATTATTATTATTATTATTATTATTATTATTATTCCTATGTCAATCTTGAAATAATTGATGTCTTTATACTAATTTTATCAGTGATACTCACCCAACTCAACCAACAAATAAAATATTCGATTCTTTCGCACAACCTACAACCCAACTCAATCCAATATTTTTTTTTTCTCATTATTGAATAATTGTATCTTATTTTGAGTGTTTTTTTTAACTATATTTAGAAGATGTAAGAAATAGATGAAATAGATACAAATTATATATTTAATTATAATACCAAATTTTTGTCATATATGCTCAATCAAGTCATTTTTGCCATAATAGGAAATGATAGAAATTAGATGAGGAAAAAAAAATGTCAAATTAGATGAAGAAAAAGAGAGAATTTCGAATTGGAGAAAAAATATGTCAATATTGGACTATTTGTAGAGAAAAAATTATGAATTTTGATAATTTTTGAAAAAAATTAGTTTTAATATCAATAATTTAAATTATATCCAAAAAAATTTACCATCACCAATTAAATGGTGACATGTGTTATTTATAAATAAAAATAAGATGGAATTGCACGGTTGTAACACTAGTCATGACATTTATTTACTTTTTTCTTTTTCTTTTTTTAATTAAATTTTTGTTTTATACGGTGGGTGTCACCAATAAAGATGGTCTTACCATGACAGTAGATTAAGGGTATGATTGAGCATTGAAAAAGTTAGGCTTGATAAAAAATATATATATATAATGAAAACAGAACAAGATAATGAGGCCAGATTCCGACAGAGAAAATAACAATTTAGTTTCAAAGGATCTTGTCCCATTTGATGCCAGCTAGTAATAAATAAAAAGTTTATTTTCTAACTAAAAAAAAAAAACACAAGTGACTCAAGATTGATTGCTCCACATCTCAGTGGGACCTATATATATTAATATTAGTAGTGGTGGCAAACTCGATTTGAGGAAATGGAAATATTAGGGGAGGAAGAGAAGGAGAAATTGAGAGAGTTGTATATTAATTATGTGAAGAAAGAAAGAGGTATGATGAAAATGGAGGTGGATTTAGTATTGGTGCCATTGGGGATGGGTTTGCTGTTGGCATATCATATTTGGCTTCTCTTCACTATTCGCCGGAATCCTATGAGAACTGTCATTGGTCTCAACGCCCAGAGCCGCCGCAATTGGGCCTTCTGCTTGATGGCTGTCAGTCTTTTCTTTTTCCCTCTTTGCTTAATATATGGAGTATAAATCAATGCCTCTTCCAATGTTTGAGAATTTTATTATGTGAGATTAGATTTGTCAAGTTGGTTTGGTTTGTTAATAATGAGATTTTGTTTCTTAAAATTATATCAATTTGAATCTTTTATCCCTTTATATTTTCTTTGTGATAGCTAAAAAGGGATTGGACGTTTGTGTTAAAAATAAAATAAAATGGCGTGTTATACATTGATTTTGATATTTGTGGCCTATTTAGAAATATGGCAAAATAAATTAAAATTTCGGGAAAATACATAAAAATGAGGAGTTGGCCATTGGACCTCTACCCCCAACCCGACCCACCGACTTGCTGACCTATCTTTCTTTCTTTTTTTATTTTTCTCCTCCTTAAATCCTAGTGCAGTGCCTCTTCTCTTCTTCATGCTGCAATTCTTGTCCTCTTCTTAGCCTCAATCTTATTGGTATGATGTTCCTCTTTTCTTCTTCTTCTTCTTCAGGTTGTACTTCTCTTATTCTTCTACTTTGCCTCAATCTTTTTCGTATGATGTTCATCTTTTCTCATCTTCTGCGTATTGTTTTCAATTTCTGGTGGAGTGTGTCGTTCTGTGTCTTTATGTACATCAATTTTGATGCTATAGTTGATAATCAAAGGTTGAAACCCCAAATAGCTTAGTTTTGCATATTATGGATTTTGTGATGAATATTCTACATTCAAATTGAAATATTATGTAGCTAGTGAGTTATTTTAAAATTCCAATTTGATGATTATTGATTGAGGAATATGAATTAATTTGCAAAATTTTAAAAGGAAGAAGAGATGATGAAAATTACACATTTGAAATTTTAAGATTTTAAGTACACTAATATCTTAAGAGTATAAAACTAATACCTTAAGAGTATATATGCAATACATTATAATGTGTGTATTTACTGTCACAAAGGTAAATATGCAATACCTTAAACTATAAGTACTAAATATTTACCTTAAATGTGTGCATATGTAATACCTTATACTATAAACATTAATAACTTAAATGTAAATATGTAATACTTTAAGGGCCTGTTTGCTTGTTCTTATTGGGCTTGATAATATACCATATCAACAAAATTAATTTATTTGTTTAAAAAATGTGAGCACATATATAATATAAAAATGGTCTTTTATTAAATCACTCAACCTTGTAATATGGCTATCCATGAGATAGATGGATAACTTATCTCATGTATTCAAGCCAACTCATTATCCTATGAATATAATCAATAATTGAAGCAAACACATCCTAAGAGCATACAACTAATACCTTCACTAAATGAGCAACTAATACCTTAAAAATATACAACTAATACCTTCGCTAGATGAATTATATATGGAATTAGGTGGTGCGCGACACACACTAACTATGATGTGGCCCTGCGTGTGAGGTGCGAGTTTTTTTGAAAAAGTGACTGTATAATTTATTTTCTAGATGTACATAAGAACATATGATAATGTAACATAAGATAATTTTATATGTTTTTAGGTTCAAAAGAACATAAGATAATGTTTTGATCAAGTATTGGACGTCCTGTAACATGTATCAACTATTAGGATTTATATACTCCTTTAAGTTTAACTTCTTCTTTTCTTTTTTAATAGAATTAAAAAAAAAAATTATTGTATAAAGTAATGAATAAATTAGGAAATTCTTTCCTCTTATAATTAATTAAAGGGTTAATGGCAGGGTTCGAATTTTGGATCACACAATTTTTTTTTTCTTTATTATCCACTCCCTTTTACTCCCCTCAAGTTTATTAGAAAAAATAATTAAAGGGTAAATGATAGGAAAAAATCACAACTTTTACTTAAATTGTCATTTTAATCAAACTTTTTATTATTGGTCAAAATGACATAACCAGTTACATGAATTTTACATTAGTTTTTTTTTTTTTTTTTTTAAATTTGGATCACTTTCAATTTTTTTGACAAAATTTACAAACTTGCCCAACTAATTTATCCATGTTGGTTGTTATGTTGTCAGTCAAAAAAAAAATATATATATATATATATATATATATTTAAGAAAATAATATCGTTCTACTCTAGATTATCAATGGAACCCAAACAAAATGAATCAAATCACTTTTATACAAAGCAACATTACTTTTTCACATTTTATTAATTTTTATATATTTTGTTGGACTGACATCGAGACAGCTAACATGATTAACCGGCGAAACTCATCAGCAATTTTTCGCAAAAACATAATAATTGGTGATTCAAATTGTAATATATAGTTAAATTTCTGATTAATTGTTCTATATTTGGAATTGTATGTTGAAATTTCTAATTCATTATGTGTTTCTTTCTTCTTTTACAATTATGGTGGAGTGAAATTAGGTGGAATGAAATGAACTTAATAATAGAATGATGATGGGAAATGAATGGTATACAAATGTTTATTCCTACGGTATGCAATAAATTATATTTTATAATTGATAATTGTAATTAAAATATTAAAACAATTTTTTTTTGACGTTATTTTAAAATTTTTGTTCATTTTATCACTCAAATTTAAATTATTTAGCATATTTAATTAATTAAAAAATTTACGAAAAATTAATCTTTACACTAATATTAAGATATATTATATTCGATGTCTTATTTCTAATTTTACTATCAGTGTACTAATTTTGTATTATTTGCATATTCTTACGGTAGTTAATTATATTCTTACCGTAGTTAATTTATTTATATATTTTTATATAAATTATTATTTATCCTAATATTCATTTATCTTATTTGTATACATTTAAAAAAAACCAGATAAATCTGAGGTGCTTAAACTGTTCGAACCCGGTTCGGAAAACTGTGGAAGATCAAATCAAATCAAAACTGAACCGTGGGGATTTTAGTTTCGGTTTTAGTTTGTAAACCGCTGGTTCCGGTTCGAACCACCGGTTTGGATGGTTTGTTTTCTTTTTTTTTTCAATTTTTTTTAATTTTCATATAACTATTTATTTTTATAATATTTAAAAAATTAAATTTGAATATAAACAATACAATTATTAATATATTAGAAAATAATTATTTTTTTTAGTAAATAATTTCATATAAATTAAAAAATTGAACTTACATTTACAAGTTACAACAATATTGCATTACAACTTATAAGTTACAAATTCAAATATTAGAAATTCCTATTTAAATACAACCAAATATAAACCATAAAACTAAAAAAATTACAACTTATAATACAAATTAATAATAATAATAATAATCAATACAACTTAAAATTAAAGACTAAAATAATATAAATACATAATATTATTTATATAAAATATAATTTAAAAAAATATAGATAAACCGAAGATTTAACCCTGAGTTCGAACCGTCGATTTGACGATTCAAAATATTCTCATACCTAAACCAAACCGTCGAACCACAATTCGCGGTTTCGATTTGGAATCGAAATCGGGTCAACGGTTTTCCAAACCGTTGACCCCGGTTCGATTCCGATTCAGTTTCGGTTTTTAGAACCGGATGGGCGCCTACTAGACTAAAATCATTTATTATTTTTATACTATTTATGTATTTATTTTATATTTTATATTAATCTTACATTTTATATTATTTATAAATAATATAATATTATTACACAATTTATATAATAACTTAACTTTGGGAAGTTAATTTGTAAATAAATAAAATAAATAATGATATAATTGTTAAAATCAATAAATATAGTTCACTTCCTTGTAGGCAGATATACATAATACCATGGGGTAGGAATGAATGACCAATTCTACATCCATAGTATATTAACAATTCCTATAGGGAAATGGTGATTCTCACTTATAAACTATACCCACAAAGGGAATAGGATTCTGGTAGGAATAATGATTCCATTCCCACCTCATTCGTCGTACCAATCATGCTGTAGTTTTTCTTTTTCTGTAATTTTCAAAGAAATCAGGTTAAACTTAATAAAGTTAAATACTTATAGTTGATCCATTAGGTTTAAGGTCCAAAATTTGATGAAAACGTGATTATTATTTTTGCAGATACAAATGATCTCTTATCAATGTAGTTGCATCAATGTTAAAGAGAGTGATTAATAAAGTTGTTTGTGAAATATTGTGCAGGATCCACTAAAAAATGGTGTATTGGCAATTCAAACAATACGAAACAACATAATGGCATCGACCCTTTTGGCGACGATAGCCATCACCCTGAGCTCGTTGATAAGTGTGTACGTAAGCAACAAATCAAGCTCTTCCTCAGGGTTAGAGTATGGAGAAGAAAGCTCTGTGATTCCTTCGGTGAAGTTCTTTGCAATCTTGATCTGCTTTCTCGTTGCCTTTCTTTGCAATATGCAGTCTATAAGGTATTATGCCCATAGCAGTTTTTTGGTCACCATTCCCACGTTTAGGGACCGGAAAGATGCTATGGAGTACGTTGCAACGAACCTCAACAGAGGAGGCCTCTTTTGGTCACTTGGACTTCGAGCATTCTACTTGTCCTTTCCTCTCTTCATATGGGTTTTTGGCCCCATTCCTATGTTTATATGTTGCTGCATCATGTTGTTCATCCTTTATTTCCTAGACACTACTTCAAACTTTACCAGGGATTTCTACGATCATTCTGATAATGATGAAGATATTGAGTCTAGCCTAGCATGATTAATGCTATTTAGAGATGTGTACTGTTGTTCACTTGTAATATGTACATTGCTCCGTTGGAGTTTTCATTCATTTCTGGATTCATGAACTAGATAAAATAATTCCGTACATTTAGTTCATGTTTGTAATACCTCAAAAACCGCGCGACCACGTTGCGCGCCCACAACGTGCACGCACCTGACAGGTCTAAAAGTATCACACATATACTCTTCAGGTATCACATACTTTTTGTTCATGTTTGTAATATTTATAGGACAAATCTGTAATACCTATATGTGTGAAAAAAAAGTATATATGCGTGGGTCGGTCGGATCGGGGCGGGGGCACACAAGTATCGCCCTTTTTCCTTAGTACATTTCCATTATCTATGAATGATAAAATAAAATTAGAAATATAAAATAACATTAAATTAAATTAACTATTACACCAACTACAAATTAATTTAATTCACAAAATAATAGTTAAAAATTAATGATACAATCAAGAATTAAACTTAATAATTTCTTGCAATCACTCCATATTTCATTAAGTAAAAATAATGAATATATTACATAATTTCTTAGAATTGATAATCAAATAAACTAAAATAAAATAAAAATCAATGAAAGAAAGTAAATATTGAGTTTACATAAGAAGAATTTACCTTAAAATTGTAAACAAAATTGGCGTTTCTAATGAGAATTGATAATTTGGGACTAAAGCTAATTAAATTATTAATGTATCACAATTATTTATGTGCACTAGCTGCATCGATTGAGAATCGTTCAACTGGGTCGATTCGATCCAACGGTACTTTTCACGCGCCCCACACATGCTTCACGTGCCCACGCAACCTAGGTCCATGCTCAAACTCTAGTCCTGTGCGCCTAACCTTTTAGTTATGTTCACATAACATTTATGTTTATGCCAGTTTAACATTTTACAGTGTATTACAGACCTATAATACCTTTTAAACCTTTATGTTATAATAATTTAACTTTTTATGTTATAATAATTTAACCTTTATGTTATATTAGTATAATTTTTATGTACAAATATTATAGCATTTATGTTATAATAATATAACTCTTATGGTTATTCTTTAAGTACATAAAAGTTATGATATTTGTACATAAAAGTTATACTAATATAACATAAATGTCAAATTATTATAATATAAAGGTTCAACTATACTACATGAATTTTTATACTGAAATGGTTTAAGTAATATCAGTTAAAAGTTATGATATCTATACATAAATGTTATACTAATATTACATAAAGGTTATACTCGTATAACATAAAGGTTACACTACAAAAAACATGCGATATACCGATGGAAATACCGATGGATGAATTCCATCGGTGATTACCGACAGAATACCGATGAAAAAACATCGCTAGAAGCATGAAAAAAATATTGATCGCCGACGGAAGTCCGTCGGTAATTACCGACAACAGAAAATCCATCGGGAAATTAAATTTCCTAACGCATTCGCCGATGGAATATTCCGTCGTAAATAGATGTAAAAATGATGTTGTTTTTGTTGCCATTGAACAGGAATGACATCGTTTTGTTTGAAAAGGACGACGGTAGAGTCCTTCGGTGAAGTAAACAACATCATTTTATTCTTTATTTACCGACATAATTCCATCGGTAACCTGAAAATTAAATATACATCTGTCAATATTCCGTCGGAAAACCCTAAATTTAGGGTATTTTAATATCTTTTTTTGATAATTTATCTCTAATGATCTTAATTTAATCACTTTTTAATTTAGGAATATTAAAGTTGTTGCACTAAACGTATTTATATATTTACATTATGTGTGAACTTATATAATTAATACATGGCCCGTACATATATATGTAATTAATTTCGCTCGTGAGTTGAAAGTTATATATATATATAGCTTATCTTAATATATATAATCATTTATCTTGTAATTATCACAACAATATAATTTTATTATTTATGTTCGAATGATTAATTTTACATATGTCAGTATATCTTTCAAACATGTATATATATATCATGAACCGATTTAATTAACGAGGTAGTTGTGTTTGATTGAATTCATTTCATTTATAAAATTGAATTGTTCATATAATATAGCTAGCTAGGAATCAAAATACGTTTTTGCACAAAAATTTGGGAAAAACAAATCCCTAAAAAATTGGAAAAATTAGTGACAAAATTTCGTCGATATATTCGTCGCAAATAAGGGTAAAACGATACCGTTTCAAAGTTGAAACGACGATGTTTTGACTTATTTGAATTTGCCAACATAAATTTTATTGTTAATTTTTTTAAATATTTATTAATACCGATGAAAATTATATCCGTCGGTAAAATTTAACATGAACGACGTCGTTTTGTTTCCCTCCAAAATGTTTGGAAAAAAAAAACGTCATTTTGCTCGGAAATGGCACAAAACGGCATCGGTTAGGCACCTTTTACTGACGAAAATTCCATCGGTAATATTGGATTAAATTAGGTCTCTTCCATTCTTCTCTACCACGGGCCTCCCTCTCTCTCTCTTCCCCATCGCCGCCGCAGTCCCCACTGGCCGGCCCCCTCCACCACCGCCCCTCTCTCTCTCCCCCTCCCCCTCTCTACTCTTCTCTTCCTCTCTCTCTCCCTCGGCCCACCACTGCCGCCGACCACCGCCGCTGACCACCTCCCCCACCCACCAAAAGCCCCCTCCCCCTCCACCCACCCCAATGGCCCCTCCCCACACCTTTTTTTTACCAAAAAAATTAGGAATTGGTCAAGTTGTTGTCCCATATATGTCCGACATCCTTTGTGCCAGCCGTTTTGTCAATGTAAGGTACAAATACATCAAACCTATGTTTTTATTAATTAAATAAATTACTTTTTTTTGTAAATGATGTTTTAAATAAAATGATAATGCAATTAATGTTGGGGATTTATAGTTAGCATGAATTGAATTGGAGACTGTGCAATGTTGAATTTGATATTGAATTGGAGATAGTTGAATGTTTAAATTTGTATGAAATTCGAGTATCGTAGAATGTTGTGGAGAATTTGAGGATCATTGAATATTGATAAATTATTATGGAGAATATTGACTGTTGAGAATTTCATGCTGATCTTGTGCAGAGATGGAGATCGAAAACTTGGGATTTTAATGCATGTCGAATTGCTGCCGAAATTTCTTTAAAATTTCCTGTATTTACTATTTTTTTGTTTATTGTTATTTATTTATTTTTCTATGTTTGTATATATTCTCGTATTTTTAGAATATATATCTAGTCGATCTCTCTTTAATTCATCCCATGTATAAATAATAAATATATACTAAAAAATGTATCCTAATCTTTAACTATAATTTAATCTCAACAGCTAATAGACATTCAGAAATAACACAATGTCCTTGAATCGTGAGTGGGTGTACAATAAAGTAACCAACAGATATGTCAATGCTGAATTTTATAATGGTCTCAACGAGTTCATCGAATTTGCAACTTATAAACATATGTCGATGAGTGGAGAAAAATTAGGTGTCCATGTAATAAGAAAACATGCCAGAGTAAGATATTCCTCACACCCAATGAAGTGAGATATCATCTCTATAGATATGTATTTCAATCGAATTATGAAAATTGGATTTTCCACGGTGAAGATAAAAATTTGAATGAGGAAGTTCAAATTCCATTCGAACCAACTAAGAATGTTGTACCATAGAATGTGATGCACCAGGGGAATACCACACCATGGTAATGGATGCTGCAGGTTCGTCGTTCAACTACAATCACCAAGAAGAGGAACCGCCAAACCCTGAAGCGCAAAGATTTTATGACATGTTGGATGCTGTTGATCAAGAGTTGTTGCCCAGGTGTACGAAACATTCCCAGCTAACTGTTGTGGCACGTTTAATGTCATTGAAAACCGAAAATCATGTATGAAAAATTATATGATGGGATAACTCAATTGTTGGGGGAGACCCTACCGGAAGATCACACGACAACTACAAGTTTCTATGAAAGCCAAAAACTTTTATGAGGAATGAGTTTACCATTCAAGAAAATAGATTGTTGCATCAACAATTGCATGATATTTTGTGGTGAAGACACCGATCATGTGAGATGCAAGTGTTGTGGAGAATCTCGATATAAATAGTCTCGTAGTGAAACCACTTATCGGAAAAGAAAGTTTGTTGCTCGGAAGAAAATGCATTACTTTCCTTTAAGTCCTCGACTGCAAAGGTTGTACACATCTAATGCTACAACAGGAGACATGACATGGCATACACAATCAGTAAATGATGGGGTAATGCGACATCCTTTGTAACACCCCGTTTTCAAGAAAACCTGCATTGCATATTTTATAAAATTTCTTTTAGCATTCAATTATATATGGTTTAAGTGTGAGTTCTTATATTACTTAAAGTTATGATTTACGAATTATGTTGTGCTTGATGATTTTAAAGATTTTTATGATCTAATATCTCTTACGAGATTTTAAGGGTTTTTCCAGGATAACTCACGGAGGAAGCCGAGCTTGATCTCCACTCACTCGACACATATAAACGGAAGTAAAAAGATAAGATACTAGATAGGTTTATAATGATATTAGATTTAGATGCTAGACATACTCGTTGTGTTATGAATGTTTGTTCACTAATTTCTTTTAGCTACTCCCGCAAGTGTACGGTGTAGGGTGTAGAAGTGGTGAGCAAGGTCGATCTCACAGAGATTGTATATCTAGGCACTAACTAACTACTCAAATGCAGTCCTCAATTTTATCTAGGAAAATCAAATCTCATAAATTGCAGATTAATTCAATAGAAAATTAATTATGTAGATAAATTCACTCAAGAATAACAAATATCTAAGACAGGTTCTAGGACATGCTTTCATCTAATTCTCATCAAAACATCACTTTAATCAATTCAAGTTCATTAATCAATCATCCTATATGAGCAATCACATATGTCGAATTAACAACTCTCCCGAGTCAGTTAACCGGTTGATTATTATGCCACCAGAGGTATCCCTACTCAATCTGATTGAACCATAACAACACCCAAAAGTACCTAAGATTGATTTCCCATCACATAAATTCCTTAATCTCCCGATCTAAGTCTTTTAATGTGTCATGTGTTTATTCTTCCATAATTAAATCTCATCTCCCGAATTTTGATCTAATTACCAAAACATGTTCAATTACTGGCCACATAATCAAACAAGCAATCAAATCATAAAGACACAAATAGGATAAACGATCATGAATATTGAATTGAAATTAAAGATCCATCTCGATTCGAATCAGGTTACTAACAAGCCCTAGAAACCCTAGAAAATTAGCTAGACATGATTAACAAACTCATAGACAAGATTGGAAATATCATATCTACTAATATTCAACAAGAGAAGAAAAGATTAAAAACTCTATTGACGACGATCTCGCGGTCCCTCGATCTCTTGAATTCTTCTTCAAATCCTCTCGACGCTCTTCCATAAATTTCAACTCAAATCATGAACTTTTCTCATCTTCATGAGGTCTTTTCAAATGACCACTTCTCCCAAAACATGAGTTCCAGCGATATGTCAAAAATAATAATTATTCAATTGAGTTCCAGAAAAGGCACAACTCAACTAAAAAATAATTATTCCATTAAGTTCCAGAAAAGGCACAACTCAACTAAAAATCTAAAACATATCAAAATTAAGCACAACTCATGCAAAAATTTTCCTTCCAACAATCACCTCTTCAACCCAAGTGTATATTTTCTCTTCTTTCATTTTCACACTTGGTTTCTCTTTCTTTTTTTCTCTTTTTCTTCTTTCATCATTTTTCCTTGATATCCTCCACTAAATTCTTTCTCCGACTCCACATATACTTCCCAATTGAGCTTTAAAATCATATGTAGGCTCAAAATAAAAGCTGGTAATTTACCCAATTATTTGGCTAATCAAAGAAATAAGGCTTAAAGGCTCAACAGGGCTAACTAAGGAAATATATCAAATTTGGTGAGAAATTATTTGGCTAAGTGACTAATCAGAACAAAGATGGCCTTAGATCATTTTCAAAAATTCACACGTACTTGTAGTCTTGAAGGAGATACCAAAGCAAGTTCTAGAGGTATATACAAGACAATCGATAACCACACAATCAAGAAAATAAGACTTGGTGTAATATCAAGTCAAGGCTCAAATCTCACAAGCTTATTTCCATACTCCTCAAAACTACACAATCATTACATGCTCAAATATATTTACCAAAAAATTCAGACAAACTTTCAACTTCAATCAAGAAATATATCACACGTTCATTTTACTCAATTCATGTTTCTTGCAACCCAAGAATTCAATCATATCTCCTAATCACAAGATCATCTATCATCCTTAAAAAAAATCATGCTATGCTAAAGCAATAAACCTACAATGCAACTACTCATGTGATGCAAACCATCCCCCCAAACTTAAAGTCGACAATTCCAAAGAAGACTTAAAACTTGGAAAGAATGGCTAATTGGGTTGTCTCCCAAACAGCGCTAAGTTTAACGTCTTCAGCTAGACAAGATGAAAACGTAACTTTTATGGAGGGAATTTTTCCTTGATCTCCACTTCCATTTCCATCAACCAACTGGACATGATCGACCGTGTTGTACAGCATGGTCGTGCCCTATTATCTAAAACCTTTTCATTGCCAGGCATGGTCAGATCGTGTACCATAGCACGATCGTGCTCGGTTTCCTCCTCTTCAATTCATCTTTTATCTTGCCGTTTCCTCACCTTTCTATGGTACATCTTCATTGGTATTTCTCGATCCTCTCCACAGGTACCTACTACATCAACGAAACTATAGTTTTCCTCTCCATCATGAAATCTCATGTCCTTGTAGATGTTGAACACGATGTGTTCGTCATTTATTCTCAAGGTGAGCTCTCCTTTTTGTACATCGATCAACGCTCGCCCCGTGGCTAAGAATGGGCACCCTAAAATCAAAGGCACATCATTATCTTCCTCCATGTCGAGAACTACAAAATCCACTAGAAAGATAAATCTATCAACTTTGACTAGCACATCCTCGATGATTTCCTTGGGATAAGTTATTGTCCTATCCACTAATTGTAATGAGATGGTGGAAGGCTTCACGTCACCAAGACCAAGCTTCTTGAAGATGGACAACGACATCAAATTTATACTTGCTCCAAGGTCACACAAAGCCTTATCAAAGATTGATCCTCCAATTTCGCAAGGAATTCTGAAGCTCCCCGGGTCCTTAAGCTTTTGTAGCAGCTTTTGTTGCAAGATTGCACTGCACTCCTCCGTCAGATTCACTTTTTCATAATCCGCTATCTTTATTTTCTTCGACATTACATCCTTAAAAAACTTAGCATAGTTCGGCATTTGTTCCGAAGCATCTGCAAAAGGAATGTTAATGTGATTTTTCTTAAAAATTTCTAGAAATGTAGCGAATTGAGCATCTAGCCTTTTCTTTTGAAACCGTTGAGGAAAAGGAAGAGAAGAAATTGAAAATGGAAGTGATTGTTTAGTATTTGATTTTAGCTTCTCAGCCCCTTTTTGTTTGTGTCACACCTTGTTTTCTTACACAAACATCAGAGTTTTCCATTGGGCGTGAAGAAAGAAATAGCAAGGGACGCATATCATAAACAAAAAGAAATAGTAGGAGACGACAGAAGAATGAGGTAAGGGACGATGTGAAACATTCACATATCACAAATCGGTCTCAATACCGATATATATATATATACATCATAACAAAGCAGCGGAATAAACCATCAGGATCTCACATCCCAAATATTTACATCCGTTAACACAAAACGTGAATTACTTAAAACATTGTTTGAAAATATTTGAGAACATCATCATAAAATTACATATCCAAATATAGCACTTCCTCTCTCCTTCTAGGGTTCATCATGTTCACCATCACCTGTAGTGTGAGCACAGAATACGGGGTGAGTGCGTGGAATACACTTGTGGGGATAAAATCCACATCTTATAACATACGATAAATGCTTATAATAGAAACATAATAACGACAGAAGAAAACACGTTGTCACTGTACGTAAAATGCATATCAGATATTAGAAATGGTAAGGGATGAATAGGTGCGGAGGTTTCCCGTCTTACTCTATAAAACGGTCTCAATACCAATGGTGCATTTCAAGAGGACCACCAAACCTCAACAAAGTAGTAGAAGTGAGATAAGAGGCGAATGCATGTATAGAGTGGGTCGCAACTAGATCATAGTATGAAGCAAGACACAACAATTATATATTCACAGCACTTAGTATTCCTCAATCATGCTTCATAAATAGGGAAAGCTGTAAACAGATAAAGAGTTAGAAATTACCCCAACCTTATTCGGTGGTTACCACGTGAGTAGCAAGGACCAAGTACCAAAGGTCGGATAATTCCAAGCTCAATCCAACAAGTAGCCTACACAAGTTTACGATATATCTTAGATCCTTAATATGTATAATTAAAGCTATAAACGTTTCCGGCAAAAGTACGATCGTTAACTACGCGGCGAATCGAGAGATCTAAAGATTGGAGTTCAAGAAACGAGAGGGACAGATCTGTCCAAGTGGCTGAGAAGATAGGAAATGAAATTTGGGTCACGATGGAAAAAGAATGAGCTCGATCGGAGTTAAAACGAGCTCAAACGGAGCATTTTAGGTTTAAGAGTAAAATAGTAATTTTGGTCAAAGGGTTGACTTTGACTAGGCCCACGACCCTCGGTCAACGACATCTCGTCGGCGAAAACTCGATGTTGACATACGGGTGGAAAAAATGGGATTCGGATAAAAAACACGGAGTTGCATGCACGTCGGCACCCGACGGGCGCACACGGGCGCGCGCGTCACCCGGCGGTCTCGGCAACTGCCGAGTTTTCTCGGTAGCTCGGGTTCTCGACTCGGTAGGCTGCTGAGTTTTCTCGGCAGCGTGGGCGTGGGTTTTGGTGGCCTCGCGCGCCAGCACGCGCACGTCTCGGCAGGTCTCGGCGGCTGCCGAGTTTTCTCGACAGCGTGCGCATGCGTCTCGGCAGATGGCCGAGTTTTCTCGGCAGCTAGGCCAGGCTCGAGCCCAGGCCTCCCGTCGTCGGGCCTGCTCAACCAGCCACCTTCCCGGCACCACTAGCCGCGGCGGCGCCGCCCTCCGCCGCCGCCACCTCATCCACCGAAAATCTTGCACCACTTGCTAGGACCTCCGGCCATCCCTCGCCGGATTCCGGTGGTGAATAGTACTCGAAACTTCGCCGCAAAAACCTTCGATACGCAAGTACGCAAACATACATCCTTCCTCTCCCAGCTCCGGCCGGCGACCACCCCCAACCACCTAGGACACTGGCCGACGACTTCTAGTCGCCGGCAACAATCCAATTCCGGCTACCATCACCACAGTCACCCTTATATATATATACACGCATGCAAAACATATACACACACACATCCAACAGCCTTGGCTGACGGCCACCTACCGCCGGCCACCAGCCGCCACACACACACACACGCATGATAAACACACACACACATACCCATCGGCTTTGCTTGGCCGGCGACTGGAAGTCGCCGACCACCCATCGGAGCACCTCGTCGGCGCATCACCAGCGCCGGTAACCACTTCCCACACGGCGGCGCCACCCGGTGCCGCCCACAGCAGCAACCATAACACACACACACTAAAACACCTTCAAACACACACACATGCACGATGCAAACTTACACACACTGTTCTGGCCAGACGCCACCACCCCGGCGACTCCCCCTCACACCCAGGTGGCTTTGCCGGCCACCGCTCCAGCCAAAGAAGGTAGAGAGAGAAAGAAAAACGAAGAGAGAGAAAGGGTTGTGCAAGGGTTAGGGTTAGGGTTTTACTACTATTTTTCGCCATTTTCCGGCGAACGAGAAATCAGATTTGAATTCCGGAAGATGTCCTAGACTCGTCTCGATGAGACCTACGTTGTGTGCGAAAATTAGCCGAAATCGAGAAGTTTGAAATTTTCCGGCAACCTCCGGCGGCGGCGCGCTGGAGGCAGAAAAGAGAGGAGAGAGAGAGAGAGAGAGAGGAGGGATGAGAGAGAACTTACGTGTTTTTGGCGCTTTTGGCTCATTTGAAAAAATGGTGAAAAATGAACTGACTGAGCCCTCTATTTATAGAATTTAGGAAAGTTATTGTTATGTAGGGTAGGTTACTGTTCATATAGGGTAGGTTACTGTTCATCGGTTGAAAAGTCTCCGTTACTATTCATGTAAATATCTTCCGGTTTTTCGAAACTTCAGGTTTTGCCCTTTTCATCGCCGTTTGAGCTACGGGTCTCCGATTGACATCTAATTAGTGTCTATCTTCTCGTTTTTCCGTTACGCATCTAATGGTGTAAAAATATCCTATGTTCCACATCTAATAAAATTATCAATCTAAATCGTGCTTTAAACACATATCTGAAACGTACGAAATTAATTAAACAGTCAAAGCATACGCACATAATTATTAAATTATAGGTTTAAATATTTAATTAATCAATTATGCTCGTTTTGATCCGGGCCTCTACAGTTTGACTTCATCTTCCTTTTTCTCCACCCCTTCTTCTTCCTTATTCATCTCCTTTTCATCTTCATCCGCCACCGGCATGGTTGGCCCCTCGTATTCCGTCCCACTTCTCAATTGAATTGCCAAACATTGCTCCCTTGGATTCACTTCAATGGTACTTGGATATCTACCCTTTTTATGTTGATTCTCTATGTACTCGGAAATCTGCCCAACTTGTAACTCCAAGGCCTTCATCCGTGCATCAAATCTTTCTTCTACCCTTGCGAATTTATCTTGTGATTCGTTCACAAATGCACCCACCAAATCTTCTAGTGCCGACTTCTTTAGTTAATCGATAACTCTATTCATAACAGAAAAACTCGGAGGGGGTTGCAGAACATTCTTATTGTTTGCATAAGAAAATTTTTCATGATTCGCCCCTCCGTGTTTATTCTGATACATACTCCTATTTCGGAAGTTTTGGTTGTTGTAATTTTGCCCATTCACAAAGTTGATGTCTTCTACTTCTTCTTGTTGGGTGAAATCACTTCTTCGACTCCCTAGACTTCCCACGTTTTGAGTTTGAATCTTTGCCAGCGCAGATACTTGATTTGTGAGAGCTGCTATTTGTGAGGATAACGCGGACAATTGATCTTGACTTTGAATCTCCGCCACTTTCCTATATGTGTTTCTTTCAGACGGCAATTGGTAGCTGTTTGTTGCCATTTCCTCCAAAATATATATCGTATCCTCCGGGCTTTTGGCTAACAACGCTACTCCTGCTGTTGCATCTATCATAGCTCTCATTGATCCAAACAGTCCATTATAGAAGAAACAGACTTGTTGATAATCCGGAAATCCATGCTGAGGACATCTCCTTAACATATCTCTGAATCTTTCCCAAGCTTCGCCCAAGGACTCCCCATCAAATTGCTTGAACTGTGTAATCTCACTCTTCAACTTCAACGTCTTATTTGGTGGAAAGTACTTGAATAGAAACTTACTGCTTAATCCATCCCACGTAGTAATTGAGCCTGGAGGGAGTGAGTTGAACCACAGTTTTGCTTTATCTCGTAAAGAGAAAGAAAACAATCTAAGTCTTTTGGCATCATCAGAAACACCATTCAACTTGATCGTATCACATACTTCAAGAAATTGCGCCAGATGCGCATTGGGGTCATCTAAATGGCTACCCCCAAACTGATTATGTTGAACCATACTGATCAGAGCCAACTTTAACTCAAAATTATTTTCTTGAATGGGTGGTCGCATAACCCCTCTTCCATTTTGTTTTGGCTGACAATAATCTCTGATGGCTCTCTGAGCACATATTGGTGGTGCTTGGTTCGCTCTTTCTTGATTGTTTAGTACCTGCTCTTCTGGATTATCTTCAGCCATATGAGTTGGAGCAAAAAGTTGCCTTTGTGTTTTCCCACGTCTGCAAATTGCTTTAATCTCCAAATCTAGTGCAATCAAGTTTGCCTTTTTAGAGCCATTGTTCATGCACAATCTGAAAACACCTAAAAGACAAGTATCATATATTCTCAAAAAATTAGATAAATACAAAAAAAAAATCTTAAACTAAAAACAAAAATAGAATTCGAATATTAATTATTCCTAAACTCTAGTCCCCGGCAACGGCGCCAAAAAATTGTTCACTAATTTCTTTTAGCTACTCCCGCAAGTGTACGGTGTAGGGTGTAGAAGTGGTGAGTAAGGTCGATCCCACAAAGACTATATATCTAGGCACTAACTAATTACTCAAATTCAGTCCTCAATTTTATCTAGGAAAATCAAATCTCATCAATTGCAGATTAATTCAATAGAAAATTAATTACATAGATAATTTCACTCAAGAATAACAGATATCTAAGATAGGTTCTAGGACATGCTTTCATCTAATTCTAATCAAAACATCACTTTAATCAATTCAAGTTCATTAATCAATCATCCTATATGAGCAATCACATATGTCGAATTAACAGCTGTGATGCCCCGTTTTTTTACGTTACTGTAGAATATCAGAGTTTAATAAATTTTTCGTTTGGGCGTCCAGATACTTGATAAAACATGTATTTTCAAGGTAATTTAAAACTTACAAATAAAGATAAGTCAAATCAAGCATCCCTATTTTATAAAACATAAATCGTACACAGCGGAAGAGAAATATATTTTTTTTCTTAAAACTTTATAATCATACAGCTAAAACTGTACAGTTTTGCAAACTAAAATTTTCCCAAAAAGGTTTCAAGAGAACTTTCTATACAATTAAATAATAAAACACCTCTTTCAAATCCAGTATAACTCTTTCGTAATCTTTAGAATATCGGCTACCAGCATCCACCACTTGCACACCACGCTCAATGTCTCCTTAAGCTGAAAACATTTTTAACATAAAAGGGGTGAGTGTATGAAGACACTCAGTGGGGTGAGACTTGTGAGCAGTTAAAACATAACAGAAAACATAGAAATCTAATTCAACAAGCACATAGTTGCGGGTCTGAGCCGCCTTTGAAAATATTTTTGTCTTGTGGAACTTACCGTCATTTTTACATATTTAACAAATATAAACATATCACTCAATAGCACATAAATGCGGTTTTAAGGCTGCCTTTGAAAATACGGTTCTTAGCCGCCGTGGAAAACATTTTCACGTGGCTTTCAGCCACCTTGATGTTAGTGTGGTTCTGAGCCACCGTAGTGTTAGTGTGGATCTGTGCTACCATAGAGTTAGTGTGGATCTATGCCACCATGTAGTTAGTGTGGATCTATACCACCATTGAGTTAGTGTAGTTTTAAGCCACTCTTGAAAACAATCACTCTCATAACACTCCCTCTCACCTTGCCCACATTGCACAATCACTCATGTCACGTAAAAGAAACATATTGCCACGTTTACAAATCAATCATGTTCAACTCACATCAGCCAATTATTGCACTTTATAGCACTTGATCACATAAATGGGAAAAATAAGAATTTCCCATAACTTTCACTACATTGCATTACTCATGTAGTACAAAACATTTCACTCTGTCGTCACATCAAAAACATTCAGATTATAATCACCGACATATAGTAATGGCACGTAAGAATACACATTGTTCACATTTTGTAATTTGTAAGAATTTACCCCCACCTCAGACTCACTTAGAAACTTAAACGTGGAAATACATAAATTACCCCCACCTCAGATAAGTGGTGTCTCTAGCAACTGCTACGTTTCAAGAAAATTACGGGATTCCTCTCTTGCGTTTCCTACAAAATATATGGATATAAACTTATTCTAGCAGCTTAAAGAGACTATTCATAGCTTAAATTAAAACATGAATTAAGATATTCCTAACTAAGGTCGATAATCAGGGTCTATAGATAAGAACTTTGGATATAAAAGAAGATGACTCATATTACTTAGAAACACGAGTTTTTGTGCAAGTTAAGACTTATAACAAAGGAAAAATTAAATTTGCAAGAACAAAATTAAATCTTGCTAAATGAATCAACTTTCCAAAATAAATAAATCTTGTAAAAATAACGGAATCTTGCGAAACTAAGTATACTTGGCAAAAAAATAAATTAGTCTTGCAAAATAACTCATTCTTGCGAAGTTAAACCAATTTTATAAAATAATTCAATCTTGCAAAGTTACATTTAATTTGCAAAGTAGAAATTCAATTTGCAAAGTTGAAACTCAGTTTGCAAAGTAAAAGCTCAATTTGCAAAGTTGATTGGTAAAGCTAAAATCAACTTGCAGAGTATATAATAATCTTTGCCAAGCTAAAAGAATTGAGTCTGAAATGTAATTTGCAAGCAATGCTAAACTTAAAAATAACTCCTGCAAACATAAAAAGAAAACCCCCTTTCCATCGCCCCAAAATCTGCCCGTTTCCAGTCGTCGCCGCTGCCGACGGCTCACCCACCAACCAACATGCAAAACATACACAATTAGCACCTTAAACACACCTGAAACGACAGGCCAAACACCCGAAAACAGTAGCTCAAACGCCCAGAAAAATAGACCAAACGCACAGAAAAACAGGCTGATTTGTAAAATTTGTAGTAAATCGTATAATACTCATAAACTTGTATGGTAAATTTTTACAAGTCCTTAAAAGATTGTACTATAAGCTGGTAAAATATCGTACACACAGGTGAAGTTTACAACTCAGGAGAAGGTTCCAATCAGACCCGAAAACAGGTCACGTTTGGTCAGAAAATCGCATCATCTTAGAAAATTCATAGTAAATCGAATTTAACTTCAAATCTTCTGAAATTTTACTCACATAATTTTGACTCAATGAACTTGATATTAGTAAAGGGGTTTAGTCTAATTCAACTTCTACAAGTCTACATAAACTCTCGAACAACAGAGAAACACACACAACAGCAGCAGAATTTTACCCACAGCAGCAGCATCAGGCAGCAGTAGCAGTGTTAGAATAGATATTGATAGGGCTTTGTACATTGTATATGTCATGGGCTAGAGCCCAATATCATACTTGTTGTACTCTATATAATGTATCTCATATATGGAATAATATCGGTAGTGATTGCCCTGCAATCTTACATGGTATCAAAGCCATACTCTCAAACACCCTAATTTTTTTCCCGATGTCTTCCTCCCCAAGATTCAGCGACGCCACAACGTCGGCGGCTTCTTCCGCCCCTGTCGACGTCAGTTCCTCCTTGGCGTCTTCCTCCTATACGCCACCTCTCCCTGCTGATCTCCCCTCTGGTACTCTTCCCCTCTTCTCCACCACGCCCCCTACCTTACCCAATCTCGGTCTCCTCAGCCCGTCGGATCTTACGGCTTCTTCCCCTTCTGTGCCACCGCCGTTTCGGCCCCCTCATCATCCTGCTTTGTCCCTCTCTAATATACGTTCTCACATATCCGAACCCTTGGATTTCAATAATTATTTGATTTGGTGTGAACTCTTTTTACCCATATTTCATGGGTATCAAGTGTATGATCACATTGATGGCACACCAGCGCCGCCACCTGGGTCGGCCGAGTTTGTGCAGTGGCGCCAGATTGACGCACTTGTCTTATCGTGGATTCAATCCATTGAATCGAAAGATATCTTGCATTCTATCATCTCTCCAGGTACTCTAATGACCGCCCGAACTGCATGGTTGAAGATCAAGGTCTCTTTCGCGACCATGTTGAGAGTCGGATTGTCCAACTCCGACAGGAATTCTATAGTATCAAGAAGGGTGAACGCTCAATGCAGGAGTTCTTACTCAAATTGAAGGACCTCCATGATTGTCGTATCTCTATTGGGGATACAGTTTCTTCGCATGATTTACTGTTGCAAATTGTTATGGGTCTTGGACCGGAGTACAACACGATCACTTCCATCTTCTCCACACAGCAGCCGTCTCCTACATTCAACCAGATGAAGTCTATGCTTTTTCTTGAAGAGGGCCAAATTGACAGCGCAGCGTGCGCCTGCCCCTACTCCACCCGATTAGGTTCTGCTTGCCCAGCAACATCCGTCCTCGTCGCCTTCCAATCGTGGCGAGTCTAGCGGTAGAGGGTCCCGTGGTACGGGACATGGCCGAGGAGTAGTGGAGGCCGACAACAGCACACGTTCCAACCTTTCCGACCACGATAGTCTTTATCGCCCTCTATACTTGGGCCCGCGCCGAACCCTCAGATCACCGCACAACACTTTCAACATTCCGTACAATGCTACAGGTTCGGTGGATTGGGCCATGTGATCCGGAACTGCCCCTCTATCCCCAAAACCGATGGTGGTCAGCCGCAGTAGGCCTTCAATGCTGCTCCTCAACGGATGATTCCCCCTCAAGCTTTTCATGCTTTCCCGCAGTCTGATCAACAATCCACGATCTCTTGGATATTTGATTCTAGAGCAACTGCACACATGACCAATGATGCAGGTATTCTCTCTGCTGTTTCTCATTCTCCGATTTCCTCTGGGATTTGTGTTGGGAACGGCAGTGTGCTACCGATAACTTGTTCTGGTAAAACAGTTCTTCGCTCTGCTTCGCATAATTTTTCTTTAAATAATGTCCTTTGTTCTCCACATCTCACACATAATCTCTTATCTGTGCGTCAATTTGTTACTGACAATAATTGTTTGATTGAATTTTCTCCTTTTGGTGTCTGTCTTAAGGATCAGCGAACAAAGACACCTCTATGCATCTCAACTAGCAAGACTGGTCTCTACACCTTCCCTGGAACCAAGCCTGCGTCCTCTCCTGCCATTGCACTTGTCTCCCATGCTGATCCAACTATATGGCATCGTCGTTTAGGTCATACGAGTCGTAGTGTCTTGTCTACACTCTCTAGTCGAAACCTTATACAGTGTTCCACACTTGATTCATGTTTATGTCATGCTTGTCAATTGGGGAAGAATACTCGTTTACCATTTACTCGTTCTGTGTCATACACTACTAAGCCTTTTGAGTTAATACATTCTGATGTTTGGATGTCTCCTATTATCTCTGCATCTGGCTATCGTTATTTTCTGTCATTTCTGGATGATTTTACACACTATTGTTGGATTTATCTTATGAAAACTAAGTCTGAGGCATCAACACATTTTTCCTCGTTTCTCGCTCTCATTAAAAATCAACATGACACTGTTATTAAAACCATCCAATGCGATAATGGTACTGAGTTCACTAACCATACTTTTCAAAATATCTGTGTTCAGCAGGGTATCCAATTCCGTACATCATGGTTCGCAAAAACGGCGTTATGGCCGTTATAACGGCGTTGCGTAACGGTAACGCCGGCCTCCGCATCGACGATTCGCTAAAAAACGGTCGTAAGCATTATAGAGCGTGAAATCGGCGTGATAACGGCCATAACGCCGTTACGCGGCGCGATAACGGCAGTAACGGCGTTATAACGGAAAAAAAACGTTAAAATTCACAAAAAAAAACTGCACAAACAATAATCTATGAATGATATTTGGAGAGCTGTTATAACTTAGAGCTGTTAGAATCTATGCACAAACAATGAGTGTTATAGAGCTGTTAGAACTTAGAGACTATATTCACGTGTGAATAAGAAAGCAAAAGAACAAAAGAGACAACATCTAGCCTGCACTATTCTATATTAGAGTGGATTGCTAGTTTTCAAAACTTTTATTAGGCATGTTGGGCAATGTAGTCATTGCATTCGTCATCAAATGCCTCAAGTGAATCAACTTCCAAATATCTACCATTCTCCTTTAATTCCGAGGGTATCACATTGGGTGTACACTATAAGAGTTTGCAAGTTCCAAAGTTTGGAAAAAGATGCAGGAAGGACAGCAAAATTGATGGAGAAGACAAGGTAACTCAAATGAACCAACTGGTACAAGTCAAGAGAAGCAATCTCTATTCAAAGAAATTCTAGTTTGTGTGCAACCGTAAAGGTATTTTGGCTATTCCTCACCCATCTTCTTCCGTAGGAGCATGATTAGGTATTTAGGTTCGAATTTTGAGTTGATTGTAAGATCTAAGTGATATTTCCTTTTAAATTATGAAAATTGTTGGGTACCTTGTTCTAAGTGGTCGATGTTCAAAAATATGTCATTTTAAGTGTTGATTGAGCAAATGCATATTGGATCAAGCATTTTATATGTGATAAATTGAATCAAGATGGTTTATTTGAGGTGGATAGAGTTTTACTAGTCGAATCTACATTTTAATTATGAAAATAGGTGGGTTTAATCAAGTTGTGAAAATGTATAGAAATATCAGTCCACTTTGCAAATTTTTATAAAAATATATACTTGGCGTTTTTCAAAACTGTTTTGGTATGTTATACTATATGAAATTTTGAGTCTATGGTTAAAATTTGGTAATATTTGGAGTAGTCTATGAATTATGATGATTTTTCAAAAATAATCCAGTTTGAGTTGGAATTATGCAGTTTCAGACCTTAGAAAATTAATTATATAAAATCACTCCATTATACGTTTTCAAAAATATTTTACTATGTTTTATTACATGATGTTATAAGTCTAAATTATTAATTTCACAAGGTTTCAGAAAATATAAAATTTACGGTGAATTTTATAACATAGATTGGTTTTAGAGCATTTTCGAACAATTTTTGATTATATTAAATAATTTATTAAAGCTTTAGTGATTTATTAAATTTTTTTTATGTTAATTTAGTAAAAACATAGTATAAATAATGTTCATGAAGTTTTAGAAAATTTAGAGTTTTTTTTTTAAAATTGTCCGTTACGGCCGTTATAACGCCGCGTTTTTGTAATGTAACCTTAACGGTGGTGTCCGCGATGATGCCCGCGACCATTACTGCTAACCATGCCGTACATCATGTCCATACACCCCACAACAAAATAGCAAAGCTGAAAGGCTAAACCGCACCCTCACTAACATCATTCGGTCGCTTTTATTCCAAGCCTCGATCCCCTTGTTTTTTTAGGTTGAAGCACTGTATACGGCGGTTCATGTCCTCAACTTACTCCCTACACCACTACTACGAAACCTCTCCCCGCATGAGAAACTCTACGCCACTCCTCCGACTTATTCCCACCTTCGAGTTTTTGGATGTGCTTGCTATCCAAATCTACTCGCCCAGGCTTCCCATAAACTTTCCCCCCGTTCTTCCCTCTGCATATTTATCGGTTATCCTCTACACCAAAAGGGCTATCGCTGTTATGATCTTTCCACTAGTCGGGTTATAACCAGTCGTCATGTCCTATTTGACGAAAATACCTTCCCATATAGATATTCCGTTTCCTCATCCCCGTCTACACCATCCCTCACACTCCTTAACCTGACTACATTACCCCCACCGGGAACATTACTCCCGCAGCCTCCAGACGACCCTACCCTTCGGCACACCTCTACTGAACCACCCAACTCCTCTCCGACCTCCCCCATAGTGACTCCCACTTCACCCGAACCGCCGGATACAGTACCCTCTCCCGAGTCATCATCCACAGCCCAACCCGTGCTTGAGTCCAGTCCGTCTTCGTCCGAGTCTAGTTCGTCATCGTCCTCCTCTTCCTCTTCTCGTTCCACGTCTACCTCTCCATCGTCTAGTCCTTCACCTCACCCTTCCCATCTTATGATTACGCGAGCAAAAACAAGAATACATAAACCCAAAATGGTTTTTTCGTTACATACTGTTGCTACTAACACTCTTCCACAAGAACCCCGGACAGTGAAAGCAGCTATGGAAGATCCACTCTGGCGAGCAGCTATGCAGAACGAAATGGATGCCCTCGCCAAGAATAACACATGGAGTTTAGTTCCACGGCCCCCTGGTGTGAATGTTGTTGGCTCTAAATGGGTTTTTAAAACCAAACAGAAGACGGATGGTTCCTTGGATAAATGCAAGGCTCGTCTCGTCGCTCAAGGGTATAATCAATGCCCTGGCATAGATTGTGGTGCGACATATAGTCCTGTTGTTCGTCCTGCCACCATTCGGATGATATTCTCACTTGTTTTATCTAAGCATTGGCCTCTACATCAGTTGGATGTGAAGAACGCCTTTCTTCACGGGAACTTATCTGAACAGGTCTACCTTCGCCAGCCACCAGGTTTTGTTATTTCTACTACTCCTGATTATGTCTGTCGCCTACATAAGACTTTATACGGCCTGAAACAAGCTCCTCAAGCCTGGTATCTTCGGTTCATGTAGTTTATTTGTAAGGGGTTTCTGAATAGTCGATCAGATAGTTCTGTCTTTATCTATCGTTCTGGTTCTGATACTGTTATATTACTGCTCTATGTCGATGACATTATATTGACAGCATCCTCATCTGCTCTGCTCAAGTCGGTCATTACATTGCTGAAATTCGAGTTTGCTATATCCGACATGGGTCCTCTACGATATTTTTTGGGCATCTCTATTCAACGTTCTTCTACAGGTCTATTCTTGTCTCAGGGGAAATATTTGCGCACTCTGCTTGAGAAATTCAACATGTCCACCGCCAATCCTACTTCTACTTCTGTCGACTCGCGAGCCAAGCTCTCGGCTACTGATAGCGATCCTCTTCCCGATTCTACCTTATATCGGAGCTTAGTTGGTGCCTTACAGTATCTGACTTTCACACGTCCAGACATTGCTTTTGCAGTTCAGCAAGTCTGTTTCTTCATGCACGCTCCTCGCACTTCTCACTTTCAGGCCATCAAAAGAATATTGAGATACTTACGGGGGACACTTGATCATGGTTTATTATTGCGGCCCGACTCGTCTGACAAAATGACTGTATACTCTGATGCTGATTGGGCTGGGTGTCCTGACACTCGGCGATCTACATCTGGATATTGTGTTTTTATTGGCTCCAATCTAGTTTCGTGGTCTTCCAAACGTTAGCATACAGTCTCCCGATCCAACGCCGAAGCCGAATATCGAGCTATGACGAATTCGGTATCTGAGGCTTGCTCCATCCACTCTCTTCTTCGGGAATTACAGTTCCCAGTTTCGGCCACTCTTGTTTTCTGTGATAATGTCAGTGCAGTTTTCCTCTCGGGTAATCCGGTTTAGACGCAACGAACAAAACATGTGGAGATCGATTTGCATTTCGTAAGGGAACGGGTTGCGGCAGGTGCTATTCGAGTGTTGCATGTTCCATCCTCTAGCCAATTTGCTGATATTATGACCAAGGGCTTGCCTACTGCTTTGTTTGAGGAGTTTCGCTCCAATCTCAACGTCCGACTCCCTCCCGTTGAGATTGCGGGGGGCTGTTAGAATAGATATTGATAGGGCTTTGTACATTGTATATGTCATGAGCTAGAGCCCAATATCATACTTGTTGTACTCTATATAATGTATCTCATATATGGAATAATATCAGTAGTGATTGCCCTACAATCTTACAAGCAGCAACATCAGCCGGGCAGAAGCACACGCATAGTAGGGTAGGGAAAGAGAGAGAGATGCTGGAGAGAAAGATTTTCAGCGAGAGAGTGAGATGGAGAGGCTGCTGTTCTTTCTTTTCCTTTTTCTTTTATTTCTTGTTCCTTTTCTCCTTTCCAGCGTGCACTTAAATGGGGGGAAGAGTCATCCTGTGTGTTGTCACATTTTAGGGAGAGAGGGAAAAGGCTAGGTGGCGTGAGGTACTATGATGACTAAGAATAGATTTAGTTTTCCTCATTTGCTTAATTACTTATGCAATTACTTGTATAACCAAGATTAAAGTATTAAAATTTAATTAATCAATTACTTAGGCTTAATTAATTAATTCTTAGCTTAAGTAAGATTATCACTTAATTAGATAAATTCTTAGCTTAATTAATTAATTAGCAACATATAATCTTAATTAACTAATTCTTAAGTTTAATTAGTTAATTCTGATACATAGTTAATTAATTAGCAATATATATATATATATATATATATATAACATTACACATTAACTACTTAATTTGGGGTGTTATAACAGCTCTCCCGAATCAGTTAACCGGTTGATTATTATGCCACCAGAGGTATCCCTACTCAATCTGATTGAAACATAACAACTCCCAAAAGTACCTAAGATTGATTTCCCATCACATAAATTCCTTAATCTCCTGATCTAAGTCTTTTTATATGTCATGTGTTTATTCTTCCATAATTAAATCTCATCTCCTGAATTTTGATCTAATTACCAAAACATGTTCAATTACTGGCCACATAATCAAACAAGCAATCAAATCATATACACACAAATAGGATAAACGATCATGAACATTGAATTGAAATTAAAGATCCATCTCGATTCGAATCAGATTACTAACAAACCCTAGAAACCCTAGAAAATTAGCTAGACATGATTAACAAACTCATACACAAGATTGAAAATATCATATCTACTAATATTCAACAAGGGAAGAAAAGATTAAAAACTCTATTGACGACGATCTCGCGATCCCTCAATCTCTTGAATTCTTCTTCAAATCCTCTCGATGCTTCTCAAACTATTGTGTTTTTCTCTATGAATCTCTCTTCTCTCTTTCTGTCCTTTTTTTCCTATTCTCTTCATGTTGAGTATTTATATAGCTTTGGGAGTCTTCCAAATGAAGTAAGAGATGAAAATACTCCAAAAAACCCAAAACTTCGCGTATTCCTGTTCATCCGGGCACGGTCGTACCCCACAACACGGTCGTACTACACAATCCAGCACTCTCTACACAATGGCGCACGGTCGTGCTACATGGCATGATCGTATCGTGCGCCACCAATTCTTCCACGCGATCTCGTATTTCTATTATTCCTTCCTTGGTCATTAATTACACTTGAAACTTGCATTTTTTCTCATCAAAATCATGAAACTAAGCACAAACCCGTCAAATGCAACTTATACAAAATAACATCATAAAAACGTATCTAAACATATCCAAATGAATACATAAACATACGCAAAAATATGTGAAAAACGACACTTATCAATGTTCTTGTTTAATGAATTTTTACGCATGATTTTTATATGTGATTTTATGTGATAAAATATTTTGCTTAAACATGCATTCCTAACTCATTGTGTATCAAAATATCTTCTCATCACACAAGTAAAATTATAAGACCCTAATTAATTAAGGTGTAGTGATAGTGATATATATATATATATATATATATATATATATATATATATATATATTGTCACGCCCCGTTTTCTTTTCATTAAAATATCAGAGTTTTCCTTGTGGGCGTGAAGAAAGAAGAGGAAAAAGGCGTGCATGAAATAAAACAGAAAACCTTTGGAAGGGATAGAAGACGATTTTACAAATACAAATCCTCGGCGTCTCGCCAAAATAAAATATTTAAAACATAGCAGCGGAACATCATCAGGATCCATAAAGAGAAAGAGAAGAGTTTATCTTTTACAAACGTGAAGTTTTGAAAAACAAAAAGGGAAATCTGGATATGGCACCGCCCTCTCTACGCATCTCGACTTCCTTTTTTTCCTGTAGTGTGAGTACAGGTGGGGGGTGAGTGCGTTGAATACACTCGTGGTGACAACACATAAGGTTTAACAATTATCCCCCACAGCACATAAGCACAAAGCATATAAAGTTCAACAATAACATAGAATTAGGGAAAACTGTAATCATATAAGGGTTTAGAGGTTACCCCCACCTTGTTCGGTGGTTACCACGTGAGTAGTGAGTACCAAATAGCAAGCTTCTTCCAACTGACAACGATCGTTAAAGACGAGGTGGATTGGTAGATCTAAAGATTGGGGTTGAAGAAATAAGGATGGAAGTTCAGTTCAATACTCTGACAAGAAATAGGGGAAGATTTGGATCGCCATGGAAAAAGAATGAGCTCGATCGGAGTTGAAACGAGCTCGAACGGAGCGTTTTAAGGTTGGGGGGTATTTTGGTAATTTAGGTCAAAGGTTGACTTTAACCGGGCCCCGACTCCCAGTCGACCTGACGTACACAAAGACTCGGTTCAATGTGTGAAAATACTCGACGGTGCGTGCTCGGCGTGCACGACGGCACCCGGTGCGCGTACAGGATCCCCGTCGCCCGCGCCCGCACGCGCGGCTCCCATCATCCGCGCCGAGCGCGTGCAGGATCCCCGGCGCCCGCACGCGTGCCCGTCTCCATTCGCTCGCCCGCGCGCATGCACCCGTCGCCTGGCGTGCACACCCGATGCCCGGCGCCCCCAGCGTGCACCTAGCCGCCCAGCAGCCACCTGCTGGTGCAGCGACTTCGGCGGCGGTCCAGTGGCGGTCCGGCGGCGGCATTCCGACAACTGGCGGTTTCCGGTGGCACACTCCGATAGCTTCGGCCGTGGTGGTTCACTGGAAAAATTTTAAAGAAAGAGAAGAGAGAGAAATTTACTTGTTTTCGTCGCTTTCGTATCGTTTGGAAAATCGTTAAGTTTTGAATTGAATGAGCCCTTATTTATAGATTTTGAAAACTTACTTTTTACCGTTGGAAAATTACTATTTACCAAAAATATCTTAATTACCTTTCATTAAAATATTCTTTTTATTTCTACCGTTCGTCAAGATTTTACCCTTTTCTTCGCCAATTGAGCTACGGGTCTTCGATTGACCCCTAGTTCGTTTCTATCTTCTCGTATTTTCGTTACACATCTTATGGTAAAATAATATTCTATATTCCATGTTTAGAAAATATATCTATCTAAAACCGGCGTTAAACACGTATCTGAAACACACGTAATTAATTAGATAATCAAGAATTAACACACATAAAATATTTCAATTGAGGGTTCAATATTTAATTATTCAATTATGCTTTATTTTTTATCCGGGGCGCTACATATATATATATATATATATGTTGCTAATTAATTAACTATGTATAAGAATTAATTAATTAAGCCTAAGAATTAATTAATTAAGTGTTAATCTTAATTAAACTAATTGATTAGTCATCTTTCACTCTTTGCCACCCGTCCCCATCTCTCTCTTTCTCCCCAAAACATGCCACATAATCTACTAATTGGTTTAAGTGTGAAATGGGAAAGGGAAGAGTAAGATAGAAAAGAAAAGAGAAGCAAGGAAATGAAAGAAGGAAAGGGCATAACACACACAAATTCACCATCTCCATCTTTCACATCTCTCTTTTGGTAAGTTTTTAGCTAAAACCTTCTTATTTCTTTCTTAGATTTTGATATTTTCTTACTTTCAGCATAGATTATGAAGTTCAAAGATGTTCTTTAGAATTAGGGTTGAGAATTAGTTGTCTATAAATTTCTTGAATGAAACAAAATAACTTGCTATGCTATAATTCCAGTCTATGCTCTGTTCTTCTGTTTTGGAACTGTTCGAACAATGTAGAAATTGATTTATACTAAATCCTTTTACCAAGATGAAATATATGAAGTTAAGAGTATGTCTGTAAAATTCCATAATTTTTGGAGTTAGTCTCAATTTTCTATAAATTTTTAAGCATTTTTTGGAGTCTTGTACAATTATGCCGAATTTTACAACATAGCTTATTTTCTGCATAGACCATGTTCTGTTCTCAGTCAAGTTCTAAAATTTATAACTATTTATTTGAATCATATTTATAAGCCATAGTTTACTATGTTGTATACTGACTCTTAATAATATCATAAAATTTACCTTGTGAATTTCGGAGTACAAATAAATTTATAAGAAATTTTACAAGTAACCCTGTTTTCAGCCTATGTTATGCACTGTTTTTATCCAACTTGTAAAATATATAACTAACTGAATGAACCTTATTTCTACTTGAAATATTTATATGTTATACTTCAACATATTGTCTGAATTATGTAAAAATATGAAAGATTTTCATCAATCCTATAAGGTATGGTGAATTTTTCATTGAAGGTTTTTTTCAGCTGAAATTGAAGTGAAAAACTAGTTAAATGTGTGATTTTTAATTCTTTGTACAAGCACTTAAAATTTATGAATGTTTAGTATGTTATACTAAAAGAAGGTATGTGATTATATGAATAATGTTGTGATTTTAGGAATTATATATGAATTATTAAAATTATTGTGACTACGTGTCATTTTGTGTCTAAAATTGCTAATTTAAGTGACTAAAAAGCATATTGTTATACCCCACTAATCTGACCCGACTAGGAAGGCAGAAGACCCGGCCAGGGTCCGACTAGAGGTATCTGAGGGGCACGCCGAATTTAGTTTATTTCATGAAGGAGTCCACAAAAAAGGAAACAAATCCTACACCAAATCGTATCTGATTTAGATAGGTTTAAATCTAATTTTATCTTATTTAGACCCTAAATCCTAGGGATTTATTTCTTATTGTTCAAGTAATGTATCTTAATTTTAGCCTATAAATAGGGCCTTAAACCCTCTCGAAAGAGGATCCGAAATCATTGTATTCAAAGCACTTAGAGAGTTGTTTTTTCTAAATCTGATATAATAAAACGTTCTGTCCGAATGAGCCTAAAAGGAGGGGGGCTGAGAAACAACACATAGCTCAAAGACTACCAACACAGCAATGTCCTACCTAGTCTCCAAAGCCAGAACCTATAATCGGGCCCATTCAGAGTTGCGTATTTTTATCCAAGGTATTGTATATTTTACATATATCACATGATGTGTCATTAGAAAACAATCATGATCATCATAGAAGAAAACTTCCACTAAAAAAAAACTGAACGAGTGCTCGGAAGGAAAACGAGGGCTACGACCCAAACTCCGAAAAAGCCGAACATTGCTTGGGAGGAAAACAAGGGCTACGGCCCGAACTCCCAAAGAGCCGAACGAGTGCTAGGGAGGAAACGTTTAGGTGCAATTTTAAAACTTGTAAAGTTCTCCAATAAATCTAATACTTCGTATTTTTGTTTCAATATTCATTTGATCCTCCTTATTAATTAATGCGTTGAATTCTTCCTCCAATAATTGTACGAGCATGGTTGATACATCTTTCATACAAGTTGACAGTGTCAGAGTCATGAAAGCCGAGCCCAGGCTATGAATCAGAGTCACACCAACCAAGCTTGAGGCCCAATCAGGGTTTGGCCCGTACCGAGCTCGGGGGCTAAATCAGGACAACGAGCCGTATCGAATTCTGGATCCGAATCCGAGCTCCAAACCGAGCTATACCGATTGGTCAAACCCCAATACATGGGATATCAAACATTAAGACAACAAACCGACCGCTAGATCCAAGCCAGAAAAGAGCCGAGTGAGCGAAATACTACCCAAGCACAATGAAGTACATTGGGAAAGAAAATTTATACAAGTATAAACTAACCACCCGATCCAAACGATGAGCTCTCGAAACGTCGTAAATGTGAGTCAGCTTTGCGGGGCTATCTTGAGTTAGGCCCCGGCCAGAACGAGATCTGACCACTCACTACCTAAGGGGCTAATGTTATACCCCACTAATCTGACCCGACCAAGAAGGCAGAAGACCTGGCCAGGGTCCGACTAGAGATATCCGAGGGGCACGCTGGATTTAGTTTATTTCACGAAGGAGTCCACAAAAAAGAAAACAAATCATACACCAAATCGTATCCAATTTAGATAGGTTTAATTCTAATTTTATCTTATTTAGACCCTAAATTCTAAGGATTTATTTCTTATTGTTCAAGTAATGTATCTTAATTTTAGCCTATAAATAGGGCCCTAAACCCTCTCGAAAGAGGATCCAAAATCATTGTATTCAAAGCACTTAGATAGTTGTTTTTTTCTAAATCTGATATAATAAAACGTTCTGTCCGAATGAGCCTAAAAAATTTGTCCAAGTAGGCATCGGGCACAGTCTTTCTTTTACTTTATTTGATTTTCTAAATTCTATCCGGTCTGATTCATTAAAGCCGGATCGACTTCTTTGGTGTTTGGCTAGGATTTTGTGCTCTACAAAATCTGTCGTCAACACATATCATAAGTATGCTTTGATTTATATGCTTTTTGACTTAAATGATTTATCTATGATATGATCATATTTATGTTTCTATATATGAGTTAAATAGACTAAACAATTATATATGTCGAGCGTAGTTCGAGACAGTCAATGGATCCGGAGATATCTTCGTAAAATCAAATCAGTTCGGTTACAAGTGGGTAACTTCTACTCTCTACTATATGATGATAATTGAATTGTTAAGTTATGTATGAAAATCTACGGCTGAAGTCCGTACCTATAACCAGTATGTAACTTCCATACTGGCCGACGACCATAAGGGCGAGAGTGTTTGTTCTATGAAAGTAAGGTTTAGTGGGTGAGCGACTCCCACATTCCTTTATGTTATAGTATGGTCTAGGGCAAGCGTATCCGAAGGACATGTAGTACTTGCTTAATGATTTAATTGTTTCAATGTATTAGATGGTAAAGTTATCCCACTAGGATCCCTCTCCGGAGGTGCCTTATGATGTTACTTTTTATATTTTTTCAAGCTCGGTAGACGATGATGTGGACGTGTAACAGGCTGGGCCTGTAGCACCCCGGATCAAAATGAGCATAATTGAATAATTAAATATTTGAACCCTGACTTAATAATTATGTGCGTATATTTTGATTGTTTAATTTATTATGTGCGTTTTAGATACGTGTTTAATGCATGTTTTAGATCGATATTTTTCTTGGACATGGTATATAGAATATTTCTATACCATTAGATGCGTATCGAGAAGACGAGAATATAGAAATGAACTAGGGGTCAATCGGAGACCCGTAGCTCAACCGACGATGAAAAGGGTAAATCACGGAGTTTCGGTCGGAAAATCGAAAGATATTATCGATGAATAGTAACGAGGGAAAAGTCAACAAATGAACAGTAAAAGAATATTCTAAAGAATATTCCGATGAATAGTGTTTTCGGAAAATCTATAAATAGGAGCTCTCCCGATTCATTTCTCACCCTTTTTTGGAACGAGCCGAACGCGCCGAAAACGAGCTATCAGTTGGATTGAACATCGAGATACGGGATTTGAGACATGAGTTTTGAGACTCGAGCTTTGAGATATCCGATCTTTGGTACTCGCTACTCACGTGGTAACCACTGAACGAGGTGGGGGTAAACTCTAATCCCTAATAATTATACGTTTCTACTACGATGATGAATGAACGCATGCTCATAAACTTATATATGTTTAATCTGTGGGGTAACTTCTAAACTTTATATGTTTACTGTTTTCCATATTCGATCGCTATGAAATTGATATTCTATTGATTGTTGTCAGTTATAAACGTATATGAGTGGACTTGATGATTTTGCTATGATATTGTACGATAATTGTCTTTGTAACCGATATTTGTCTGCGTGACCGATAAACGTCTTTGTGACCGATAATTGTCTGCGTGACCGATAATCATCTTTGTGACCGATAATTGTCTGTGTGACCGATAAACTGTTGAACTCTATGTGCTGTGATAATATACCGTGTTTATCTTATGATGGTGTGATAGTGTTGGGCTGAGTGTCCAATTGGGTTGAGTGTCCATTGGGCTGCGTGTCCAATAGTGAGTCATGGGCTGAGTGTCCATTGGGATGCGTGTCCAGTTGTGGGTCGGCGGAGCGTCCTTTGGGCTTAGTGTCCATTGGGCTGCGAGTTCTCTGTGAGTCATGGGTTGTATGTCCGCTAATGAACCGGATTATGTGTTGTGTATTTATGTGATATGGCTATTTGCTGAGTTATTTTATATGTTTAATAACATGTTAAAACATGTATTTTCTACCACGAGTGTATTCAACGCACTCACCCCCACCTGTACTCACACTACAGGGGAAGAAGAGAATTTTGACGTGTAGAGAGAGGGGCGCCCTATCAGAGAGAAGGATCAAAGTTATGTTGCTTGTTTGTAAAAGAAAACTGTATTTCTCCTTCTTTGTAAAAGATCCTGATGTTTTTCCGCTGCGTATGGTTTCAAACATTCTTTTATCGGTTGTATCCAATGTTTTAAGTGTATCTCTTCTTATCTTCTCATCTTTCTTTCTTTTATATATCATGTTCGCCTCTTTCCCCTTTCTCTCTTAACGCCCAAAAACGAAAAACTCTGATATTTGACCGAAAGATTTTGGGGCGTTACAGATGGTATCAGAGCCTAGTTCTACCCTTTGTAGGACTTTGCTCAAGCTTATTTTTAAAAGTGATTTCAAAAATGTGTTTTTAAATTCAATCTTTAAAACGTAGAGATGTTTTCGAAAAGAAATAGATAGGCACCCTTGTCTCTCCATAAGTGACTTTCCCTGAACATAGGGCTTGATAGAATGAGTGCTTACTTGATATGTGGTACCTTGATAGTATGATATAAACCATTTAGGTTTGAAGAGGTGTTGAGAATACAAGTTTCACGATAAAAAGATTTCTTAAAAAGAAACCCTTCGGTAATTAAAAGAAACAGGTAAAGAAGAGAATTCTCTCCTGTACGTAATTGTACAGGGTAAGATGGGAAATTCTCTCCTGTAATTTAAAAAGGAATGGGGTAAGACGAGAATTCTCTCATGTACTTAGTGTACGGGGTAGGATGAGAAATTCTCTCCTGTAATTAAAAGAAACAGGGCAAGATGAGAACTCTCTCTTGTACTTAGTGGACGGGGTAGGATGAGAAATTCTCTCCTGTAATTAAAAGAAACGGGGCAAGATGAGAACTCTCTCCTGAACTTAGTGTATAGGGTAAGATGTGAAATTCTCTCTTGTATTTAAAAGAAATGGGGTAAGAGGGGAATTCTCTCCTGTACTTAAGTGTACAGGGTAAATTGGGAAATTCTCTCCTGTATTTAAAAGAAACGGATAAGCACCAATGATCATGAAATCGTGTATGGGGTAAGATGGGGGAATTATCTCATGTACTTAGGATATAGGGTAAGACGGGAAATACCCTCCCATACCAAAGAAATTATTCTCTGAAGGTACAATGCATACAAATTTTTATGGGTAAGATGAGAAATACCCTCCTGTACTTAGGATACGGGGTAAGACGGGAAATACCCACCTGTACCGAAGGAAATATTATAGGTGCAAGGCATTCTTGTGTGTTGTGTTGATAAATGAGAAAAACGTGTTTTAAAATGAGAAGAGCTTTTCGAAAAGAAATGGGCATCATCCTCTCTCTATACGTGTCTCTCTTTAATCATAAGAACTGAAGAAAATGAGTGTTCATCTGTTATGTGTTACATGATGCTTTACTTATGTTGTGTTTTTCTAGTTAATTTATGCAAGTTGGGTATGCGCTATCCAACATGATCATGTTATGCTACGATGATAAGCGAATGATAAAGAATCTATTGAGATTGTTGTATGACCTATGGAGTAATGTTTACCGGTACTGTAGTACCAGTTATTGATTTATCTGATGTGAAAAAAAAATGATGGGTTATGTGGGGTATATTATAAGGGTTAGATTTCGTATGTCGTCTTTAGAATGATACGAGCAAAACACCTGTACCATCACCTAAAGATCGCTTTGAAAGATAAGATTCTTCTAATTGATCTTCATACTTTGGAGATGAAGGATTTTTGACATAATCCTGGGAATGGATTGGCTTACGGTAAAATCACTCAGTGAACAAGTGTTGTGCGTGAGAGGTTGTCTTACCAATACCTGGGGAACCGGAGTTCACCTTCCATGGATGTGTATCGAGTACCGAGAGCTGAACAAGAGGACAATAAAGAACAAGTATCCACTGCCTCGAATAGAAGATCTCTTCAATCAATTAAGAGGTGCTAGTGTGTTCTCGAGATTAATTTAAGGTCTGGATATCACCAGATGAAAGTCAAAGACGCTAATATAACTAAGACGTCATCCAGGACGAGATATGGCCACTACGAGTTTGTAGTAATGTCATTCGGACTGAGTAAGACTCCAGCTATCTTGGACTTAAAGATTATCTTGACCACGAAGGCAACCGAGATGCTTAGCAAAGGAAATTGCGAAGCTTGGTTGGTCAACATGGTGAACCCCGAGCAAGGATCGACTTCTATCAGGAGGGTGCCGGCGATAAATGAATACATGGACGTAATTCTAGAGGGTATACCTGGTCCTCCACCGAATCGACAAGTGACCTTCGAGATCGATCTCGTTCTTAGGATCGACACCAGTGTCAAGAGCTCCATATAGGATGGCACCGATGAAATTGCAAGAACTGAAGGTTCTATTACCAGAACTGTTGGACAAAAGTTCCATCGGACCAAGCGTGTCGCCTTAGGGAACTCCGGTACTTTTCGGAAAGGAGAAGAATGAGAAGCAGAAATAGGGATCAGTGAGAAAGGATTGATAAAGAATTGGAAAAGCTCAAGATTGGCGAAGGTTCTGAACATTGAGATTAGCCAAATAATTAAGGAACATGCAAGCCTGAGTAAGTTCCTTGATGAGAAATGAAAAGAACAAAACGACACGGGAATGAGAGGATGACAGTCTGGCAAAGTAGCCAGTCTTGTCGTTTCTTAAGTACGCGCTCAATTTCGAGGATGAAATTATTTTAAGGGGTAAGGGATGTAGCGCCCCGGATCAAAATGAGCATAATTGAATAATTAAATATTTGAACCTTGACTTAATAATTATGTGCGTATATTTTGACTGTTTAATTTATTACGTGCGTTTCAGATACATGTTTAATGCATGTTTTAGATCAATATTTTTCTTGGACATGGTATATAGAATATTTCTATACCATTAGATGCGTATCGAGAAGACGAGAAGATAGAAATGAACTAGGGGTCAATCGGAGACCCGTAGCTCAAACGGTGACGAAAAGGGTAAATCACGGAGTTTCGGTCGGAAAATCAGAAGATATTATCGATGAATAGTAACGAGGGAAAAGTCAACACATGAACAGTAAAAGAATATTCTAAAGAATATTCCGATGAATAGTGTTTTCAGAAAATCTATAAATAGGAGCTCTCCCGATTCATTTCTCACCCTTTCTTGGAACGAGCCGAACGCGCCGAAAACGAGCTATCAGTTGGATTGAACATCGAGATACGGGATTTGAGACACGAGTTTTGAGACTCGAGCTTTGAGATATCAGATCTCTAGTACTCGCTACTCACGTGGTAACCACCGATCGAGGTGGGGGTAAACTCTAATCCCTAATAATTATATGTTTCTACTATGATGATGAATGAACGCATGCTCATAAACTTATATATGTTTAATCTGTGGGGGTAACTTCTAAACTTTATATGTTTACTGTTTTCCATATTCGATCGCTATGAAATTGATATTCTATTGATTGTTGTCAGTTATAAACGTATATGAGTGGACTTGATGATTTTGCTATGATATTGTACGATAATTGTCTTTGTGACCGATATTATTCTGCGTGACCGATAAACGTCTTTGTGACTGATATTTGTCTGTGTGACCGATAAATGTCTTTGTGACCGATAATTGTCTGTGTGACCGATAATCGTCTTTGTGACCGATAATTGTCTGTGTGACCGATAAACTGTTGAACTCTATGTGCTGTGATAATATACTGTCTTTATCTTATGATGGTGTGATAGTGTTGGGATGAGTGTCCAATTGGGCTGAGTGTCCATTAGGCTGCGTGTCCATTGGGCTGTGTGTCCAGTAGTGAGTCATGGGCTGAGTGTCCATTGGGATGCGTGTCCAGTTGTGGGTCGGCGGAGTGTCCTTTGGATTTAGTGTCCATTGGGCTGCGAGTTCTCTGTGAGTCATGGGTTGTATGTCCGCTAACGAACCGGATTATGTGTTGTGTATTTATGTGATATGGCTATTTGCTGAGTTATTTTATATGTTTAATAACATGTTAAAACATGTATTTTCTACCATGAGTGTATTCAACGCACTCACCCCCCACCTGTACTCACACTACAGGAGAAGAAGAGAATTTTGACCCGTAGAGAGAGGGGCGCCCTATCAGCTGTATCCATCTTCTGGTTTTGGCTTTAAAGTTATGTTGCTCGTTTGTAAAAGAAAACTGTATTTCTCCTTCTTTGTAAAAGATCCTGATGTTTTTTCCGCTGCGTATGGTTTCAAACATTCTTTTATCGGTTGTATCCGATGTTTTAAGTGTATCTCTTCTTATCCTCTCATCTTTCTTTCTTTTATATATCATGTTCGCCTCTTTCCCCTTTCTCTCTTAGCGCCCAAAAATGAAAAACTCTGATATTTTACCGAAAGATTTTCGGGCGTTACAGGGCCGACTTCTCACTGTCCCTATAAAGTTGTTGTACTAGAATAATGTTTCCTTTTGAGAACATTATGTTGTTTAAATATGTATAGTATGATAAACTATGTGCCTAGACTTAGATCCTGATATATATATATATATATATGTATGTATGTATGTATGTTTTGTAGTGTTAATTTATATAGGTTTTTGGTTCAAACATTTTACCTAGAAATGTGGGTGAAACACGACTAGACTTGGTTTATAGTTTGATATATATATATATATATATATGTTATGTTTGTAAAAAAATATATAGCACTCGTGTAGGGATGGCAATTTTCCCATGGGAACCATCCCTGTTGGGTACCAATATTAACGGGGCGGGGACTCCCCGGTCGAATCGGGGAATGGGGCGTGGACGGTGATTCTCCGTTTAAAAATTATGGGGATGGTATAGGGATGGTATTAATGCCCCCACCCAATCCCTGACCCCGAAACCGACTCCGTTGATATGAAACGGGTATTCCCCATTCTCCGTTTAATATCATTTATTAATATATATATATTAATTAATAAATATATTTAAAATTTCAAAAAAATTCATATGTCACTAACTTCTAAGGTTACGGCTCCCACCTTAATCCCACAAATAAATTAACAATTAATTATTAATTTAATATTTTAAATTGTAATTAAGAACTCAAACCCTATTTCTTAAATTGCAATTAAGAACTCAAACTCTATTTCTATTTTTTATCTTATAGGAATCATGATGAGATGAAGGATTGCCGAAGAGATGATTAGTTGATGTTTTTGTTAGATATTTCATATTTTAAGTTGTATGAAGTTAACTTGTTAGATTGCGTTGTCATTTTGATTATGCATTTCATAATTTTGTTTTAAAGACTAGATTTATAACTTTATGGTATTTGATGTTGGATTAATATTGTTTATGAGTTGTTTTAATTTTTTTTCTTTATTTATTAAATATTATTTAAAAAAAATTAATTTATAGAAAATCAAATTTGGGGAACTCGAATTCCCCGTGGTGAATCAGTTCCCCGAATGGTGAATCCCCATCCCTATACCAAATTTTCAAAATGGGGATGGTAGCGGGGATGGTATAAGATATAATAATTTGGTATGGGGATGGTATTGGCAATACCATCCCCAAACCCGCCCATTGCCACCCCTACTCTCGTGTTTTCATATAAGCCTTCCGCTGTATATTAAAAAGTAATTATGATTTCTTTAGTTCCTAATTAAGTAAAGGATGTTGACCTATTTCCACTTGAAAGGGAAATGGGGTGCCACATCCTTGAGACTCTTTGGCTTGGAAACATTTCAACAATATATATCCTGATTTTGCATACAAGAGGAGAAACGTAAGGTTGGGTCTCTACACTGACGGATGTCAACCATTTGGACAATCAAGACAACAATACTCATCTTGGCCCATGATTTTGACTGTGTACAATCTGCTGCCTTGGATGTGTATGAAAGAACAATACATGTATCTCACTGTGTTGGTCCCCAGAAATCCAAAAGAATGTCATGATGTTTTCCTTCAACAATTGAAATCAGAATTAAATCAATTATGGGATGTGGGTGTGGATACATATGATGTGTCGAAGTCATAAAATATTCGAATGCAAGCAACGCTAATGTGCACAATCAGTGACTTTCCGGCATATTCAATTGTCTTGGTGGAGTACTGTTGGAAGACTTGCTTGTCCGCACTGTATGGATCAAAGTGATATATTCTCATTCCGAAGAGTAGAAAACAATCATGGTTCGACAATCACATAAATTTTTTACTGGATGACCACCCTTTTTGTCGAAATAACATTGTGTTCATAAAGAACAAAGTGGTTACACGACCCAAAATATTTGAAGAGATACAAGAATTGGGACTATGAAGAGTGACTGATGAGGATGTTGATGTTGTAAATAAGAGAATCATAAGTGGTTGGAAAGAAAAAAAAGTATTTTGGGATTTGTCCTATTGGAGTTCACATCTCATCTGCCATAATTTAGATGTGATTCATATCGAGAAAAATGTGTTTGATAATATTTTCAACATTGTGTTGAATGTTAAGGTGAAAACGAAAGACACTTCAAAAAGTATGGATGAATTGAATGACATATGTTGCAAACCCGAGTTGAAAAAAAATATTCTCACAAACAAATTTCCCAATAAATATGAACCATTTGCGCTGACAATTCAAGCTAGTCAAGTTTACTACTACACATGCTCTACATAGAAGCGACGAAAAAGTGACTGGTGGGTTGTTTGCAAAGTCAAGTGTAGATCAGTTTTGGATGTTCTGTCCTCATCTACAAATAATATGGAAGAATCTGTTGAACCACCATTCCAAGAAGATGAGCTTCAGACCCACTCATTCGTTTAGATCGATAACAATCCACATAATATGGCTGATACAAATGGGAGATTCGAAGAAATAATTAATTATAACGAGGCGACGATGTCGTCGAAAATGATGATGAAGATTTCTCGAAAGATAACCTACTATATGAAGAATACAATGATTAAAAAGAGATTGAAAATGTATCTCACGATAATTGTGATGATTGAAACAATATATTGTTATTCTTATTATGATTAATTTGTTGTATTAAACAAATAGTATTTCGTTTGAACGTTTTTATTACTTCAATACTTTTTATTTAATCATATTATTCATATATATATTAATTAATTATTACATTATTTAAAATAATATATAATATTAATATAATATTTCCATAAAATAATCAATAAATTAATATAATATTTTCATAAAATAATCAATAACTAAATCATAAAACATAATTTGTATGTATTTTAGGAAAAAAAACATTTTTTTAAAAAATAAAACAAAATGCTAGCTTTTTTATTTAATTTTTTAATTACCGACGTCTATCGGTATATTAAATCAAAATTTTCTTTTCTTTTTAAATTAATTTTACTGACGGAAATATACCGACAGACCTAAAAGTATACCGTTGTTAAATTTCGAGGAATTTCCACATTTTTTCCACATAATTTCCACATTCTTTTTTTAATTATGTTAGAAATGTCGTTGGTAATTTTCTGACGGACATGATTTTCCGTCGACGATATATTACCGACGATTGATATTACGATGGAATTTACTGACGACATATCGACTTCCACGGATGGAAATTTCCATCGGTAAATCACTTGAGTTTTGTAATGTTACCGTATAAATTTAAAAAAAGAGAATTTGGGCGTGGATCTGGCCGGGCCGAAACCGACCCGACCCGCGCACGTCCTGTTGCACGGATCTAGATCCGTGCATTTGGTTCACAGGAACAATACTCTTAATGTATATATATTTTTGTGTTTTATTTAAAAATATATAAAATACCAAAAATATCCCTAATTTTTTTACAAAAATCTCAGGTGCCTAGTGCTACCTTGCCTCAAGTACCGTCAATCCGTGGTTTGATGATCATGGATGTGTTTAGAATGTAATAGTAGAAAGAAAGCTGAGAATTGATATAGTTCAATATTCTTTTGTATGATGAAGGAATAGCATGACACATCCTACTACTTCACCACCTCAAAATGTGCAAGTTCAAATGAAGGACCTCGAAAGTATATATAGAAGACCACACCATTGTATGATGCCATGCCACAAGAGAGCTAGGTACAAAATTCAAATGAATTATATACTATTCCATTTTGTTAATTTTTAATAGCAAAGTTTGATGATTAATGTAGTTAATTATATGGTAGAAAATGGAGATCTAGTACTATAAATGAAGAAATCAAATTACGTGAACTTCACATGAACGTACCTTCAAAATGAAGAGTGGGATGAACGTATTGAATCACATGCGATTCTAACTCATCTGCCCTTAGCTAGTTGTACAATAAGGGCCAAGTCAAAACAAATGCACCTCAATTTTTTATTTTTAAGGCTAAAACTATTGGACAATTTTAAACTTTTTTTTTTTTTTTTTTTGGCTTTGTAATAGTTTTAGATAGTCATTCATTTAAGCAATCCAGGTTGACATATACAACTTCAGGTTTTCTTTTTTTTTTTTTTTAATTTAATTTAATTTTTTTTGGTAATAAAAAGTAGGCCCCAAGTATTGATTATATTCCATCTTGTTTGCTGGAATGCTATTTTTTTTATTAAATCTTATAAAATATATGTTCGTTTTTTTTTTTTAAGGGAAAATATGTGTTTGTCAAAAATCAATATATTTTGTCCATCCTCTATTTCAATTTCTTTATTATACATAAAATCATGGTGTTGATTAGTTGATAGAATATAAAATTAATATAAGAAATGATACAATTTAAAATAGAGAAAATCAACTGGCTCTAATTAACAAAATGAGAGTTGAAACTTACAGGGTTTTGATGGAGGAAGAATACTAAATAAACCAAAAAGTATATTTATATCTTTGATTTATAAAAATTGGGATGTATTTAATTAACATCTGGGTGGACCACAAAATTGTCCCAATATAAGAAATATAAGTTATATATGGTCCTCTTTTTGTTTCCCATTTGCATGGCAAGTATTAACGACTTCTTCCACGAATCTCAACAACATATATACCAATCCCAATTAGCCCCACACCTCAATATAATAAAATCAGAACATATGTTTTGTTATCGTATTTATTAATTAATACAGATTAATGGCTTATGAGAAATGCATGTGATGATGACAGTTTGGTTGCAAAACTATAAGGTATATTTCATGATCACAAATCTGTGGCAAATACTTGTTTCACAAGATAATGTAGGATCACAAAGCAGCTGACACTGTGTTATCCAAACCCCTCCTCTAGGTTAAGGAAACAGATGAGTTTGGTCAAAGGAAACTGAAAATTAAATGCATGAAACAATATATAATAGTATGATATCATATATGACAAACAAAATTATGTTGAAGATCATGAGATATCAAGAATAAATGAAGATGAGAAGAAATAGAGAGTTAAGAGAGAAAAGGAGGAAATGAAGGTGTGATGACAGAAGCATAAAGAGCACAAAGGAGTGAGATGCAGAGTGGCATTTGCATATTCATCATCTGTGCTCTCTATCTTCTGTCAACAAATATCACCAATGCCTCTTTCTCTCTCCTACCCCCCTCCATGCACTATGTGTGGCTAGAGAGAGAAATACAAAGCTTATTTTGGCAAGGAGTATGCCTTTGATGTGGTGTATTTATAGTGAAATTTTTATGGTGTTCTAGAATTTCATAGTTACGTCCCTAGCTAAACATCAACTTAGAGTGAGATTTTTAGATTTCTATAATTCCATTTTTTTTAATTGAGCCCCTAAACATTTAATCTGTGTATTTTCATTTTCTTTAGGATTAATATCAAAAATCAACTTGGATTATGATTTTTTTTTTGTTGCAACTTGCAACTTAATTTTTATTTTATTTTTTGTTTTTCTAGTTGCACCCTAATAGTATATACAAATTGCAACCTAGGGTCATTTTCCAATCACTTTTTCGATCAAACTAAATCGAATTTGATGCTTTGATTTAGTTTACAAAAATACACCTACGCCAAAACACTCAATATTTCAAATCAAATGAAAGTTAAAGTCAGCTTTCTGGTTTCCATTTGATTCAATCTCAATTTGAGTCCAACTTGAAAAAAAATTTCAATTTGGCAACTTGCCTGAAAATGGCCTTACGTTGCAATTTGTAAAAATCATAAGTTTAGGATGCGATCGAAAATAGATATAAGTTTAAGTTTCAAATTGAAATTAAAAAAATTATGCTTCAAGTTGGTTTAAGATTTTAACCCTTTTCTTTATCGAGTCCCCCATAAGTTTTGTTTTGTTTTTTTTCCCCTCAGTTAGCTCTATATTATATTTACTTTCGTAAATATTGAGTCTTGTACTTTCATTTATATTTAATTTAATCCTTATTCAAGCCACACCTACATGAACCAAATTAAGGTCCAAACTAAAGCAGAAAATAAACCATTGTCATGATTGAATTCAAACAAATTTGAAAGAATAAGTCTTCTGTACTCAAATTTACGAGTAAAATTAATGACATGGATCCAATTTAAGTTCAAACTTGATAACATATGGACCTAATGTTAATAAATAAAAGAACTGTATGGCCCAATTAGGAAAAAATAAAAAGAAAGTATAAGGACCACAATACCCCCCCCCCCCCAGCTTATAAACAAGAAAAGTGTGTGTATGATGGGGTAGGGGGTGGGTGAGGTGGGGTAGGGGGTGGGTGTGGGGATAATCAGAGGATAATTGCAGTGTACAAAAAGGGTTGTACTATAGGCTTTGTAACAGATTTTCAGAAGCTGAATTCAGTCAAGGACTACATACAGCTTGTAACTTTCCAACAACCTTAGGGTAATTTATTAGTTTTTACTTTTAATTACATATTTATGACCATGCATGGATTCTTATACCTGATCAGTTCATTGATTCTATTTATGAACTAATTGTTATAAAAAGCTCCTGAAATTGACAGGTTTAATAATTACACTTTCAATTTCATGTAATTTCATGCTACAATGGTTGCATTTGTGTATTTAGAACATCTCAAGTAGATCATGCATGTACACTATTTTAATATAAACATTCCATAATATTTATTATTATTATTATTATTTTTACTAATATTATTTATTACTGTTAATCCATCAAAATTTTGGTCTTCATTATTCTTTAACGATTAGAAATATATTAAAACCGAGTTCAGTCATATATATATATATATATATATATATATATATATATTTAAATCTTATTTATTATACTTATTAAAAATATGGATTAAGTGGATAAGATCAGTATATATATTTAATATGAAAGAAATATAAGTGTAAAGTGGACTAGGTCAATATATCATTGAATAGTCATTATATACATAGTAGTGTTGTGTGCACCAAGTGCATGGATTGTGATCCATACAATTGGACATGCGAGTCAGATCGGATTGTGTCGGGTCTGCCCAGATCCGCGCCTAATTTTTTTTTAAAATTTAATATCATAACCTTTAAATATAATTATTTAGACTTTTTTTCAGTATAAAAACATAATTAAAAGTTATGTTATGTTTATGTAATATTAGTATAACCTTTATATACACATATCATCACCTTTAAGTGATATTACTTAAACTTTTTTTTCACTATAAAAATTCATATAGTATGGCTTAACCTTTATATTATAATAATTTAACATTTATGTTATATTAGTATAATCTTTATGTACAAATATCATAACTTTTATGTACTTAAAGAATAACATAAGGTTATATTATTATAACAAAAATATTAAATTATTATGCATACAGGTTATATTATTACAACATAAGGGTTTTGAAAGGTTTTGAAAGATATTATAAGTCTATCATACAGTGCAAAAGGTTATGTGAAAGGTTATGTTCGCCAAACTAAAAGGTTAGATCAAATAACTGCGAAACTAGGGTTCGAGCTAGGGTTTGGGCATATGAGCGCGCATGTAGGCACGTGAGGCGGGCGTAGAACGTGTGAAATGCACCCCGGATCGGGTTGACCCAGTTGCACAGATTTAGGATCCGTGCACCTGGTGCACAAGAACATTTGTGTTATATATAACGTGATATGCATCTGTCACACACCGTTGGGAAAATATTTCTTTTTATGCTAGAAACTTGTTTGGAGATTTAGTAGTGTACGTAAGATTAATTAGCACTACTTCTACTGCGAGATTACAGATATAAACCAAGTTTTATTCTGAGAGTATAATGTTTGATAGGATTCCACACTTATGTAACTTTTAATTTAAGAATTCAGATCAACATAATTTGAGATTATAGGAATTTTAATGTGTACAAACTAAATGTGAAAAAACACAAAATTCATAAAGATAATACAACTAATATAACTGCCGGTCACTAGCTTAGTCATGCAAAAGTTTTGTATTAGGGTTAAATGCAAACTTACGAAAAATATGATTTTCAATTTGCAATTTCAACATTTTTTTATTTGATTGGAACCTTGTTCAAATGTCTTTCAAAATGTAATCTAAATATTTCTTTTCGAGCAACATCTTTTGCTGCCAAATGTACAATTACACGTGACTTGCACTTTACTTTTGTAAGAGGGTTAAAACCAAAAACAACCTGAACTATTATAATTTTAAAATTTACAACCTAATTTTTTTAATGACATATTAACTCTTATGAAACGTGAGTCATGTGTTTGTATTTCATTGGAAAATTTGCCGCAAAAAATAAAAAAAAACTTTAGATAAAATCTCCTAAACTTTGGATTGCAATTGAATAAAAAACAAGTTTAGGTTGTAAATTAAAAATCAATCACACTTTAAACTAATTTTTGCATTTAATCCTTTATTTTACCTATACGAATTAAACTAATTTTTGCATTTAATCCTTTATTAAAGAAAATTAAAAATGGTTTGATACATTCCCTGTTTCCCTTAACAACTATAGATATAAATATTTGATTTTTATGGAGCCAATTTCTGTAAAATATATTAATTGGTGAAACTCCAGAAAGCAACAAGATGGAAGATTTATATTAATATAGTCTACTTTCATTTTAGTTCCATACAACGTCAAGTAACTACACAAAAAATAGTATTTGCGAAGAGTTTCACCCCAACAAAAATTGTCGTGAAAAGTCTATTTTTTGCAACATATTGTAGCAAAAATTAATAATAAAATTGACAATGATTTTTCACAAATATCGATAAAAAGTAAATACAAAAATTATTTGCAACATGCCGCCAATACTGTAATACCCTGTTTTCAAAACCACCTTGTATTTGCATATTTTATGGAATTTCTTTTAGTATTGAATTATAAATTATTTAAGCATGAGATTTTATATTCCTTAAAGTTATGATTACGAATTATGTTACGAGTGGTGATTTTAAAGATTTTATGACCTAATGTTCTTTTTTGTTTTTAAGATTTTAAAGAATTTTGCAGGGATAACATACACAGAAAATTGAGCTTGATCACATCGCACTCAACACGCATGGATGAAAATAAAAGATAAGATAATAGATAAGTTTAAATTGATTAAAATTATATTAGGTTTAGATATTAATCTTACTCGTTGTGTCGTAAATGCCTTATTTTTATTAAATTTTACATACGATCTACATATATGACTTTATTTGATTAAAATATTTTATATGAACATGCATTCATGAATCATATTGTGTATCAAAGTATAATTTCAAAAACCTTAATACGTAGTATGTAATTTTCAATATACATGAAATGAAAATTGTATCTTCTTTAATAATAAAATCTAACTAGTAAATATATTTTTTGTATAAACTATAATATTGTAGTATTATCTTTTATTATCTATGGTGATCCTAAGTGTGTGTGTATATATATATATATATATATAAGTAAACTTATAACATATACATATATTAGATCAATAAAAAAAAAAAATATATATATATATAAGTAAACTTATAACATATACATATATTAGATCAAACAAAATAAAAGAAGAAAAATAGTGGTAGCAAAACATGTTTAACTATGTGTATACAAGGTTGATGACTATAGCCTACACAATCAAGACACCTCCTACTACCATGACTAAAGTTTTTTCTTGACACCTCCAACTTCACATACAATCTCACACTCTATACACCTCTCACGCAACAACTAACATAGGTGAAGAGAAACAAAAATCATCCATAACACTACTTGGAAAACCAAAGAAAAGAGAAATCAAAATACATCTAAGTTCTTCCCTTTCAATCTTGAAGGTATTTTGGCTAAAAATTTGTTGGGATATTTCAGTAGTTATCTTGATCAGACAAAACAGTATGCGTAATGAGAAAAGAACAATTTTCTTGGGGTTTAAGTACCCAAGTTTCTATATTATATACATGAATCTCTAAGGGAGATCATGTAATGGTTTTCCAAGTAATAGGAAAACCAACCTTAGAAGATATATTCCTATATCTTCTAAGAGCAGCATGCTGTTGTAGAAAGCTGAAGAAAGAAGAATGCAGTAAGCTGAAAGGAGAAGTAAGCTGAATGAAGCAACAAACAGGATGCTGGGAACATGACTGTAGTAGCAAGCAGCGAACAACAAGCTGGATAGAGCAACAAGTGTGTAGGAAGCAGCATGCAAGAAACAACTAATAGGAAGAAGTTACAGCAACCTGAGTTGATGATAAGAAGTAGCCAACAGATCTATTATAGAAAGATAAGTGCTATTTTCATCTTAGCACGAGGAAGACCATGCAACTCAAAGAATAGCAAAGCTATCTGATAACTAAAGTAGCCACCCGTTGCATGAAAATCAAAGATGTCAGGCGCATTAAATGCTCATGTCAATAGCAACTTAGATGCATTTAATGCGACCACAGAAAAGATCTTTGGAGATCAGAGCTCAAATTCAAAATGGAGAAGTATCTATCTTCAATGGATATTTTTCTTACCTCTATAAATAGAAGGTGGGAGTGACTGAAGAAGTTGCTGAGCATAGCCAAATGGAAAATCAGAAATACTCCAAAGCTTATTCTAAGCTTTCCTTTGCTCAGTCACTCAACCTTCGAAGCCAGTCTACTCAAGCATTCGAGCTCTCAAGTTCAAGATTGTCTTCACCACAACAGTTGAAGAACCTTTTATTCTTTTAACCATTTGTGCTGTGTGCGCTAGGTTGTGTTGGTGTAACTTAGGTGATAGGATTGGATCCTTGCTAAGTGTATAGTCTTTGTATTGGCTATTTGCCCTGAGTGGGATTGTGTACCCTGTTTGGGTTTGTGGCATAAGAATCTGGGATTCTGTAGGTATAACTTGTTAGGAAGAGGTTTGTAAAGCCGAGACTTGTAAATCGAACTGACTTAACGAAGTTCCTCCTCTGAGAAGGAGTAGAGTGGACATAGAAGGCTTACACCACCTTTAAACCACTATAAGCCATACGCGTTTACTTGCTTTTATCTTTGTGCTTTATTTTGTTATATCTTGTTGCATACATCATAAGCATACTGAATAAGGCTTTTGTCAAACAACATACTTGTAAAAGAAAACTGGTTTTCCAAACAGAAACTCTATCATATTTATTCCGCTGTGTATACTATATACCGGATCAAAAACCTGATACTGCACTCTGCCAGGTTACGGATCTGAGACAGGTTGTTGTTTTTATTCCTGAATCAAAAACCTGTTTTACAGAAAAGTTTTAAAAAGTTCAAAATTGATAGAGGTTCTTTCACTCCCCTCTGAACCTCTGACCACTTGGGACCAACAAGTGGTATTAGAGCGAGTTGGGTTAAAATCCAACTTGCCTGGCTACCTACCTAGATCCACCCATCTCTGCATTTGGATAAACCATTTTTCTTTTCACGTGACCAAAATCACCGTTTTAGCACAAGCGTGGATAACTCATGACACAGGATCTCATGTTCTCTACAAGATATTTGTAGGTTTGACTGCCTGATGACCAAGAGAATTCGTGAAGAAAAAGCTGAGAGTACTGAGAGTAGATTGAAACTATAAGGAGCACAGCTACACCACACCTGAAGTCTCAAAAACTACTGCTGTGGATCAATGAGTGGTATCAAAGAAAAATTAGTTGGGAAGAAAGCTGAAGTCTCAAAACAGCTGCTGAGAACCAACAAGTGGTTGAGAAGAAAGTAAAATTGGCATACAAAACGAAAGAGGTTGCTGAAGTAACTAAAGCTACACCTTTTATAGTAGCTGAAGTCACTGTTGAAGTAACTACTGAAGCAGGTTGCTAGGAGATATACAAAAAGTTATTATTATGCCTAAATAGTTTGTTGAAGTTTCTAAGGGAAATCAGGTCTGGATAACCGATGATATACACTCAGAATTCAAACAGTCCAAGAACTTGGACCAATGAGTAAGGATATAAGGACCCTAAGTAAGGGGTAACCTATTCTGACTTTTATATTTTTCAACCTTTTTATATTTATGTAGCATACTGAAACAGGATACTACATCTCACTACATTTGTGAACAGCACCTACTAACAATATTTAGTTTCAGGATACAATGAAAATGTACAGGTTACTATGACAGGATCTAGAAGTAGACTGCAAGAAGAAAATCAACAAAGAACTATTAGCGTTCACATCAAAACATGTCTCTTTGCAGCAAGCATCAAGTGTCACGCCTCGTTTTCTTTCATAATAATTATCAGAGTTTTCTTTGTGGGCGTGAAGAAAGAAGGGGAAAAAAACGTGCATGATGTAAAATAGAAATCTTTGGAAACAGAAAGGAGACGATTGTACAAATACAAAACCCTCGGCGTCTAGCCGAAATAAAACATTTTACAATAGCAGCGGAAATACATCAGGATCCTTAACAAAGAAGAAGAGCTGCTTAATTTTACAAACATGTAATTTAATAAAACATCGATTGAACATTAAGTTTTGAAGATAAAAATGGGAAAACTTGATATGGCACCGCCCTCTCTACACGTCTTGACTTTCTTCATCTCATGTAGTGTGAGTACAGGTGGGGGTGAGTGCGTTGAATACACTCGTGAGAATACTTTCCATATTTTAACATTTTTAAGTAGTCACACAAAACAATCATAAATAATGCATGGCACATAATTCGGTTCATTAATGGACTCCTAACCCATGACTTACCAAAGGACTCGCAGCCTAATGGACACAAAGCCCATGACTCGCTAATGGACACAAAGCCCAATGGACACAGAGCCCATCACACGACACACAACCTAATGGAGACGAAACCTATGACTCACTAGTGGACACAAAGCCTAATGGACACAAAGCCCATCACACGACACACAACCTAATGGACACTTAGCCCCATGGACACAAAGCCCATGACTCTACAAACCCTAGTTACCCCTACGAAAGTAAACCCTTTGTCTCTTCCCATGAATGTGGACTTTCGTCCTTTCACAATATCATCATGACGTATGCATAAACACAATAATCACAGCACACAACCCAAGGCACATAAGGTTCAACCAATTCATAGCGATCAATAGCATTCTAATAATATTCAGTTTACATGCATACGTCAATTGAAATATAAAGAGTTGGGTTTAGAGTTTACCCCCACACACATCATATAATCACAACATTTATCTCACTGTGCGTTACATACATAAGCATAAAGTTATTAAGGATTAGAGGTTACCCCCACCTTGTTCGGTGGTTACCACATGAGTAGCGAGTACCAAAGATCTGATAACTCAACGCTCAATCCAACAAGTAGCCTACACAAGTTAGGACGTTTCTTAGATCCTTAATAATGTATAATTAAAGTTATAAAAGATCCCGGTGGAAAAATAATCGTTAAATACGCGACGGATCAAGAGATCTAAAGATTGGAGTCGAAGAAACAAGGATGGATAATCAGTCCATATGGCTGAGATGATAGAGAATGGAATTTGGGTCACGACGGAAAAAGAATGAGCTCGATCGGAGTTGAAACGAGCTCAAATGGAGCATTTTAAGATTGAGGGGCATTTTTGTAATTTTGGTCAAAGGGTTGACTTTGACCGGGTCCACGACCCTCGGTCAACGACATCTTGTTGGAGACGCCTTGATGATGACGTATGGTGGAAAAAATGGGATTCGGATAGAAAACATGGCATCACGCATGCACCCGTCTCCTAGCACCGTGTTAGCTTCCCGTCCCCGGCGCGCATACAGCATGCGCCCAGCACACTCGACGCCCGCATCCCACGCGCATCTCGCGCACGCCCGTGCACCAACGTCTAGTAGCGCTGTACGGCCTCGGCGCTCCGCGCACGACCGCGTGCGCCCGTCTCGGCAGCTGCCGAGTTTTCTTGGCAGCTCGGCGCCCAGCGCTCCCAGCGTCGCCCTGCTCGACCTGCCACTTTCCCGGCGCCACCCGCTGCGGTGGCGTCGCCCTGTGCCACCGCCACTCCTTCCACCGGAGAGCCTACACCGCCGGCTACTACCTCCGACCATCACTCGCCGGATTCCGGTGGTGAATAATGCCTAGAATTCCGCCGCAAAAACCTTCGATACACACTTATGCAAAACTCACAACCTACCTTTCTAGCCCCGGCCGACGACTCCCAGTCGCCGGCGACCCTTCCCAGACCCCCGGCCGGTGACCTCCCGTCGCCGGTAACCTTTCCCGGCCACCCAACACACATATACAACATATATATACACTCTCTCACACATACACGCGCGTACACACACTCCCAACCCTCAGCCTTGGCCGGCGGCCACCTTCCGCCGGCCACCACCACCCACCGGTAACCCTGGCCGGCGACCCCCAGTCGCCGGCCGCCACCAGCCGCCGCGCACACACACACATAATCAAAAATACACACACACACCATCGGCTTTGCTTGGCCGGCGAGACTAGAAGTCGCCGACCACCCACCGGAGCACCTCGCCGGCGCATCACCAGCACCGGCCATCACTTCCCACAGGCGCCGCCCACAACAACAGCTTCACACACACACTAACACACCATCAAACTCACACACACATGCACGATGTATACAAACACACACTATTCCGGCCAAGCGCCACCACCCATGGCGGCGTAACCCCCTAGTAGCTCCCCACCACTCTCAGGTGGCATCGCCGGCCAATGCTCCGGTAAGAAATGGTAAAGAGAGAAAGAAAAACAAAGAGAGAGAATGGGTGGCACCAAAGCTAGGGTTTAGGGTTTGAGGCTATTTTTTACCGTTTTCCGGCAAACGAGAAATCAGAATTAAATTCCGGAAGCTGTCCTAGACTCGTCTCGACGAGACCTACGTTGTGTGCGAAAATCGCCGAAACCGACGAAGTTGGAATTTTCCGACCACCGCCGGCGGCGCGCTGGAGACAGAAAACGAAAAAGAAAGAGAGATGAGAGAGAGACTTACTTGTTTTCGGCGCTTTCGGAAAAACAATGAAAAATAAATCGGGAGAGCCCCTATTTATAGAAAATCCAAAAGCACTATTCACCTAAATATCCAATCTACTGTTCATCGGTTGAAAAATCTCCACTACTATTCACGTAAATATCTTCCGGTTTTCCGAAACTTCATATTTTGCCCTTTTCGTCGTAATTTGAGCTACAGGTCTCCGATTGACCTCTAATTCGTGTCTATCTTCTCATCTTTCCAATACACATCTAATGGTATAAAAATATTCTATGTTTCATGTCTAAAAAATTATGTCCATCTAAATCATGCATTAAACACGTATCTGAAATGCACAAAATTAATTTAAACACTCAAAATTAACACACATAGTAATATTTCAATTAAGGGTTTAATTATTTAATTAACTAATTATGCTTCGTTTTTTTTCTAGGCGCTACATCAAGTTTCTACAACCTCGATCTAAGAGAAGTAGCCATGTACAAAAGATCGTCTTAGGCGGCGGACCATCAAATCAATATGAAGACATATCCATCTTTTCAGAAGAAAAATCGGCGGCGTTTCAAAAAGATCAGTATTTTACAAAAAGGTCACTCTATCTTTTTAGAACCAACCGTCAGATCGTGCATTTCATCTCCCAACTGTCGATCTAAAGAAACCGCTCACATCCGGTTATTTATAACCGATCCTTTCCCATCCTTCCTCACATTCACTACTCACTAAATTTTTAGCAAACAAAAAACTTCTAATGAGAGTTACAATTACAGTCATAAAGGAAGATATGGAGACCCAAAGAGAAGACAAAGAAGACGGAGATGAAGATGAAGATAAAAATCCGTTGACCAAGAAGCAGAGAAGGTCTTCAGAAGAGAAGATGGGCCTCTATGAAATGGATGCTATCAGAAAAAGCATGCATCCATCCTCTCCTCAATTAACTAGACACAGGGCCGACTTCATCTCAATAGGAGAGATGAGGGATTGAGTTACATGAGATAGCTTCCAAACTCACAAAACGAGATAAAGGTTATTATTTCATGAGGCCCCTCTTCAAACAATGACAACATTTGCTGCCATTCATGGAGTCAAAACCCAAATAAGAAAGAGGGTGATGGCTACATGACCGAAGATAGTGTGTCAACAACTTCCACTTGGTCTAAGGGCACAGAGACGAATCCTCACCAGGAAAATACATAGGATGCGGTGAAGGGGACGCCAGACTAGTAGTCAAAGATCCAAGGTGAATGTGTCTTGGGATTTGAAGGAAGCTGAAAAGGTACCTGATCTAACCACCGATCAGGTCCCTGATCTCTTGTCACGTACTGAGGCTGAGTAGCTTATTCCCTTGGGTAGGAATAAGAAGGGGGATGCTTAGGGAGAAGTACGACAGATTGCTGCACCACCTCAAGCAGTAACTATCAGAATAGAGAAACCTACACTGCCTACCTTGGTGTTGTAAGTACACTCCTGAGCAGCAAGCTTGAGGATGATGACAAAAAAGGGGAAGTGATTCAAGTCAAGAGTCACTGCTGAAGCCCTATAGTGAGGGGGAAGCAAAAGAAGAAACTATGGCAATCAGGAAGCACCTACCATATGGAGCAACAAGCTGCTACAATAATCTGATCATTCAAGAAGATTTGATTGAAAGATGCAACAAGCTGATGCAGTACGCAGATCAGATATGGTAGAGAGAGAAGGAGAACTCTTTAGTGGAAAAGATGGAAAGAAGAAACTGTCCGAAATTGAAGAAGGAAGTAAAGCTAAGTGGAGATGTAGCAGCTTACTTTCACATTTGTTCTGAAATGTATTTGTACTTGTACAATCATTCAGTTTCAATAAAAACCATTCTTTATTTAAATGACTCTTGTTCTCATTATGTTTTGTCATCATCAAGATAAAGGGGGAAATTGTTGGGATATTTCAGTAGTTATCTTGATAAGATAAAACAATATGCGTATGAGAAAAAAACAGTTTCCTTAGGGTATAAGTACCTAAGTTTCCATATTGTATACATGAATCTCTAAGGGAGATCACGTAATGGTTTTCCAAGTAATAAGGAAAACCAACCTTAGAAGATATAGGAAGATATCTTCTAAGAGTAGCATGCTGTTGTAGAAAGTTGAAGAAGGAAGTATGCAGTAAGCTGAAAGGAAAAGTAAGTTGAATGAAGCAGCAAGCAGGATCTGGGAACAAGACTGTAGCAGCAAGCATCGAACAACAAGCTGGATGGAGCAGCAAGTGTACAGGAAGCAACATGCACGAAACAGCTAATAGGAAGAAGCTACAGCAACCTGAGGAGATGATATGAAGTAGCGAACGGATCTATTGTAGAAAGACAAGTGCTACTTTCATCTTAGCATGAAGAAGACCATGCAACTCAAAGAAAAACAAAGCTATCTGACAACTAGAGTAGCCACCCGTTGCATGAAAGTCAAAGATGTCAGGCGCATTAAATGCTCATGTCAGGAGCAACTCAGATGTATTTAATGCGACCACAGAGAAGATCTTTGAAGATCAGAGCTCAAATTCAAAATGGAGAAGTATCTCTCTTCAATGGATACTTTTCTTACCTCTATAAATAGAAGATGGGAGTGACTGAAGATGTTGCTGAGTATAGCTGAATGGAAAATCAGAAATACTCCAAAGCTTATTCTAAGCATTCATTTGCTTAGTCACTCAACCTTCGAAACCAGTCTACTCAAGCATTCAAGCTCTCAAGTTCAAGATTGTCTTCACCGCAACAGTTGAAGAATCTTTTATTCTCTTAACCATTATGCCGTGTGTGCTAGGTTGTGATGGTGTAACTTAGTTGATAGGATTGGATCCTCGCTAAGTGTATAGTCTTTGTATAGGCTATTTGCCCTGAGTGGGATTGTGTACCCTGTGTGGGTTTGTGGCCTATGAATCTGGGATTTTATAGGTATAACTTGTTAGGAAGAGGTTTGCAAAGCCGAGGCTTGTAAATCGAACTGACTTAACGAAGTTCCTCATTTGAGAATGAGTAGAGTGGACGTAGAAGGCTTACACCACCTTCGAACCACTATAAGCCATAAGTGTTTACTTGTTTTTATCTTTGTGCTTTACTTTGTTATATCCTGTTGCATACGTCATAAACATACTCCATAAGGCTTTTGTCAAATAACATACTTGCAAAAGAAAACTGGTTTTCGAAACATAAACTCTATCATATTTATTCCGCTGTGCATACTGTATACCGAATCTGGAACCTGATACTACATTCTGCCAGGTTACTTATCTGAGATAGGTTGCTGCTTTTATTCCTGAATCAGAAACTTGTTTTACAGAAATGTTTTAAAAAGTTCAAAATCGATAGAGGTTCTTTCACCCCCCTCTGAACCTCTGACCACTTGGGACCAACAACATTTATAATATTTCTTCTTTAAATTCTGATGTTCTATAACAATTAGCATATATTAAAAGATTCAAAGATGTTATTTGTCATTAGGTTGGTTCTTATAATAATTTTTCATAGAAAAATTTTCATATAATATTCATGTAATTTTAATCATGACAAAACTACTCTTGGTTAAGTTGATTGTTTCAAGTCTTCTTATCTTTAGATCAAGTACTTTATGTATAAAAGATTTTAGGACAAGTTAAGGTTTGCGCATGAAGGTCTGTTGATGACAGATACACATCAAGGACTACTGATAAAAAAAGACGGTTCAGAAGAAACAACCTTATAGGGGGAACACCATCCAGAAGATCTATGTAAAGACATTATCCTCTGCTGGTCCCAAGCGGCACAGAGGTTGGCTGGGGGGGATTGAATGAACCTGTAACGATTTTAAAACTTTTGAACTTTCTACATTGTAACCTACTCGGCTTATAACATAAGATGCAGCCTAGCTTATAACAATATTGAACTAGCAGAGTTCTTGCAGTGGAAATAAACTTTTTATGATAGATAGGATCCTTTAAAAATCCTTTTAGAGATATGAGCTTTTACAAAATATTTTATGTAGAATGACAAATATAATGCAACAGATAGATATAGAGCAGAATATAGAAAACTATAAAAGAACACACAAGAGCGGTGTAATCCCTCTACGTCCAGTCTACTCCTTCTCAAGGAGGAACTTAGTTAAGATGTTTGAAATTACAGGACTCCCTAACAAACTCTAAACTCAACAAAGTTGCACCTACTAAAACCTACTTCCACACAGGTTGTTACAAACTCTAAAGGTAGACCCACACATGATCTTTACAACTCACATAGGGTTATTGCCAAGACTCTTTGATAATATAACACTCAACAAGAAACTTTATTCTCATCAATTGAGGTCACCTAAAACAACCAAGCACAAAATAAATGATTATAGTATATACAAATGGGTTTTCAACTGGTGCAGGAAACAACCTTGAGATTTCTGAATCATTGATCAATTACTTGTTTGTTTCTTGAGATTGACTGACTGAAACTTATATGCTTTGAGAATACTTTGAATGTTCGTGAATTTCTTGCTTGTGATTTAGAGAGTTGAAGTTTCAGCAGTTGTCTCAATCTTCTCTTCTAATATTTATATGTATAGATTTATGCCCATTGAAGAAGATACAAACCTTAGAATTTGAATCATCTTCTTTGGTATAGAACTTACATTAAATGTCTTCTAATGTTGGTATTTAAGGTTTCTTGTCTTTCACTGCTTATTGTCTTCCAGTATTGCATCATTCAGTTTGTCTCTACTGGCTAGTTTTTGATCTGTTGGAGTGATCAAACCTTGGACTAATATTGATCTTCCTCATTCATTGTTGTTATCATGTCTGCATGTTGTTTGTTTACTTGTCTCTTCAGCTTTTAACATGCAACACTCAGTCTCTGCAACCTTAGTCTGTCTACAATAAGTATACTTGCAGCTCTTTTACTATAACTTTCTGGTTTCAGCATATAGTGCTTCATCTTTTCTCGTAGCTTGCAACAATTATTTCTTTACAGCCTCCAGCAAGGTCTGCTCTTCACCATTATTCATACTATACCATATGACTCAAGAACTAGTCTAGTTTCACTTAAATATTGTGACAAATGGGATACTCTAATTTCCCATTACATTCATTTTTTGTCTCATCAAAATCTAAATATTAATTTCCTAACATCCTCAAATCCATCAAGATTGATAAAGCTAAAGTCTAGCAGACAATGAAGCTACAAATACCCAAAGAGAAGACCAACTAACTAAGTAGATACTGAAGTGAGACCAGTGAAAAACAAAAGATGGAAGAGCCTGGAAGATAAGATATGAACAATCTGACTCTTATTCACCAAACTCAGCTGACAGAACATTAGAAGACCATATATTCTCTAATCAACTCTTAAAGTGTCGAGGACTATGTCATTTAAAATCATTCTAAGACAATAATGAAGTCTCTTAAATGAAGCAGACAATGTGAGTAAAAAACATATTGATAACAAATGTCAAATGTCTGATTCCAGTCGGTAATTGTTGAGATCAATCTAGTACACATCAAAAGATGCTATACAAATGAAGTCATTTGAAGACAAGCCAAAGATATTCAATTGAAGCACATGATGTCTTGTTACTCTTGAAAATAGAGAGAATTAAAGAAATTATTGTAGAGGACAAGTGAAGTTTATGTTAGACACAAGAATGATAATGTTAAGTTCCACAAATGTCTCCTGACAAGCAAGTACCATTGACCTTAAATACTATAATTACTTTTCAAGAGCTGAAAATATCTCACCAAAGTCTTTGCCATAGAAGAGGAACAACTCCTTTACTAAATATTCTGATCAACAAGGATGAAGAAAAACCTAAAATCATGGAAACATGTCCAAGTTCAAAATCAACCTCTCTAACGACTGGAATTTCATCTCTTTTATAAATAGTTGTTATCTCTCAAACTTGAAAACTACCGATTCCTAACTGAAGGAATCTCTTATTGAATAACACACTCATAGCTACCTGATTCTTCATTCTTGTCAAGCAAGACACTCAATCTTACTTTATTTTCTTATCATTGTATTGAGCTAAGAGATAGACTAGTAGAGAAAAACTTCAATGTTTTTTATCATTTCTTTCTATTGAAGAGCTAAAGTGTGAGCTCTCAAGAGCCTTTTATCCTTGAAATAAAGGATCGGTCCTCCTTGGTGATAAGGAGAATTCCTCAATTAGGAAAGAGCTTTCCCCAAGAGTTTTGGGATGGGCTTTAGTTGAGTTCTCCAAGAGATATAGAAGAAGTGTTTGTTATACATCTGTTAAGGGAAGCTTATAACTTGTTATTTTGTTAATGATTTCTCCTATTTTGGGAAGAGAGAACATAGAAGGATTACACCACATTCGAGCCTCTATAATTTGGTTGTGCGTTTACTTGCTTAATTAATATATTATCTGCTCATACTTGCTTATATTTACTTACAGTTCTAAAATACATTTTGCCTATCTTCTTGCCATCTGCTTTATTCTACATGGCCAATTGACCATCCATAGTACTTGCATGATAGTTGAGCATCCTTAATACATCTCATCTTAATCGATAGGATAAGATTCCGGTCCCTCACATTTACGCACTTTGATCTAAGAAAAGTTTTATTGTTTTCATAGCATCACACTTTTGTTCCAGCTAAGATTTTATTTTTCTGCTAAGTTTTGTGCATACATATCTCTACTAATATTGCTTGCTAGTAGACTTGCCTCTTACCTGGGTTTTATATCTTAGTAGAAAAAGGAACAAAGTCTTTCACCCCCTCTAGACTTCTTTTGACTCTTTTTGTCACGATCATATTTCTAATATAGCTAGACATGTAAAAGATTTTTATATTAAAAGACCTATAAGTAAGTGTGTGACATTTTTTTAATATGATAACATAAATAATTTTTCTTGCACGTGAAAACCCGATAAGACTATAATATGTTTTGTAGCGGATACCATAAAGTCAAACCACACTCACTTCTATATTTTGCATAGTTATATATATCAGAGAATCAAATAAAAGAAGTGCATATACTTTATCAAAACATTGTTTAAAGCAAAATAGGCCCCTAGCATAGCCCAACAGGTTGTCATCCATGTACACCATCTCCGATCCCGTAGGAACTCAACAACACGGTCAGTAAGTACATGAACTTATACATCAGCAGATTCACCTACAATGCATGAACTTTATGAGCTAATAAGCTCAGTAAGCAGAAATCATGCATGTACTATCATACAAATGACTGTAAGGACTTTAAGAATATTGTGAATGCATGGCTTTGATATCTTTTACTATGTTGGGCCCTTGACCCATCTACAGTACATCGGAAAGGATCTAGCTCAATAATCTCTGTACTTTACTTTACTTTGCTTTAAAGTCATGTTTATGGCCCAATATCTTCGAACCATAACCATGGCTCACATGCTATAGGCACACTTTTACTTTTAAGTCATATCCATGTCTCACATGCCACCGGCGGAATACATCCAATCTATCCATGTCTCACATGCCACCGACCTCGATGTACTTTCTACTTACCTTTACTCGTTGTCACCCTTTAAATCATTTATGTTGTCCCTTGAGATCTTAATGGCTAATGATCTGTGATGTATATTATATCATTACCCTTAATCTTGTATAATAAATAAAATAATATCTTTGAAACTTCTTCCAAATATTCATAATCAATGATACTATACAGTGCATGTAAATTAAGATAGTTACACCATATAAGACCAATAAATTATGAGCTAAAACTTATTAACTTTGTTACGATAATAGCATATATATTAAAACTTATCTCTTGCCAATCGTATTTTCTTTTATATTTTATGTGCTTTAAAAGTCCAATTAATAAAATTTCTATTTATTAGAAATCTATAAAATAACCCTACAAATTATATTGTATGTTATTTCAAATTCTAAGAACGAAAATTCAAATCATGAAAGAATAGAGATAGTAGGTTTAAAAACTTTGTTTAATTAAGTTGATAATTTATTTAACTTTAATTAATTAACAAACACCTTTAAATTCTTCCAAATTAAAGAGTATCTTTCTTTAGTGGAGCTTATGTATAATGATTAATCTAAACATTAAACACAATATCAAATTCATTCACTACATATATATATATATATATATATCCTTTATATAAAAAATGAAACATGTATGCAGTAAATTGAAAACTACACAAATAGTTAATTATCATCAATCTTTAAGGTTATAAAACACAAATGATATCAGTACTTACTGTATCAATTTAATTCCTTATAATAAAATAACCAAACATTCCTTATAAACTTACTTTAGTTTGATTAATATTATACTTCTAGTTCATTAATAATTATCATTTTACAAGATATTTAAAGAAAATTCAATTCATATAATAAGGAAACAATATAATTTCATATATAATAATTTAGTAAAACTAAGGTTTAGTATTTCATAAGTACCTTTCAATTACTAACAGTTAATTTACACAAAATTCTACAAAATTACAACTATTATTTAGATGTTTCATATTTGTGATTATTATAAATTATGATAGACGAACAAAAATTATTCTTTTAATTAAACACATCTAGTTAATGATTAAATAAGCACACACACATCTAATTAAGAATTAACCCTACTAAATCAAAATACGTACTTTCTTATTTTGCTAAAAACATCAAAATGAGATCAAAATTCTTGTGAATTAAGTATCTATTACCTGTATTCACCTGTTGCTCTTTCTACTAGTTAACCTTTTACTTTCTTCTTCTCTCTCTTTTTTTTTTGTTCTTAATTTTGTTTTAGATATATGAGTCAATTAAAAATCTCTTGTATGTATCCCACCGCCACACTATTTCTAATATTTAGCACTATATTAATTAATCTCTATTTCTTAATATATCTACTACTTACGTGTGATACACGTGTAAGCATATTAACTATTCTCACTTTTTTATGCAAACATATGAACATATCAACATATCAACAATTATATCTATACATAAGTATTTAAATATATGATTATTTAGTTTTCTTTTTCTTTTATATTTTGCAATTAATTTATACTATCTTAAATTAAACAATTTACATCGTTATTGTATATATATGTTATGTGCGTGTGTACTTATATATACATATAATAAATTTTTTTAATAATTTATACTTATTTATATTACATAGTCAAAATTTAATTTGGGGTGTTACACATATAGTTGTCTATATTAGAATTTCATCTTAATTAGAAATATCCCTTCAAAAGAATAGCCGTTTATTTAAATTAGTTTTAAAATAATTGTTAGTTTCAGAGTTTTGCACTTTTACGCAAATGGTTCTATAATAATTAATTTTTTCAATCTAATTCTATAACTTATGAGTTTCTAGATTTTGGTCCAAATTTGGTCTGAAATTTGAAAAACTCAATAGAAACTTCCAAATTCAAAACATCACACATGTGGCATGTGTCAATTTCCTGATGAGTTTCTAGACCAAAATCGAGCAATTTAAATATTTATTATAAAAAAATTGATAAAAAAAGCTTAATATGGAACTATTGCAAAAAAGTGAAAATTTATGGGGTTGATTAAAAAAACTAATCGATAAAATACAAAATAATGTAACTCATGGTATAGCTCATGAGCAAGAACAACATACCAGAGAGGAAAGGCACCAGCCTATAATTTTGTTAATGTTTGTGCTCCTTGGTTGTCTTTAGTACTCTATTTCATTTTATTATTTTTGTGCAACCAATATCCTTCTACCACTTGTGTTATCTAGCTGTAACGGTAGCTCTACTTATACGAGCTCCTTACCTTCTTTTTAATGCAATTAAATCCATACTCTATCAATACAAAAAGTTACTATTCTATTGAAACACTTTCTTTTATTTTTCTTGAAATGGATCTTTTATTTCTTTATGGTATCAAAGCTGCAGGTTGAGGGAACCTCCAGTTTTTGTTGCTTTCTTAACTTTCCTACTCGAGCTCATTTACAAAACATAATGGCCTACCAGCAGCAGTACACCCAAGTTATCTTATCAACTCAGTTCTAGCAGTTCCAACCAACCTTTTATCTATTCTAGTGTTAAAAGTTCCAAAAATGATAGTCTAAGCTTATAGTATTCTAGACTAGGCGATACATCTTTAGAGATTTTTAAAAGAGCTCTTAGCAGTTGTAATATATCTTTTGATCTTAATGAAAGCCACTCATCTTATGCTTTTTGTTTGCAAGGAAAACGCCATAAATTGTCTTTTTCTACTCCATATTTTGATGATTATGATCTCTTAGAATTATTCACACAAATATATGAGGACCATCTCTTTTATGCGAGTTTCATTGACCATAAAATCCAGATATACTTGGCGAACCTTCTTAACTCCAAATTAGAAACTGCAAATGCCTTACATCATTTCAAAGACCTTATTGAAAAGCAATTTGGAAAGAAAATTAAGATTTTCCAGAGTGATGGGGGTTCTAAATACAAACCTTTAAGCTCTATTTTCCAAGAACAAGGTATTTTACATAGACTCTCATGCTCTTACACTCCTAAACAAAATGGCCTTGTTGAGAGAAAGTATAGACATATTATAGAAGTGGGGCTCATTTTACTATCTTATTCACATGTCCCACATAAATATTGGGATGATGACTTTATTTCTAATGTCCATATAATAAATAAAACCCCTCCAAAGTCATACATTACAAAACACCTCTTGAAGCACTCACTGCAAAAAGGCCAGATTACTCAATTCTAAAGGCTTTTGGTTATCTTGCTTATCCTCACCTCAAACCTTACAACAAGCATAAACTACAATTCAGAAGTACCCATGGTGTCTTTCTTGGGTATAGCCCTCTGTGCAAAGGATACAAAGTTCTCTTACCAGATAAAAGAATAATTATTTATAGACATGTTGTACTTGATGAAACACAATTTCCATTTTCTTATTCTAATGTTTCTTCCACTAATACAACTTCTCATAATATAGCACACCGAATGTTCTCTTACCAGTCATACAAACCAAACAACAAGTCTCATCACATCCTTCTTCACATACTCACTCAAGTAAAGGTTATAGTTCACCTCTTAGCTCCAATTTTTAAACCAATCTCCCTAGTTTAAGTGGTGAATTGATTATAGATTTACCTATTGATAGAGATAACAATGTTGATTTTGCTAACATTTCCAATGAGTCAATTCTTACAGCTATAGGTCACCTCATGATCACAAGGTCACAGACAATAAGCATAAAGCTTAAGGTTCTTTATGTTAGTAGCCAGTCTGATCAGGAACCTAAACTTTCATGATGCTGCTCAAATTTTGGAGTGGAATGAAGCTATGGAAATAGAATATAAAGAACTCATTAAATACTATATTTGGACCCTAACTACTTTGCCTGCAAATAAGAGCCTGCCTGGATGCAAATGGGTATACAAGATTAAGAGGAACTCAAATGGTTCTATAGCAAGATACAAGACAATATTAGTAGCAAAAAGGTATACTCAAGTGATTGGTTTTGACTATATAGATACTTCTTGTTTTGTTGTGAAACTAGCTACTATTAGAGTTTTTCTTACCATTGCTCTTGCTAAAGGTTGGAAGGTTAGACAAGTAGATATATATATATATATAATGCATTTTTAAATGAAGAGCTTGTTAATAAATTGTATATGGATCAGCTAGAGGGTTTTCAAATAGGATTGGAAGATGGACTTTTCTACAGACTAAATAAATCCTTGTATGGATTAAAACAAGCTTCAAGAGCCTAGTCTTACAAGATTTCTCAGGTCCTTGGTTCTTTTGGTTTCTGTAACTCCAAGGTTGATTCATCCATATACATTAGGCATGAGAAAGGGTCATGCATCATGATTATTACTTATGTATATGACATTGTTATCACCGAAAGTGATGATAGCGAGATTGAAGCGTTGATAAAGAATCTGTACAAAACTTTCTTCTTGAAAGACATAGGTTTTTTGAATTATTTTCTTGGAATGGACTTTATCCATAACAATTGTGATATGCTTCTTATTTAGAAAAGATATATAAAGGAAATCCTTAAGAAAGCTAAGCAGAATTATGTTGGCTATCGTATTAGAGGATGAGCCATCTGAACTTCAAAATTATTAACAAGCTTGCAAGGAAAGCATTAGCAAATGGAGTCTCAGACCTGATATTCAAGAAAGAGAGTTTATGTGGAGCCTGATAGAAGGACCAACAAGTTAGAAGTTCTTTCTAAGATATGATACATAAATCATCACATAGAATTCTAGATCTACTGCATATTGATCTTTTTGGAGCAATTGAACAAGTACGTGTGAGTGGCAAAAAGTACTCTCTAGTATTTAAGATTGAGTGACACTTCTGTGCACAAGGTGCACAAATCCAGATTTGTGCACAACAATATTGTTATATTATATGAGTAATACTGTTAAAACTATATATAATATAACAGTATCACTCATATAATATAACAATACTACTTCATATAATATAATAGTATTGTTGTGCACAGATTTGGATTCGTGCACCTTGTGCACAAAAGTTTTTGCCTTTAAGATTTATATGGACAATCTTCTTAGCCAAGAAGTCAGAAACTCAAAATAGGCTACCTAATCTTATGAAGAGGATACAAAATGAGAAGAGCCTAAGCATTGTCAAGATTATATCTGATAGAGAAACAAAGTTTACAAACAAGTTCACAGAGAATACTGCACAAATAATGATATGTCATGAATATTTTGCTGCAAGAACATCTCAACATAATGAAATTGCTAAAAGAAGAAACATAACTCTTAAAGAAGCAACAACAATAATGAATGCTAAAGTATTAATACCAAAGAGATTTTGGGCTGAGGCAATCAATACAACATGCTACACACAAAATAAATGCTTAATCAACAAAGATCATGATAAGACTCCTTATGAACTTTGGTATGGATATACATCAATCATACCCTATTTACACATCTTTAGATGCAGATGCTGCATTTTGAACAATGGAAAAGAACATCTAAAGAATTTTGATGCAAATTTAGATGGAGTATTTCTAAGTTACTTCTCAGTAAGCAAAGCTTTCAGAGTTTTCAACAAAAGAACCTTAGTGGTTGAAGTATCATTTCATGTTGTATTTGATGAATCATATTGTGATACAACTGAGCTTGAAAAGTTGAAAGAAAATATGTTACATTTGAAGATCAAGGATAACACTATACCTTTCATTGAAGTTATACAACCTGCTGCAATAACAGAAGAACCTACAATAGAGGTTACAGCTGAACAAGAAGTCTAACATGCAGTAGAGCAAGTTACAATACAACAACCAGAATGTGTACAGTAAGAAGCCAACAAACATGCAGTTCCATTTGTAGGGAACTCATCATTAGAGATCATAGAGTAGGAATAAGAAATAGAAGATCTATCTCTCATGAAGCCATGCTTGCTTATTTTATCTCTCAAGTTGAACCTAAATGTGTTGAAGAAGCTCTCAAAGATAACAATTGGATTCAATTTATGTACGAAGAGCTGAATGGATTTGAGAGAAATGAAGTTTGAAAGCTAGTTCCCAAACTTAATCATGAAGGTGTTATTGGAACTAAGTGGGTATTCAAGAACAAACTCGATGAATCTTGATTTCTAGTAAGGAAAAAAGTAAGACTAGTTGCTATAGGCTATTGTTAGGAGGAAAAAATTGATTTTGATGAGACATTTGCCCTTGTAGCCAGGCTTGAAGCTATCAGAATATTTCTTGCTTATGTTGTACACAAGACTTTAATGTCTATCAAATGAATGTGAAGAGTTCTTTCCTAAATGGCCAACTTGTAGAAGAGCTATATGTTAAACAACTACTAGGTTTTGAAGATCAGCAAGAGAAGAAGTATTCAAGCTGAAGAAAGCTTTTTATGGATTAAAGCAAGCACCTAGAGCCTTGCATGATACACTGTCTTTGTAACTCTTGGATAATGGATTTCAGAATAGAGACAGTAGATAAGACTTTTTCAGAATTCAAGATGAAGATAATATTCTACTTGTGAAAATTTATGTTGATAAATTTGTATGAAGTTCTCTAACCTCATGCAGAAAAAGTTTGAGATGAGCATGATGGGAGAATAGAGTTTCTTTCTAGGACTAGAAGTGAAACAACTAGATAATGAGGTTTTCATAAATCAAGTTTAATAAACCAAATATTTGATAAAAAAAGTTTGAAATAGAAAATCGAGCAACTGTAAGTATCCATATGGCCACATTAATTAGTATCGACAAAGATGAAAGTGATAAAAATGTTGACATCACCAAGTACAAGTGTAACACCCCATTTCAAGTAAACACCCTACATTGCATGTTTTATAAAATTTCTTTTATCGTACGAGAATATATGATTTAAGTATAAGTTTTTATACTACTTAAGCTATGATATACAGATTATGTTATGTTTAATGATTTTAAAGTTTTCATGATCTAATATCTCTTTCGAGATTTTAAGAGTTTTGCAGGACTGCTCACAGAAGAAACCGATCTCGATCTCCACTCACTCGACACATATGAATGGAAGTAAAAAGATAAGATGTTAATTACATTTAAGTTTAATAAAATGATTTTAGGTTTTATGCTAAGTAATTTTCACATTGTGTGATTTATACATTATGTTATTATTTCTAGTCTCCTCAATAGGGTATGCATATACTTATAAATATATGTAATAATAAACATCAAATATCAAGGTAAATAATTAATTTAACTTTTATTTTTAATCCAAAGCTTCCTTGATAAGTCTTGGCTAACCCATGACTAAGCAACCTAAACTAGCCTAGCCACCTCACCACTCTAATTGCAACATGCAAAAATATCTCCCAACTTGCAACAAGCAACATGCAACACACCCTTGTTTGAGGATCTCCCTCTCTCTCTTTCTCTCGACCACTTCATATAGGAGCCAAAGCCATAGATAAGTTACCATAAGAGATAAAAGAAAACAAAGATCAAGCATCCATCAAGTTCATCTTCAAAACCTAAAGGTATTTTGGCTAAAATCTCTTGATATCCTTCATTAAAACTTATGATTTATGATTTATACTTTAGGTTAGAAAGTCCAAAGATGTTCTTTGGCAAATTTGTTGGGATTATATGTTGTTTCCATGGGGGAATAAGTTGATTTTAGAATAGGCTTAAGGATATGCTTTGTTTTGTTTCTATTTTGGATGTGTTCGAAAAAATTAGAGATTGAATTAAGATGAATCTTTTTTCCAGATTGAAGTATATGAAGTCAAGAGTATGTCTGTAAAACTTCAGAAGATTTGGAGTTGAATTCGATTTTATATGATGTTTCTAAGATGGACTGTTCGGAGACAGTTTTTACCCTGCTTGAGGTCTGAACTCTATAATTTTCTGGGCACAGTATACTTCGAATTTATGCATGACCTTCTACTATGTTTTAGAACCAGTTCTTAGGTAGGTGTAGGAATTTAGTATGCATTTCTTTGAGTCTTGTACGATTTATGATCATTTTTATAAGAAAGTTTGTTTTTCAGCATATGATGTCCGGTTTTCGGCCAACTTAAGAAATTCATGACTACTTATGTGAACCTTATTTTTAATTGATGTTTTTATATGATGTACCAAAAGAAGTTATGTGCTCATATGAATAATTAAGTAATTTTAAGAATTATATGTAAATTAGTAAGATTATTACATCTTTATGTCATTTTTAGGTTCGAAGATTACTAGTTTGAATGTTTAACGAATAAGTTATGAGTATGAATGTGTTTTAGGTTAATGTAACGTAATATAAATGAAAAATATTGTGTTATACAATATAAGGAGGCTAATCAGTTAAGTGTGTCGAGCGCAGTCGAGACGATCGGTGAATCCGGAGGCAATCCTTGCACTTTCAGCGTACAAGTGGGTAACTTCTACTCTCTACTATGTGTTGTTAATTGAATTGATAAGTTATGTATGAAAATCTACGACTGAAGTCCGTAGCTATAACCAATATGTAACTTCCATACTGGGCGATGACCATAAGGGCGCAAAGTGCCTGGTCTATGAAAGCGACCATAAGGGCGAAAAGTGCCTGGTCCATGAAAACGACCCTGCTTAAATGCCTGGTCCATGCGAGGTTTAGTGGGCGAGCGATTCCCGCATTCTTCTATGATTATGACATGTAGTACTTGCTTAATAATTTAATTGCTTCAATATACTAGACTGTAAAGTTATCCCACTGGGATCCCTCTTCGGAGGTGTCTCATGATGTTACTTTATTTATATTTTCAAGCTCGGCTGGTGATGACAAGGACGTGTAGCGGCTAGGTCGATTTCTCCCTACTACTTTAAAATTGTTATGTAAAAACCATGTTACTTTTACTTTAAAAATGATATGTCGTTTAAGATATGTATTATAAGAAACGATGGGTCTAGACTTATCTTGTATATATATATTCCGTTGTGTAAAGTCATGAAGATAGATGGTTCGAACTTTTTCCTAGAAATGTGGTAAGACACGTCTAATCTTGATTAATAGATAGATAGATATGTATGTATATATATATATGTTAAGTTTATGTGAATCTTGGGAGTCTAGTTGGTGGCGCACGGTCGTGCCGGAACGCATGGTCGTGCATGAGCCGGGAAAGTCACTGTATAGTGGCACACGGTCGTGCACGAACCTTTGGGAAGCTACTGTATAGTGGCGCACGGCCGTGCTAGGAGGGCATGGGCGTGCATTGAGCATGTGTATATGTTTTAAAAAAAAAACTTTGAAAACTCTCGTGTCTTCGCTTTTAAGTCTTCCGCTGTATTTTATAAAGTAATTATAATTTCTTTAATTTCTAGTAAGTAAAGGGTGACGACCTATTTCCAAATAAATGGAATCGGGGCGTTACAACAGGAGATCGATTGGATCATCGTTATATCTTACTGTAAGAAAACCAAATATTATGTTTACAGTTGGGATTTGTGCAAGATTTCAAGTTGGACCTAAAGAGTCACATCTTACAGCAACCAAAAGGATATGGTATGCCAAAAAAGGTGGATTTAGTCTAAAAGAATATTCTGTACTAGTATTACTTATCAATTCCTAGGAAATAGATTGGTGACATGGTTTTGTAAGAAGTAAACCTCAATTGCCACATCCACATCCACAACAGAAGTAGAGTATGTTCTGTTAGAAGCTGTTGTGCACAGATTCTATGGATACAACAACTAAGAGATTATAGAATTGAAGAGAAATATACATCTTATATGATAATACAAAGTGCAATAGCAATCACACATAATCCAGTATTCCATTCTATAATAAACTACATCGACATTAGACATCATTTTATTAGAGATCATGTTGAGAACAAGGATATCACCAGATCTACAGTTTGCACATATATTCACAAAACCACTATGAAGAAAAACAAACTTTGAATTACAACATAAAAGTAAAGAAAGTAGTAGAGCTGTAATCTATGTGATCATATAGTGCTATAAAGCAAAATATGATTTATCAGAAGTGTAACAACTTCTAATTTTTTTAAAACCTTATATTTTATCATATTTACTCTTTAGCCCCTCCATCTTTTAATGGTCATTATACGATTTGGTGACTTATACACAATTTTTTGATCTAAATCGTTGATCACATTCTTACCATATTAATGAAATAAACTCACCACTTTCACCCTTTCGAAGATCACAATCCCCATATTTTCAAAATTACAAGTTCATCTCTCTCTCTCATAATCCTTTGTTTCATCTCTTAAAAAACCTTCAAACCCTAACCATGACAGTAAGACAAACCACTATCATTAATGGTCATCTCATCAAACTTAGCCCACTATAATCGAAGAAGAATGGTTATGATCGAAAGAAATTACTAAGATCATAATGTGGCTTGAAGAATTTGGGATTCTAAGGCTCTACACTACTCACCACGAAGGATATTCAACAATGATGGTTAAAAACTTTTATACGAAAGCATCTGTATCTGAAGATCATAAGACCATTCACTTCCAAATGGATGAAGAAGATGATGAAACCCATCAAATCACAGAAGAGACTCTATTTTTTCTATTTGGTCTACCAGTAGAATGGTTGTCACCCTAATGACTGAATGCATTTGACGATGAACTTGCTAAAGAAATATGGAAGCTCTTCACATGTAAGAAGACACGAAACAAGTGAAGAAGAGCATACACAAGAGGGAGTTTAGAACTGAATATATCCTGTTGCATGATGTCCGTACCTACATTATTGAGAACAAAATAGACTATTACAGTAATTGTACTGAGCTAATGTATCATGACTACTATTATGAAGGAAAAAGTAAATTAGAGTATATATGTGTTGAGGAGAATTGAAGAAGAGATTGAGAAATCCACTGTCTGAAGAGGATATGAAATCACTATCAATATAATTCTCAACCCTCTTAACATAGAAGTGGCAGAAATGAGTCCTATCCAGTCTAGTAAGTTTTGAGGTTGGAGGAAACCAGAAAAAATAAAGGATGAGATGACCCTGTAGAAGGTTGAGGAGAAGGTGGAGAAACAAAACAAAACGAATAATAAGTTTGTTGCAACCATAAAAGAAGCAGCCGCTGCATCATCATTATCAACATCTTCTAATAGTGCTGCAAGTTCTTCCAGCAGCACTGCATCTCCTGGCAGCACTGCACAACTGGTTTCCAGCAGTAAGAAAACAGAAGGATAAAATGTTGAACTTACAGAAGCCAGAGAAGCCGAACTAAGAGAGGTTGGCTCACACGATGATAAGAAATAAAGAGCCCTTGTCATCAAAAGAAATAATACTTCTCCAACCACCCAGGAACCAGAACTTGTAAAGGTTCTTAAACAAAGAAGGAAGCTGGTAAATGATTACCATAAGTAGAAGAAAATTGTTGCAATGCAGCTGGTGGTTGTTGAGGAAATAGAAGAGGATACAGAGATGTAGATAACTATCCAGAGGAATATAGAATGAAGAAATGATGTTGAGGAAGATAGAGTTGAGCCTCTTGCCAAAATAAAGTCTGGCCTTCCATCTTTAACCACTATATCCTATGATCATCTACTCATGAAAAACCCTGTAGAGATGATGAATGAAGTGATTGAATAGTACAAACACTGGAAAAAGATGAGACTGTCTCAAAGTACTAAGCTACTTAAATGGAAGACATGGACTGATGAGGAGGAATTCATCTTAGAATGGTAGACACTATAGATATTAAAGCTCCAGTGGAAGATGACTTCATTGATTCTATCTGGGAAAATAAGTTGGTTGAGGTTGTAGAGTTAATAGAAAAATGTAAAAAGAAAATGAAAAGAGAGATAGAGCTAAAATAGGAGCTGTATGAGATGAGATCCCTAAGCGAAAACAATGGAAAAACTCATATCTATATACCATCCCCTGAAAAGTCCACGACATCAACAGATGAACCACAAAAGCTTGCACTTGTACCCACTACAGAGGTTGTAAAAGCTGGCAATGATGTTGAGTTCGCTAAACAACAGAGGGCACCCTTGGAGAAAACAGAAGTAAATGAGTCTATGCTCATTTATGTATTTGAGGAGAGCAAGAAAGATACAAAAATGATGACACCTCCAAGGTTGTAGCAAGCAACATGAGAAGACACGTCTAATGTAGGAATCAGACTTACCAGCATTTGATATTATGATCGCTGGCCTATCACCTATTTTTTCCCTTGACACTATTGATGAAGAACAACTGCTAGATTATGGTGACTCACCAGTTAAGAAAGCTAATGAAAAAAAAATTATCGAGATGGTGATTGAAACAAAATATATAACAACCCCTACATTTGTTGAAGGGGAATCCATTGTTGTAATTAAAAGAGTACTTGCTGAAATCAACAAATAATAAGGAAGCAACCATGGATGAAGTTGCAGATACATGACTCTCTATATTGGCTGAGACTGCAGTACAGTCTACTGAATGCAAGGAGGTTGCAACAGATCTTGGACTTTATGTTCTTAAAAAGATCAACAGTGTTCGACTTATTGAGATAGAGTTATAGATCCTCACAATTCTTAAAACAGTCAAGAATCTTGAATTGATATAAATGGTTGTGCAAATGGTGGATTTACAGATTGAGAAGGCTGTTTCAGGATAGGCCATCGAGACAGTGCCCCCAATGAAGACCTTAGAGTAGCTAGAGTCAACTCAAAAGGAGGTTAATGTTGCTGGGATGGTTGCTAAGATAGGCCTATTGAGGATGCTGAGAAGGAAAATAAGACGAGTAACTAGAGATTTCAAAAGAAAGTTGATGCTGCACAATCAGAGAGTAAGTCTTGCAATCCTGTGCCATTTCTTGAGGAATCTGAAATAGTTTTTACTGCTCTCGATGCCGATAAAGGGTCAATATAAGGATAAAGAAAAACTAATCCCAAGGCAGATGAAAAGAATTGCTCCTCATCAAGTCTTAGCAATGTGGAGATTAGTCTCAAAGAAGCAGTACCTGTGATAGAAGACAACAACATCAATGATCCACCATCTAATGAAGTTGATGATGCTCCCACCAGTAGTGCTATACAAATTCGAAAGAAGGAAGCTAAGCCTTTTATAGCCTTGGTTCCCTTCTCGGACCACTCTAATCAAGGAACTCATATCATATCATAACAAGATTCGTACCAACAAGTGCTGAATGTTGTTCAGTTTCCTTCAATTTGCCATGGACGCCCCTAAGAAAGATTATCCACTTATTTGAAGAATGCTAAAAAATATAGAGTAGCCTAGTTCAAAAGATTAAGAAAGTCCATTTATATTGTTGCTCCCAAATTCAGAGATCTAGTAATCCTGGAATGATAGAATATGTTCAACAAATGAGAAAGATTGATATATATATATATGTGAAGAAATCCACTGATTATACTACTAAATCTCCCAAATAAATCAATAAAACTCTCTCTTCCCTGACACTACATTAGAATCCGTAGAACAAGATGTCTTTGCAGAAAACCAAAAGATACAATATATATTGGTGACAACTTGGGCAACACCGATTTCTTTATTGGTGAAATGCATGAAATTTCTCACAAATTCATCCAACAATATGAGAAAGAGTAGTAGAGAGAGAAGAAAGATATTGATATTTTATGATGCAAAAAATAGGAGTTTGAAGAAGATGAGAAAGTAGAAGAATATGAGAATAAAGAAGAGAACCTGAAGAGAAAGAGAAAGAGATCTACATCTCCTGATCAGCCTCACAAGAAAAGAGATGACAAAGACAAGCAAGGTGGAGCTGGTGCTGCATCTGCAGCACCTAGCAGCACTGCTAGCAGTGCAGCGAAGCATGCATCAGAACCACCTATACAGTAGAGACAACAACAACAACAACAATCTTAGAAGCTACATAAAGAAAAACTATGTAGGGACCCTTTTAAGAGGGGTACTCAAGCTTACAAAGATATGAAAGTTGCTGAGAGAAAACTTGAAGACAGAAGGGTAGCTGAAAGAAATAAGAAGAATGAAGAAGAAGCTTGGATTGAAAAGCTTGGGGCTGGTGTTAAAACATCACTGATTAAAGGAGTTGATCAAGCTTTAGACTACCCACGACCTCAAGATCTTTCTTGCATAGATATAGACAAAGTTTTAGTTGAGATATCATATCTACTGGATTAAAGGCTATACAAGTGCAATCATGCATGAGATGAATATTTTTGATAGAATTGTTGTTAGGAAATTTATGTTTAGATTTTGATGAGACAAAATAGAATTGTAATAGGCAATTAGAGTATCTCATTTTCACATTGTTTAAGTGAAAACTTAGATTAGTTTTTTAGTCTTATAAGTCAAAGTTAAAGAAATAAGAAACTCGGAAATTCTGTAAGAAGAAGGTTTCTGGTAGCAGTTGGATACAACAGAAAAGTCTCTACTGGATACTGCATACAATAAGCAGTTCAATATAACAAACATCAAGCAAGAATACAATAAGACAAATAAAAAGTCTCACTGCAGTAGGAGGTTGTAGTAAACTAGCACAGTATTCCAAAATTGAATGAAATCTTAAAACAAGAAGAGACATTAACGCACAACAATGCAGTATGAGAAAGATCACTACTATCTGAGAATACATCTTGTCAAATATAAGCAGTAGAGACAAAGCGATTGAGCAGTACCAAAAACCAGTGTTTTGCTGACACGTGGACTTATAAACTACAACAACCCTGTAGTGCAGTACAATCGCATTAAATGAGCTGAAGAACAAGATAAGAAAATTATTTTCAGAATTTTAGAGAAATTTAATGTAAGGAAAAGGACGATCAAAGAGAACTCAAATTTAAATGAAGTGTGTCATTCTTTAACGAACACATTTCTGACATCTATAAATAGAGGAAGAATCGACTGAAGCAACCACTAAAAAACTGATAATCTAAACTCATACATTCTCATAAGAACAAGTTCTACTTGCTAAGTGTTTAGTTACTTAACCTCCAAGTGAAGCAGTCAAGCCTTCGGATCGCATTGCTCTAAGAGTCATCAAGGCTATTTCAAGCACCAGTTGAAGAAAATCTATATACTTTTAATCCTTATGTTGTGTGCTTAAGTTGTTTTAGTGGTGTCCGCAATTGACAGGATCTGTCCGAGTGATTTTCCATTTCCGATTTACAATAGGTGCATTGCGATCGGAGATGTTGGAAAGCAAGTGTGGGTTGTAGGGGTACGCGTTCACGACCTTTTTCTTCGTCACAAGATCCCTCATCCGGTGGAACTTTCTTCGTTATTTTTCTTCTCGTACTTTTCGTTTATTTTGTTCACCGGATATGAAAGACCTCGACCGATAGTCCGAGGGGCGTAGCGGAGAGATTGCCACTAGACTGTAAGGGTAGGGTACCGAACACAGGTAGCTTTACTGACTAATGGAAGTTAGAAGCGTCTCCGCAGAAGGGAAGAGTAAGGGAATTGTCATTGACTTCTCTTATGAAATAATGAATCGACCTTAACTCCATTTCGTTCCATTTTTAGTAAAATAGTTATAAAGGACAAGTCGCTCTCTATCCACAGATTACCGATCGCTAGAGCTCAGGTCCGGACTCCCTCAGGATTTGGAAAGAACGAAAGTGACGTACGTACTGGATTGTCCTGGCTGGCCTTGCTCCTCGACCGGGATCTTTTGACAGAAGGGTCTGGTGTTGAACTAGTAGTTGCTGAGGGAGCTCTCAATGACGTATCGAACCGAAATAAGATCTCAATCCTTGCTGAGTGTTTTTATCTTAAGTTGTCAAGGTAATAACTTTATGTGAGTTAGTAGTATCTTATGTGGTTTAGCCTGTTTGATTCAAGCAACCTGTGTGGGAGTTGAATTCTTATAGGTTAAAACTTGTTAGGTTGATAGATTGTATGGTCGAGTCATGTTAAACAATCTTGCTTAACGAAGTTCCTCCTCAGAGTATGAGTAGAGTGGACGTCGAAGAATTACACCACCTTAGAACCACTATAAGCCTTGTGTGTTTACTTTTTGCTCTTGCGTTTCTATGTTAGTTCAGTACTACATTTTATACTCTATATCCTGTTTTTAAGTCTTGAAAATGCATATTTTAAAAAAAAAATTCTAAATAAACTTTATCAAAGATTTTGTTTCTGCTGCATTTAATAAACTCAAATACAATAAGTTGAGTTGCATTCACGCCCAACGTATTGTATTGCATTTTTTGTTGTATTCTGTGATAGAATACAATGCCGAAAGTTTGAACATATTTTGAAAAGAAAAATCGATAGAGGTTTATTCACCCCCTAAACCTCTAAACCATTTGGGATTAACAGTTATGCTGCCTACTCATAAGAATCTCTCATTTGAGGAAATTACTCTATACAAAAGGTCTGAATACTTGAAATATTTCAGACATCTTTATCAAAGTATATCCTTTGAGAAGTGTCACACCCCGTTTTCTTTTCATAAAATATCAGAGTTTTCTTTACGGGCGTGAAGAAAGAAGGGGAAAAGACGTGCATGAAATTAAATAGAAAACCTTTGAGAATGATAACAGACGATTTTATATATACAATCCTCGGTGTTTGGCCGAATAAAAATATTTAAAACATAGCAGTGGAACATCATCAGGATCCATAAAGAAAAGGAGAAGAGTTGTTTAATTTTACAAACGTGTAATTTAATAGAACGTCGATTTATCATTAAGTTTTGAAGATATAAATGGAAAAGCTCGATATGGCACCGCCCTCTCTACGCATCTTGAGATTCTTCATCTCCTGTAGTGTGAGTACAGGTGGGGGGTGAGTGCGTTGAATACACTCGTTGATAAAATCTTCAAGTTTTAATATTATTAAGCAGATACACAAATCAATCGTATATATATGGCAAATAAATACATCAACTATATGGCACAACATGTAAATCATTTCCTTAATGGACAACCCAATCCATCCCTATCTATTCGGTATTTTTACGGACTACCCAATCCATCCCTATCTATTAGGTATCTTTACGGACTACCCAATCCATCTCTATCTATTCGGTATTTTTACGGACTGTACCCAATCCATCTCTATCTATTCGGTATCTTTACGAACTACCCAATCCATCTCTATCTATTCGGTATTTTTACGGATTAACCAATCCACCTCTATCTATTTGGTGTTTTAATGGACCACCCAATCCCTTCCTTGCGGTGTATTTACGGACCACCCTGTCCATCCCTAACGGTGTATTTTATGGACCACCTTGTCTCTCCCCCAAAATAAATACACACACACAATATATAATCACAGTAATTAAACACAGCATATAGTTCACAAGGCATTTCATCTGAAGGTCGCAAATTCATCATGCATTCATATAACATAGCAAATATGATTCGTTCCATCATGCTTAAATTAACATTCGAGCATCATACATCATCATTTCTACTCATTTTGATATAACATAAATGTAAGGTTTAGAGTTTACCCCCACTTTGTTCGGTGGTTACCACGTGAGTAGCGAGTACCAAAGGTCAAGTATCACAAGCTCCTTCCAACTGATATACTACATAAGTCACAGTGTTTCTTAGATCCTTAATAAACATAATTAAAGCTATAAAAACTCCTGGCGAAAGAACAGATCGTAAAAGACGTGTCGGATCGCGAGATCTATAGATTGGAGTCTAAGAAATGAGAGGTTCAGATCTGTCCAAATGGCTGAGAAGATAGGAAATGAAATTTGGGTCACGATGGAAAAAGAATGAGCTCGATCGGAGTTAAAACGAGCTCAAACGGAGCATTTTAAGTTTAGGGGTAAAATGATAATTTTGGTCAAAGGGTTGACTTTGACTGGGCCCACGACCCTCGGTCAACAACGTCTCGTCAACGACGACTTGATTTGGACGAATGATGGAAAAAACGAGGTTAGAAATGAAAACACGGCGTCGGGTGCACGTGGCACCCGACGGGCGTGCGGTGTCTCGGCAGCAAGTATCGGCAGCTTCTCGGCAGCTGCCGAGTTTTCTTGGCAGTCTCAGCGGTGTGTCTCGGCAGCGTGCGCGCCAGCACCCGATATCCTCGGCAGCGTGCACGCCAGCGCGCTCAGGCTTCCCGGCGTTGACCCTGCTCGACCAGGCCACTTCCCGGTGCCACCAACCGCGGCGGCGCCGCCCTGTGCCGCCACCACCACGTCCGCCGGAAAGCTAGCAACGTTGGCTACCATCTCCGGCCATCCTTTGCCGGAATCCGGCGGTGAACAGTACCCTAAACCTCGCCGCAAAAACCTTCGATACCCTATTTTTCGAAGCCAACCCCAACTTTCAAAACTCCGGCCAACGACTTCCCGTCGCCGGCGACCACTCCCAACCCCTCTGCCGGCCACATTTCCCGGCCAGCCCAACACCCTTATACATACATATACACTCACTCTCATACACACATGCATAAACACACACACCTACTGTTCCAGCTTGGCCGGCGGCCACCTACCGTCGTCCACGACCACCACGACCTTGCCGGCGCTGTACAGCGCCACCTCTACAGCATGCATACACAACACACGTTCAACACACACACACACACCAAACCCCATGTAACAACCCACCTTTCCAACCATTTTCCGGCGCCGTCCCTCCAGTAGGTAGCCCGCAACCCCAGCTGCCTGCAACCGTGAGAAAGAGAGAGGGAGAAGGAGAAAACGGGAGAGAGAAAAGGGTTTAAGAACAAGGGTTTAGGGTTTGGAGACCATCTTTAGCCGTTTTTCGGTGAACGAGAAATCGGAATAGAATTCCGAAAGATGTCATAGACTCGTCTTGACGAGGGCTTCGTAGTGTGTGAAAATTGGCCAAAACCGAGAAGTTTCAGATTTTCCGACCACCACCGACGGTGGCGCCGCCACGCCTGTGGTGGCTCCAGCGGCAGCGCGCCGGAGGCAGAAAAGAGAGGAGAGAGGGAGAAGAGAAAACTTACATGTTTTCGTCGCGTTCGGCTCGCTCGAGAAAATGGTAAATTTTCGAATCGAAAACTCTTCTATTTATAGAAATGAAAAGTTACTGTTCATCATAGGGTTACTGTTCACGATAGGGTAGGGTTACTGCTCATGATTAGGTCCTGGTTACTGTTCATTAGAAATATCTCGTATTTCTACTCTTCGTATACGTCTCGTATACGTCGTATTCTTCATTTTTACTGTTTTCTTCATTAATTGAGCTACGTAACTCCGATTGACCTCTAGTTCATGTCTATCTTCTCGTTTTTCCATTACACATCTACTGGTGTAAAAATATTCTATATTCCACGTCTATGAAAATTATCCATCTAAGTCATGCATTAAACACGTATCTGATATACATGTAATTAATTAAACAGTTAAAACATATGCACATAATTAATAAATTATAGGTTTAAATATTTAATTAATCAATTATGCTCGTTTTGATCCGGGGCACTAAATCCCTTACCTCTTAAAAGAATTTCGTCCTCGAAATTAAGATTCTTTGCTAGGATCTCATCCTTTCCTGGAGATTCCCTCGAATAGCAAAAGACAAACTGGTAACAGATACTTATAAGAAAAAGATGAGCCGCTCGTACATTATACAAAAGTTCTTGTACCCTACCCCAAGGTAAAAGCCACTACTAATCTATTTACATATATAATGCTAAAAGTTCATTATCCGTAATCTATTTATCAGCAGCCTTTGTGTGATTGAGAGCGAAAGCCCGAGCCTTGCCTGTCCCTAACCTCAGCCTCGGTGTTGTAGCTGTTGGACGTCTAAACTTCTGACAGTTTCTCATGACATATCCAGGTTCTCCACACCTGAAACAATTATGAGTCTCTTGCACTATTGGACGTCTAAACTTCTGACAGTCTCTCACGACATGTCCAGGTTCTCCACACCTGAAACAATTCTGAGTCTCTTGCCGGCATAGTCCCACATGAATCCTTCCACATCTAATACATGGGTTACTCGGTTTGGGAATAGGGGAAAGTGGAGCATTGTTAGTCCTTTGAAATTCGTTTTGATTGAAGCTCTGACATGGATCGGTCCATTTCCTCTTTCCAAGTATTTCATTAACCTTCTCGGAAGGTACAACATCCAAACGTAGACGAGAGGAAATCTCTTGGGCTCTCTCAACAACATTGGCGTAGGTCAAGGTTCCCTGGCCTACTAGGATTGAATTGATCTCCGGGTGAAGACCCTTCTCGAAACGTCGGGCCTTTTTATCATTAGTGTCAACCAAGTGAGTTGCGTATCTGCTCAATTGATTAAACCTCCGCTCGTACTTTCCTACCGTCGCAGTTATTTGACGAAGACGTAAAAACTCTGTTTCCTTTTCATCTTGGTAGGATCGAGGTATAAAATGATGAGTGACCACTTCCTTGAAATCTTCCCATGTCATCTCTTTTCTTTGATTAGGCAATAGGGTCCTCTCATACGAGTCCCACCAATGACTCGCTACCTCTGTGAGCTGGAATACTGCACAGGAGACCCTTTGTTCCTGTGTACAGGTAAGATGCCCAAAAAGCCTGTCAAGTGACCTCAGCCACTCTTCTGCTTCTGCTGGTTCACCCTTCCGGTCAAACGTCGGTGGGTTGAATCGTCGGAACTGTTCGTAAATTAGATTTGGATCAACCTTTGCTGGCTGTGGGTTGGCTCAGGTTGTTTCAAAGTGTTGCGCTAGTCCTCTCAGAACATACATAAGATCTCCTACGTTCGCATTGTCCTCTCGTTCGGGTTGATCAGCTGTTGGGGTTTGATCTCTTCGTGATCTTCCTTTAGACATAGTTCTAAAAGTGACAAATGAAAACTAACCCTTATCATCTACCCCACATAGCCCAACAATACATATATATAACAACAGATACACAAAAAGTAGGTACATGGTATAGGTCAACATCATCTTATTAAATTTCACGATTAGTGAGAGAAGCGTATAGAGAGTGGTGGTGCTTATCTGTTTCTTTTCGAAAATATATCCATGTTTGAAAACACATTTAACAAGAAAAATGAGAAGAGTTGTTTAATTTTACAAACGTGTAATTTCATAGAACGTCGATTTATCATTAAGTTTTGAAGATATAAATGGGAAAGCTCGATATGGCACCACCCTCTCTACGCATCTTGACATTCTTCATCTCCTGTAGTGTGAGTACAGGTGGGGGGTGAGTGCATTGAATACACTCGTCGATAAAATCTTCGAGTTTTAATATTATTAAACAAATACACAAATCAATCGTATATATATGGCAAATAAATACATCATATATATGGCACAAAATGTAAATCGTTTCCTTAACGGACGACCCAATCCATCCCTATCTATTCGGTATTTTTACGGACTACCCAATCCATCCCTGTCTATTCGGTATCTTTACGGACTACCCAATCCATCTCTATCTATTTGGTATCTTTACGGACTACCCAATCCATCTCTATCTATTCGGTGTTTTAATGGACCACCCAATCCCTTCCTAGCGGTGTATTTACGGACCACCTTGTCCATCCCTAGCGGTGTATTTACGGACCACCCTGTCCATCCCTAACGGTGTATTTTACGGACCACCCTGTCCCTCCCCCAAAATAAATACACACACACAACATATAATCACAGTAATTAAACACAGCATATAGTTCACAAGGCATTTCATCTGAAGATTGCAAATTCATCATGCGTTCATATAACATAGCAAATATGATTCGTTCCATCATGCTTAAATTCACATTCGAGCATCATACATCATCATTTCTACTCATTTTGATATAACATAAATGTAAGGTTTAGAGTTTACCCCCACCTTGTTCAGTGGTTACCACGTGAGTAGCGAGTACCAAAGGTCAAGTATCACAAGCTCCTTCCAACTGATAGCCTACATAAGTCAGGGTGTTTCTTAGATCCTTAATAAACATAATTAAAGTTATAAAAACTCCTGGCGAAAGAACTGATCATAAAAGGCGTGTCGGATCGCGAGATCTAAAGATTGGAGTCCAAGAAACAAGAGGGTCAGATCTGTCAAAGTGGCTGAGAAGATAGGAAATGAAATTTGGGTCACGACGGAAAAAGAATGAGCTCGATCGGAGTTAAAACTAGCTCAAACGGAGCATTTTATGTTTAGGGGTAAAATGGTAATTTTGGTCAAATGGTTGACTTTGACTGGGTCCACGACCCTCGATCAACAACGTCTCGTCAACGACGACTTGATTCGGATGAATGATGGAAAAAAACGAGGTTAGAAATGAAAACACGGCATCGGGTGCACGTCGGCACCCGACGGGCGCGCTGTGTTTCGGCAGCTGCCGAATTTTCTCGGCAGCAAGTATCGGCAGCTCGGCAGCTTCTCGGCAGTTGCCGAGTTTTCTCGACAGTCTCGGCGGTGCGTCTCGGCAGTGTGCTCGCCAGCACCCGGCATCCTCGGCAGCGTGCGCGCCAACGCGCCCAGCTCTCCCGGCGTCGACCCTGCTCGACCAGGCCACTTCCCGATGCCACCAGTCGCGGCAGCGCCGCCCTTTGCCACCACCACCACGTCCATCGAAAAGTTAGCAACGCCGGCTACCATCTCCGGCCATCACTTGCCGTAATCCGACGGTGAACAGTACCCTAAACCTCACCGCAAAAACCTTCGATACCCTGTTTTTCGAACCCAACCCCAACTTTCAAAACTCCGGCCGGCGACTTCCCGTCGCCGGCGACCACTCCCAACCCCAAGTATGCAAGCAAAGATTTAAAGATCTCAAAGTTGAAGAAACTTTTTATATACTTTGAACTTTTTGTTGTGTGCTAGTTGTTTTTGTTGTGCTCATGTAACACTCTGTTTCTTTTAAAGGTAATTTTTGACTAAGACGTTACTTACGTATAAAATTAACCCTTTTAAGAATAATAAAGATAAATAAAATCAAGAATAATTCCAATACACATGTTTCTAAAATTCATCAATTTAAAACTCTTTAACTAAATTCTTCTGTAACCTTTAGAATATCGGCTACAAACATTCGCTGCTCGCGTACCATGCTCTACACTCTTTGAGCTGAAAAACATTTAATCATAGAGGGCTAAGTGTTTGAAATATACATAGTAAGGATCCCAAAAAAATACTCAAAGAGTTTATATTTCAAACACTCACCCCTCTATGATTAAATGTTTTTCATCTCAAAGAGTTTAGAGAATGGTACGCGAGCGGTGAATGCTGGTAGTCGATATTGTCATGCCTCATTTTCTTTCATTAAAATATCAGAGTTTTCCATTGAGCGTGGAGAAAGAAAAGGGAAAAAGACATGCATGAAATAAAACAGAAACCTTTGGGAACAGTTTAAAGAGACGATTTTACATATACAAATCCTCATCGTCTAACCGAAATAAAAATGTTTAAAATAGCAGCGGAAAAACATCAGGATCTATTACAAAGAAGAAGAAAACTTTATCGTTTACAAATGTGTAACATTAAAATGATATTTTGACATCAAGTATCGAAAGCAAAGAGAACTCTTGATATGGCACCGCCCTCTCTACGCGTCTCGACTTTCTTCATTTCATGTAGTGTGAGTACAGGTGGGGGGTGAGTGCATTGAATACACTCGTAGAATTAATCTCCAAGTTTTTAATATTATTAAGTAGATACACAGATCCAACATATATAATAGTTCAGTAATTAGACACAACACATATAATGCATTGCACATAAAATACGAACACATAACTCTAAGAGTACTCAACTAACATATGGTGCTTTTATGGGCCACCAGTCCATTGGTGCTTTTTACGGGCCAGCAGTCCATCCAGAACGAGATCATAGACCTCCGTTCTGTTGGTGCTTTTTACGGGCCACCAGTCCATCCCAGAACGAGATCATGGACCTCCGTTCTGCTAGTGCTTTTTTCGGGCCACCAGTCCATCCCTAACGTATGGTGCTTTTATGGGCCACCAGTACATTCTTAACATATTGGTGCTTTTATGGGCCACCAGTCCATTCTTAATATGATTTTGGACTTCCATCCACATTTATCATATTCATAATGTATGCATGTACATAGTAATCACAACAAATAATCACAGCACGTAAGTTCAACAGTTCATCAAATATAGAAAACATTAAACAAATAATCACAGCATTTAGTTATGGAAACATAAGGGTATGTTTGTTTCGGGTTTCACAAATCCGGATTTGGGATTTTAAAATCTCAAATCCTTGATATAAATCATTAAACAAACAAGGATTATGAAATCTATCAAAATCCTACTCTATTTAATCATTACATCAACTAATAATATAATATTACACTTACTAACTTTTCCAGCATTGATTTGACATCTACAGTAATAATCCTACCCTATAAAATCTCATAACAAACACAGATTTTAACTATTCACTTTTATTTACAAATCCCAGGATTTCAAGATCCGGATTTCCCCAATCCTACATAAACCCAAAACAACAATATAAGGGTTTTGAGTTTAGAAGTTACCCCCACCTCGATAAGAGGTTATCACGTGATCTAACAAGTTTTATGTGTCAAGCCTAAAACGTACGATCCAACAGATGGCCTACAAAAGTACCGTGGTAGCTTAGATCCTCAAAAGATTAAAAGATGGATATAAAATAAAGAAATAAATGTTTTTCGAACAAAAAAAACCACCGAGAAGACGGGACAGAACGGAAAGACTCGAAGATCGAGGATAAAGAGAAGAGTGTGAAAGGTAAAATCCATAATCTAATATGGTAGAGGGAAGAATTTGGGTTGCTACGGAAAAAGAATGAGCTCGATCGGAGTTTAAACGACCTCGAACGGAGCGTTTTAAGGTTAAGGGGTATTTTGGTAATTTTGGTAAAAGGTTGACTTTGACGAAGACCCCCGACTTTCGACAACTCGACGGAAACAAACGAAACGGAAAGATGGGTGAAAACGCTTGCCGGTGCGCACACGGCGCACGCGCGCACCCTCGCCCAGCGCGCGGTGTTCTCGGCAGCACTCGTACCCAGCGTGCAACTCGCACACGCCCGTGCGCCAGTATCCAGTGCTGTGCACGGTCACTCGCCCCCGCCGTGCACAACCGCGCCCCCGCGTACGGCCCCACGCGTGCCCAACTCCGGCAGCCACCATCTCCGGCGACTTTCTGGCGTGAACAGTAATTTTCCAGATTTTTATCCCACAACCCATACATACACACTAAACACACACCAACAAACCACCACCACCCTCCAAACCCTCCAGCTCCGGCCGGCGACCTCCCGTCGCCAACAACACTCAACCCCAAGCAAGAACAACACACAACAACACACACAATCACAAGCTTTTCACCAAAACACACACACACAACTCCGGCCACACCACCCCCCCGGCGATGCCACCACCCCCAACCTATGATCCTTCACTCCGGGATGGTTATCTACCACTCCGACGAGGAAAACGGGAGAGAGAAAGCAAGAAACGAGGAGAGAGAAAAGGTGCTTGACTCCAACATGGGGTTTTCCGGCGGTTGGCCGGTGATTTACCGGCGATCTAGCCGTTGGAATGGAAAAACAAGACCAACACTAGACTCGTGTCGATGAGAGCTACAACCTATGCGAAACTCGTTCGAAACCGAGCATGTTGACTTTTCCGGCCACCGGAGGCGGCGGTGGCGGCCGAAAAAAGAAAGAGAAGAGAGAGAGAAAAAACTTACGTGATTTCGATTATGAGCTCGTGTGATTTCTCAACTTAAAATCACATATATATAGTCCTCTAAAAAAGGCTACTATTCACCATAAAAATCTTGTATTCTACCCTTCGTATACGTCGTACTCTTCGTTTTTCACTGTTTTCTTCATTACTAGAGCTACGTAACTCCGATTGAGTTCTAGTTCATTTCTATCTTCTCGTTTTTCCATTACGCATCTAATGGTGTAAAAAAATTCTATGTTCCACGTCTATAAAAATTATCGATCTATATCGTGCATTAAACACGTATCTGAAACGCACATAATTAATTAAACCGTCAAAACATACACACATAATTATTAAATTACAGGTTTAAATATTTAATTAACCAATTATGATTCATTTTTGGTTCGGGGTGCTACAGATATTCTAAAGGTTGCAGAAGAATTTAGTTAAAGATTTTTAAATTCAGGAATTTTTAAATATGTATTTTTGAATTATTCTTGATTTTCTTTATCTTTATTATTCTTAAAATGGTGAATTTTGTACATAACACCTTAGTAAAAAATTACCTTTAAAAGAAATGGGGAGTTACACCCCAGTTCATAGGAATTTGTTCCTTGCTGAGTATATATTGTTAAAGTTTTGGAAATCATCCTATTTGGGTTTGAAGTGATCCTGTGTGGGTCTTGTCTGAGCATAGTAGGTGTAACTTGTTCAGTATAATGCTTGTCAGGAAAGTGTCATGTAAACCAAACAAGTTTAACGAATAGACTAGATTAGATTAGTTTAACCAAACAAGTTTACTTGTTTTAGCAAGGAATAGACTAGATTAAAGGGATTTTACCACCCTTGAACCACTATAAGTGTAAAATTCCCTTTTAAAAAATACCTTGTATTTGCATATTTAAAAAAATTCTTTTAGTATCGGATTATAAATTATTTAAGTGTGAGTTTTTATATCTTAAAGTAATGATTTATGATTGATTATTTTAAAGATTTAATGACCTGATGTTTCTTTTAAAATTTTAAAGAGTTTTAGCTACAATTCAAAATTTAATTTAAATTATCTATTATTAATAAAAACTAATAACAATATATATGAAATTGAAATTTATAAAATTAAAATATGAGAAATTGGAAAATTATTTACAAATAAAAATAATGTTTGGTCTCGCTTCCAGCTGAAGCCCTATGGATCGAGGTAGCTCAACAAAATATCTCTCAAAAGAGACGAACATTAATGTGATAGAACAACACTACACAATTGAATGTTAATTCTAAAATAATTAATTAAATTTTGAATGTTAATTAAATAAAAGAGACAATAGTTTGATTGCTTACCTTCTGTCGGCGATCTGCAACATCAGTAATAAAAAACTTTTGATGATTGTTATGTCTATTATTAAGAGGATATGTCCGATGCAAGGACCTGAGTGCTCGTTGATGATTTTCCCTCATTGTAAGTGTAGACTTTTGTCAAACCACCAATAGAGAACGTCGGTAGCATGGAAGGTTAGGTCAATTTAGAACCTAGTGGTGTCTATTTGGGGGCTCATCCTCACAACTACGTCCTTAGGCATTACCTCATCCTCGTAGGGCTCAGTGGCTTCTCCAGTCATCTAATTTTCAAGGTGAAAAGAGGTCAATAGTAAATAATTGTATATTTAATATGATAAAACATCCGGATTTCGGTAGAAACGATCTTAATCTTAATCTTAAAAAACGTGACTTCGTCTCTGCCCAAATCCAGGTTTTTTCATCACATATTGTCACGCCCCGTTTTCTTTCTTAAAATTTATCAGAGTTTTTTTTAAATAAAACAGAGGCATGCAAGAAGAAAGAAAGAAGACAAGAGACGCTCAGAAGTAGGAGATATGAGACAAACATATTCTTTACTCATAAGACATCGGACACAGCTGATTCCATATCATAATAAACATCGGACATAGCCGATTCCATATCATATAAAACATCGGTCACAACCGATTCTCAAAAAAACATCAACACAGTGGAAAATAACTTACAGGATCCATCATCATCAGAAATTACAGGATTAATATTTACATTTCAAAAGATAGTGATCATTGTTTTTTGTTACTTCGTAAAAGACAATTTATGTGACACCATCTCTCTCTCTACTGCTCTACTGTTCGTCATCTCCTGTAGTGTGAGTACAGATTAAGGGGAGAGTGCTTGGAATACATTCGTGGGGTAAACTCTATATCTTATAGCATTCGACATATGTATAGAAAACCGAAAAAACATATTAGGAGTCATGTTGTCACAACATATAAAATGCACAGTAGACATTAGAAATGGTAAGGGACGAATAGGTGTGGGTATTCCCCATCTTATCTTATAAAATTGGTCTCATTACCGTTGGTGCATTTCAAGGACAACCAAACCTTCTAGAGTATTAGAAATGGGATAGGAGGCGAATGCATGCCATAGGTGGACCACAGCCCATGCACAGTATAAAGTATGGCATAACACTTATAAACACAACATTTAACATTTCTCAAACGAGCATCAAAATAGGGAAAGCAGTAAACAAATTAAGAATTAGAAATTACCCCCACCTCGATAAACTGGTTATCACATGATCTGACAAGTTTTAAGTGTCAAGCCTAAAGCTTGCGATCTAACAGATGGCCTGCAAAAGTACCATGATAGCTTAGATTCTCAAAAGATTAAGAGACAAAAATAAATAAAGAGATAAATGTTTTCGGAGAAGGAACGATCGAGAAGACGGGATGGAAAAGAAAGACTCGAAGATCGAGGATAAAGATAAGAGTATGAAAGGTAAAATCCATAATCTAATATGAAAGAGAGAAGAATTTGGGTCGCAACGAAAAAAGAATGAACCTATTCGGAGTTGAAACGAGCCCAAACGAAGCGTTTTAAGATTGAGGGGTAAAATGGTAATTTTGGTAAAAGGGTTGACTTTGACCGAGACCCCCAACTCCCGACAACTCGACGGAAACAAACGACTCGGACCAACCTGCGAAAAAAACTCACCGGTGTGCACATGACGCGCATGACAGCACCCGACGCGCGCACCGCGCACGCTCGCTCACACCCAGCGCGCACGACCGTGCGCCATCTTCCAATGGCTATGCACAGTTCTCGCACACCCGCATATGACCGCGCCCTTGCGCATGGCCCGGCGCGCACCAGCGCACAAATTGCTCCTACTCCCCCACCAATCCCGTCGACCACCCAGCTCCAGCAACTTTCCGGCGTGAACAACAATTTTTCAGATTTCTCCCCAAAACCCCAAACATACACACACACACACAAACAACCACCACTACCTTCCAAACCCTCTAGCTCCAGCCGGCGACATCTCGTCGCCGACGACACCTGTGCCACCATGGCCGGTGACCTCCCATCACCGTCAATGCTTTACAACACACAAACCCAAGTATGTACAACACACACACAACACACACAAACTCATGTTTTTCCACCAAAACCACACACACACAACTCCGGCAACGCCGCCCCCCGGCGGCGCCACCACCCCCAACCTGTGGTCCTACACTCCGGGATGGCTATCTACCACTCCGGCGAGGAAGACGAGAGAGAGAGAGAGAGCAAGAAACGAGGAGAGAGAAAGGGTGGTTGACTCCAACATAGGTTTTTCCGGCGGTTGACCGGCGATTTACCGGCAATCTAGCCATCGGAATGGAAAAATGAGACCAACACTAGACTCGTCCCAACAAGAGCTATAACTTATGCGAAAACCGTTCGAAACCGAGCAAGTTGACTTTTCCAGCCACCGGCGGCGGCGATCGGAAAAAGAAAGAGAAGAGAGAGAAAACTTACATGATTTTCGATTATGAGCTCGTATGATTTTTCAACTTAAAACCAACCTATATATACTCCTCCGAAAAGACTACTTTCCACCATAAAAAATCTCACATTCTACCCTTCGTATACGTCTCATACACGTCTCGTACGTCATACTTTCTGTTTTTCACTGTTTTCTTCACTACTAGAGCTACGTAACTCCGATTGACCTCCAGTTTGTTTCTATATTCTCATTTTTCCGTTACGAATCTAATTATATAAAAATCTTCTAGGTTCCATATCTAGAAATTATATCCATCTAAAACCGGCATTAGACACGTATCTGAAACGCACATAATTAATTTAAACACTCAAAATTAACACACATAGTAATATTTCAATTAAGGGTTTAATTATTTAATTAACCAATTATGCTTCATTTTTGTCCTGGGTGCTACACATATACAATAGTATAATAATAGTATAATCGAATTCTAATTGTAAATTCTTAATTCTAACAAAAATGCAGCATCAATTCAATGCTATCATTAATCTACGAAGTCATCAATTCTTCATCTCTGCATTAAATCAACAAGAAATTTCCAACAATTAAAATATTCTAACTAAAATACAACATATATATATATAGATTTAACTAAGGACATACCTAGTCTGGAGCCAAGTGGGGCACTGGGCCCCCTGAAATTTTGAAATTTTACTAAGGGCATTTATATAATTTCACAATTTTAATTGAAATATGAAAATAAAATTATTAAAACCCAAACCCAACAATCTTTCCTTGTGTTGGTCCCAAGTGGTTCAAAGGTTTAGAGGGGGGTGAATGAACCTCTATCAATTTTTCTTTTTTAAAAAACTTTTTAAACTATCGGCGTTGTATTATAAAGCAGAATACAACACTCAATGCCAAACACTAAGCTTGGTGATAAGCTTGTTCAACTTACTAATTCAGATTTCTCAAATGTAGTGGAAATAACAAATAGAGTTTCTTTTGAAAAGTTTTCTTTGAAAATATGCTTTTGCCAAACTTTTAATGTAGTATGATCAAAAATATAATGCAACATAGAAATGATAACAGGAGGAAATAAACACAGAAGGTTTATAGTGGTTCGAAGGTGGTGTAACCCTTCTACGTCCACTCTACTCCTACCGCGAGGAAGAACTTCATTAGGTTAGATCAGATTACAAGACTCGACTAAACAATCCACAACCTAAACAAGCTTTCACCTACAAGGATTCTATTTACACACAGATTACACAAATCCTTAGGTTGACCCACACAGGATCCTATCAATGCACATAGAGTTAATGCCTTAACAAATTTAAGACAGAAACTCAGCAAAGATCTAAATCCTATCAACTGTGGACACCACTAAACAACCTAAGCACATAGCACAGAGGATAAACGTATATAGATTTGTCTTCAACTGGTACTTTGAAACAGCCTTGTTGACTTTGGAGCTCTGAAAACTCGAAGGCTTGGCTGTTTCACTGAGAGGTTGAGTGACTGAATACTTGGAGAGAAACATCAGAGATTGCTCTTGCAAAAGTGAGTTTGAGAATCAATATTTTAGTTACTTCTTCAGTCAGCTCTTCCTCTATTTATAAATATAAGGAATGTGCCCGTTGAAGAGAGACACACTTCGTTTGAATTTGAATTCCCTTATTTGTCCTTGGTCTTGCATTCAATGCCTTTGAAAAACTAAGGACAAACTCCTTATCTTATATTGTAGATCATTAAATATGGCAGTCCTCGACTTCAGGTTTGTTGCAGATTGTCGGCCTACGTGTCAGCGAGACACTGGTTTTTCATACAGCTTGATCACTCATTTCTACCGGCTATTTTTGACAAGATGTTATATCGTATAGCAGTGATCTTCCTCATATAGCATGATTGTGCATGTTGTCTTTATTTGCTTCCTGTTTTGAAATGTTGCATTAACTTTCTGTTCTGAATGCGGCGCCATCTTTCTGTTTTGCTCCAGTTTTCTGTTCTGCGCCAACTTTCTGCTCCGCGACTGTAGTGATCTTTCTATTTCTCTTTACTTTCTTTCTAACTGCTTGCTGAATCTTCTGAATACTGTAAGTAGTATCCGATAGAGATTCCTTTACTGAATTTGACTACTATCAATAACCACCTTCTTACTGATTTTCGAGATACTCCATTCTTCAACTCCGATCTTTGACACTTAAGAAAAACTAAGTTTCCACATAAATAGTATGGAAAAATGGCGTACTTTATTTTTATATTACATCACTGTTCTATCTCATCAAATATTCTTTTTTTTCTTATTTTACAACCAATACCAATTTTATAAAGTCTTTCCTTTTATTATCTCTCAATTCATTCAAGGTAAAATATTATCATTATATTATTTCTTTACTTTGTATTTTTTTTATTGTTGTTGATTTATTGTTATCAATGAAACTATTATTGTGCATTGATTACAAAATACGAAAAAAAAGAAAATTATTGTAATCCATGTGTTGAGTTATTTATATTTTTACATCATTGATTTGTCAAATTGAGATGTAACTAATTTACTTTTTTTGGGATATTTCAGTAGTTATTTTGATAAAACATAACATTATGTGTAATAAGACAAAAATGTTTGCTAAAGATATCAATACTAAATTTCCACTGATTATATGATCTACAGTTTCTCTATCCTTGGATAAGATCATGTAATGGTTTTCCAAGTGTTAAGGAATACAAACCTTAGAAGAAATAAGAATACATCTTCTAAGGGTCAGCAAGCTGTAGGGAACAACAAGCTGAAGGAAGTATCTGCATATGAAGTAGATATGATGCTGCAAGAAGGAGACAACGGGTTATAGGAAACAACATGCTGAAAGATTGCACGAATGAAGCAGAAAACTACAAACAGAAACCTACCAGTAGACTATAGGAAATAGAAAGCTAAATGGAGCAGGAAGCTGAAGGCAGTAGAAAGCAGCATCAAGAAGATCATGCAGTAAGAAGAAGAGAAAAGCTAGCTGACATCAAGCAACCGTTGCATGAACTTTAGCCATGGACCCATACCGACTTGACAGGTCAGCAGGAATGTCAGAGAGGTCCAGGAGCAAATGGTAGGTGCATTAAATGCACATGTCAGGAACAACTTAGAAGCATTTAATACGGCCACATAGAAGATCTTGAGAGATCAAAGATCATATTCAAAATGAAGAAGTATTTTCCTTCAACGGATACTTTCTTCCGACAGATATATTCTTAAGATCTATAAATATAAGGTGTGGCTGACTGAAGACATTGCTGAACAGAGTCGAGAGGAAACTCAGATATATTCCAAAGCTTCTCAAGCTTATCCATGTTCAGTCATTCAACCTTCGAGAAACAGTCTACATTTCAGACAATCAAGCCTTCATGTTCAAGACTGACTTCACCGCAACAGTTGAAGATCCCTGTATCTCTTAACCACTGTGCTGTGTTTGCTAGGTTGTTTATGGTGTAACTTAGTTGAGAGGATTATATCCTTGCTAAGTGTGTAGTCTAGAAGTAGGCTACTTGCCCTTTGTGGGATTATACCCTTTGTGGGTTGTGGCCTTGAACTAGAGTCTGGAATTTTAGTAGGCGTAGCTTGTTAAGAAGAGGTTTGTAAAGCGAGGCTTGTAATTCGAACTGACCTAAGAAAGTTTCTCCTTGTGAAGGAGTAGAGTGGACGTAAAAGGCTTACACCATCTTCGAACCACTATACACCTTGTGTGTTTATCTGCTTTGATTTACTTACTGCATTGCATTTACCTTACCATATTTATCTTGCAGTACACATCATAAGCATCGCGCATTAAAGACTTTAAAAAGAGCATGCTTGTAAAAGAAAATTATTTTCCAAAAAGAACTCAATCAAGTTTATTCCGCTGCGTACTGTCTAAAGAGGTCAGGAACCTGATCAAGCATGTTGCCAGGTTACTGATCTAAGTCAGGTTGCTGCATTTTCTCTTGGATCAGGAACCTGCCTTACAGAAAGTTTTAGAGTTTGCAAAAGCGATAGAGATTTATTCACACCCCTTCTGAACCTTTGACAACTTGGGACCAACAAGTGGTATCAGAGCAAGTTGGGTTCAAAGCCATTGTATCAGGCTACCTACCTAGATCCACCCATTTTTTGGATTGAGGAGAACCATTTTTTTTTCATGTGACTAAAATCATCATTTTAATACAAGCATACGTTTCTTATAATCTTATTTTCTCATATTATCCTTGATTTTTTTTTTACAGATTGATTGCATGGCGAATGAAGATAATCCATGACGAAAGCTGAGCCCTCTATTTTTAATTAAAGAGAACAGTTAACTGGTTTCAGGTTCCTATAAAGTTGAAAACAGGACCATCAATTGGATCAGCAAGTAATATCTGATAAGATCAGTCATCAATAAAAGCACAATCTAGCTCCAAGGAGAAAACTACGAAGGTAATGAGAAAATTGTCTAGGCCATACAAAGAAGAAGCAATGACACAACCACAATCAAGATCATTTTAAAGAAAATCAACAAAGAGGAAGATGATATCAAAAGAAGTTTCAGATACCTAGAAGAAGTCAACAAGAAAGATCAACAAAAGTATTGATCTGAGAATAAGAATGCACAATCTAAAGGGGAATACTATACCTCACAGTATGCAAATTCCTACACACATAATTGCTAACTCAAACAGAAGAACATTCTCAGAATTCGTAGGGTCTATCAAGTGGTATCGTAAGAACCAACAAGCTGTACCAAGCTTTTTAGAAGACAAAGATCTCTACAAAAGAAGAATCTACAAGTGGTATCAACAAGAGAAAGCTAACAAGCAGTATCATCTATCTAATTGAGTAAAAATCTCTTGTAAGATCGCATCTTTGATGATCAGGTTGCTAACAAAGCAACTAAAGAGGTTGCTGAAGTGACTAAAGCTATGACTATTAGAGTAATCTGAAGATCACTAAGAAAGCAATACTAGTACGAGTTATCTCTATTCCTAATGAAGCAAGCACTTCAAATAAATAGGTTGCTAAAGGAAATCAAGTCTCTAAGGACATAGCCGTTGTACCTGCTAAGAAAAGAAAAGATGACAATTTCCTAGAAGAATCCAAGAAAGCACATGCCAAGAAACTATAAAGAACACTCTCACATGAACAAGAGCTTAAGATAGCTCTCATGAGTAAAAGAGTATGAGTTCCTTAAGTAAGAGGGAACTTATACAGGTTTTTAAAGCATTGGTTATTTTGCTCATATATTCAACTCTCTGAAACAGGATGCTGCATTCCTATTAGAAACATCTATTTAATAGTATTCAGTCACAATAAGTATGCACAAATTGCTTCAAGTGGTATCAAATACCTGGAAAGCATCTAGAAGAAAGACATTGCAGGAGGAAGTCCAACAAGTAGTATCAAATACTTAGAAAGCATCTAGAAGAAGGACATTGCAGTAGAAAGAATATCAAGTGGTATCACAAGAATAATAGGGTTTCTGACCAACAAGAAATCATATCAAGTGACAAAGTGGTATAAGTGGTATCAAGTGAAGACCTCGGGCAAGGATGTTGTTGAGACAGCTCCTACGGAGGATATAGAAGGGACTATCAAGTGGAATAGTATCACATGAGAGAATCCAACAAGAAATATCAGCATGATTTCAACAAGTCAGTATTCATGACCCAGCATGCTCCTTGCAGAAGAAGTGATGGGTCTCAACGATCTCGATCCAAGAGATATAGCTATGTGCAGAAGATCTAGAGAGATGGCTGTCCATCAAATCAATAAAAGCGAAATCTAACTTTTCAGAAGTTAAAAAGGCGGTTATGAAAGTCTATCCTAGAAGATAATTATATTGTAAAAAGGTCCCTCCACTTTTTGCATATTAACCGTCAGATCATGTGTTTCATCTCCTAATCATCGGATGAAGAAACAACTCGCTTTCACCTATTTATACCTGACACATTCATCATTTTTCCTAAAACACTTTTCATTAAAGCATGAACTCCCATATGCTCTCTATAAAAAGTAAAGACATATCAAGCCATATGGTGATGAAGATTCCAGAAAAATGAGGAAAGAATGATGAACATGGAGAAGAAGAAAAAGAAGACGAGAAGTCTCTGATGACCAAGAAGATGAGGAGGTTTTAAAAAAATGATGAAAAGGTCATCACAAGTGTTGAAACTTATCCTTCAACCCCGCGGCTCTCATTAGAGAGAATGACACCCTCTATGGAATAGATGCTATCAAAAAAGCATTCGAGATACCGGAGATCACTCGTAACTCCCTCTTCAAGATGTTTGAAGATAAAGAAGAGGAGAGAAAGATAAACAAGGTATTCATATGTACCATAGTTTATCTGATACAGGTCTGACTTTCTCAACTCCGAGAAGATATGGGACCGAAGCCCATGAGGAAACCTTCCACATCAAATGATGATGTGGAAGTTAAGGACTAATCTTTGGACAGAGAAGACACCTGTTGCCATTCATGAAGATAAAACTGAAGAATAGCAGGTGTCTCTCAAAGGATGTCAGCAAGCTAGCTGATTGTCCAAAGATGCTGTGTCAATATAATCGAGCTAGTCATTGGGTAAAAAGTTGTGGTGAAGGCGATGCCAGACCAGCAAATCAAAGATCCAGGGTAAAGGTGCCCTGGACATTGACGAAGCTGCTTAGGTAACTGATCATCCACCGATCAGGTACCTTATCTCTTGTCTCATACTTATTGAGGCTGGGTAGCTTATTCCCTTGGTAGGAATAAGAAACAGGATACGCAGAGGGAAGTACGAACAAGTTGTTGTTTTTGTTTTGAGCAGCAATTGTCAGACAAGAGAACCTGATGGCCTACATTAGCATTGTAACTCCACCCCTGAGCAGCAAGCTTGAGAATGATGACAGAAAGGGGGAAGAGAGTTCCAAAGTCAAGAGTCACTGAATAGTCATTGCTGAAGCCTTATTGCAAGGGGGAAGCAGAAGAAAGAGATATGACGATCAGGAGTCACCTACCATCTGGAGCAACAAGCTGCAGCAGCAAGCTGTTCATCCATGAAGATTTGAAGGATGCAGTAAGCTGATGAAAACATGCTGAAAAAGGCATGTAGAGATCAGAGATGGTAGAGGGGGAGAAGAAGAAACCCCTGGTGGAAAAACGTGGAAACAACAAACTGATTGAAACTGAAAAGAAGAAGAAGTAAAGCTAGATGGAGTAGTAGCAGCTTACTTACTTTCGTACTTCAAATATAAGAGCATTTTTTATTTAATAACTCTTGTTCTTATCATGTTCTATCATCATCAAAATAAAGGGGGAAATTATTGGAATATTTCAGTACTTATTTTAATAAAACAGAACAGTATGCGTAATAAGACAAAGAAGTTTGCTAAAGATATCAATACTAAGTTTCCACTGATTACATGATCTACAGTTTCTCTATCCTTGGATAAGATCATGTAATGGTTTTCCAAGTGTTAAGGAATAAGAATACATCTTCTACGGGTCAGCAAGTTGTAGGGAACAACAAGCTAAATGAAGTATCTGCATATGAAGCAGATAGGATGCTGCAAGAAGGAGACAACAAGTTGTAGGAAACAACATGCTGAAAGATTGCACGAAGGAAGTGGAAAGCTACAAACAGAAAACTGCTAAACTACAGGAAACAGAAAGCTAAAGGGAGCAGCAAGCTGAAGGCAGTAAGAAGCAGCATCACGAAGATCATGCAGTAAGAAGAAGAGAAAAGCTAGCTAACATCAAGCAGCCGTTGCATGAACTTCAGCCATGGACCCATACCGACTTGACAGGTCAGCGGAATGTCAGAGAGGTCCAGGAGCAAATGGTAGGCGCATTAAATGTACATGTCAGGAACAACTCAGAAGCATTTAATACGGCCACAGAGAAGATCTTGAGAGATCAAAGCTCATATTCAAAATGGAGAAGTATCTTCCTTCAACGGATACTTTCTTCCGACGGATATATTCTTAAGATCTATAAATAGAAGGTGTTGCTGACTGAAGACATTACTGAATAGAGTCAAGAGAAAACTCAGATATATTCCAAAGCTTCTCAAGCTTATCCATGTTCAGCCACTCAACCTTCGAGAAGCAGTCTACATTTCAAGCAATCGAGCCTTCATGTTCAAGACTAACTTCACCGCAACAGTTGAAGACCCTGTATCTCTTAACCACTGTGTTATGTGCGCTAGGTTGTTTATGGTGTAACTTAGTTGAGAGGATTATATCCTTGCTAAGTGTGTAGTCTAGAAGTAGGCTACTTGCCCTTTGTGGGTTGTGGCCTTGAACTAGAGTCTGGGATTCTAGTATGTGTAATTTGTTAGGAAAATGTTTGAAAAGTGAGGCTTGTAATTCGAACTGACCTAACAAAGTTCTTCCTTGTGAAGGAGTAGAGTGGACATAGAAGGCTTACACCACCTTCGAACCACTATAAACCTTGTGTGTTTATCTGCTTTCATTTACTTACTGCATTGCATTTACTTTACCGTATTTATCTTATAGTACACATCATAAGCATCGCGCATAAAAGACTTTAAAAAGTGCATGCTTGTAAAAGAAAATAGTTTTCCAAAAAGAACTGTATCCAATTTATTCTGCTACGTACTGTGTAAACAGGTCAGGAACTTGATCAAGCATACTGCCAAGTTACTGGTCTAAGTCAGGTTGCTGCATTCTCTCATGGATCAAGAACCTGCATTACAGAAAGTTTTAGAGTTTGCAAAATTGATAGAGGTTCATTCATCACCCTCTGAACCTCTGACCACTTGAGACCAACACTTATCTTGGATGATATTATTTTATATTGTAATATAATGATTTTATTAAAATTGTGACAAATGTATACTCTTAGTTTAAAATTATTATATTGTTTTAGAGTGGTTTTATTGAGGCCGTGTCACGAATTTAGTCACATAACGTGTCTAGCCCGCAACTCACACTTCACAATTTACATATGAATTTGTGATAATGAATTTCAATTGGGAGTAATAAGGATCTGTCCTATGGTAACTACCGTGAGACCATGTCTTATATAAGTTTTTGTGTTTTTGTACTAGTTGAGTTAGACCCCTTTAAGTAGAAATTATGGGTTCGTCACTGGATTTAACCAACAAGGGGGTTGAGGCTAGGGCTGACGAATGAGGACAAAAAAGGTTGTGGTCGTTGTTCAAAGCTTGTTTCCAGTTTTTACCACAAGTGTTTGGTGTCAACTATAGATCGGATGAGCAAGACCGATCTCACAGAGACTAGTGAATTAGAACAATGTTAATTATCTTATTAATTTACCTAACTTTATCTCGGTGACCGAACTAAGAGAATTATCTCAATTATCCTAAATCTAAATCAAATCAACAAAATAAAAGATCAAAGAAACAAGTATAAAAAATATCAATATTCAAACACGAATCCTAAGGCCATGATTTCATTATATTTTAATCAAGTTTACTAATATTCTAGCAAAATCAAACTCAAATCAATTTATCTTATGTGACCAATCACGATTGTAGATTAACCTATCTTTCGAGCTATTTAACCCGTAGATTGATTATTAATGTATGTATCTTTACCTTACAATTAATAACCAACTCCAAAAAACTTCTAAGATAGTAATCTCACCCCAATTACAATCAATCTCAATCTCTTGATCTAGTAATTAACTGACTTATGAATTCTCAAATCTATAATTAGATATCTTCTCTTGATCTCAATCTCATTAATTAAAGCATGCATAAATTTGGCCAGAATTCATACATGGAATAAGCATGAAGAAACATGAATAAGATATAAGGATTTAGAGGAAAGATTAAAACTAGAAATACAACAAAATATCCATAAAACTACTCTCGTGCCATAATATCATAAGATCACTACTAGCCAATGATCACATTCGTAAAGAAAAATATATTACAAGTCAACATGATAAAAACTTAAAATAAAAAAAAACTTAGTGAATTCATGTTTGATTGTTTCCTCTTTCATCCTGAATCTTCAATTCCTTCGTCTCTTGATTGTTCTCAAGATGTATTTCGTTAATATGAGTGCTCGTGTCCCTTGAATGACTTCCTAACACCCTTTTTTAAAGTTGGAAAAGTCAAAATGGGATTTGGATATGAATCCTAGTCGAAAAAGAGTTAAATTCGAGTAGGAAAGCCGCGACCCCACCATTTTAGACCTAGGTTAGCCCGAGTGGACATGAATCTCAACTTCCAGACATGTTTTCGGCCTTTTATGGACTGAATTTCCCTTTGGTTTCTTCATAAATATTGTAGCCCTTCAAGTTTGCAATGTAATAACATTAATTTTAGTCCAATATCAATTTCTTACACCAATTATATCCAAAATATTCAAACCATGTCAAGACGAAAAATGGATGATATTTTGCACAACCTCCACATTCTTGCAATTTTTCGCTCTCTTGGAGATAGACTTACAAAACATGTTGACATAAAAGTTGTCGAACGTCTTCTTAGCTTTCTAACAAGATAAGAATCATCAAATTTAAACTTCTAAAGTTTGAGATATAATGTTTTTCCCCAAATTGTGCAGTTTTTACTTCGTATCTCGACTCTAACTTGGCTTTTCAATCAATTAGTTTTAACTTTGTACTAAAATCTATCATATTCTTCTCAAATCAAGCAAATACGTGAAATCTTAAACATATAATAAAATATATCTACAATATCACGAATGCATATTTTTTAACACATAATAATATGAAATTGATCCCCAAAATGCATAAAATAACGCAAGTTATCAGTTTTGTGATAAAAGGACACTGAGCATGTAGAGGAAGGAGGTTCTCGCACCCTAATTTAATTCATTATTAATAACTTCATTTTGATATCTAGTGACAGAAAATGAGATCATTACTTTTTTCCTAAAATTTTGGATGGAAACAATATGACTTCTCATTCGATGTTTAACTTTTTCTGATACTTGATTTCCGAACTTTGTTCCAATAACACATTTGTGTGATATATCCGCGATATACCCATTTTTCGCAGGGTGCGATATGGATATGGAGGGTAAATATTTTTTTTTTCCAGAATATCCAAGATATATCACGGATGTATCAAAATATCCTGATATTGATATATCCATTTTTCGGAGGGTGTGAATTGTGATATGAATATGAGGCTAAAACATTTTTTTTCCAGAATATCTTGAATGTATTGTGTATTTATCACAAAATATCGATATATTTCTAAAAATCGAGATTTTCCAAAATTTGAATTTATTAGACCTAAACTAAATTGGATTTGAAATTTTATGAAAATTTGTAATGGTACTAGTTCTTTTAAAATAGTGGTACCAATCAAAATGATATTTTCAAGAATCATGTGCTCATTCGTTAGTTATACACTCCCTCAAGTGTCTTATGGAGGTCAAAACACCGACAAAATGATGATTAAGTCAATCCACACTAAAAAAACATACATTTCAGAAGCAAGGTAGAAATAAACAAGTAATAAAAAGAGTTTGAAATAACATCCATATTAGAAATTTTACGGCATTTAAACTCGCATTATACATAATGAAATCATTGGCGAAAAGCAAGAGAAGACATTTGAAATCTAAGCAGCGAAAAACTTCTTACAGGATCCATAAAAATAAATGGTTTAACTTTACAAAACAAGAAATGAACATTGTTTGAAACTCTAAAAGATAGAAAGAATTAAAATCATTTCCCAGATATGGCATCCCTCCCTTTACGCCTTATCATTTCCGTTATTGCCTATAGTATGAATACACATGAGGTGAGTGCCTGGAATACAATCGTAGGGATAATTTCTATAATTAATGTTTATTAAGCAATAGAGATAAATAAGCAATCATAATCACATTAGTTAAGCACAACACATAAACTCGTGGCACGTGGCTATAAATAGGTGTGGGTACTCTCAATCTTATCCTATATAGTGGTTTTTATCTTGTTAATGTAGCTACAGGATCATAATCCTCATTCAATAGTTTGCGGCAGAGCCGCCATAGCATTCGTCATTCGTTCATTTACATGTACATATATATAACACAACATGTAAAACACAACACACATAAGGAAATTAAGCGTAAATTAGCATTTAACGAACATTTCACTAATCATAGATTCACATAGCATTAATTTGTTCAACGGCAATCATGATATTATCCATAGCTTAAGCATTCACATAAAAGCAGAAAGTAATGCATTAGGTTTAGAAGTTACCCTCATCTTGTTCGGTGGGGATTCCTAGAGATACTCTGAATCCTAAATCCTAAATTCTTTCTTTCGCTTCAAAGCCTACACACATAATGGAGGTTTTTAGATTCTCATTACGTTATATATATATAGATGTGCATAGATTATTATAGAAACTCTCTCAACAAAGGAGCGATAGATAGAAAGAAGCGAAATAGAAACTTAAATCGTGTTCGCAAGCTTTAAAGGGATTGATTTGAGCTTAAGCGGAGGAAAACAAGCTTAAAATGGAGTTTTTAAAAGCTTAGGGGCTTTTTCGTAAAATATGGAAATGTTGACTTTCCAATGGTCCTTTTGTAAAAATAGAAAATATTTTGCGTCTGTTTGATATATTTGAAAACATTTGGGGTTAAAACATAATTTTCAAAAGATTGGAGGTTAAAACATAAAGCTCAGAAACTTTTGGGGGTTAAAAAAGGAATTTTTATAAACCTTGAGGACTAAAATGAAATTTTAGAAAGCTTAGGGACTAAAACACAAAATCACTAAAATCCTAGGGTTTGCAAAGAAGTCCTTGGTCTCTATCCTATATATTTTCAGATCGGCCCCTCTCATCCCAAACCCTCCATCCGCCGCCACCCTACACACTGCCCCCACCTCTCTGCACAGCCAGCACACCAGAGCGTTGCCCGCACACGTACACACTCAGCACTACCCGACGGTGGTGCACATACACGTGCACGACGCCGCCACACAACCCAACCCATACACTCACACAACAGACCGATGGCTGTGGAGAAGATCCAAGGCAAGAACTAGAGAGAGAGAAAATGAGAGAGGTAGAAGAGAGAGAAAATAGAGTGGTCGAGATTTCACCACCCTTTTTTGGCGAAATAGGTGCACGGATGGAGATTCTGAGCCCGAATCTGGAATGGGCTCGGTAAAGGCTTCAAAAAAAGGTAGATTTCGATCGGAATTGAGGTGATGGAGACGACGGCGACAGGCCAAAAGAGCAGAAGAGAGAAAGAGAGAGGGAGAGAGAAAGAGAAATTGCTTTTGTCCAAATGATCCAATTCTATCTCTTAGGTGATCCAATTTATCTTTTATATGTATCGTTTTGGGCGACGGGCCCCTAATTGGGCTATCCAGTTTTACGCTAACTATAGGCTTCAACTTACGATATCACCTAAATATATTATAACCTAAGGTTCGATTATAAATTATGATTTAATTCGTTTTGAAATGTACATAATAAAACAAGCAATTATAGGTTAAATTATTTAATTAATTCAATTATGCATCAGTTTATCCTAGGCGTTACAATAGGTTTGATTTTTCATTTCAGAGGCATGTTTGAGTTTTGACTCGACTATCTTTTCTCCCTTCACACTCTCAACTCTCCTTGTAAAAACCCTTTGCATGTGTAATATAATCTTTGTTCTTGGTGATTGTTCTTTAGTAAGTAAATATATTTCAATTTTTTATTTTTAACTTCTTCTTTTGCAAGCCTACATGATAGGCTAAATCAATATATGTTAGATCATAGCTATTGGGTTTGAACATGTCTTCTTTATTACCGTTTTTCCAGAAAGACATTGAGGCGTTTGTGGATTGAAGAGGAATCTAATGTCATTAAGGTTTTATTTCTCAGTAAAATCCTAAGAGTTTAAATGTCTTGTAAAATCGCCTTTAATTTTTATGCATCTTTTTCTCTGAAAATCTTGAACAAATTCAAGAAGAATTTAATAAATGTTACAAAGACAAAAAACTTGATAATGTTTTTTGTTCCTTGGTTCATAAAAACATATATTATAAACCATATTTCAGTTTTAGAAAGAACATATAAATTAATAATAGGGCAAGAACAAAGATTTTTATATCCCCCTAGTACTTCATTTCAAATGGAGAAAAATAATAAAATAATGAATTTTAAAGCTTTTTCAAAAATAATTGAAAATCATACTGTACAGATTAAATAAAACATATAAATGTTTGAATGGACAAATAAAATTATACTAATTTATATCTCAATATCATTGGAGAAGAATTAGTTTCTTTACATAACAAAGTAGAAACAATAATTTCTACTATTAAATAGATAAAACCAGATGTTCATATAAAAAAAAGAAAGAAACAAATATAGTTTCAGTTGCAACTTCGTCTATACAACCACCCAGAAATAAAAGATTTTAAATTAAAATCATCTAAAAATAATTTAGAAAAATTAATTACAGAACTTTCTGAAAAATTTAAGGGTCAAAATATTTCTACTCTGAGTAATGAAGCATGACTCTCTGAACGTTCTAAACTATATAATAAAAAAAAATTGAAATGGGTTGATAGACCTACACAACACAAATATTATTGTAACAATTTTACTTCTATAGATGTTCTTCATGAAGAACAAGATTTTTTCTCTGAAAAAAGTTATAAGGGTAAAAGTATTTATGAATGGAATCTAGATGCATGTGCTGATAAACACATCTATAATTTAGCATTCAGAATGCTTATGTATAGTACTATTTATACAACAGTAGGAAATACTGATAGTAATATTGCTGAAATGATTATAAGAGGTTTTACTGGTCAATTTAAAGGTATGTGGGATAATTATAAAAGATGGAATTTTAAACTCAATAAAAATAGAGAACAATATTCCAGCAGAAAATGTTGTATATACTTTAATTATGACTATTACAGAACATTTTACTGAAAAATTTACAGATAATGGTGAAAATATTCGCACCCTTCTTAGTAATCTAAGGTGTAAAACACTAACGGATTGTCATTGGTATAAAGATACTTTTCTTTCTAGAATATTTGAACTACATGACTGTAATGCTAATTATTAGAAGGCTAAATTTATTGATGGTCTCCCAGGTCTTTTTGCTGAAAGAATTAGAATAATTCTTAGAAAAGATAATCTCTATATTCTTTATGATAATTATACATATGTGAATATTGTACTATAAACGTATTAATACAAATATAAAGAATGTTTATTTAGGTGTAAAGTGAATATGTGTTACTCAGAACCACAATACGATCGGGTTAAAGCCCCGTATTATGATCGGATTAAAGCCCTGTGTCACGATCAGGTTTAAGCCATGTATCACGATCGAGTTAAAGCTCTGATATGATTGTAATGATTAATGATAAGTTGAGTAAATTTCCTAAGTCATATCTATATGATTTTGATCTCATATGTCGGTTTTACACTTTTTACCCTTACGTGTGAAGTTGCTTCCATTGAGTGTATTTCAAACACTCACCCCTCTATGCTATAATGTTTTCAGCACAAATAGTTTAGAGCATGGCACGAGAGCGGTGGATGCTGGTAGCCGATATTCTAAATGTTTACTTCAAAATTATTCTTAATTTTATGTATCTTTATTATTCATAACAGAGTTAATTTTGTAAATAAGTTGCACCTTGGTGAAAATTACCTTTAAAAAAAATGGGGCATTATGCATATGTATTTTTTTTCTATCTTTAATGATTATATACATGTAATTTTATTATAAGCATTGTAAAATTGATATTGTATATTGAACTTAAGATAAAATCTTAAGTGAGTTAATATTTGTTGGGAAAATTCCATGAGAGTTTTGATGAGACAATGTAATATCTGATAGAAAATTAGAGTACCCATTCTCCACATCTTATAGGTGAGCATAGACCTATGAGCTTATGATCATGGATTTATAAATTAAATAGGTCTTAAGAAAAATGCTTGAAAAAAAATTTCAAAGGACACCTATGTTCAAAGGAGAATCGAGCAAATAGAAGATCGGGAAGAAATAAGGAAGGCCAAACAAACGACTAAAATAAGGAAATTACACGAAGACAGGATGCTAACAAGGGAAAGTCAAGACAGGAAACTGACCTACGTCAGGAAGCTAACATTCTAGAAAAAAGTACTAAAGAACAAAGACAGCAAGCTGACAATCTTCGCTCAGCTCATTTATCACAGTACAAGGAATGTGTAATGAATACAGTAAAAGGAAGGTTGCTAACAAAGAGTCGTTGGACAGAAGTTTGAGCCAAACCAATGAGAAGATGCCACCTGGAACTGCGGCTCTGAAAATGGTCTGCAACCAGGGTGTGGCACCATTAATGCGGATTTGAGTAGGACATGCCCTATTCCTACAAGTTGTCAATCACATTAATTGCAAAGATATGGAGGATTATATTTGAACTACAACAGGAACAATGTCTCTCTTCAACGGGCATATTCCAAAAGATCTATAAATAGAAGGAAGGAGAAACCATGAAGAACTGAAGCTCTGAACAAAGAAATCTCCTAAAGCTTTGAAGAACACTACATATTCTCACAAGTCCTTCACTCAAAGCTACCATAGAGCTCAGCCACTCAACCTTCCAGAAGCAATCTACAACAACATCTAAGCTCTCAAAAGATCAAGATTGTTTCACACCAGTTGAAGAAGAACCATTTATTTTCCTTTAACCATTGCGCTGTGTGTGCTAGGTTGTTTTATGGTGTAACTTAGTTGAGAGGATTAGATCCTTGTTAAGTGTGTAGTCTATAGAGATAGATTACTTACCCTTTGTGGGTTATGGCCTTCGACTAGAGTCTGAGATTTTAGTAGGCGTAGTTTGTTAGGAAGAGGTTTGTTAAGCGAGGATTGTAAATCGAACTGACCTAACAAAGATCCTCCTTGTGTTAAGGAGTAGAGTGGACGTAGAAGGATTACACCACCTTTGAACCACTATAAATCTTGTGTGTTTGTATGCTTTAAATTCTCCTACTGCACTATACTTTACTATCTCATATATTCTGTAGCATACATCTTCAGTATCGTGCATAAAAGTTTAACAAAGAGCATACTTCTAAAAAGAAACAGTTTTCCAAAAGTAACTCTATCAAGTTTATTCCGCTGCGTTAAATTCTGATACCGAGTCAGGAACCTGATCAAGCTTTGAGCCAGGTTGCTGATTTGAGATAGCTTACTGCCCTTGGTTAGGAACCTGTTATAATAGAAAAGATTTTTGAAAGAGTTTGCAAAATCGATAGAGGTTCATTCAACCCCCTCTGAACCTCTGAACACTTGGGACCAACAAGTGATATCAGAGCAAGTTGGGTTAAAAGCCGACTTGACTGGTAACTAACCCAGATCCACCTTTTTACATTTGGATTAACCGTTTTTACCTTCTCGAGACCAAAACTCATCTCTTAGCATAAGCATGGACTCCTCACATCATAAGCTACCTATGTTCTCTATAGATGAATATAACGACTGGAGGATATGCTTGCAAGCTCATCTATCAACTATGCACGATGAAATGTGGTTCGTCATCACTGAAGGACCACCAGTGATCTACAAAGAAAATGCTGCATATGTCGAGCAACTCCGTGAATATAGGCGAGCTGAAGAAGCAGCTGAGACAGCAGGCGGTGAAGTGGAAGGCGCAGCTGGTGTTGATGATGACACACTACCAGGTGCAAGACCATAGGAAGCTGCACAAAGACCTAGAAGAGCTCTACCACCAATGGAATATATTTTCAAGGAAAGACATGAGTATACCTTTGAAGATAGAAAGAGATCGAACCGTGACAATGTGGCAAAAAATGTCTTATTTCTCACACTAGATAAAGGAACATTCAGTAAAGTGAAAAAATGCTTGATAACCAAAGAAATATGGGTAATGCTAGGGATGATATGTGAAGGCAATGAACTTGCTCGAGACAACAGGATCTCCAAAGCCATCCAACTATTTAAGCAGTTCAACATGAAGACTGGGAAAATCCTGGAATAGCTCGATTAGAGATTCACAACCATTGTGAATGAGCTTGAATCTTTAGGTAGAACATACACCCAGAAGGAGAAAAACATGAAGGTGCTACGAGCCCTACCTTATGAGTGGCACAACAAGGAGACCGCGATGAGAGTGTCATTAAACCTCAATGCAATGAGTATCTTTGATCTCTTCTCCGATCTAAAATCCTTTGAATATGATATTGAAAGAAGGAAAAATGAGATGGAAGGAACAAATGCAAAGATTGCAGCACTCGTCGCAAGCAGTCAGGCTGCTGTTAACACAAGTAGCAGCAAGCTGAAAGAGAAAAATGAGGAAATACCCACTGAGGATGCAGAAGAAGAAATGACACTCCTACTGAAGAAGTTCCGAAGGTTTATAAAGAATAATCACAAATGGAACAACTTCAAAAGACAGTCACAATCATCAGAAGGAAATCCTCAGGTCAAACCACATCAGCAAACTGACACAGGATCCAATGATCTATGTTACAACTGCAGAAGGCCTAACCACTTCATCAGAAACTACCGTCATCCACAAGTACAGAAGTATACAGAGGAAGAGATGAAAAGGAGAAATGATAAAAAGATAAATGAAAAACAAAAGTTTAAGACACTCCTCACTGAAAATGAAGCACTCAAAGCAACAAACGTCTCCAACACTGTAGACAAAGATGATCTCTCTTCAGAAAACACCTACAACTCCTCATCTGATGAAGAAGCACTGATATGTCTCATGGTCAAGGACTACAAGGACAATGAAGAAGAAGAGGTAACCTCACAATCTCTTGACTCTTCGAATTCTGAAAAGCTTAGCATGATCTAATCATTTAGACAGATCATGAATGACTTTGAGCAAATAAATTTAGCTCATGAAGAACTTAAAGAAGAAAACCGTCTGCTCAAAAGTGAACAGACAGTATTGAAAGAACAGGTTGCTGACTTAGAATATTTCAGTACTCAATATAATGAACTAAGAGTTGAGGCCTCTAAGTTCAAACTGCTAGTCACTAAGCTAGAAACTGAGAAAACTGAGCTTTAAAACACAATTAATGCGTATAGCAAATTAGCAAAGAAAGCACATGAATGTATTCAGAGATCTCAGATCACCAATCAAAGAGTTAGTTTAGGATACTGTGCTAGCTCTTCTCAGAATGGAGCCAGCTCATCCAAAGCTGGAAAGTTTGTTCAAGCTCAAATTTCTTTTGCTCAAGAGCCTACCTTCTTTAATGAAAGTTTGAATAAGAGAAGTATTCTAGATAAAAGGAAGAAAATCCTTCAGCAGGAGGAAAACAGTAAGCCTGCAAGGAATCTTAGAAGGCAGCATAATCAAGATGTTGTCAGAAGGAGAAAAAAACAACAGTTTTCTAAACTAGATCAAGAACCTTGCTCTCTAAGAACCAAGACATTCGTGTCAAGGTTCCACCAAGTCTATACTCAAGAAAGGTATAAAGGAATACTTTTCAGAAATAGAAAGCATTGGACCTGGAGACAACAAGCTCCTAAACAGATCCCTGCCCAGAATTCTTATAGGATATGAACCAACATAGCCTCTGGTAAATTAATTATTATAAGGAAGGTGTGGGTTCCAAAAGACACTAATCCCCTAGGACCTGTACTTGTATGGGTACCTAAAACCGTCTGATGAACTTGCAGGTACAGTTGCCAGGTAGCAGCAGTGATGAATGATATATTGATAGTGGCTGCTCCAGACATATGTCTGGCAACAAAGTTGGATTGAGAGACTTCTAATCATACAAAGGCCCTAAAGTGGTGTTTGGCGATAACTCCAAAGGGCGCACAAAGGGAACATAAAGCTTGATCAAAGGCAACGCAAGTATCAGTGATGTTTCATATGTCAAAGGACTAAAATATAACTTCCTGAGTATCAGTCAATTTTGTGACAAAGGATATTCAGTAGAGTTCAACCTCGAGAAATGTCTGATCAAAGACATCAAAACAAAAGCGGTTAAGCTCACTGGAACCAGGAGAGACAATATCTACCTTGCTGATTGGAACTCAACATTACAACCAACCTGCTTCATTGCAAAAAGCACTCCTGAACTAAGCTGGTTGTGGCACAAGAGGATGAGTCATCTAAATTTCAAGACAATCAACAGACTAGCAAGGAAGAACCTAGTCAGAGGGCTACCAGATGTTGCTTACAAGAAAGAAAGCGTTTGTGGACCATATCAGAAAGGAAAGCAACCTCGAAGCTCATTCGAAGACAAAACTCAAAGATCCTCAAACAGGAAACTGGACCTTCTACATATGGATTTGTTTGGACCAGTGGAGCCTGTCAGTGTTCTGTTGTGATCGTGGATGACTACTTTAGGTTCACTTGGACCATCTTTCTGGCCAAAAATTCTGAAACTCAAACAAGGCTTCCAAAATTCATGAAGAGAGTGCAAAATGAGCAAAACTTGAGCATTGTAAAGATAAGATCGGACAAAGGAACTGAGTTCACAAACAAGTTTATCGAGAATTACTGTTCAGAAAATGGAATTTGTCATGAATACTCTGTAGTAAGAACTCCACAACAGAATGGTGTTGCAGAAAGAAGAAACATGACTCTGAAGAAAGCTGCTAAAACAATGTTGTTGATGCTGGAATACCTAAGATATTTTGGGTTGAGGCAACCAGCACAGCATGTTATACACAGAACAGATGTCTAATCAACAAAGATCACGACAAAACTCCCTACGAAATATGGTATGAGAAGGGACCTAATATCTCATATTTCCACATCTTTGGATGTAGGTGCTATATTCTGAACAATGGAAAAGAATATCTCAAGACCTTCAATGAAAAATCTGACGAAGGAGTATTCTTGGGATACTCCTCAAAAAGCAAGGCTTTAAGATCTTCAACAAAAGAAGCTTGGTCGTTGAAGAATCAATTCATGTTGTATTTGATGAACCATACTGTAATACTACTAAACTAGAGAAACTGATAGAAGACATATCCAAAACAAAGATCAAAGATCAGACAGTAAGATATGTTGATGGAATACCAGCACCCACTGAAGAAGCTACAACAAACCGTTCACAACTTACTGAAACAAGAAATTAAGTGATAATGGAAGTTGATCAGCAAGCCAACAGGAACCTGCAAACAAACAGCAATATAGGACAGGATGTTGTTGAACAATAGAATATCGATTAACAACCTATATTTACCTTTGAACCTGACAGAACGTGGCTCAAAAATCATCCAAGAGAACTTTTGATTGGAGATATCAATGAAGGAGTAAGAACGAGGAGATCAAGACCTCGAGAAATACTGTTCGCATGCTTCATTTCACAAACATAACCTAAGAATGTTGAAAAAGCACTTAAGGACAGTAACTGGATTCAGGCCATACAAGAAGAACTAATTGGCTTTGAGATGAACCAAGTGTGGAACCTAGTTCCAAGGCCTGATCATTAGGGAGTTATTGGAACCAAATGGGTATTCAAGAACAAGCTAAATGAATCTGGTACTGTAGTCAGAAACAAAGCAAGATTGGTTGCAAAAGGATACTACCAGCAGGAAGGAATAGATTTTGATGAAACATTCGCTCCTGTAGCAAGACTTGAAGCAATAAGAATCTTTCTAGCTTATGTTGCTCACAAAAACTTCAAAGTATACCAGATGGATGTGAAAAGTGCATTCTTAAATGGACTCTTATCAGAAGAAGTTTATGCGGAACAACCACCTGACTTTGAAGAAAAAGGAACAGACAAAGTACTAAGATTGAAGAAAGCATTATATGGACTGAAACTAGCACCGAGAGCCTGGTATGATACGCTATCTCTATATCTTTTGAAGAATGGATTTCAGAAAAGAACAGTGGATAAAACTGATACGCCTATCATCTACCATAAGCGTGGCAATAAGTTTAGTTATAATTAGTTTGGGCTTAGGCCTTATTTTATTTAAATATTTATTTCGTTAATCCAATGGGCTTTCAATCATATTAATACAGTGCATAGATTAGGGTGAATCTCACTTTTGGAGATTATTGTTGATCGGCCTTTGGCTTGGACGGGAGATTTCCCGGTTGTGTGGATTGTGGTTGAACTTTGGATGTGTGTTTTGTTAATTGAGATTGTGATCACTTCCTTGTTCTAACAATTTGGTCCGACCCTGCCGCCCTGATTACGACTCGTATGGATGATCGGGTGAGCACGTTAGAAAAGGGAGTGGATGAATTGAAACAAAGCATCCAGGCGTTGAATGCTAATCAATCGACGGTTACTAACACCCTAAAGGAATTGCACGCGATGATGTGGCAATTGATGCACGGGAAGGACACCGTTCCGGAAGGTTCTTCTGCCTCGGATGCCGACGATCGGGGCCCTCATCCGGTCGTTACCCAGCCAGGCGCGTCCTCGGCTAGGTCTTATGCCAAACTAGAGCTTCCTGGATTTTGTGGCCACAATCCTTCGTCATGGATATCGCGAGCTGAGCAATTCTTCAGAATTGATAATATGGCAGAGGACATGAAATTGGAATTGGCCCTTATTGCCATGGAGGGCACCGCCTTGTTTTGGATGCAGTGGCTTATGGGGCGTAATCTGAATATGGGTTGGCGCCGTTTCACCGTGGAATTACTTCGGCACTATGGGGATGACCCCACGGAAAATCCATGTGAAGCCCTTGCTACCACTCGCCAAACCACTTCGATGGATGAGAACGTTGATCAGTTCATTTCTCGGTTGGCATCTGTTCCCTCACTTTCAGATGCCGACGCGTTGGGGTTATTCCTCGCCGGTCTTCGGGAGGATATTCGAGTCCATATCCATTTAAAGGACACCGAGGATATTTGTTCTACTATGCATCTCGCATGGGAGATTGAACGAGAGTTGGCTTCTCCCCATGGCCTTCCTCACGGCCGACCTTCTTCCGGGAGGCCTATTGGCCATTTTGTTGGCCAACAGAATTCTTCACGAACAGCTGGGGGTTATACTCCCAAACCTGCAGGTTCTGGACAATCTAGGGACCCCGGCCCCCTAGATCATCAGGTCCCCCATTACAGTCCAGATCATCGGGGGATTCGTCTTCCTCGGTTCATCAGCCGCCCCACCAGGCCAAAAGTTTATCCAACTCGGAGTACAGGGATCTTCGGGTGAAAGGCTTGTGTTTTCGCTGTCGCGAGCCCTACACCCCACTGCATGTTTTTGAGAATCACTCTCTTCGTATCATGCTACTGCCCGAAGAAGATGACACTGCTCCAGACGAGGACAATTCTCCTCCAATTACGTTGGTTGAGGAGGTTGCCGCTCTACAATCCTTACAGCTTTCAGCTGTATCGGCTCATGGGATTGATGGTCCTCGTACCATGAAGTTATCTGGGAGCATTAACGGTTCCTCGGTGGTGGTGATGATTGATAGTGGAGCCACACATTATTTTATTGCGGAAAGCTCGGTAGCAGCGTTCAATTTACCGGTTGATGCTTCAGCGTCCTTACCTGTGCGTTTGGGGGACGGTTCAGTCACTGATACTACGGGTGTTTGCATGGAGATCCCTCTCACCCTAGATACATCTCGCTTCCTTATACACACGTATGTATTTTGGGTGTCGCATGGCTTGTTGCCCCTGGTGAGGTTCGGGCGAACTGGGCTACTTTCACATTGTCCTTTGACTTTACTGGACAACAAGTGTGTTTATAAGGTGACCCGAGTCTCATCCGGCGTCTAGTGACTGTTGCTACATCTCTCAAGCTAGCAGAGATTGACTATTGTTGGCTACTAGTTCCGATGGAGTGCGCCAGTTCGACGGTGAAGCCCAGCCCACTACATTCTGAAATCCAATAGCTTTTCCTGGGCTGCCTCCAGTTCGGCCGAATGACCATCATATTCCTCTTCAGCCCAGGGCTGCTCCAGTTTCCGTCCGACCATATCGCTATAGTGCTGCACAAAAAACCGAGATAAAGCGTTTGGTGGATGACATGCTTTCTGCGGGTCTCATACAACCTAGCACAGGCCCATATTCTAGTCCAGTCCTTTTTGTCCATAAGAAGGATGGTAGTTGGAGGTTCTGCGTGGACTATCGTGAGCTGAATAAGCGCACCATTCCAGATAAATATCTGATCCCGGTGATCCAAGAGCTCTTGGACGAGTTACACGGGGCCTCTTGGTTTTCTCGTTTGGACTTGAGAGCCGGTTACCATCAGATTCGGGTAGCTCTGGAGGACGTTCCGAAGACGGGGTTCCGTACACATTCCGGCCATTATGAGTTTCTGGTCATGCCCTTCGGTCTTCGAAATGCACCTTCCATATTTCAGGCTATTATAAATGACCTCTTCCGGCCCCTACTTCGAAGGTATGTGTTGGTGTTTTTCGATGATATACTGATTTATAGTCGTGATTGGCAAACACGTTTGCAGCATTTATGGGAGGTTCTCGGTATTCTAGCAGCTGCTTCTTTTGTTGTGAACCCAAAAAAATGCTCTTGGGCTCAACAATCTATTGATTATTTGGGACACGTAGTTTGAGCTAAAGGGGTTACGATGGATCCTTCTAAGGTCCAGGCTGTTATGCAATGGCCGATTCTGAAGTCTGTTAAAGGTGTTCGGGGTTTTTTGGGATTGACAGGCTACTACCGACGGTTTATTCGGGACTATGGCAAGATTGCTTTGCCTCTCACCGTCTTGCTTCGAAAGGAGGCAGAGGTTCAATTTTTTTGGGGGCCGGCAACTCAGGCGACGTTCGAATCTTTACAAGGGGCTATCACTTCAGCCCCTGTGTTGGTTGTTCCAGATTTTTCGGTTCCATTTACCATTGAGTGCGATGCATCTGGGTGTGGGCTCGGGGCAGTGCTTATGCAGCAGTGTCGTCCCGTGGTATACTTCAGTAAGGCATTATCCGGGAGAAATGCTACGAAATCCACGTACGAGAAGGAATTGATGGCATTGGTATTGGCAATTTTGCATTGGCGACCCTATCTTATTGGGCGCAAGTTCGTGATCCGCACAGATCATCATAGCTTGAAGCACTTGTTACAGCAGCCCATTACCTCTTCGGCACAACAGTATTGGGTGGCCAAATTAATTGGGTACGATTTTGACATTGAATTCAAGTCTGGGATTTCGAATGTAGCAGCTGAGTCCCTTTCTCGGCGTAATTCAGAAGCACACTTCGGGGCTATCTCAGTTCCTAGATGGGTAGAGTGGGAAGCACTGCGCCGGGCTGTCCATCACGATGGCTACTATGGTCCCATCGTTCGGGCTCTAGCCAAAGGTGAGGTAGTTGCACAACCGTTCCAATTGGTTAACGGAGTTTTGTACTACAAGGATCGTCTTGCTATTCCTGCGGATTCCGACTAGGCGACATGTATGCTCACAGAATTCCACTCGACCCCGTCCGGGGGTCATACGGGGGCCTATCGTACTTATAAGCGGCTTGCTGCTAATGTGTATTCGCCGGGAATGATGAAGAAATTCACTCGATTTGTGGCTGAATGCCTGGTGTCTTAGCGTAGCAAGGCTGATACGCGATCCCCAGTAGGTCTGTTACAACCGTTACCCATTCCGGATCGAGTTTGGGAGGATATTAGTATGGATTTTATCACGGGTCTTCCTCACTCGCAGTAGTTGGATGTGATTTTTGTGGTAGTTGATCGTTTCTCGAAGGTAACTCATTTTCAGGGGCTCACACACCCCTTCACAACACGCAGTGTAGCGACAGCCTTCGCGCGGGAAGTGGTTCGTTTGCATGGGTTGCCGCGATCGATTGTTTGTGATCGGGACCCTATTTTTCTAAGCACGTTTTGGAAGGAATTGTTAACTGCTACGGGGACTAAGCTTCGGATGAGCTCCTCTTATCACCCCGAGACGGATGGCCAATTGGAAGTTATGAATCGCTGCCTCCAGGCTTATCTCCAATGCTTTGTTGTGGATCAGCCGAAACGATGGGCCATTGGCTTCCGTGGGCGAAATATTGTTTTAACACCAACTTCCATTCTTTAGCCGGTTGTTCTCCTTTTGAGGCTATTTATGGGAGGCCGCCCCCATCTTTATCCCAATTTTTGTCGGGCGAAATTTGGGTGAAGGCGGTGGCAGACGAATTGATAGAGCGTGATGCGATTTTGAAGAATCTAAAATTTCATCTGGAGCGCTCTCAACAGCACATGATGGCGGGGGCTAACAAGCATCGTCGGGATGTTTATTTTGAGGTGGGCGATCATGTTTTTCTCAAATTCAGACCCTACCGTCAGCTTTCACTATTCAAGCGACTCAATGCAAAACTGGCTCCACGTTATTTTGGGCCGAATGAAGTTGCTCAGAGAATCGGACCTGCTGCATATTGGCTTCTGCTGCCCGATGGTGTTCGTCTACACCCTGTGTTCCATGTTTCTCAGCTTAAAGCTAGCGTGGGTGATCATGCAGTTAGTGTTTCGCTTCCGCCAGATTTCATGGATGATTCGGCAGACTTTCAGCCTGCTGCTGCACTACGTTTCAAATCCGTGTGGAGAGGAGATAACCGAGTTTCCCAGGTATTAGTGACGTGGGTCGGCCATCCGGGGGAAGATGCTACTTGGGTTGATGAAGGTCCATTCTAAGCGCAATTTCCAGATTTCTGCCTTGCGGACAAGGCTGATTTTGAGAGGGAGGGAGTTGATACGCTTATCATCTACCATAAGCATGGCAAGAAGTTTAGTTATAATTAGTTTGGGCTTAGGCCTTATTTTATTTAATTATTTATTTGATTAATCCAATGGGCTTTCAATTATATTAATACAGTGCGTAGATTAGGGTGAATCTCACTTTTGGAGATTATTGTTGATCGGTCTTTGGCTTGGACGGGAGATTTCCCGGTTGTGTGGATTGTGGTTGAACTTTGGATGTGTGTTTTGTTAATTGAGATTATGATCACTTCCTTGTTCTAACAAAAACTCTGATCAGGATACTTCATGGGAACATCATACTGCTCGTACAGATCTTTGTTGATGACATCATTTTTAGATCAACAAACAATGAACTCTGTTCCAAGTTCTCCTCACTCATGAAAAATAAATTTGAAATGAGCATGATGGGAGAACTCTGTTTTTTCCTTGGATTACAAGTCAAACAACTTAAGGATGGAACCTTCATCAATCAAGCCAATTAAGTACACCAAGGAACTGATAAAGAAGTTTGGCATGGAAAATGGATCATCAGTAAGTGATATTGCTCCGATCCGACGCTCTTGTTCTCCGATCCAAAAACTCGAAATCTTGAACCCGATGACCTATAAAACAAACACCGAGAGGGATTTCCAGTGATGGGACTCCGACGCTCAAGTCAGAAAAAAAAAGAGAATATTTGCGTGCTTTTTTAGAGCAATTGTACATGTGTGTTTTTAATATATTTGTGCATATGAAAAACAAAATAATGATATAGCAAGTATATATACTCCCTGGAATACGTGGTAGTTAAGATTTGACCCAAAAAATATGGGATATGGGTAACTGGCCCGCTGAAATAGCGGTTAGTTGGACTAAAACTTGTTCGTCACTTTTCAATGTTAATTAGTTCGTCATCATGAATCAGTTCGTCGTCATCCTGAATCAGTTCGTCATCATATATCAGTTCATCATCATGAATCAGTTCGTCATCATAGATCAGTTCGTTGTCATCCTGAATCAGTTGGTCATCATATATTAGTTCATCATCATGAATCAGTTCATCGTCATCCTGAATCAGTTCGTCATCATAGATCAGTTCATCGTCATCATATATCAGTTCATCATCATGAATCAGTTCGTGAATAACGTCGTAGAACAGTTCGTTCATCCTGAAGTAACTTTTGTTCGCTTCTTTAAGTTGTTCACATGCTGACTTTGACTTTAGTTCGGTTTAACGGAAAAAAGCCCGGTTCATTTTAGTTCGACCATATCAAGTACTCCCCCCTTCGAAGTGCATGTTTACACGCACTGGTGCAGTTCACTAAACACTTTTGTCGAACGCCCAACGCTCCTTTTTAAGGTGAACCATCTTCTCAACAGCTTTTGTCCCATGTAAGCGACACGTGGCAAAATGCATTTCCCACTGAGCGTCTCTTCATCTCTCACCGTCTAACGGTTCTTAGTGAAATTTTGTTGTGTCTTTTTTGGAAAACACTACATATTCCCCTTATATGTAACTATTTCTAGAATTTTGAATGTTATCAGAATCTTCAATCTGACGATTGTCACCAGTAATGCATAATCAATATGTTCTTAACATAAAAGTTCGTACTCATAATCCACAAGACTTAAAAGAAATGTAAGTTTACATTAATCAAGACACTCCGAGGGAGTGTTTACATTCCAAGGGAATGTTGCAGTTCGCTTAATCAGGACACTCCGAGGGAGTGTTTCAGTTCGCTTAATCAGGACACTCCGAGGGAGTGTTTACATTCCGAGGGATTGTTTCAGTTTGCTTAATCAGGACATTCTGAGGGAATATTTCAGTTCGCTTAATCGGCAAGCATAACAGCAATCATATGAAATCAAACAAAAAAGAAAAGACACAACAATTTAACGTGATTTAGATAAATTAGCCTACATCCACGGAAAATGAAAATTTCTCATTTTATTCAGGTAAGAGAAATTGTAACCATAACAAATCACAAAGGTATCATAATATATCAAGGAAACTAAATCCAAGTTACATGATTGGGAAGATTGAGATACCTTGAATGAGAGGCATAGTGCACTCAACTGTTAGCATAGTCTGCTGTCGGCAATTCAAAAATTAATATCCTATGAAAGGGCTAAAAATTCTTATAACTACAATAATAGTCTACTTAAAGTGCAGAATCAGAAATGGTTATGATAGAGGGAAATCACATCTTTCAGCCTATACAAAGAAGAATTTCTGAAAAGCCATTTTAATCCTCGTTTTCTTATTTCTAATACATTAAACTCATAAATATTGTTATATAATTCATTAGAGCATATCCAATAGAAATCAAAGAAATCAAACCAATAAAGCGTGTGCATACCAACAAAAAGGAGTTGAAGTGTGAGGGGGTACTCAGTCTCAAATGAAGCCTTCCAACCTTTCCCACCGTAATCAATCATGAAGACACTGTAGAGAAAACATCCCGTCATCGATACCCCTGATCCGACTAACATGTATCCCCCCCGTCCCTTGTGTGACACTCATTCTGCCCTTTTTATTAACACATTACAAAATACAACTATGTATGCATCAGGCACAACAACACATTATTATCTACATTAACAAGATATGTACATGCACTCTCTGGTCCTCAACTTATATAGCATGTTCACAAGTCCAGAGAAGCCCATTAAACATATCAACTGTAAACCAACTTCTGTAAAGCTTAATGCTTCACAACTATAAAGAGTTGATGAAACTTCCAAAACCTCGTAATTATATAATTCTATAACCTCCAAAACTCTTAGACCAGTGAAACCATGTAAAGTGCATCTGTAGGAGGAAATAGGCACACACAAACACACACAGCAGAGTTCCAAGTGTTGAGGACTAAATAGCTAATCGCAATATATCTGTTGTTGGTTAGCGTGATGTACGGACATTATCCAGTAACTCTTCAATAAACTAGTCCTCTTTCCTCAGACATGGATATATAAAAAAAGTAATTTTACTTCTTTTTTCTGCTGACATCTGGTGGACATGATGGATCTGTAGTTGAATGTTAATCAAACTACTCGGAAGTATCTTGAGCTCTATGTAGAGAAAAAGACTGAAAGTTCGAAGGCCAAAGAATTCGAAGCTGAAAGATCTGAAAAAGAGGAAGCAAGAGTATCTGGTGCTGATACTGACAAAACAGAAATGTCTTCTAAGAATCTCTGAAGCCTCCGTCAAATGAGAAAAAGAATGATGAAGAGATGAAGAAAGAGAATTCCGATGCTGCGAATTTGGGCCTTGTAATTGATGAAGACAGGGAAGCTGTCCGTGAGGCTCTTGAGAAGCTCACAGGCATGATGGAGGAGCGGTTGAAGAACAAACCACTTCCCCCACCACCCCCACCCACAACTGTTGATGGTCCTGGCAACTCTAACTCAGAGCAGCCATCTGGGTCAAGGGAAAGAGAATCAGAAGATGATGGGGCTAAGAATGGTGAGTCTATCTATCAAATATGATAGTCTAACCGAATTTCTGTGTTCATGCCATATTTATCCTCTTGAGCACCAGTCACATGCTTCAATTTCTATGTGCAAATTCAGAAGACAAAAATGAAGACGAGAAGACTGCTGAAAGTAAACTTTCAAGTGAGCTTGATAAGACTAGAACAGGTTCACCAGATAGGAATAGAAGACATAAAAAGGGCAGGGATCGCAATCGTGAACTAAGGCGAGAAAAGAAAAGGGAAATTGAAAAAAGTAGCAAGCAAAATACAGTAGTGTGGCACTTCAAGTATTGAATTCAAACCTGTTCGCCCCGGTTCATCATTAATCATTTCGTTATTTCATTTATTTTGATGGGCGAAAACTCGTACTTTATAAATTTCCAACAATATCAATAGAGAGACGCTGGATACACAACCTCCTCTAGGCCAAAACAGCTCCATATCATGAAACCAATAGAATGCCACCAAATATTGTATCAGTTAGTAGATTGTCGAAATTCTTAAATAGCCTTTCAGATTGTAATCCACAATCTCCTGAAAAATTGGTCCTTTCACTTCCAATAAAACTAATCCTTCAGCTTTCATAGATTACGTTCTACCATCCCTCACAGAAATCCTCCGTTCTGCAATTACAAACCATAGGAACCCGAACCAAATAAGCGAGAAGTCAAGATCTAAGCAAACGACCATAGCATGGATCCGAATAAACACAAAATCATCTTGATCCGCAACTCATGCCAAATCAAAATTACTAAAATACAGCAATCAGAAAACTCCCAAAATAAAACCTGATCAAGAATTCGAACAATCGATCATCAAAGTCGCACCGATCAAAAACTCTTTCGAGCAAAGAAGAACAAGAAAAAAAAGAATTATAAAGTCAAGTAAGAGAATCTATAAGCCATGAACGAAATCCTTTAGATGATAAACCTAGATTAGATGTTGTTCTTACAGACGGCGCCAATTGATATTGCTCCGATCCGATGCTCTTGTTCTCCGATCCAAAAACTCGAAATCTTGAACCTGATGACCTGCAAAACAAACATCGGGAGGGATTCCCGGTGATGGGACTCCGACGCTCAAGTCAGAAAAAAGAAGAGAATATTTGTGCGTTTTTTAGAGTAATTGTACGTGTGTGTTTTTAATATATTTGTGCATATGAAAAACAAAAGAATGATATAACAAGTATATATACTCCCTGGAATACGTGGTAGTTAAGATTTGACCCAAACAATATGGGATATGGGTAACTGACCCGCTGAAATAGCGGTCAGTTGAACTAAAACATGTTCGTCACTTTTCAATGTTAATTAGTTCGTCATCATAATTCAGTTCGTCGTCATTCTGAATCTGTTCATCATCATATATCAGTTCGTCATCATGAATCAGCTCGTCATCATAGATCAGTTCGTCGTCATCCTGAATCAGTTCGTCATCATATATCAGTTCGTAATCATGAATCAGTTCGTCATCATGAATCAGTTCGTCATCATAGATCAGTTCGTCGTCATCATATATCAGTTTGTCATCATGAATCAATTCGTCATCATCATGAATTAGTTCGTGAATAACGTCGTAGAATAGTTCGTTCATCCTGAAGTAACTTTTGTTTGCTTCTTTAAGTTGTTCACGCATGGTGACTTTGACTTTAGTTCGGTTTAAGGGAAAAAGCCCGGTTCGTTTTAGTTCGACCATATCAGTAAGTATACCAATGAAGATGGAAAAGATGTGGAAATCACTAAGTATAGAAGACTTATGGGATCCTTACTATATCTCAGAGCAAGCAGACCAGATATAGTATTTGTAGTTGGAGTGTGTGCAAAATTTCAAACAGCTCCTAAGGAATCATATCTTGCAGCAGTAAAGAGGATTATTAAATATCTAAAAGGGACTCAAGATATTGGTTTATGGTATCCCAAAGAAGGAGGATTCAATCTCAAAGGATACTCAAACTCTGATTTCGTAGGTTACAAAATAGACAGGAAGAGCACAAGTGGTACCTGTCAATTTCTTGGATAAAGACTTGTCTCTTGGTTCTGCAAGAAGCAAACATCTATTGCAACATCCACAGCTGAAGCAGAGTATGTAGCTGCAGGAAGCTACTGTGCACAAATCTTATGGATACAACAACAACTGAAAAACTATGGCATAAAGGAAAATGAAACTCTCATCCTTTGTGATAACACTGCAATTGCTATCACTCACAATCTTGACTTTCACTCAGGAATGAAGCATATCGATGAAAGACATCACTTCATCAGAGATCATGTGGAAAAGAAGGACATCACACTAGAGAAAGTACATATAGACCTTCAACTTGCTGATATCTTCACAAAGCCGCTTTGTGAATCAAGGTTTTCTATGCTAAGATTTGAATTGGGAATAATCAAGCTCTGAAGTACAAGGAAGAGAAGAACCCTTAAAGTTAGGGGGAACTTACTGACATCAAGTGTCCTCTACATCTTTCCTTAATATCGTGACAGGTTACTGATCATCAAGAGAAACAGATTCCTACAAACAGTATCCGGTCACAGAAACCTATTGCACAGGAAGTTACAGAACTTACATTACTGACTCAGGTTGCTGAGAAGAGGTTGCTAAGAACAACATTTAATGATCAAAATTTATATATAACTTACAACCTCGTAACATCAACAGTAACCTTGGATAATGATTAAGTGTGGCGACTTGGCAACTGCAATAAATACAAAAACCACCATTTTCAAGAAAAAGAGAGAAAAGCATTTTTTTCTTCTCACACAATCTCAATAATTACAGATCTGCCACTCTGTAATTCAAAATCTCAACCGTTAACCAAAACCGTCCCTTGAAATTCTCAGTCCTATCCATTGATCAGTTTCAAAACATGAAAAGTTTTAAAACCGCCTAAAACAATTGAGTCTCTCTTCATTTATCTCTCTCTCTCTCTCAAACCCTCAAACCTCTTCTGTACTCAAACTCTTCGAAGATCAATCTCAGGATCATCACAAACATCTACCATGGCAACTATAAGAGAAACCAAAGTGATCGAAGGAAGGCTAGTAAATGTCGTTGCATTTCTAGGAAATGAGTCTCCCTACAAAGACAAAACCCTTCTCAACGAAGTCTAGGATCACATCATCAACAGCAGATTAGATGGACTGCTGACTATAACATACACTGGATACTCTGCCCCATCCGTTAAGAAATTCTATGCGTTTTGTTGGGATTTCAATGCTTAGATTTTGATGAGACAAACCAAGCTTATAATAGGAAGTTTTGAGTACCCCATTTTTCACAATGTTTAAGTGAAAACATAGAGTAGATTTGAGTCTTGTGATAGAAGCTGAAAAGTGAAGGTACACATGCATACAAATGCTGCATCGAAAATATAGAACGAAGCTGATGTAAAGAAGCAAATACAGCATACTGCAAGAAAGCAGTCACTGCAATGCAGCATGATAAGGAAGAACGGTATGCAGAGTCGCTGCAAGAAAAAAAGTCCTAGGATACAGCACTGTGAGAAGATACAGCAAAAAGGTCTCTGTTACAGCAGCACTACGAAGAACAATCAGCTGCAAGCAGACCTAGGATACAGCGCTAAAGTACACTGCTCAGACAGCCAAAAGCACCAACGACAAACAACATAAGTATCCGGCTATCTGAAGAAAGGATGAATGCAGTACGAGGAACAAAGACTCATGCAGGAGGAAACAAGAGCCGTTCGAAAGAAGATCAAAGTGGCAGACTCGGAGCCAATGCCAAGACGCCATGCAGACTCACACGCTGCAGAAAGCTGTGACCATCCATCATCACATTAAATGCTCTAGAAAGAGAAATCTAGTCGCATTAAATGCAAGCCATGTTTTTGATCAAGTACACTTTGAAATTCAAAATGAGAAGATATCTCCTTCAACGGATATCTACTCTACAAGTATAAATAGAGGATGAGTAACCCTGGAGTGGGGTACTGGAAAATTGAACAATTGAAACATTTGCAAAACAAACTCTCAAGCTTACAAGCTATATTCTCTCAAGAAGTCTCTCATTTTCCAGTCACTCAACCTCTGAGAAGTGAAGCAAGTTCAAGTCGAAAGATCCTCTAAAGGATTCAAAAGCTCACTTCACCGCACTAGTTGAAGAACAGATCTATATACTTTTAACCTCTGTCCTGTGTGGTTAGGTTGTTTAGGTGCCGAACAGTTGACAGGAGAAATCCTTGTTGTTTGTATAGTTGTCTAGTTTTAGGCAACTTCCCTGTGTTGGTTAGCTTTTAGAGTTCGTAGGAGCTGTATGAACACTGGACTCTAGTAGGTGGTCACTTTGTAAGTTGATAGATTGTTAGGAGGGTCCTGCAAATCAATCTTGCTTAGCAAAGTTCCTGCTCGAGGAGCAGTAGAGTGGACGTAGAAGGTTTACACCACCTTCGAACCACTATAAGCCATAAGCGTTTTATTGCTTTCTTATCTGCGTTTTACATTCATATCTTCATACATCATAAGCATAAAACGTCTTGCAAAAGAGCATACTCGTGAAAATATATAATTTCCGCTGCGTATAAAACTCTAGGTTACAGTGTGCAGCACTGTATCCTAGTGCTGTAAGCAGTAACCGGCTGGCGTTGTAAGTTCGAGTAACTTACAGAACAGTAAGTTTTAACAAGTTTTCAAAATCGACCAAGGTTCATTCACCCCTCTCTGAACCTCGGACACCACTTGGGACCCAACACGTTTGCAATACTATCAAAGGATGAAGAGACAATCACCTTTAAGATGGATAAGGATGATGAAGAAGTCCAAACCCTAACTGCAGAAGACATTGCCAGAACTTTTGGCATCTCTGACTCTGGGATGACATATTCTGACCTTACTACCTACGAGTCTGAATACTTAGAAGAAAGTTGGAATCAGTTGACGAAAACTCCACTGGAAACTTTGGGGAAAAAAAAGTTGAAACCGGCATACGAACTTCTTCATGACATTCTAGTCCACACCACTGAGGGATGATGTGGAAGTTTTGATAAGTGTACAGCAATCAGATTCAGGATGATGATTGCAGTAATTTGTGAAGTAGAAGCCGATTGGGCAGGAATCGTGTTTCGAAGAATTTGGGAGAAAGCCATCAAAACCTCATCAGGCAGAGGATTTGGAATTTTCATTTCCTCAATTCTTTGCTACAAGAACATCCCCCTAGAATGGAGTGTTGCCTATGCACCAGTGTGGTATCTCGGTGTAAAGAAACCTAGAGCAAAGAAAGGAGTCGCTCCACTGAAGAAGCACAAGCAAAAGGAGGCCACTCTCTCCAATATAAGGAAATCTCAAAAAGAAGCTCCCGTACCCAATAAGAAGAAAGCCATCCTCAGACTCCAGGATTCTGATCCTGAAGATGACCATACTGTTCCAGTTGACGCTGTTGTCACAACAACAGTTGAGGAAATAGTTCATGAGGAGGATATGATACTTGACCAAGATCCTCCAACAGTAAACAATGAGCAAGCCAAAGAGAATGTGGAATAGGACATGGACCACATTGTGGAACCCCATGATGAAGGAATGATCAGTTGAAAGGAGATTGACATTCTTAACAGAATAAAAGATTTCATTGAGTCAATCAGTGCTGATGATGCAGTAACGATATTGGATATGACAACAGACTCAATCTTCCAAGGATTCACTCACACTTTCAATGAATGGAGAAGAATGAGACTGAGTCCAGCAAGAAGGCTCGCTGGTTGGGGTGACTGGTTTTAAGTCGAAGACGTAATCCTGTCTTGGATTAGGAATTTTACAAAATATGAAGATAATAGTCTAGCACTTCTACCATACTTCATGCTGGGATTTTTAGTCAAGCATGCTGATGACGTTATCAATCTGATAAAGGAGAGATTGAACCAAATTTCCACCTACTAGTCAAATAAACAAAGAGATGATGGATTAATGAGAGAACAGTCTGCGACAACAGTGGGAGATATCGCACAAACTCCAAGCACCGAGACTGTAAGGATCTCATCTTGTGAAGTTGAACTAGCAAGAGCTCAGTTAGCTACCTATATGGTTGAGAAAGCTAACAGGAGAATGCAGCAACAAGGAATTGAAGTAAGCAAAGACCAACAATTCCTACCACCAAGAGAACTGCAACAAGGAGAATCCAGTTCCACAGCCGTTGAACGAACTGTATCCCCAACATTCATAGGCATCACATATTTCCTTAAGATTAATGCTGAAGAATCTGATGAATAGCTGCTGGACTACTCTGCAACACCCTCCATCACTGATGACCCTGATCATTGTTTTCAAAATGCCGATGAAGCAACCAAGGAGGAAGTTGTAGAGGCGGGACTCCCTATGCTGGAAGAAGCAGCAGCACAGATAGCTGATAAAGACCCTCAGGTAATTACAGAAAGAAATGAAGAAACAGAGGGGGAATCAGCTGAAAGAAATGATGGAAATGAAAAGGTTGCTGAGGAAGAAGCAACTAATGAAGCACCAGTTGTTGAAGCAACCACTGACACAACACATAGCAATGAAATTGGATAGGTTGCTAACAATACAACTGAAGAGGTTGCTGAGGGGATTACAACTGCGCCAACTCTAGCAGTTGAAATCACTAAGGAAGCAACAGTTGAAAGCGAGACGCAGGAGATAGTCGTTTCCCAGGAAGCAAATGCTATCCTTGAATAGGCTGCTAAGAAAAGTAAGAATCAGGCTGCTGACCCAGAGGTCATTGTTGAGATAGCACCTCAAATACAGGCCCCAAATATGGATGCTGTTGAGACAACCCCTACTACAGATTCATATCAAACTACTGAAGAAAATACTGATCAGTCGTTAAAGAACAAAGAACCTGCATCAACATCCGCTCCACCATCAAACAACGATGGAAATGATTCATCAAGTGACACAAATGATGAATCAAGCACTCCCCCGCACAAAGAACCTGGAAAGATTCCTCTTACTCAACAGGAGATGATGAAGTATCTTGTTGCCAAACAAGCACAGATAAAACAGCAAGATAAAGAGGAAGCCAGAAGACATACAAGTCGGGCCCTAGTCGTGACTAGTCTTCAAGACCCTCAACCAGTGGTTGAGATTTATATTGACTCTCAAGAGCTGACACTCAGAAGTGTGATGAATGCAATTCAAGAACTGACAAGAGCTCTTAACAAGCATCTAACTAATCAAGTGGCTGCTGATAATAGTCAGTTTAAATCCTCTCTGGAAAATTTAAAGATGGCAATTGAAGCACTTCCTAGCACTATAAACGACAAGCTCAATAATGAATTCACTGTTCAAACCTTGTCGAGAGCCGCATTCGAAGGAAGACAGAAGACTGCCACCGCTGATTTAAGAACCGGCTTAAAAGAAGTAAAGGACACTCAGGTTGCCCATGGACTTATCCTAAATGATCTCAAATAAAGCAACTCCTCACAGAGCACAGACATTGCTGAGCTGAAAGATGGGTACAAGACCCTTGGAATGCTAGTAGGAGAAATGTGATATATTATGGGGAAAGTTCAGCTGCTGAATCTGCTGACGCCGCTAACCACTAGATTGTTGAGTTTAATGATGCCAAAAAGGGGGAAGGAAAGCGGAAAAATAAAGAAAAAGGGAAAAGAAAGCAGCAAGAGCCTGATAGAGATGTCATTAAATCTCCAACAGGGGAGATTGTTGAGGATGATAAAGAAGAAGATGAGGATCAGATTGCATTGACCAGAAGACAAAAATGAAAGAGACCCAACCCTAAACCTGGTCAGGATGTTGTTTCGAAAAAGAACAAAAAGAATGACGACGATGATGCAGACGCTGGAAACACTACTCAACAAGCAGTGAGCAGAACTGCAACGACTCAAGCTGCTACCCCCATAACAAGGCAAAAAACACAAAGGCTGCAGACTGAAAGTGATAGAAGAAAAGAACAAGGAAAACAACAACAGGTTGTTGTGTACAGAGCACCTGCTGATCAAACAGAACTAGAATCAAACTAGATTTCAAGACTAGGAGTAATTGGCAATGGAGTCTACAACACTGAGAGACACTCTTATCCAGATCAGGAAGCTCTAAATTTTAATAGAGATAATATTCCATCTCTCATCCTGGTTCTACTTGATCAGAAATCAGAAAACATCATTGACCCTGCTTTTTGGGACATGAAAATCTTTGAAAAAGTAACTCTACCCCAGGATAGGAATCCGAAATTTGAGGAAATTCAGAACTTCAAAAGATCAGCCTACATGAGATATTTCAGAGATCTGTGCAAAAGTGGTCACTTCAGAAATTACTCTTCATATGAGAAAACACTGAAAGAATATCAGTATCTGGCTAGAGAAGGGAAGTTACCATGGCAAGTATTGCTGATAGAAAAAGTAAAGAAAGAAGGACAACTCTTCTACTATAAAGACTTTTGGCTGAGATGGATTCAGATTCCTAAAATAGCCAAACAGTTTGAAAAGTCTTATCAGGATTCTATCTTGAACTAGTGGAGAGACACGAAGTATGAGGAAGCAGCAAAACAGCATCAACGAAGAAGCTCAGAAGACACACAGATTCAAATGAAGCTGTTTTAAATAAAATATTTATGTTCACATTTCTCTTGTAAAAGAATCTCTACATTCTTTACTTTGAAATATCATTGAGTCCTCACGTTTGTCAACATCATATTCTCAGAAACCTGAGCTTGCCGTTTTGTTCTCTTTATTTTTGTATGGGTTTTGTCATTATTAAAAAGGGAAAAATTGTTGGGAAATTCCATGAGAGTTTTGATGAGACAATGTAATATCTGATAGAAAATTAGACTACCCATTCTCCACATCTTATAGGTGGAAGAATAGATCTATGAGCTTATGATCATGGATTTATAAATAGGTCTTAAGAAAAATAAAGAAAAACGCTTGAAATAAAATTTCAAATGACACTCATGTTCAAAGGAGAATCTAGCAAACAGAAGATCAGGATGAAACAAGGAAGGCCAAACAAACAACTAAAACAAGGAAATTACACGAAGACAAGATGCTGACAAGGGAAAGTCAAGACAGGAAGCTGACCTACATCAGGAAGCTAAAATCCTAGAAACAAGTACTAAAGAATAAAGACAGCAAGCTGACAATCTTCGCTCAACTCATTTATCACAGTACAAGGAATGTATAATGAATACAGTACGAGGAAGGTTGCTAACAAAGAGTCGTTGGAAAGAAGTTTGAGTCAAACCAATGAGAAGATGCCACCTGGAACTGTGGCTCTGCAAAAGGTCTGCAACCAGGGTGTGGCGCCATTAATGCGGATTTGAGTAAGACATGCCCTATTCCTACAAGTTGTCAATCGCATTAATTGCAAAGATATGGAGGATCATATTTGAACTACAACAGGAACAATGCCTCTCTTCAACGGGCATATTCCAAAAGATCTATAAATAGAAGGAAAGAGAAACCATGAAGAACTGAAGCTCTGAACAAACAAATCTCCTAAAGCTTTGAATAACACTACATATTCTCACAAGTCCTTCACTCAAAGCTACCATAGAGCTCAGCCACTCAATCTTCCAGAAGCAGTCTACAACAGCATCTAAGCTCTCAAAAGATCAAGACTATTTCACACCAGTTGAAGAAAAACTATTTATTTTCCTTTAACCATTGTGCTGTGTGCGCTAAGTTGTTTTATGGTGTAACTTAGTTGAGAGGATTAGATCTTTGCTAAGTGTGTAGTCTATAGAGATAGATTACTTGCCCTTTGTGGGTTGTGGCCTTCGACTAGAGTCTGGGATTCTAGTAGGCGCAGTTTGTTAGGAAGAAGTTTGTTAAGCGAGACTTGTAAATCGAATTAACCTAACAAAGATCCTCCTTGTGTTAAGGAGTAGAGTGGACGTAGAAGGATTACACCACCTTCGAACCACCATAAATCTTGTGTGTTTGTATGCTTTAAATTCTCCTACTGCACTGCACTTTACTGTCTCATATATTCTGTAGCATACATCTTCAGCATCGTGCATAAAAGTTTAACAAAGAGCATACTTCTAAAAAAAACGATTTTCCAAAAGGAACTCTATCAAGTTTATTCCGTTGTGTTACATTCTAATATCGGGTCAGGAACCTGATCAAGCTTTGAGCCAGGTTGCTGATTCGAGACAACTTACTGCCCTTGGTCAGGAACCTGTTATAACAGAAAAGATTTTCGAAAAAATTTGCAAAATCGATAGAGGTTCATTCACCCCCCTCTAAACCTCTGAACACTTGAACACTTGGGACCAACAATATTGATATAAGTTTATTGAAAATGAATAATTTAATAGTTAACAATTTATTTAATTTAGTATTTATTAATATAAAACAAGCTTAAACATAATTTAATTGAGGTTATAGTTTAGAAGAAAACCAAATTAATAAGAAAATGACACATATCTTTACATTATTTTTACTTTAGTATAAGAAAATGGTAAAATGTCCATCGTGGGCAACTCTTAATATGCCCACCGATGATATGCAAGACTATCTTTATCAGTGACAATCACCCAACCCAACCCAAAAATAAAATATTAATGTCTCTCTTCCACCTACACAATCCACAACCCAAACAACTTCCAACATTGTTTTACTTTATTAGTGACACCAACCCAACCCAACCCAATATTTTTTTCTCATGTTTAATTATTGTATATTATTTTGTGAGATTTTTTTATTACATTTAAATATTTAATATATTAATTCCGTAATTATAATAAGAAAATTGTTTTACCATACATTTAAAAATAACATACAAATACAATAATTAAATCAAAATTACAATAATTGAAATACGAAATCGAAAAAAAAAATCAAGTTACAAATAGATGCATACTACAAATAGACAAGAGAGAATAAATTTCGCATTGGTGAGAAAATATGTCAATATTAGACTCTATTTGTAGTGAAAAAAAATTTACATATTTTGATAAATTTTTTTTTATAAAAATTATTTTCAATATCAACACTTTAAATTATATTAAAAAAAAAATCTATCACAACTAATGAAATTATGCCATGTGTCATTTATGGATATAATAACAAGGTTATGACATTGGTCACATCATGACACCAAGCCTCACTTTATATTATTTAATTATTATTATCATTTGGCATTCGGGAGCCTAGCCAACTGTACCACATTTGACATAATAAATAAAAAATTTACCACAAAATATAATAATTGTACCCAAATACCACAATATATAACAAATATACCAAAATACCACAATTTTTTACCCGACTCCATGTGAATAATGAGCTGATGGGATTGAAAAGTACGTGGGGAATTAATTTGGCCCAACTAACAATCAAAACAATCAAATCAAACTTTAATTAAATAAGATAAAAAAATACAACCATGTGACTTAACCCTAGAAATTTTGCCCGTCGCTTTCCCCATTTCGTTTAACAACATTTTTCATTTAATTAACAAAGAGGGAGTGTTGAAACCGCTTATATTTTTCATTTAATTGGTCGCCGCTTACATTTATCTACATTTTTCATTTAATTGGTCGCCGCTTACATTTATCTACATTTTTCATTTAATTGGCCGCCACTTACATTCATCGTTGAAACCACATTTTTTTTAACCACAACATTTTTTAAGGGAGTGTTGAATTTGTGGATAGAAGAAAGGAAATTTTGTGGTTAAAATTTTCATAGAAAGATCGGGCAGATTCGTGGAAAGAAGAACAATCCATGGATTCGAGCGGGTATAACTAGGTTAGGTTCCTAAATCCAATGATTTCGTTGAAGCATGTTTAATTTTGTGGAAATTTCATTGATTGATTGGGTTTGTTTCGTTGAAGCATGTTTAACACCTCATTTTTTGTATGAATTTGGTTATGTTTAATTGATTGGGTTTGATTTATGAATTATTAAACGAAAATTTGGGTTTAAATTGGATTTATGAATTTTTCATGTAATAATGATAAATTGGGTTTGTTTCGTATAGTAAACGAAATTTTGGTTTGATTTATGAATTGTTAAACGAAAATTTGGGTTTAATTTGGATTTATGAATTCTTTGTGTAATAATGATAAATTGGGTTTGTTTCGTATAGTTAAATGAAATTTGGGTTTGATTTATGAATTGTTAAACGAAAATTTGAGTTTAATTTGGAGTTATGATTTTTTCGTTTAACAGTGTAATTGTGTTTGTTTCATATAGTTAAACGAAAATCTGGATTTCTTCGTGTTATGTATAGTTAAACGAGATTTGGCCATAGCATTTATCAATTGTTAAACGAAAATTTGCCGTACAAATAGTAGAACTTATGAATTGTTAAACAAAATTTGGCCATAGCATTTATGAATTGTTAAACGAAAATTTTGTCGTAGAAATAGTAGAACTTATGAATTGTTAAATGAAATTTGGTCATAGCATTTATCAACTGTTAAATGAAAATTTGCCGTAGAAATAATAGAACTTATGAATTGTTAAACGAAATATTGGCGTAGCATATATGAATAGTTAAACGAAATATTGCCTTAGCATTTGTTTATAGTTAAATGAAAAATTGACGTGCCCTTATGAAATTTTAAACGAAAAATAGTCGTAAATTATTTATTAGTTAAACGAAAATTTTCGTATTACTTATGAATAGTTAAAAGAAAAATTGTCGTAGCACTTATGAATAGTTAAACAAAAAATTGTCGTAGCACTTATGCATAGTTAAACGAAAATTTAATTAAACAAATATGAATAGTTAAAAGAAAATATTTGTATAGTTAAACGAAAATATTTGTATTGTTACACGAAAATTGTGTTTTCTTATTTTTTAATGTCTCTTTTTTTTGCCGAAGCTAGTTAATGTTTCTTGTATTGTTAAATTTTCTGTTAATGGTGTTTATTTATTTATTTTTTGTTTGCATTTTTTTGATGTATTTGGGAAGTAATGAATATTATTTTATAAATAAATATATTATAAAATGGCATTATCAAAATAAATCATACCTAGTTATATATGTATTAATTTACACTTCTTGTACATATTTTAGTTGGATCGTGTATGGGTCCAAAGGGATTTTCAGGATCGTAGGGCTTATATTAATGGATACATGCGTCTTAGTATATTCGATGATATAAGGTTCGAGTTGAACAAAGTTGGTATTGACAGTCTGTACCAATTTAGACGATCATGTTTCAGGCATTTTCTTTCTTGGTTTACTGATCACGAGTCAAGCAAGGCCTTTCTCCATATTCTCATGTCTCGTGAGGTGACTCGTATTCACGGCGATGAAGAGTATGAGAGATGGTTTCGCATCGAGCAAGACCGTCTTTGTCGATTCTCAAGGAGAGAGTTCGCTCTCATCACGGGTCTGCATTTTGGTGACTTAGACTTCGATCCCCATGGCTGACATATACCACCTGAAGGTGGAATATACCACAGAGTGGTTGCCGGACGTGCATCTGTGACCATTTTAGATATACGTAACCGATTTGTTGCTAGGGAGTTCCATCTTAGTATCAAGGATTCAATTAAGATTGCTAAGATTCTCATCGTCTACAGTATTCTACTAGGGGTAGATATCGGAAAGTCCAAAGTAAACAAGTGGGTTTCGGTTTTAGTGGAGCATGAGGAGCTCTAGGAGAGCTTTCCATGGGGGAAGTTCTCCTATCTCAACCTGTTGCGACATATGGACAAGCTCCCCACCACTATGCCACCTCCGGGTAACCGACCACCCACTTAACACTTCTACGGTTTCTCGGTTGCTCTACTTGTGAGTACCTTTTAAATAACATGTCTCTAGTGTGTATTAACTTATTCGTAATCTTGAATACTAACATTTTAACTTCATTGTCTAGATATGGGCTTACGAGGCCATTCTCCACACTGGCACAATTTTCGGTCGTCCAATCATGGGTATCCCGTTCTGATTTCCTAGATGTTTGAAGGTGTCTACTAAGAGGGACATAATTGATATCTCTGACATACTTAGCGAACAAGTATCAAATTTTATTTTGTTGTTTTAATATAGCACACCGGATGATTTGAGTCGAAGTAATGTTCCTAACCTTAAATGTTTATCTACTTTGTGTAGGTTGATTGTTTGGAGACTCTTGAGTCGAGTCCCGAGGAGGCACGGCAGATTTATTGCCAGGGAATAGAACAGGACCTCTCATTCGGAGTTCAGCCTCATGGGCCTCACCATGGTGTGAGGGCGCCCGCTGAACCAGGTCCATCGACACGTGATCCCACTACTCAATCCATCCGATCGACTACACGTTAGTCGACACGTATGATGAGCCACCGTAGCACACGTTCGACGATGCGTCTTGCACATATGTTCCTGATGAAATTGTGTTCTGATCTAGCCAGCCTGATGTTCCTGACGAACCAGTATTCTGATCTAGCCAGTCTGATTTTATCCTAGTGCAGGAGCGTACATTACCACTTCACATGCCCGATCAGGATTGTGTATACTAGCATCATTCGCAGACCCAACATGCATCTGATAGCAATGATATGCCTGTAGCGACTCCTAGGATTCCGCATCTGTGTGCACGATTTGTGTCGTCTTCATCGCCCGAAGTACCTCCGGCTGATCCAGGAAGGAGTGATCACCCTAACGTGTATGACTGTCTGTTCGAACGTTTTGAGCGTACGATAGATAATCGGTTTAGTACAATGCAGAATTACTTCGACGGTAGGTTTGACAAGATGGCACAGGTGATTAAGGATGAGGGTGATCGTTTCGAGCGTCAGATTCCCTCACTTATCTGAAACGAGCTTAGATCATATTATGGTACTCAAGATGCGTCGTGGGCTACTTGGCCTGAGGAGAACCAACATCGCTCAACTCCATATGTTTCGCCCTTCGAGCATTTGGATCATCATCCCACTGATGCAGATCATTCTAACCCATATGTTCCGCAGTCCGCCCCTTCTCAATATGCACTTGACCTATATGCTCCACAGTCCACTACTTATCAGCCCGATTATCAGACCACTGTCACGAACCCGATCATAGCTATTTTTCCTTATCAGTGGAGTGATTTTGGATATGATCCATCCTTTGATTCTGGGAGACCATTTGAGATGAATACACCACAGGCATTCACAGGTCAGACGCGAGTAGGTGATCCCGGCTATGTTACAGGCTCGACATCAGGCACAATGGATATACCATACCTGATACGAGTGCCGAAATCCGTCAAGTTCGAATGAGAGATCTGTCTCATTATTGGAGAAGTCCATTCACGAGTGGCAGGCCCTAGAGAAGGAGTGATCATAGCTACGATGATTTTTTAGAATGGATGTCGCTTGGGGACGCTGCTGATCTATAAGTTTTATCTGTCCACAATTTTGTTAATTTATCTGACACTGCTTGTAATATGTTTTTTAAATTCATATAAATGTTTAGGCTTATATATTATTTATCTTATAGGTGCAACGTTGGACTCGGTTATAGAGTTGGCCCTTCATTCTTCCATTGGCGAATGATCCACCATTGAACTTGATAGTGAGGTACCACTCTTTATTTCAGTTACTATATCCTTACGTACCTGAGTGAGCTAAGAAATCATGTACTGAAATTATTAATCTATTTTATATTATAGGTTCTTGACGCATATCTACTGATTCTACAAAGCCATCCAGGAGTATTTAATATGAAAGTTGATCGAGATTTGAAGGGATTTATCCAAATTGTTGACTATATGTTTAAATTAAGTTGAATTTGTATTAAATATAACCGTATTTTACTGATGTTTGTTCAAATTGGTTTTAAACGAATTGACATTGCAGGAAACGTGCAATGATATTTGGAACAGGCAGCGTACGAACGATCTTCTAAATGCACGTTATGCCGAAGATTTTCATGAAGTGTTTGACCCCTTGGAGCTGGATTGACTTGTCCCCTATGTAAATGGTGACAAACTAGGTTGGTTGAATATCAAACCTTGGTGGAAAGACATCCAAAAGGTACGTTTGAAGATAATCTACGACTGTTTCTTCATCCCATACAGAGATATGTCCACATATGTTCCATCTAAATATTTAAACTATTTTTTAATTGTTAATAGGTAGTTTTTATTATAAATTTAGATCATCATTGGGCGGCTGCTGAGCTCCACATCAGATATATGACGTTGACACTGTTCGATAGTTTACGTCATGAGTGGACTCCGGAGGTGGAACAACTTAGGTTTCAACAGACCCTACCCATTAGGCGGATAATACCGCGTTTGCTCGAGCATGTAGGACATTATACCAAGTTAGACCATCATCAATTTACTCCGGCGATGCTTTCTCTCAAGTCTGCGAAGACACGGTTTTGCTATCGGCCAAATCTATCATTCCTTTCCCACATTCGATGCCAAATAAATTGTACATTTTCTTCCGGTATGTTCTATCGAACCATAAACGGAGTAATGTTTCTTCTTCCTTCGCCTGGCTTGACCCTCATTTTGGATTATGTTTTCATCATCGAGCTCGTCATCGAACACTTGATACTCCAAGGATAAAAGTTCGGTACATCTCGACTTATTATGATCGGTTTTGCCACAACGACTACATGCAGCGGGTTTTTGTGATTGTCCGGCATGCTAACCGGTCAAAGGAATACGTCTTAATTTCTGACGACTAGCTTGTTTTGGTTTGTCTGGCGGAATACATCGTTTGTTCTTCACATGATAACTATATAGACCATGAGTTGCTTTTGGGTACACCGTAGTAATAGCATTACCGATACTGATGTGTTGATCGGATATGATGAGTAGTTGATCTGGACATCCAAATGCTTCAAAAACATGTTTCAAAAACCAAGTCCATGACTCATCGTTTTCCATATATCCTATCTCAATTGCTAGAGGAAAGATTTGATCGTTTCCATCTTTCGTCACAGCGATAAATCTGATTCCTTTATATTGTCCTTTCAAGTGACAACCATCCAACACTATCACCGGACCTGACTACCGTAGAAATTTGTGTAAAGATGCACCCAAAGCCAAAAACACATATTTAAATTTTCCATTTTCATGTGTCTCCAATGTTGCTGTATGCGTACCAGGATTTACAGCTTCGAATGTCGACAAGTACAGTGGTAATATTGCAAATGACTGTTTGAGATCTCCGTATGCAACCCTCATCGCATGACATTTCACACTCAATTTGCACCCTGTAACTGAGCTTCAATCCATGATGCTCGTTCATTTCTTCGAGTTCTTTTTTTGAACTGTTTTAATGTAGTACTCACTGATCAAAGAAGATGGAAGTCGACGTTGGGCACTGTTGTTTATCTAAAACGAGCATTCATGTGGCAAGACACTTTTGGTTATTTTCCAAATTCCATATTTCTCCGAGGCGTGGAAGATGAATGGACAGTCACTTAATCTGCATTTTACAAACCATCTGTGTTTGTTAGAATGGTCAACACAGTATTCAACTTGATTCTCCAAATGGTAGAAACCAACTGTGTTTTCTGACTCAGTTTTACTCTCAAACATGGATCCTTTCTGCATATTATGTGTTGACAACTCGTTCTCATCTCCATATGCAATACAGAGTTCCTCAAATGTTGGAATCTCCAGGATAAACCAATTTCATCTTTCAATGTATGTCATAAATTCCTTAAGAGCGATTCATTGGTCTACATCCAAAGCATTCTGATCCTCTTCATCCCACTCAAGGTCATCTTCTACATTGACAAAGGCTGGTGTCGAATCATCTTCCTCATTATTCGAATCTAACACAAGTTAGACTTAAGTTAAAAAAAATTATTTCTCAAATGAAGTAACTTGATTGGGTTTGAAAAATGAAGTACATATTATTACCATTTCGATCATGTCTCTGTTGTAGTCCAAATTCTTGGTCAATTGGAAGTTGTATTTCATTACGTTGTATTTCTTCATGTTGTCTATATGCAGTCGGAGACCTATTCAAGTCGAATATGTCAAGACCCGAAGTCACTGTTACGTAGTCTACACGACCAATTGACGATGGCCAAGATTCCAGCTGAGCACTTGAGGATGTCCCTGTTAGGATGTATACTGTAAGCCTAGCTTTTGTATAAACATCTTTTATTGAATGAGAATCATTTTGGTCATATGTTTGCATTTTATATATGTTTATGCAATGTCCAATTAATTTATATTATAGATAACTTGGTGTGTGGTGCCACACAGAAGATCATGTTATCAGTTTCTTATAAATTGTAAATAGTAGCTCACAACCAAGATGAATTTGGACAAATCATCGGAATGGTTGTAGTGTAGTTTGGTATTAGTCTGTCTTGACTATAAAATTACACTAGTACACTTTGTGTGTATTGAGCAGGACCATTTGAGGTTGTTCGTTTTATACTGACTATATATAATAGAACAAGACCTCTGTTATTATGGATGTGCGTTCTCTTAATCCCTATATAATAACAGTCACGTATACACAATATTTGTTTCTTTAATTTGCCAGTGAGTGAGATTTATTTATTAAATCAATAAACTCGGTGAATTGGGAAACAGTATTGTCTATATGGTGTACTGTTGATTATAGAAGGAATCTGTGTCCTAATTATTTAGGATGATGATGTCCCCTTGAGGAGCTCATAAGGATTTTCATGTAAACCCTGCAGGTGGATTTAATCCGACATGATAATAAAGTTGAGTGGTACTACTCTTGGAATTAGATGTTAATTAATTAAGTTGTCAGTAACTTATTTAATTAACGGACATTCGATATCTTAAACACAGGGAGATAAATGTACACATAATAAGAAGGAGCCCATATTAAATATGGGATTGGGACGGTAGTTCAATAATAATTCTTTAGTGGACTGAATTATTATTGATGGGTTTAAATTATGTGTTCGGGCTGAACACAGGATACTTAAGCCCATCAGGAGGCCCAACCCAATTCCTCCTCTAGGTCTCTGGTGTAGCCTATATATAGCTCTTTTTCTCAGCGCCTCAAAATACAGATCACAGAAAACACGTGATAGTGAGAGAGAGAGCAGAACTGAGATTTCTCGAAGGATCGTTGGCCACGCAACGTTCGAGAAAGGCTGTAGGAATACATCAGAAGATCAAAGAGGTCTAGGGTTATGAAAGATCGATCTTTGGCTCGTTAATCTTCTAGATCGATCAAAAGGTATAATTTTTTTTTCCGCTGCGTTTGTTATATCTAGCATGAAACCGATTAATTAATTGCATAGAGCCGGTGATCCTTCGGTTCCAACAGTCCCAACCTATCTCATATGATCTTCATTCGTTACTCCATACTTTGAATAAAATCCACCACCGTATTTTAGTCCAAAGGGAATGTTTGAAATATCCAATGAATGTGCAAAATAATCATTTGAATTTGTCATATTTGGATTACCTTCTAGCACATTTCTTTCTTCCGAGTACAAGGATACTCCAACATCCATCCTTTTAAGGGAAATAAAAACGATGACAACCTCATTTCCCATGGACAATAATCGATCCAGATCAAAATCATTATTTATTTTCATCTTTTCCAAAAATTCATTTCTGTCTACTAATGCATGGATCAGATATCCCCAAAAATCCATATCAGCATGCACAAGTCCATGAATTGCGTCGAGTAAATCATGATATCCGATTCTTTGAAGGTGAAGCAACTCTTGAAAACCATTTTTGTACTCTAACCCTTCCCAATAGCCTCCAAACCAAACCACTATAGAGATAAAACTCATCTTTTCGTGTCACTATCAGAAAACAAAATACTTGTTAGCTCATCATAATACATTCACAATTAATATAATTAAAGATTATTAAATTGAAAACATGAAATAAATAATTCATGAATAATTATATAAAAACGAACAATATCATCAATTTCAAAATAATATTATAATTAACAATGTTTATACTACCATGAAAATAATTTAAACAGTTAAGTATTATATATAAAATGAAAATATAGATGAATGTTCCATGTCTAATTTTTGTGTAATGTGAGTCAAAATTTTATCATATTCAATTGATATTAGGTCTAAAACAGTGAACAATGATATTAAAGCCTATTTAATGTAATAATCTACAAATAATGCAAGAACACTAAATTTCGTGTAAAATGCAAATCAAAATTTCCTGTAATAACATAAAAATTCCGTTTAAAAAATGAAAATTTCATGTAATAATGTTAAAAATAATACGTGTAAAGATGTACAAAAAATTTCATCTAATAATGTACAATTCTTTTTCGTTTAATGCCTATATATCTTGATTCGATATATAATAATATTAAAAAAATACGTGTAATAATTTAACAGTTAAAAAAGATGCCCGTAGTAATGTAACAAAAATTCGAGTAATAATATAAAATAAAAAACTTTAAATCGTTTAAATATGTTAACAAAATTCGTTTAAATGTGTTAAAAACTATGTTAAAATATGTACAATTCAAGTAACATCATCAATTCGTTTAACTATGTTAAAAGAATATGTTAAAACCATTCGTTCAACAATTCCTATATATATGTTAAAACAATTCGTTTAACAATTCATATATATCTTGATTCCATCTTTTCGTTTAACAGTGTACATTTCATTTTCACTTAACAGTCTTCATTTTATTATCGTTTGACATGTGTACAATTTATTTTCGTTTAACAGTGCACTTTTTTTTTCATTTAAGCCATTATTAAAGCAATATAGGTGATTATTAACAGATTACATTTCATTTAATAATGTTTAAAAAAGACGTGAAATAATGTTAAAAAATGTCGTTTAACAATGCACTTTTTTTTTTTCGTTTAAGCCTTTATTAACAAAAAATCGTGTGATAATGTTAAAAAAATACGTGTAATAATATTAAAAAATTGTTTAACAATGCACAAAATTTTTCGTTTAAGTCCTCATTACATGGATTACATTTTTTTTCGTTTAAGCCTAAACACTAAATTCATGTAATAATGTTTAAAAAATACGTGAAATAATGTTACAAATTTTCGTTTAACAATGCACATTTCTTTTTTCGTTTAAGCCTTTATTAACAAAAATTCATGTGATAATGTCAAAAAAATACGTGTAATAATAAAACAAATTATTTAACAATGCACAATTTTTTTCGTGTATGCCCTTATTACACGGATTACATTTTTTTTCGTTTAAGCCTAAACCCTAAATTCGTGTAATAATGTTTAAAAAATACGAGAAATAATGTTAACAAAAATTCGTTTAAAATGCACATTTTTTTCGTTTGAGCCCTTATTAAATCAATAAACTAATTTTAATAGTTACACGAAAATAATTAACAATAAACTATGAAAATGTTACATACATACATGAATTAAATTACGCAACAATAAATTAGGAGAATATTAGCATAAAATTAGCATTGCATAGCATATAATATACACATTTAAACGAAAATGATATACATACCTGATTGCAAAAAATAATTAACCTCAAGCTCCATGAATCCCCGAATGATATTAGTATAATGAAAAAAATGAAAGTGGAATGCAATTTTATTCGTATATATTGGTGTGATTAAATAGAGGGCCAAACTACCATATATCAAGAAAACTTTAATTAAAGTGTGGGGAATCACTAACATAATCAGACTGAAACAATAACCACAACTGAATCAATGACATAGTCAGCCTTCAATCCCATCAGCTCACTATTCACATGGAAACCAGTCAAAAATTGTGGTATTTTTGTAAGTTTGTTATATTTTGTGTTAGTTTGCTAAGTTCATTATATTAAGTGGTATTATTGTTATTTGTTATGCCAAATATGGTACAGTCAACTATTTCCCCTTTGGCATTTTGTGGTGACATTCAACTGAATATCACCGATAAAGGTAATCTAATGACACATCAACCGTGAACTCATTCCGTCATTAAATGGAAAATGAAATTAATTGGTATACTAGATTTTAACACACCAACCGTGAACACATCTTAACATGCCCACGATGGATAGTGCAACAAGGCTGCTTTAGTATATATTAAAGAATTGTTTTCCATTTAAAATGAGTATGGTTTCCATTTATAAGAGAACACATTCCAACTGAATGCATTCAACTAATTCATGGGTAGTTGTAATTAGAAGTGATGATTGGGTTTGAATTTTTGAGTGTATATTTTGGTTAAAATTATCAGTATTTTCTTGAATGAACTAAAAATATTATTAAGAAAAAGAATAGTGGTATACAGAAGCAAGAGTGAAACGTACAACCTTTAAAAAAGAACCATAGGTGCCAAACCTATATGGGGAAAAAGAGTATCATGCATTAAGAAAATCGATAAAACTCCTGATAAAAAAAGTCAAGGTGAATATAATAAATTAAACAAGTTTGAAGACACCAAAGACTACAACTTATAGTTCACATCCATTTTAAAAAATCTATTTGCCACCTGATTCCCTTTTCGCAAGATATGTGAGAGCCAAAATTCCATCGAGTGCAAGAAGTGACGGCCCGTAACCACCTGTAATGATAAACTCATGGAACGAGCTCCATAAAAGTGGTCAGGATTTAATTTAATTTTTTTTAGTAATTAGTTACACAAGTGATTTGAAGTTTTGAACAAAATACGTAAAAACTAAAAGGGGCTGGTTTAATTTTGTGTTAATCACCACCAGTCACCAGATTAGATGGTTTCAACTAGTCATGCAAAGGTGTTATTTTACCTGTTGGAATTAAACACACAATTCAAAATGGTTTGATATATTCCCTTAGCAGAACATCCAATATTTGACTTTGATGGAGCCAATTTCTGTAAAATATATTAATTGGAGAAGCAACAGAATGTAATCAACTAGGTGGAAATTGATATATATTAATATTCTCTGCATTCATTTTAATTGGTTCCATTTTTTTCCCCTTGAAAGTATAACAATTCTTGCATTAAATTAGAGTTAAAATAATTCAGTTCCATAGTTTTTCACTTTTCTGGAAATGGTCCTATATTATTCTGTTTAATCAATTTCATTCCATAACTCACAAAATTTCTGTATTTTGCTCCAAGTTGGCCCAAAATTCAAAAAGATCTCAACCCATAAGAATTAAATGTTTTGATTATTTCATTAATGCCCTTGTTCTGATGTTCCATAAAACTATTTTTCTGAAATAAAAATAAAAACAACGATATCAGAATTGATCTTATTGGTGATATATTGGGGCTATTCTGTTAGGGTAGTGCAATGAATGTATTGGTACATGAGAGTAATGAGTGTGTACGTATGTTGATTGGGTGGTTGAGTTAGTTTAGATTGAGATTTAGATGTTTTGCAGAACAACATTGATAGGTACGTATTCATCTCACATGTGCAATTTAGTAAACTTACTGCCCACAGATTCCACCAATTCTTTTTAGCACAAAATAAATTATCTTTAATTAAGGTAGCAAGATTACAGTTGCCACTTTTCACTAATTATGGAGAATAATAAGCACTAATATAAAATTTGTCGCCTACTTTTAGTGTTGATATATAAAACACTCAACAATGGGCAAGATCTGTATAACAAAAATAAGAAACAAGAACGCAACTTATAGAAAGCTTAATCTATTATAATGAGATGTTGCAAGTCGAGTCGACGAAAACCCTCTTTTCTTAAGACGAGATACGCCCAGGGTAGTGCTCACTGAATCGTGTATATCATCTCCCAAAGATAAAATGACTTCGTATCCAAAGATAGCAGCACCACAAACCTTGAGAGCTCCGACGAACTTTAGGTGTTAGAAGACTAAGCTTGATGCAGATGGAAAAATCAATGCAAATGTTCGTTTTCGTATGGTGTGTGGTATGAAGTGTGTAAAAACGATGCATGACAACCCCTTTATATAGGTCTCGAACATGGGAGTAACACCTGAGTATTTATGGAAATTTACTGCCCAATAACGAGTCTTTTAATATAAGAAAACGGTCCATTCAAAAATGAAACGCCAATAACAAACACTTGTTGCAACAATAATTGAGATTACAATTAAAGATTATATGGCTGATGAAATAGTATAGTATTAACATAAATATCGAAAGACGTATAATAAGGATATTTTAATGGGAAAATCTTATCGTTCTATTTTTGTAATGTATATATATACACACACATAGAGTATGATTAATCAGGTTTGTTGCCCTACCCACCATGAATATATATTAATGTGTCCATCGTTGATTTATACTAATCCAACAAAATCATTAATTTTTAATAATAACATTTAAAAGGATGTGATCTTTACACATTAGTGATGGACATATTTAAACATGTCTATAGTAGGTAGAAGATCATTATTAATGATTATATTTGTCTATGAAATTCTTTTGGTTATCTTTTTTTTTGTCGGGACTGTTGATGTTTTACGTCATATTCATTTTATTTAAATTTTGATTTAGGTTGAGTTAAATTTATATTTCAAACTAAACCAAAACGTTTAAAACTTGAGTAAGTCTCCGGTGCAACTGGTGTATGAATTTTAGATCCATGCATTCGGGGTGGGTCGGATGGATCCGACCCGAATCCGTGTATTTTCATTTTTTTTTTGCCCTGACTTTCATGTTACATTAGTCATATCTTTATGTTATATTAGTTTTGTTGGTCCCAAGTGGTCAGAGGTTTAGGGGGATGAATGAACCTCTATCAATTTTAAAAATCTTTCTGTTATAACAAGTTTCTGATTCACTGATGAATGCAGTAACCTGTCTCGAATCAGCAACCTGCCCAAAGGCTGACTCAGGTTCCTAACTCAGTATCAGATTGCAGCGGAATAAACTTAGATTGAGTTTCTGTTTTGTAAACCAGTTTCCTTTTCGAATATGATTTTAGTAAATTAAGTCTTTACACAAGATGCTTATGATGTATGCAATAGGATAGATATGACAAGATAAGAGCAATGCAATAAGTAAATGAAAGAATATAAACACTTATGGTTTATAGTGGTTCGAAGGTGGTGTAAGCATTCTACGTCCACTCTACTCCTTCCCAGAAGAGGAACTTCGCTAGGTCAGTTCGAATTACAAGACTAGCTTTACAAACATCTTCCTAACAAGCTATACCTACAAAATCTCAGATTCTTAGGTCACAAACCCACACAGGGTACACAATTCCACAGAGAGCAAGTAGCCTATTTCTAGACTACACACTTAGCAAGAATCCAATCTTATCAACTAAGTTACAACATAAAACAACCTAGCGCACACAACATATTGGTTAAAAGATAAAAGGTTTTCTTCAACTGATGCGAAGCAGACTTCTCTGGAGGCTTCAATGCTATGGTAGACTGGTCCTAGAAGGTTGAGTGGCTGAACATGTATAAGCTTGTAAAGCTTTGGAATATATCTAAGTTTCCTCTCGACTCTGTTCCGCAATGTCTTCAATCAACCACACCTTCTTTTTATAGATCTTGAGAATATATCCGTTGGGGAAGTATCCGTTGAAAGGGAACACTTCTCCATCTTGAATTCAAACTTTGATCTCCAAGATCTTCTTTGTGGCCGCATTAAATGCTTTTAAGTTGTTCCTGACATGTGCATTTAATGCGCCCACCATCTTCATCTGGACCTCTCTGACATTCTTGCTGTCTTGTCAAGTCAGTATGAGTCCTTAGCTGAAGTTCATGCAACGACTACTTGATGTCAGTTAGCTTTGCTCTTCTTCACCCTGCATAATCTTCCTTATGCTGCTTCTTGTTGCCTTTGGCTTGCTGCTTCCTTCAGTTTGCTGCTTCCATCAGCTTGCTGCTTCCTGTAATCTGCTAGCAGCTTTCTACTTCCTTCGTGCAGCTTTCAGCATGTTTTCTACAGCTTGTTGTCTCCTTTTTGCAGCATCCTATCTGCTCCAAATATAGATACTCCCTTCAGCTTGTTGTTTCCTACAGCTTGCTGACTCTTAGAAGATGTGATCCTATTTCTTCTAAGGTTGGTTTTCCTTCCTACTAGGAAAACCATTACATGATCTCTTAACTTAGAGGCATGTAAACAGTATGGAAACTAGGTACTGACATCGCTAAGCAAACTGTTTTTGTCTCATCAATATAACTACTGAAATATCCCAACAAGTTCTATTTTTATTTAATACTTTAACTTAAAAAAAAAACTCTAACTTCGGCACATGAATTTGTACATATATACATTTATGTGGTATTATTATACATTTATGTGATATTAGTCATACTTTTATATCAAGGCAGTTATACCTTTATACATATATAAAGACAACTAGCATAACTAGAAGGTATGACTGACATAAGTAAAAGGTATGGCTAACATAACTAAAATATATGAAAGGTATTAATAGGTGTTTAAAAAAATGTTAAGGTACAATTAAAATCCTTAAAGGTTTGACTAACATAACATAAATGTATGACTTATTATACATAAAGATATGTCTAACATAACATAAAAGTACAGCACCATCGAGCGAGTTTAGGTGGGTTTGGGTGCACCCACCTAAACGCGTGGCCGCGTGTGGAGGTCCATAGACGCACATGGTGGGTCGGTTTGATACGGATTCATGGACCTAAGGTCCATGCAACAGTTGCACAAAAGTTTTTGTGTCAAAAGCTGAATATACCCACCTATTTCACCATAAGTTGCAAGTACACAACCAATTGATTAACATAAAATTCAACCTAACCCTTTTAGTTTTTTGATATTTTGTTCAAATAACTTATGTAAGTAATTACTATAAACAATAAAATTAAATCCTAACCACTTTTATGGAGCTTGTTCCATGGGTTTATCGTAACAGGTGGTTACGGGCCATCATTTCTTGTAATCGATGGAATTTGGCTCTCACATATCTTGCGAAAAGGGAATCAGGTGGCAAATAGATTTTCTAAAGTGGATGTGAACTATAAGTGGTGGTCTTTGGCGTCCTCAAACTTGTTTTATTATATTCACCTTGACTTATTTTATCAAGAGTTTTATTAATTTTCTTAATGCATGGCACTCTTTTTCCCCATATAGATTAGCGTTTGTGGCTATTTTTTAAAGGTTGTAAGTTTTACTCTTGCTTTTGTATAGAGGTGCTCGCAGTTCAAAAAAAAACTGGAATTGGACCGGTTTGAACCAACCGGTCAACGGTTCTCCGAACCGTAGACCCAGTTCAGGTTCTAACCGGAATCGGAAACTGGGGTTCGTCGGTTCGGTTCCGGTTTGCCAAAATCCAAACCGTCGTTTTCTCTATATATTTTTTTAATGCTTGATGCCATGTGTACAACCGAGATTAAAGAGTCGTTTATTGATCAACGACTCAGATTAAAGAGCTGTTGATCATCATAGTCGTTGGAGTGGTGAACCGCCGGTTTGAACCGGCCAATCCTTATTTTTTAATTTTTTTTATTTTCATTCCATATCTATAAATATCCTTATTCCATCCTTTGATTTCTGCACCAATTTGATTCAATCTCTCTCTCTCAATTCTATTATCTCAAGCTCACACTTTCGTTCATCGGACCATTTCGGATGTTTTTGTCGAGTCGCCGGGAGTCGGGGTCCCGGTCAAAGTCAACCTTTTGATCAAAATTACCAAAATATCCCTCAATCTTAAAACGCTTCGTTCGAGCTCGTTTCAACTTCGATCGAGCTCATTCTTTTTCCGTTGCGATCCAAATTCCATCATCTTTCATCTCAGCCTTATAAACTGATCTTTCCCTATTGTTTCTTCAACCTCAATCTTTAGGTCTTCCGTTCCGACTCATCTCTAACGATCGTATCTTCTCCGTTACCGTCTAAACCTTTAATTATACATACTTAGGATCTAAGAAACGTTATAACCTGTGTAGGCTATCAGTTGGAAGGAGCTTGTGATACTTGACACTTATTACTCGCTACTCACGTGGTAACCACCGAACAAGGTGGGGGTAATTTCTAAATCTTTATATGTTTACGGTTTTCCCTATCTGATGCATGTTTTGTGGAATACTAAAAGATGTGTCATATTATGCTGTGAAAGAACTAAGGTCTACATTCATGTCTCTTACCTTCTTTCTTCTATAATAAACTGTCTCTTACCTCATTTCTATAAACTGTCTCTTACCCCATTTCTTCGATAAATTGTCTTTTACCTCATTTCTTCTATAAACTGTCTCTTACCTCCTTTCTTCTCTAACAACTATCTCTTACCACCTTTCTTCATGCATGTAGGGTAAGACGGGTTACACCCGCACCTATTGGTAATTATGCGTTGTGACTAATTGTTGAACTCATATATGTGATATTTATTTAAATTGTTTAACATTTGATAAGACTTCGAGTTTATCCCCACGAGTGTATTCAACGCACTCACCCCTATTCTGTAATTCACATTACAGGAGATGGCGTGCATGTAGAGCTATAGAGAGAGATGGTGCCATATCTTGATATTTCTACGTTGTCTTTTATTACATAACAATGAAACAACATTTTAACTAACTTTGTATCTTCTGATGACGATGGATCTTGTAAAAGCTTAAGTTCCGCTGCTATGTTTTAAATGATTTATATATAAAATTCCTATGTTATATTTTCCAAAGGTTTCTGTTTTATTTCATGCACGTCTTTTCCCCTTCTTTCTTCATGCCCACAAAGAAAAAACTCTAATATTTTAAGAAAGAAAATGGGGCGTGACAGTAGTGATATTTGGAAGGATCCTTATAAAATGCATGATTATATGGGTATTACTTGTCATTGGATAGATGATGCATGAAATATTCAAAAACGTTTAATTGCATATATTGATTTTGATGACACACATTCGGCTTTAAACATTATACAAAAAATTAGACATATTTTAAATGATTATGGTATATTAAGAAAAATATTTTCCATGGGATTTGATAATGCTAGTGATAATACGGCTAGTTTACCTTACTTGATTGATTTTTGTCGACCTCCGATTGGAGGAAATTGTTTTCATATTCGTTGTATGTGTCATTGTTTAAATTTATATGTTCAAGATGGACTAAAATCATTAGATAAATATATTAAACATATTAAAGATGTAATTTATGAAATTGATTACTCTACGGTCTATCATAAAAAATGGGCTAGGTTTTGTAAGAAAAATGGTTTGGAAGTTAAAAAATTTATAGTCAATGTTAAACATCGTTGGAATTCTACATATTACATGCTTCAAGATTCTTATGTGTATAGACAAATGCTTTGTGAATTTTATTTAGAAAATCCAGATGATAAAGTTGTTTTATTTGAAAATTCATGGGATACATTGTATGAAAATTGCTCTTATTTTTTAAGAGGGAACTAGAGAATTAAGTGGTTGTTATTATCCTACTTCTCCTATAGCTATAGATCATTGTATGAAAATTTCTCTTATTTTAAATGAATATTCAACATGTGATATTTTAGGTGGCACATGCTTAGTAATGAAAACTAAATGGTTAAAATATTTTCATGAAATACCCGATATATTTTTATGTGCTAAGTTATTAGATCCTAGGCTTAGAGAAGATGGTTTAGAAGAATTGCTAAATATATATTAGGGTAAATTACATAATGATTGCCAAACTATGGTCACTTTTCCACTTTTTTACCCGAACATTCAAAGTTTACTGTAAAATAACTCAACTTTATTTTTCTTACCAAACAATAGCCAGAACTTTCAAAAATTACTGTAAAATTACTCCGGCGGAATATTCCGAGAATATTCCGTTCGACCTTTCAAAAATTACTGTACAATAGCTGAACTTTATTTTTTTTTATACCAAATAATAGCTGAACTTTTTTTTAATAACTAATTAATTAAATTAACTAATTAGAAATAACAATATTATTAATAACTATAAAAATAATTAGAATAACTAACAAACAATAAAAATAATATTAATAAGTCTAAAAACAATCATAATGTTGTTTAGTATACTAACAATTTTTATTAAAATACCTAAAACAATAATATTTTATTAATAACAAAAATAATAATTTATAAAAAAACAGGTCAACAACATCAACAACAATAATAATAATAAATAAATATTATTAAAATAATAATAATAATAATAATAATTATTATTATTATTATTATTATTATTGAATGTTATTATTATTTTAATAATAATTATTTATTATTATTGATGTTGTTGATGTTGTTGACTTGTTGTATGTAAATTATTATTTTTATTATTATTATTAGTATTATTGTTGTTGTAATTCATATTTTAGGTATTTTAATAAATATTTTTAGTATTCTTAATTTTATTATTACTATTGGTAATATTATTGTTGGTAATTAATTTTTGTTCTTATAATTTTTGTTATTATGATTGTTTTTAGACTTATTAATATTATTTTTATTGTTTGTTAGTTATTCTAATTATTTTTATAGTTATTAATAATATTGTTATTTCTAATTAGTTAATTTAATTAATTAGTTATTAAAAAAAAGTTCAGCTATTATTTGGTATAAAAAAAAATAAAGTTCAGCTATTGTACAGTAATTTTTGAAAGGTCGAACGGAATATTCTCGGAATATTCTGCCGGAGTAATTTTACAGTAATTTTTGAAAGTTCTGGCTATTGTTTGGTAAGAAAAATAAAGTTGAGTTATTTTACAGTAAACTTTGAAAGTTCGGGTAAAAAAGTGAAAAAGTGACCATAGTTTGGCAATCATTTTGTAATTTACCCTATATATTATAATGCATTGTTCCCAAATATGATATTAAGATATTATGATTTATGTGATTATATTCCTAACCCTAGTGAAGTTGTAGGTAGAACTAAGAAAAATTTATACTATTTGTTTAAAGATAATAAACAAATGTTAGGTGATTCTAGTAATGATATAAGTGATCAAAATGTAGGAGGTAGTAGTCAATCGACACAATCATCTAGTTTTCATGCGGCTCCGACACTTAGTAAATCTTACAATTTTTATGATATTAGAACACAAAAACGAGCTAGAGGTAGTAACCCTTGTCAAGAATTAGATAATTATTTAGGTCACATTTGAACACATTATATTTAAAAATCCTATAGATTTATTGAAGTGGTGGTTAAGAAGGACCACCACTTATTCTATTCTAACGATTATTGCTAAGGAAATTTTTACAAGTCCCGCCTCCACCGTTGCGGTCGAACATGTTTTTACAAAAGGAGGACACATGTTGAATCCAAGATCCAAATTAATGAAAGAGAATGTACAAAACATTACTCTCCTTGAAGATTGGGTGAGAACAAACAACTGTCAACAACATCTCGATCTCTTGTATTTAGACAATGATGGAGATGACACGTATGGATATGATTCAAACACGTCCTCCTCCGCCGGAACCAATTAATGAAGGTAAGTTTAGGTGAGTTAGAGAACTACGTGAGCTTTGATTCCTTCATTTTGACAAGGATACGTAGGCAATTTCATTCTAAGTTTGGAAGTAACACACTTTCAATCTTAGAATGAAACTCAAGCTCTTTCAATTTTTTTTCCTCTTCTTCAATTTATTTTATACAAAGATGAAAAAGTTGTAATATTTTAACTTCAAGTCTTCAATATTGTAGTATGATTCATCATTCATGATTGTAATATATTGAGTTGTAATATATGACTTTGAACAAATGTTGTACTTGTATTTCTAAATTTCTAATGTTTTATTATAATTTTTGAATTGATTGTATTTTATTAATTTTCAGTCATTTTACTTTGTTAAAAGTCTTAAAAATTTTATAAGAAATCTAAAGATTAAAATTATGAACTATTAAATAATTATTTACAAAAATTCCAAAAAAACAAATCGAAATCGAACCGGCAGTTCCGAATCGGAACTGAAACCAAGACCCCCACAGTTCGGTTCCGGTTCACCTCCCTGCTGTTCGCCAAACCGCTAGTTCGGAATCGTGAACCGGTGTTTCCAGAACCGTGAGCACCATTACTTTTGTATACCACTTTTCTTTTTCTTAATAATATTTTTAGTTCATTCAAGAAAATACTGATCATTTTAACTAAAATATACACTAAAAATTCAAACCTAAATCATCACTTCTAATTACAAGTACCCATGAATTAGTTGAATGCATTGAGTTGGATTGTGTTCTCTTATAATATGAAAAACCATACTCATTTTAAATGGAAAACAATTCTTTGATATATACTAAAGCAATCTTGTTACACCATCCATCGTGGGCATGTTAAGATGTGTTCACGGTTGATGTGTCAAAATCTAGTATACCAATTAATTTTATTTTCCTTATAATGACGGGACGAGTTCACGATTGATGTGTTCACGGTTGATGTGTCATTAGGCTGCCTTTATCGGTGACATTCAGATGAATGTCACCACAAAATGCCAAATGATTATAATAATTAAATAATATAAAGTGAGGTTTGGTGTCATGATGTGACCAATGTCACAAAACCTTACTATTATATCTATAAATGACACATGACATGATTTCTTTAGTTGTGATAGATTTTTTTTGGATATAATTTAAAATGTTGATATTGATAATAATTTTTATAAATAAAAATGAAAAAAATTATCAAAATTCATAATTTTTTTTCTCTACAAATAGAATCCAATATTGACATATTTTCTCACCAATGTGAAATTTATTCTCTCTTGTCTATTTATAGTATGCATCTATTTGTAACTTGATTTTTTTTTCGATTTCGTATTTTAATTATTGTGATTTTGATTTAGTTATTATGTTTGTATGTTATTTTTAAATTTATGGTAAAATAATTTTTTATTATAATTACGGAATTAATATATCAAATATTTAAATGTAATAAAAAAATCTCACAAAATAATATACAATTATTAAAAATGAGAAAAAAAATATTGGGTTGGGTTAGATTGGTGTCACTGATAAAGTATAAAAATGTTGGAAGTGGATTAGGTTGTGGATTGTATAGGTGGAAGAGAGAGAAATTAATATTTTATTTTTGGGTTGGGTTGGTTGAGTGTCACTGATAAAGACAGTCTTACATATCATCAGGGGACATATTAAAGTAAAAATCATCAGGTGTAAGAGTTGTCCACGGTGGATATTTTACCATTTTCTTATATTAAAGTAAAAATCATGTAAGAATATGTGTCATTCTCTTATTAATTTTATAACACCCAGAAAAAAAAGGATTAATAAGGATAGATACTTTTCTTTATCATAACTCAAGATTATTAAATGTTTATGTGATATGAATGATGAATCATCCCCTCTTCTCCATGGCTTGACAACACATCTATGCTAAAAGTTTGCCACCACATCTATACTTAGGACACCTAAACCAAAGTCAACTTGCATTTATCAATTATGTTAACGAAGGCAAGGAAATTGGAGATGGAAAAAAATAAAAAGAAAATGACAACAAGCATCTCTCTTTCTCCCATCTCTCAACCATCGCCTCTCCAACCGTCACCAACCACTACCATCTTGCCGCTGCCGACCGTTACTTTTCCGGCAAGAAGATTCGGATTAAAAGGTAGAACTCAACAACCCCGACGTGAGTACGGACTTGGTTCGGCCTCCAATGCCACCATCACCGCGCACGGGCGACGTAAAGGGGGCTGCCGTTTTTCTCCTAAACTTGTAGCAAATTACCTTCGAGACGTTATTTGATCGAGGTGGGGGTAAATTCTTGTTTCTACATTTAAGTTTCCAAATGAATAAGATATGAAGTAATGTGTTTATGTGGACATATGTGATTTATTACGGGATGTGAATGAAACGTGAAAGTATATGTTACGTGAAAACGTATATGATTGTTCTATAAACGTTGTTTCAAATGCCTTATTATGTGACGAAATCCAAGATGTGTTATATGTAAAGTATATGAAAGTGCTTGTGTTATTGAAATGTTTGTTTTGAAAGCGGCTAATGAACCGCACGGCTAAAAGAACCATATCAAAGTGGCTAATGAACCACATATTACTTAGCGGCTAAGGAACCGCATGATTAAAAGAACTGTATCAAAGTGGTTAATGAACCACATGTAGTGGCTAATGAACCGCGCGGCTAAAAGAACCGCAACAAAGTGGCTAAAGAACCACATTTATGTGTTTAATGTCTTGAATGTTTATGTTTTTATTATGTCTATCTATCCACGAATCCCACCCCACTGAGTGTCTTTATGCACTCACCCCTTTTATGTCAAAAAAATGTTTTCAGCTTGAAGAATCTTTGAGCGAGGTGCGTGAGCGGTGGATGCTGGTAGCCAGTTTTTTTTTTTTAAGAATGCGGGAAAATCACATTTTATTTCATGTATTTTAGAAATGTTCCTGATTTTAATTATCATGAAATGGTGAATTTTGTACGTAATGCCTTAGTCAAAAATTTCCTTTATAGAAAAGAAACGGGGCGTTACAAATTTGGTTTCCTTCTAAACTATAACCTCAATTAAATTATGTTTAAGCTTATTTTATATCAATAAATGCTAAATTAAATAAATTGTTAACTATTAAATTATTTATTTTCAATAAAATTATATCAATATTAACTCACTCACGATTTTAACTTCAGTACAATATACAATATCAATTTTAAATGCTTATAATAAAATTACATGTATATAATCATTAAAGATAGAACAAAAATATGCATTTGTAACGCCCCATTTTTTTAAGGTAATTTTCACCAAGGTGCTACTTACGTACAAAATTCACTCTTTTAAGAATAATAAAGATACGTAAAATTAAGAATAATTGTGAAATATAAATTTCTGAAATTTATAAAATAAAATTCTTTAAAGAAAGTCCTTTACAACCTTTAGAATATCGGCTATCAGCATCCACCACTCATGTACCATGCTCTAAACTCTTTGTGCTGAAAACATTTTAACATAGAGGGGTGAGTGTTTAAAATACACTCAGTGCAAGCAACTTCGCACGTAAGGGGAAAAAGTCCAGAACCCACATATAAGATCAAAATCATATAGATATCACTTAGGAAATTTACTCAACTTATCATTAATTATTACAATCATGTTGGGGCTTTATCCCAATCGTAACACAGGGCTTAAACCTGATCGTGACACAGGGCTTTAACTTGATCGTAACATGGATCTTTAACCAAGTTGTATTATGGTTCTGGGTCACCATATCTTGCATGCGCATACACACATATATTCACTTTACACTTAAATAAACATTCTTCATATTTTTATTAATAAGCTCATAGTACAATGTTCACATTTCAGTAATAATCACATGCGCATCTAATAAGAGCACTCTCATTTCACATATTTATTAAAGATCACAGAATACGAAAGTTATAATGCAAATTTATGAAGTTACCCCCACCTTAAAGGGTGTAATAAATGTATATTCATAAGTTGTCGAGCAGTCTAGATAGTTCATAATTCCTATAATAAAATAACTTATGAATCAAATCACATGTCTTAGCTGACCACAACATGACTGACTAACATCTTGAATGATAATAAGTATAAGTATATGTTAGTAAATTTATGTTTAGATTTTGATGAGACAAAACAGTATTGTAATAGGAATTTAGAGTACCCCATTTTTCTATATTGTTTCAGTGGAAACTCAAATTAGTTTTGGAGTCTTAATAATCTAAGTTGAAGTATGGAGGAACTCAGAAATCAATAAGAAAAAGGTTCCTTGTAGCAATTGGATACAACAGAAAAATCCTATCGGATACTGTATACAGTAAGCAATAGATACAACAAGCAGCAAGTAGGAATGTAGTCAGACGAATAGAAAGTTTCATTGCAATTGCAGTAAGGTATAACAATGTTGTACGAGTAAGATCACTGCTATACGAGTATACATCTTGTCAAATATAGCTAGTATAGATAAGTGAATAAAATGTACGAAGAACCAGTGTCCCGCCAACACGTGCACCGACAGACTGCAACAATCTTGAAGCACAGAACAACCATATTAAATGAGCTGTAAAATAAGACAAGGAAGTCATTCCCATACTATTAGAGACATTGAATGCAAGATCAAGAACAATTAAGGGAAATTCAAATTCAAACGAAGTGTGTCTCTCTTCAACGGATAAATTTCTTACATCTATAAATAGAGGAAGAGTTGACTAAAGAAAGTGTTGAAAGACTGATACTAAAAATTCACTCACGCAAGAGCAAGTACTCAAGCATCTTACTCTCTAAGTTTTCAGTCACTCAACCTTTCAGTGAAGCAGGCAAACCTTTGAGTCTTCAAACTCCAAAGTTATCAAGGTTGCTTTAAGCATCAATTGAAGAAAAATCTTATATACTTTTAACTTTTATGATGTGTACTTAGGTTGTTTTAGTGGTGTCCTCAGTTGATAGAATTTAGATCCTTGCTGAGTATTTGTCTTAAGTTGTTAAGGCAGTAGCTCTTTGTGAGATAATTGGATCCTGTGTGGGTCAACTTGTGGATTCGAACAACCTGTGTGGAAGCTGAATTCTTGTAGGTGAAAACCTTGTTTGGGTGATAGATTGTTAGGATGAGTCTTGTAATTCAATCTTACATAACAAAGTTCCTCCTCGAAGTAGGAGTAGAGTGGACGTAGAAGGATTACACAACTTTCGAACCACTATAAACCCTCTGTGTTTATTTTATGTTCTTACCATATCTGTGCTGCATCTTAGATCTTATCATCTTGCACTCAAGCATGGAAAAAAGCATATTTGAGAAAACGTTTTTCAAAAGAAACTATCAAGTTTATTTACGCTGCATACAAAGTTCTGATACAGTAAGCTAAACAACAATCTCGCCTAACTTATTGTACTGCATTCAGTGTTGTATTCTGCGATAGAATACAACACTGAAAGTTCTTAAAGTTTTTTAAAAGAAAAATTGATAGAGATTCATTCATTCCCCCCTAACCTTTAAACCACTTGGTACCAACATTATAAAATCTTAATTTGATTTAATTATCTTTCTTTATCACTTTACAAGATATTTATAAAATGACTACTATTAATCTAAAATCATACATAAAAGAGTTTTACTAAATCATCACAATAAGTTTCTAATAAAAGTAGCTTGACGGAAAATAAGAACTGTTCTCATTTTAAAATCAAACAGTAATTCATATAAAAGTTAGTTAATCAACTTTTATATATATATATATATATATATATATATAATAATTCTGAAACAAATATAGGTATATATATAATATATAATTGAGTCCGAAAATCTTTTTCGCATCAACAACAGAGCATAATTAATCTTTGATAATTGCATAACCATATTAGCTTGGAAATTGCGTCGACATTAATACAAGTATAAATAAAATTGCATGTTTGTTAATTTTTATAAAATAATTTCAAGAATGCAAGAAAAATACAAGAATGCCACCTTCCCACCTAAAAATATCACGTCAATAAAAAAAAATCTTACTTGATAAATTATTTTTTAATAATAATTTTAAAAAAAAAAGATCAATCTTACACTACAAGCTATTATATAATCTATATAAAGCTAAGAAATGAAGAGAGAAATGCATTGATTTCTCAAATCTATATAAAACTAAAAAATGAAGAAAAAATAGTGATTTCTTAACAAAAGATAGATGTATAGAGAATGGAAAAAAAAGATATACAAAGAATGAAGGATAATAAGAAAAAACCATAAATATATTTATTTTTCAAATCTATATAAAACTGAAAAAAAAAAAAAAAGAATACAAGATTTGCTAAACATTCAAATGTAGAAAAATTCTTCTAGATCTTATTGTTTGAAGAAAAAAAGAACAATAAAAAAATCATAAATATAATGATTTCTCAAATTTATATACAAGATTTGCTAAACATTCAAAGGTAAAAAAATTCTTTTTGATCTTATTGTCTCATATCTTCATTTAAGCAGTACACCATTTTGCTGAGGTGTGTAAGGAACAGTTTTGTGTCTTTGAATGCCAGAGTCTGCACATAACTTATCCAATAAGTTGTTGCAGAACTCAAGGCCATTATCAGTCCTCAAATTTTTGATTTTCTTTCCTGTCAGATTTTCAATTAATATTTTCCAGTTTTTAAAGTTTTCAAACACATCAGACTTATGTTTTAACAACATAACCCACACTTTTGTGGAAAAATCATCAATCACAGACAGAAAATATAACTTTCCACCATGTGTAGGGACACTAGCAGGTCCCCACACATTTGCATGTAAATACTCAAGAATGTCAGAGCACTTAGGCAGATTAGGGGAAGGGGAAACAGGAAAGCTGACTTTGTGTTGTTTACCTTTCATACATGATTCACAAAAGGGCATGCAAGACAGTTTATCATTTCCAAATGAACCAGCTTTATGCAACAATTCTAACCCTTTACCACTCATGTGACCTAGCCTACAATGCCATAATTCAGTTTTATCTTCTTTAACAGCATTCACAAAAACACCATGAGACTTGGCAACACACACATACAAATTATTTCTTTTCTCAGCTTTGAAGATCACAAGAGGCTCTTTAATGATTTTCATTACACCATTACCCCATCTCCCTTCTAGCCCATCATCTTCTAATGCGGCACAAGAGATCAAATTATTACATAGATCAGGCACATGTCTAACATTTTTTAATGTAAACTCACAACCAGAATCACATATCAAAGAAATGTCACCAATTCCCATAATTTTACATTTCTTTTCATTAGCCAGGGAAACATAGCCATTGCCAACATCCCTATATGAATTAAACAGTGTTTTAAATGGTGTCATGTGAAAAGTACAACCAGAATCAACAAGCCATTCACTCTCACATAGAGAAGAAGACAAAACAGAGTTCACACAAGAAGCATCACATGATTCTGTTACCATGAACACATCACCATTACTGTTATCCTCATTTCCATAAGTCTTATTAGCTTGTTCTTTTTGTTTCTTAGGACATGCCTTTATGTAATGATTAGGGTCACTACAATGATAACATCTTCTATTTTTAGGTCTAGATTGAGACGTAGGTGGATTATCAGACTTCTTCTTTTCAGATTCTTGGTTAGTTTGGTTGTTGGAAGGCTTTTGATCCTGAGGTTTAGTCCTTCCTCTAACAAACATCACCTCACCCTTATTATTAGGATTGGTTTTTAAATCCATTTATTTGCTCTTTAAACCATTTATTACTGTTTCAAGTGTAACCTGATCTCTACCATATTTTATAGCAGATTTCACATCATTATAAGAATCAGGTATAGCATTCAAGAGCACAATAGGGATGTAATCATCAATATTCTTATCTCTAGTTTTCTTTATATCTTGAACAAGTTTAGTGAACACATCAAGATTCTCTTCAATATCCTTATTCAAATTAAGTTTAAACCTGAAGAATTTTTCAAGTAAGAACATTTTATTTGGCAAAGTTTCCACATACAATTCATGCAATTTATCCCACAGGGCTTTTGCATTTTTCTGATCCCCAACCTTTCTTAACACACAATTAGAAAGGTTCAGAATGATGGAAGAGTATGCAAGCTCATCCATATCTGCTATTTTTTCAGCAGTATCTGAATCAGAAAAAACTTGACTTATGCACTTAAACACACATCATTGAATTAGGATTCCTTACATTTTCTGTTGCCAAATACCAAAATCATATCGACCATGAAATGGTGCCAAGATATAACCAGACAAAGAAGCCATCACACAAAGTGAACAGACAGAGTATCACACAGATACAAGAAGGACTTTAGAATACCAAGGATTTCCCAGTTCTCGACACTGATTTATCAGTGTAGCAGGGGTTCACTTGGCTGCCTTTTTTTACAAAAAATCACAAAGATTAAACATATTAACAAAAAATATCAGAAGAATCACAACGGAAGCAGAATACAGGCAATCACACAGAGAGCCTAGAACTACCAGCACAAAAGCCCCAAACCTACCCGTTTCAAACGGTATCTACAGAGGATCAAGGGTTTTCAGCGGAGTACCTGAGCGGGTCACAAAGTATGGAAATAACCCGACTTACTGTTTTGGATCCTGAATCGGCTCACGTCAGGCAAAAGGCATGACGGGAGGGCTACCAAGGGGGCAAAGAACCAGCACCAAGATCTGCCACGGGTTAGGAGAGACTACGGTTATTCGAACTGTGGCTCTGATACCACTGTTGGGTATTGATTCGTGGTCTCCCGGAGGCTCAGATAACCTGAACCCGTTCCAACGATCAGAAGGACAATGTGTATTGGTGGTGGGATCACTCAGAAAAGTAGAATCACAGAGATCAGCCCAGATAACCCAGAACCAACCTAAAACCCGATAACATCCTTCTACAGACTCTCACACACACCCTTTCTCACAAAGAGGGGTCTTACTAAGAGAAGCACTCACCACATAGGAGAGAAGAAGAGACAGATGAGAAGTAGATAATCTGAAACATACCCTAACACAAACCACTGAGAACCCCATAAGAAGAGGAGAGAGGGAAGAAGAGCCGACACAACCGTTACCTGGGGAAAGGGAGAAGAACCAGAGTAGGTGGAACGATGGAGAGTGATAGAGAGTAAAGGGGCTGCCAAGGGTTTAGGGTTGGGAGATGGGCTTGGGCTTGGGCTTGGGAGATAAAGGAATGGGCCACCAAGTTTGGGCCAATACTTCCACACTTACCAAACTGTCTTTGTACACTACACACAATTTGAACAAATAATTTTGTGAGAGAAAAAGAAGAAGAAATGACGTAAGAAAACTATATATGATGATTGAAGTATGAGAGTAATAAAAAATGTAAAAGGAAAGATTGATTATTATGATTGAAGGAAATATTATTGTATATAATAATTTTAATTTGACGAAAATATAAAATCAACAAATAAAATAAAAATGTTTAAAAATAAAATTAACAATTAAAATTATATAACATGACTTCGTGCAACACACATGAGTAATATGAAAAATCATTTGTATATGGTACATGTTTGAAAATTAAAATAATAAAAGATGTTATAAATAACCTATTAATTTATACAACTTCATTATATTATTACAATTTGTAAATATTAACACAATTAATAATAAATCATGCATCGCGTGGGTGGACTGGTAGTTTTCATACCAAAATAAGCATGATTAACAAGCTTAATTATGGAAAGTTCTGTAAATAAATTTATTTATTAATTTTACAACACCTCCTGAATGTTTCATCTAAAGCTAATTAAATGATTTTTTTTTGTTATTTAACACAGATTCCAATCCATTAACAAATATATATTTAATTAAGAATCTTGTGTAATGGAAAAAAAGATAAAATATATTGCTTAGCTTTGTCTCACGAATTTTTATTACATTACGTGAGACGGGTCGACCCACAATCAAAACCCTACCATTCACATGTTATTTGTAGGTGATGAGACCCCATTTCACAATAACTATTCGTAAGACCGTCTCACATTAGTTTTTATATATTTCCTTATTCTTGAAATATAGTGCCTTTGTTTTCAATTAAGTTCTTTCCTCCTAATTTATTATAGTTGGGTTTCAGTTTTAAATGTTTATCTAAGACTATTACGTGTAACATGGTGGAAGATCTAAACACCTTAGGTATTATCATGCATTCATTATTTATTTACATATTTATTTTATTTCCCTATTTTTAAATATTAGCCTATGCAAATATATGTATTATCTATCCAAAATTATTTTATATTTTGTGGTGTACGTGTATGCATATTAGCCATGCTCATTGTTCTTTCCAGTCATAAACGTGTTATATATCTCCTGTACATATAAAGTATGTAAATAAATAGTTATTTAATGTGTGTAAAATTAAGTCTAAGTAAATTTTATTATTATAAACTTGTGTCTATTACATTATGTAACCAACTTCATGCTATATTAAATACTGAATTAAATATATATTAAATACATCATCTAGTTAACTTCTTAATTTTATAAGTATATTAATAAAACATTCCTAATAAATTGAACGAGAGATTAACTCACCATGAGTTTCACGTACATCTAGTTTCTTCTTATTCAAATAAATATTGAGTCCGAAACTTGAACGTTTAAAATTATATTATTGTTTGGATCTCCTATTAATCATAGAAAATTCTCGTTATGTTTTTCATAGTTAAATTTTAATTTGGGATGTTATAATATATATCATGATTAAGAAAATTATGGATATAAATTATGTCATGTTAATTTGTATTCAATATATTGTATTTTCTAATTATTATATGGATTTCTATTTTATTTTGTTTTTAATATAATATATAGTTAAAGTATGTGTATCACAAACTCCACTAAAAAAATCTTAAATTTCTTTTAATATAATATTAAAATATTATTCACTTAAAAACATCTTTGATTAGTATAAAGACATTGCTATCTTTATATATATAAAAACAGGAACAATGCAAAAAATATATTGACAATGATTTTCCTACCCAAAAGCCACATCCTAAATACGGAAATTTGGATATAATGAATAAAAAACTAAAATTGTTAATTTATGTGATAAAAAATTCATCAATTTGTAATAAATTTGGAAAAAAAAAAACTATTTCATCAAATAAAGGCTTGACAATTGTGGTAATTGATTATTCGTAAATGATTGTGTAATATATTATATATTCATCAAATATTAATTTGAAGATTTGAGAATTAATTTTCTTCCATCAATAAAGGCTTGGCAATTCTATCAATTATGGATTAGAATTGGAGATTAATTTATTAGGTTTATATATAGACTATAGTAAACCACAAGATAAATATTTAAATTTATTTTTACTTTTTGTCAATGTTTATGTAGTTGACTTTCCTCTGTTGGTGTGTGTAACTTTTTTCTATAAACAAATTGCTTATGGCATATTATATAGTCGATCGCCTCTACCCACGAAGCAGCAAAACCAATAATATACTCTTCATAGAAATTCTACCTTATAAAACAATTAGAAAAGAATAGATTATATTCTTTATTTTGCTATGCTTTGTAATTATCACTCAGGAAAATGTTATAAGTTTATTTTTCTTACTAAAGGTTTTAGATTCTAATTAATTGCAGTTGGCATATTACAAAATCATATTGGATGAATATTGGATTAAAATATTACATTAAAATCATTAATATGGGTTTTACATTAAAATCATTAAAATATTACATTAAAATCAATTAATGTAATATGCCACATGCATTCATCCAATTAATGATTTTAACTGCAGTTGGCATATTCACATGCATTCATCCAATATCATTTTATATAGGTAATTTTTTTTTTTTAAATTTTTGGGGGCTAAAGCCCCCCTCACCCACCATGAGGCTCCGCCTCTGGAAATGAGTAGCTGACATGTCAGGTACTTCATGATACATATTAATCATACCACCATTGAAGATGTATGATTTTCATTCTATGGAGAACAAGTTAACTTCTAGGATGAAAAACCGATGGATGAGGAAAATCTTAGTTCAAGGCTTGAAGAATGACTGATGTTCATTGGTTAATCTTGCATTGTGTATTTTGATTAAAATTTTGATTACGGATTTGTGTGTTGGCATAATTATAAAGATGACCACAAACCCATCAAAATAATAAAAATAAATTATAAGATAGATATTGGGACCAAAGTGCCTGTCCAAAATCTATGTCAACAATGACGTCCCAATATGAAATTTTAATTCAACCAAATTTTAGAAATGAACTTCACAATTTCATAGTTAATTGATTGATCGATTTATTTAAATGTTTATGTTGAATTTGGACAAATGTTTAGGCTATCTTTGTTACATTGGATTAAAATGTGGAAACTAAAAAACTTTAAAAAGAAAGTTATATATATAAGTAAACTACATTTAATAAAATTACAATTATAAATATAAAGTTAGTCAATAATATTTTAAAATAACAATATTGGAATATCATGGAAAATAATATATCGTTTAAGAAATACAACTTTTCATTTGATTTCATAAAATTTTAGAAATTTGTAAACGATAATATGAACATTACACTGAATTTATCATATTATGCAATTGATCAGTCACTTTATTTTGATAATTCATTTATTTTGTTTGCTTTATCGTGACTTGAATCAAACTACTTACTCTAAATGAAAATTAAAATAATTTAAATATAGTAACAATATAATATAAACTTCTTATATTTAATGCCATACATCGTGCACTACTAGTAATAATATAAAACTATATCAGAGATATATATTATGTTATCATAATTTTCATCTCTGGATAACCATCGACACTAGTTACATCCCCACAACAACGAAAATAATAAATTGAAATTATATTAGAGATATTTATAATTGATATCCATAATTTTCTATATGTTATCATAATTTTTTCCCCTTAATACAATAATAATATAATGTAACGCCTAGGACAAAACGACACATAATTGATTAATTAAATAATTAAACCCTTAATTATTTGATTTAATTATGTGCGTTTCAGAAAAATGATAAAATGCATGTTTAATTAATCGGTGGTATAATTTAATCGAAAATCATAGATTATAATTTTATCATAAGGTTTATAATCGAAAAATGAGAAGATAGAAATGAATTTGAGATCAATCGGAGAACCATAGCTCAAATCACGAAGAATACGACGAATACAAAGAATCGAAAATGAGATATTTTTGATGAATAGAAAAAAGATAAGATATTTTCATGAATAGTAAGATATTTTCGATGAATAGTAAAAAGATAAGATACTTTCGATAAATAGTACGATATTTCGAAAAAGAGCATAAATAGTACGAAATGAATTGTAAAAAGAAATAATTCGATCGAACGTGAAAAAGGGTAAGAAATTTTTCCGTGCCGCCGGCAACGCCTCTCCTTTCTTCGTTTCCTTTGATTTTTATATCGAAACAAAGCCCTCGTTGAGCCCATTCCAAATACGGGCTTAGATCGTCCAACCGACGCTGGCTCCATCGGGAATCGGTTGGAAAAGATCCGGCCAAACCCTTTCTCTCTCCTCTCTCTCTCTTATCTCTCTCTCTTTCTATCTTCATCCATTCTTCTCTGTTTTCTCTCGATTTATACACCAAAACGAAGCTCTCATCGAGCCCGTCATGAATCCAAGCTCGGAATTCCGATCGGCCACCTCCCCCACCGGCTATGGCCGGTCAAAGATCCGGTAAACTCTCTTTTTCTCTCATCTCTCTTCCTTTCTCTCTTTTGGTTCTCTCTCTCCCTCGCTGACTCTTTCTCTCTCCCTGTTTCTTTCTCTCCCGTCAACTCTCTTTCCCGGTATGTGTTGAGGCGACGCCGTGTGTTGAGATTGTGTGTTGAGACGACGCCTCGTTGTACCGCTGTGTGTGTGGAGGTGAGGGGTCACCGACGATGGGCAATGTGTGTGTGTTTATCGTTGTGTGTGTATGTAGGGGCGGCCCTATGCAGTGCCGCTGTACAGGTGGCCGGCACGGATTGCGCCGGCGTGTGGTGGTGTTGGGGCAACGCTGGTAGCGCCATTGTTACTGTAGGGTGGTAGTGGCCAGCGTGAGGGGTCACCGGTTGTGCTGGGGGTGGAAACAGGTGCATAGTGTCACGCCGGGAGCTAGAACGCGCATGCGATGGGCTCGCGTCGGGGGCGTTGCGAGCGCGATAGGCGTGCGTTGGGTGCGCGCTGGGTGTCGGGTTGGGCATATCGTGTACACGACGGTGAGTGTGTGTGTGTTAGTCCGTGTCATGTGTGTGTTATGTCGCCGGCGACGGGATGTCGTCGGCTGTGAGTCGGGGGTCTTGATTAAAGTCAACCCTTTTTCGAAAAATTATGAAAACGCCCCTACACCTTAAAACGCTCCGTTTAAGCTCGTTTCTTATCCGTTTTAACTCGTTCTTTCTCCTATCGAACCCTCATTGATCCCTTTTCGACCTCATGACCTCTAAAGCTTCTTTTGATACATTTTCTCTATCTCTTCCTCTTGAGAGAGTTTATATAATTAAAGTATACGTAATTAACGTAATATGAAACTAAGAAAACTCTTTACCTGTGTAGACTCTCAATCGGAACGAACACCTTAGCACTTGATACTTTGATTTACACGTGGTAACCACCGAACAAGGTGCGGGTAACTTCTAATCTCTATACGTTTATGATTTTTCATATTTCATAATAATAACCGAATACTTGAATGTTAGTCTTGGCATATTGAAACGAACCATGTTTGCTATGCCTTACGAACACATGATAATGATATGACCTTCAAATGTGGTGCCTTGTGAACTATATACCGTATTTAATTACCATGATGTTATGTGCTTGTTGCATCACGTTAGTAAGTTAGGGATGGATTGGGTCGTACGTAAAGGTACCTATATTCTGATAGTGTGATAGGGATGGACTGGGTTGTCCGTAAAGATACCTATATTCCGATAGTGTGATAGGGATGGACTGGGTCATCCGTAAAGGTATCTATATTCTGATAGTGTGATAGGGATGGACTGGGTCGTCCGTAAAGGTACCTCTATTTCGTTCGTATGTTGGGGAAGGATTGGGACATCCATTAAGGAACCAATTTACACGTTGTGTAATATATGTATCGTGTTTAACTATTGTTCTGATTTATGATTGATTTAATTTGTCTATTATCAGTTTAATGAACTTAAAATATGAAAATTATCTCCACGAGTGTATTCAACGCATTCACCCCTATGTGTAATCACATTACAGGAAATGACGTGAATCGAGAAGCGTAGAAAGGGTAGTGTCATATCAAGCTTTCTCTTTTTGTTTTCAAAATTTAACGTTGAAACTATATTTTAATATTACATGTCTGTAAAAGATAAACTTCTTCTTTTCTTTATGGATCTTGTATGATGTTCCGCTGTTATGTTTAAATTTTTTGTTTCAACTAGATGCCGAGGATTTATATATATATAAAATCGTATGTTATCGTTTTTCCAAGGTTTTTGTTTTAAAATGTATGTCTCTTTCTTTTGCTTCTTGCACACCCACAAAGAAAACTCTGATATTTTAAGTACGAAAATGGGACGTGACAATATAGTATCAAAGCAAGATTCTACCCTTTATAGGGTCATGCTCAAGCTCGTTTTTTTCCCATGTGTTTTAACAAGAAAATCTTTTGAAAATGATGGATAAACACCACTTTTTATACGTTTCTCTCCCTAAACAAAGAATTTAATAAAATGGATGATGATCTTAAAACTCTTGATGTCACTACAATCGACACACTACTATTGGCTGTTGTCATGGGGCCATTGACTGCAGCAGCGTGAGCTCGTGTGTGTAAATGGTCATTCGCAAGAGTTGATGTCATGTTACAAAGAGTTGAGGCTACCATGGGCCCTTGTTTACAACAAAGTGAGCTAGTGGGTGTGTTTTCTGTGTTCGTGGGTGTGATAAGTAAAGTTGCATCTAATGCTTGAGGTATTTGAGGACCATGTGTAGATGTCTATAATAAGTTTCATGGTGTACCTTTGTGGTTAGTATATGCAAGCTGGGTATACGCTATCCTACATGACAATATTATGTTATGATGATAAACGAATGACAGAGAAATCTATGGAGGTTATTAATTGATTTATAGAATAATTTTTATTGGTACCATGTTACCTGTTATTTATTTATCTGTTGTTATTTATATTGTTGGGTTACGTGGGGAAGATTATAGGGGTTAGTTTTCGTATGTGCCTAAAGGATATGCATTTTTCCTTGCTAGGAATTCGCGAAAGTAATAATATATACTAGTTTTGTTTAAATCATATAATTATATCGTAAAATGCGTATTGGTGTACACAAATCAAAGCCATGTGACCTGTTAAGCATGAGAACGGTAGGGTAGTCGTTCGAACCCTATAATTAGTATCCCATCGGGAAGGATGATATTCTGTCTTCTTATCATAAATTGGAAAGGGAGAAGTCAAGAACGCACCTTAGATGATCCTTGGCTTGTGGTATTAATCTTGGAAGAATGAAGAAGAGAGTTTACACCACCGGACGAAGGTTGTAGGTTCGAGTATTGACTCTGCTCATTACTCAACAAGATATGATGAAGTAAACAAGAAACCAAAAGTCTCCAGCTAATCTGTTGTTACATGTAACCATCCCAATTGTTTTTCTCAGACACCGCTAGATAATCTAAGAATCGCATTTGGAAATAAAATCCTTTTAACCGATCTACAAGCGCTGGAGATGAAAGATTTCGATGTGATCCTAAGAATGGATTGTCTTGAGACAAATCACGCGGTGATCAAATATCACGCAAGAGAGATCATCTTTCAAATACCTGGAAGGCAGAAGTTACGCATGCAGCTGATTCCTCCTGTTTGATGTGATACCCATTTTTCCCCCATCTCTTTAACTCTCTCTCTTTTTCTATACGCACCAGATCTCTCTCTCTCTCTCACTCTTTTGTCTTTGTCGAAAATGTACTTACTTCTTTGACTGAGAAATACAACTCTCCAACACCAATTGCTTCTCACTCTAGCCCGCAAGAAAAATGGTGAAAACGAGAAGTAAATGGATGGATATTACAACAATCAATACTCTGAGTAGAAACGTACTTCGGAGAAAACTATGGAATCATATGATATTGAACAGATTGTCTCTAATAGCTCTAGTTTGAAAATCGGGCTCAAGACGGGATAGTTTAGACGAGGTCGTTTCATCCACCACAGAGAAGGTTGATAGTGGAGAAAGCAGCAGACGTTGTGGTCAATGAAGGCCCTTAAAAGTCGAACCAGAGAATACAAAGCAGACACATGACAATGATGTTTGTGTTGATATGGATAGTTGGGATGAATCGAAGGTGTCTAATAAGGATTATAGAGTGGGTGAATCTTTGTCTCGTATTTCGTCTGATAGTTTCTCTTCCACGAGTGATGATGATTATGAAAACAAGGATGTAAAGTAAACGGGTAGCGAAGTGAGTGTGAGGAAAGAAAGTGAAATTAAAGTCGATGAGGGTTGTCATGATAAAACGAGTGTGGGTTGGAAAAATGAGAAACAGAAGTGTGATCTGGTTAGGAAGGTTTGAGAAAGAATTGAAGTAACTAATGACTGACAAAAGTTCTTAACATCGATTTTAGCTAATTAATGGAGGCCTGCAAGTTCCTTGATGAGAAATAGAACGAAAAAAACATGGGAACAAGAGGATGAGATTTTTAGCTAAATATCCAGATTTGCCCTTTTAGTAACGCTTCTAAATTCGAGGACGAAATTCTTTTAAGTGGTTAGTTATGTAACACCAAGGACAAAACGACGCATAATTGATTAATTAAACAATTAAACTCTTAATTGTTTGATTTAATTATGTGTGTTTTAGAAAAATAATAAAATACATGTTTAATTAATCGGTGGTATAATTTAATCAAAAAACATAGATTATAATTTTATCATAAGGTTCGTAATTGAAAAACGAGAAGATAGAAATGAATTTGAGGTCAATCGGAGAACTGTAGCTCAAATCACAAAGAATACGATGAATACAAAGAATTAGAAATGAGATATTTTCGATGAATAGTAAAAAGATAAGATATTTTCATGAATAGTACGATATTTCGAAAGAGAGTATAAATAATACGAAACGAATCGTAACAAGAAATAATTCGATCGAACGTGAAAAAAGGTAAGATATTTTTCCAGTTTTCTCTCTCTTCTCTCTCCTCTGCCTTTTCCGGCCGGCAGCCACCGCGCCGCCGGCGACGCCTCTCATTTCTCCATCTCGTTCGATTTTTATGTCAAAACGAAGCCCTCATCGAGCCCATTCCAAATCTGTGCTCGGATCGTTCAACCAATGCTAGCTCTATTGGGAATCGGTCGGAGAAGATCTGGCCAAACCCTTTCTCTCTCCTCTCTCTCTTCTTTTCTCTCTATTCCTCTCTTCCTCCATTCTTCTCCGTTTTCGCTCGATTTATACACCAAATCGAAGCACTCGCCGAGCCCGTCACAAATCCAGCCTCGTTTCTTTCTCTCCCATTGACTCTTTTTCTCGGTGTGTGTGAGAGGTTGTGTGTTGGGGCTATGCTACCGTGTGTGTGGAGGTGAGAGGTCGTCGGCAACGGGAGGTCGCCGGCATCGGGCAATGTGTGTGTATCGCTGTGTGTGTATGTAGGGGACGACGCTTTACAGCGCCGCCATGCAGGTGGCCGGCATGGATTACGCCAGCGTGTGGTAGTGCTGGGGTGACGCTAGTAGCGCCATTGTTACTGTAGGGTGGTGGTGGCCGGCGTGAGGAGTCGTCGGCGGTGCTAGGGGTGGAGACAGGCACACAGTGTTTCACCGGGTGCTGGAGCACACGCACAATGGGGGTGCTGGTGTGTGCGATGGGCGCACGTCGGGGGCGCTGCGTGTGCGACGGGGGTGCTGCGCGCTCGTCGGGTGCCGGGTTAAGCGCACCGTGTACGCGCTAGCAAGTGTGTATGTGCGTCAGTCTATGTCGTGTGTGTGCATTGTATCGCCGACGACGGGATGTCGTCGGCTATGAGTAGGGGTCTCGGTCAAAGTCAACCATTTTCTGAAAAATTATGAAAATGCCCCTACACCTTAAAATGCTCCGTTTAAGCTTGTTTCTCATCCGTTTTAGCTCGTTCTTTCTCCTATCAAACCCTCATCGATCCCTTTTCGACCTCATGACCTCTAAAGCTTCTTTCGTTACCTTTTCTCTATCGCTTCCTCTTGAGAGAGTTTATATAATTAAAGTATACGTAATTAACATAATATGAAACTAAGAAAACTCTTTACCTGTGTAGACTCTCAATCGGAATGAACACCTTAGCACTTGATACTTTGATTTACATGTGGCAACCACCGAACAAGGTGGGGGTAACTTCTAATCTTTATACGTTTATGATTTTTCATATTTCATAATGATAACCGAATACTTGAATGTTAGTCTTGGCATTGTGAAACGAACCATGTTTGCTATGTCATATGAACACATGATAATGATATGACCTTCAAATTTGGTGCCTTGTGAACTATATACTGTATTTAATTACCATGATGTTATGTGCTTGTTTCATCACGTTAGTATGTTAGGGATGGCCTGGGTCATCCGTAAACGTACCTATATTCTGATAGTGTGAAAGGGATGGAATGGGTCGTCCGTAAAGGTACCTATATTCCATTCGTGTGTTGGGGGAGGACTGGGTCGTCCATTAAAAAACCGATTTACGCGTTGTGTAATATATGTGTTGTGTTTAACTATTGTTCTGATTTATGATTGATTTAATTCGTATGTTATCGTTTTTCCAAGGTTTCTGTTTTAAAATGTATGTCTCTTTTCTTTTCTTCTTGCACGCCCACAAAGAAAACTCTAATATTTTAAGTACGAAAACAGGGCGTGACATATAAAACTACATGATATATATATATATGATATTATTCATAATTTTCTCCCTTGGATAACCATCAACACCAAGTTACATTCCCACAGCAACAACAATTAATTCCTTTGGATAACCATTGATATTAGGTTACATTCCTACACACTACAAGAAATCACACATTTTGTGACGAATATTTTTGCGACGATAAAAAAATCATCACAATTTGTTACTTAAAGGCGACAAATGTTATTTTCGTCATTAAAATACTAGAAATTGTGACAAAATTTTATTTTGTCACCATTGATAATTTTATTCGTTGCTAATTTGTAAATTTCATAACGACATAAATTATGTCGTCACAATAATAATAGGTGATGTTTTTAATAATAATTGGTGACAAAATTCAATGTCATAAAAATATATATTTTCATGACGATGTTATTTTTCAACATTAATTATTCTAAACTATTATTGACAAAATTATTTCGTCACAATAATAATTGGTTACGATTTTAATTATAATTAGTGACGATATTCGATGTCGTAAAAAATAAATTATTGCGACGGTGCTATTTTTTATCATTAATTATTTGAATTAATTAGTGACAAAATTCTTTTGTCACGATAATAATTGATGACGATTTTAATAATAATTGTTGACAATATTCGACATCATAAAAAATATATTTTTATGACGATGTTATTTTTTCTCATTAATTATTTGAACTTATTACTAACAAAATTGTATCATGAGTGCATTAACATTTTGGGTTTTGAACATTCATATGTTGGCCATTGAAATCGAGTTAATATATCAAAATTATAAATCAATGACTTATATTAATAAGTAATGGTACTTTATAAAAAATAACAAAAATTATGTGATAATAGAAAATTGAAAAATATCGAAAATTGAAATAAAAGAAATGCATGTAGGATATTATTACATGAAGCTCCAGTGGTCTAGTGGTTAGAGTACCACCTTGGGCACCCGACTTCAATTCCCAGACAACGCACAGTATTAGTGTTTGTGGTGTTAGCGCTGACGTCAATGTTGTGATGATGTGTGACATGTCATGACCCATGACGTGTCAGTGCCTTATGATGATGTGTCACGACAACACGTGTCATGACCCATGACGTGTCATGCTGACGTGTTAGTGCCTTATGATGATGTGTCACGACAACGCTCAAAATCTGGGAAAGACAACGGATTCAGCGAAAGTGCCTTATGATGATGTGTCACGACAACGCTCAAAATCTCGAAAAGACAACAGTTTCAGTGAAATTCTTGTAGTGTTTCGTCACAAAAGTTTAACTCTTTAGTGACAAATTAGTTAATCAAATTATTCTTGTAATTCTTGTAGTCTTCCCAAATTCTTTCTGGAATGGGTAGGGGTTGCAGGAGACCCGGTGTTGCTACATTTTCACCTTTATTTAACTGGCAAACTGAACATTCTTGTACTATTTTAAACACATCAGTTTTCATTCCCCTCCAATAAACACTTCCCTTCAATCTATATAGTGTATTCTTGATCCCTGAATGCCCTCCCTCAGAAGAAGCATGAAAATGTAGTAACAAAGATTTCCTCAATTCATCATCTGCTCCAATCACCAACTTCCCCTTCCTGGTTAAAACTTGATTATGCCACTCATATTTCTGGAATGTAGATTCTCCCTTTTCCAAAGATTGAATGATCTTTTGAAGCTTTGAATCCTATTGATACAATCTCTGTATATCTGTAAAAAAACTCATTTAAAAGCCCTGAAATGTTGTATAAACTGATCCCAAAATTAGTAGAACCATTATACATCCTTGAAAGACCATCTGCAACAAGATTTTCTGTCCCATTTTTATACTCAATGTTGAAATCATATCCCATCAATTTAATGATCCACTTTTATTGAGTAGGTGTAGACACCCTCTAATCCAACAAGTACTTCAAGCTTTTATGATCTGTTCTGACTATGAAGTTTTTTCCAACCAAATAAGGTCTCCACTTTTGTATGGCAGAAACTAAGGCAAACAGTTCTTTCTCATACACAGACAAAGTTTCTTGCACCTTAGATAAAGTCTTGCTCATGAAGGCTATAGGTCTACCTTGTTGCATCAAAACTGCTCCAATACCCTTGTCAGATGCATCAGTCTCTACAACAAATTTCTGAGAAAAGTCTGGCAAAGCTAACACTGGAGTTGTTGTCATAGCATGTTTTAATTCATTGAAGGCTTTTGTACCTGAATGAGACCAATGGAAGTTATTCTTCTTCAGTAGTTGAGTCAATGGATAAGCTATCTTTCCATAATTCTTCACAAATCTTCTATAATATCCCGTTAATCCCAAGAATCCCCTCAAATCTTTGATGTTCTTTGGTATTGGCTAATCATTCATAACTGCTGTTTTTTAGGGATCAGTACTCACTCCCTTAGAACTGATTACATGACCAAGATGCTCCACTGATTCACTTCCAAAGGTGCGTTTGTTTTTCTTGATAAAAAGCCGATTCTTCCTTAACAACTCAAAAGTTTCCAGTAAATGTTTCAAGTGAGATTCCCAATCAGTGCTATAGATCAGTATATCATCTATGAAAACCAAGAGGAATTTACTCAAGTATGGATGGAAGACCTTATTCATTAAACTCTGAAAAGTGGAAGGACCATTTGTTAAACCAAAAGGCATTACCAAGAATTCAAAATGCTCATGATGTGTTCTAAAAGCTGTTTTCATAATATCCCCTTCATTCATTCTGATCTGGTGGTAACCGGATCTTAAATCCAGCTTAGCAAACACTGTGGAACCATGCGATTCATCCAGCAATTCCTCTATAACAGGTAGAGGGAACATGTCTTTAATGGTGTTTTTATTCAACTCCCTATAGTCTACACACATTCTCCAGCTCCCATCTTTCTTCTTCATCATCACAATTGGGGAGGAATAAGGGTTGTTACTCTCCCTAATTATTCCAGAAACCAGCATCTCATCCAACATCCTCTCAATCTCATCTTTCTAAATTGTTGGATATCTATATGGCCTGATATTGATGGCATCAACTCCCTCTCTCAAAGGAATTCTATGGTCATGATTCCTATTAGGTGACAATGTAGTTGGTTCTCTGAATAAATCTTCATATTCTTTCAACAGTTTATCCAATCCTCCTGTAACGCCCCATAATCTTTTTGTCAAAATATCAGAGTTTTTCATCTTTGGGCGTTAAGAGAGAAAGTGAAAAGAGACGTACATGATATTTAAAAGAAAGAATAAGGAAAGGACAATGAGTGTTACACTCGCAACATCGGTTACAACCGATAATATAGAGTTTTAAACCTTACGCAGCGGAAAAACATCAGGATCTTTTACAAAGAAGGAGAAATACAGTTTTCTTTTACAAACGAACAACCTATCTTTAAAAGACAAAACCAGAAGATGGACACAGCTGATAGGACACCCCTCTCTCTACGCATCTTCACTCTCTTCATCTCCTGTAGTGTGAGTACAGGTGGGGGGTGAGTGCGTTGAATACACTCATGGGGATGAAATCCCCCTCTTATAACAGTCCACAGATATAAAATACCGGAAATATAGCACTCAGTCACGTTGTCACAGTATAACATGAACACGTAATCATAACATAAGATCACAACATTTAGTATTTCTCAATCATGCTTCAAAATAGGGAAAACCGTAGACAGATAAAGAGATAGCAATTACCCCCACCTTGTTCGGTGGTTACCACGTGAGTAGCAAGTACCAAAGATCTTGTATCCCAAAGCTCAATCCCACATGTAGCCTACATAAGTTATGATGTTCCTTAGTTCCTCAATAAATATAATTAAAGCTATAAAAGTTCCCAGTGAAAGAAATGATCGTAAAAGCCGTGACGGATCGAGAGACCTAAAGATCGAGACCCAAGAAATGAGAAGGACAGATCAGTTTCAAAGGCTGAGATGATAGAGTATCGAATTTGGGTCACGACAGAAAAAGAATGAGCTCGATCGGAGTTGAAACGAGCTCGAAAGGTGCATTTTAAGGTTGAGGGGTATTTTGGTAATTTTGGTCAAGGGTTGACTTTGACCGGGCCCACGACCCTCGGTCAACGACATCTCGTCAACGACAACTCGATACGGGTGAACGACGGAAAGAAAACGAGGTTCCGATCGAAAACACGGCGTCGGGTGCACGTCGGCACCCGACGGGCGCGCACGGACGCGCGCGCGGCTCCCGGCACCCGACGGGCGCGCACGGGCGCGCGCTGCATGCCCAGGTCACCCGGCGTCGCCCCTGCTCGCCAGCCCACTTCCCGACACCTCCGCAGGCGGCGGCACCGCTCATATCCGGCCACCACCTGGTCCGCCGGAAACCTTACACCGCCGGCTACCACCTCCGGCCATCCATTGACGGATTCCGGCATGAATAGTTCCTGAAAATCTCGCCGTAAAATCCTTCGAAGCCCTGTTTTTCGAACTCACACCCAAACTCCAAAACTCCGGCCGGCGACTTCCAGTCGCCGGCGACCACTCCCAACACCCCCGCCGGTGACCCCCCGTCACCGGCAACCTTTCCCGGCCAGCCCAAACCCTAGCAACAACCAAACTCACCCACACTCAACACACACACTCAAACGTATATACACACACACTCTCTGACTTGGCCGGCGGCCATCACCACTGATGTTGCTCCGATCCGATGCTCTTCTTCTTCGATCCCAAAACTCGAAATCTCGAATCTTTGATACCTGCAAAACAAACACCGGGAGGGGTTCCCGGTGACGGGACTCCGACGCTCAAGTCAGTCAAGAGAATAATTGATATCAGAGAAAAAGACGTGTGTTTCATATCATTATGCATAAAAAATAAAGGATGAATATAAAGAGATATATATACTCCCTGGATCGTGAGTTAGTTGAGATTTTATTCCTCAAAACATGGGATTTGGGCTATCGATTCCTCAAAAGTAGGGATTAGTTAGATTCTAAATAGTTCGTCACGATTTATTACAAATCAATTCATCATCGCACTTCGAGGTTATATTAATTCGCGTCTTCTCAGTTCGTTTTAATAGTGCCGAACTGTTCGCTTCTTCAAAACTCTTCACCTGAATTTATTTCGGTTTATATGAAGGTTCGGTTCGATTTTGGTTCGATTTAGTTCGACCATATCAATTACTCCCCCCCTTTAAAGTGTGTGTTTACACACACTAGTGAAGTTCGCTAATGTGTTTGCCGTACACTTGACGCTCCTTTACTGATACTTCGACTTTCCCAGCTCCCTCCGAGGAACCACCTACTCGTACTTGGTGAAAATTTCGTTGTATTTTTCTGTTTGAACACACTATGTATATCTTCTTTTTTGAAACTGTTCTTCCAGTAATCGCAAATAGTTTGCAATCGTAAATGATCCACATGACTTAAAAAAGATGTAAGTTTACATTAATCAAGACACTCCGAGGGAGAGTTTAAATTCCGAGGGAATGTTGCAGTTCGCTTAATCAGGATACTCCGAGGGAGTGTTTCAGTTCGCTTAATCAAGACACTCTGAGGGTGTTTCAGTTCCGAGGGAGTGTTTACATTCCGAGGGAATGTTTCAGTTCGGACATTCCGAGGGAATGTTTCATTCGCTTAATCAGGACACTCCGAGGGAGTGTTTACATTCCGAGGGAATGTTTCAGTTCGTCATATCGGGACTTTCCGAGGGAATGTGTAAGTTCGCCATATCAAACATTCCGAGGGAATGTATAAGTTCATCATATCGGGACATTTCGAGGGAATGTGTAAGTTCGTCATATCTAAACATTCCGAGGGAATGTGTAAGTTTGTCATATCGGGACATTCCGAGGGAATGTGTAAGTTCGCCATATCAAACATTCCGAGGGAATGTATAAGTTCATCATATCGGGACATTCCGAGGGAATGTGTAAGTTCGTCATATCAAACATTCCGAGGGAATGTATAAGTTCGTCATATCGGGACATTCCGAGGAAATGTGTAAGTTCGCCATATCAAACATTCCGAGGGAATGTATAAGTTCATCATATCGGGACATTCCGAGGGAATGTGTAAGTTCGTCATATCAAACATTCCGAGGGAATGTGTAAGTTCGCCATATCAAACATTCCGAGGGAATGTGTAAGTTCATCATATCGGGACATTCCGAGGGAATGTATAAGTTCGTCATATCTAAACATTCCGAGGGAATGTGTAAGTTCGTCATATCGGGACATTCCGAGGGAATGTGTAAGTTCGCCATATCAAACATTCCGAGGGAATGTATAAGTTCATCATATCGGGACATTCCGAGGGAATGTGTAAGTTCGTCATATCAAACATTCCGAGGGAATGTGTAAGTTCGCCATATCAAACATTCCGAGGGAATGTATAAGTTCATCATATCGGGACATTCCGAGGGAATGTGTAAGTTCGTCATATCTAAACATTCCGAGGGAATGTGTAAGTTCGTCATATCGGGACATTCCGAGGGAATGTGTAAGTTCGCCATATCAAACATTCCGAGGGAATGTATAAGTTCATCATATCGGGACATTCCGAGTGAAACAAGAATGTTTCAGTTCGGTTAATCAACAGTGTGGACATCAACAGTTACATCATCTATTAGCAATCAAAACGAGCTCTAAGATTTACACAAATTCTCCAAATCAAACATTATGTCCCTCATCAGATGATAATACGAGCATAACTGAGATTATTATATATTTATAATCACTCCATCAAACAAATTGTGCATTTTATTGTAATCAATCAAATATAGCAAATCGTTTATAAGCAGTACAGTATACCCTTAAATATTCATCTCGCTATTCATCTCTTCAAGAGCAGTTAAAGTGCACTCAGTGAGCAATATCTCCAATCGCAAGACGCATTGACTAAATATTGTTTTTCTTTTACTCTATATGGGCATCATACTCCAATCAGTCGAACGACAATTTGTGAACAAATAGCAAAATAATTAAACGGCACCTAAAACTAAACACTTCAACAGTCACATTTTATGCAATTTAAATTAGCAGCCCCCCAGTTAAGAATAATGAATGATAAACATGAAAGAAAGGCACTTTCTTTTTGGTTCATGCTAGTTTAGATAAAAATTGTGATTGAGTTGACAATTGATACAGATTCATCTAAGAAAAATGAACAAGTAATTGCTTTATAAAAAGGAAGGACCCAAGAGTGATCTCTCCAGCAATATAATTCTTGCCCCTCAGCCTATCCGCTGATGTTAATTGTAATTACTGCCTGCCCCACTTTGCAAATGAGGGTGTTCTTCATAGGCTAATACATAAATGTAAAACCGATCTAATCATACTAATCAGATCCCCCTTATTTTGTACTTATTAGAGATCCAAATATCATGCTAAATGAACCTTCTAATTCTATTCCCTTTGATTGCTTTTTTGTCAAGAGATCTATTGCAAAATTGTCGTCATATTCATCAGTGAATTCTCTAATTGACACCATTACCATGCTTTACTTCAGAAATACAGCAACGCGAACACTTTGATGGAACTAATTTGAATAACAATGAAAGCTTTACCTCGTAAGATTCCAGGAATCTCGATGCAGATTGTGTGCTCTATTTCCGACGATAGGAATCGAAATCAAATCTCCTTTCGTCGCTTATCAGTTCATATAGCTGGTGACTTTTTCACTTTTTATTTCCTATTGTAGTAGAACTCCAGCTGTTTTCTTCATCTTCCTGTCTTTTTGATGTCCCTTCTACTTCCAGTGCTTTTTTAGATCCTTTGGTATTCGCCACCTTAAATACTTCAACGTCTTAAAACTCAGACGTTTCCCACAGACGGCGCCAATTGATGTTGCTCCGATCCGATGCTCTTCTTCTTCGATCCCAAAACTCGAAATCTCGAATCTTTGATACCTGCAAAACAAACACCGGGAGGGGTTCCCGGTGACGGGACTCCGACGCTCAAGTCAGTCAAGAGAATAATTGATATCAGAGAAAAAGACGTGTGTTTCATATCATTATGCATAAAAAATAAAGGATGAATATAAAGAGATATATATACTCCCTGGATCGTGAGTTAGTTGAGATTTTATTCCTCAAAACATGGGATTTGGGCTATCGATTCCTCAAAAGTAGGGATTAGTTAGATTCTAAATAGTTCGTCACGATTTATTGCAAATCAATTCATCATCGCACTTCGAGGTTATATTAATTCGCGTCTTCTCAGTTCGTTTTAATAGTGCCGAACTGTTCGCTTCTTCAAAACTCTTCACCTGAATTTATTTCGGTTTATATGAAGGTTCGGTTCGATTTTGGTTCGATTTAGTTCGACCATATCAACCACCACACTCGCCGGCGCATCACCGGCGCCGGCCACCAGCAGTTCACGGCGGCGCCACCTGCGCCGCCTCCCAACAGCATGCAAACACAACACACACATTATCTCACTTACAAACACACACACACATGCACTACATACATATATATACCTACTGTTCCGGCCTGGCGCCGCCACCAGCGGCGGCGCCACCTCCTCCTCATCACCACAACACCACCACCAGCTTATCCGGCCACTGCTCCGGCAAGAGGGCGAGGAGAGAGAGAGAAAACAGAGGAGAGAGAAAGGGTGAGGGGTTAGGGTTTCAAGGCTGTTTTTCGCCGTCTTCCGGCGAACCGTAAGTCGGAATTGAATTCCGGAAGTTGTCCTAGACTCGTTTCGTCGAGACGAACGTCGTGTGCGAAAATCGTCCGATTCCGACAACATCGGAATTTTCCGGCGATTCTCCGGCAGCGGCGCCGCCGAGCCGGCGGCTGCTCCGGCGGCGGCGCGCCGGAGGCAGAAAAGAGAGGAGAGGGGGAGAGGAGGGAGGAGAGAGAACTTATGTGTTTTCGTCGCGCTCGGCTCGTTCAGCTCGCTCGGGAAAACGGTAAATAATGAACTGACTAAGCCTTCTATTTATAGAAATCCGGAAATCACTATTCATCCAAAATATCCCATATTACTGTTCATCAGTTGACTTTTCCGAGTTACTATTCACGTAAATATCTTCGTTTCCATTCAACGTAAATATCTTCCGGCTTTTCCGAAACTCCGTGATTTGCCCTTTTCGTCGCCGTTCGAGCTATGGGTCTCCGATTGACCCCTAGTTCGTTTCTATCTTCTCGTATTTTAATTACGCATCGCGTGGTATAAAAAAATCATCTAGGTTCCATGTCTAGAAAAAATATCGATCTAAAACGTACAATAAACACTTATCTGAAACGCATGTATTAAATTGAACAGTCAACATATATGCACATAATTATTAAGTTAGGGTTCAAATATTTAATTATCAAATTATGCTTATTTTGATCCGGGGCCCTACACCTCCAGATTCACAAAATTCCAGATTACACAAACTAGCTTCAAACTGATCTTCTGAAGTTTTTGCAGCTTCTTGTATAGCCCTTGAATGTAAATCAACCAGTTCATCCTTACCATGAATAAACCCCACAAATTTAGAAGAAATCTGAGCAGGCTTATCCAATATTTTATTGATCTTCTTATTTAACTGAATTTGGTTGCTTTCCTCTGAGAGTTATTTCCTTGTCTCCCATCTTAAAGGACATCTTCAACTCATTAAAATTCCAGTAGATATCCCCTAATGTAACCAGCCACTGAATTCCTAACACCATATCACATCCACCAAGGGGTAACAACATAATATCAGTAGTGAACAAGTACCCCTGCATTCTCCAGCAAAAATTTTTGTAAATAAACCTGCTACTTACTTTGTGTCCATCAGCAATGGCCACAAGAAATGGCTCAGTCTCCTCCAACTTACAACCCAAATGCTTGACAACTCTTTCATTTACAAAATTGGGCGTGCAACCACAATCAATTAGAATGTTCAGAGATTTACCCTTTGCTGCTCCCACAATTCTCATTGTCCTAAAATGAGGAATCCCAATCATTGCACTCACAGAAATGTGAGACTGTGGTTCACCTGCCTCCCATACTTCTTCTATCTCTACTTCTTCCTTCGACTCAATTTCAGTATTTATTCCACATTCCTCCTCTCTTTCTTCTTCCATCATTTCCATTATAAAGATTTGCTTCCTCTTGGCACACTGGTGATCCCTTGTATACTTTTCATCACACCAAAAGCATTGTCCATTAACTCTTCTTTCATCCATTTCCTGAGTTGAAAGCCTCCTTGATGGAATAATTGGATTAGTAGAACTTCTATCAGAATTCACTGTCATCACTGATTTATTGTTAGAAGTATTACTTCTATTATTTCCCTGCTGAACTGAAGTATGAACTGGAATGGAGGTTCTTTGAGTTATACTTGGTACTGATCTCTGAGGAAACACAGTAGGTTTACTCAAGGACCTATTAGAATAACCACTTCCACTGCCACAAGTCTTCATTTGATTCAAGTTGATTATTTGTTCCTGCAACTTAGCTAGGCAAACAACATCTTGCAAAGTCTTAGGTTTAAACATCCTTATTTGCATAGCTATTTCCGGTTTCATTCCTCCAAGTAAACAGCTTATAACATGACCTTCATGCAAATCTAAACAGTTCATGAGCTCATCAAATCTATCCAAATAATCTTGCATTGAACCATTTTGTTTCAAATTCATCATTTCTGCCATAAGATCATCAAATAACACCATTCCAAATCTATCATTTAAAGCTCTAACATATTCCTCCCAACTTGGTATATCTCTAGTTATTCTAGATTTCATGTACATTTGGTGTCATTGAAGAGGTCGTCCTTCTAAATGAACAAATGCAACTTTCACTTTAGAATTAGAAGGTGTTGCATCTATATCAAAAAATTGTTCACAACGGTACACCCAACCTCTCAAATCCACTCCATCAAATCTAGGAAATTTGACTTTAGCTAATTGAGTAGGAATAGCATAAGTGTTACCTTGCTCCCTGTGATTATCTGCATTTGCATCACTGTGACTTTCCCTTTCCAGATTGGTCCTCTTGCCCAGCTGATTTTTCATAGACTAAAATTTATCCATCAACATAGCTATCAGTGTTCGAATTTCACCCACATCTTCCTTCACTGCATCAACATCTCTTCTCAATTCTCCCGATTGAGTACCCTCTGCCATTATCTCTGCAGCAACAATACACTCAAATCATCCGATGACCGTGGCTCTGATACCAAATGTAATGGTTCGGTTGAATTGAGCTCAGATTGAACAATCGAAATGGTAGGTTTTATTGATAGAAACAATTGAACATGGATTTCTCTAGGAATCGAAGGACATGAATTCAATTCCGAGATTCACCCAAACACACAAGAGACTCAACTAAAGAAACAACAAAACAATCGCATGCATAATAAGCTAAAGTTCTTTCTATTTATAGCTATGGTGATCGAGCTGATTGAAATAGGAACAATACAAATTTTACACTGATTTTGCAATTATTAAAAGAAACATATAAGCTGAAGTGCGACTCTTTAAGTTGTGTACATTTCCTTTAGTAATCCAGTCAGCAACTTGATCCGCATGTCATAATCTGATTGGTTCTTCCTCAATGGTAACAAACGGCTCTTGTAACAGCTTCCTAACTAATCTTCAGCTCTTCCCACGCACGAACCATGCAGCCACGTCAGAAAGATCGGCCACCTTGTAGTATCTTGTCAGCACATCCAAAAACGAGTATGACAACGTGTGTCATGACCCATGACGTGTCATGCTGACGTGTTAGTACCTTATGATGATGTGTCACGACAACGCTCACTGGGAAAGACAATGGATTCAGTGAAATTTTTGTAGTGTTTCATCATAAAAGTTTAACTCTTTAGTGACAAATTAGTTAATCAAATTATTCTTGTAATTCTTGTAGTGTGTCGTCACAAAAGTTTAACTCTTTAGTGACAAATTAGTTAATCAAATTATTCTTGTAGTGTTTCGTCACAAAAGTTTAACTCTTTAGTGACAAATTAGTTAATCAAATTATTCTTGTAGTGTTTCGTCACAAAAGTTTAACTCTTTAGTGACAAATTAGTTAATCAAATTGTGACTAAAATTGTGTCACCAAAATTTGACAAAGTTGGTAGTAAATGGATAATCGTTACTAAAGATTAATATTACGCTCAAAATCTGGGAAAGACAACGGATTCAGTGAAATTCTTGTAGTGTTTCGTCACAAAAGTTTAACTCTTTAGTGACAAATTAGTTAATCAAATTATGACTAAAATTGTGTCACCAAAATTTGACAAAGTTGGTAGTAAATGGATAATCGTTACTAAAAATTAATATTTTAGTGACAATAAATTAAATTCGTCATGTAAAGGTACACTTTTAGTGACGAAACACCATAATTAGTGACGAAATTTGATATCAAATGCGACGCTTTATTTGTCACTATAGATGAGATGATATAGCGATGATGACCTTTAGCGTCATCAAAAGATGGATGACTTTAGATGACGAATTCAAATAGCATCGCAATTTACCTAATACGATACACTTACAACGACGTTCTTTGCGATGAAAATATTTCGTCACCAAACACCTTTTGTGACGAAAAATGATGTTTTTATGACGAATTTTGTCGTCGCGAATTCTCAAATTTCTTATAGTGACAAGAACGACAATAATAAATTAAAACTATATTAGACACTTTTATGATTGTTATCCATAATTTCCTCTCATGGATAATATCGAGATAGAGTTACGTTAGCAGGATAATAATAATATAAAACTACAATAGAGATATATATGAGCTATATAAAACTATATCAAAGATATATATGATCTTATCCATATTCAATTAGTTTGTAGTATAACAAAACATATCACTATTTATCAATATTCAACTCGAATTCTAGTTTTGAAATATGATCACAATACGTTAATATTGATATTTTTATCGATGAGTAATATTAACTTTTAAAAATCTCTTTTTACATTTGATAAATTTATTATTTTATTTTCTCTATACTTATATTCTCAATTATTATTAGGGCCAGACTATTTGCACCCCTTTGTTTTCTTAATATACCCCTTTATTAATTATATCATTTTAATGATTTTATAATTTATTTTTTAATTCAGTTTATCCCCTAAATTATCTATTATACCCTTGTGTATTAAATTCCCCCTCTTACTGTTTTCTTCGTTTGTTCTTTTGCATGCCTCCCTTAATGTTTTCTTTGTTTGTTCTTTTGCATGCCTCCTTTTTATTCCGCATAGCCCCCGTGCCGTCGTCGCTAGACCACTGCTCTCATGTCAATGAACGGCGAATCTCTCCCACGCAACCATTGAACCCCGATCACAAATTTAGGTTGTGTGCAACCAGATATGAAAAGGCTTGGAAATTTAATCCTTTTATTCTGATTAATATACATTTGTTTGTAGTTTATGTTATATGGCGTGACTGTGTTTCCATCCTTGAGATATCAAATAAAAAAAACAATAATTTTTTTCTTTTCCATCAAAAACTGAACAAAGGGTTTTGGAATTGATTTGTTGTGCAATTGAATATAAATGAGTTTATAATTTCTTTGGTAAGAAAAAGAATATGATGATGATAGAATTTTCTAAAGGTTGAACAATATTCAAACTTGGAATCAATTTTGCTGCACAACTTACAGTTGTTCTTTGTTTCCTGTCCGGCAACCACCGCTCATGATAGTGGTAAAAAATTTCTTTGTTTCCCGTCCGGCTACCACCACTCATGGTAGTGGTAGAAATTTTAGGTGAAGGAGAGATGTGAAGGGTATAATAGAGAATTTGATAGGGTGTATTGAATAAAAAATGAATAAGAAGACATTAAAATGATGTAATTAGTTAAGGGGGTGTATTCAGAAAATAAAGGGGTGCTAATAGTCTGCCCCCTTATTATTATTATTATTATTATTATTATTATTATTATTATTATTATTATTATATTTATAGAGAGGATATTATATTTTATAATTAAAAATATATATCGATAGTGATAATTTCATATATTTTCATTATTGATATTTTTGTGGATAATTATATTTTGAATTCGATATTTTCATAAATTTGAGGTATTGATATTATAAAGAAAACTATTGTAATTAATGAAACTTATATCTTGAAAACTATATAGCGCTTTCATATTACAACTATTAAAATTATTATAATAATAAATTTATGCATGATTAATATCTCACGAGCAACGCATGTGTTGTGTATTGGTTCTATAAAAAGTATCACATTAAATCCCTAAATTTTACCTAAGGAATATTAAAAGGGTAATTTGGAAATAAAATCACATAAAATTTCTAATTATCTTTGCAACAATAGTTGCAATTAAACATCTATTAACATAGATTGTTAAGAAAATTAAGATTATTAGATTATAAAGTCATCCTTGTCGAAATGCAGTTTCATTCATGTAAGCTTCAATTCATGTTAGCAACTACCACTATCTTGTTGTTTAATCCAAACATATATTGATTGATATTCATGTGTTACAAGAATTAAAGAATAAGATAATTAAAACTTATCCTTCTTATAATTCGATTGATGTAATTAAGTTTCAAATCATGTTAGCAATTACCACTATCCAAATTGTTTCAAACATGAATTAATTGATATTGTGTAACAAGAATTAAAGAATAAGATTACTAAAATTTATCCTTGTTGAATTAATATAATCTGATTAATGTAAATTTCAAATCATGTTAGTTATCAACGTCTTCTTTTTAAAATTGTTTCATACTAGCACTTAAAGAGATAAAGTACTATTTTCACAATATTAATAAATAAGATTACAATAATTTTTGTATTCAAATATAATAATGAAATTACAAGAAATAATATACATTAATTATTCAAATAAGATTGCAAATATTATATTCCAATTGAAATGTGATCATCAGATTAACATAGTTCATAATTCATTTGCTCAACTTACCATCTCAGATTAATATGATGTAATTGTTATATTGATTAAGAAAACAAAATTACAAAAATTGTAATTTGTAATATTACATGTGTTTATGGCAAAAGCAAGTTAAAGTTTAAAACGAAAATAAAATGACGGAAAGGAAGTGCATAAATATAAATAAAACTCAATATAATAATTGGACAATGCATATCATAACTCATTCCACAAATAACAATAACAAAAAAATAGTTCAAAATGTAGCAACTATTAACGAGACTATAGTTGCTCTTAATTAGGATGAAACACCTATATATTATAAAAGTTATTTTCCATCCCTTCAATTTCTGCATTGTCCACTTCATTAATTCCACCCTGAATCCACTGATTTGCTGCACTTGTCGACGCACCATGATCCTCGTCGTTAACAGGAATGAGCGATTGCCAGCCTCCATCATAATTCATTTCCAACCCTTGTTGACAATCGGGCAAGTTATGAACCATCAACGGGTCCATTGTTGGAAGTCCAAAGACATTCTGGATAGTATGGGTTGATGGCATGGTACCAGTATCGATAGTAACAATTTGATCCATGTTAAACGGATCGATGCTATGAACGAGGAGACGTCGAGGATATTCAAGAAATTCGTTGGTAAATCCTTCAATTAATGTTGCTTCCATGGTGAATTCATGATGGTTCATGATTGCTTGATTTTCTTTCTTTCTTGAATGCACAATGCAAGGCATGGAACCAAATAATTTTGGCCTGGGAGGTTGTTTGGTCTCAACATTAGCTTGTTTGGATATTCTCTCCTTACGAGGTAGCCACTTAGAATTGCGACAATTCTGATAAAAGAATATTACAGTAAATATATCTATTAATACAATAAAAGTATGAATAATTTTCACATGTTAATTAGTAATGTCATATTATACATGTGGCGAGTGGTGATTAATTTGAAATATGAGATGTAACACCAAATGTAACAGAAGATATCATATAATTTTTCTGAGGGTATATTAGTAATATTATTATTACTTTAGTGTCTATTACATGATTGCATATAGTTTGTTTTTCAAATGTAAGGCTCTTAGAACGTACGTACCTGAAGATGGCTGGCCACTTGCATTCTCGTAAGGCCCGGCGCATTCATTAACTCATGTATATCCTTGGGAAAACATCCTATTTTCAACATACAAGTTTTTATGGAATTAGCAAAAATATAATATATATCCAACATTAATTTTATTAAAAACATCATCTTCCATGCAATATATAAGTAAGATGATGACATACTTCCTTCTCCAAGCTGTAACAGCAGCCATGAACTTATCATGAAGTTCTGCAGTCCATTCTGTCGAAGATTTCTTCTTTTTCGAATTATTCTTTGATTTCTTTTTTTCCTCTTCAACCGCAAGATCATTATTCGGAACATACCTTCATTCGTTTGCTCTCAAACGACGTAGTTTTTCACCCAACACGAGTTGCCACATGCCCCCCAATGTTTCCATCATTGTGGGCTTTTTTATGCATTGGAACTCCTTGCACCAACATCATTGTGGATCATACATCATTTGTATTAAATGACATACATATTGCAAATTAATTAACACATGCATTAATTAAATAATGGGTTTGTTTCGTAAAGAAAAATACTAATAAGGGTTTGTAATATATATATATATATATATATATATATATATATATAATTAGAATATTAAATGTCAAGAAACACTTACGCATGACAAGTATGTCCATCTTAAGAGCAAGTTCAATGAGTTGTCCCGTAAAAGAGTCCGGAGAGCAAGATCAAACTGGATCTCTCCTTCGGACATGATCGATAAGGCTTTCGTGACATGCATTTCTTTTATTTCAATTTTTGATATTTTTCAATTTTCTATTATCACATATTTTTTGTTAATTTTTATAAACTACCATTAATACTTATTAATATAAGTCATTGATTTCCAATTTTGATATATTACTGTATTTAACTCGATTTCAATGGCCAACATATGAATTTTCAAAACCCAAAATGTTAATGCACTGATGATACAAAATATAAATGTGGTTCAATTAGAATATTATTCTTTACTTTGTTGGATTATTTGTCATATTGCGTACATAGATTTATTTACATATATTTTTATGTACATAGATTTATTCAATACCTAAAATATTATTGAAGAATCACAATATTATTTGTATTTTTTAATATATTTTAAAAGGTTAAAAAAAAAATATATATATATATATATAATTGGAAGATTAATGACTAATTAATATGTTTAGTAATGTTTAATCTAATTTCAGTTTAAGACAATTATAAAATATACTAGTGCATATTTTTAATATATTTTATAAAAATACTATTTTTATAAAATTATGAGTTTGTTCATATAAGATAATATTAATGCAAATAATATAAGATAACATCATAAAATAATTAAACTTTTCAAAGTTAATTTAATTAAAAAACAATTAATATTATGAAAATGTGTACAATTAACACAACACATAAAATAAGTATTGTACAATGGGTTGTCTATTAGTGAAAAAGTACACTGAAAGTACGCATAAAGAGCGTTGCATAAAAGGATTGTCTTTTATTAAAAAAATCCGTTGAAAGACAACCCCTTGAAAAAAGTGTTGCATAAAAGGATTGTCTTTTATTAAAAAAATCCGCTAAAATACAACCCTTTGAAAAAAGCGTTGCAAAAAAGGGTTGTCTTTTTTTTTTTTTAAATGCGCTAAAAGACAACCCTATGTAAAAAGCGTTGTCTTTCTCATTATTTCTGTTGTCTTTCAGCGCATTTTTTGAAAAAAGATAACGCTTTTTGGAAAAAGGGTTGTTAATTTTAGAAAGACAATACAAATTTATAAAAAAGGTTGTCTTTGATGGGTTGTTGTTGACCATTTTTCTTGTAGTGACATGATACATAAAAATTTTATGGTTTAGACAAATGAGAAAGATTATAGCTAGAATTAACATTAGTACTATTTAATAATGAATCATGCAAAAATATATGTAAATTTGACAATTTTAATGTATTAATAAATGTATTTACCTTCCCATTCACATCAAAGAACCAAAAATATGCCTTTTCAAATAAAGAAAATTAAAGAACTAAAATGTATCATATATTAAAATGGCGCGAATTCAATAAAGATTCAAACTAGCTAGAAAAAAGGAAAATATAAAAGACAACTTGGAAAAACATTATGTCATTCTCAATTTTGTGGGTCGACTCATGATTGGAAAAAGACAAGAAATCATTACATAATTCAGTGTCGGATTTACCTTTATCAGAAGTAGTGGTTAATTTAGACTTTTTTAAGCAAAAAATTGGTGAATACATTTAGACATAAAAACAAATATAGTAACGTAGCTACCTTGATAAGAGAAAAATTGCTACATGTTAATGGTTTGATCATGAGCTGCATTGTCATGCTCAACAAGCAGCACATGAATCTTATTTGGAGTAGTGTTTGAGGAGGAGGATGCCATTGAAATTATATATGTGACAATTAAGAACTTAAAAACTAATTATGATGATTACAAATGCAAGAAACTATGCTTATTGCACAATTGAGCAAGAAACTATATAGAATTTTGTTTTGCTCTAATATTAATGAATAATTTTATTTATTTTTCTTTTTCTTATTAATTGTTCTTCAACTTTTTTGGACGGTGGTTTGGACCTCTAAATTTTAGCCAAAATAAAATTCATGTAATCTAATTCATATATTTCTTTACGTGTGTTGGGAAAACTCATGCAATTTTAATTCTCAATTCAAATATTAATAAGTGTATCATATTAGGGAAATCATCACTGCATTATTGAAATCTTTTGCAGTATTAATTTAGGCAGTTTATACAATTGTCATAATCTTTGTATCTGATTTGAATAAGACATTTTACAGTGAAGAGCAAGAAATATTAAACAAGTGCAGTGTCAAGGATTGTGTTGACTTGGAAAACATAAAGAAAAAAGATAAATGAAGGGCAATTTCATCATTGATATATAAATTTTTTTACTATTGAAAAAATTAGAACTTTAATATAGTAAAACACTTTTTTTATTTTATTTTATATTATGAGACATCAATAATATTTGTTGTACTAATTTTTAGTTACATATGAAATCAACAATAATTATATCTAAAAGTAAATATTTGAAATCGGTCTCACCACTATCATATTAATTTAATATAATATAATACCATAAACTTCAAACATCAATATTCAATAATACCCTACATATTCATAATATTGACCCAGATTATACTTTTCCACACAAAAGTTAATATAATCTCAAAAACAATGCTGATAATAATGAAAACACTGAAACAACAGTGTGGTTGCTTTTAGTATTCAAAAAATCTCTTTAAAAAATATACTCTTTTGCAGTAATTGAGAAAGATTTTTTGAAAAAGTGAATGCCATCAGACTAATACCAAGGCTATAAATAACAAAAGAAACATCACATTTTTTTCATAAAGGAAAATTGATGTTTCCATCTGGGCATTATAGTCCCAATAATAATGCAGGTAATGATAACAATTGAAAATGTAGAGTTTATGACTGGAGATAATTCTCAATTATTTTCTTCAAATTAAAGTTTCACTACATAACTCCCACAATATTACTCCTCCATCTTCAGGATTTCAGCTTCTCCGGGCTTTGATGATGTTTCGTTGCATTGTTCGATCTCTGTATCGAACATGGTAGGCACCTGCAAAATTTCAAGAACTCACAATGAAAACTTGTGTGATCCAAATTCGAACCCTAATCATCACAATCTGCACCTTTATAAAGACGGGATACCACTTGAACTACAAGGCTCATGGCCAGAGTAATTACGTACCTGGTTAGAGTAAAGGGCGTCCAAATCAATTGCATCCCAGCTTTCATCATAATCAAGCTGCTCTTGCTCGGCGATGCAAAAGTTCTGCATCAGGCTTTCAATATCCACATCAAGTGAAGCATTTCCAACCGGTGCAACATCAGTCAGAAATTTGCCATAATCAGAAAATGGGTTGTAGCCATTAGCATCATGGGGAGAAAGCCCTTTGATGTTATATCCAAGAACATTAGCCTCTTGATTGTTCACATGCTTTTTCTGGATATACGAAGGCGGTCGAGATTTGTAGCCAAAATTAGGCATGGCCCATATCACTTTGTTTTAACTGGATTGCCAGTCTTTGTTGATGTTGAGTTATAGGTAGTTGTTCTTGGCTTTCTCTAATTAGGATTTTGCCAATTTCCGCTACAACATTTCTACAAAATGTGAAATTTAATCTCTGTGTTAATTTCCATTTTTTAACAACCAAATATACGTTTTCTAATTTTTTCAAATTTTTCCAATTTCAATTCAATTTTGCTCGGAATTCCCAAAGTCGCCAAGATTGCTGATGCCATGTGAGATTTCCCGATGACCATTAGATCAAAATTGGATTGAAATTAGAAAAAATTGAAACAAACATGACCAAAATTGAAAAACTTGATTAAAATTGAAGTATAAAAAAATAAATTCTTTTTCTATACTAACGAACCTGAAGATGGCTTGCCACTTGCAATCTCGTAAGGCAAGGTACATTCAACAGCTCAAGGATTTGTTTCGGATAGCATCCTGTTTGGAGAAAAGGTTAAGTACATTCAACAAATTTAGTATTGATGTATATATGCGTACAAAAGAAAATATAAAACTGACGAGCAAGAAATCAAACATCAAAATTAATTAAGAAATACGTACTTCCTTGTCCGAGTTTTCTAACAGCATCCATAAACTTCGCATGAAGTTCTTCAGTCCATTCGATCCAAACCTTGCGTCCAAACATGCAGATATCCTGATTTGTAAAGCTATTTTCGTCTGAACTAGTAACTCGCTCGTTCAATCTGTTGGGTGTCATCAACCCTCCAAGCTGCCTATTTTCTTTTTGTTTACGTAATTTCTCTCTTAGCACAGTTGCCATAGTAGTGTCACTGTTTCCATTTGAAGAGGCTTCTTAACACACAATAAAACTCCATTGTCCAAGGCTCTCCTTGTTAACACAACATCATCTTCATCTAAGACAACTGCAATTCAAAATTTTCAATCAAAACAAGTGCAATAAGAAACATTACAATCGAATCAATAATTTGATAAGGATATATGGCAATTAAAGCTCACATATCACAAGTATTTCCATTTTAATAGCAGCTTGAAGAAGCTTGTATTCACATGTGTCGGGCGACTTAATGTTTTCTATCACCAAATCGAACTTTAGCTGTCCTCCTTGAGACAGAATTAATAGAGCGTTGGAGGCAAATCTAACGTTAGTCACTGAAAACACATAAAATATCCAAATACGAATCAGAATAGTTGACAATGACTTCAGGGGAAATAGATATTGAAGCAATTTACTCATGAGCTTTGGATAAGATTCACAAAATATTGAAGTGGTAAAGCGAAAATTAATATCTTAAACCAAATAATTTATACTTGCAGCCATATATAATGTTTTTTGGCAACCATATGTTATTGAAAAGAGGTTTGTATGAAACAGAATACAAACACAATATGCATCTATTCTACTTCTGGTAATGAGTCTATAATCAACATGGTCTTTCAATGCTTCAATGTTCCAAACAAAGAAAGATATCAGATGATAAATTATGAATGAATTTTCAGTGATCTCAAAAATCGCAATCAGTGTAGTTACCTTTTCTCCATACATGTGGAAAAACAGTAAAATTGACATATTGAGAATATAGTTACAACAAAAAGAGAAAGTCATTAATCAAAAATCCAGAAAGAAATGCAATCTATGCAACCTAATAAAAAATAACAAGTAATCAAACTTCAACTTTGCTTTCTCTAACAATATAGAGTGAATTAATTAATATACTTAGCCAAGTATCAATTGCATGGAAAAGAATGCCTTAAAATATGATAATTTATAATGGGAAAGAATAATGCAAACATTCTATTAGTTGGCTATCATGGCGAAACTGTTTAAATATTCTATTTACTTATATATATATATATATTTATTATATATATATATATATATTTATTTATTAATGAAAAAAGAAACCAATATTTGAAGAGGAAAATTAAAATACCATCTTACTACATCAAAGACCACAAAGGATGCCTTAAAATTAGATAAATCATAAACGGCAAATGAATAACATAAAAACATTCAATTTATTAGTTATCATGCAAGAAATTGTTTAAGACTTCTATCTACTTAGGCCACATTTGGTTCGTAGGTTGAAAATGTTTAGGTTGTTTTAGGTTTTTGGGCTTTTACTGTTCATCGAAGACAAAATAGCACTTTTTGAGTGTTTGGTTTGTAGGTTTTGGGGTTGGTTTGACTTAAATTTTATGTTTGGTTTGAATGTTTATAGGTGTATAAATGTGGGTTTATTTTAAATTGTGTGTTTGGTTTGTCTGTTTGATACTGCTTACAAATGTTAAAGGTCATTTTTGCCCTCATTAATGAAATAAATTATGGGTTTTATATTTTAAATAATAAATTCTGTACAAAATTAGAAGTCATTAAATTTGGTGTTCTTCCTCAATATATCGAAGTATCTGGCCATTCTCTGCTTCAACAAAAATCGAGAAAACACATATCTTGTTGTTCCTGGAAGAACCCAAAGCCTGAATGTGTTCTAATTGAACTAATATACATTCTGATTAGCTATATCGTTTACCCCAGCCTTTAATTGAGCTACCAAGACACCGTTAGTTGCCTTCACAACTGGGGCAATCAATGGAAGGTCGTTTTGGGTGAATTCGTGGCGTCGTTGCTTTGAAGAAGTTTTTCCTGAGACCTAAACCCGAGCTTTCTTTTCCTACAAATGTCGAGCAGGTAATTATGTTTATTACTCCTATTTATGAGATCCAAGCAAATCGACATCGACCTGAGCTCTAGTATGAGTGTTGATTGTACCTAAACTTTAAATTCTCACCTCTGCTTGTTGATTGTCCATTCGTCTGTAACTACGTTTGATTTGTGTGGACTCTCAATTAATGTTCACACCCTTGTGTAAGGCGTTGCAACTGGATAGATGGGCTATGAAAATTAGTCTTCAACTGGGTATAATCAGTACCCATTCGTGCAACATCATGTAATTATTGTCTTTTAACTTAGAATGAACTCTCGAAGATGATCTTTAACAGATGCATTTGTGTCCTTAATTGAGATAAACAAAGCACACTTGTCTACACGAAAACATAATCTGCAACATATCCTAATTGTTCTCTTTCGTGGAATTTTGAGTGTTTACGAGCAAATCAACTATGGTATTTGACTAATCCTGATTAATGCGTTATCCGATTGTAGTTCAACATCTTATTACGAAAGGTTTGGGCTTAGAAATTTCCAACCACAAGATATTCCCGACCAATGTCGTCATGCCATCTGAATGAAGATCCAAACCTCCGGGACACATAAAAACCCTATGCGACGTTTTAAGGCATGTCCTTTTCGAGGGGTATGTTCATCTTAATTGTCGGGCTTGAATATTTATTTAGCTTATACTTGTGGTCTTAATCTACAATTTATTGCACATTGTTTTGTTGAGTATAACTTCTGGATTTTTTGGATTGAATTCAAAGAACGATTCGTGTGGGATATTCGTTTGGATGGAGCCGCCATTGGAGGGTCGTGCTAGAGAGGTCGCTCTTGAATGCATTCAATAGATGTCTACACTAAAGGCTGAAGTTGCGAGTTTGAGGGCCCGTGAACGAGGTTATAAGAAGCAAGCAAAAATCTTTATGGTTTGCTTTTTCTCACTTTTCGTCGTGCTCTTGTGGTTGGTGAACAAGTCGTTCGGAATACGAAACAATGAAATGTGTAGGTTGTAAGTTAGGTTTCATTTTGCTATTTATTAATACGCATAGCTATGTACCATGCGGAATGTTATCGGTTCAAGTATGTTGTATAGTATGTTTTGCAAAATCAGTTTTGAGTTTAGTACATGTGCATTACCTGATATTTTGCATGTAGTTTCATTTGGAAGTTGTCTTGCTATGAAGTGGTATTATTATATTACGTAGAGTTTGGTTAAATGAATGTGTTACGTTTTGTACACTTTCAGAGGAGACTTATGTATATTTTAGATGGATACTCTGACAATTTGGCGGGATAAACATGGTTCCCGAATCTCGTTACTGGATAGAGTATAATCGCATTTAGGAATATAACTAGGATGTTAATAAATCATATGAAGGGTTTGTTTGAAAATAATGTTGAAGGTTGTTGATACATGTAATAACAATGGTTACAGAGTAATATTAAGAATGAAGAGTAGTTAAGGTACAAACTTTGCCAAGCTTGGACTTAAGAAAATCTATGGTTCCAAGAACTTCAATTTCATGTTGAAAGGAAATAAACAATAGTCATGCTCTTGTAGCCGTCAATTGTGATAGTGTTTGCTTAGAATAAAATAGCTGAAAATTGCATGCACAATAGAGGATGAAGTCTTATCATAACGGCTAAATGTTTCAATTCTAATTGTAGATAAATTAGATTACAAAGTAGCAAAATTACAAAGTAGCAATGTTGTAGATACTAATAAAGACACCCGGGAATGTTTTGTAAGAACAACGAAGGCCAAATACAAGCTAGGATGTTCAACAAGAGCGAACCGTAAAAAAGAAGCAAAACAAGTCGCTCTAGCAAAATATGGGCTTCATCCCATGACAAAAAAAGTAGAAGTCGGCCATGCAAAAAAGAAAACACATACCAACAACAAAATATATAAGAGTTGACCGCCGGGTGGCAAAGTACTGGATCCTACAAACTAAACAACCTGCTTGGATGTATCGGGTTTCTGTTGATGGAGGGGTCCCAACGGCGATCCCACTCGTCCATAGCCTCAGGGTCAAACGGCTCGTCTTTGACAACCATGGGTACGTCCATCGATGATCCAACCTCGCCGACTAGAGCCTCTCCCGGCTTATGCGATTCCACTAGCTTCATTTTTTCCGGTGGTAGTTCGGGAACCCAAATTCTCGAAATAGTCTCTGATTGGGAGTCTCCTGAGGCATGTATATAATTAATCAGTGTTACTGATAGTATATGATAATGAGATTTAATTAGTAATTAGAAGTTTGCATGACATAGGTATCAACAAATCTGTGGATTAGGGTGAACATATGCATTATCTTAGTTATGTAATATCAATACTCCACACCGACCTCCACTCGGTTCATTTTCTTGTTGTACTTTACTCCAACCGTGTCGTTGACATACTGGATGAACTCCTTGTACAGACGGATGTTGTCGGCTACGAAACTCTTAATGCTTACATCATCAAAGCGCTGCGACCCGGTTTTCTACCTCAATTCTTATGCGATCTCCGCTAGCGCTGTTGTGAAAATCTTGCCATCTGACACGTCCCTGATCTTGCATATGTGATCGAAATGTGTAAGGATGTCATCGACCTCATCATAAGTGAATTTCATCCGACATTTGCGAGGGCCGGATTTCGTTTCGGCATTGTCCTGCACATAGATGAGCATGATAATAAAATCACTAATATTGAAAATAAACAACCTGCCAAGGGTGGATATTGAACGATAATTCCGGTGCATGGTCGATGAATACATGCACAGTTTATTCAAAATGTAGACTAGCATATACAGGTGACAACATCAAATATTAATGCAAATACTTTGACTCATGTGTCATTGTCCAGTAAAATAATACGTAATTCCAATGCCACATAGGTATAATCTACTGGTATAACTAGATTATTCTATAATCTGAAGATAATTGCTCATATTCATGTGTTGTAATAATAACAAGCAGGTGCAAATTGTTTTAAACTGAGATGCATGTTCCCAAGATAAAGCATGATCAAAATATATTCACATTATCCTCTAAAGTTTTTTGCTTTTTTTGCATGTCGTGTAGTCATTGTCATCACTAAGCTTTTCCAAAAGTAGTATACTGTTGTCAGAGAACAAAATATTATTCCAATGATTACTTTGCAAGAATATATGTTACAACCAAACAAAAGTAGCATGACATAGGTATCAATTGGATTTACTCACTAAAGACCACATGTTCTTTGCCTATGTATGCATCAAGCAGGAGGAATTGTTTAAACACAAGAAACTTTTCAGCTGGGTTTATTTTAATTAGAAAAAATAAGTTGTGATATCAATAGATTGGACTCAGTGAACATATCTATAAATATAAGCCATTGCATGTAGTTGAACTATGTGCATATAAGTTTGATAAGTACTAACAGCAATTTAGATTAACATATCTTCTTTATTGCAGATTCAAATAAAAACTATGGTAGGGAGAGACAACGGTTTACGTCAAGCGGACTACCTCTACAGGTTGAAATGGGATGCCAACTTAGTAACTTTGTTTTGTGAGGTTCTTGTCGATCAAGCCCGTATGGGTAAATTCTCAACAGGGGGTGACAATGTGCAAGCTATACAAACCGCCGAATATATGGTTAATAAATTATTCAACAAAAGCTTTTCTTTCAAGGAGTGTCTTAAGCAGGTTCGTTTGTTACGTCAACGACATACAACTTTCAGAAAGATGATGGTTCGGGATGATGTTGGGTGGGATGCAAGCCAACCGGGGTCAATCGGGTGCACTGACGCTACGTGGGCTGAGATTGTTAATGTAAGTGTCGTCATATTATTATTTTGGGCTGTAGAATCGATAAAAGTTGATAGCTAAATCCACTTACATGATTGTGTTGTGTAGGAAGATCCGTTCGCTTGGGCCTATGTCTGAGATGGTGATCCCAATTGGGATGACTTACAAGTTATATTTGGTCCACCACAAACAGCGGGTTCGGCACCACCTCAAGCAAATATTAATCCTGAGGTCATTGTTATTACTGATGATTGCCCGCAGCCGAAATTAAACTCAAAGTTTGTCCCTTTGAATGAAGTAATCACCATTTCATCTGACAAGTCCGGAAGCTTGTCCACAAACTTTTGGAATGAACTGGGGGTGCTTCGTAATGAATCGGATGAAGAAGAATCATTCGGATCTCCATCTTTGAAGACGGAGATGAGCTCAACACATCCGTCGGGGTTGGCAAGAGGAAAGGGAAAAAAGACAGTGGACAAGCATGGTGTGGGATTGTATGGCAAATCTTATGTTTCCTCCTCTTCGCATGCCTTTCCAAATGGGAAGAATGAGTGAATTACAATCGGTTTGTGGGCGTACAATTTACGTAGGATGGGCTATTTGTGGTTATCATGCTTGTTTTTTCTTATGTTTTAGTTCTTCTGTTTGTGGTTTGTATGGATGATATCCCAGGAGATTGTCTTTACTTTTATTGTGTTGTCTTTTCTTTAGTTTGTGTAATATTAAGAATTTCCCTATTATCTACTACTATCAGTGAATTTCCTTTCCAAAATTATTGTGCTTGTCTTTACTTCTATTGTGTTGTCTTTTCTTTAGTTTGTGTAATATTAAGAATTTCCCTATTATCTACTACTATCAGTGAATTTCCTTTCCAAAATGATTGTGCTTGTTAAGCTGCATATTTGCAGCTTTAACTAATAGTTTTAAGATTGGGTTTTGTATTTAGAAATAATATTTATTCTGTCCATAGCAATGTTTGATAATATTAACATTTTGGATCATCCAGTTAAACACAAACATCAAATCTTGAGCATGCTTATTTATGTTGTTAACAGTTGGAAATTTTACAAGGCAGGGAATGATAGTTAGTTATTGTGGTGCATGCTTAAGGTAGATAATATTACTATTCTATTTTTGGGAGACCAATTGTCATGGCCTTGTACTATTTGCTAAACAGTAGTTACATACTTTAAATAGTTATCTATAATTTGACCAAGTATCAGATGAGGTAAGAGGTAATTGAAACAAGTCTAGTTGCATAATTTGGATAGGTACATGAAAGTGAAATAAAAGTTATTCCTACATAAGTGTGTTTTACTAAATACAACTGGTAGTAATTTGGTGACAAAAGCAAAATATAAATCACTGGTGCTTTCAAGTTCGGTTCAACAACCTGCCAAAGATTGAAAGTCATGAGCAGTGATTTCTAAGCCACAATAACAAGAACAGAAGTAGGGTTTTCAAGTCCTGTCTAAGATGTCCTTTACCAACATACCGTGTGCATCATCAGGGTAGCTCATGAACAAATCTAGGACACTCTCGTTATTGCATAAATAACGAGCCACATGTACGCGAGCTTCGAGGCAAGGAAAAACAAATCCTTCGAGCATTTTGTAGACTTGCTTTCTGTCATGCTTTCCGCTGTCTTCTGCTTGCTTTCGCTCGGCTATGGTATCTATCTTGAATGCAATAGACCCCATTTGTTGATCGTTTTTGTCGCAATACTCGTTTATCTTGGACATGAAGGGATCATCATCATCGATTTCAACACGTGCATGTTTAGACTTACCACATCGGTTTGATGTATTGGTGCTTGAGGCATTAGGATGCGAAGTGAACGCGGTCGACGACTCCTCATTCGCATCTGAGCTTGGGTTCATTTCGGTTCTCACGGGCTCGACATTTCCGGTGGATAAGAAGTCCTTCATGGCATCGGCAAAACCTTGAGCATGTTCCCCGGTTGCCCGATCTTTTCCAAATATTTCGATCCAATCATTGTAATATGGCCATGTCTTGAATCGCATGTTTCGAATCGTATTGTCCCGCTGCCATTTGTTACAAGGGTGGTTAACACATATATTTGTGCATAATTCAAATATAATGTAAATTTATGAGAATAATACTAAAAGGGTGTGTCCAATTTTGCTCCCACATTATCTTCACGTAGTTGTCCCAGACCTCGTCTATTACGTCGAGCATGAAATTTGGGCCGAGACCAATGCCAGTTGTGGAGAACATGGATGTTAAGGAATTGTAACTTCTCTTCCAATTATGAATCTTGGAGCTTATGTGAGGCTCGGCTTTGAGATCCGTCCCAGGAAAGTGTTGTCCCAAGTATTGTTCAAGCATTTGAAGATACCCTGTCCTAAAGCCATTGCCCGACTTGTACCCCTTAGCAACCAAGTCCTTTAGGCCCGAAAGGAGTTGTTGCTCCTCATGGACATTCCAAGTCCGTCTTGATTGGCTTGCTGGGAGCTTCTTTGTGTTCTTTTGGCTCATTTATTTTTTCTCCTACTGAAAACTGCAACTTCAAAAGTAATATAAAGATGTGGGAAAAATGATTATATTAGCATTGATTAGTGAAAGCAAGAGAAGTGTGGAAATCTGAATTGTATTACGCCAGATCCGTTAAAGCAAGAGACTTTGGAAATCTAGACTGTAATAACAATGATTAGTTAAAGCAAGGGAAGGATGGAAATCTGAATTGTATTAAACATGATTAGTTAAAGCATCTGACTTTGGAAATCTGGACTGTATTAATAATAATAGAGTCAAAGTAATGAACTTAGCAAATCTAAATTGGAGTACAAATTTGAAGTGTCTTCCCATAAAACTACGTGACCAATCGAATCCATAAAGTTCAGGAACTTGCAATAGCAATTACAATAGTGTCCATACATAATAGAATTGAAATAGACTGAATTGTTATAACTAACATCCAATTAAGAACAATTTTCAACATTGTTCCACATTTGTTGCGTAATGTTATCTCTCCATGATGTCCACCCCGGGCTTGAATCAACATGGTCAATATACTCAGGCTCCGGAATGTTAGGATGTATACTATAAGCCTAGCTTTTGTATAAACATCTTTTATGGAATGAGAATCGCTTTGGTCATATGTTTGCATTTTATATTTGTTATATATGTTTATGCAATGTCCAATTAATTTATATTATAGATAACTTGGTGTGTGGTGTCACACAGAAGATCATGTTATCAGTTTCTTATAAATTATAAATAGTAGCTCACAACCAAGATGGATTTGGACAAATCATCGGAATGGTTGTAGTGTAGTTTGGTATTAGTTTGTCTTGACTATAAAACTGCACTAGTACACTTTGTGTGTATTGAGCAGGACCATTTGAGGTTGTTCGATTTATACTGACTATATAATAGAACAAGACCTCTGTTATTATGGATGTGCGTTCTCTTAATCCCTATATAATAACAGTCACGTATACACAATATTTGTTTCTTTGATTTGCCAATGAGTGAGATTTATTTATTAAATCAATAAACTCGGTGAATTGGGAAACAGTATTGTCTATATGGTGTACTGTTGATTATAGAAGGAATCTGTGTCCTAATTATTCAGGATGATGATGTCCCCTTGAGGAGCTCATAAGGATTATCATGTAAACCCTGCAGGTGGATTTAATCCGACATGATAATAAAGTTGAGTGGTACTACTCTCGGAATTAGATGTTAATTAATTAAGTTGTCAGTAACTTATTTAATTGACGGACATTCGATATCTTAAACACAGGGAGATAAACGTACACATAATAAGAAGGAGCCCATATTAAATATGGGATTGGGACGGTAGTTCAATAATAATTCTTTAGTGGACTGAATTATTGTTGATGGGCTTAAGTTATGTATTCGGGCCGAACACAGGAAACTTAAGCCCATCAGGAGGCCCAACCCAATTCCTCCTCTAGGTCCCTGGTGTAGCCTATAAATAGCCTTTTAATCACAGCGCCTCTCAACGCAGAATAGATTCACGTAATATTGAGAGAGAGCAAAAAAAGTGAGATTTCTCGGAAGATCGTTGTCCACGCAACGTTCGAGAAAGGCCATAGGAATACATCAGAAGATCTAAAGGTCTAGGGTTTGTATTCGATCGATCTTTGGCCCCGTTTCTACGATTGATCAAAAGGTATGGTTCGTTTATTTATTCCGCTGCGCATGTCGTACCTTGTATGGAACCCGATCAATCGATTGCCTAGGGCCGGCGATCCGTCGGTTCCAACACGGAATGGGTTGGAAGTTAGGATTGCTGCAAATATCAGGCACCTCAATCTCAATGGGGTCTACACTCACATTTGTACGGATAAAATTATGGAGCAAACAACAAGCAAGGATGATGTGATTCTATGTTTTGATTGGGTAGTAGGAGTGGCTTCTAAGAATGCCCCAACGTGCTTTCAAAACTCCAAACGATCGCTCAATAACATTACGAGCTCTAGCATGAAGCATGTTAAAAAATTCTTGATAATTTTGTGGGGCATGGGCTGCACTATTCCATTCTTGCAAATGATACCGTACACTCCTATACGGGGCTAAAAACCCATTCCCATTTGTATACCCTCCATCGCACAAGTAATAATTGCCTGTAGGAGAGACACAAACATTTGGAGTGAGTTTATTTTAGGCAAGGAATTATCGGGCTTGAATTTTTACCTGCGTATTCGGTAATTGATCAACGTCGTTAATCAACTACAGAAATGCAAGGGACATTTACTACACTAAAGACAATTAATTTTGGGCTCTACCGATTGGGACTTTTAGTCCGTTGGGTCTGGAAATGGCATCACGCAACACTCTTCCATCGGCGGCTGATCCTTCCCATCCACCCAACATGAAGATGAAGTTCATGTTTCGATCGCAAACGCCTAAGATGTTTACCGAAACAAAACCCTTTCTATTCCTATATCGGGCTTTATCTCCCAAAGGTACCCGAACAGGAATATAGGTGCCATCCAAGGCACCTAAACAATCCTACAATTACAAGAAATTGCACAGTTTATTGTCAAATTAATATTTGTGTGACTTACCCTATGTTGACAAGCTTCATGCTCGCAAATAGAAGTTATATTGTTAAGTGAATGTGGATATTGTTTATAGGTCAGGTTGTTACCTTAAAATGTCTCCAACATTCAGTGGATTCATCGTCTTCAATAGGTTTGGGTTGGATGAGAAGGATTGTATGCAAGCTTAACAAACACCTCAACAAGATTTGAAGTGTTTGCTAATAGTGAACCCACTTCTAACGAAATTATCCTTCACCACTCTATTTTTCTTGTGATGAGATAGGATTGACAAAAATATAGCTACCTGTTCAGGTATTGATACATGCCAGTAGACTGGAGCCCCCCTAAATTCTCCAAAAGATAACAGAGCCGACTGAATATGTCACGGCTCATTCGTAGATGGTTGGTGCATGTCTCATCATTTAGGAGTGTGAGGTTATGTACGTGTTCCAATTGACGGGTTATTTTCAATTTTAGATTATACCTTTTAGCTATCCTACTTGGGCCACTATTGTTCTGCTTGCCTCGATGGTACCTTACGTACACCAAAGCCATGAGCATCAAACATGTTTTGAATGATGCATTGATTGCTTGGACACCAGCCATGATAACCTCGAGATCTGTGTTATCCCCCATATGTTGGGGTCTATTCTTCAAAATTAAATCGAAACTTCAGATCAATTTTCATTTTTGTTAGGATGACATGAGTATATAACACCAATATTAGGTCATTGTTATTACTGCCTAATTAAGCCTGCAATGAGGATTTAAACAGCTTTTATACAATGACTGTGTTTATATATCTAATTGTACAATCAAATGGTCTTGTTATTACAGAGCTTAGGATACTTGACAATTGGATACTAAACACAATATGGACTTGAACAACTATTGATCAGCTCATTGACAACAATAGAAATGACCTTGGAGGTATTTTGGATTCTGTTGCGATTATTGATCGCCGATAATTTTCAACAACAACCCACAAAATATGCAGGATTAGTTTTAATGATGTATAGATCAGAATGTCCTAATAAGAGAACGATTGGATTATTCAATCTACAGGATTTGAGTCTTACAAATCTTCGTTCAAAAGCTAATTATTACATGTCGGTGATAGAAGTTCAAAGGGAACATGATTTATAGGGGATGAATGGTAAAGGTTGTTGACCTTGTGGCACATACGTGTGAATTTATTCTTTTGTTTCAATGTCACATAAAAGGCAACGGTTGTAGATAGTTTGGTTCTACTAGGCTGTAGGAAGATTTAGTACAATATGTAGGTCTCATGCATGGACAGAGAAAATGATAATCACACATTAACTAAAAAATTGCAGGGATACATGTACATGTCATTTTTCACAAGATCAAGCAACGAATCAATAAATGTGCATTAATTCATCCAGTGAGGACCTCCTAAACTATATATCAGTTTACAATTAACTCATGCAAGGCATTTTTTTCAACTACAACAGTTAACCATCCAGTTAGGATCTCCTAGACATTAGTTAAACCTTTTACGAACCACATATCAGTATCTCAAATATCTTCAAATATCAAAATTATAAGTTCGAATATTTAAAATATTGTTCATGACATGTAATGGGGCAAACATGTCCTAAAACTACAGCAACAAACCCAACACATATTTGCTATCAACATGTGACATAATTTAATAAATTAAAAAACAATTGGAAATATGAAAAATATGATGGATAAATGCTTACCTATTTGCAGCCTTCAAGTTAATTGCTACAACCTTTCTCTTACTTGGAATAGCAAGCTTCAAAAGCTCCTAAATAAGTCCTGGCTAATGTTCTTGAAAAACAGTGTTAGGCTTGGAGAAAATCAACATGTACTGCCAAAATGATTTACACACATATGGCTACATTTACATTAGAGTAAATTGGTAATATGAGTTATACAGAGAACCGGATACAAAGTACACTTGTAATCAGAGTTTGTACTCAATTTTTTAAAGAGTAATATGTGTAATGCATTTTCATATACAACGGACGAAACTTGATAGAAGGTATTACAACTGACACTGAGTTTTAGATAGAATACCAATTCAAATTTATTTTTTCCTTACATTACTATGAACCGTAACAAAAATAGTGTTTAAAGTCTGAATAAGACCATCCCCAGATCTATAAACTAAACAATCCACTACAAATTAGAAATTCATTAAAAACCAAACGTCGGGGCATGAGCTAAGCTACTTCGAATATCAAAAACGACTCTTACAATATAAATAAGAGAAATATGTAGAGTGGCAATGCAAATATGTTGACTTCTAGAAATAAGCTACCACTAAGAAATTGTCACAATTAAAAGACTTAGAGAGCAATCCAGGTAACATGTTATTTTAGAATTGTATAATGATATTAGTCAGAAGATCCCGGACTTTTGAAATTATTTTAAAATGTCCCAGAGAGTTCTAGATGAGTTTGATTAGTACTTAAAAATGACATCAATTTTGTATAACATGGAGTCAGATGTCTGCCGTGGATCCAAGATTAAACTGAATGCATGTATGGATTTATAATTAAAAGCTCATTACCTAAAACCCCTTCACTGAAATGGTCACACAAGTCATTATTCTAGTCACTAAATCAAAATCTACGTTTTACCCAAGCCTACGACCAAGCTAAATCGCATAGCAAGGGAATTATTATTTAAATCAGTCAAAACATTTTCAAACTCACAAGTATCATCTAATTTCATGTTTAAACATCCATTAAAAAAAGAATGCAATACAGTAGTTGAGCAAATAAATTGATATTAACCATTTATAATATTTGGCAAGGATTAAATTGGACTAGTTCCAACACCAATATCATCTGATGGGCCTCTAATTCTATTTAGAAATGGACAAAATGTAGTTGGGCATTTAGTCAATCAGCCTGTCTCATGTTAACTATGAAGCTCCACTGAAGAAGTTTTTTCAACGCACAATTTAGAATAATTAGTCAATATAATATGAAGAAACTTTAGCCGTTTATCACTGTTTATACATATAGCACCATTCTTCATGACATCCATCACCACCCCAAGTATAGAGAATGTGGGACAACCCTCCAATTAATAAATTATAATCAAACAACTCCCACAGCTTTTTAATCAAAGAAGAATACACAAACTGTCAAAAGAAATCATATGAAAAGTCATTGGATGTCAAAATTACAAATCATATGCTATGATATCAAGTCAATTCAACCACCAAAACCGGCTATCTATTAAGCAAGAGCATAATGCTGACCTTGAATACAAAATTCCAACAAAGTAGAAGAAATTTCCCCCAATTAAACCTAACTAATATAAAATTTCACAGAGAAAATGGCAATACCTCTGGGAATCGTTGCAAAGGGTAGTAAAGCTACAAACTTAATCCTCCTCCATAGCTGGACAGACCATTTTCATTGGTGACTCTATCTGCTACTTCCTCAATCGACGAGAAGATGGGTTACGCTTGGTCCTCACATGCGTTGCGGCGATTGGTCGAAATCTTGGAGCAGTAGGTTACGGTGAAATCTCTAGGTTACGGTGTTGGACTTACAGGTTCAATTCGTGCCCGATAACAGGAAGCTTCAGCCTTTTGAAATGGGGAATACGATCGAAATCAGATTCTAGGGTTTGAAAGGGGAAAGGATGGTAATTTTGTATATATATATTGGATGGTAATTTTGTAATTGGCCGAAAAGTAAGGGCATTTGTGTCTTTTGAATGGAAAAAGTAAGGGCATAAAGGGGATATTGCATAAATTACTGTTCATTATTTTCTAAACCCACTTAATTTGAAGGGTTTGGAAATGGGGACTTTGAACACCCTAAGCACATCAGATAAGCCCGGGCCAGATTCGAAAATCGGGCCATAAACATATGAAGCAAACAAGGGTTTAGGGTGTTTTATAAGCCCAAACCACCCTAAACATACGAAGCAAACATGGCCTTAGAGAATTTTCGATTAATCAAAGAACAATCAATCTTTGAACATGAAAATAAAGCTACCATCTTTCTACACACACACAGACAGCTTCATATATATAATGGTTCAAATATGAGATTAATATACCTTTGTAAGAGAAATACTCAAACATGTCTATAAGCGGCGCATGAACGTGACTATCGTGGTCAACAAGTAACACATGACCGTCAAACATCTTGTGTTGCGCCTTTGACATCGGAGCATTCAAAATCCAATTCTTGAAATCCATTTCAGCAACAAGTAGTACACTTAATTAGTTAGTAATAAATTAAAATTCAAGAAAAACAACAGGAAGGAGATTGAAACAGAGTGATGCAATAGGTAAGATTTGTTGATAGAAGTTGTGGGAGATAGACATATATATAGTGTTCATAGGAGGTTTACGGATTGCTATTTTGTAACGCTTATTATTGAAATCCAATTGTATTTCTTGAAGTTGACTAACTCGAATCATATTATTATTATTATCTAGTACGTAATTTAATTAGCATGTCAAAAATATGAGATGATTACCTGAATAAATAATTACGATATGAACGATGGTTCGTGAAGCATATATTCACATTATTAATCAGATTTCATACATTGAAGACACCAAATATTTCTCTGTAGTCAACTATCTTTTGAAAATATATATAGTGTCGAGCACGAGATGGTAAAAAGAAAGGGCACATCGACAAAACAACATAAATTAATACTTCTAAAGAATCACTATATATTCAAAACGATTTTTTATAGGGTCAAGTACGTAAATATTCAAGAACTTTGGGTCAATTTTCATTTACAGTGTCAACTTCAAAACTTAACACCAACATTTATTAACTTTAATTTTGTTTCAATTTAATATAGGAGTTGAACGATTTCAATACTAATTGCTAGGAGCCTAAAAATTGAGATTGATTTTACTCATCTACACCTTGATGTAAAGGCACAACTATTATGTATGGTACAATTAAAAATTTGTAATTTTCGAGATCCTCCATATTGGCAAATAGAGTCCGAAAAGTTATTTGTGTATGGAATTGAAAAAATAGATAAATTAGAGGTATTTGGCTGAGTCTATAAGCTTTTTAAAACACATTTATATGACAAAGCTCCTTAAAAATGTTTAAAAATAAGATGCTAAAAGTTTATAAGTTTTTTATTAAGGAGATATCATCTTATTTAAATATATTATTTATACACTATTGTTATTACTAACACCGCAAATAAGATCATCTTATAAGCTCTAAAAAATATCATACATACACCCTTGTGTTAAGATTTAAAGTTCACATTGTAAATGAAGGTTATGCATTTTTACGTAATTAACCATTTTCAATAAAATAAGCTGAAATTATATGATATTGATATATATATTGAGTACACATGTTACTGCAATTATACTATCAAAACATGATGGTATGTTGTGTAGCTTATGGAATGGCTCTTCTAAGTTGAACTTTAAAAATTGTAAGAGAACTCATTATTGACACATTGCATTTTAGGATAACTTTATCTCTTACTCGTGTTATATTATTAGTTGACTCATTTCCGTTTTAATTGAACTTCCTAATTTCAACGAAACAAAATATTGATTGAGACACTAATGTAACTTATTGATGATAAATTAAACTTTGTCATTTGAACTGTGTGTGTTATTGTGATTGATCACATAAACTTTTTTTATTTGCGCTTTTTACCACTAAACTACATGGTTTATTACACATTGTCATCCAAAGTTGCATAAGGCTACTCGAATGGCATGATCTTCGACTATAGCCTTAGGCAGCTATAGATGACAAAGTGTAATAACTCGTGAGGTTAATGAGATAAAGTATATTCATAAAAGAACAAAAGTCCTCAAGTTTTAATTTTCATCGAAGTTTATTCATTCTGTTAAAGTGTACTAACATGTTTGTTTTTGTTTTTTTCCGTCACTTTTGATGAAATTTTAACGGATGTGATGAGCTTTGATGAAAAATTAGAACTTGAGGGATTATATTTGATGAACCGAAAACAATGAGTACCAATTTTTAAACAAAGGGCAAACTTACAGGATAAAAAGTGATGTTTTCCTAAATGCAATGTGTTAGTACTGATACAATTTAAAGTTCAATTCAAAATGTCCATTAATTGAGATACTCTACTCAAAATCGTGTTTGGAAAATACAAACTGCACTTACTATAATCACTCAAAATATGCTGCACAATTAGATGTTTCAGCCAATTTTATTAAAAATATTGGTGTCTATAAATATTGATTATTTAGCAATATATTAATATATGTTTTTTTGTGATTGATATTGTGTCATTTCTTTTTACCGTCTTGCCTGCAGCATCATGTAAATCTTAACCATATGTCCCTCTCAAAATGCTATTTAAATTTCAAAATATAGTTGACTACAGACATAATATGTGGTCTCTTCAATAGATGAAACTTAATTACTTATGTGAATAAACACTTAATAATTTCTAGTTAGCATATAAAAGTATTCATTTCATTAAGTCTTCCTTTACAATAATCATTTTCATCCTCGTGATTATTCTTTGGTTGGGTAGTTTAGTTTTTATTATTCATCCATTATGTGACGACTAGGATTTTACCGATGCATAATTTGATAATTAACTATCTAAACCCTTAATTATTTGATTTATTTTACGTGCGTTTCGGAAAATTTAATTATAAGCATACTTTAATTAAGTTAACTTTTGGGAGATTTATTTCGTAAAAATACAAAGTCAACAAAATAATTCATAAGTGGGACGAGATGAACGAGAACGAAAAAATCGAACAAAGAGCAAAAAGAATGGATCAAATCGGAGTTCGTTTGATATTCCAAATTAATTAATATCATAAGAATGGTTAGTATAAAGTTTAAGATTATAATATTTTTAATTATATAATTAAGCAAAGTATATAACTCATTTTCTAACCTAAGTAAATACCATACAGTAATTTTAAGATAAGGTAAGAATTTCATGAAAAGCTCCTCCTTCTCTCATCCTCTCCGGCGGCCGGCCGGCCGGAGCGCCGCCGTCGCCGGCGACCACCGTCGCCGGAATTTCATCGAACCGAAACGTATCGTAACCTACACCATCTTGAAGCTCTCGTCGAGCCCGTTCCAACCCCGGGCTCGGAATCGTCATCCGCCGCCGCGTTCGCCGACAATTCGCCGGAGAAGACACGGCTTTCTCTCTCTAAAAACCCCGTTTTCACTCTCTTCATTTCTCGGCCATCCGGCCATCGATCGGGGTGATTCTCGTGCCTAAAGTGAAGTTCTCGCCGAGCCCGTCTCAATTCTGGGCTCGGATCGTTGATCGGACCGGCCAAACTCCGGTGGTGGCCGGTCAAAGTTTCTGCATGTCACTTTCTCTCTCCTCCCCTCACTCTCTCTCTCCCCGATCATCTCTCTCTCTCTCTCTCTCTCTCTCTCTCTCCCTCTGGATCGGCGGTGGAGGCGGCGCATGCAGCGCCGCCGTGGAGATAATTGGCCGGCGCAAGGAGCGCCGGCGATGGTTGGTGTTTGGAGTGGAGATGGGGCTGTGTTTGGATGTTTTGGGTGGTGGTGAGGTGGTGTTTGGCGACGGCTTTCCAAGCGCCGCCGTGGTCGGAAGAAGGCCGGCGCTTGGTGCGCCGGCGAGGAGGGTATGTTGGGGCGGGGTTCGCCGGCGGCAGGGGCCGCCGGCGCCGGAAGCTGGGTTTGGCAGTGGAGGTGGCGGGAGCAGGGGTGGTTTGGGGGTTGGGGTGGGTTTTGAGAATTAGATAATCTCTAGGGGCTTCTTTGCAATTCCTCAAAGTTGTGTTGATTTTCAACTTGGTCCTTAACCTTCTAACATCTACATTTTGGTCCTTGAAGTTTTGGAAATTATATTTCCACCCCCAAAACTTCTCAAGGCTTGGATTTTCACCCCAAGACTTTCCGATATTGCAATTCGACCCCTCCAGATTCTTGAAACCTCGTTTCGACCCCAAACTTTATCTGTAATTACAGTTTTACCCCTCAGACCCTCCAAACCCTAAAATGCTTCGTTTAGCTTCGTTTCTTATCCGTTTTAATCCGTTCTCGTCTCTAAACCTTCCTTTTTGAATCCTCTATATTTCTAGACCTAATCGGGTCGAGTTCTGTTCTATTTTCAATTCGTAGTTTCTTTCGAGCATTTAATTATAAACGCTTAAATAATTACATAATCTAATAATTTTATGTTGTGTGTTTGTAGGCCCAAACGCATCGAACTCATCACCAAATTAAAAGGAAAAGAACGTGCTAATCGCACCGCCCAGGCTGAGGTGGGGGTAATTTCTGAATTAATGTTTAACTTTACGTTTATCCTGCATAGTCGCATGTTAGGGTTTTCGATAAATTATATTATGATGACGAACGTTATATGATTTACGACTTGAGTTTATGAGCATGAAAGATGATTGATGATATCAGTATGCTATTAAGCGTTAAACATGTTCGTATTTATATGCTTTGACTACGTGCTGTGAGTTAAATCTTTTGTTGGAATTAAGATATGTGTTCATGTGCACGGTCTTTGGGAAGACAGGTTGGGATTAAGTCCTAACAGGAAAACGGAGGATTGGTGAAGTCCCCCTGACCAAATAATCACCAGGAGGATAAGGTGGTGGGGTAAGGCGGGATATACCTGCGCCCACATCATTTACGTTTCTGTTGGGTTTAAACACGTATTTTAAGATCCGCTGCTGTACATAGTTAACTTTCAAAGTTCGTTATATACATATATATGTATCATCTTCGTTTCTCTTTTCTTTCTTTCTTCTTTCCTGCACGCCTGTCGGGGACACTCTGATAATATAAAAATGTTTTTCATAAAATTTATTAATCTTTCGTAATAAAATAGGGTTAAGTTTCGGGGCGTGACAGTTATGGTATCAGAGCAAGGTCCTGCCCTTTAGGACCCTGTTCGCTTCTTTTTATTTTATTCTAACGTATGTTTTGAAAACAGGGACAAGCATATCTCTCTCCGCAAGACTTCTCCACCCTGAGTTTGATATTCTGAGTATTGTTTATTTATTTTATGTTGATGTTTATGTTTATGTTTATGTGATAGTTGGGATTTTCTGTAGTTTCTGTTTTATGCTTTCCTTTTAAGTTAGTTGCGTATAGTCGGGTAGTTATGTTATGACGACACAGATGGCAAAGACGAAACTCACGGCTCTAAAAAGCACAGGTGGACAAGTAATACCAGCTCAAGTTTGGATGGCATTCTACGGAGCTAGAATGGAGCCGGGAGAGTCAGTAGGTATGTTCTTAACGCGTCTACTTACTCTCTGGAGGAGAACCCACGGAGAGATCTCTGAGACAAATGCCAGCGAACACGTGGTCAACATGCTACCCGGACGGTGGACCGAAGTCGTCCAAAGGGTACATCAGAATGAAGTCGTTTACGATATCCGTACGGGACAGCCGATCATCTCATTTCCTCACTTTATTGGTATACTCCTTGACATATGGGTACGCGAGGGACAGCCGATGATGCCTCCACCCGGACCCTTCGATCCTCCAGGCAGCGATGAAGAAGAAGAGCCTGAAGAAGATCCAGAGGAGGTGCCCAGCCCTCCTCACCGTCGTTTCAGGGGACCACCTCTACCGCCCCCAGCTGCCGGAGCTGCAGCGATTGTTGTGTAGCTGCTCCTAGTTTCCTTTCCTTTCTTTTCTATCTTTTCTGCTCGAGACTATGTTTACTTTTGTTCAGATGTATGTTGGTGCTTGACACTTTTTATTTTGGATTCTGTTGTATGGTTCCGAGCTACTCTCTTATCTATCTTTTGCGATGTTATGTATATCTTTACCTCTTTTCTACAACTCGCGTATTTTCTGTTTCTTCGTTTCTTTATGACGTATTCAGATCTTTTCTTTTCTACGATGAGCGTATGGAATTTATCATATTCCTCGAAGATTTCTACTTGGAGCCTTGTGTGTGATGATTATATCATGTCTCTTGTTAGATACTTATGCCCCGAGGAAGACCCAGGAAGAATCCAGCATCAATGGCGGACCCATCGTCGGCTAATGCAAACAATACCATGGAAGACCTAGTGTCAGTATTACGTGGCCTAGCTCAACATTTTCAATCAACTCAGCCGGCTTCAACGACATCGAGCAGGAATGATACAAATCAAGTAGTGGAACAATTTCGACGTTTCAACCCCCCGACCTTCTCAGGCAAGGGAGGTCCGGCCGAGGCAGAGGAGTGGCTGAGGGCGTTGGATCGCCTGTTTGGACATTTATCGTGCACCGAAAACCAGAAAGTTTCTTGTGCAGTCTTTCAGATGATCGAGGAAGCTGGTCATTGGTGGGAGTCACACGCCAGGACTCTGACACAAGAACAAGTAGAAGAGCTAACTTGGGCAGACTTTAAAGAACAGGTTACTCAAGGTTTCGTACCGCAGTCATACAGGGACCGAAAGGAAACTGAATTCTTACATCTACGACAGGGGACCTCATCGGTAGGGGAATATGAAAGAAGTTTTAATCAGTTGAGCAGGTATGCACCTCACCTAGTAGATTCGGAAGTTAAGAAAGCTCGACGGTTCGAGAGGGGCCTCCGTTCCGAGATCAGTTCCATTCTCGCCGGACAAGGCATAACGTCATATTCAGTGGTTGTAGAACGAGCTCAGGAGATTTCCTCAAGACTACGGTTAGACACCGCGCCTCCCAAGAAGATAGAGACGCGACTCGGGAAACGGAAGTGGACGGGACCCAACCGGAGCTTTACTCAGAACCGACCACAACCACCCAACAATGCTCCTCTCTTTCAGAATCCTAATTCAAGAAACCCTTGTCAAAACTGTGGAAGAATCCATGTGGGGCCTTGTATGAGGACGCCTCCGGCTTGTTACAGGTGCGGAAGACCAGGCCATATTGCGGCCTCTTGCCCAAACTGCTTCAACTGTGGAGAACCGGGTCATAAAGCGAACTCTTGCTCAAAACCAAGAAGAACAAATGCTGCACCAAGACCCAGATCCGGAACCGGACCAGCAAGAGCCTTCGCTCTTACCAGAACAGAGGCAGCTGAAGGACCGGAAACAATGACAGGTATGTTGTCAGTGTGTGGCGTGCCTGCTTTAATTTTATTCGACACTGGAGCATCTCATTCCTTTATATCTACCAAGTTCTGTGATCTGTTAAAACATGAGGACGGTAGGATAGTCGCTGAAATCCTAGACGTTAGCATTCCCTCTGGAAAAGTGATAAAAACGAAACATTCATACCGAGATCTGGAGATCGCTTTCGGAAACAGAATCCTACTTGCCAATCTACATGCGCTGGATATGCGAGATTTTGATGTCATTCTAGGGATGGATTGGTTGAAGGCTAATCGCGCGGTAATTAGATGTCATGTCAAGGAGATTATTCTACGAACCTCAGATGGCGAAGAATTTACATTTTCCGGGACTCCAGTCGAAAGCAACCAGAGAGTTATATCAGCAATGAAAGCAGTCAAAATTCTCAAGAACGACGATTGTAAGGCATGGATAGTGAACGTTATGAGCTCCGAACGGGAGATGAATCCTATTGAAAGAGTACCTGTTATCAGAGAGTACGTTGATGTCTTTCCAGATGACTTACCAGGCCTTCCACCGGAACGTCAGGTTGCATTCGAGATCGACCTCATTCCAGGTTCAACACCAGTGTCAAAAGCACCATACAGAATGGCACCAAAGGAACTGCAGGAACTAAAGGTCCAACTCCAAGAACTGTTAGATAAGGGTTTCATTCGTCCGAGTGTATCACCTTGGGGAGCTCCAGTGTTATTCGTGAAAAAGAAAGACGGAAGTTTCCGGATGTGTATTGACTACCGGGAGCTTAACAAGCGTACCATCAAGAACAAGTATCCTCTGCCCAGAATTGAAGATCTTTTTTATCAACTAAGGGGTACCAGTGTATTTTCAAAGATAGACCTCAGATCGGGATACCATCAAGTCAAAGTAAAGGAGATGGATGTACCAAAAACGGCTTTCAGAACGAGATACGGGCACTATGAATTTGTGGTCATGCCTTTCGGACTCAGCAACGCACCCGCCGTCTTCATGGATTTGATGAATCGTGTTTTTCACCCTTATCTTGATCGTTTTGTCATAGTTTTTATAGATGACATCCTGGTTTATTCTCGTGACAAACTTCAACATGAACAGCATCTCCGGATCGTATTGGAAACCTTGCGTCAGGAGAAACTCTACGCCAAATTCAAGAAATGTGAGTTCTGGTTGGAAAAGGTGGCCTTCCTTGGACATATTATAACTGCTAAAGGAATTGATGTAGATCCAGAAAAAGTAACGACGGTCAGCATGTGGAAGACACCGACAAATGTTAATGAAGTACGAAGTTTTTTGGGGTTAGCTGGATATTACCGCAGATTCATTGAGGGATTTTCGAAGATTGCTAATCCGATGACTCGTTTAACTCGAAAGGGGATAAAGTACCAATGGACAGAGCAATGTGAACACAGTTTCCAAGAATTGAAGCGAAGATTGACGGAAGCACCAGTGCTGACCATTCCAGACACAACAAAGGACTTCGTAGTCTACAGCGACGCTTCTAAACAAGGCTTGGGGTGTGTTCTAATGCAGGAAGGAACAGTGGTGGCCTACGCGTCAAGACAGTTGAAACCTCACGAGCAGAACTATCCGACACACGACCTGGAATTAGCCGCAGTCGTTCATGCACTCAAGATATGGAGACATTACCTCTATGGCGGACACTGCGATATCTACACCGATCACAAAAGCTTGAAGTACTTCTTCGAGCAAAAAGAACTTAATATGAGGCAAAGAAGATGGTTAGAACTGGTCAAGGATTATGATTGTACGATTCAGTATCATCCAGGAAAGGCAAATGTAGTAGCCGACGCACTCAGCAGAAAGGGAAAGGGATCTATAACAAGGATGATTACAATTCAAGATTCACTAATCGAAGACATGGCGAAGCTAAACTTGGAAATAATCACACCACCAAATAGCATCCAGGCCACACTCTCAACGCTGTTTCTGAAACCCAAACTTCGCGAACGTATAATCAATGCTCAAGGAAAGGATGAGTTCCTGAAGAAGAAGAAGACTCGTATGGATACTGGAAAAGAAGAAGGATTTACCCTATCACCAGATGGAGCTTTGATTTTTGAAGGAAGACTATGCGTACCAGAAGATGAAGAATTACGAAAAGAGATCTTAGAAGAAGCTCATTGTTCGCCTCTATCAGCACATCCTGGAGGCACAAAGATGTATAAAGACTTGAAGAAAAACTTCTGGTGGAATAACATGAAGTCTAGCATCGGAATGTTCGTAAAACAGTGTTTGACATGTCAGCAAGTGAAGGCTGAACATCAACAACCAGCGGGACTTCTGACCCCATTGGAGATACCCGAATGGAAATGGGAACATGTCGCTATGGATTTCGTCGTCGGATTACCAAGATCTAAACGCGGGAACCACGCCGTCTGGGTGATTGTGGACAGACTGACTAAGTCTGCTCATTTCTTGCCAGTCAAAATGACATACGGAATGGACAAGTTAGCTCGGATTTACCTCGAGGAAATTGTCAGACTACATGGAGTGCCAGTATCCATCGTTTCCGACAGAGATCCACGATTCACATCAAGATTTTGGCAAAGACTTCAGGAGGAACTAGGGACTCGACTAGCTTTTAGCACTGCTTTTCATCCTCAGACAGACGGACAGACAGAGAGGACGATTCAAATTCTAGAAGATATGTTGAGAGCCTGCACCATAGACTTACACGGGAGCTGGGAAGAACATATTTGCTTAGTAGAATTTGCATATAACAATAGCTACCAATCAACAATCGGCATGGCACCATACGAAGCATTATACGGAAGAAAATGTCGATCTCCATTGTGCTGGGATGAAGTCGGTGAAAAGAAAGTGCTGGGAACTGATTTGGTTGAGCAGACAGTCGAGGTAATCAGAAAAATCCGTGAACGAATCAAAGCAGCTCAAGATAGACAGAAGGCTTACGCAGATAAAAGACGCAGGGAGTTACAGTTCGAGGTAGGAACCAAAGTTTTTCTGAAGATATCCCCTACAAAAGGAGTATACCGATTTGGGAAAAGAGGAAAGCTAAGACCAAGATATGTGGGACCATTCGAGATTTTGGAACGAGTCGGAAACGTTGCCTATCGCTTAGCACTGCCGCCTAATCTTGCAGGAGTACATGACGTATTTCATATATCGATGTTGAGAAAGTATGTTTTCGATCCGAGCCATGTGGTCGACCAGAACAACCTTGAAGTTAGAGACGATCTATCATACGAAGAAGTTCCAGTGGCCATCCTAGATCGGAAGATGCGTACGTTGAGAAACCGGGAGATGGCTCTAGTAAAGGTCCAATGGAATCGCCACGGATTGGAAGAAGCAACATGGGAGTATGAAGACGAGATTTTGTCAAAGTTTCCAGATCTTCCGTCCATAGGTATGTTTTTGAATTTCGAGGACGAAATTCTTTTAAGGGGTAAGGGGTGTGACGACTAGGATTTTACCGATGCATAATTTGATAATTAACTATCTAAACCCTTAATTATTTGATTTATTTTACGTGCGTTTCGGAAAATTTAATTATAAGCATACTTTAATTAAGTTAACTTTTGGGAGATTTATTTCGTAAAAATACAAAGTCAACAAAATAATTCATAAGTGGGACGAGATGAACGAGAACGAAAAAATCGAACAAAGAGCAAAAAGAATGGATCAAATCGGAGTTCGTTTGATATCCCAAATTAATTAATATCATAAGAATGGTTAGTATAAAGTTTAAGATTATAATATTTTTAATTATATAATTAAGCAAAGTATATAACTCATTTTCTAACCTAAGTAAATACCATACAGTAATTTTAAGATAAGGTAAGAATTTCATGAAAAGCTCCTCCTTCTCTCATCCTCTCCGGCGGCCGGCAGGCCGGAGCGCCGCCGTCGCCGTCGCCGGCGACCACCGTCGCCGGAATTTCATCGAACCGAAACGTATCGTAACCTACACCATCTTGAAGCTCTCGTCGAGCCCGTTCCAACCCCGGGCTCGGAATCGTCATCCGCCGCCGCGTTCGCCGGCAATTCGCCGGAGAAGACACGGCTTTCTCTCTCTAAAAACCCCGTTTTCTCTCTCTTCATTTCTCGGCCATCCGGCCACCGATCGGGGTGATTCTCGTGCCTAAAGTGAAGTTCTCGCCGAGCCCGTCTCAATTCTGGGCTCGGATCGTTGATCGGACCGGCCAAACTCCGGTGGTGGCCGGTCAAAGTTTCTGCATGTCACTTTCTCTCTCCTCCCCTCACTCTCTCTCTCCCCGATCATCTCTCTCTCTCTCTCTCTCTCTCTCTCTCCCTCTGGATCGGCGGTGGAGGCGGCGCATGCAGCGCCGCCGTGGAGATAATTGGCCGGCGCAAGAAGCGCCGGCGATGGTTGGTGTTTGGAGTGGAGATGGGGCTGTGTTTGGATGTTTTGGGTGGTGGTGAGGTGGTGTTTAGCGACGGCTTTCCAAGCGCCGCCGTGGTCGGAAGAAGGCCGGCGCTTGGTGCGCCGGCGAGGAAGGTATGTTGGGGCGGGGTTCGCCGGCGGCAGGGACCGCCGGCGCCGGAAGCTGGGTTTGGCAGTGGAGGTGGCGGGAGCAGGGGTGGTTTGGCGGTTGGGGTGGGTTTTGAGAATTAGATAATCTCTAGGGGCTTCTTTGCAATTCCTCAAAGTTGTGTTGATTTTCAACTTGGTCCTTAACCTTCTAACATCTACATTTTGGTCCTTGAAGTTTTGGAAATTATATTTCCACCCCCAAAACTTCTCAAGGCTTGGATTTTCACCCCAAGACTTTCCGATATTGCAATTCGACCCCTCCAGATTCTTGAAACCTCGTTTCGACCCCAAACTTTATCTGTAATTACAGTTTTACCCCTCAGACCCTCCAAACCCTAAAATGCTTCGTTTAGCTTCGTTTCTTATCCGTTTTAATCCGTTCTCGTCTCTAAACCTTCCTTTTTGAATCCTCTATATTTCTAGACCTAATCGGGTCGAGTTCTGTTCTATTTTCAATTCGTAGTTTCTTTCGAGCATTTAATTATAAACGCTTAAATAATTACATAATCTAATAATTTTATGTTGTGTGTTTGTAGGCCCAAACGCATCGAACTCATCACCAAATTAAAAGGAAAAGAACGTGCTAATCGCACCGCCCAGGCTGAGGTGGGGGTAATTTCTGAATTAATGTTTAACTTTACGTTTATCCTGCATAGTCGCATGTTAGGGTTTTCGATAAATTATATTATGATGACGAACGTTATATGATTTACGACTTGAGTTTATGAGCATGAAAGATGATTGATGATATCAGTATGCTATTAAGCGTTATACATGTTCGTATTTATATGCTTTGACTACGTGCTGTGAGTTAAATCTTTTGTTGGAATTAAGATATGTGTTCATGTGCACGGTCTTTGGGAAGACAGGTTGGGATTAAGTCCTAACAGGAAAACGGAGGATTGGTGAAGTCCCCCTGACCAAATAATCACCAGGAGGATAAGGTGGTGGGGTAAGGCGGGATATACCTGCGCCCACATCATTTACGTTTCTGTTGGGTTTAAACACGTATTTTAAGATCCGCTGCTGTACATAGTTAACTTTCAAAGTTCGTTATATACATATATATGTATCATCTTCGTTTCTCTTTTCTTTCTTTCTTCTTTCCTGCACGCCTGTCGGGGACACTCTGATAATATAAAAATGTTTTTCATAAAATTTATTAATCTTTCGTAATAAAATAGGGTTAAGTTTCGGGGCGTGACACATTATTTTGAGTAGTGCTGAATAAAATTAGAATTAATGGAATTAGTATTCAATTTATCAATCCTCCAGTGAACGATGTCATTCTCATCATTATATAACTTTTTATGATCGTGTGAATTGCATTCACTATTTCATTCAATAATAAATGATTCTATAATCTTATTTTCTTAATCAGTGTAAAATTGTGAGCTCATTAGAAACAAGTTTGTATGGTATAATTTGTTAGAATGAATGGGGTTTAATTGATAGACTACATTACAATGTAATATTGAAGTGTTGCTAATGTTTTGATAGATTGCATTCGCTATTTTGATAGAAGATCATTTCGCTAATATAGATTATAAATTATGATAATGTATTCGCTAATATTTTGATAGAAGATTTCGCTAATATAGGTTATACATTATGATAATGTATTCGCTAATGTTTTGATAGATTGCATTCGCTATTTTGATAGAAGATTTCACTAATAAATTATAAATTATGATGATAAGATTAAGTATCATAGACAAATTATGTAATCTCCTTTTCTTGATTATTTAAATTTTTATTTTTTAGATCAAGTCAATCTTGTTCAACTCATTTAATATTTATCACATCTTATTTTTGAATCCTATCAAATTAAAGAAGAGGTAAATTACATTATACACTCCCAATTGTTCTAGTTTTTGCACTTACCATATTTTATTTATTTATTTATTTTTGAAAATAATGGGAAACCATAAGTGATATTTACCTATTCGAAATTTATAGTAATTGTATTTCTTGCATGTGTCATTATTAATTGAGTCATTGCCATTTTGATTGTAATTTTTAACTTCCACATAAAAGATAAATCAACTAAGAAACCTTTAAAACTGGCTTAAGAAAAAAAAGAAACTATTGTAACTTATTATAGGGTACACTTTGTCTTCTGAACTATGCATGTTATTGTAGCATCGGGTACAAGGCAAATTGTAATAACTCAAGTTTAGGCACAACCAATTATGTATGGTCTTCTTATCTCCGAGATCTATGTTCACCAAGTCTGAATGACACATTGGCACACCAAGCAATCATCTTATGCCACGAAAGCCTGCTAGAGCACTAGTAATACATGACTTGACACTTTTAATCCTTTTCCATTATTTAATTAATAAGATTGTTATTACAAAATCAAATCCAACTTATATTTTTAGAATATTCAAATAATAATAATAATAAATTCCATATTTTATATAATTCAAAAACCATGCTAAACACGGTATAATGTTTTTGATAATCAACAGGGGAAATTAAATTAAAATTGGGGGAGATGGAATCTTTGACTCAAACTAATTAGGGTGAACTCACAATCCCTAAGCCTGTTAGTAAATGAAGTTTGCATTCTATTGGCTCCCATGACTAAAACTTTGCTATTCAACAAAAGACTCAACAACAAACATGCACTAACCCATAAACCAAAAAAGGAACTAAAGACTCAACAAGATCAAAAGAGCAACAATGAAAGATAAGATTAGAGAACTTCCCTGAAAGCCTCAAGAGTTTAAGGTAGGATTTGCTGCTAACGAGTGATCTGTCACGTCCCGTTTTTCACACTTTATAAATATCAGAGTTTCCTTTTTGGGCATGAAGGAAGAAGGGGAAAAGACGTGCATGAAATAAAACAGAAACCTTTGGAAAAGATAGGAGACTATTTTTTTTACATATACAAATCCTCGGCGTCTGGCCAAAATAAAAATGTTTAACATAGCAGCGGAAAATACATCAGGATCAAAATATGAAAAGAAGGACAATTTATCTTTTATAAACGTGAAATATTAAAACATCGTTTGAACATCAAGTTTCGAAAGCAAAAAGAGAAATCTTGATACGACACCATCTCTCTCTATTGCTCTACATGCTCGTCATCTCCTGTAACATGAATTATAGAATAAGGGGTGAGTGTGTTGAATACACTCTGGGAGTAATTTCATATATTAAAGTTCATTAAGCAAGTATGTCATTTTAACATTTATGAATACAACAATTAGACACAACACATATATTGCACATAAAATAAGGACACACAACTCTAAGAGTACTCAACTAACGTATGGTGCTTTTTACGGGCCACCAGTCCATCCAGAATGGAGATCTCGTTCTGTTGGTACTTTTTACGAGTCACTAGTCCATCCAGAACGAGATCATAGACCTTCGTTCTGTTAATGCTTTTTTACGGGCCACCAGTCCATCCCTAATATGATTTTGGACATCCGTCCTCATTTATCATATTCATAATGTATGCATGTACATAGTAATCATAGCAAATAATCACAGCACGTAGAGTTCAACAGTTCCTATATCAAATATGGAAAATGATAAACAAATAGAGTTTGGAAGTTACCCTCACCTTGTTCGGCAGTTACCACGTGAATAGCCGAGTAACAATATCAAGTACCACAAAGTACCTTCCAACTGATAGCCTACACAAGTTACAACTTTTCTTAGATCCTAAATATGTATAATTAAAGGTATAGACGATCTCGGAGAAGATACGATCGATAAAGATGAGATGGAGCAAAAGATCTAAAGATTGAGGTTGAAAAAACGAGAGTGGTAGTTACAGTTCAGCAACTGATAAGAAAGGGGGAAAGATTTGGGTCGCAACGGAAAAAGAATGAGCTCATTCGGAGTTGAAACGAGCTCAAACGGAGCGTTTTAAGATTGAGGGGTATTTTGGTAATTTCTAAAAAAAGATTGACTTTGACCGGGACCCCGACTCCCGACCAACGACATCCCATTGCCGGCGATACAATGCGTACACACGACTCGGAATGACTCGCGAAAAAACTCGCACAGCATGCCCACCGCGCGTACACCCGCGAGCTCGCCCGCGCGCACACCCACGCATCGTGCCTGCCAAGCGCGCGCCTGACCTCCAGCCAACTTCTAGTAGCCGCCAGTTGCGGTGTCGCCGCTTGGCGCCGCCCCCACTTGACCCGCCGGCGACCCCAGTTCCGGCCACCACCTGCTCCAGCCACCACCAGCTCCGGTGTGTACAGTACCCCCTCCAAAACAGCCCGAAAAAACACACACACTGTCACGGAAAACACACACACACTAGCCTACTAACACACACAACCACTTTCCACCCCCAACTGATAGCCTAACATCCCAGGAAGGTTAGCCACCACTCTGGCGAAGGAGGAGAAAGAGAGAGAGAGAGAGAGAACAGTGGAGAGAGAAAGGATAGAAAAACAAGGGTAAGGGTTTTCCGGCAACATATTTGTTGTTTCCCGATGTAGAGGATGTCAGAATGGAATTGTAAGACCTGTCCTATACTCATCTTGACGAGACCTACGTTCTGTGTGAAAATCGGCTGAAACCGAGAAAATTGATTTTCCGGCACCGGTGGCGGCACCGGTGGTGGCACCGGAGACAGAAAATAGAAAAGAGAGAGAGAGGAGAGAGGAGAGAGAGACTTACGTGTTTTTTGCGATTTAGCCTCATTCGGAAAGACGGTGATTTTTGAATCGAAAATGCCCCTATATATAGACTTTCGAAAAACACTATTCATCATAAAAATCTTGGGTTACTATTCATCGAAAATATCTTTCGTTTTTCTGAATCTTCATATTTCGCCCTTTTCTTTGCCATTTGAATTACGAGTCTCCGATTGACCTCTAATTCATTTCTATCTTCTCATTTTTCGAATACGCATCTTATAGTAAACTTATAATCTATCTTTCACGACTAAATTATTCTTCCATCTAAAACAGACATTTATCATTTATCTGAAACGCATGTAATTAAATTAAACAGTCAAGGATTAACGCACATAATAAAATTAGTCGATTAAGGTTTCAAATATTTAATTAATCAATTATGAAACATTTTTGTCCTGGGCGCTACAGATCCCGAGATCGAGAACCCTCTCTCAGAATCAACCACCTTTTTTCCATACATTAAAACAAGCCTCAGCTACAAACACCGGCACGCCTTGTCCTAGTCCTTTATCATACTTTATCCTATCTAATATTGCTGATCGAGAAATGATAGATATAGATGGTTAATTCCAATGAACATTAAGTATGGTTATATTAGAAAAAAGAACATTTAATACACCTCCAACAAATAAAGTGGACTATAATTTAGGGACAAACAAAGAAGAATGTGGACCGTGTATGCAGGATGTGAGGAGTATGACTTAAAGATTTCTATGAAACACACAATAATTCATGCCTCATGATCAAACATCAAGAAAAACAACAAATGTTGTTTTGAAGTGAATGAATTAGATTAAGCTTGTCAAAGTTTATTTTATGGCATCCATGAAAAACATAAACATGAAGACGCAATGTTGGAAGCATGCAAACTCTAAAAGGAAATTAAATAGGGTCTTACAAGCTTATAAGAAAAGCAAAATCCAGCTATAAGCATATAAGCATTTAAAGTCTGACCCTTTAAGCACTAAAGAAAGTAAAGACCAGAAGAATAACATCCTTCAAACAAGTACCTCAGATTTGTTCACAAAAGAATTCCTACATGGCGGATAAAAACGGTGATTGGGACACAACAACAAAAAAAGAGGTCATAGACAAGTCACCCCAACACTGAAAATAACCCCTCAACATCAATCAAACTCCTCCAAAACTCAAGAATCAACGACGAGAATAAAAGAAATTGAATGACCCATAAATTGTTCAATTCAAGGGTGAATAACAATAACAATAGGAACCATGGATTTGAAGGATTTTGATGCTACATAGCGGAATAGAAGAAAACAATTTTCCAAGCATCAAAATATATGAGGATCTCATGCACAATATAAATAACGATTTACCTCTTGATGTGTGTCCTGTGATGACAAAGACCAAGAATCACAGATGTAATTCCTCTACTCGAGACACACAAGCTCTTCCTAGATCTCCTCAAAAAATGTTTGAGCAAAGAAATGAAAATAGATGATGAATTTGAAGAGAAAAAATTAAACACAAGAACTCAACTCCTTTTTTATTGATGTTATTGTGATAATCTTTACATAATAACAACCTCTTTTTATAGAGGAAGTCCAACGCATATCTCGCTAAATCAAAGGCAAAGATCATCACAAATCATTAAAATTCCTAAGGAATATCAGGCGTGGATCATGCTCAATTAAAAGCAATGATCATAATAAATTAGTGAAGATTCCTAAGGAATATTTGATATAATTTTACCATTAATTGCTAGAAATATGATTGATCTTGATTTCCTTATTTCCAAAGATATGCAACTGTGTATGATTACCATCCTTATCTCTACCTTCCTCCTTATCTCCTCTCATACCGAGACATTTTGACGTTGATTGCGGTTGACTGTGGTCAAGAATGTCATAATCATTAACATGCCCCCTCAAACTGTGGTGGGGGAAGAGGCACAATTTGCTCAAAAATGAGGGGAGAGCTGCTTTAGGAATGGGCTTCGTAAATATATCCGCAATTTGTCTCTCAGATGGAATATGTTTGGTTATAAGTTGACCAAGAGCAACCTTTTCTTTAACAAAATGGTAATCGAGTTCTATGTGTTTGCTTCGAGCATGGAAGACTGGATTGACTGTAAGATACAGAGCACTAAGATTGTCACAGTATATGGTTGGCAACTTTGGACAGGGAACACGAAGGTCACGAAGAATGAATGTCAGCCAGGTGAGTTCTGCCACCGTATGTGCCATTGCACGATATTCGGTTTCCGTGCTGGAATAGGAGACTGAGTGTTGCCTTTTGGCACACCAAGAGATAATGTTTCACTCGAGAAAAGTACAATATCCAGTTGTTGATCGGCGAGTGAGTGGACACCCTGCCCAGTCTGCATCTGAAAAACCAATCAAAGAAAGTGATGAGTTAGATGATAGAAAGAGACCGTAGCTAATTGATCCTTTAACGTATCGGAGAATACGTTGGACAAGCTTCAAATGTATCATGGTAGGTGCCTGTAAAAATTGAGATACATAATTGACACTGTAAGATAAATCAGGCCTTGTTAAAGTTAGATACTGAAGCGCCCCCACCAGTCTTCGAAAAACACTTGGATTGGGTAGAGAAGCCGAGTCAGGGAGTATGACTTTGGTTTCCAGTGGCGTAAGCATGGGTTTACAATCAAGCATACATGCGCATTCTAAGATATTCAAGGCATAATGTGTCTGTGACAGAAGTAAACCATCAGGCAGTGTATTTACTTCAATTCCAAGAAAATGATGAATCGGACCCAAGTCTTTCATTGCAAATTCCAAACAAAGACGATTCATAAAACCCATAATTAAGGAATTCGAAGAACCTGTAAGCAGCATGTCATCGACATAAACTAAAAGTACCAGTGTTCCCTGCGCCAAATGTTGGATAAATAGAGAAGGATCAGCAAGACTGCAAACAAAACCAGAAGATATCAAAAACTAACTCAATCTGTCAAACCAGGCACGGGGTGCCTGTTTCAAACCATATAATGCACATTGTAGCTTGCAAACATGATTAGGAAAGTGAGGATCCGCAACACCAGGAGGCTGCTCCATATATAGATCTTCAAGAATATGTCCGTGGAAGAAGGCATTTTTTACATCGAGTTGACGGATAGGCCATTGTTGAGTTAAAGCATAGGATAAAACCAAGCGAATGGTGCCCGGTTTAATGACGGGTGAGAAAGTTTATGTGTAGTCGAGACCATCAACTTGATGATAACCTTTGGCAACCAAACGAGCTTTGAGAAGATCTAATGAACCATCCGGCTTAAGCTTGGTTTTGTAAACCCATTTGGACCCGATTACGTTCATCTCGGGTGTACGAGGAACCAATTTCCATGTGCTATTTTGATTTAAAGCAGATAATTCATCCATCATAGCTTTATGCCAACCCGGATGGGAAAGTGCTTGGCGGACATTTCTTGGTTCCCTCGAAACTGTGGCGGAGAGAGTGACTAACATGGCATACTTAGGATTTGGTTTCAGCACATCGAGTTGGGATCTAGTAATCATGGCATGCTAGTGTAATGGAGGAGTGGGAGGAGAAAGATCGGGTTCTGGGGAAGGGGAATGTTGAGCATCTAAGTCAGGAGGTTGGACGGGCGAGTTATCAGGTTCAACAGGGAAGGTGGGTGGGTGTTCTGGGTCTGGAGATGGGTGATCGGTTTCGGGTGATGAAATAGGTGGGTGATTGGTTTAAGTTGTGGTCGGTGAAGTGAGTAGGGAGTCAGTTTCGGCAGTGGGGGAATGACGTAGAATGTGATTGGTGGTATTTGATAGAGGAAGAGGAATATCAGTGAGTTTAGGTTGGGAAATTTCGGGAAAATTATGGGGTGCTGTTTGGGAGGAGTGTAACCAAGAGTTAATTAGGGTGCTTGCATTGGAGGCAGGAGGTACCTTGGATTTTTTGAATGGGAAGACAGATTCATCAAACACGACGTGTCGGGACAAAATGAATTTTTATGTTGAGGATCATAGCATTTGTAACCCTTGTATTTGTCACTATATCCTGCAAAAATGCAAAGAGTAGATTTAGGATCAAATTTATTTAACTTAGTATCCCATGTATAAGGAAAACATTTTGTCCCAAACACTCGTAGATGAGAATAATCAGACTGCTTATTATATAACATAAAATATGGTGTTTCAAAAGATAAAGCAGAAGAAGGCAATCTGTTAATTAAATACATAGCAGTTGAGAAAGCTTCAACCTAGAGTGTTAGAGGTGTGTGACTTTGAAACAACATAGTCATGCCTAACTCGCGAATGACACGATGCCGTCGTTCAACGGCACCATTTTGCTCTGGGGTATACGGACATGAGATTTGATGTACAATTCCTGCAGATAAAAAATGTGAGCAAAGAGCCGAATTGACAAACTCACCACTGCCATCAGAATGAAAAATTTTAATTTTTTTTCCAAACTGGCGGTCAATATAGCTTTCAAATGCCAGAAAAGCAGTAAAAAAATCAGATTTATTTCGTAGAGGAATCAACCAGGTGTATTTTGAAAAATCATCAACCAGACAAGCATAGTAACAAAATTTTCCAATAGATAGCACTGGGGCTGGTCCTCACAAATCACAGTGAATTTTTTCAAACGCTTCTACTGCTTTATTTGATGAACTACTAAAAGGAAGTCTACTAAGCTTCCCTAATTAACAGCTATCACATATTTTATTTGTTTTAACTAGACCAACAACATTGATGAGGCCTTTATTTTGGAGGTGTTGAACTGATGCTTCTTGAGGATGTCCTAAGCGTTGGTGCCAGACATCGGAACTGCAAGATGTAAAACGATGTGAGAAATAAGCTTCTGGAGAGTTTGAGATAGTATATAAATCACATTTTCTTTGTCCTTGCATTAATACATCACCTGTCATCTGATCTTTTATAGAAAAATCATTATTAGAGAATTCACAATTCACAGGAAATTGAGACGTGAGTTTACTAACAGATAATAAATTCTTTTTTAATTTTGGGACTAATAATACATCATTTAAAATTAATTTCTGATTATTTTGACGAATTGTTGCATTACCAGATCCCGTGATGGGAATTGAGAAACCATTTCCAATTATGACAATATCATTACCAGAATATTTTTGAAGATTTATGATCATACCTTCCTGACCAGTCATATGACTGGTAGCTGCCGTATCCAACATCCAATCAGGATCTGCAACGGAGTTGTCCAATGTTAGCGCAGCAAGCGCTTGTGGGAGGGACGGTTCCATATTTGTTTGTTTCAGAAGCCACCAGCAGATCTTTGCCACATGACCCTGTCTGCCATAGTATTGGCAGAACTCATTTTTATATTGTTCACGTTCAGATGAAGTCATACGACGCATGCCTGGAGGAAGTGGGCGCCGTGGTCGTGGAGACTGATCAGGGGAAGGGTGCTAGTTCTGTTGGGCGGTAAAACCTCTCCCGGCTAAAGAAAAATTGGAATTCGGGCGATTAGTATTACCTTAGTGATTCTGCCTTTGTTGCTGTATGTAAAACGCCAGATGAGATGTATTTGAATTGATGGAGAGTTCTGACTGTGTTGAGAACCAACTACGACGTTGGTCCAAGTTCTGCAAATGCGAGATTAGTTCAGTGTAGGAGGGATATGGCGGTTTCAGCATCATAGTTGTGAATGTCTCATACTGAGGTCCAAGACTGTTGAGCAGGCAGTACACTTTTTCTTTATCAGAAACTGGCTTACCAATAGCAGCAAGATTGTCACATAACCCTTTGAAGTTGCGGACGTGATCATTGACAGATTTGTTCTCATCTTTGCGAAGATAGGTGATTTGTTACCTGAGGGTGAACTCCCTTTCTTGTGAGTCTTTAGCATATGCTTCTTTAAGAGCCTCCCAAACTGAATATGCTGTCTCAAGACCGATTACAAGGCCAAGAGATTCCTCGGACAAGGTACCAATTATCTAACCCCTTAGCAGTCTGTCTAATTTTTGCCACGAAATGAATTCAGTCATGGCAGTTGATGATTCCTCTAATTGGTCCGGTCTTGTGGGAGGGATTTTGTTGAGATGGTCAATTAGATCTTGACTTTCTACTAGGCCAAGCACTTGCTCACGCCATAACAGATAATTTGAATTTGTGAGTTTGAGGGTAACAAAATTGCCCACATTGAGGGGCATAAATATTGTGGTGTTTGATGTCATGGTTTGATATGTTGAATCAGACGCAGGAAAACCTACTTTGATACCAAGCAGAGAAATGAAAATAGATGATGAATTTGAAGAGAAAATATTAAACACAAGAACTCAACTCCTTTTTTATTGATGTTATTGTGATAATCTTTACATAATAGCAACCTCTTTTTATAGAGGAAGTCCAACGCATATCTTGCCAAATCAAAGGCAAAGATCATCACAAATCATTAAAATTCCTAAGGAATATCAGGCGTGGATCATGCTCAATTAAAAGCAATGATCATAATAAATTAGTGAAGATTCCTAAGGAATATTTGATATAATTTTACCATTAATTGCTAGAAATATGATTGATCTTGATTTCCTTATTTCCAAAGATATCCAACTGTGTATGATTACCATCCTTATCTCTACCTTCCTCCTTATCTCCTCTCATACCGAGACATTTTGACGTTGATTGCGGTTGACTGTGGTCAAGATTGTCATAATCATTAACAGTTTGCTAGAACGTAGATAAACTTCTTTTCTTTACTGGAGGAACTACGTTTTCTATTCAGTCAGGGGAAACATGTTTTCTTTTCGGTGTATGGAGAATAATGTTTTTTCATATCTCAAATTCGGTTTAGGCTCATCTATTTATACCAAATAAAAAGCAAAGCCCATAACCTATGCCTAATCATATTAGGCCCAACACATATCCTAATCATATTAGGCCCACAACTTATATTCAACGGGCTTATTGATCTAGTTCAAACTTTACGTGTATAACCCTCGTAGGACCCAGTTATTGTTAGTAGCAAGCCCAACAATTGGAATGCAGATCGTAGTTGGTTTCTAGCTAAACACTACGACCACCTAAAATAACTGAATTAATAATCTTCATTAATTAAAATCCTTAACTATTTATTATATTGACATCTTATTAAATGACATCTCCTTCAATCTCCCACTTGTCCTTAACAAGTGTGTAATAATAAATTCCCTTGTTATTTTAATGTCTTAATCTGAACATCATGTAAGATAGTTCATCATTCTATCTTATTTAGACTTTTTCTTGAATTCCAAATTTAAACTGTCAAAACAAATGATTAACTCTTAATCCATTTGAGCATGGCCATGCATTTCAGTTTTCATTTTTCAAGAGGCCGAAGACAACATTCCTATTAAATAGGAAGACAATCCCATTCTTGTACACCCACACTTCTCCACACAATTCATGTGAATTTTGATTCTCGACTTTATAGCCTCCTTTTACGGCACGACGTTTGACGAAATCAAGAACATCCAATCCTTATATAGGAAATAAGTGGTATACTCATGGTTTAGGAACTTATTTAATAGTAACTGAAAAATTCTATGACGTTTTACAGAATTTTATTCGGGTTAATCCAATATCTGTTCTCCAACAAATATCTATGTAATTGATTAGACATCAAATGTCTCTATAGCCCATGAAATTGCGCTATCAACCAACTTACAAACTAGTCTTCATAAGTCAGTATTGTCCAATTTAATGACTTAGACTTGGGATAATGATAAATATAATTTCAAGTTCGCATGATAGGGTTTCATTCATCAAATCACATATTTGACAATCCTATTTGAAATTATAAATTATTTTGGACAAATTAATTCAACAAAATAATGAATCAACATTGAAAATCTATTTCAAAACAAACATATCATTTTTCTCAAGTCTATGAACAAGTTTCATAAAATTAGAAAATTACATGATTTAAAACCAATCTCTAGAACGCTTAATCCCTATGGCCCTAGTATGACCTTCATGCTTGGGTTGAGGTAGTGGCTTAGTCAATGTGTGGCGCCCCATTCCCCTTCTAATTGGAAATATGTCGTCACCCCTTACTTATATAGGAACTAAAGAAATTATAATTACTTTTTAATATACAGCAGAAGACTTAAAATGAAGACACAAGAGCTATATTTTTTTGTTTAAAAACATAACATATATATACATATATATCAAACTATAAATCAAGTTTAGTCGTGCTTCACCTACATTTTTAGGTAAAATGTTTGAACCAAGAACCTATATGAATTAAGACAACAAAACATACCTATATGTATGACAGAATATAAGTCTATGCCCATTACTACTTATCATAGTATACATATATCAACATCATATTGTTCTTAAAAGAAAACATTATTCTAGTACAATAACTTTATAGGGACAGTGAGAAGGCAGCCCAGCCTGCTATACGTTCACGTCATCGTCTGCCGAGCCTGAAAATATAAAAAGCAACATCATAAGACACCTCCGGAGAGGGATCCCAGTGGGATAACCTTGTAACACCCTGTTTTCAAGAAAACCTGCATTTCATATTTTATAAAATTTCTTTTAATGTTAAGTTATATATGATTTAAGTGTGAGTTCTTAAGTTATGATTTATGAACTACGTTATGCTTGATGATTTTAAAAGACTTTATGACATATATTTCTTTCAAGATTTTAAGGGTTTTTGCAGGATTGCTCACGGAGGAAACCGAAATTGATCTCAACTCACTCGACAAACATGGATGAGAGTAAAAAGATAAGATAATAGATAAGTTTAAATGAATTAAGATTATATTAGGTTAAGACATTTAACTTACTCGTTTGTGCCTATGAATGCTTTATTTAATGTAATTTTATGTATAATCTATTTATGTGATTTTATGTGATAAAATATTTTGCTTAAGCATGCGTTCCTAATTCATTGTGTATCAAAATATCTTCGCATCACACAAGTACAATTATAACACCCTAATTAATTAACTAAGGTGTAATGATATATATATATATGTGTGTGTATATATATATATATGTTGCTAATTAATTATGTATAAGAATTAATTAATTAAGTGATTAAGTGACAATCTTAATTAAGTTAAGACTTAATTAACTAAGCCTAAGTAATTGATTAAGTAAAGTATAATGATATATCTATATATATAAATATGTACATGTACCTAATTAGGTAGTTGGATATAAGGCTAGGTTAATTACGTGTAGTAAATATTTATGTGAAAGTAAGTAATTAGCTAATTAAGAAAAAGAAAAGAATTTGTGCTTATTCATTGTTCAACTCCACACCACCACGCCACACCAGCTACTTTTTATAATTAGAAGACACCTATCAAACTAACTGGTTAAGGTGTGAAAAGGGAAGGGGGAAAATTATAAAAGAAAGAAAAGTCTACAGCAACTTTACGATTCAAAACTGATTTCCTCTTCTCACATCCATCTCTCTCCTTCGTCTCTCTCTTTCACTCTCTCTTTCTCTCCCTCCCTGCCGCTCCGTTACTCTGCTGTTGTATGTGAGTTTTACTGCTGCTATGGCTTTGTTTACTACTGCTGTGCATGATTTTTGCATGAGTTTTACTGCTGCTACGTATTTTTTTTCTGCTGCTGCTCTGTGTATTTCGTTGCTGTTCGGGAATTTTCTGTGTGTTGTAGAAATCAATTTAGGCTAAACCCTTTTACCACAATCTAGTATATGAAGTGTAGAATATTCATGTTAAATTTCAGAAGATTTGGAGTTAAATTCGATTTACTATGAATTTTCTAAGAAGATGCGATTTTCTGATCAAACGTGACCTGTTTTCGGGTCTGATTGAAACCTTCTCCTGAGTTTTAAACTTCACCTGTGTGTAAGATATTTTACCAGCTTATATTACAAGCATTTAAGGACATGTAGAAATTTACCATGCAATTTTACGAGTATTATACGATTTACTATTAATTTTACAAATCAGCCTGTTTTCTGTGCGTTTGGTCTGTTTTTCTGGGCGTTGGGCTGCTGTTTCCGGGTGTTTGGCCTGCTGCTTTAGGTGTTTTTAGGGTGCTTATTGTGTGTGGTTTGCGTGTTGGCTGGTGGGTGAGCCGCCGGCGACAGGGGTCGTCGGCAGCGGCGGCGGGAAATGAGCTAGAAACGGGCAGATTTTGGGGTAATGAAAAGAGGGTTTTTCTTTTATATTTGCAAGGGCTATTTTTATATGTTTAGCATTTATTTGCAAAGTGCAATTCAAAATTCAATTCTTTTAGCATGGCAAAGATTATTATATACTTTGCAAGTTGATTTTAGCTTTGCAAATTGAGTCTTAACTTTGCAAATTGAGTTTTGCTACAAATTGATACTAATATGTGATCATGCAAATAATTTTGTGATTTTAGGAATTATGTATGAATTATTAAAATTATTACATCTTTATTTTAAGTCTAAAATTGCTAGTTTAAATGCTTAACAATTAAGTTATAAGAATGATTACGTTTTAGGTTAAAGTAACCTAATATAAAATACAAAAGATTCTGTTATACGATATAAGAGGCTAATCAGTTAAGTGTGTCGAGTGCAGTCGAGACGGTCGGCGAATCCAGAAGCAATCCTTGCACAATCTATCGACGTACAAGTGGGTAACTTCTACTCTCTACTATGTGTTGTTAATTGGATTGAGAAGTTATGTATGAAAATCTACGACTGAAGTCCGTAGCTATAACCAGTATATAACTTCCATACTGGGCGACGACCTTAAGGGCGTAACTGCCTGGTCTATGAAAGCGACCATAAGGGCTTAATTGCCTGGTCTATGCAAGGTTTAGTGGGCGAGCGACTCCCACATTCCTTTATGTTGACCTTAAGGGCGTAACTGCCTGGTCTATGCGAGGTTTAGTGGGCGAGCGATTCCCACATCCCTCTATGAAAGTAAGGTTTAGTGGGCGAGCGATTCCCACATTCCTTTACGATTATGACATGTAATACCTGCTTAATGATTTAATTGCTTCACTATATTAGATAGTAAAGTTATCCCACTGGGATCCCTCTCCGGAGGTGTCTCATGATATTACCGTTTTATACTTTCAGGCTCACTGGATGATGACGTGGACGAGTAGAGGCTGGACTGACTTCTCTCCGTTGCATTAAATAAATATGTTAGAACTAAGTTCTTTTTCTTTAAAAACAGTATGTAGTCTTAATCATGTATATTATATGAAACGATGGGTCTAGACTTATCTTATATATGTTTTGTTGTGTAAATTCATGTTGGTCAATGGTTCAAACATTTTACCTAGAAATGTGGGTAAGACACGACTAGACTTGTTTAATAGTCGATGTATAATTACATATATATGTAATATTTAAAAAGAAAAAAATTTAAAACTCTCGTGTCTTCGCTTTTAAGTCTTCCGCTGTATGTTATAAAATCATTATAATTTCTTTATTTTCTAAGTATGTAAAGGGTGACGACCTATTTCCAATTAAATTGGGAACGGGGCGTTACAGCTTGGTATCAGAGCCGAGGTTTAGGGAGTTTCGCCTCGGACTCTAGGTCTTATGTTTTTCGACTAAGGTTTATTTGTTTTATAAAAGTCTAAATATGATTTTGAGTTATAAATGTTAAAAGTATGGTTATGTTTATGAACTAAGTATGCTAAGTGAGAGGAAGTCGACAGCCAGCTACCGTCCGAATCATCGTCGAGTAAGTATTTTATGTTATGTTTTAAAGATATTTATTAAGGTATGATATGATTTATGAAAAGGTTTACGTTAAAGTATGACATGTTTTATGAGAATGTTTAAGTTATGATGCTATGCATTTAAGAGATCGTCAGATATGATCTATTGAGGATATGAAAAGTACTGATAAGTAGTATGCAAAGGTAACGCATTTTAATGATCGATATGATTTAATCGTTTTATTTCGAAATACATACATGCATGCATCCCCTAGATTATAGAGCTTGTAGTTGACTTGAGTGTGGATATGATACAAATAGTATAATAGTATGGATCATGAAGTCGGACGTGCACAGTTAGAACGGGAGTTTTGTTAAAAGGTCATTTTCCCTGTAGAGCAAGTACTATGGCCCCACCTACTAGACAACAAAGAGGAAAACAAAACCAACAAGGAGTACAAGACAATGGAGAACCGCCTGTTGAGCAAAATACAACAGTTGATATGGCAAGAGAGTTCTTTGCCCAACTGACTGGTTTTATGCAGCAGCAACCTGCACCGGCTCAAAATGCTCAAGAACAACAGAATCCGAGACCACATCAAGTTATTGAGCAATTTCGACGTTTCCAGCCACCTAGGTTTAAGGGAAGAGAAGGACCAGCGGGCACCGAAGAATGGATAGCCGAATTGGAAAGAATCTTTGAGCACATGGAGATATCGGAAATACAAAAAGTCTCATGTGCCAGATTCCAATTAGCGGAAGATGCCGGTCAATGGTGGCTATCACACGAGCGAACCCTGACGTCGGAAGCAAGGAGAGCTCTTAGTTGGGAAGAGTTTAAAGGAATACTACTAGATCGTTACTTCCCCCAAGCATTGAAAGATCAGAAGGAGATTGAATTTATGAATCTCCGACAATGGACAAGCACAGTTACAGAGTACGAGCGCAAGTTTAACTCTCTCTAAGTATGCACCTCATTTGGTGGATACTGATGATAGGAAAGCAAGAAGATTTGAGAGAGGTTTACGTCCAGAAGTGGGTGGTATAGTGTCCGGATTGAGGCTTCCACACTTTAGAGACGTATTCGAAAGAGCGCGCATTATATCCATGAGCTTGGGTTTGGAGAGCGAGCAGAGGCAAATTCCGAGTCAATTTAAGAGGAAGGCTCCACCCCAATCCATAACAAGAGGGAATACGTTTTCCCGTAACGTACATCCCATGGTTGCAGCGGCTCCAAGACCCGTGCAGATACCCACTTGTCAGAATTGTGGGAAACTACATTGGGGAGAGTGCGTGAAAGATAAGGATGTTTGTTTTCGTTGCTACAAACCGGGCCACAAAGCTAATGTGTGCACCAATCCGAGGAGCATCCCAACAAAGAGTGGAGGAACATTTGGATCACGTCTGACGAACCCTCAGAATAATAATCAAAAGGGCAAGGGTAAACTGAATGCCTTGTCAGGGATTCAATATGCTGAGGAAGAAGAAGATCCGAACGAGCAACAAGCAGAGGAAGGTGATGAAGAGAATGAGACTGTGACAGGTACGATACTCATTTCGAATATGCCTGCTTACGTCTTATTCGATACAGGAGCATCTCATTCTTTTATATCTGATACTTTTAAGAAAGAACTTAAACTAGATTGTGTTGAGAATACAAATCTAGAAGTTAGAGTACCTTCAGGAGAGAATATCAAGATCAAGAACGTGGTGAAAGATGTCAGATTAAACCTGGATGAACATGAGCTATTAGCCGATCTATATGTGATAGGAATGAAGGGGTTTGATGCCATTTTAGGAATGGATTGGTTGAGTAAAAGTCGAGCTGTGATTGAATGTAAAGACAGAAATATGGATTTAGAAACTCCAGATGGTCAACGATTCACATTCCATGGAGCAAGATCTCGAGGATATGTACCAATTGTTTCCGCAATGAATACATTCAACCTAATAAAGAAGGGTGGATGCAAAGCATATCTGGTGAATGTCACGAAAATGGAAGATGCAAAGTTAACACCCGCAGATGTGCCAATAGTAAATGAGTTCCCTGAAGTGTTTCCAGATGATCTCTCAGGGATTCCGCCTGATAGATCAGTAGAGTTTACAATTGATCTAATGCCTGGAGCTGCACCAGTGTCAAGGACTCCGTACAGAATGGCTCCGAAGGAATTACATGAACTGAAAATTCAAATTCAGGAATTGATGGATAAGAAATTCATTCGACCGAGTGCCTCTCCATGGGGAGCACCAGTTTTGTTTGTCAAGAAGAAAGATGGTTCTTTAAGAATGTGTATTGATTATCGGGAGCTTAATCGATTGACGATCAAGAATAAGTATCCTCTACCAAGGATCGAAGACTTATTTGATCAACTGAAGAATGTTGGTGTCTTTTCAAAGATAGATCTCCGATCTGGATATCACCAATTAAAAGTCAAAGAAAGTGATATTCCTAAGACCGCTTTTAGAACTCGTTATGGACATTACGAGTTTACAGTAATGCCTTTCGGAGTGACCAATGCACCTGCAATCTTTATGGACATGATGAACCGTGTATTTCATAAATACTTAGATAAGTTTGTCATTGTGTTCATTGATGACATCTTGATCTACTCAAAGGATGCAAAAGAACACGAAGAACATCTCAAAACAGTTTTGGAAGTTTTGCGACGAGAGAAGTTGTATGCTAAGTTTAGCAAATGTGAATTCTGGTTGAACAGAGTAGCTTTCCTAGGACATGTCATCACGGCTAAAAGAATAGAGGTTGATCCCGCCAAGGTTGAAGCAGTCTTAAACTGGAGGACCCCGATGAATGTCAATGAGATTCGTAGTTTTGTGGGTCTAGTAGGATACTATAGAAGGTTTATCCAAAACTTCTCACGTATCGCGAAACCACTCACACAACTCACGAAGAAAAGTGAGAAATTTGAATGGTCACCAGAGTGTGAAGCTAGTTTTCAAGAGCTAAAGCGAAGGTTGACAACTGCGCCAGTTTTAACAATACCTGATGGATCAGAGGGATTTGAGATATACACTGATGCGTCTAAATCAGGGTTAGGATGCGTATTAATGCAACATGGGAAAGTTGTAGCTTATGCATCACGCCAATTGAAAGTGCATGAACAAAACTATCCGACCCACGACTTGGAGTTAGCAGCAGTAGTACATGCATTGAAGATCTGGAGACACTATTTGTATGGAGTAAAATGTGGAGTGTACACAGATCACAAAAGTTTAAAGTATTTCTTCACACAGAAGGAACTTAATATGCGTCAAAGAAGGTGGTTAGAATTGGTAAAGGACTATGATTGTACAATTCACTACCACCCGGGCAAAGCAAATGTTGTGGCAGATGCACTCAGCAGGAAAAAGGAAGGACAGTTAACGATGATGCTTACTCATCAGGAAGAGTTGATAGAGGAATTCAGCCGACTAAGGTTGACAATTGTCGAGCCAGAACAATCAACCTTGATGTTAGCACAACTCACAATACAGCTCACGTTGAGGAAACGGATAATAGAAGTTCAGAAAAATGACAAATTTCTAAATCTGATGCGAAATAAAGTCTTGGAACAGAAAACTAATGATTTTTCGATAGCCTCCGATGGAGCTTTGGAATTCAAAGGAAGAATTTGTATACCAAGAGATGATGAGTTACGAGATGAAATAATGAGAGAAGCTCATGTGACTCCCTATACCTCACATCCTGGAGAGACGAAAATGTACAGAGACCTCAGGAGTAACTTTTGGTGGAGAGGTATGAAACGAGCAATTGCACAATTTGTTAGAAGATGTCTTACTTGCCAAAGAGTGAAGGCTGATCATCAGAGACCATCTGGATTGTTGAACCCATTAGAAATTCCAGAGTGGAAATGGGAACATGTGACGATGGATTTCATCGCAGGATTACCAAGAAGTCCTAAGAAACATGAAGCTATATGGGTTATTGTTGATAGACTGACAAAGGTTGCACATTTCATACCGATCAAAATGACGTACTCAATGGACCAACTAGCAAGGTTGTACATCGATGGAGTAGTTCGACTACATGGAGTTCCAGTTTCAATTGTGTCTGATAGAGATCCACGATTTACTTCTAAATTTTGGAAGAGCTTACAATCAGCAATGGGAACCAAACTAAACTTTAGCACTGCCTTTCATCCCCAGACAGATGGACAATCAGAAAGAACCAACCGAATTCTTGAGGATCTACTTAGGATATGTGTTCTAGACTTTGGAGGAAATTGGGAAGATCATTTGTCCTTAGTAGAATTTGCTTATAACAACAGCTACCAGTCAACTATTGGAATGGCCCCATATGAAGCACTTTATGGACGAAGATGTAGAACACCAATTCATTGGAATGAAGTTGGAATTAGAAATATTTTAGGCCCGGAATTAATAGAAAGGTCTACAGAAGCAATCACTAAGATTCGAGAGAGAATCAAAATAGCCCAGGATCGACAGAAATCTTATGCTGATTTGCGAAGGAAGGATCTACAATTTGAAATCGGTGAAAGGGTATTTCTGAAAGTTGCTCCAATGAAGGGAATAATCCGCTTCGGAAAGAAAGGGAAGTTGAAACCAAGATTCGTAGGGCCATTTGAAATCTTGGAACGTATTGGAAATGTCGCGTACCGACTTGCTCTCACTCCAGAATTTTCTGCGGTTCATAATGTTTTTCACGTGTCGATGCTACGAAGATATGTGTCAGATCCTAAGCATCACATTAGTCTTGAACCCTTTGAAATTGAAAAGGACCTAACTTATGAGGAGCGACCTATGTCCATTATTGGGAAAAAGATGAAGACCTTGAGGAATAGAGATATACCATTAGTTTTGGTACAATGGAATAGGCATGGACAAGAAGAAGCAACATGGGAACGTGAAGAAGAGATTCAGAATAAGTACCCCGAGCTGTTTTCATAGACAACCCAAAATTTCGGGACGAAATTTTTAAAAGGTGGGGGGAGTTGAAACACCCTGTTTTCAAGAAAACCTGCATTTCATATTTTATAAAATTTCTTTTAATGTTAAGTTATATATGATTTAAGTGTGAGTTCTTAAGTTATGATTTATGAACTACGTTATGCTTGATGATTTTAAAAGACTTTATGACATATATTTCTTTCAAGATTTTAAGGGTTTTTGCAGGATTGCTCACGGAGGAAACCGAAATTGATCTCAACTCACTCGACAAACATGGATGAGAGTAAAAAGATAAGATAATAGATAAGTTTAAATGAATTAAGATTATATTAGGTTAAGACATTTAACTTACTCGTTTGTGCCTATGAATGCTTTATTTAATGTAATTTTATGTATAATCTATTTATGTGATTTTATGTGATAAAATATTTTGCTTAAGCATGCGTTCCTAATTCATTGTGTATCAAAATATCTTCGCATCACACAAGTACAATTATAACACCCTAATTAATTAACTAAGGTGTAATGATATATATATATATATGTGTGTGTATATATATATATGTTGCTAATTAATTATGTATAAGAATTAATTAATTAAGTGATTAAGTGACAATCTTAATTAGTTAAGACTTAATTAACTAAGCCTAAGTAATTGATTAAGTAAAGTATAATGATATATCTATATATATAAATATGTACATGTACCTAATTAGGTAGTTGGATATAAGGCTAGGTTAATTACGTGTAGTAAATATTTATGTGAAAGTAAGTAATTAGCTAATTAAGAAAAAGAAAAGAATTTGTGCTTATTCATTGTTCAACTCCACACCACCACGCCACACCAGCTACTTTTTATAATTAGAAGACACCTATCAAACTAACTGGTTAAGGTGTGAAAAGGGAAGGGGGAAAATTATAAAAGAAAGAAAAGTCTACAGCAACTTTACGATTCAAAACTGATTTCCTCTTCTCACATCCATCTCTCTCCCTCGTCTCTCTCTTTCACTCTCTCTTTCTCTCCCTCCCTGCCGCTCCGTTACTCTGCTGTTGTATGTGAGTTTTACTGCTGCTATGGCTTTGTTTACTACTGCTGTGCATGATTTTTGCATGAGTTTTACTGCTGCTACGTATTTTTTTTCTGCTGCTGCTCTATGTATTTCGTTGCTGTTCGGGAATTTTCTGTGTGTTGTAGAAATCAATTTAGGCTAAACCCTTTTACCACAATCTAGTATATGAAGTGTAGAATATTCATGTTAAATTTCAGAAGATTTGGAGTTAAATTCGATTTACTATGAATTTTCTAAGAAGATGCGATTTTCTGATCAAACGTGACCTGTTTTCGGGTCTGATTGAAACCTTCTCCTGAGTTTTAAACTTCACCTGTGTGTAAAATATTTTACCAGCTTATAGTACAAGCATTTAAGGACATGTAGAAATTTACCATGCAATTTTACGAGTATTATACGATTTACTATTAATTTTACAAATCAGCCTGTTTTCTGTGCGTTTGGTCTGTTTTTCTGGGCGTTGGGCTGCTGTTTCCGGGTGTTTGTGTTGGAACCGACGGATCGCCGGCCCTAGGCAATCGATTAATCGGGTTCCATACAAGGTACGACATGCGCAGCGGAATAAATAAACGAACCATACCTTTTGATCAATCGTAGAAACGGGGCCAAAGATTGATCGAATACAAACCCTAGACCTTTAGATCTTCTGATGTATTCCTATGGCCTTTCTCGAACGTTGCGTGGACAACGATCTTCCGAGAAATCTCACTTTTTTTTGCTCTCTCTCAATATTACGTGAATCTATTCTGCGTAGAGAGGCGCTGTGATTAAAAGGCTATTTATAGGCTACACCAGGGACCTAGAGGAGGAATTGGGTTGGGCCTCCTGATGGGCTTAAGTTTCCTGTGTTCGGCCCGAATACATAACTTAAGCCCATCAACAATAATTCAGTCCACTAAAGAATTATTATTGAACTACCGTCCCAATCCCATATTTAATATGGGCTCCTTCTTATTATGTGTACGTTTATCTCCCTGTGTTTAAGATATCGAATGTCCGTTAATTAAATAAGTTACTGACAACTTAATTAATTAACATCTAATTCCGAGAGTAGTACCACTCAACTTTATTATCATGTCGGATTAAATCCACCTGCAGGGTTTACATGATAATCCTTATGAGCTCCTCAAGGGGACATCATCATCCTAAATAATTAGGACACAGATTCCTTCTATAATCAACAGTACACCATATAGACAATACTGTTTCCCAATTCACCGAGTTTATTGATTTAATAAATAAATCTCACTCATTGGCAAATCAAAGAAACAAATATTGTGTATACGTGACTGTTATTATATAGGGATTAAGAGAACGCACATCCATAATAACAGAGGTCTTGTTCTATTATATAGTCAGTATAAATCGAACAACCTCAAATGGTCCTGCTCAATACACACAAAGTGTACTAGTGCAGTTTTATAGTCAAGACAAACTAATACCAAACTACACTACAACCATTCCGATGATTTGTCCAAATCCATCTTGGTTGTGAGCTACTATTTATAATTTATAAGAAACTGATAACATGATCTTCTGTGTGACACCACACACCAAGTTATCTATAATATAAATTAATTGGACATTGCATAAACATATATAACAAATATAAAATGCAAACATATGACCAAAGCGATTCTCATTCCATAAAAGATGTTTATACAAAAGCTAGGCTTATAGTATACATCCTAACAATCTCCCACTTATACTAAAAGACTATGCTGTCATCTATACTACCATACATCTGATTCCCATTCCTTCAACATGCTTATCGAAGGCTTTCGCCGGAAGGGCCTTTGTGAAAGGATCTGCAAGGTTATCGGCTGATGCAATCTTGGCGACAACAACTTCCCCTCGTTTTACGATGTCTCGTATCAGGTGGTACTTGCGCTCAATGTGTTTGCTTGCTTTATGGGCTCGTGGTTCCTTCGAGTTTGCTACTGCACCACTGTTATGACAATAAATTGTGATAGCTTTAGGCAAACCAGGAATCACTTCTAAGTCCATCATGAAGTTTCTGAGCCATACAGCTTCTTTGGCTGCCTCAGAGGCTGCCACATACTCAGCTTCCATGGTTGAGTCCGAAACGCATTTCTGCTTAACACTCCTCCATACTATGGCTCCACCTCCCAAGGTAAACACATAACCCGAGGTAGATTTACTGTTGTCCCTATCCGACTGGAAATCAGAATCCGTGTAACCCACAGGGAGCAAATCATCTGCTTGGTAAACCAGCATATAATTTCTAGTCCTTTTCAGGTACTTTAAAATATGCTTTACCGCAGTCCAATGTCCTTGTCCTGGGTTACTTTGATATCTGCTAACCATGCCCACGGCAAAGCAGATATCTGGCCTCGTACATAGCATTGCATACATTAGGCTTCCTACGGCCGAAGCATAAGGAACTGCCTTCATATCCTCTATCTCCTTTGGTGTCTTAGGACACATCTCCTTAGATAAAGGTACTCCATGTCGAAAAGGTAGAAAACCTTTCTTGGAGTTTTGCATGCTAAAACGAGCTAGGATAGTATCAATGTACGAAGCTTGAGATAAGCATAACATTCTTTTCTTGCGATCCCTTATAACTTTGATCCCAAGAATATGTCCAACTTCTCCCAAGTCCTTCATATCAAATTGCTTGGACAGCCATACCTTTACGTCTGACAACACCTTGACATTGTTGCCAATGAGCAAGATGTCATCTACGTATAGTACAAGAAATACCACCACGTTTCCGTCACTCTTCTTGTATACACAAGACTCATCCGGACATTGAATGAATCCATAGGACTGGATTACCTCATCAAAACGGATGTTCCAAGATCTCGAAGCTTGTTTCAGTCCATAAATGGACCGATTAAGCTTACACACAAGATGCTCTTTGCCCTTTGCACTGAATCCTTCCGGTTGCTTCATATAGATGTTTTCTTCAAGACTACCATTAAGGAAAGCTGTCTTGACATCCATTTGCCAAATCTCATAATTCATATGAGCAGCAATAGACAAAAGAATCCGGATAGACTTAAGCATGACTACCGGCGAAAAAGTTTCCTCATAATCGATTCCTTCTTTTTGAGTATACCCCTTCGCAACAAGCCTTGCTTTGAAAGTTTCTACTTTCCCGTCTGATCCTCTTTTTCTTTTGTAGACCCACTTACATCCAATGGCTTTTACACCATTTGGTGGTTCTACTAGCTCCCAGACTTGATTAGAATCCATAGATTCTAATTCAGAATTCATAGCTTTTTGCCAAGATTCTGCATCTTTATCTTGGAGTGCTTCGTCATAGGTCCAAGGATCAGATTCATGTTCACCAGGTACTAAGTCCGAGGACTCTCCCAAAAACATGAATCTATCAGGTTGTCTAACAACCCTCCCACTACGACGAGGCACTTGTGGTAATAGTGTATCATTAGTGACAGATGGTGCAGACCCCTGTGGTATCTCATCTTGTACCGTTGGTACTAAGGAAGGAGTTTCCCCTCTTATTTCTTCTAGAACAATTTTACTCATGGGCTTGTGGTTCATTACATAGTCCTCCTTTAAGAATCGGGCATTTGTGCTAACAATTACCCTCTGATCTTTAGGACTATAAAACAAACCACCTTTCGTTCCTCTAGGATAGCCCACAAACAGCCGAACTTCCGTACGAGATTCCAACTTATCAGCATCTCCCTTCAGCACATGTGCTGGACTACCCCAAATCCGAATGTGTTTCAGACTAGGCTTACGCCCATTCCACAATTCTGTGGGAGTAGAGGGTACTGTCTTAGAAGGTACCAAGTTCAGAATGTACGCCGCCGTTTCCAGGGCATACCCCCAAAACGAATTCGGTAATTCCGAATAGCTCATCATCGATCTAACCATTTCCATGAGAGTCCTATTCCTTCGTTCCACCACACCATTCTGTTGGGGTGTACCAGGTGCAGATAATTGGGATTGAATCCCAGCCTCTGATAAGTAATTCCTAAACTCTCCTAAGAGGTACTCGCCACCACGATCAGATCGTAGTGTTTTGATACATTTACCATGACGCTTCTCCACATCAGCCTTGTACTCTTTGAACTTATCAAAGCATTTAGACTTGCGGCGCATCAAATAAATGTATCCATATCTCGAATAATCATCTATAAAAGAGACAAAGTATTCGAAACCACCTCTTGCTTGGATAGACATAGGACCACACAAATCAGAATGAACCAATTCCAACAATTCTTTGGCTCTATACCCCTTGGCTTTAAAAGGCCTTTTGGTCATCTTTCCTTCCAAGCAAGATTCGCAGGTCGGATAGTTTTCCACTTCCAATGAACTTAAAGGTCCATCGGCTATCAACCTTTGAATCCTACTCAAGTTAATGTGACCTAATCTTAGATGCCAAAGATATGTTTGGTTCATTTTTTAAGGTTCTTTTCTCTTATTTGAGTTAGAAGATGTATTATTAATTTCCATTTGTTGCATCGTAGGAGTTATTGGATTAAGAGTGTATAAATTGTCAACCAACGTACCAGAACAGATAATAACCCTATTTTTCTTGACAATCACATTGCCATCAAAAGAAACAGAATATCCATCCAAAAACAACTTAGAAACTGAAATCAAGTTCTTTCTAAAACAAGGTACGTAAAGACAATTCCTCAAAATCAAAGTTTTGTTCCTATCAAAAGATAAATAAACATCTCCCACTGCAACAGCCGCCACTTTCGCAGCATTGCCCATGTAGATGGTAATCTCGCCATCACTAAGTCGCTTGGTTTCCTGGAACCCCTGCAAAGAATTGCAGACATGATCAGTGGCTCCCGTATCTACACACCAGGTGCCGGTAGATAACACCGCTAAACATGTTTCAATAATTAGTGAATAAGATATACCTTCTTTGTTCTCCTTTTTACGAGGACAATCCACCTTCCAATGTCCAGGCTGCTTGCATGTGAAGCACTTGCCCTTCGGCTTTTTCACACCACCTTGTGGCCCAGCCTTTTGAGGTCCATTCGCTTTCTTCGCCGAAGGATTCTGTTTCTTCTTCTTCCCACCTTTCGGCTTAGAAGTAGAAACATTTTCAGCAACATAAGCTTGAGCACTTTGACGAAATAGTCCTTCTGCCGATTTGAGTTCTGTCAGAAGTTCCGCCAAGGAGTACATCCTTTTGTTCATATTATAATTAAGGCGGAACTGCTCAAAACTCTTAGGCAGTGTCTGGAGCACGATATCGACCTGGGTTTCCCCATCGATTTCAGCTCCAAGGACTTCCATCTCATTCAAATGAGCCATCATCTTAAGGACGTGATCACTCACAGGTGTCCCCTCAGACATGGTGGTCGTCATCAAGTTTCTCATTGCCTCCTGTCTGGCAGCCCGACTCTGGTGTCCGAAGAGTTCCTTGAGATTGTGCATCATATCATAGGCAGTGGGCATGGCCTGATGCTGATGTTGCAGTACATTTGACATGGAAGCCAAAATGTAACACCGCGCCATCTCATCTGCTTTAACCCACTTCCTATAATGCACTTTCTCCTCTTCACTAGAGTTTTCATCAGGGATGTCAGGACAGACCTCAGAGAGTACAAACTTGTACTCTTCAGCAGTTAGGACAATATCCAGGTTTCTTTTCCAGTCAATATAATTAGGACCAGTAAGTTTGTTTTCTTTGAGTATAACAGCAAGTGGGTTGAAAGACATAATGAAATCCTGAGAATCATATAAATAAATAAATAAATAAATACACAGGTCATAACATATAGAATTTAAAGCCTATATTGTTCCCTCAAACAATATAATTAAATTCACCAACACCTCAAAACACTGTGAACTTTGCATGCCACGATAGTGTGGTCGTATACTAATTCAAGCATTTGTAAGAGGAGGTTTTACCCATTAATTTCATTATCTTGTCAAACAAAAATAAAATTAATAGTTGGTTTAACTTTAGCCATGCAAATAACAGCACTTACTCCGATGGGGAGGATACTTATCATATGCACCTAAGTGTATACCATTACTTAATACCAAGTCAATCATCTAGGTTTGTGTCTCTTCAGATGGAGAAGATTACACGCTCCTAAATAATTTCCTATAATTATCCATAAGAAAGTTTGATCTAGTGATCCGCAATCAAACTCATCCGATATGGAGGAAGGCACTTAAAGCCAACGCGCAAGTTTAAATGCATCACTTACAAACCAGTAATGGAGACCATGGGATTTATTCAAAATAAATCCCTCTCCCACTTAGTTATTTATCATGAGGGATTTTAACATGCATAACATATAACATATAAAAGCATGCTTGATAAAACAACAAACATATAGAAAAGGCAATAAATATGGAATAAAATAAATCCAACTATTATGGCCACTTCGATCGAATGTTCGAATCTTCAGTAATTCAGCGCCGGATCCAGCAATCCGATCGATCTGTTCCGGCGAACAGATTTCAGCGCGCATCAAGCAGGCTGTCGCGCGAATCCAGCAGGCTGTTGCACAGAATCTGCCTTCGAATCTTGAAACCCTAATCAGCGAATCAACACCTGATTCCAGCAACGAACAGCCATCTGCGCACGATACCTGGTCGAACAGCAATCTTCGAACAGATTCTGATCAGCACCAATTCAGCGTCGATCAGCCTTCGTCTCCAGCGAACAGCCACTCACTCTTCGTCGAATAGTAATTACATCGAAATTACAGATCAAGAATACATCTCAATCGAATAGATTACATCCAGATTACAAGAATCGATCAAGAAAAGCATCTATCGATTCAAGAAACTACAAGAAACGTAAAATACATCGATCGAAAAACAAAAAAAAAACTTAACACGACAAATCGCCGTGTAATTACTATTACAATCATGCAACCAACCCAAATAAAAAACCTCGACAGGTCCGAGGGTTTAGATCATACATCAACATACATTCAGACCATAATAGTTGGATATATAGGATTCCTGCAAAACCGAGTTATCCTAATCGCAATCCTACTATCATACAAACTGAATATAAACGCATGATCTAGCATAAGATTATAATAAATAACCGATTCAATTGCATAGAACCAGAAACCGTGGCTCTGATACCAATTGTTGGAACCGACGGATCGCCGGCCCTAGGCAATCGATTAATCGGGTTCCATACAAGGTACGACATGCGCAGCGGAATAAATAAACGAACCATACCTTTTGATCAATCGTAGAAAAGGGGCCAAAGATTGATCGAATACAAACCCTAGACCTTTAGATCTTCTGATGTATTCCTATGGCCTTTCTCGAACGTTGCGTGGACAACGATCTTCCGAGAAATCTCACTTTTTTTTACTCTCTCTCAATATTACGTGAATCTATTCTGCGTAGAGAGGCGCTGTGATTAAAAGGCTATTTATAGGCTACACCAGGGACCTAGAGGAGGAATTGGGTTGGGCCTCCTGATGGGCTTAAGTTTCCTGTGTTCGGCCCGAATACATAACTTAAGCCCATCAACAATAATTCAGTCCACTAAAGAATTATTATTGAACTACCGTCCCAATCCCATATTTAATATGGGCTCCTTCTTATTATGTGTACGTTTATCTCCCTGTGTTTAAGATATCGAATGTCCGTTAATTAAATAAGTTACTGACAACTTAATTAATTAACATCTAATTCCGAGAGTAGTACCACTCAACTTTATTATCATGTCGGATTAAATCCACCTGCAGGGTTTACATGATAATCCTTATGAGCTCCTCAAGGGGACATCATCATCCTAAATAATTAGGACACAGATTCCTTCTATAATCAACAGTACACCATATAGACAATACTGTTTCCCAATTCACCGAGTTTATTGATTTAATAAATAAATCTCACTCATTGGCAAATCAAAGAAACAAATATTGTGTATACGTGACTGTTATTATATAGGGATTAAGAGAACGCACATCCATAATAACAGAGGTCTTGTTCTATTATATAGTCAGTATAAATCGAACAACCTCAAATGGTCCTGCTCAATACACACAAAGTGTACTAGTGCAGTTTTATAGTCAAGACAAACTAATACCAAACTACACTACAACCATTCCGATGATTTGTCCAAATCCATCTTGGTTGTGAGCTACTATTTATAATTTATAAGAAACTGATAACATGATCTTCTGTGTGACACCACACACCAAGTTATCTATAATATAAATTAATTGGACATTGCATAAACATATATAACAAATATAAAATGCAAACATATGACCAAAGCGATTCTCATTCCATAAAAGATGTTTATACAAAAGCTAGGCTTATAGTATACATCCTAACAGTTTGGCCTGCTGCTTTAGGTGTTTTTAGGGTGCTTATTGTGTGTGGTTTACGTGTTGGCTGGTGGGTGAGCCGCCGGCGACAGGGGTCGTCGGCAGCGGCGGCGGGAAATGAGCTAGAAACGGGCAGATTTTGGGGTAATGAAAAGAGGGTTTTTCTTTTATATTTGCAAGGGCTATTTTTATATGTTTAGCATTTCTTTGCAAAGTGCAATTCAAAATTCAATTCTTTTAGCATGGCAAAGATTATTATATACTTTGCAAGTTGATTTTAGCTTTGCAAATTGAGTCTTAACTTTGCAAATTGAGTTTTGCTACAAATTGATACTAATATGTGATCATGCAAATAATTTTGTGATTTTAGGAATTATGTATGAATTATTAAAATTATTACATCTTTATTTTAAGTCTAAAATTGCTAGTTTAAATGCTTAACAATTAAGTTATAAGAATGATTACGTTTTAGGTTAAAGTAACCTAATATAAAATACAAAAGATTCTGTTATACGATATAAGAGGCTAATCAGTTAAGTGTGTCGAGTGCAGTCGAGACGGTCGGCGAATCCAGAAGCAATCCTTGCACAATCTATCGACGTACAAGTGGGTAACTTCTACTCTCTACTATGTGTTGTTAATTGGATTGAGAAGTTATGTATGAAAATCTACGACTGAAGTCCGTAGCTATAACCAGTATGTAACTTCCATACTGGGCGACGACCTTAAGGGCGTAACTGCCTGGTCTATGAAAGCGACCATAAGGGCTTAATTGCTTGGTCTATGCAAGGTTTAGTGGGCGAGCGACTCCCACATTCCTTTATGTTGACCTTAAGGGCGTAACTGCCTGGTCTATGCGAGGTTTAGTGGGCGAGCGATTCCCACATCCCTCTATGAAAGTAAGGTTTAGTGGGCGAGCGATTCCCACATTCCTTTACGATTATGACATGTAATACCTGCTTAATGATTTAATTGCTTCACTATATTAGATAGTAAAGTTATCCCACTGGGATCCCTCTCCGGAGGTGTCTCATGATATTACCGTTTTATACTTTCAGGCTCACTGGATGATGACGTGGACGAGTAGAGGCTGGACTGACTTCTCTCCGTTGCATTAAATAAATATGTTAGAACTAAGTTCTTTTTCTTTAAAAACAGTATGTAGTCTTAATCATGTATATTATATGAAACGATGGGTCTAGACTTATCTTATATATGTTTTGTTGTGTAAATTCATGTTGGTCAATGGTTCAAACATTTTACCTAGAAATGTGGGTAAGACACGACTAGACTTGTTTAATAGTCGATGTATAATTACATATATATGTAATATTTAAAAAGAAAAAAATTTAAAACTCTCGTGTCTTCGCTTTTAAGTCTTCCGCTGTATGTTATAAAATCATTATAATTTCTTTATTTTCTAAGTATGTAAAGGGTGACGACCTATTTCCAATTAAATTGGGAACGGGGCGTTACAAACCTTACTATCTAATACATTGAAGAAATTAAATCATTAAGCAAGTACTACATGTCATTCGGGTACGCTCACCCTGGACCATACTACAACATAAAGGAATGTGGGAGTTGCTCGCCACTAAACCTTGCTTTCATAGACCAGGCACTCTCGCCCTTATGGTCGTCGCCTAGTATGGAAGTAACATACTAGTTATAGCTACGGACTTCAGCCGTAAATTTTCATACATAACTTATCAATTCAATTATCAACACGTAGTAGAGAGTAGAAGTTACCCACTTGTACGTTGATTGTATGAGGATTGCTTTTGGATTCACCGACTGTCCCAAACTGCGCTCGACACATTTAACTGTTTAGTCTATTATATCGTATAACATACTCGTGTGTATCTTATCTCTAGGTTATATTAATCTAGGCATAGCCATTTAAAAACCTTATTCAATAAATCACTCTAAAGACATATATTAATAAGATTTTGCAATCATTTCTCTAGTATATTATTCGTCAAACTTCATTCAATACATGCTTGATCCTTCTATTAAATTCTAAGCATGATCATATCATACACAAATCATTTAAGTGAGATTTAGAATATAGAATACATCATCATACTTATTATATAATTGTTAAGTACTTAAACTAGCAATTTGAAGGATAAAATGATACATAATTTTACAACAATTTTAATGACTCATACGTAATTCCTAAAATCACAAAATTATTTGCATGATCACATATTAGTATCAATTATAATATTCTGAAAATTCCCAATTTTTCATAGTGTATATAAATAAATAAAAATAGAATCCTAAACAAGACTTTCACTTGAATTTCAGCTCAAAATTAGTCTATATTGCAAACCCTACCAAATATTATAGGATTAATGCTTTCATATTTTTATAGAAGTTAGAAAACATATCCAAGTATAACATATAAAAATATCAACTGAAAATAAGCTTTACATATTTAGTTATGAATTTTCTAAGTTAGCAGAAAACAAAACATTGTGTATGCTGAAAACAGGCTATGTTGTAAAATTCGGCATAATTCGTAAAAGACTCAAAAAAATGCATACTAAATTTCTGCACGTAACTAAGAACTGTTTCTAAAATATAGTAAAAGATCATACATAAAATCAAAGGATACAGTTCAAGAAAATTATCTGATTCAGACTCAAAAAACGGGGTAAAAACTGTCTCTGAACAGCTTATCTTAGAAAAATTATAGAAAATTGGGTTTAACTCCAAATCTTCTGAAATTTAACATGAATATTCTACACTTCATATAATAGACTTTGGTAAAAGGGTTTAGCTTAATTCAACTTCTAAAATGCTACACAAATTCTCGAACAGCAGAGAAAAACACATAGCAGTAGCAGCATACTTCCTCACAGCAGCAACAGGAAAAAAAACACATAGCAGCAGCAGCATACTTCCTCACAGCAGCAACAGGAAAAAAAACACACAGCAATAACATACACAGGCAGCAGGGCAGCAGACAGTAGCGAGGAGAAGATTGGGAAGAGAGAGAGATACCGTGAGAGAGGGAGAGATATCCGAGAGAGAGATGAAGAGTGTGTATAACGCTTTCTTTCCTTGTTTTTCTTTCCTTTTCTTGCTGCCCTTTTCTTTTTCTTCCTTTCCCACCCAAACTAGTAAAGTGTGTGTGTATGTGTCATGTTTTGAGGAGAGGGAGGGAGTGTTGGTGACAAGTGGCTTGGAGGGAGAGATGGCTAGCCAATTTAGCTTAATCAAGCTTAATACTTAATTAATTAATTCTTAGCTTAATTAAGATTATCATTAATTTAATTAATTATTTCTTAGCATAATTAAGATTATCATTTAATTAATTATTTCTTAGGCTTAATTAATTAATTTTTATACATAGTTAATTAATTGGGGTGTAATAATTTTACTTGTGTGGTGAGAAGATATTTCGATACACAATGATTAGGAATGCATGTTTAAGTAAAATATTTTATCGCATAAAATCACATAAATAGATCATACGTAAAACTACATTAAATAAAGCTTTCATAGGCACAAACGAGTAAGTTAAATGTCTTAACCTAATATAATCTTAATTCATTTAAACTTATCTATTATCTTATCTTTTTACTTTCATCCATGTTTGTCGAGTGAGTTGAGATCAAGCTCGGTTTCGTCCATGAGCTATCATGCAAAAACCCTTAAAATCTCGAAAGAAATATATATCATAAAATCTTTAATATCATCAAGCATAACGTAATTCGTAAATCATAATTTTAAGTAATATAAGATCTCACACTTAAATCATTTATAATTGAACGCTAAAAGAAATTTTATAAAATATGAAATGCATGTTTTCTTGAAAACGGGGTGTTACATAATGGATCTGCAACATGTCATCCGTATGAATTTTGCAAATTTTCACATCTTTTTTCTCAATTATATCTCGTATCACGTGAAACTTCCTCATAATGTGTTTGGATTTCTGGTATGATCTAGGTTTCTTAGCTTGGGCAATGGCTCCATTATTATCACAATAAAGATTTACACCATTGTCTATGTTAGGAACCACACCAAGTTCGGTAATGAACTTTTTAATCCAAACTTCTTCCTTTGCTGCTTCTGAAGCTGCAAGGTATTCTGTTTCAGTTGTAGAATCTGCAACAGTGCTTTGCTTTGAACTTTTCCAGCTCACTGCTCCTCTATTAAGACAGAAGATGAAACCGGATTGGGACCGAAAATCATCTATATCCGTTTGGAAGCTTGCATTAACATAATCTTCAATAACAAGTTCATTCTCACCTCCATATACTAAGAAACAATCCTTAGTTCTTCTCAAGTACTTTAGGATGTTCTTAGCCGCAATCCAGTGTGCTTCACCTGGATTCGATTGGAATCTGCTATACATACTCAAAGCATATGAGATGTCTGGACGAGTACAAATCATGACATACATGATAGATCCTATTGCTGAGGCATAAGGAATCTTACTCATGCACTTTTGCTCATCAAGTTTTAAAGGACACTGATTCTTGCTACGCATTATACCATGTGACATGGGTAGAAATCCTCTCTTAGAGTCTTTCATATTGAACCTTTCAAGAATTTCATCAATATAAGTTTCCAAGCTTAATCCAATCATTCTTTTAAACCTATCTCTATAGATCTTGATGCCTAAAATGTACTCTGCCTCTCCAACATCTTTCATTGAAAAACATTTCCCTAGACAAATCTTTACAAAGTTAAGCATTGGAATGTCATTTCCATTAAGCAGTACGTCATCTACATATAGGATCAAGAAGACCACACTAATCCCACTAATTTTCTTGTAAACACAGGACTCTTATTCATTTTTGAGAAAACCAAACTATTTGATTACCTCGTTAAAATGAAGATTCCAACTTCGAGATGCCTGCTTCAATCCATAAATAGATTTTTAAAGTTTAAATACTTTCCTAGAATTTTTAGAATATACAAAACCTTCTGGTTGTGTCATATACACAACCTCTTCCAAATTTCCATTAAGGAAGGCAGTTTTGACATCCATTTGCCAAATCTCATAATCATAATGAGCTGCAATTGCTAGGAGTATCCGAATGGATTTAAGCATAGCAACTGGTGAAAAGCTCTCATCATAGTCTATACCATGAATTTGTTTATATCCCTTAGCCACCAATCTAGCTTTGGAAACACTCACGTTTCCTTCCTTGTCTGTTTTCAACTTGAAAACCCATTTGCTTCATATGGGTGTTACCCCATTTGGCAAATCAACCAAGTTCCAAACTTGATTTTTAGACATGGACTCCATTTCAAATTTCATGGCTTCTAGCCATTTATCAGAGTCTGGACTCGTCATAGCTTCCTTGTAGCTCTTAGGTTCTTCATCTTCCAAAATTAAGAGTTCATGGTTTTCTGTCAAAAGAAAATCCACAAATCTCTTTGGTCTAGATCTAGGCCTATCAGTTCTACAAGGGGCTAGAGCAACAGGAGAAATGTTCACAATAGGTTGTGAACTTTCTTGTTTATCTAATTAGAGTGGGACATCATTCAATACCCTGTCGGGATTATGAGTTCACGTTTCTCTACCTCTGGCACATGGGGTGTCATATCCGACACGTCTAACATGTCATTAAACATAGGGGTCTCCACCTCTAATGGAGGTTGAATTTCATCCATTTGTTGCTCTTCATGAATTTCTTCAAGAAGTACATTACTCCCACTTGTTGTATATGAAATAAACTCTTTTTCTAAGAAGACACCATCTCGAGCAACAAACACTTTGTTCTCAATTTGGTTGTAGAAGTAATTGCCCCTTGTTTCTTTTGGATAACCCATAAAGAAACATTTGTCTGATTTGGGTGCAAGCTTATCTGAAAGAAAATGTTTTATATAAGCATCACATCCCCAAAATTTTAGAAAAGATAACTTTGGAACTTTTCCACTCTATATCTCATATGGTGTCTTTTCTACAGCTTTTAACGGAGTTCTGTTTAGTGTAAAAGTAGCAGTTTCGAGTGCATATCCCCAAAAAGATAATGGAAGATTAGCATTACTCATCATAGAATGAACCATGTCTAACAATGTTCGATTTCTCCTTTCGGACACACTATTCCATTGGGGTGTTCCTGGTGGAGTTAATTGTGAAAGAATTCTACAATTTTTAAGATGATTATCAAATTCTTGACTCAAATATTCACCACCACGATCAGATCGTAATGTTTTAATTTTCTTGCCAAGCTGATTCTCTACTTCATTTTGAAATTGTTTGAACTTTTCAAACCATTCAAATTTATGCCTCATCAAGTAAATATACCCATATCTACTTAAATCATCAGTGAATGTTATGAAGTAGCTAAAATTACCCCTGGCTTTTGAACTCATTGGTCCACATACATCAGTATGTATTAGTTCTAATAGTTCACTAGCTCTTTCTCCCTTTCCAATAAAAGGTGATTTCGTCATTTTTCCTTTTAAACAAGATTCACATGTATCATATGATTCAAAATCAAATGATTGCAAAAGACCTTCTTTTCGCATCTTATGTATGTGTTTCAAGTTAATATGGCCTAAACGACAATACCATAGGTAAGTTGGATTTGAATCATTTGATTTATGCTTTTTAGTATTTATGTTATAGACATGGTTATCTAAATCAAATATATAGAGACCATTCATTAAGTTAGCACTGGCATAAAACAATTCATCCTTATAAACAGAACAACATTTATTCTTAATAATGAATGAAAACCCTTCAATGTCCAAAACGGAAGCTGAAATAATATTTCTAGTAATAGAGGGAATGTAATAACAATTATTCAACTCTAAAACTAAACCAGAGGGTAGAGATAGACTTAAAATCCTACAGCTAAAACAATAACTTTTGCTCCATTTCCAATGCGTATGTCTACCTCTCCCTTTTTTCAGTCTTCTAACTCTTTTTAGTCCCTGCATATTCGCAATAATATGAGAACTACATCCGGTATCAAATACTCAAGAAGAAGAGTCTGCTGAATTTGCTAAATTTATTTCAATAACAAATATACCTGAATTGGAAACTATATTTCCATTCTTCTTATCCTCCAAGTACTTCAGACAATTTCTCTTCCATTGGCCCTTGCCATGGCAATGTAAACACTCTGTATCAGAAAAAACACCTTTGGGTTTAGGTTTAGGCTCAACAACTTTCTTGTTTTCACCCTTTTTCCCTTGCTTATTCTTGTCAGCGCCCTTTTTCTTGAACCTTTTTCCCTTATTAACCATTAGAACATCCTTCTTTGGTGTTAGGGTCCAATGTTTTGCTCAGCTGTTTTGAGCATTCCAAGAAGCTCTTCTAAGGTCTTATCAATACCATTCATATTGTAATTTAACCTAAAATGGTTGTACTCATCATGAAGAGAGTGAAGAATGATATCCGTAGCCAACTCTTGACTATAAAGAAATCCAAGTCTTGCCATGTTTTCAAAAAGACCCATCATTTTGAAGACATGCAAACCAACCGGTTTACCTTTCTCAAGACGACTCTCGAGAATTACCTTAGAGATCTCATACCTCTCAATCTTTGATTGTAACTGGAACATGTTTCTCAGTTTTTGAATGATGGTGTAGGCATCCATATCCACAAACCTCTTCTAGAGGCTTGTTTCCATGGTTGCCAACATAAGACATGTGACAGTGACAGACCTTTCACGAATAGCTTTTTCCTTATGTCTTTCCCCAACTGTTGAGGTGTCACTAAGTTTTGGGATTGGGGTGTCAAGGACATCCTCTCTGTTTTCAGACCTGAGAACAATTCTCAAGTTTCTCTCCCAATCGAGGAAGTTATTTTCGTTCAACTTATCCTTATCAAGGATTGAACAGAGATCAAAAACTATGTTGTTGTTGTTAGTCATTTATCTACATATGAAAGAAAAATACGCCATTCAATCATGTATAAAAGAAAATAGCTCAAAATTTAAACAAATTTAAAACAGGCTATGCACACTGTATTAATTACAAATCCTCCCTAGTTGAATAAAGTGTTTCCAAGATCCTATTTCACAAAATTTTGAGCGGACTTGGGCCCTTCCCCAAAACTAAGTGATCAAGGTAAGTAAACTCTTTTACTAATTATAACATTTATAATTCTTGGTTGATATGTTAACATCTCATGTTAAATCATATCCTTTTGCCTCAAAGTCCAAAACTTTGTCTTTTGATAACTTCGTCGAGTTTAACCAAATCATACATGTAAATCCCTTCAATGAATTTACCCATATTATCCCAAGATAAAAAATGACACTTTGCTTAGGCATAACCTATCATAAATTATCAAGGGCTTTATAGGCGTATATTTGGAAAGACATATTACTCAATATTTCTTCAGGGACTTTTGATTTATTATGCAGGTTTATATAGCGAACTCATAACATAAACCACAAACATACTCCATCCTTGATCATCCAATCAATGCTTACAAGATTTTTATTCTAATTACAATAACTAAAAAAATATATATATACAACAACCGATACACAAAGCGTATTCAAAACTCTACAACTACATAAAATTATATATGGGCCATACTTTGATCACAACATTCATTCTAAACATCGCATATAAAGAATAATAAGCATACATTCATTCAAAACATCATATATTAAGAATAATAGGAATGCATACACAATATCAAATATTAAACATACATTCATTTACATTAAATAAACGACAAAAATCTATTAATCAAATTAATAGACAAAATAAACTTCATAATTCAATTTAATTCAACTAGATTTAATGTGGAAATATTTTCAAAATTGTAATTGAATCAAAATGTTTATTATGGCCCATAATTTATTCAAAATAAATCCAGGCCCATTGAGTAGAAGCCCAAGGGTCGGCCCAGGATACCATGGCCCATTAGATGGGCCCAAGGGGCCAGCAAACAGAAGCTCATTGAGCAAAATTCTCAGCCCAACATTTATTCAAAATAAGTGCAGCCTGAATTCAAAATAAATCCAGACCCAAAGATATGGAGGCCCAACAGGTGTAGCCTAGCCAGACCCATTGAGCAGAAGCCCAAGGGTCGGCTCAGCATGCCATGGCCTATCAGATGAGCAGTGAAGGATTCGAACACGCGACCACGCATGACAAAGAGGCAACAATTACCAGTTTGAGTCAAATAAGGGACCAATTAACATTTACTGACCCTCCCTTATTGTTGCAAAATTAAACAAATTTTCCGGGAAACATGAGATTCGATCCCGAGTTTGAAGTCACAACTTCAACCACTTAACCAGTACAATCTACTGGCTATAAAATCTAGTAATTTATCTTAAACAGAAAATCCACAACAATTGGGATATCCGCGCAACCGTTAAGATTCGATTTCGGGTGGTCAGCGCAAGACACGTACAATGCGACCATCCCGGCTACACAATGAGTGATTGAACATACATCAAGAAAAACTTATCCAAATGAGTTAAGCAATTCATGGGATTTTAAGGAAAATTTGTGTGGATAAGGGTCAAACCCACAACCCCACTAACTTTTAAACACTCTAACCATTGGGACACATGCTAAATCCATAGGAAATAATATATCAAATATATATATTAACAAAAAAAATAGATTCTAGGCAACATCATGTTCCCAAGCGATTTTGGGCATACAAATTAGGGTTTTGTTATATCAAATACATCAAATTAAGATCCAACTAATCAGAATGAAATTCTAATTAAACAACTTTAATCCACATATTAATCTCATCTTTTGAATTAAAATTATGAAGATCATGCATCAAATTGAAATATAATAAAAACAATCATTATTAATTTGTGCAAGAGACTCTGAAGGTAGTTCCTTATGCTTCGGCTGTAGGAAGCCTAATGTATGCAATGCTATGTACGAGACCGGATATCTGTTTTGCTGTGGGCATGGTTAGTAGATATCAAAGTAACCTAGGACAAGGACATTGGATTGCGGTAAAGCATATTTTAAAGTACCTGAAAAGGACAATAAATTATATGCTGGTTTACCAGGCAGATGATTTACTTCCTGTGGGTTACACGGATTCTGATTTCCAATCAGATAGGGACAACAGTAAATCTACCTTGGGTTATGTGTTTACCTTGGGAGGTGGAACCATAGTATGGAGGAGTGTTAAGTAGAAGTGTGTTTCGGACTCCACCATGGAAGCTGAGTATGTGGCAGCCTCTAAGGCAGCCAAAGAAACTATATGGCTCAGGAACTTCTTAATGGACTTAGAAGTGATTCCTGGTTTGCCTAAAGCTATCACAATTTATTGTGATAACACTGGTGCAGTACAAACTCGAAGGAACCACGAGCCCATAAAGAAAGTAAACACATTGAGCGTAAGTACCACCTGATATGAGACATCGTAAAATGAGGAGAAGTTGTTGTCGCCAAAATTGCATCAGCGTACCTAGCAGATCCTTTCACAAAGGCCCTCCAAGCGAAAGCTTTTGATGGGCATGTTGAGGGGATGGGAATCAGATGTATGGCAGCGCTTATGGCAGCATAGTCTTTTAGTAAAAGTGGGAGATTGTTAGGATGTATACTATAAGCCTAGCATTTTGTATGAACATCTTTGTGATATGAGAATCATTTTGGTCAAATATGTGCATTTTATATTTGTTATATATATATTAATGCAATTATCCAGCTTAATCTATATTGTAGATAACATGGTGTGTGGTGCCACACAGAAGATCATGCTATCAGTTCCTTATAGATTATAAATAGTAGCTCACAACCAAGATGGGTATAGACAAACCATTGGAACAGTTGTAGTGTGATTTGGTATTAGTCTGTGTTGACTATAAAATTACACTAGTACATTTTGTATGTATTGAGCAGGACCATATGAGGTTGTTCGATTTATACTGAATATATAAAAGAACAAGACCTCTGTTATTATGGATGCACGTCTTCTTAATCCCTATATAATAACGGGCACGTGTACTCTGTAGCACCCCGAATCAGAACGAGCATAATTGATTAATTAAATATTTAAACCTATAATGTAATAATTATGTGCGTATGCTTTGACTGTTTAATTAATTTCGTGCGTTTCAGATATGTGTTTAATGCACGATTTAGATCGATAATTTTCATAAACATGGAACATAGAATATTTTTACACCATTAGATACGTAACAGAAAAACGAGAAGATAGACACTAATTAGTGGTCAATCGGAGACTCGTAGCTCAAACGGCGACAAAAAACACAAAACCCGAAGTAGCCTAGCCTATGTAAATAGTGCTTTTCCATTTCTAAAAATAGGGGCTCATTCGATTCGAAAATTTACTGTTTTCTTGAGCGAGCCGAACGAGCCGAGCGTGATGAAAACACGTAAGTCCTCTCTCCTCCCTCCTATCCCTTTCTCCTCTCTTTTCTGCCTTCAGCGCGCCGCCGCCGGTGGTGGCCGGAAAATCTCAACATTGTCGGTTTTGGCCGATTTTCGCACACAACGTTCGTCTCGACGAGACGATTCTAGAATAGGTCTCGGAATTCAATTCCGATTTCTCATTCGCCGGAAAATGGTGAAAAACAGCCCCAAACCCTAACACTTGTCACCCTTTCTCTCTCCTCTCTTTTCTCTCTCTCTCCTCGTCCTTTTACCGGAGCGGTGGCCGGAAAAACTGGTGGTCGTGTGGTAGTGATGAGGGGGAGGCGGCGCCGCCGCTGGTGGCGGCGCCGGGCCGAAACAGTATATGTATGTATATATAATGTGCATGTGTGTGTGTTTGTAAGTGTGTTAGTGTGTGTGTGTGTTGTGTGTGCTGTGTATGTGTGCTGTTGGGAGGCAGCGCAGGTGGCGCCGCTGTGAACTGCTGGTGGCTGGCGCTGGTGATGCGCCGGCGAGTGTGGTGGTGGTGGCCGGTAGCAGGTGGCTGCTGGCCAATCTGTTATGTTTGGTGCGTGTGTGTATGGACATGTGTGTGTGTGTGTGTTTGGTGTTGTGTGTGTGTCGCCTGAGCTAGGTGGTTGCCGGCGACGGGAAGTCACCGGCCAGGGTCCCAGGTGACTGGAGGCCGGAGCTGGAGGATGAAGGTTTGGTCTGCAGAAAATGTGGTGATAAAGGGTTTTGCGATGAAGTTTTCCGACACTATTCACCACCGGAATCCGGCGAGGGATGGCAGGAGGTGGTAGCCGGCGGTGCGAGGTATTCGGCGAACTAGGTGGCGGCGGCGGAGGGCGGCGCCACAGCGCCGGGTGGCGCCGGGAAGAAGGCTGCTCGAGCAAGCCGGCGTCGGGTGGCCTGGGCACGACGTACGCGCACTGGGTAGGAGACCCGCCGAGAGAAGTTACCCGTGGTCGAGTTTTCTCGACCACCCGCCGAGACCGTCACCCATGCTGCCGAGACCGCCGGGGCCGCGCGCGCCCGTCGGGTGCCAACGTGCACCCGACGCCGTGTTTTCATTTCTAACCTTGTTTTTTCCATTGTTCTTCCGAATCAAGTCGTCGTTGACGAGACGTTGTTGACCGAGGGTCGTGGGCCCGGTCAAAGTCAAACTTTTGACCAAAATTACCATTTTACCCCTAAACTTAAAATGATCCGTTTGAGCTCGTTTGAACTCCGATCGAGCTCATTCTTTTTCCATCGTGACCCAAATTTCATTTCCTATCTTCTCAGCCACTCGGACAGATCTGACCCTCTCGTTACTTGGGCTCCAATCTTTAGATCTCCCGATCCGCTGCGTAGTTACGATCAGTTCTTTTACCAGGAGTTTTTATAGCTTTAATTATGTTTTTTAAGGGTCTAAGAAACACCACGACTTATGTAGGCTATCAGTTGGAAGGAGCTCTTGATACTTGACCTTTGGTACTTGCTACTAACGTGGTAACCACCGAACAAGGTGGGGGTAAACTCTAAACCTTACATTTATGTTATATCAAAATGAGTGGAAATGATGATTTATGATGCTCGAATATGAACTTAAGCATGATGGAACGAATCATATTTGATATGTTATATGAACGTATGATGAATTTGCGACCTTCAGAAGAAATACCTTGTGAACTATATGCTGTGTTTAATTACAGTGATTATATGTTGCGAATACTGTATTCATTCTATCATATTGTGAGAGAACGAAAGTCTACGTTCATGAGACGAGTCAAAGAGTTTACTTTCATGTTACGGGGTATCTAGGGTCCGTATTGTTATGGGCTTGTGTCCATTGGGCTGTGTGTCCATAAATTAGGGATGGGCTATGTGTCCATTAGTGAGTCATGGGCTGAGTGTCCATTGGGTTGTGTGTCCTTTAGGGGGTCTTGGGCTGAGTGTCCATTAGGGGGTCTTGGGCCGAGTGTCCATTGGGTTGTGTGTCCATTAGGGGGTCTTGGGCTGAGCGTCCATTGGGCTGCGTGTCCATTACCGAGTCATGGGCTGAGTGTCCTTTAGGCTGAGTGTTCATTGGGCTGCGTGTCCATTTGTGAGTCCAGTGTTGTGTGTCCGTTAGTGAACTGAATTCTGTGTCATGCATTATTTATGATTGTTTTGTGTGACTGCTTAACAATTGTTTGAATATGGAAACTATTCCCACGAGTGTATTCAACGCACTCACCCCCCCACCTGTACTCACACTACAGGAAATGAAGGATGTCGAGATACGTGGAGAGGGCGGTGCCATATTAAGATTTCCCCTTTTGCTTTTCAAAACTTCATGTTCAAACGATTTTTTTTTACTTCACGTTTTGTAAAAGTATATCGTCATTTTCTGTAAACGGATCCTGATGTATTTTCCACTGCTATGTTAAATGTTTTATTTCGGCTAAATGCCGAGGATTTATATTTGTAAAATTGCCCCTATCTGTTTCCAAAGATTTCTTTTTATATCATGCACGCCTTTTTCCCCTTCTTTCTTCACGCCCACAAAGAAAACTCTGATATTTTAATGAAAGATTTTGGGGCGTGACATACTTAGTGTTTATTTCTTTAATTTGCCAACGGGTGAGATTTGTTAATAAATCAATAGGCTCGGTGAATTGGGAGATAACACTGTTTATATGGTGTGCTGTTGATTATAGAAGGAATCTGTGTCCTAATTATTGAGGATGATGATGTCTCCTTGAGGAGCTTATAAGGATTATCATGTAAACCCTGCAGGTGGATTTAATCCGACATGATAATAAAGATGAGTGCTACTCTTGGAATTAGATGTAAATTAATTAAATTGTCAGTAACTTATTTAATTTACGGACATTTGATATCTTAAACGTGGGGAAATAAACGTGCACATAATAAAGGAGCCCATATTATAATATGCGATTAGGGCGATAATTCAATTATAACTCTTTAATGGGCCAAGTTATAATTGATGGGCTTAAGCTGGGTGTTCGGGCTGGATATAGGACACCTAAGCCCATCAGGAGGCCCAACCCTAATTCCTCCTCTGGGTCCCTATTGTAGCCTATAAATATCCCTTAATCAGTGCCTCCTAAGAGAACTAGAAACTCACATGTACATCAAACACAAAGAATCATGAGAGAGAGTGATATGAGGCAAGATTGCTGAGACTTTGGAAGATCGTCGCCCACACGACGTCCAAGAAAAAGTGTTATAAATATAGTAGAAGATCGAGAAGTCTAAACTTCGATCGGTTTATTTATAAAAGGTATGATTTCTTTCCGCTGTGCATATCTTTATGGAACGTGATTTTGATTGCATAGGGTCGGCGATCTGTCGGTTCCATCATCACCCAAATTCCCAGAAATTTTGAAGTTACCGAAATGGATTAGGGAAGCCATTCACGAGACTTGGACAAATAATCCACATTTGTCTAGAGACGATATTCTGGAGCTCTATTTTATCAGTACAGCCCTAGAACCAGCGAAGAAAGACTTCAATGAAGCTTTTCATTTCATCAAGTTAAGGAGACCGAATGGAAATACCTTAAAAATATAAAGGCAGCTTCACCGGAAGAAATTCCTTTACTGGTAGGAGCAATTTCAGAAGATGAATCTTCTACAAGGCGAGCATGGGGACTTTGGGTTTGTCTAACCGAAATTGATAAAGTCAATACCCGTTCAAATTCTTTCAGAATTCAGCAAGCGGATCATTCCTCCTGAATTCTGTGATAGGATCAACAACAGGCTTTGTAGAGGAACTCTTTGAAACAAAGAGAAGAAACCTCTGGGAAAACAAGATTTCAGAGCCTGAGTTTGGAAAAGGATTCCGAGCCAAACCCAATCGACAGGAACAAGGGTCTGAAAGAGATTGGGGTCCAGCATAAAAGAAACGTTATCCGTGGGGACCACGCAGACCTAATCTTTAAAAGAAAGATACCCCGACAAATAAAAATGGGGTAAGTCGCGAGAAAGATTAAAGGACTCCCCGACAACCATCATATGAGGTGAGTCACGAAAGTCAAAAGATTCCTCGACAGACATTACATAGGCTGAGTCACGGGGAAGAAAGAAAAAGCACACTAACTAGCTAAAAGGGACTCCCTAACAACTTTCATATAGGAGCACTAAAGCAAGAAATCAGCTGGTGCACAACAAGATTTGAAATCCGCATTTCAAGTCTGGATTCATGCCTATATATAGCAAGAGTTGAAGGAAACTAAGGACATCGAACATTTCCCTTAGTTTTCTCTACAATAAAATCTTTGTAATATTTTGAGTGTTTTTAGTTTATGTATTTACGAGTGTAGGCCTCATCTCATATGAGAGGCTAAACAAGTATTCTCCTCCCAAAAAGAGATTACTGATGTAATAAATATTTCTTTCAAGTTCTTAATAAAAGAAAGGTTTTTGCTTCAATATGTGTTCTTAGTATTGTTAGTTCATCCCTTAGAAGGAGTACTTTATACACTTGGTGTAGGAAATGAACTAAGGTTGTGTCGTGCAGTTGCTGAAGGAGCTGGATAAATTGCAGATCATCTTCCCTGAGGGTTGAAGTTGAACAGTGAGGACCTGTTTGTAAAACGGTTTGGGGGCATTTATTTTCCAGCTGGTGGCATTCCGAACCATCTCACCCGGTGCTGCTACGGTCAAAGAAAGGTATGAATTCTAGGGGATTAATTAATTTTACGGAAGCATTTTGGGTCTGATTTTGATTAGTTTACGTTTTATCCGAATATAATTACTATTTGGAGTGGAAGAATGAATTAAGTTGGAAATTAATGCATAAAGACAAAAATTTTGGAATTTGGTGAAGAGTCATAAATAGGTTATGATTGATTTGTGGTAAAGGGAAGTTTTATAAAAAAAAGTGGTATTTTGTGAACTTTTTTATATAAGGTGGTATTATTGTAATAAAATATAGTGATTGTGGTAGGAAGAGATAGAGACCCATATATATATATAAGTTATAAATTTTGACATTATTAAAATCATTATTACTTTAATTGTACATTTTTAGATAATTAGAGTATTTGTAAATTTGTGTAAATAAACATTTGTTTATTATTCTATTATAATATACATTGAAGTAATTTTAATTTTCTATAGAACTTTATAATTAAATTATAAAGGGTATAGAAATCTAAAAGGAAAATTGGTAAAAATACCCCGTATGTATACTCTAATTATGATCTTACACTTTAATTTTTTGGGTTTTTAAAAATACCCCGTAAGTTGGCGCTTCTTGTTGAAAATACCCAGTCATCTATTGTAGAAGGTAACTAATTGGTCACATGCTGACGTGGTAGGTAAATACACATGTGTAATTATTTTTTCAATTTTTTTTGTTCTCTTTTCCATGTCAATTGAGAAAGTGAGGGAAAATCCAACCATTTCCCTCCCAAATCCTATTAAAACAATCAACCATCCGTCCCAAATCCTCTCAAAACATAACACCTCAATATTTTCCTTACCCATCCACAAAAAGAATGTCAAGTTTTTCAAATGAGAGAGAATTCAGCTACTGTGGCTTGAGATCTTCCTTAAGATGCCCGTGGACTTCACACAATCCGAGAAGAAGGTTTCGTGGATACCGATATTGGGATGTTTGGTTTTACATTTTTTTGTATTTCTTTTCCTACAAATATTTTTAGTTTTTATTACTGTTTTTTGTCGAATTTCTCCCTCTTTCAATCTTCTTCAAGTGTTGTCCTGTTTCATGCCATTTTTTTCCTTAATTGTTTGTTGTTCTGCACATGATTTTAGAGTGATGGATGTAATTACTTTACATGGATTGACCCTCCAATGAATGAAAGAGCTAGGAGATTGCTACTACAATTACGTGAGAATAATCGTGTGTTGGAAGAGAGGGTTGAGGCTTTGCGAAATATTGAAGGACGGATGAAAAGATTGAAAATGACTTTGTTCTTCTTATGGGTGTTTTTCTTTGTAACTTAGTTCCATTAGGGTAGTGTTTAGAGAGTAATTGGAGTTAAGTTAATTAGGGTTGTTTCTGGTACTTTATGTAGACTTTATTTAAGTTTAATGAATGTTTTTTAACTTATTTTGGATTCAAGATAGTTTATCCTTTAATTACAAGTTTAAAGTTAGTTCTCTATTGTTAAGTGTTGTATAAATTGACAAGTATTACAAACATAATCTATATGAATTGATCTCTGTTAATCTACTTACCAATAATTTAAAAGGGTAACACAATATTTGATTGCAATCATAATCTAATGAAGCCAAAAACAAACTAGTGAAAAAATAACCATAATATTGTTTATATCCAACAAAATAAGATTTGTTAAGCCATAAAGCCAACAAAATCAAACTATCAAAAACATAAATGGAGTGTTATTCCAATCCAATTAGCACATTAAACCAACAACACCACATTAAGCCAACAACAAAAGAACCATAGTACCGTTAATGTCCAACAAAACAAGATAATCAATCTAAGATAGGAAACCACTACACTTTCTCCTTCAATTTCCCCTTCTCTATCTCCATTTTCCTTGTTTGATCCATGACAACTCTCAAGTTTGAGAGCATCACATACTTCTTCCCTTGTTTTGGGAGAATTGGACTACTACTTAGCATTTGAAATAAAGGTGATCTTGGGATGAATTGATCACCAATAAAGGGAGTTGGTGCCCTTATATTCACCCTAGGAATAGTAAATATTGGCCCAATATCACAGTATTCCAAAAAAACACATAATCAAATTTTTGACAAACATGATATAATATAGAAGGAATAAGTTTCAACTACTATATTTCAATTTTTCCTTTCCCTTTCTTCTTGGTTGTAGCTTAAGAACTCTGTCATTTGTAGTTTTCTCATTCTAACAAGAAGTAGATAAAGAAAATCAGTCAATTTGAATCCAAATTAGTACACACACAGAAAGTTGATACCAAGCAATGGTAATCTTACCAACTTTATGTTTTGAGCCCCTTCATCATCCCCCACTTGAGTTAAATGACTTAAACATATCTCATCAGTGTTGTTTACCAGATTCTCCATCTATTCAAATCAAGTTAACTAATGTGTTAATATTATACAGTAAAAAAATTAAAAGATAAATTAAAATGCAATTAAGTACATAAACCACTCATTACCTCAACATTATTCTCTGATTCATTTATTATTGGAGCATCCTCTGCCAAATTTTCCTCCACATTACTTTCACTGAATATATCTTCAATGTTACTTTCATTGAGAAGATCACCAAGACCACAATCATTGAGGACTTGTTGGAAATCTTGCTCATTATGAAGATCTTCAGTACCTTGTTTCTGCATAACAAAGTTAATATCAATTTAGAAGATAGAAAATCAGAATTTTAAAATTTGATAATGACTAACTATTACATTGTATTTTACCTCACATCCCCTTTTGTTGTGTCTTTGATTGCTACATTTACTGCATTTCACTTTCTCTTGTTTTCTCTTCTTATTGAATTGATCTCTGTTTCTTAGCCTCTCTATTCTCTTCCTCTTACTCTTCTGCACAACTTCATCTGGTTCTCTTCTTCTGGCTTTTGGTGGCCTACCAATTGTGTGTATCCTTCTTAAGGGAAAGTGAGGGATATAACTTAAGGGAGTCCACTCATTTCTGCCATTTATAGGCATTATAGCCAACTCATAAGCCCTCTTATAAGTCTCCACCTTGTAGTAGTCATGAACAAATTGATCCACTTCAAGTTTTTGACAATGAATGGCACAAAGGGCATGCTTGCATGGGATCCCAGTAAGGTCCTATTTTCTACACCCACATATCATCCTTTCCAAGTCAACTGAAAACTGACTCCCATCAAAACAAGATATTTGGTAATGTGTATCATTAGATTTGATGGGAATACAATCTGCAACCTTTGAAGTGTTATGACTTATGATCTTGTTTATCTTAGGGTAGAAAGTTCCTGTCCATTTTTTGGCCCTATCTATGCATTGTTGGTTTCTTTTCATAAGATCATTCATGATCTGCTCCAACATTGACAATATTGGAAGCTCTCTAGCTCTCAATATCTTAGCATTGAAGGACTCACACAAGTTATTCAACAGAATATCACATATAGGGTAGATGTCAAAGTGTGACCTACTCCACTGTTGTGGATGCTTATCATCAAACCATTCATGAGCTTTCTCATCTAAACTTCTAATTTCACTCATCCTCATCCCAAACTCTTGGACTGTTGTTGCTTTGGCCGCTCTCTGCATTGCTATCTTAAATCAGTGCCCTCTAAACCCAGCTTTCTTGAAATTCTCATGCATGTATCTAACACAAAATCTATGGGCAGCATTTGGAAGTAGATCATGAACAACTTTTGTCAAAACCATTTGCTTATCACTAATAATAGTCCACTTAAAAGTTTCCTGGATATTTAGGTCAACAATCAACAACTTTAAAAACCACTCCCAAGTTTCCCTAGATTCTTTATCAACTACAACATAGGCAATAGGAAAACTATTGTTTTTTGGATCTATTCCTACTGCAACTAACAAAATCCCACCATGAGGTCCTTTCAAGAAGGTACCATCTAACCCAATCACTAGCCTACAACCTTTAATAAACCTCAATTTTAGAGCCCTCAAGAAAATGTATAACCTATCAAACACATGTTGCTCTCCAAACTTCTCAACCCCTATGATTATTGTTGACCCAGGATTTTCCTCCCAATCTCATCAGCATAACTCTAGAGGAATGATTATTATTCATCTGCATTTTCTTCATGTTTCTTAAGTGCTAATTGTTTACACTTATAAGCTTGCCAAAAAGTGATATGACATCTTACCTTAGACACAATATCTTCCCTAAAAGCATGCACATTTCTTTTTTTATCAGTTTTAAATTGATATCTATATCTACCAGCTAACCATGTTGTTTTCATGTTTTTCACATTACAAGTAGGGGCACAAGAGTGATCTTTATACAGAGTTGTGATTTCCCATGAAGTATCATACTGCATTTTGAGAGCATGAATCCTCCATGGACAATCTTTATCAACACAAACTGCATAAATCCTATGTCTATCACTCCTAGGAAAACTGACACTCCTACACTACATTATGGCATGTAACTCAACAGCCTCTCTAAATTCTTTTTTGGTGCTGAATATCATTCTAAGAAGAAAAGTTGGATTATATTTTTGGTTTCCTTTAAACACAGTGGACCTCTCTTTATCACCATCATCAATAGAAGACTTAGCACTATAAAAGTCTTCTTCACTAACTAGTATGTCCACATCTCCAGACCCTAATTCTTCAACCCCCTCTCCAAACCCTAACCCTTCAACATCTACATTAGTGTACTTCTTATATAATAAGGCATCATCACCTTCCTCCTCAAATAGATAACAATAATCATTATCATCAAGACCTTCACTACCTTCATCCTCTAAAGCTAACTGTGTTTTACCCTTTCTATGTAGTTCTCTCTCTTGCCTTTTCCACCTCATCATCTAGAAGATATAAGGCTAACTCTCTCACTCCAGTAAACACATCAACACAGTACTTCTTCAACTCACAGTCACTATGAATTTGGAAGAACTCTTCAGAACCAATTTTTTTAACAAACAAACTGATGGAAGTACTACTACCTATATAACAACAAAGATCATTAAGCCCCTTTAAAGTAAGTGTATTCTAATCAACATAATCAAACTTAAACAAATCACCCCTACATATGAATCATGTTTACTACTCAAAGGCCCCCCAAAATAGAGACATAAGGTATATTCCTTACTGTTTAACCTTGTAATCAAAAAATTTAATAAGAAAATCTGTCAATTTTAATGTCTTTTATTGGATATCTAAAAAGTATTACACCAAATAATGGGAAAGCAACATATAGGTCCCCACATGTCATTTTTTTTTATTCTACCCGAATTATTCTTTTTTCGTAAATAAAACACAAAACAACAGTTAAACATACAACAACCTGACAAAGAAACATTAAATATTCAACAAATTTCTAACCACCAGCAACCAAACTATAAAGAAATTGAATGTATCCACATATATCGAAAACAACCAACATAAAATAGTGAACAAATACTATACCCAAGCCCTAAACAACAAACATTAAAATCATATCTTCAAACTAAAAAAATTACTAAAATACTCTAAATACATACTGTATTCAGGAGGGGGATCATCATTCTTGTTCTTGTCTCTGAATTTCATGATAAATACGTAAGGATTTGGGGTATATTTGAGAGAGAATTTGGTTTGGTTTTCTTGAATTAGAAATAGGGTTTTTTTTGACTTGGGGATTTGGAGGTTTAACCTTCTCATTGATTTGGGGATTTGTGGGAGGATTTTGTGACTTGGCACTCATTATTTGACTTGGTAAAAAATAAATGAGAAATAAAATTCGTGTCTGAAATAACTGGCCACATCAGCGAGTTACCTCCTACAAGAGGTGACTGGGTATTTTCAACAAGAAGCGCCAACTTACGGGGTATTTTTAAGAACCCAAAAAATTAAATGGTAAGATCATAATTAGGGTATACAATCGGGGTATTTTTACCAATTTTCCCGAAGGAACTTTATAATTTTTTTTATTTTTTAAACACAATGGAGACATGAATAATGAAAAATAATAATGAAAAATGATAACTCTTACATTAAAAAAAAGAATGCAAGATAAGTTGATTGAAATCATGGAATTGGAGGCGAGTGTGTGTCACTTGCTGAAAATTGGCTGAACAAAATTTCAATTACAAAATCAAAATTGATAATCGGAAATTAATAGGATCAAAATCGGACACCACCTCGAGGCCGACCAAAAATGAATTTTTCTCCCAATTATAATGTATACTGCTATTAATTCCTCTTACAAATTTTATTGGGAAGAATAATGATATATATTTATATATTATATACTATCAAACTCAACAACTTAAATATACATATTAAGTTAATGAAATGATACATAACAATTTTATGGCTAGACAAATGAGAAAGATAACAACTAGAATTAATGCTAGTACTATTTAATAATGAAACATGCAAAAATATATGTAAATTTGTCAATTTAATTTAATGTATTAATATAATACCGTGAATTAAAATTTAACGACATAATATATAAGACTTAAATAATAGTTGAAATGAGACTTAAATAATAATAAAATAATATATCAAAATAAAAGAAAAAATGAAATAAAAATATATAAAATTAGATTAAAAAAATCAAAATAATAAATATATATATACACACACATATATTAGTGTAGCGGTTCGGAGTAGAAAAGTAATTATATCTAGCTACATGTTTTCTTTTGCACATTAGCTAATCTATATATCTATATATCTATATATACATATATATAATAATAACAGTAGTCAGTCGGGCAATATTGTAATTCTATTAAGAACTAAGGGTTATTTGGTAATTTAATCATTCATAAGGAAAATAGAAATTTTTTCCCATCACGAAACCGTTCTATTTAAATTCTTAAATATGTAGATATTTCTAGATAATTATCATTCATAAATAACTGTCTGTTCATTTTTTTCACATAAATTATAGGGTGATACAATCCATGGAGTTGCTCGAAAACCTCACCTGGAAAAGATTTGTGATAAGGTTATAGAAGGAAAAACGTATGTACTTTCTAACTTTATTGTTTCAAAGTACAACTCCACCTTGAGAACATCTTAATCAAAGTTGAAGTTCCAATTTTATGGAAAAACACATCTTGAGGAGTATCAAGACGATGACTTTCCTAATAATCTGTTCATTTTTAAACCATTTGATGAGATTATTACCATGAAAGCCACTGAACAAACTGTTCTATTTGGTAAGGATTACATTATTTTTTTATGAATTTATTTTATTTTTAAATTTATTGTTGTTATGATTATTATTTAATAATATTTTTTACCAACATTAATGCAAATTTAGTGAGAAGAATTGTTGCATTTGATCCACCGAGAAAGACTGAAAGTGGCATGAGATTGATGGAAATTATAATTGAGGATCTGCATTATGTTTATTTAATTTAGATGTAATTTTATGAAACGTAACTATATTATATTAATTGTTTTTTAATAATTTCCAGATATAGAATTGGAAAACAGGGAGCCTAAAATCCTAACTCTTCAATTTGGCAGGGTGGTCAATTTCAAAAGTAAGTATACACTGTTTTATTGTTATTTCATTTTTAAAAATTTTGTAATCTTATATGATTTACTTTTGTTTTGTAAATACTGTGATGTGATCTATTTCACGTACTTATTAATGATATATATATATATTAATCTGTTTAGTTTAGTTTCATAATTAATGTGATCTGTTAATTTCATATGATTTAGTTTAGTTTTGTAATTATTGTGATGTAATCTATTTCATGTACTTATTGTATATATATATTGTGTAATTTGATCTGTATAAAATTGTGTAAAATCATACTTACAACTATCAGATTAATTATTGTGATTTGTTTTACTTATTTGGATATATTCTTTAATTTGATACGCATAAAATTATAGATGATCTTATTGATGAATATCAAGTTAATTACTCTGATCTGTTTTACACACTTATTAAATATATATACATATACATATATATATATATATTGTTTAATCTGATCCGCATACAAAAATTTTCAAATGTTACTGATAAATATCGAATTAATTATTATGATTTGTTTTAGGTACTTAATGATATATTTATATTATTTAATCTAATTTGCATAAATTAATTACTCTGATCTGGTACTTATTAGTAATATATTTATATTATTTAATCAAATTCACATTAATTAATATAAACCTAAACCCATCTGGAATACCATCTAAACTTATAAACATTTTTTTAAGTTATTAAATTTTGTTCTTTGTTAGTTAAGAAAAATGATTTTTGCCAACTATACCCTTCTAACATTTGATATATAATATGATGGTACGAGCTATATGAATGATAGTACGGGGGTATAATATGGTGGTACGATAAATTAAACTGTATTACAAGACTGTTTTCTTTTAAAAAACTTGAAACTTTATACACGTTTAAAAAATATTATATTTATGGAATCTCAAACAGGGTTTTTTTTAATATCAAATAAGTAAAAATAATATTGAAAATCATATCAGATGATTTCAAATTTCTACAATATATGGAAACTATTTTATCTATCACAATCTTCTCACCTTTAAACCCTTCTAAATTTACTATAATTTCACATTTATCCATAAAATATCAGAGAAAATTGATTTCTATTCAAAGTTCATTCTCATTTAAATTCAGTTTTTCATTCCAACAAGCCCTCTTGGATAAAGTTTCCAACAGTTACCAATTCTGATTCTACGCTTTCATCCATAACTTCTCTAACTCTTCTTCAACATTAAGAAATTCTACTTCGGCTCATGTTATCAAATTTTCAACTGCAGTGTCGTTGGCCGCCACTATTTCGGTGATAATCTAATTATTTGATTGTCTTTGTCTGAAGGAGATGTCCTTTAATAAGATGTCAATATAATAAATAGTTAACCATTTTAATTAGTGAAGATTATTAATTCAGTTATTTTAGGTGGTCGTAGTGTTTAGCTAGAAACCAACTACGATATGCATTCCAATTATTGGGCTTGCTACTAACAATAACTGGGTCCTACGAGGGTTACACACATTAAGTTTGAACTAGATCAATAAGTCCGTTGAATATAAGTTGTGGGCCTAATATGATTAGGATATGTGTTGGGCCTAATATGATTAGGCATAGGTTATGGGTTTTTGCTTTTTATTTGGTATAAATAGATGAGCCTAAACTGAATTTGAGATATGAAAAAAAATTATTCTCCATACACAGAAAAGAAAACACGTTTCCCCTAACTGAATAGAAAACGTAGTTCCTCCAGTAAAGAAAAAAAGTTTCTCTACGTTCTACCAAACGTTTTTTGGAGGAGTTCTAAAAAGAGCTTGTGTGTCTCGAGTAGAGGAATTACATTTGTGATTCTTGGTCTTCGTCATCAAAGGACACACATCAAGAGGTAAATCGTTATTTATATTATGCATGAGATCCTCATCTGTTTTGATGCTTGGAAAATTATTTTCTTCTATTACGCTGCGTAGCATCAAAATCTTTCATTGTCCTCTTCAACAATCTTGACAATCTCGATTTCAATCACACACATTTATTATTTTTTTCTTAGTCTTGTTATTTGCTGGAGAGTTATTATTGATGAAATAATTGATTTGAATTGACAAATTCTTGAATCTGATAAAGTTACTCAATCCTAGACATAACCGTCTCAATCCTTAAAGAATTGAATCAAGTAACAGTCTTCAATCAGATTTTTTTTACATTGAGATGAATTTATATAATCAACCCTAGAGATAACTGTCTTAGTTTTGAAGATAATATGTACAACAACAAATGAGATGAAGAATTGAATCAAGTAAAAGACAAATGATGAAGAATTGAACTAAGTAATAGTCAAGTGTATTAAAAAAGTAACAACATTTTCAAGTAATTAATTTAAGAGATAATTTTTAGGAAGATGATATATTGATTCAGCGCAGAATCAATATAAGGAGACATTGTGAATCTACCATGGCAGGAAAAAGAAGAAGGGCGGGAAACACATCAAGTTTGTTATTTCTATCTAATTTTCAAGTAACTAGATTAGATTAGAAACACATCAGGTTTCTAATTAGATTAGATTACATTTCGAACTATCTAATTTCTAATTAGATTAGATTACACTAGTTGATTAGAAGCACATCAAGTTTCTAATTAGATTAGATTACATTTCGAACTATCTACTTTCTATTTAGATTAGGTTACACTAGCAGTGCACTCGTGTGATGCACGAGATTAAATATAAGAATTATCTATTTTATTATTATTATATTTATATTTATAGTCAGTAGTTCAAGTCAAATTATGAAAAATAAAACAAAATAAATGGATTATCAAAGCAATGTAATTGATCAGGTACATAATACGATAAATTTTGCATTAGATTATTTTAGAAATTATGTATGGGATTTATTTGAGAATTATATATGAGTGTGTATGTGAACATGTAAATTTGATAAAGTGAAACCGTGTGGAAATAAAAATAGCTCTATTTTCAAAATATCTTTTTCAAATTATTTTTCATTTAATTACAAATAAAAAACTGCAAAGTTTTACCAGCCATGATCGGTCAAAAATAAAAAATAATAAAGTTTCATTTTCAAAAAAATAGTAATAATAAAAGTCATTCCATAACTATTTTTTAAACAAAAATCTAAAAAAAAGAATCTTTTTCAATCTTATCTATTTAATCCGTCTATATAAAAATACAAAGTGGAAAAACTGCTCTCGCTTCTTTTTTATTTTTTGGCTAGGCAGTTATTTATGGATGATAATTATCAAGAAATATCTACATATTTAAGAAATTAAGGATATTGTTAGGAGATTTATATGTAGGTTTTGATGAGACAATGTAATCTTGGATAGAAAGTTAGAGTACCCATTCTCAGGGTTTTATAAGTGGAAACATAGACCTATAAGCATATCTTCATGAACATAATAATAGGTCTTTAGATAAATAAAGATAAATGTTTGGAACAGAATTTCAAAAAACACTCATGTTCAAAGAAGAATCAAGCAATCAGAAGATCAGGAAGTCACGAAGTAAGCTGAACAATTATCTAACAAAGGAAGCTACTTGAGTCAAGATGCTGACAATCGAATGTCAAGATAAGAAAGCTACTCTTGAACAGAAAGTTGGCTCACATCATGAAGCTGTTATCTAAAACTCGTAAATGCTGAAGAACAAAGCAACCAGCTGACAACTTTCGCTCAGACTCATTTATCACCAGATAAGGAATGTATATTGAATGCAGTACGAGGAAGGTTACTGATAAAGACTCGTTAGACAGAAGTTTGAGCCAAGCCAATAAGAAGATGCCACCTGGACCTACGGCTCTGCAAAAGGTCTACAACCAGAGAGTGATGCCATTAATGCGGATAAGAATAGGACATGCCCTATATTCTCAAGTTGTCAATCACATTAATTGCAAAGATATGAAAGATCAAATTTGAACTGAAACAGGAACAATGCCTCTCTACAACGGGCATTTTTCAAAGATCTATAAATAGAAGGACGGAGTGACCATGAAGATAACTGAAGCTTTGAAATATACACTGCAAAATCTCACAAGTCTTTCATACTCTAAAGCTCTTATTAAGTTTAGTCACTCAACCTTCCAGGAGCAGTCTACCATAGCATTGAAGTCTTCAGAGATCAAGACTGCTTCGCATCAGTTGAAGAAAACTTTTTATTCTTTAACCATTGTGTTGTGTGCGCTAGGTTTTTTATGGTGTAACTTAGTTGAGAGGATTATATCCTTGCTAAGTGTGTAGTCTAGAAGTAGGCTACTTGCCCTTTGTGGGATTGTACACTTTGTGGGTTGTGGCCTTGAACTAGAGTCTGGGATTCTAGTAGGAGTAGTTTGTTAGGAAGAGGTTTGTAAAGCGAGGCTTGTAATTTGAATTGACCTAACAAAATTCCTCCTTGTGAAGGAGTAGAGTGGACGTAGAAGGCTTACACCACCTTTGAACCACTATAAACCTTGTGTGTTTATCTGCTTTCATTTACTTACTGCATTGCACTTACTCTGCCATATTTATCTTGTAGTACACATCATAAAGATCGTGCATCAAAGACTTTAAAAAGAGCATGCTTGTAAAAGAAAACTATTTTCCAAAAAGAACTCTATCAAGTTTATTCCGCTGCGTACTGTGTAAACAGGTCAGGAACCTGATCAAGCATACTACATGGTTACTAATATGAGTTAGGTTGCTGCATTCTCTCTTGGATCAGGAACCTGTCTTACAGAAAGTTTTAGACTTTGGAAAATCGATAGAGGTTCATTCACCCCCCATCTAAACATCTGACCACTCGGGACCAATATATATTTTCATTATAATTAGGATTGAAGTAAACTTCTGCACAATTTCCACAACGTGGAATTCAAAAGATTTTTCATATCCAAGTTTCATGGTGTGTGCCTTTTTATTTATAATTAAATTTTTCAAATTTTGAAAAGATTAAGATATTTTGAAATTAGAACTGTTTCCTGGTCATGATTCTTTCATTTCTATTTTCCTTATGAATGATTAAATTACCAAATTACCCTTAGATTTCGAACTATCTGATTTTCAAGTAACTAGATTAGATTAGAAATACATCAGGTTTGTTATTTTCAAATAGCTAAATATTAGATTACATTTCGAACTATCTGATGCGAACTATATGATGCATAATGATGAATGTTTGTTATTTTCAAGCAACTAGATAGATTAGATTTCAAACTATCTGATGCATAATGATGAATGTTTGTTATTTTCAAGTAACTAGATTATATTGAATTTATACGAGAGAATATATAAGTGAAATATAATAATTTCAATCATTGTTGTATATATGGCAATACATCTATACGAGAGAATATATATGTGAAATATGATATGTTGGTCCCAAGTAGTCAGAGGTTTAGAGGGGGGTTGATGGAGAATAGAGATTATATATATTTTATGGAGATTTATATTGATTTATTCATATCTTTATATTGATTTCATCGTATCTTTAAGATTTTAGGTTTTTATTAGTATAAATAGGAGTTATCTTTATTATGTTGAGGAGTTGAATTGATTTATGAAATAAGAAAACATAGTTTTCTTTTTACATCCGGTATTCTCAGAATCAACGGATAGTAATATTATCTTTATCACGCTTCTGCCTGCATCAGTTCAAGTTTTCACCACTTTCACTTCGTATGAAGATGTTGAAGTAGATGGTGATTACATCGGACCACCAATTTTTTATGAGGAGAGTGCTGATGATTTTTCCTCGACTGATGATGGTGACTATGATAGTCCACCAATTTTTGACGAGGAGAGTGATGATTCCTCCATCGTCGAAGAGAGTGGTGATTTTTCGATCGACGAGAAGAGTGGAAATTTCTCGATTGACGATGGTGACTATGAAGGTACACCAATTTTTGACGAGGAGACTAATGTTTCATTTTTAGAGGTTGTCACCTTGTTGATTGCCCATTAATTTTTAACAAGGTTGAAGAAGAGTCTCAGTACACCTTTGAGGAAGACAAAAACGAGGTTGATGTGGTCACGAACAAGGAAGAAAATATTGTCGAGAAGGACAACTTTGAAGTAAAATATTTGGTGTTACGTATGTGGAACTTGGCAAACCAACAACATTCAATATGGAGGAGCAAATCCAATATTATCTTAAAAGGGCATTCAGTGCTTCACAAAAATTGGGATGGTGGTACTCAACTTCATTTCTTGTTTGCTATTCCGCGTGCCCCACCATGGATTTCTTTCTTGTCTACTTCTACAGCTGATTCCGATTCGAGGACGAATCGTGCCCCACCATGGATTTCTTTCTCGTCTACTTCTGCAGCTGATTCTGATTCGAGGATGAATCATTTCGAAGAGGGGAAGAATGATGACGAATAGAGATTATATATATTTGATGGAGATTCATATTGATTTATTCATATCTTTATATTAATTTCATCGTATCTTTAAGATTCTAGGTTTTTATTAGTATAAATAGTAGTTATCTTTATTATGTTGAGGAGTTGAATTGATTTATGAAATAAGAAAACATAGTTTTCTCTTTACATCCGGTATTCTCAGAATCAATAGATAGTAATATTATCTTTATCACGCTTCTGCCTGCATCAGGGGTGAATGAACCTTTATCGATTTTTGAACTTTTAAAAACTTATAGTGAACAGGTTTCTGATTCTAGGAAGAATGCAATAACCTGACTCGATCCAGAAACCTGGTAGTATGCTGTATCAGGTTCCTGTGTCGATATCACAGTATGCAGCGGAAAATAAACGATAGAGTTTCTGTTTGGAAAATGTTTTCTTTTACAAGTATGCTTTTTGTCAAAGGGATTTTAGCAGGATGCTTATGATGTATACAACAGGATATATCAATGTAATGCAGCAAGGAAATAAAAACAATAAAACACTTATAGCTTATAGTGGTTCGAAGGTGGTGTAATTCTTCTACGTCCACTCTACTCCTTCCTAGAGGAGGAACTTTGTTAAGTCAGTTCGATTTACAAGCCTTAGCTTTACAAACCTCTTCCTAACACAAGTCTACCTACTAGAATCAACAGATTCCAAGGCTAAAACCCACACAGGGTACAAATCCCACATAGGGCAAATAGCTTACATAAGACTAAACACTTAACAAGGATCTAATCCTATCAACTAAGTTACACCAAACTAAAACAACCTAGCAAATAGTTAAAAGTATATAAGGGTTCTTCAACTAGTGTAGTGAGAAGACAGCCTTGAACTTGAGAGCTCGAGTGCTTGAATAGCTGCTTCTTAAAGGTTGAGTGACTGAGCTTGAAAATTTGAGAGCTTGAGAGTGTTTGTAGTATATTCAAAAAGTCTTTAGTTGTTCAGTACTCTCCAAAGTCACTCTACCCTTCTATTTATATCAGTGGAAAAATGCTCGTTGAAGAGAGGCATTGTCCTTGTGTCATGTTAAAAGTGATCTTCAAATCCTTGCAATTAATGCGTCTGAAAAATTCGGCTATTGAACCTCGTCCTTCTCTGGTCCGCATTAATGACGCCACTCCTTGGCTATAGTGCTTTTATAGAGCCGCGAGTCCAAGTGACATTGCCTTATTGGCTTTGCACAAGCTCTATCTAACGGATCCTTGACAGAAACCATTACTCGTATGATATTCAATATATACCTTGTACTGGATTGAATAGGTTAGATATACGTCCATCTTTCTGCGTAGCTAGCAGTGACTGTTTACTGCTTTGTGTCAGTCTTCTGATCTGCATCAGCTTCCTATTCTTCAAGAACTACAGTCAGCTTCCAAAGCTTTCTGTTTTCTTCTCCTTACTGATCTTAGAGCCTTTTTCAGCCTTCCGACCTTTCTTCATAAATGACAGACTCAGGACTTCTCCAACTTGAGAAATCTGCTAAGATAATCGTGAAAATCCTCCTTCATTTGGATACTATAAACCTACATCTTGTGTACCCTTCAGATACTTGATAAGTCTCTTAACTGCTGCAAGATGTGACTCCTTTGGTGGTGTTTGAAATCTTGCACATATTCCAACTGCAAAAACTATGTTTGGTCTGCTAGTTGTTAGGTACAGTAGGGATCCAATAAGCCTTCTATACTTAGTTATGTCCACATCCTTTCCACTTTCATCCTTGTCCAAACTTATTGATGTGGCCATTGGTATACTTACTGATGATCTACTTTCTATTCCAAATTTCTTGATCAGTTCCTTTATATATTTGGCTTGATTGATGAATATTCCATTATCCAACTGTTTTACTTGCAAGCCAAGAAAGAAACTTAATCACTACAAGAAAAATAGGATAGAACAACCCCCCAAAGACAACCTTTTTTATAAATTTGTGTAGTCTTTTCGAAATTTACAACCCTCTTTCCGAAAAGCGTTGTCTTTGTTAAAAAAATTCGCTCAAAGACAACACAAATAATAGGAAAGACAATGCCTTTTTCATAGGGTTGTTAAATGACATTTTTTTTAAAAAGACAATGCTTTTGTTCAACGCTTTTTTTTAAAAGGTTGTCATATAGCGGATTTAAAAAAAAAAGACAACCCTTTTATGCAACACTTTTATGCGTTGTCTTTTCATAGTACTTTTTCGCCAATAGACAACTCATTGTGCAACACTTTTTTAATGTGTTGTGTTAATTATAAAATAATTGTTTTTTAATTAAATTAAAATTAAAAAATTTAATTAATTTATAATGTTATCTTATATTATTTGCATTAATATTATCTTATATGAACAATCTCATAATTTAAAAGAATAGTATTTTTATACAATACTATTTTGAATTAATTAGGAAACTACACCTAAAATATTACTCTTACCCTTTTATATAATAATACAAAATTGGTATATTATTTTAAAAAATAATTCAAAAATTATGTTTTATAATTCATAATTCATAAATTATGAATGTTTTTCTAAAATAAAAATAAAGATAAAATGAGTTTGGTTTTAAAATTAATACAAAAAACATAAATTATTTTAAACAATTATTTTATAAAGCAAAAAAAAAGATATGAAAGATATCAATTAAAAGAGTATACAAAAATTGGTTTAAAGTACTACTTAAGAGTCGACACTAAACCTCCAATAATGGGAGACATCACCAATTTTACCAAACTTATCCTTGCTCATTATTTTCCAACAATTAATATTAATACTCAAATGATTGATAGTAACAGCTCTTACACACAATTTGGACTTAGGTTTTTTCAAATCATCAAATTGACCCAAATCGAGAGAATTTCCTTCTTTCTACCACCAAAACCCACTGCAATTTACCGTCCAGCCCTCTGCCGCCGTTTAGGATGACACCACCTCTCATCCTGTCACCACCCTATCTTCTCACTCTGTTTTCTCTTTGTCTCACCGTCGACCTGATTCTGCCCTCATCCCATCGCCGCTACCGCCCAGATTCTGTCACTATCCCGTCGCCGCCACGTCCCTCTCTTCTTCTCTTCTCATCGCCGCCGCCGAAGGTTCGCCGCTAATACCTCCCTCTCTCTCACACACAGAACAGTCTTCTCAATTGACGATTCAGTGCCCTAATTTAATGATTTTAAATTTTATTACAAAGATCTTACACAATTTAGACGAATGCAATTTTATATGATTTAGGACCTTTATTATCTGATTATGCTTCTATTGAGAGATTTAACTTGACCTTGTGGATCTGTATTCTTCATTTTTTTTATTCAGTCATATTCAATTAATCTCAAAAATCATCAAGATGTGCTATTTAGGATACACTTTTTAGGTTCCTAATTCTGGACTTTTCCCCAATCGGTGTTATGAAATTTTGTATCTTCTTTTTGAGTTGAACTAGTAAACTTATACTACAGGTTAGCGATCACAATCTTGTCGTGAAAGATTCCATGAGGAATCTAGTTAAGTCTCAGTATGTAGAAGTGGATACTGTGACAAAAAAGCTGAGAAATTTTTATGTGGAGGTATATCTTGGAACTCCAGATGAAAATGCTGCCAAATATTGGCTTGTCTTTCCAACATCTGTGCCACCTTTGGGGTGGAATACTTATTTCATTTCTAAAAAATCTCAAAAAGGTATTATAGAAAATTTACTCCCAAATAGCCACTAGGTTATGCACTGTAATTTATTAAAAAAATTGATGTTCACTCGGTAATGTTATTTTACTTCAACTTTGATTTATTGATATATCTTGGGACATATATTCTTTTGATTAATAATAATTTCTTCTTCAGAAGCCTGAGAACTGGGTTATATTAGTATTTTCATGATGCAGGAGAGAGAAGTGGTTTTGTGTCTACGACCGATCTTCCATGGAAAGAAACTACATTAATTGGACCTAGAAACTTGAAACTGTCATTTTCATCTTCATCTGGGCAACTTCAATGCATGATTAATTCTAAAACAGGGGTAATATCTCTTTCTATTTAGATGGCTGTTAATTTTGTGTCGGTATTATTATTAAGCCAGATGTCAAGCAATGATCTAAATTGCAGTGATGGTCTGTCACGTAGATATAAATCTGATGTCACGCCCCATTTTCTTTCATAAAAATTATCACAGTTTTCCTTGCGGGCGTGCAAGAAGAAATGGTAAAAGACATTCTCATAAGCAGAAGAAGAAGGTATAAGACAATTATTAGAAGAATGAGGTAGGAGACGAACAGAATCATTTACATATCAACAATCGGATTCAACCGATTGACAAAACATTCACAACAGAAATATATCATCTGGATCCATCATCCATAACATGTACGATATTATACTTTACAAAACGTGAATTATAAAATCATTGTTTAATTATTGTGGGACATCAAACTTAAATACACAAGTCTGGATAGAGCACCACTGTCTCTCCCTCTAAGGTTCAACATGCTCGTCATCTCTTGTAGTGTGAGTACAGAATTGAAAGAGTTCCTGCCTCTGTAGAGTTCCATATTTGCTCTATACAACTCTACATTAGTGCCTACAAAAAGAGTCATATCTTTGTAGCTGTTTAGAAATTTTTAGCATGTTAACTACAAATTTTTATTTGCTTGTACATTGATGCATTTGCAACCATATTTTTAAGAGGGTGTAGTGTATATTCTAAATGCCGAAATTCAGCTTTCAAGAAATTAAGCTTAAATCTCCTTCGATTATCATAAGAATTAATTGATTTGTTCTCTTCAACTTTGTCCACGGTAAACCTTACATACTGCACTTGGTAAAATCTTTGTGTAACTTTTTACCGTCTCCAATTTTCTCCATCCAAGAGGCTTCTAATCTAATGTGTTCATACCAGATTGATTTACCAATACAACAAAGCTATCTTTGGTATGCTTCAAGCCAAGGAGATGCCGACCCTCAGGTATGTTATTATGGTTTTTAATTTTCTCCATTTCAATTAATGCAGTTATTGTTACTCATTGAACAATAACAAACCTTGCAGGCTTTTGGTGCACATATTTTCCGACCTACTGGATTAACTCCTACAGTGGTCTCTAGATCAGTGAGTGACCTCTGTCTCGAACTAATGTTAGGCGTTTTCACTCACCTATCTGAGTGGTCAATCTTCTATTCAAATTTTCTATTGCTTGTAATCTCTAACCACTATAGATACCTTATTTCTTCTTTTGGCTTGCTACTTACAGGTTCCCATGAAGATCATCTGAGGACCACTAGTTGATGAAGTTCATCAGCAATTCAGTTCATGGATCTACCAGGCTTTGTGTTTGATCTATCTTTCATCATTTTGTACACTGGTTCTGTCACTCATTCTCCATTTTTTCAGATAATTAGAGTTTATAAAGACAAGGACCATGCTGAAGTTTAATTCACGGTTAGTGATTTTATTAACTCTTTTTACCCATGTGTATTTTGTTCTCCCTCTTGCACCTCAAAGAACACACCTCTAGAATACACAACATATCATTTTTGTTCCCGGTTTTTTGATCACATGTTTTATTTGCTATATATCTGTTAATCCAAAGATTGGTCCAATTCCCACGGATGATAGTATTGGCAAAGAGGCTATCACAAGTGTTCTATGCTGATTCTAATGGAAGAGACTTTATAAAATGGGTACATTTCCATTGTTTGTCTGATATAAGTTTCTTGTAACACAAAAAGATGTTGAGATTATGACATTCTTGGTTTGTCTGTCTTGGACTCTTATTAGTTTTTGTAATTCAAAGAGCAATTCGGCACATGAATATACAAATAAAAAGTCAGCAATTAGAGTCCTCCTTTTGAGTGTCAAATGAAAAGATTGTTTCTCCCTTTTAGCAAGGCCTCCAAATAAGCAAGACAGTAAACTAAATTAAGGCTAATAACAAAGAGTTAATATGGTCCTATTACATATTTATGTTCAAGTCTACTTTTATTATTTGACAGATGTCTTATCAATCTATGTTCTTTATTTGAATTTTATGATATCATTATCCTCCATAATTTTAGGTTCGAGATTACAGAGTTGACTAGCCTCTCACAGTTACTCAACCTATCGCCGGAAACTACTATCCAATAACTTTCTTAACATTTGCTCATCAAAATTTAGTTGCAGGAAATTAAATATTTGATATCATATTTGGACTCTTTGAAAAATTCAACTATTTTTTGCACTAAAACCGGAATTGTTTAATCGAAATTAGAAGTTTCCTGATTGGTTCCCTGAATAGTGATTCAATGGGTGCTAATAATAACTCTAGTATGCTACTTGTTTTGCACTTGATGATGTTATATAACTCAAGTCTACATTTGATCATGACGTATCTGTAAATTTTAACATTGTTTAAGCCATATCTAATCACAGTGAGACCACAATTTTTAACATATACAAAGAACCTTGGTGGCACTCATGTCTGGCTTCAAATTTTGAGAAGAAAACTAAAAGAAAGAAAGAATGATATTTGTTATGAAGTTAGTTAGGGCTAGGGGCTTGGCATTTTACTACAACTTAATAATACTGTTAGAAGTAGATCAAGAGTTTTTATCCCAGATGAAGATTGATAGTTTTAGGAGAATAACATGCAAAACATTGTGTTTTTTAACTTGCATGATACTTCAATCTTAATAACCCTTTGTGATTTTGCAAATAGACTCTATAGTCTTTAGATGAAAAGCTATATCTTATCCTTCATATATTTGAGGCTGAATTCTTTAAGGCATTTTTCTTTTAATATAATTTGCAATGATTTCTTTTGAATATATATATATATATATTTATTTATTATGATCACATTATGATTTTTAGGTGTTCATGTTAACTTTGTTCTTACATTTGACAGATTGTGGGGAACGTAGAGAGTACATGTGAAGTTCGTGATGTTGTTTTCGTAAAGGTTGTGATGTTATTCAAACAAATATGATCATTTCGTTATTGTTGGAGTTTAAATTTATAGACGTAATGTTTTTTGATTTCAAGTGTTAGGATGAGACATATTGTTGGGAGGATTTATGAATGTTATGTTTGATATTGAAGATGTTTATATGTTCTTGTAATGCATTTTTTAGTTTATATAATTAAATTATATTATTATATATATCCACTAAAAATATGAAATTTATTGTAAAAAATATGAATAAACAAAAAAGACAACACAAAAAAGGATTGTCATAAAGAAATGACTACACCCTAAAAAGCGTTGCATTAGCATTGTTATTCTAAAAAAATGACAACTCTAAGAAAGCGTTGCATAAATGTAATTGTATGCAATAGAGACAACGGTTGTAAGCGTTGCATATATTCGTATTGTTGTACTTCACAAAGACAATGCTTTTTAAGGGTTGCATATATAGTTGAACAAAATTCAAAAAGACAACCCTTTCGTCCAACAGTTAAAAAACATTGCCGTATCTAAATAAGACAACGATTTTAGTGCGTTGTAAAATGATGATTTTTTTTGCAACGCTGGATATGACAACGCTAAAAAATTGGGAAAGACAACGATTATTACCTGTTGTTAAAAGGCAAATTTCTTGTAGTGAATTCTCCCATCATACTCATTTCAAATTTACTCTTCATGAGGGTTGAGAATTTTTCACATAGATCTTTGTTTGTAGACCCAAAGATTATGTCATCCACATAGATTTGAACAAGAAGTATGTTGTCTCCATCCTGTATCCTGAATAGGGTCTTGTCTATTGTTCCTTTCTGAAAATCATTTCCTAAGAGATACAGGGATAGTGTATCATACCAAGCTCTAGAAGCTTGCTTTAATCCATATAAAGTTTTATCCAATCTTAAGATCTCACAACTGGACTCCTACCTTTGTTCAATGAAGAGTTCATAGAGGACTATGCCCAGTCCATCATGTCCTTGATCCATGAGAGGCAGGAGATGCTTTATGCTCATTTTAGAGCATAAAGTAAGAATGGAAATAGAATGGGCGAGCAGCCGATGAGGCAAGGGGAAGACACTGCATTAATGAACCCCACCGCCAAGGCTGCTAGGACCCCTACTGAGTTGGAGTTAGCTGAAGCTCAACTGGCTTACCTCACTCCTGAGGAAGCCAATGCCAGGATGTTGCAGATGGGGTTGGAAGCAAGAAAACTGGAATCCAAGCAAACCCCCATAATTATGCAACAAGGGGAAGAAAGTTCTAGAGCTGCCGAGGTACATGATTTTCCAACATACTTAGGTATCGTAGCTCTTTCCCCTATCACTGTTTTGGATATGATGGACTCTAAGGATAATGCGATCGATTATCCTAATTCCCCAATTTATCATGTGTTATCATTCTAGGGGAAACCATCACTTATCATCCAGAGATGTGATGATGTGATGTGATGTGATGATGTCCAGAGAAAGTACACCGGTAAAGCATCCGTCGAGGAAGTTGCTGAGGCAGGACTCCCTGTACTGGCTGAAGTAGCAGTGCAGTATGCTGAGCAAGAAAGTCCTTGAGTTGCTGCCGTTGGAGAGGGGGAGAGAGCAACTCATGAAGAGCTGGCCATGGAACTTATTAGCTTGATGCTTAATAGATCCATTTTACAAGAGGACTGATGAGGAGATTTTGAAGCAAATGATGGAAGTTCAACATCCTACTGAAGAAAAGGCAAGTCATGCCCTGGTCCTTTATACTCAAGAGGAAACTAGACTAGTGGTTGGGGTTGAGACTCTTGCTGACTTACATGGACAGACTCTTCAAGGGATTGCGGATGCTGTGAATGGTCTGATGAGGGTCATTGAGATTCATGAGATGAATATGGCATCCATGTAGCAAATCAAACACATTCAGCCACTATGAAAAAACTGAGGAAGGAGTTATCTAAGCTCTCTGCCAAGATACAGAGGATGATGAATGCTGAATTTCAAGCCCAGTATCAGACAAGAATTTTGACCGTCGATAAGAAGCTGCATCTAATGCCTGTGTTGTTTCTTTGAAGGATATTAAAACTTTTGTTGATAAAGTTATAGAAACAATAGCTGATGTGAAAAACACTATAAGCGAGCTGCAGAGAAATCAGACATCTCAGAATCTGTCACGCCCCAAAATCTTTTAGTAAAAATATCAGAGTTTTTCATTTTTGGGCGTGAAGAAAGAAAGGGGAAGAAGACGTGCATGATATAAAATAGAAATAAAAAGGAGAGGACAAGAAGTGATACACTTGAAACATCGGATACAACCGATAAAATAGAGTTTGAAGCCTTACGCAATGGAAAAATCATCAGGATCTATAACAAAGAAGGAGAAATACAGTTTTCCTTTACAAACAACAACGTATCTTTAAAAGACAACACCGGAAGATGGACACAGCTGATAGGGCACCCCTTTCTCTACGCGTCAAGATTCTCTTCTTTGCCTATAGTGTGAGTATAGGTGGGGGTGAGTGCGTTGAATACACTCGTGGAAGATACTTTCCTTGTTTTTAACAGTTATTAGGTGAGCATGACAAATCCAACATATACTAGTTCGGCAAGTAGTCACAGCATATAAAATGCATAGCACACAATGTTAAAGACACACGGCTCTAAGAGCACTCAACTATACTTGGTGTGTCTTACGGGCCACTAGTCCATCCCTAACGTATGGTGCTTTTTACGGGCCACCAGTCCATCCCTAACATGACTTAGGACATCCATTCACGTTTATCGTATCATAACGTATGCATGATCTACATTTCTTGTACTCATAAGGTAAGCATGAAAATAGTAATCACAACATATAATCACAGCACATAGAGTTCAACAGTTCAATTATTAAATATGGAAAAAAATAAACAAATTAGGTTTAGAAGTTACCCCCACCTTATTCGGTGGTTACCACGTGAATAGTGAGTACTAAAGATCCCGTGTCTCAGATCTCGTATCTCAAATCTCATGTCTCGAACCTCGTGTCTCAAATCCCGTATCTCGATGTTCAATCCAACTGATAGCCTACATACGTTATGGTGTTCTTAGATCCTTAATAATGTATACATAAAGCTATAAAATATCCCGGTGGAAAAACGATCGATAAAGGCACATCGGATCGAGAGATCTAAAGATTGGAGTTGAAAGAACGAGTATGGATATTCAATCCATATTTATGAGATGATAGAGAATGAAATTTTGGTCACAACGAAAAAAGAATGAGCTCAATCGGAGTTAAAACGAGCTCAAACGGAGCATTTTAGGTTTAGGGGTATAATGGTAATTTTGGTCAAAGGGTTGACTTTGACTGGGCCCACAACCCTCGATCAACGACATCTTATTGGTGATAACTCGATGATGACATACGGTGGAAAAAATGAGGTTCGGATCGAAAATACGGTGTCACGTGCGATAGGGCATGCGCGTACCCGACGCTGGGTGGGAAAACCCGGTGGTCTTGCACTTCTCGACAGCGTCGGGGACTCGGCTCGGTAGCTGCCGAGTTTTCTCGGCAGTGGGTGTCGACGCTCGGCAGCTGGTGGAGTTTTCTCAGCAGCTCATCACCTGGAGCTCCCGGCGTCGGGCCTGCTCGACCAGCCATCTTCCTGGCGCCACCGCCCATCGCCGTCGCCACCAAGTCCGCCGGAAAGCTTGCACCACCGACTACCACTTCTGGCCATCCCTCGCCGGATTCCGGCAATGAATAGTACCCAAAACTTCACCGCAAAACTCTTCGACCTTACATTCGCAAAAACCAAACCCCACCATTTTTTGCTCCGGCCGGCAACTCCTAGTCGCCGGTGACCCTTCTCGGACCCCCGGCCGGTGACCTCCTATCGCCGACTACCTTTCCTGGCCACCCCAACACACATATACAACATATATATACACTCTCTCATACACACACGCGCGTACACACACTCCCAACCCTCAGCCTTAGCCGGCAGCCACCTACCACCTACCACTGCCCACCACCACCAACCACCGGTAACCCTGGCCAGCGACCCCCAGTCGCCGACCGCCACTAGCCGCCGCACACACACACACAAAAACAAGCACACATACATGCATGAAAACACACAAACACACCATCGATTTTGCTTGGCCGGCGCCACCGGAGGACCTCGCCGGCACATCACCAGCGCCGGCCATCACTTTACACACGGTGGCACCGGGTACAGCCGCAACACACACACACACTAAAACACCTTCAAACACACACACATACACGATCTCACATACACACACTATTCCGGCCAGGCGGTGCCACCACATTGACAGCTCCCCCTCACACCCAGGTAGCTTCGCCGGCCACTGCTCCGGCAAGAGGAGGTAGAGAGATAAGAAAATTAGAGAAGAGAGGGAAGGTGGTGCAAAGTAGGGTTTAGGGTTTGAGCTACTATTTTTCACCGTTTTCCGGCGAACGAGAAATCGGAATTCAATTTCGAGACCTATTCTAGATTCGTCTCGTTGAGACGAACGTCGTGTGTGAAAATCAGCCAAAATCGACAACTTTGGAATTTTCCGGCCACCAGCGGCATTGCGCCGGAGGCAGAAAAGAGAAGAGAGAGAGAGGAGGGAGGAGAGAGAACTTACGTGTTTTCGTCGCGTTCGGCTCGCTCGGGAAAACGGTAAATTTGCGAATCGAAACCACCCTTATTTATAGAATTCCCACTATTCATCAAAAATATCGGAAACACTGTTCATCGGTTGAAAATTCCAAGTTACTGTTCACGTAAATATCTTCGTTACTATTCACCGTAAATATCTTTCGGTTTTCCGGATCTTCGGGTTTTGCCTTTTTCGTCGCTGTTTGAGCTACAGGTCTCCGATTGACCCCTAGTTTGTTTCTATCTTCTCGTTTTCTCAATACGCATCTAATGGTATAAAAATATTCTATATACCATGTCCAAGAAAATTATCCATCTAAAACGTACATTAAACACGTATCTGAAACGCACGTAATTAATTAAACAGTCAAAACATACGCACATAATTATTAAGTCATGTGTTTAATATTTAATTATTCAATTATGCTTCATTTTTGGTCCGGGGTGCTATAGAATCTGACACTTAGAAACATGTAGCAAGACATCTCCACTCAGAGACAAGATGTTCAAAGTGTCAAGGACAGGATGCTGAACATGGAACTTTTTGTGGGAGAGATGAGGGCTATTTTGATGAGGGTGTTTCCTACTGAAGCTGCTGAGGTTACTGTCCTACTGGCAAATCTGATGATGCCAAAAAATGAGAAAGAAGTAAGCAGCAAGTTGAACCCGATGATACAGTAGTTGAAGATACTGCTAAGAAGATTGATGAGGAAGCTGATGATGATGATGAACTTCCTCTGACCAAGATAAAGCAAAAAAGATCCGACTCTGGACATGGTCGGAGTAAGCTTAAGAGGAGAATGAATGATGATGATGGAGAAGGTGGTGCAGGTACTGGAGATGCTGGGACGAAACAACAAGCACTACTGCATTACAGCAAAGTGGACAGGTTGTTAATGTTCCTACACAACAAAGGACTCAAAGACAACAATCTGGATGAGGTCGAGAAAAGGGAAAACAAGGACTGCAACATCAGGATTCTCATGCAAAACCTTATATGACAATTCATGCTGGTTCAAGGCTTTCTGAAACGAGATGGAGGGAGTTAAAGAAACCTAATGAGGAGAGGAGGAGGAAGCAAGCTGATTGTATCTCCAGACTTGGAGTTGTTTGACCTCCCAGATCAAAAGCTGTCTTGAAGATAGATGCTGCTCTATACTATTTTCCTGATCAAGAAGCACCTGATTTCCGCAGAGAAGCTGCTTCTGCTGAGTTTGACTTCTTTCTTGATCAGAAACCTGAAAACCTCGATTCCTTCTAGAATTTAAAGTTTTTCGAGCAAGTACATCTACCCAAAAACTGGAATCCAACCTTCGAGGAGATCACATTCTTTGAGATATCACAATACTTGAGGTATTTCAGAAACCTTTGCAAATCTAACTTCTTTCAAGGTTTTGACTCCTGTGAGAAAACGCTAAAGAGGTATGAAGAACTAGCAAGAGAATGGAAGCTAGATCAACAGCTATCCCTAATTGAAAAGAGTTAAGTAGTGAGAGGAGATTCCTTACTGCCAGGATTATTGGCTAAGATGGATACATGTTCCTGAGGTTGCTGCTCAGTTGGAGAAATCTTATTAGGACACTATTGTTAACTGGTGGAAAGGATCCAAGTATGAAGAGGTCATCAAACAATATCAGAAAGCTGCCTCAGGGTACGATATAATGAAGAGGAAGCTGTTTGGTGACAAAAAAACCTGATTAAGTGAGCTTACTGCATTTCTTCAAATAGATATTTTGTGTAAGCTTTCTTTATAAAAAGAATTTTTGTATTCTTTATCTCATCATTCTTTTTGAAGATTTTGAGCTAGTTTATTCATGTATATATAGCTCTGATACTTTATACAGTACTTATACATTTTAGTATAAAAGTACATGGGTTTATGCTACTTAATTACTTATGGGTTTATGCTACTTAATTACTTATGGGTTTTGTCATCATCAAAAATGAGGAAATTGTTGGGATATTTCTATTAGGTTTTGATGAGATAATGTATCTTTGGTTAGAAAGATAGAGTACCCATTTTCCATGTTTTATAGATGGAATTCTGGTTGTTTAGATAGACTTGCTAAAGTTTTGTTTTGTAAGATGTATATACTAGAAAGTAGCATATACTGAGTTTAGCAGGATCCTGGACTTGAAGAGGTTTCTTAGTCTTAGCTGAAGAAGGAAACAGAATCTAGAAGTTGGACCATTAAGCAACATAATAGGAAACTGACTGCAGGTTTCAAGAACAGGTAGCTGTTCTGAAACAGGAAGCTGATGCAGATTAGGAAGCTGACACTTAACAGTAAGCAGCTGATGCATGCAAAGCAGAAAGCTATAAGTTTTATCAAACTCATTCAATACATACGAGGTATTTTATGAATGTTGTACGAGGATTAGTTCCTGTCAAGGATCCGTTAGATAGAACTTAGTGCGTGGCCAATGAGGTGATGCCACATGGACCTGCGGCTCTGCAAAAGCACTATAGCCGAGAAGTGGCGCCATTAATACGGATCAGAGAAGGATGAGGTTCTTTACCCGACGTTTTCTGACGCATTAATTACAAAGATTTGAAGATCACTTTTGAATCTCTACAAGGACAATACCTCTCTTCAACGGGCATTTTTCTACCGATATATATAGAAGAATGGAGTGACTGTGAAGACTACTGAACTACCAACTATTCTCAAGCATTTTGAGCTCTTCATTTTCTTAAGCTTTTCTCAAGCTATCCAAGTTCAGTCACTCAACCTTCGAAGCAGTCTATTCAAGCAGTCGAGCTCTCAAGTTTAAGACTTTCTTCTTACTGCACCAGTTGAAGAAACTTATATAGTTTTTAACCACTTGTTGTGTGGTAGGTTGTTTTATCTTTTGGTGTCCTTAGTTGATAGGATTGGATCCTTGCTAAGTGTTAGTCTTGTGTAGGCTTTGTAACTCTATGTGAGTTTTATACCCTGTGTGGGATAGAGCCTAGGAATCTGTTGATTCTAGTAGGTAAACCTATGTTAGGAAGAGGTTTGTAAAGCTGAGGCTTGTAAAACGAACTGACTTAACAAAGTTCCTCCTTTGGAAAGGAGTAGAGTGGACGTAGAAGACTTACACCACTTTTGAACCACTATAAACCATACGTGCTCTTAGTGCTTATCTTGCTTGTTGCATTGCATTTATATATCTTGTTGCATACATCATAAGCATCCTGCTAAAACCTTTGATAAAAACATACTTGTAAAAGAAAACGTTTTGCTAACAGAAACTCTATTGTTATATTTTCCACTGCATACTGTGATACCCAAACAGGAACCTGATACAACATACTGCCAAGTTTCTGAATTGAGTCAAGTTACTGCATTCACTGTTGAATCAGGAACCTATTCTCCTAAAAGTTTTAAAAAGTTTAAAAATCGATAGAGGTTCATTCACTCCCCATGAACCTCTGACCACTTGGGACCAACATCATTTAATTCGAAGTCATTTTCTTCATTATCTGAATCTACATACTGATAGATATAATTACAAATATTGCAAACTAAAAATCAATTTTTAGAATGAAATGAAATAATTAAGAGTAGAAAATTACCACTTCGTTCATCATTTTCTTGTTCTGGTCTTCTTTCACTTGGCACTTCTACAAATTCTTCACGTGGTTGCACCTCTTCTCGTCCATAGCCTGTTGAAGACATGTTTAAGTCGAGTCTGCATAATCCACCGAAGTCAACATGATCAAACTTTAGAGGTGAAGGTTCTCACTGCCTTCCCGAAGAAGTCCCAAAATAAGTATTTTCATTTTCATTGGGTATTGCCCATCTTGCATGAAATTCCTCATCATTTTGTAGTCCAAGAGGAACAAATGAAAAATAAGGATTTTGTTCGGTATTCACATATGAGTTCGGTTCTTCATAGGTAGATGTAAACGGTAGACCAATTTCACCACATCGTTGATTTTGCTAATCCATAGTGTTATGTTGTTCCAGATGAAAGGGATAAGAGGATCTGTTGGGATATTTCTAGAGTTATCTTCATAAGATAGAACAAGTTGCATAATAAGAATATATAGTTTGCTGAAGTGAGTTTCCACGTATTACATGATCAGAAGAAATGATAAGATCATGTAATGGTTTTCCAACTTATAAGGAAAACCAACCTTAGAAGAAACAGGAAGTTATCTTCTAAGAGCAGCAAGCTGGAGGAGCCAGCAAGTCAGGAAGCTAACTAAAGCCTTCAGCAACAGAAAGTTGTTCTGAAACAAGAAGCAGCAAGCCGCTGTAGCAGAAAAACTGAATGAAACAGAGAACAGGATGCTGGAACAGGAAGCTGACGCTGCAACAGGAAGCTGACTGAAAGTTTCAGGAATAGAAAGCTGTTCTGAAACAGAATTCTGGCACGGAACAGAAAGCAGCATAGAACCGCATCCTGAGCAAAGCAAGCAAGGAAGAGCTACAACAATCTACAGAGAAAGTAGGAAGTAGCCAACGGATCTCTTGCAGAAAGACAAGTGCTACTCCTATCCATGCAGTACGAAGAAGACCATGCAACTCAAACGGGAAGAAAGCTATCTGGCAACCAGACTAGCTAACGGTTGCATAAAAGTCAAAGATAGTGGGCGCATTAAATGCACGTGTCAGAAACTATTCAAAAGCATTTAATGTGACCACAAAGAAGTTCTTGAGAGATTGAAGTTCACATTCAAATGGAGAAGTGTCTTCCTTCAACGGACACTTTCCTCCGACGGATAAATTCTCAAGACCTATAAATAGAAGGTGGAGCTGACGGAAGAAGTTGCTGAGCATAGACAAGTGGAAAATCAGAAATATTCCAAAGCTTATTCTAAGCTTTCCTTTGCCCAGTCACTCAACCTTCGAAGTCAGTCTACTCAAGCTTTCGAGCTATCAAGTTCAAGACTGTCTTCACCGTAAGAGTTGAAGAACCTTTATTCTTTAACCATTTGTGTTGTGTGCGCTAGGTTGTGTTAAGTGTAACTTAGTTGATAGGATTTGATCCTTGCTAAGTGTATAGTCATGTGTAGGTTATTTCCCTGTGTGGGAGTTTGTATCCTGTATGGGATGTGTACCCTATGTGGGATTAGTACCCTGTGTGGGTTGAGGCCTAAGAATCTGGGATTCTGTAGGTATAGCTTGTTAGGAAGAGGTTTGTAAAGTTGAGACTTGTAAATCGAACTGACCTAACGAAGTTCCTCCTCGGTGAAGGAGTAGAGTGGACGTAGAAGGATTACACCACCTTCGAACCACTATAAGAAAAATGTGGTTATATGCTTTGATTGTATGCTGCACTTTAAATACTGCATATCTATATTGTTGCATACATCATAAGCATCCTAAGAAAAGACTTTGCTAAAATCATCTTTGAAAAGAAAACGTGTTTGCAAAACAGAAACTCTATCGTTGTTTATACCGCTACATATTGTGATTCCGAGACAGGAACCTGATCAGCATTGTGCTAAGTTACTGACTCGAGTCAGGTTGTTATTTCTCTTTAGAATCAGGAATCTGTTCATAAGAAAATATTTTGAAAAGTTCAAAAATCGATAGAGGTTCATTCACCCTCCCTGAACCTCTGACCACTTGGGACCAACAGGATCCACCTCCAGGGGTGTATTTTGAGTCTCCAAAGACACGACAACATCGGATACTCCAACATCCATCCTCTTCAAAGAAACAAAAACAACAAGATCCTTATCGATCATTGACAATATTATGTCCAGCACTACACCATTCTTAATTTTTATCCTCTTCCTTCAGTTTCAACTAGTGAGTGAATCGCATATCCCCATTGTACCATGTCGGAACCCACAAATCCATGAATGGAGTACAATAAATCATAATGTCATTTCACGAAGGTGAATGATCTCTTTAAAACCGTTAGTGTAATCTAAACCTTCCCAATAGCCTCCATGCCATATAACAACTTGAAAAGTCATCTTTTTTTCGATACTGTTAAAAAAACATTAAAAATTGTGAGTATTATGAAACCAATAATAAATAAAAAATCAAATTAATAAAAAATAAAACAAATAAAGTACATTAATCAATTCCACTCATAAAAAAATAAATTATTTAATTAATAAATCCAATTTCAATAATAAACTACTAAAGTCTAAAAACAATAAATCGAATTTCAATTAATCTTTATATACTGAATAATCTTTCAATTCAGCACTACTGTGCATCATATTATTCAATTTACTAATAAAGTGGCACTCCACCAAAAATTAAGTCATGTTCACGTAACTAATAATTTTAACTAATATTCATTTCACTTTTAATGTTCTTATAACTAATAATTTATAACTAATTGATTAGTAATGTTTGTTTAACTTATAAACTCATGTTACTATGATTAATATTCGTATGACTAATAATTCTCAATAACTAATATAACTACATAATAATATAGTTTTATTATTATAACTAAATAATAATTCGTCACGAAATCGTCCTGTAACATTGTAAAAATCATAATTTAATGTACACACAAAGATTATAACTGTTGTAACTAAATAATAGCTACATAATAATTTTCCTTATTAACAAAATAAATAATTAATAGTGGATTTTCCTTATTAACAAATTAAATAAATTAAATCTATAATAAGTAAAATTAACCCTATAACAAAATAAATTAACCCAATCAATAAATTTTCCTTATTAACATAATAAATAAATTATTAAAGGAGATTATTAAAATTATTAAATGGGGATTATTAAATGGTGATTATTAAATAGGGATTATTAAATTATGTTATTTTAATTATTAGAGGTGAACTATTGAAGGGGCATTATTAAAAATATTAAACTGGGATTATTAAGATATGTTGTTTTAATTATTAAATGGAGATTATTAAAAATTAATGTTAAACGGGTTAAAGGGGGATATGCCCATAATCCACATTTAACCCTATGTTCGAAAAATATAGGGTTAAACGGGTATTATGCCCATAATCCTCGTTTAACTATTAAACATACTTTTCTTATTTCAACGATAATTCTTCAAACCTTCAAAGTGCCAAAATTTTGAAATTTTTTAAGAAAGAATTTGTTCTTTAAAATGTTGTATGAAAATTTCTTACTGAAATTATCAACCTTATATACACATATAAAGTGAATAAACGGGAAAATTACATGTGAATTTACAGTATAAAGTGAATAAACAGGAAAATTACATGTGAATTTACAGTATACAGTGAATTCACAGTAAATAATGAGAACAAAAAAACAAAAAATTTGGTGTAATAGTAACTCATAGTTGCATGGCCAAATTAATAGATGTGGGGTTAAATTAATACATGTGCATGAACAAATCCAATCAACTCAAAAATAAAAAAATATTCATTGTCATTTCATCCACTATTCCTATTTGACTTGGACCAAAAAGTGGTAGAAAGTGCCCTAAAACTATTGATAAGTGTCATTTTTCACGTAATTTTGCGTATGTTTATATATTCATTTGAATATGTTTAGATACGTTTTTATGGTGATTTATGATATTATATTGTATAAGTTGCATTTGACGGGTTTGTGCTTAGTTTCATGATTTTAATGAGAAAAGTGCAAGTTTCAAGTGTAATTGATGACCAATGAAGGAAGAATAAAAATACGAGATCGTGTGGAAAAGTTGGTAGCGCACGGTCTGGTTGTGCCATAAAGCACAATCATGCTCCACAGCATGGTCAGCTCCGTGAAAACGCCAGTGACCTCTTGGCAGGGCACGGTCGACCGTGCCGTACAACACGACCGTGCCCGGGTGAACAGGAATTAGAAGAATTTTGGTTTCTTGGAGTGTTTTCACCTCTTACTTCACTTGAAAAATTCCCAACACAATATAAATACTCAACATGAAGAGAAGTAGAGAAAAAAGGAGAGAAATTAAGAGAGAGAGATTCATAGAGAAAAACACGATAGTCTGAGAAGCATTAAGAGGATTTGAAGAAGAATTCAAGAGATCGAGGAATCGCGAGATCGTCAATAGAGTTTTTAATCTTTTCTTCCCTTGTTGAATCTTAGTAGATATGATATTTCCAATCTTGTCTATAAGTTTGTTCATCATCATGTCTAGCTAATTTTCTAGGGTTTTTAGGGTTTGTTAATAATTTAATTCGAATCTAGATGGATCTTTAATTTTAATTCAAAGTTCATGATCGTTTATCCTATTTGTGTGTTTATGAGTTGATTGCTTGTTTGGTTATGTGGCCAGTAATTGAGCATGTTTTAGTAATTAGATCAAAATTCGGGAGATGAGATTTAATTATGGAAGAATAAACACATGACACATAAAAAGACTTAGATTGGGAGATTAAGGAATTTATGTGATGGGAAATCAATCTTAGGTACTTTTGGGAGTTGTTATGTTTCAATCAGATTAAGTAGGGATACCTCTGGTGGCATAATAATCAACAGGTTAACTGACTCGAGAGAACTGTTAATTCGACATATGTGATTGCTCATATAGGATGATTGATTAATGAACTTAAATTGGTTAAAGTGATGTTTGGTTGAGAATTAGAAGAGAGCATGTCATAGAACCTATCTTAGATATCTGTTATTCTTGAGTGAATTTATCTGCATATTTACTTTTCTATTGAATTAATTTGCAATCGGTGTGATTTGATTTTCCTAGATAAAACTAAAAACTGAATTTGAGTAGTTAGTTAGTTCCTAGATAGCCAGTCTCTGTGGGATCGACCTTGCTCACCACTTCTACACCCTACACCGTACACTTGTGGGAGTAGTTAAAATAAATTAGTGAACAACTATATTTTATGGTAGAAAGAGATCAATTATTATATTTGATGGTAAATTGTGTAATAAATTATATTTTTTATGGTAGAAGGGGTACATTCCTCTTAAATAAAATTAATTATATTATGTATCATGCAACTTTCCTTATAAATCAGCATTTTTTTCATCATTCACGTTCTGTTATGAATTGATGAATCATTCCTCTAGCCAAATTAATTAACTTTCCTTTTTTTCTTTAAACAATTACATTAAATAAAAAAATTATGTGAGCCATTTAGAATGAATTTGTCAACGCCTATGTCAATTAAATATAATAGCGGAAGTCAATCACATAAAATTATATATCATGCATTCACATTAAATATAATACATTAAAATTATATATATATATATAACAATTACCCCTCAAAATATAAATGCTAAAATTTTCCCGCCCATTTCCACCTCCCAAAAATAGAAATACATATTATTTCATAATTTATAAATTATTAATTATTAATTTTATTATATTAAACATGATTTATATATATGGTAATAATATCATTTATAATATTGACAAAATCTTTGAAATTATTATCTATATATGGTATATGAATGTTAATATGATCTCATCTAATAACGTTTTCAATTATTGTTATAATCAAAGATTAAAGATATGTTTGTTGAATAAATTAAAATAAAATAATGATCAGATTTCAAGAATTATAGATCATCAAAGTATATTTTATCTTTAATGTTGTACCCCACATACACATATACCACCTCAATAAATATATCATTGCATTGATCGGGGGCGTTCGTAGTGACTGATGGGTCCAAAGACCAAGAAGTGAGTTATTAATCAAGTCAATCAACATATTTAAAACAACATAAATTAACTATTTTTATTTATTATATTCGAAATATAAATTGTAAAATTATTATAAACATCACACAATTTTATTTGACAAGTATGTCGTATACAATACTCCAATTTTATATATCTTCTATGTAACAATGTTAATAATATAACAGAGTGTTTACATAATTTTATTTTATTATACTATATTAATTCTTGTTTAAATCATAAAGATTTGTAATATATCTTGAATATAATAAAAAAATATACATATGATATATTTATGCACACAATAACATTTAAGAAGTATAAAATTTATGAATTCATATACTTTCTATTAAAAACTACTCCCTCCGTCCCAGCTGAATTTGCCTACTTGTCATTTCACTTTATCCCAACTGAACTTGTCAGCCCATAAATGACAAAAATAATTTTACATTAATATCCCTCTATTTCAATATTATTACAAAAATGTCATCCAAATTTCTTAATTTAAATCTGATTTCCTTAAATTAATTTAGATTAATTAATCCCTAATCCTAATTAAACTAAACTAAAACTATCCACCTAGTACCCCCAACCCTAGTCGATCCTTTTCCTTGTTCAATCCACATTGGGCCGTTCTAAATTTCCTCTCTCTTTCTCTCTCAAACCCTCTCCCTTTCTCTCTGAAAAATTCATATTCTGTGGTAAAATCTCGAATCAATTTTCGAGTTGTGATGGAGTTTTCATCTTCAATTACGGAAGAGGGTTTCATTTGGGATTCGGAGGAATCCTTTGTCGAGGAAACTCAGTTTGAAGAGGATAGGAATGCTCTCCCAACAAGGATTGAGGTACCCTTCAAATCTGTGCTGATGGACGATCTAGATATGCGTCATTTTTTCTATGATTGTTTGGCGAAGTAGGTTCCCCCAGTTCGAAAGGTTAAACTATTTTGCCCCTTTGATCGAATTATTTGCCTGATTTCTATGGTAGATGATTTATGTGTTATGATGATGCTTAATAATGCATGATTTGGGGTGTTGGATGTTGTTTTCTGGAAAACCCTAATTTGTGGTAGTTAAAGGTATTCCTGTTCTTGTTTTTCCCAGAAAAAAAGACAGTAAAGAGGTGTTTTCTGTTGAAGACCTTGTAGTTGCATTGAAGTTTGACCTTTATTTTATTAAAAGTGATTATCTAGTGTGTTAAACTTCTAGAATTGCTATACTGACATAGTTGAGATATTGCACTGAAGCTACTAAATTTCTCTACTGTCAAAGCTTCTAATGCGTATTAGCTACTACAACTGGCTATGTTTCTTTATCCATATATATGGTGCAAGATTATTACTGGTATTACTACGCTGATGTTGTAATTTTTTGTTTGTACCTATTCTGAATACAAGAGCTTATCTCAAATGACATGGTTTAAAATGATATTCTTTAGTTTGATATGGTAAATAATTGCTGGTATGTTCAATTGACTTGGTGATGATTAATGCTTGCTTGTGCTGATGATGTGTGTTGATTGTTTATTATGCGGCCCAATAGGTCTCTATTATTGCAACTGCATGATCTTGTTGAGTTCAATTTGTTGTGTGATTGAACTTTGATTAGTTGCATAGTAGCTTAACAATGGTAAATGACTGCTGGTCAATATAATTGAACTTGGTGTTGATTAATGCTTGCTTGGTAGCTTAGCAAAGTGATGATATTTACCTGATTGTTTATAAAGCTGCCCAACAAGTCTCTGTTGTTGCAACTGCATGATCTTGTTGAGTTCAATTTGTTGTGTGTTTGAATGATGATTAGTTGTATGGTAGCTCAACAAAGTGATGTTTGTATGCTGATTGTTTATAAGGCTGCTCAACATGAATTGTTGTTGCAACTGCATTGTTTTTCAAACTTGAAAGGGTGTTGGATGTAGTAGCTTGACATAGTCTGTTTTAAGGCTATATTAATATTGTCATCTCACCTTTTGTGGCCACAAGATATTCCCAATGATGAAATTTTTCTGAGGAAAATTTTTTTTTTGCAAATTAAGATATAACTAACATGTTCTTCTATTGTTTACAGTCTAAGCAAAATGAACACTTCATGTGTGTTTACACTGTAAACAATAAAGCAAAATGACAAAAGCATTCTAAGCCTACTTACATATACCCTAAATCTATTAGAATGCCCCCAATGTCATAAGTTTATGTGGCTTCTTCATTTGCAATCAGAGAGTCAATTGTGCCCCTTACAAGTTGCTCATCCACTTGAATTGCTGCCGACAATGACTCAGTTCTTGCTTGTGCTGCCTTTCCAATGTGAGGCAGCTTGTAATTTTTTCCTCCCTTTACTTTCAATATCTCAACCATGCATGCTTGTAGTGAAAGAAAAATGTTGTTCACCTTTGGATGCTCAAGATCTTCAAATGATTGAAGAATATTAGCAACCAAGTCATCAACATTGTAGCTTCGGGTTTCAATCTGCAAGGATTGAATTGCCCTGAAGTACCCTAAATCTGCACATTAGTGTCCGATGAATTTGGTGGTTGACACATCAACCTAATATCTATAACACCGCAAATTAATTAGCTAAGGTGTAATGTTTTACATATATATATATATAAATATATATATGTTGCTAATAAATTAATTAAGCTAAGAATTAGTTAAGTAATTAGCTAGGAGTCTCACGATGAACAAAATCCCTAGGCCGCTCATGATAACGATACACTTTGGAATTTTAACTCATTAAGCATGGGTTAGATAACCTCAAAGAAGAAAAATGACGACTGTAGTTGTGCGAGACTAAATTGAATTCAAGCAGGATATCCTAACTTTTCTTTTGGATGTGAGTCAGATATTTCGTTCTAGATTCTATTCCTTACACCTTGTTTATTTGACCCAACATGAAGAACACTTGAGGATTACGTAGGGTACCTTACGAAAATAAAAGTTATACGAAAAATTTAAGAGATACGAGTTCTGGCTGGATAGAGCCGCTTTTCTCGGGCCAATAGTTTCTTTTAGGGGAATTTAGGTAGAACCAGCAAAAGTGAATGCGCCAACCAACGTAAATGAAGTACGAAGTTTTCTGGGTCTGGCTAGGTACTATAAAAGATTCATTGAGGGGAATTTAAAGATTACCACCCAAGGAAGGCGAACGTGGTCGCTAAAGCCCTAGTCGAAAGAGCAGAGACGAGGTAGCTAGCCTGTCTACCAGTCAGTGCCAACTGAAAAAAAAATGAACGAGCTACATCTGGAAGTGGTTATGCCTTCGAGCAATACTAAGTCTCGAATCGCGGCTCAACTGATCAAGCCCATGCTTAGAGAGCAGATAGTCAAAGCTCAGAAGAAAGACAAACACGAAAGGAGTTTATCGCTTTGAAAAAAGAGGAAAACTGAAACCAAGATATATCATGTGACACCCTATACCCCTATGACGTATACATATATATAATAAAATATTCATCTTGTAGATAGACCATTCTGACATTTCCTTTATCCATATAAGCATAAAAATATTATTATATGACTGATATCATATAAGATTAAAACACACAATCAATATCTCAACATAAGTCATTGTCATATTAAATACAAATTATGATACATGTGTTCCAAAATGCAAAATGAGGAGGAGGAGAAGGTTGCACAAGGCATCAGCCGGCCGACCTGTATAGCGTGACGTCTATATATACAAACCACCTCAAAAGAGCTATTGAACCTAAAACAATATACATGCGATTTTTATGAGTCGCAACTCAGTGAATATAAACCGTTAACTTAATTACACAATAAGCCAATAACAATCATTAATATTGATAATAAACATATGCAAATGCTACTATGTCCGGTTTATTATTTTGTGAACTGCTCAAGCTTGGATCTGTCCCGGGATTTCCAATATGCCATTGTGTATATAGACCTGTAGGTCTCCAATATGAATTTAACCCGTAGGTCTCCAATATGAATTTAGACCCGTAGGTCTCCATTATGAATTTGACCCGAAGGTCTCCACTGTGTATACAGATCCATAGCAAGACAGTCACAGGCTTTTTTAATTTCATGCAAATTGTAATGCAACACAACAATCATCTGAACATATGATCACGTATACATTTGCCAATATATCATTTGATCCAATGACAATTCATATAAATACATATCTCTTATAGAACACATATAACAAACCTTGCATATAAATCACATCACATTGCATATAAATCACATATACGGTTTATACTCACCTGGCTAAGATAAGTAATCCGTTCGTCGCTCTGGTAACTCTTCCCATTCTACAACCCGTGCTCCTATATGATTCAATGCAATTTAGCCTAATTGTCCCCTTAATATATATTTTCATTATGCAATGAAATGCAATCCATGTATGCTTAATTAACCATGTTCATTATTTTCCCTATAACTTGAGTTATAAAATTCCGAGTCAAGCAGGGTAAAATTATGTAGAAACTTAACATATAGTTCTACCACTTTCATGTTTATCATTTTTCATAATTCAGTCTCCAACTTGCATAGAATTAGGCTATAAACACAGCATAATTAACAGTTTTCAAACCGGGTCATTATAGACCAAGCCCTGTAATTTTCACACTATCTCACTCAACATTTAACCGATTCATTTATGGTTTGCTTCTGAGTTTAGCTAAGAGATAGGGCTATAACTTTCATGTTTTAAGTTTTTCCTAATTCGGCCTCTAAAGTCACCAAAACATCAATAAATTATGATAACTTGAGATATATCTAATTCACTAATTTCTTTGTACCTTTTGGGAAAAATCTTGAGAATTCACTCCGATCAAATCGAAGAGCATGTCACCACAAGCTCCCCCGCAAAATTTAAGGAAAAATGGTGAAGAAACGAATCCAAAATCACAAACCCTTCTCTCTTCTTTATTTTCTCTCCTTTCTTTTTCTCCTATGTTCTTCTCTTCTTTTCTCTCTGTTTCTTTCTTTGCTGCCGCCTGACTATGAGAAGCTTTCTTTATTAGATTTTATTATTATATTATTATTATTCTTATCAATTGTGGCAAGCCTCGGCAACTACACACGTATCACATATATATAAGTATGCACCACGTACTTCCATATTTTCAAAAGCATGCATTTATATATATTTTAATATTAATTTATGCCAACCTTTATGCAATGGATATAACATATGCATGCAATTACTTATTACATAAATATATATAACTCATTTCATATACACAACACACACGGCACTTACGTGTATGTATATATATATATATATTATAATTAATTATTAATACTATTAATTAAACAATTTACATTATGAATTTAAACATTATTAAAATCTCAACCAATTATGATAGGGTTTTCTCAACACCAATTACATATGAGCATATAAATAATACGAAATGCATATGATGCATGAAATGAATGTCAAATGACGTGTATGTTTTTGGTCGAGGATGTTACAATTCTCCCCCTCTATAGGAATTTTGTCCTCAAAATTTGTTATTCCTCTATGCAATGTACCAGTAAGAAGATCAGTTACCAGTGAATAAATGCGGATATAACTTTTTCATCTTTTCTTCTGTCTCCCTGGTTGCTTCCTCTATACCATGGTTTCTCCAAATAACTTTAACCATTGGAATTTCTCTGTTCCGTAATTGTTTGATTTTGACATCTGCTATCGAGACTGGTTCTTCTATGCAACTTAAGTTTTCTGCAATCTGTACCTCTGAATCCCGCAATACATGTGAATGATTAGATTGATATCGTCGCAACATGCTAACATGAAAAACATTATGGATCTAAGTCAATTCTGGAGGTAAAGCTAACTCATATGCCAATGGTCCGACTTTTCCAATGATATCATATGGCCTGATATTACAAGGGCTTAACTTTCCTTTATTACCGAATCTCATAACCTCTTTCCAAGGAGAAACTCGTAAAAATACCTTATCACCAACCTGGTATTCCATCTCGTTTCTATGTTGATCAAAGTAGCTCTTTTGTCGGTCTTATGCAGCCTTCAATTTACTTTTAATGACATCAACCTTGTCAATTGTGTTCTGAACAATTTCTGGCCCTTCTAAAATTTCTACACCCTCTTTATCCCAATAGAGTGGACTTCTGCACTTTCTTCCATATAACGCCTCATATGGTGCCATCCCAATGCTACTGTGAAACTGGTTATTATATGCAAATTCCATTAGTGGAATATATATATCCCACGAACCTTGAAACTCAATAACGCAAGCGTATAGCATCTCTTCTAACGTCTGTATAGTCCTTTCTGATTGGCCATCTGTTTGAGGGTGAAAAGTTGTACTAAAGTATAATTTGGTCCCCATAGCTATTTGAAAACTCTCCCAAAATCGAGAAGTAAATCTCGGATCTCTATCTGAAACAATGGACACTGGTACACCATGAAGTCGTACAATTTCTCTGACGTACTTCTCTGCCAACTGATCTAATGAACAACCCCAACGTAAAGGTAAGAAATGTGCTGATTTAGTCAATCTATCCACGATTACCTAAATAGCATTATTCCCTTGTGTTCTTGGTAATCCCAAAACAAAATCCATCGTAATCCGCTCCCATTTCCAAATCGGAATAGATAGGGGTTTTAGCATACCTGCGGGTGCTTAATGTTCTTCTTTTACTTGCTGACAAGTAAGACATCTGAAAATAAATTCAGCAACATCTTTCTTCATTATCAACAACCAGTAATGTTGCCTCAATGTGTGGTACATCTTTGTTATACCTGGATGCATAGCATATGGTGCATTGTGTGCCTCGTCTAAAATCTTTCATCGTAAATCATCAACATCTGGTACACACAACCTGGTGCCAAACATTAATGTATCATCTTGTAACTCAAATGGTGTGTCTTTGCCGGGTCGCACCTGTTCAATAATTTCTGTCAATTTTTCATCTTTATTTTGTGCATCTTGTATTCGCTGTCTTAATACTGGACAAATCTCCAAGGTAGCAATCAAGACTCCATCTGCATGTAACTGTAGTCTCATGTTCAAACTTCGTAGAGCAATCAAATCTGGAAGTGGAGTCATATGTATATGTGTCACTGTACCATTGGACTTCCGACTTAACGCATCGGCTACAACGTTAGCCTTTCCCGGATGATACTCTATCGTGCAATCATAATCCTTCAATAATTCCATCCAACGTCTCTGTCGCATGTTCAGTTCTCTCTGACTCATCAAATACTTCAAACTTTATGATCGGTAAATATCTGGAATGTCTCTCCATAAAGATAATGCCGTCAAATTTTCAAAGCAAATACCACTGCTGCCAACTCTAAAGCATGAATAGGATAGGAAATTTCATGTGGTCATAATTGTCGTGACGCATAAGCAATTACTTTCCCATTCTACATTAGAACACAACCAAGTCCTTAATGTGAAGCATCATTGTAAACGACAAATCCCCCAGTGCTTGTAGGGATTGTAAGTATCGGTGCTGTATTTAAACGGTGCTTTAACTCATCAAAGCTCTATTGGCATCTGTCATTCCAATGAAATGGAACATTCTTTCGTAGCAGTTTTGTGAATGGCGCTGCTATAATGTCCTTCAACAAACCGTCTGTAGTATCCAGCCATACCAAGAAAGCTTCGAACCTCCGAAACTGTCGTTGGCATCTCCCAATTTACCACTGCCTCAATCTTTCTAGAATCAACCTCTATGACTCGTCCAGATACTATGTGTCCCAAAAATACCACATGGTCTAACCAAAACTCACATTTACTCAACTTTGCGTATAATTGTTTTTATCGCAAGATTTGTAACACTATCCGTAAATGATCTGCGTGCTCCTCTGTACTCCGTGAATATACCAGTATATCATCAATGAAGACAATGACAAACCTATCAAGGAAAGGTTGGAACACTTTATTCATTAAAGCCATGAATGTTGCTGGTGCATTGGTCAAACCGAATGGCATCACCAAAAATTTATAATGCCCATATCGAGTTCTGAATGCTGTCTTCGGAATATCATCTTTGGCTATCTTTAACTGATGGTACCCAGATCGAAGATCTATCTTGGAAAATACGTGCACACCCTGTAATTGATCAAATAAATCATCTATCCGTGGTAATGGGTATTTGTTCTTCACTGTTACTTGATTCAGCTTTCGGTAATCTATGCACAGTCGTAATGTACTATCTTTCTTTTTCATGAAAAGCACTGGCGCACCCCAAGGTGATACACTAGCCCGTATATACCCTTTGTCTAATAGTTCCTACAATTTTTTCTTTAATTCCTGTAACTCCAATGGGGCCATCCTATATGGAGGAATAGATATTGGTGCGGTACCCGGTATCAATTCTATGGCAAACTCTGTCTCTCTATCTGGTGGTAGTCCTGGTAAATCCTCTGGGAAAACATCAGAAAAATCTTTAACAATTTGAATATCTCTAATCTCATCATACGTAACTGTACGATCTATAACATGTGCCAGATATGCCTCACATCCGTTTCTAATCATACGGAAAACTGTTGTTGCTGAAATCAAACATGTTGGTACCATCCGTCGATCACCATAAAAAAACCATTTTAGTCTGTCCAGGAGAATCTATCACTACTTCTTTAGTATAACAATCCACTTTAGCACGATGTCTCGATAACCAGTCCATACCCAATATAACATCAAACTCATGCAGAAATAACAGGATCAAATCAGCTGGTAACTCTATTGTATCAACCCGCATTATACAATTTCAATATACCGTATGCACCATTACAACCTCACCCAATGGAGTATGTACTCCTAAGTTGTAATCTAGTGATTCGGGTTCTTTATGCAAATGAGATACTATAGTGGATGATATGAATGAATGAGTGGATCCTAGATCTATCAATATATGTATTTCAAAATCATTCAAATAAAGTTTACCAGTAATGACCTCAGGTGCTGTAGCTGTCTCCCGCTGTGACATAGCAAAAACTCGTGCCTGATCCTGTGATCATGTTCTCGGTGTCTCTGATCTTCCTCTACTAGCAGTAGAACTCAAAGTCTAACCTCTACCACGACCTCTACCAACACTCGCCACTGATGTTGCTGGCCGAATATTCTGCACTGTCGGTTCTGATGTCGTTCTGCCAGTGTTTGACCTATCAAGTCTAACTGGACATTCCCTATAAAAATGTCCTTGTTGTCCACAATAATAACAACCTCCAGTAAGAAATCGACACTCTTCTGCATGATATCGACCATAGTGCTGACACATAGGTCGTGTCTGTATTGTTGGGTTAGGTCCTCGGCCACTTCCACGACAAAAAGACTGTACACGTCCACCTCTCTGACTGAATGGACCACCTCTACTAAATGTCTGTGCTGGAGAGGAAAAACTTTGACGTTTAGTTGGCTTCTCACTTGACTCACCAATATGAGTCATTGACTCTCTCTTTGGCTTTTGAAAATATATTTGTCGTTCTTTTAACAAAGTCTCGGCCCTAACTGCTGCAGTACACAAATCTGTGTAAGTACGAAGATCCCAAGGTGTAATCTTGCTTCGAATATTATATGAAAGTCCCTCCTCAAAATGTCTGCATCTATCTTGCTCAGTAGCAACCATCGCAGCCGCATAAGGTGGTAATTGAGTAAATTTAACTTCATACTCCGCAACTGACATATTCCCCTGTTTAAGAGATAAAAATTCCCTTTGTAGTTATCCCGGTATACCTCTGGCATATATCTGTCTCTGAACACAGTGAGAAAATCATCCCAAGTAAGGATTGGCGATTATACTGTAGCATGTGGAACTGTCTCCCACCAATCATATGCATCCCCTTGTAACAGTGACACTGTAAAGTCAAACCGTTCCTCTACAGTGCATCTCATCATGGCAAAAACTCTTTCTATTCTTTTAAGCCATGTCTCAGCTTCAGCAGGATCAGTAGTCCCATAAAAGTCAACTACTCCTAATTTACGGAGCTCTTTGAAATTTTTACTTCTGAAACCTATACCTGGCCCCTGTACCTCTTGTTCTACCCGTCTAGGTGAATGTTGTGCAGGCTCATGTGATGCATGTAATGTATGAGATGTCACTATCGATTGATGTGGTACGGCTGAACCTTCTCTTCTCAATGATTCATGCTCATGAATGTCCATGTTTCCTATTTATTTAAATGCAATATCAATGTCAATTACATATGATGAGGAATGCTTATGAATGCATAATGACACCGAGGAATCATATCCCCGCTCTGATACCAACCTAAACTGTGATACCCTATACCCCTATGACGTATACACATATATAATAAAATATTCATCTTGTAGATAGACCATTCTGACATTTCCTTTATCCATATAAGTATAAAAATATTATTATATGACTGATATCATATAAGATTAAAACACACAATCAATATCTCAACATAAGTCATTCTCATATTAAATACAAATTATGATACATGTGTTTCAAAATGCAAAATGAGGAGGAGGAGAAGGTTGCACGAGGCATCAGTCGGCCGACCTGTATAGCATGACATCTACATATACAAACCACCTCAAAAGAGCTATTGAACCTAAAACAATATACATGCGATTTTTATGAGTCGCAACTCAGTGAATATAAACTGTTAACTTAATTATACAATAAGCCAATAACAATCATTAATATTGATCATAAACATATGCAAATGCCACTATGTCCGATTTATTATTCTGTGAACTGCTCAAGCTTGGATCTGTCCTGTGATTTCCAATATGCCATTGTGTATATAGACCCGTAGATCTCCAATATGAATTTGACCCGTAGGTCTTCAATATGAATTTAGACCCGTAGGTCTTCACTGTGTATAGACCCGTAGGTCTCCATTATGAATTTGACCCGAAGGTCTCCACTGTGTATACAGATCCATAGCAAGACAGTCACAGGCTTTTTTAATTTCATGCAAATTGTAATGCAACACAACAATCATCTGAACATATGATCATGTATACATTTGCCAATATATCATTTGATCCAATGACAATTCATATAAATACATATCTCTTATAGAACACATATAACAAACCTTGCATATAAATCACATCACATTGCATATAAATCACATATACGGTTTATACTCACCTGGCTAAGATAAGTAATCCGTTCGTCGCTCTGGTTCCTCTTCTCATTCTTTAACTCGTGCTCCTGTATGATTCAATGCAATTTAGCCTAATTGTCCCCTTAATATATATTTTCATTATGCAATGAAATGCAATGCATGTATGCTTAATTAACCATGTTCATTATTTTCCCTATAACTTGAGTTATAAAATTCCGAGTCAAGCAGGGTAAAATTATGTAGAAACTTAACATATAGCTCTACCACTTTCATGTTTATCATTTTTCATAATTCAGTCTCCAACCTGCATAGAATTAGGCTATAAACACAGCATAATTAACAGTTTTCAAACCGAGTCATTATAGACCAAGCCCTGTAATTTTGACATTATCTCACTCAACATTTAACCGAGTCATTTACAGTTTGCTTCTGAGTTTAGCTAAGAGATAGGGCTATAACTTTCATGTTTTAAGTTTTTCCTAATTCGGCCTCTAAAGTCACCAAAACATCAATAAATTATGATAACTTTAGATATATCTAATTCACTAATTTCTTTGTACCTTTTGGGAAAAATATTTAGAATTCACTCCGATCAAATCGAAAAGCATGTCACCACAAGCTCCCCCTCAAAATTTAAAGAAAAACGGTGAAGAAACGAATCCAAAATCACAAACCCTTATCTCTTTCTTTATTTTCTTTTTCTCCTCTGTTCTTCTCTTCTTTTCTCTCTGTTTCTTTCTCTGCTGCCGCCTGACTATGAGAAGCTTTCTTTATAAGATTTTATTATTATATTATTATTATTCTTATCAATTGTGGCAAGCCCTCGGCAACTACACACGTATCACATATATATAAGTACGCACCACGTACTTCCATATTTTCAAAAGCATGCATTTATATATATTTTAATATTAATTTATGCTAATCTTTATGCAATGGATATAACATATGCATGCAATTACTTATTACATAAATATATATATTATTATAATATATATAACTCATTTCATATACACAACACACACGGCACTTACGTGTATGTATATATATATATTATAATTAATTATTAATACTATTAATTAAACAATTTACATTATGAATTTAAACATTATTAAAATCTCAACCAATTATAATAGGGTTTTCTCAACACCAATACATAGAGCATATAAATAATACGAAATGCATATGATGCATGAAATGAATGCCAAATGACGCGTATGTTTTTGGTCGATGATGTTACATATCAAACCGTTTGTAGTTCTCGAACGAGTTTGCAAAGTAGCTTATATATTAGCCCTATAGCCGAATTTCGCAGGAATCCATAACGTTTTCCATATGTCCATGCTACGTATTTGACTCAAGTCACGTCATCGATCAACAAGATATCAGACTCGAGTAAGACTTGACATGCGAGGAAATTCCAGTGGCCCTCCTGGATAGAGAATTCACAAATGGAGAAAATCGAGAGGTCGTTCTAGTCAAGGTCATTAGGAGCCATCACGACGTTAAAATTTTGGCGAAATACCCAGATTTGCCGTGTTACGATACGTATCCAAATTTCGAGGATGAAATTTCTTTGAAGAAGGGAAGAATATAACACCCCAAATTAATTAGTTAAGGTGTAATGTTTTACATATATATATATATATTGCTAATAAATTAATTAAGCTAAGAATTAGTTAAGTAAGTGGTAATCTTAAGTTATAACACCCTATTTAATTAATTAAAGTGTAAAGATATATATATATATATGTAGATGTGTATAATTAATTAGATATAATATTAAGTAATTTATGTGTAGTAATTATTTATGTAACCTTAAGTAATTAGTTAAGTAAGGAAAAGGAAAAAGATTTTGGTTGTGCTTATTCATTACCAAACCGCCACCACCTATTTCTTTTTCTTCCTGCACATGACACCTCCCATATTATGTGGCTTGTGTGTGAAAGGGGAGGGAAGTGGTATTATACAAGAAAGAAAAACATCCCAGCAACTCACGCTCAAATTTCTCTTCTCTCCCTCTTGCTCAAGTCTCTCTCTCTCATTCCAAGTTTGTATGTTGCTGCCTCGTTTCTTGTTGTTAGACGTCGTTGGGAGTGGTCAGGTGTCGGACTGAGAAGTGTGCAGGTTGAAAGTTTCCGAATGCTCCTATGGAAGATAAAACGCAACAGAAACCAAATGTTGTGTATAATGTTGTTAACACCAGAGTTGACATGCAACGGTAAATAACAAAGATATAAAATGAAACGACAAGAAAATTATCCACGAGTATATAATGATACTCGTGGAATGCCAGTAGGGAAAAAATGTCTTATTAGTTTATCTTTGTAATACAACTCAATACAAGGACTTTGTGAAATCCTCTAAAAAGACACTATATACGTCCACTCTAAAGAAGAATACTATGGACGTGTAAACTCTCAAATCTATCGACCAAGCAACAGTTTCTACTTTGCTAGAGATCTATTGGAGAAAAGATCCAATAGATCTATTAAAATAAGTAGAATGTTGAGAATCAAAAGATAGTCGACTAAAACAATACAAGAGCTAGAAATGAAAACTTGCTTGAAATCTCTTGTATGCAAAATGTGGAAGTGTGTGTTTGATCTTCTGGAATTCGTCTCCTATTTATAGGCTTCTTTCAAACCGTGATCAGCCACACTTCATGTTGTGAACTTTCAGTTCCATTGCTTGCGCTCCAAGATCGATGGTGGACTCGTTTTTCATGCTTGCTCTCCACGCACTTTCTCCATACTTCTTCACGGTAGCATAAGGCTTCCACACTCTCTCACGTACAAGCCTTCTTCTCCTTTATCTTTGACCTAGTCTCTCCTTCATTACTTAGCCTTGGAAAACAAGTTCTTCACTCCTTCATGTTGAATCGGTCTTCATCACTATGATTGTGCGCTTCTGCTTGATCAAAAATAAATTCACGTCTTTTTGTATATTAAGTAATATTAATCCTTCATAAACAAATCCCATAAATATTGGAGTTTGATTATTTAGAAAGATTCAAATTACTTGGTCAAAAAATTTTGCAAATAAAACATGTGAGTTAAAAGATATCCTAGATACAATCCAACTAAACAAATCCCTTGAAACTAGGAATTTAGTTTATTTGAATTATTCAAATCTTGATTAGCAATCTGCACAATAAACACACGTGCATAATTCACAATTACTCTCAGAATATCAAGTCACGTGAACTCCATAAATCTCTTGATTTAATTAATAAAGAAAAAAGATAAAACAAATAATGTTGCCACTGATGTTGCCAACAGCAACACTAACATAGGTGTGCAGGTGTGCAGAGGCGCGGGCGCTGGGCTGGGGCGCGCCGGGTCTGTTCTGGGGCTGGTCAGCAGCTGCCTTTCATGCTGTATTTACTTGAGTTGTAGAGTTGTTGTGTGAGTTTGGGTGGGTTTTCTTGGTAGTTGGTAGTATGGTGGTCAGTCAGGGGTGAGTCATCGGCGATGCGGGTTGCCGGAATCGGTGGTAGCAGCGACGGAAAGGAGCTAGTTGCAACAGATTTTGGGTGACCGGGCCTGCGCCGAAGACTGCGCGCAGGCAGCGTTCGACATGCCGTTTCAGGCACTTTCGGGGATGGGATCGGAAGAGTGTTTTTATGGCATATACTAGTGTGTATGGGGAAGTTCTCCACCATGTTTGGTATCCATCCGAGGTCGGACGACCGAGGAATAATTTTACGAAGTCGGGGCTGCGTTTCTGCACCCGAACCAGAAATAGTCGCGGAGCAGAAGGTCTTAACGAAAGAGTTTCCTAAAACTGTTCATATGGGGTGTTCTTTAGTGTGTTGGAACAATTCCTACCAAGTTTCACCTTAAGGCGAGTCTGTTTGAGGGGCCTAAGATGCATCGGGGCACAGAGTGATAGTGCAGTGTGCAATGGTGAATTCAGCCTTTTGTAAGGGCAATTCTCAGACGATCGAAAGTCGGATGGGCTTGAGATTTTACGGAGGTAATATTCACACCGAGAGCTTCATTACGGGCTCTCTGGATCATAAATCGGAGCTCGGACAAAGAAGATAAGCAACGACGATTTACTCTCCAGTTGGCAAGGGATTTTACATTTTCAATTCACTTTGCAAGTTCAATCTATTTTGCAAGATTAGTTCGCCTTGTAAGTTAAATTCTTTCCTTGTAGGAAGTGTAGACGAAAGACCACACCAATTCCCTGAAATGTGGCAGTTTTCCCAAGATATCATTGGATTGAGGTGAAGAGAGGAACCTAGGATCTAGAGAATCGAGTTTCACGAGGGTTACCATTGAACAAGGCGGGGGTAAATTCTTACAAATTACATAATGTGAACAATGTGCGCTCTTACGTGCCATTACTATATGTCGGTGAATATAATCTGAATGTTTTGATGTGATGACAGAGTGAAATGTTTTGTACTTCATGAGTGATGAAATGTAATGAAAGTTATGGGGAAATTCCTGTTTTTTCCCATTTATGTGATCAAGTGCTATAAAGTGCAATAATTGGCTGATGTGAGTTGAACATGATTGATTTGTAAACGTGACAATATATACATGTTACGTGACATGAGTGATTGTGCAATGTGGGCAAGGTGGGAGGGAGTGTTATGGGAGTGATTGTTTTCAAGAGTGGCTTAAAACCACACTAACTCCATTGTGGCATAGATCCACACTAACTCTATGGTGGCACAAATCCACACTAACACTACGGTGGCTAAGAACCACATTAACTCTACGGTGGCTAAGAACCACAAAATGTTTTCCACGGCGGCTAAGAACCATATTTTCAAAAGATGGCCTTAAAACCGCATTTATGTGATATTGAGTGATATGTTTACATTTGTTAGATATGTAAAACTGACGGCAAGTTTCGCAAGACAAAAATATTTTCACGGCGGCTCAGAACCGTAAAATTTTTCCAAGGCGGCTCAGACCCGCAACTATGTGCTTGATGAATTATATGTCTATGTTACTTGTTATGTTTTAAATGCTCACAAGTCTCACCCCACTGAGTGTCTTCATACACTCACCCCTTTTTATGTTAAAATGTTTTCAGCTTGAGAAATCATTGAACGTGGTGTGCAAGTGGTGGATGCTGGTAGCCGATATTCTAAAGATTACGAAAGAATTTTATTGGAATTGAAAGAGGTGTTTTATTATTTAATTGTATAGAAAGTGCTCTTGAAACCTTCTTGGGAAAAACTTAGTTTGCAAAGTTGTATAGTTTAGCTATAGTTATACAAAATATATATATATATATATATAATTCTCTTCCACTGTATACGATTTACGTTTTATAAAATAGGGATGCTTGAACGGACTTACTTTTATTTGCAAGTTTTAAATTACCTTGAAAATACATGTTTTGTTGAGTATCTGGACGCCTAAATGAAAATTTATTAAACTCTGATACTTTACAGTAGTTTACAAGAACGGGGCATTACAATATCAAAGCCATCTTCTGTGGTAGCCCTCCTGAAATCTGCATCTATGTTGCTTAAATGAGGTCTAACATTGTCTTGTTGAATGATGATTTGTTTACTTGCATTTGCTGGCCACTTTGCCTTTATTGCTGGGATTATCTGGTTGTTGTGTCATGTGATGAAAAAAACAACAAACAAATCACCATAAAATGTGTTAGTAATGTCACCAAATTAGTCCAATAGTTAATCAAAACATTGGGGCAGTTTTAGGAGACTTATTTAACACATTAAATGATGAAATTTTTCTGATAGTTAGTAAGTTACCTTTTCCAAAAGGCAGCTCTTAATGACTTCTTTGTTTATGGAGTCAATTGGTTTTGTAACCATTGCACCCCTTGGTCTGCTTGCGCTATTTCTGATGGCGGGAACTTGTTGTGTGAATGGAAAAATTTCAATCTTCCCATCAAACAACAACTCCCCTTGGTCTGTGTATTATGGCCTTGCCACAGCAGCCATAAACATGACTTTTGAGATGAATCGCTTACTTTTACATGCCCTATAAGGATCATCCTCTGAGCTTAGTTTATAAGCCCTTTCACTTGCCCGTTGCATATAGAACTTCTCGTCAATATGGACTACGTCATGCATGCTTTCAAAATTGATCTTGTTGTTGTGTGTTTGTGTAAGAAACATAGGCTGTATTTGATTCTGTTGAGCTTATTTGTCTCTGTCAAAGCTAGTTTGATTGCATTAGTGTGTGCTTTAAGCCTGCCCGGTTTTACCCACCTGCCCACTTGTGATTTACTGACTTCAAGCTCTTTTTCTAACCTCCTCATTGTGCTTCTCTTGGAGAAGGGATTGGCTTTAATGGCTTCTTCATCCAACTAAAAAAGTTGAGATGAAGGTTGGCATGACCTTACCTCCGGAAAAGAAATAGGCAGCCCCTCTGAAATTTGTTTCCTTGCAGCTTGCCATATGAGTCGAACAGTACAAACAGACACTCCAAATGATGTTGCGACTTCTACAGTGATGTTGTTTTTCAAAACGTCATTGTTGTTGTTTACGAGAAGACGCTAAGCTATAAGTCGTTTTGATGGAGAAAGATTTTTTCCTTTTTTGTTGCAAGTCATATTTGAATCTGAAATTTGAAAATTTTGAGAGTTTGGGATGAAAATGCATTAAATGCATTTGTATTTGTATTTATTAGAAGTGCATAGGATTTGATTTGATTGTAATTAGTGTGTATTAGGGGGGAAATTTTGTAACCAGTTTTTGAGCTGATTTTGTGGGAAATTTTCCCACTTAAAATTGTATGGAAAATTAGTTGCATTTTTTGTTTTGGATTTCCAGTTTTTATTTTTATCTTTAATTGATTGTGGGATTTAAAATTAAGGAAATAAAGGGAGGTGTTAACACACTAATCCAAATCCTAAATAAAGTCTTAAAATCAAAAAGTGAGCATATCCATTTGAGTCAACGACATTTTCTTAACCTCTGTACCTAGTCAACGTAGGCAAGTTGAGTCGGGACGGAGGGAGTACAAATTAAGTATAAAAATAATAAAAAAATATATCATTTATACTTATATAAAATAATAAAAAATATGTTCTATTTCATAATGTTGAATTATATAAATATATCTTCATTATTAATATTCAAGAATAGATAGTCGATGCTATTTATAAGAGTGATAATACATAGATGAAGAATTTTTACATATATATTTTAAATACTTTGAATTTTTTATTATGAAATTTCATTGTCATCTATATAAAAACCAACTAACCTCATTTCTACTTTTTAAAGTAAAAATACAAATACTTATTATTTTATAAATTTATAAATTGTAAATATTTAGTTTTTCATAATTTATGTATATTCATGGTATACAAATCATTTTGTATATATACGAAAATTGATGAAAAAAATATGATCGTATTTGATATGTTATAAAGTTAGTATGATTTGTATATATATATGGTAATAATATCATATCATGAAAAGTTGTAAATAAAAATTTGTACCTTAACCTAAATCATTTTATATATCCACGAAAAAAATAGCAAAAAAATTTATCATTTTTGTTGTTGTAAGAATAAATAATATTTCCTCTTTGATTAAAAAGTAAATAAAAATATGATATTTCACTATCATGTAGCATGAAGATCAACAGACAATGATAAAATATATTTAGTTTATGTTGTAATATAGTTTCATGGTTTTAAATTTATCAGATTTTGAAATGTTTACCATCCAATATGATTTTTCTAATAGATAAATTTTAATTTTAAGACATCTAAAAAAAATAATTATACACATTTTTTGATGATATGTTAAATTTAAAAATTTTATTTTGGGGTACTATACAATAAATATCAATATTTTAAGCTCATAATGAATAAGTTGTTGAACATATATTTGCACAAGTATTTACTAGGCCAATTGTGACAAAAAAAGTAGTAAAATAGTTAAACAACATATGATGAAAATAATAAATATTTAGATGAATTACATGAGTAGTAGATTAAATTGAAATAACTTTGAAGAACTATATGATTTTTTATGATCATCATTTTTATATCAAAAAATTACTAACACATGAAATTTATTCACTACATCACACGAATACCAAATAAGGTTGAAATATTATCAAGACATGATTATAAAGCTCAATAATATAACCATTTTATACTCATTATAAATAAATTATTGAACATAAATTTGCATAAAAAAAATTTTAGGCCAATAGTGACGACAACGTATGATGAAAGTAAAAAATATTTAAATTCGTAAATTATATGGGTAGTAGATTAAATTGAAAATACTTTGAAAAATTATATTATTTTTCATGAACAACATTTTTATATCAAAAAATTACTAACACTTCAAAGTTATTTGTCCATACATCTCACGGACACGGGTATACAAAATGAGATTGAAATATATGAGAACTTAATTTTTTTTTAAATTAAAATTTTCACATCAAACTCGAAATATTTAGATTTTATGGTAGTGAGTCACACAAATAATAAATCAGACTGAAATTCTCCAAAATAATTTATTATTTTTCGTATTAAACATTTTCATATTAAAATATATAAATAGTGAAATTTATATGTCCGTACATCGTACGAGACTTATACTAGTTTTTCTAAAAGTAGCATGTGGCTTTTAGGCGGGAACACTCTAACATTTCTACTTTTAGAAACATTCTTGTTTATATATATATATATATATATAAACTAGTATTTCTCTTGTGTGTTGCACGGATTTATTATTTATAAGTAGATCTTACTATTAAATCAAAAAATTATTTATTAAAATAAATTTATTTTATTTATATGATTTAAAATAATGATAAAATATTATTTAAAAATAAGAGCTTATTAGTTTACTATATATATAAAATGATATAATATAATTATTAAGTAGTACACAATATTTTTTTTTACATTTCTCATTCAAAATATGACAACGTACTTTTTAATATAATAATATTTTACAATCATACTTTCTCCAATTTTTATGTTTCTTAATTTTTTCATAAATTAAGGAACTTAAATATGCCCTTAGACAATATGAGTTTTTATTTCTCTCATTCTTAAGTTCAAAATTAAGAAATCATTTAATTTGCAACAAAATTTAACGTCCAGAATGATGTTTATTTTGAATCAGATATAATATAATGTATTACAAATTAAAATTTATTATTTGCATTTTAGTCATGTCCAAAATTAATTTTTATATAGAATACAATTATTATTAAAAAACATTTTATGATAGGATAAATTGAAAATTCATATTTTCATAAAATATATTAGATTTGCGCAGAACAATTCTATTTTTTTATTAAAACATTTTTTATTTAATATATGTAATCTATTAAGTATAACATTTTTTCCATTTGTATTTTGTAACTTTTTGCATATTAATGTAAAGTAAAACAAATAATTCAAAACATTTTGATGTATAACAGAAATATTCAAACTTATAAAATATAAATTTCATATTTTTTATTTTTATGTATGCAATATATCAAATTAAAGATCTTAAAAAGAGAATCAATTTCATAAATAATATTTTTAATATTATACATATATAGATATTTATACTCTACACATTTTTTTTCAAAACAATAATTCCATAAATATGTATATTTCAAAAATGAATACGTTTACTGGCCAACAAAAATTTTGACATCAAAACATCACATAATGACTTTACATTACATGATTAATGGTTATTTTAAATTCTTGATGATAACTTATTTTTATTTTCCATAAAATATTAGAAAAGAATACATTTGAATCTATTGTATAACCAAGACCTCCCCACCCTACCCTACCCCTGGCTGTAGGCGCACACACCTAACATAGACAAATATAAGACTTTTTAAAAAATTACTCCCTCCGTCCCGACTAATTTTGCATATCCTTCTCGGCACGTGGAATAAAAAATATTGTTTTTTTGTTTTTTGAGTTGAAAAGTCAACAAAATCATGTCAAAAGTAAGTGCGTTTTTTGTTTTTTGAGTTGAAAAGTCAACAAAATGTTGACAAAAGTAAAAATTACTTTCCTTTTCAGAGGTGTGCAAAATTAGCCGGGACGGAGGGAGTATTAGTTATAGATTTGTTCTTTTGATTGTAGCTTTATGTCTTTCAGATTGAAAGGGAAACAAAATGTTTGTTATGGAGTGAACTTAGGCCCATTTGAATTAAATTGGGTTTTAGGTGCATTTGCTATTTTGGTAAGCAAAGAAACCCTGGGTACAATAAAGCCCACAAATAGCAAACCCTCTCACAACCTACAGATCCATTCGTGCTCAAGTCTCATACCCACCATCGCAAATGGTGCCACCCCGCCCCCTTCAGCTACAGAAATATCAAAGGAAACATATTGTCTATATGGTTGATTGATTGTACAGCTTTTTTTTTTTTGTGGGAGTAAATAGAGTGTGTTGTCATGCATCCTGGACAATTTATACATAGAATAGATAATCTGGAGTCATTGAAATGATTATGAAGTTTGGAAAATATGAAATTTAATTTTTTTTCTTCAAGAAATGAAATGCCTTTTCTGTCAGTGTTTTGCATGTATGCAACATTATCTGAAAACACTACAAGAAAAATGAGTATTTAAGATAAGATTTTTGTGACAATAAGAGTAGTAGCGAAAAATCTTGTTATTGCAACAACAAATTGTCGCTAATGTATGTTGTTGCAAAAAAAACTATTTACGAGAAAACTTTTGCGATAATAATTTAGCGACAACTTTTGTCGTAAAATATATTTTCGACAATTATCAATATTTTTGCGACAAAAATTTATTGTCACAAATACTCATTTTCCTTGTAGTGAAAGATGATACACATCTGAAAAAAAAAAAATTTAATTACTATCTCTCATGATGGTGTTTAGGGAGAGACTTTATAAAGACTCATCGAATTTCACACTTTTTTTTTTTTTTTTTTGCAAAAATAGCAACCAAAACTGAAATTTGTTGACGTAAATACTCATTTTTCTTGTAGTGAAAGATGATACCCTTTTATAAAAAAATTATAAATAAATTTATTACTATCTCTCATGATGGTGTTTAGGGAGAGACTTTATAAAGACTCATAGAATTTCACACTGCTTTCTCTGCAAAAAGTAGCAACCAAACCTGAAAAGTGAGAAATTTAGTCATATAAATCATTTGCAAATACAAATATTGAATCCAAGAATGTCCAAAATTTTATTTCCAAAAATACCTTTATGATTTGGGTGGGAAAATGATAAATTTGTAAATTTTACCAAAAGTACTGTTTTTATATATAGATAAATAGATGAGTTCTAAAAAAAAAATCATTATAATGTTATACATTAAATGTTAAATTTAGAAAATAAAAATTTTCATTATATATTAAATTTTAATTAAAAACTGGTCAAACTAGCATAGTCATAAGTTAATACTTTTGTGTACATATGAAAACATACAAAAAGCATTAAAGGTTAGACATTATATAAAAATGTGTGGCCTAATAAACCTCAAGCTAGCATTATAAAATTAAATTGTTCTCCCACTCTCTAAATCTGGGATCCCATCTATTCCGCAATGACGCAATTGAGTGGTTTCCATATCTGTGGTTGGGGAATGATAATCGTTTTCTTCCATTATTCTATTAAATGCATGTGTTGCCCAACCTGAGGATTCACAACATAATTAATAGTCACAAAACCAACCAATTAAAAGCTTATAGCTAGCTAATATTTAGTGGGATCTTATCATATAAAAACAAAATGTCAATATATATTTATGTGAATAAATTATTTTTAACTTTGTATTCATGTATAATACATAGTCTTGTAATTGACATAAGCATAATAGGCCAACCAGATCAATAATTAACAGACTCGATCAAAGCCTAGAACCTAATAATGACATGATGAGAAGACAGAGTTGTAAATTATATATAAGAGAAAAGATGAATAATCACATATCTATGCAGTTAAAGGAGTTCATTTCAAACGTTAAAAACCACAATAAAAGAAAAGATAACCAGAAAATATTAACAACCACACCCAATTAACAAGAATGATTTCCTGAGAGAACACTAGATAGGATATTGTACTATAATCTCATATAATTTCATGGTGTTATGCTACATATGATGCATCTATATATATATATATATATGTATATATAGATGTGCGCCAACGATGAGTTTACACATCAAATCAATAATAGATTAATTCGCTCAGACAATACTTAAAGAGTATAAATTGTTCTCATTAATGAGAAGACCCTATTTATATTTATGTACATATACATACATATAATATTGAAATAATTTTTTCTTCATTTTAAAGGATGCCAGACAAGGTCAATGGGATTGAGTAAAGATTGGTCTCTCAAATGAGCAATCACCTTTAATGTCGAGTGACTTGCAAAGATGATATCTTATAGACATTAAATGTGAAGAAGTCGAGTTTGAATTTATACATGCTACTAAATTACTTGTGGCACCCAAAACATCAACGTCTCCAAATCCTACATGAAGACCTTTATTTTGGAAAACCAACATGTGCATAGTGGGACTACACCGTCACATATGGTAACTCCACTTTGATTCATATATATATATATATATATTTCATATTTAAATGCATGATCCACGTAATAATGAAATTTTAATTCCATTTTGGACCCGTCACTTTGGTTAGGATAATGGCCCAATGTGAGATTAATTTTTGTTTTGTTTTGGGCTGGAATTTCCTTCATGGCCCGAGGCCCATTGTGAAGCCCTCAAAAAGGTAGAAACCCTAGAAGAATTGGAGAAGCTGCCCACCACAAGCCTCATCTCTCTCTTCTCTCTTTCTCTCATGTCGGCGCCGCCACCGATCACCGGCCGCGGTGTGTGCGTGAGATGAGTGTTGTGTGGTGTTGGGTCTTGTGTGGGTTGATGGTGTGTTGGATGGGGTTGTGACGGGACAAGGGTGGTGAAGTGGAGCTCGTGTGTTGTGGGTGGGTTGCCGTGCATGTGTGTGTTGCTTGTGGCAAACTGGTAATTAGACCTTAAATCCCAAACTGGCCAATAATTGCACTTTGGACCCTCTATTTTCAAGATAATATATATAAGGACCCCAAATAAATGATAAAATGTTAAGTGAACCCCTAGAATTAGAACAAACTTATAAAAATTTATTACTTGAAAATGCATTGGACACCTAAAGTCAGTATTTAACTTATCAATTTAACCCATTTTATTTTCAAGATGATATCATGACCTAAAGGAATTAGTCATGGACATTATACCTTATACCTTGACCTCTCTCATAAGTTAATAAATGAACCGAGGACCTAAATATAAGTATTAACTTTTCAATTAAACCCCTCATAATGTTAGAAGTTATTTAATGACCTAAATGTGATTGAGCACAGAGTATATGGATTTTAGATCCATGCATTCATTGCACAGAAAACCTTCTCCTTTCATTAATGTATATAAAATTCCTAAATCTCATGATATAAGTTTAAATTCAATATATAATAAAAGGAATATGAAGCTTTCTAAGTACTCACCATTAATGTAATGCGGGAATGGGAAAAATTGGAGATAGCAAATTGATGAAACAACCGTTCCTACAATAAGTGATAACAAGGATTTATAAGTAGAGATAGGGTACAACTTTTAAATAATTAGAAAAATGCATTTTTTCCCCTGCAAATATAATTTTTTTTTTCTCATGCACTTAACCTTCTTATTGCTCCTTCGATTTTCTGGTTTTGACCTCCTAGAATTTTTCTTTGTTAAATAAAAGTGTAGGAGAACAAAAAAGTGCAATAAGCGAAAAATAGTAGTTTCAAACAAGATCAAATTTCTATTTTATATTGGCGTTTCATCTGATATTTCAAAATAATCACCACACGTCAAGCGTAAAAATGACATTTGAAACACGAAATTGAAATAGAGGATTCAGTTGAAAAAGAAAGAATTACCTAAGATAGATCCAGCAAAAACATCAGTCCAGTGATGCCAATAGTCGTCGACACGAGAAATAGCAACAAGCGCAGCACATAGATATGGTAACACTACTATGCATATTTTTGCTGCATGCCCTCTTTTGTCGAACACATTCATCTTCCCACATAAGTACCATGCTAGAAAACCCAACCCTGCAAACGACCCTACAATATTTCAAATATATACCTTATTAATTACTAAATTATACAGACATCTTTAAACTATACATATATGTATCTTACATGAAGAGTGGCCACTCGGAAAGCTTTTATATCCTTCTTTTACAAGTTTGGGATCTCCATTACACAACACATCCCCATCGTTGGGATCAAATACCTGCATGTATATGTATTAATTATTACTCCATAATACCAAATTTGTAATTCAATATTAAAATAAGTTGAAATATATATATACCGCTATCCCATTAGGGAAGCACCGGTAGAAGAAATTAGGGCGGGGTCGTCCAACTGCGTCTTTTATTGAATCGGTTATGACTGCTGTTACTAAAATTGAATATCCAAGGCCTATAAAAGCATCCGTAACGAGTTAAATAAAAAATTAAAATGTCAAATTAGTACAATTTTAGCTTAATCCAAAAACTCCAAAATGACACTTATTTTGAATTGGTGGTAGTACATTTATTTGAACAGATATATGAAGATATATATAGTAGGTGTAGATATATGAAGAAAAAAACTTACCAAGAACAGCATGGTGCAAATCATAAACATTCCTTTTGTTGAGGTAATATATGAGAAAAATGATGCAGGGCAAGACGACAGCATACATCTAATGCACAACTACAAGAGCATCAAAGATTTGAGGTTTAAAAAAGCTATAAACAAGGAAAGAAATAAGCGAATAAACACAGACCGGAACAGCCCACATAGGCACAGTGTCAGGTATCTTGAGAGGGTATTTGAGGTCCGTCATCAACTCAGAGCTGACGTAGCGATGAAAGGGTTCTATGAGGTTGAGAGAGCCATCGATCGCAGCAAGAAGAAGGAGTATTAGCCAATCATGCATGTGTATTCTTGCAAGCTTTGCTCCATGGGATTGCACTGTGTGCCTTACTATCATGTGGTTTTCTCGCATTCTTATCACTATCACTCACCTTCAATTCTCTACACATACACAACAACTAACTATATTTTATTGGAAAGAAGAGAAATTACTAGGTGTAAGTGATTAATTAATGATGTAATTAGCTAGTTAGTTTATAGATCAAAGGACAAGTATAAGAGTTAATATACTCCCATCTCTTTGATTAATGGGTATTAACTTATTGTTGAATTATAGGGATAAATCAAATGTAAGAAAACTGCCTTAATGATATGCACATCCCATATTTTCATCCAGTACTATATAGACAAACTAGATATACATAATACATATATCATATATATCCCTATATTACTATGATTAATTACTATCTAATCTGACGTTCACACATATCATCAAACCAACTTGAGTAAGCCATTGATTGGATGGATCCTATATACTAAACCAATATATACAATATTAATGTGGGTCAAAATACTTAAACTTTGAACTGATCATGTTAACAATCACTTCTTCCTATGGCTAATAATAGGAAATGTTCCAATCATTAAAATAACAAAGAACTATAGATATGCGTTTCATGGGTATTTACAACAAAATAAATCGCAATATTTTGTCTCTGTGCTCAATTATTTTTTAACAATATCCGTATTTATATTTCATGCATGAGTTTTGTTATATAAGTGTGTACATATCAATAGTACCTACAGAATTGACTGATTAACCTTGCTCTGGATCATATAGATTACCTCTTGGAGTAAAAATGGGTAATTTTGGCACAAGCTAGCTGCATAAATTTAGATCTGTTGTTTCTAAATATATATATTAATCTTCATATTCACCTATACTACTTTCAATAAACTGAAATTCTAGGAGATCGTTTTGGTCGTCACTGAGATTCAGACAATTTTAGTTCGTTACATAATATAGAAAACTAGTAAATTGCATTAAAAACGATTGATATTCTGATATAATATATGGGAGATAAAAAGAGAGAAAATTAATCATACATACCCTCGTTTCTGAAGAACAGAAGAGCAGATAAGGAAATCACCATGATGTTGTCATCCGAGGTTGTGCACTCCTAATTTATCACAGCTAGTATTATGTCTAAGAATTAAAAAATAATAATAATAAATAAACCAATGAATGCGGACAGTTATTTAATTTCCAATCTAGATCCGTAATTATATATTTAATTATATCATTTATTACACATGTTTATATAATTGAAACTAGTATAGGACCCGTGTAATACACGAGATTTAAAAAAATTTAATTAAATTTTGTGAAATTAAAAAACATTTACTATTTGTATAAGAAAAAAAATATAATTATTGTTTTGTGCAATACACATAATTTAATTTACTATTAAATTTAACACAATCTGATAAAGGAACATGAATTTTTTTTACTTATTATTTTGAAAAAAAATATATATATAATTCAACCATGGTTTTAGTTTGATTTTATAGTCAAAATTTAAAATGTTTAATTTTTTTTAATTAAATGATAAAAAAAATGAAAGTCAAAATTCCCTAAAAATTTCATAGTTTATTTAATAATATAAATTTGTAAAAACTATTACATTATAAAAACTATTACATTACATTCATTAATAAATTTCAAAGAATTGAAATTTTGAATAGTCCTTTTAATTTGGTCTACTTTTGTTTTATCATTTTCTTTATTTATATTTTTCTCTAAATTTTTTAAATATATAAAATGATTTCTATATTTGAAGTCAATCATGTGTTATTTTAACAATTTAAGATAAAAATTTTATATTCTTTAGTAATGTTTTATCAATATTAAATTTAATATAATTAATTACCTATATCAGTTAGCTTTAAAATTATATTTATGTGTTGTAGATTTTATTTGTAAAGAAAAGAAATTAATATGAAAAAAATGTAGGTGTGTCATGTGGTAAATCTCATTCTTATATAGGGCCCATGTATTACACGAGATTTAAAAAAAATTAATTTAATCAAATTAGAAAATTTTAAATATTATTTATATAGTAAAATTATATTTATGATTTGTGTAATAAATATTGCAACATTAAATATAACGTAATGTGATTATATAATTATCTAATTGTTAGGATATATGTTGCATTTGTAAAGGATCATAAATAATTTTTTTATTTATTATTGAAAATAATTTATATAGGTATGGTTGTTGTATCTTCAACACACTCATCATTATTTTTAATTTACTTTTTATTGTTTAAAATCTATAACAATTTCCAATTTTTCTTTTTAATTAAATAATAAAAAATTAAAAGTCAAAATTTCATAAATAAATTTTATAGTTTAAAATACTAATTCAAAAAAGGATTATTCAATTTCTCACAAATTAATAAGTTTAAATTAACAGTTTTAACAATCATTTTATATAATCTCATCTTCAATTTAGTGTTTTTGTTTTTTATTTATTTATACTTTTTCTTTAAAATTTTATATATTTAATAAATTTCAAATATGCAAATAATTCCTATATTTCAGCCTAGCATATGTTATTTAGATAAATTTGGTCAACATATCTAAATTATTTTGTAATTTTTGTTAACAACATAAAATTTGAAATCATTAATTAGCCATATTTAATGTCAAAATAACGTGAGCATGACAAGTGTCCTTAGTGGTCTTTCTTTTATATATATAAAGATATCATTCTTGAACAATACTCTGTGATTTCATGTTTTCTTAAGATTCTCCCTTAGATAATTCAGTGGAAAAAATTGGTTGAAGTAAAGAGTACATAACATGAATCTAATTATTTGTACTAATTGCCTCGTTAAAACCCTTTCACAACTAAAACCCTATTTGAAAAACAATTAGCTAAGGGAAAATGTACATAGCCATGATCTTATGGTTACAATTTTCAAGATCACTCCAATATATTCACTTATTCGGAGGACAACGGTCACCAAAACCTTCACTTTATTTAACATATTGCTCAAATACTGAAACAAAAAGAGATTGTTTTGAAATAACGTGTTAAATTGTCACTTATGCAAATGTTTATTGATAAGTTGTTGTTTTTAGAGCTCATGCAGATAAAAGAATTAGAGTGTTATCTACTTCATCATTGTTGGTGATATTCATATCTGATGAATCTCAATATCAAATGAGATATGTATCTGATATATTGTAAGAGGTTCGACATTCTTAGGAATCTTATTTGGTTGAATTATTGAAGAGTTATGCACTTATCTAGAAAACTCTAAATAAAGTAGGAGAAGCTAGGAGCATTCTAGAGAAATTGAGAATTAGAGATATTCTATGTAGAATCTAGATAACTCTAATTAAGAAATAATGTAGAGGATTCTAGATTCATGAGGATTTAGAGAGATCCTCCGACACCTATAAATAGAGCACTTACGAATCATTTGTAATCAAGTCAAAAGCCAAAAAGCCAAACACTTGAGCTCATATAATCTAAGATTTTTGGAGAGAAACACCCTACTCTAAAATTGCTCCCCATATTCTACCCACACCAAACACACTAAAACACTAAGTCGTCTTCTATATCACTTTTACCAAAACTATTCACTACATTCTAAAACATCTAAAATCACTTATACTTTCTAACAAGGTGTATTAGAGCCAAGTTCGATCATAAGCGAACATTATAGCATCGTCAAGTCTCTCAATGTCAACTCCAATATTCAATGGAGAAAACTCACTACAAAAATCGCGCGGATTACCGACATAATATTCCGTTAGTGAACAATTGAATTTCATCGGTAAACAATTTACCGACAGATATTCCGTCGGTAAAAATTGTCGTTAAAATCCTTTGACAAGTAAAACCCTATTTGAAAAACAATTAGCTAAGTGAAAATATACATAGCCATGATCTTATGGTTATAATTTTCAAGATCACTCCAATATATTCACTTATTCGGAGAACAACAGTCTCCCAAGCCTTCACTTTATTTAACATATGAGTCAGTCTCCTGTGCAACTTTAGATCCATGCACTCGGGTTGGGTTGGGTCGGGCCGAATCCGATCCGGATATGTGTAATTTTTTTCCCTGACCTTTATGTTATGTTAGTCATATATACCTTTATATTATATTAGTCATACATATATGTTATATTAGTGATACCCTTATGTCCATATTTCATACCCTTAGTCCAATACTTTAACTTAAAAATAAAATAAAATTCACAGGTCTTCATACTATGTTAGTCATATCTTTATGTTATATTAGTCATACCTTTATATACAAATATCATACCTTTATGTAATACTTTAACCCTAAATCCTAAACCTTAATTTTGGAACAATAAACCCTAATTTCCGCAGAAGTTGTAGATATTTACATTTATGTGATATTACTCATACATTTATGTGATATTATTTAAACATTTATATCAACATAAACATACATTTATGTAATATATATAAAGGTACAACTAACATAACTAAAAAGTATGACTAACATAACTAAATGTATGACTAATATAAATAAAAGGTATGAAAGGTATTAATAGTTGTTTAAAAATATGTTAAGGTACATGTAAAAATCTAAAAGTTATGACTAACTGTTGGTCCCAAGTGGTCAGAGGTTTAGGTGGAGGGTGAATGAACCTCCATCGATTTTGAACTTTTTAAAACTTTGGTGAACAGGTTCCTGATTCAAGGATGAATGCAGTAACCTGACTCGATTCAAAAACCTGGCAGTGGAAAATACTTAAGGCTTATAGTGATTCGAAGGATGTCCTTCTACGTCCACTCTACTCCTTCTCATAGGAGAAACTTTGTTAAATCAGTTCAATTTACAAGCCTCAGTTTTATAAACCTCTTCCTAACAAGTTATACCTACAGAATCCCAGATTCTTAGGCCACAACCCACACAGGGTACACAATCCCACATAGGACAAATAGTTTATACAAGACTATAAACTTAGCAAGGATATAATCCTATCAAGTACACCGATTAAAACAACCTAGCGCACACATCACAAATGGTTAAAAGATACAAGGTTTCTTCAACTGTTGTGGTAAAGTTAGTCTTGAACTTGAAAGCTCGAACACTTGAATGGTAGACTGCTTCGAAGGTTGAGTGGCTTGAACAAAGGAAAGCTTGGAATGAGTTTTGGAGTATTTCTGATTTTCCACTTGGCTATGTTCAACAAGTTTCTCAGTCACTCCCACCTTCTATATATAGAGGTAGTAAAAGTATCTGTTGAAGAGAGATACTTATCCATTTTGAATTTGAGCTCTGATCTCCAAAGATCTTCTCTGTGTTCGCATTAAATGTATCTGAGCTGCTCCTAACATGAGCATTTAATGCATCTGACATCTTTGACCTTCATGCAACAAGTATCTACTCTAGTTGTCATATAGCTTTGCTCGTCTTTGAGTTGCATGGTCTTCCTCGTGTTGCATGGATGAGAGTGGCAGTTATCTTCCTGCAAAAGATCTGTTGGCTACTTCTTACTATCTCCGTAAACTGTTGTAGCTATTCATTACTTGCTGCTCAAGATGTTGTTCCATAGTTCCATATTGCTTCCTGTTTCCAGCATCCTGCTTGCTGCTTCCTTCAGTTTTCTGCTACAGCAGCTTGCTGCTTCTTCCATGCTGCTTCCAACAACATTCAGCTTGTTGCTCTTAGAAGATATCTTCCTATTTCTTCTAAGGTTGGTTTTCCTTATTGCTTGAGAAACCATTACATGATCTCTTATAGATTCATGTATAACATATGAAAACTAGGTATTGATAACCTAAGCAAACTGTTCTTTTCTTATTACGCACACTGTTTTGTCTTATCAAGATAACTACTGAAATATCCCAACAATTTCCCCCTTTATCTTGATGATGACAAAACATAATAAGAACAAGAGTCATTTAATAAGGAGTGCTCTTTATTGAAACTGAATGATTGTACGAGTACAAATACATTTTAGATCAAATGTGAAGCTAAGTAAGCTGCTACATCTTCAACAAGTTTTACTTCCTTCTTCAGTTTCAGACAGTTTGCTGTTTCCATCTTTTCCACCAGAGAGTTCTTCTCTCTCTCTACCATATCTGATCTGCGTGCTGCATCAACTTGCTGCATCATTCAATCAAATCTTCTTGAATGATCAGCTTGGTGTACCAGCTTGTTGTTGCAGATGGTAGGTGTTTCCTGACCGTCATAGCTTCTTCCTTTGCTTCCCCCTCACTATAGGGCTTCAGCAGTGACTCTTGACTTGAAACTCTTCCCTCTTTTTATCATCATCCTCAAGCTTGCTGCTCAGGGGTGGAGTTACAACGCCAAGGTGGGTAGTGTAGGTTTCTCTTGTCTGATAGTTGCTGCTCCGAAAAGTGCAGCAATCTATTCGTATTTCACCCTGAGCATCCTCCTTCTTATTCCTACCCAAGGGAATAAGCAGCTCAGCCTCAGTGAGTATGTGACAAGAGATCAGGGACCTGATCAGTGGAAAGATCAGGTACCTTTTCAGCTTCCTTCAAATCCCAAGACACGTTTACCTTGGTTCTTTGACTGCTGGTCTGGTGTCCCCTTCACCGCATCCTTTGTGTATTGCTAGTGAGGATTCGTTTCTGTGCCCTTAGACCAAGTGGAAGTTGCTGACACAGTATCTTCGGATAGGTAGACAACACCACTGTTTTTAGGTTTTGGCTCCATTAATTGCAACAGATGTTGTCATTGTCCAAAGAGGGGCCTCATGAAATAATAACTTCCATCTCGTTTTGTGAGTTTGGAGCTTTCTCATGAAACTTAGTCCCCTATCTCTCCTATTGAGATGAAGTCGGCCCTGTGTCTAGTGAATGGAGGAGGATGGATGCATGCATCTTTCTGATGACATCCATTTCGTAGAGGCCCATCTTTTCTTCTGAAGACCTTTTCTGTTTCTTGGTAAGCAGAGCCTCTATTCCCCCATTCTTCTGAAAACCTTTTCTGCTTTTTGGTCAACATATTTTCATCTTTATCTTCTCCATCCTCATCTTCGTCTCTACCTTATTTGTCTCCTCCTTGGGTCTCCATCTCTTCCTTTATGACGGTAATTGTAACTCACATGGGAAGTCTTTGTTTGTCAAACATTTAGTGAGTAGTGAATGTGGGGAAGGATGATAAAGGATCGGTTATATATATAGATGGATGTGAGCGGTTTCTTTGGATCAACGGTTGGGAGATGAAACACACGATCTGATGGTTGGTTTTAAAAAGATGGAGGACCTTTTTTGTAAAATGCTGATCTTCTTGGGTCAGTTTTGAAATTGCCATCGGTTATCCTTCTGAAAAGGTGGATATGTCTTCATATTGATTTGATGGTCCGCCGTCTATGAAGATCTTCTGTACATGGCTACTTCTCTTGGATGGAGGTCATAGAAACTTGATGCTTGTTGTATGCTACTTCTGATACTACTTGCTGTGAATGCTGAATGTTCTTTATTGATCTTGTTGATTCCATCCTTGTAGTATCCTTCTTGATCTTGGTATAGTAACCTGTATATTCTCATCCTAGCCTGAAACTGAATACTGATTAGAGACACCTTATTCATATATATATATATATATAGATGCAGTATCCTGTTTCAGTATGCTGTATAAAGGAAGAATAGTAGATTGATAGATATAACATGGTTGAAATAAGTTCCCCCTTACTTAAAGAACTTTTAAATCCTCGTACTCATAGGTCCAGGTTCCTGGACTGTTTGAATCCTGAGTGTGTATCCTGTTGGAATCAGTCAGTATGTACTTTTCTAGATTGTTCTTAAAAGAAAGAATTGTAAATTAAACTTGCATTAGAATCGAAATAAGGGTTCATAATTCCACACATAAGGTTCGAATAAAACCCTAGAAAGGAAAGATTCTAGCTACTCATTATCATATAAACAAAGAAGTTCATAAAGGAAAACGAAGGAAAATAAACTCTTTGAATTGGTGCCAATCTTCGCTTCTTCACTCGATCGTCTTGTTTTTCTCGTGGGGTAAAATGTATGTTTCTTTAGGTCTTGACATGGTCTATATAGACACCAAGAGGAAAAGGAGTCCTAAATTCGTTGAAAGCCCAAAAATCACACCTTTTTAACAAATTGCGAGGCGAGTACCGTGGTACTGAGATGTGGGTACCGCGGTACTGAGACAACGTGTTGAATCCTCTAGAAGTCAATACTGTGGTACTGAGATATGGGTACCACGATACTAAGAGGCAGAACCTAGCATTTTGGTTCTCCACTTCGGATAGCGCTGTACTGGATATGGATACTGCGGTATTAACCCTTTCTCATTCATTTTCTTTCTTTTTTCACACGCTTTATCTCTGTCACGCCGTTTTCTCCTCTTGTACCTATATCAACCAATATTTTGTGGTTATGATTCATTTTTGACCAAGATAACACAATAAACATGCTTACGACCATGTATATTGAGTGTATTTTACACACTCAACAATAGGGAATCAAAATAAGAGAGATCATCGTCTGCTCAGATTCTCACCAACACTCATTGGAACTCAAATCCATATCGAGAACAAGACACAAAAACATGTTGGACTCAATGCACAATCTCAAGAAATCACAAAGGTTGGAAGGGTATTAGAAATCAAACTTCTCATAGACAATTCATTAATTCACTGTACCACCTACATCAATCAACATACTTCAACTCCTTTTACGATATCCTTCATTTAAATTAGAACTCATTAAGATTTCACACACAATGAATCGCCCCCATTTTTCTCCATTTTCTTTTTTCCTCTTTTTCTGTTTTTTTTCTTTTATTCTTCTCTTTTTTTCACATAAACGATGATTCTTCATCTTTTAATTTTTTTAGATGGGGTTGGCAGCTCCACACCATTCTTAGGTTAGTCCATGAACTACTTCGAAATTTTTTTCACATTTTTTTCTTTCAAGTCTTTGGACCCCTAAGAACAAGCAGCTGATTCCACACCCTATCATCTTTTCACTTCTCAATTGTTTTCAACTCAACACCTTTATCTCCAACCACATCAAATTTTTTTTCAACCAAGGGGGTTCATCAAAAGTGATCCGTCACTACAAGAATTTTGGCTTTTAACAACCCCTCTTTAACAACCCTTTTACTGAATTTGTGTTGTCTTTTGGGTTTTTACAACCCTTTTTCCGAAAAACGTTGTCTTGTTTGCAAAAAATCGCTATACGACAACGGTCAAAAATGAAACGACAACGCTTTTTAAGTAGGGTTGTTAAATGGCATTTTTTTCGCTCTACGACAACCCTTTTTCGCAACGCTTTTGAGCGTTGTCTTTTCTCTAGAATTTTTTTTTTATTTTACAACTCATTTTGCAACCCTTTTGTTTTGTGTGTTGCATGTTTAAAATAAAAAACAATTATAAAATAATTATTTTTTAATATAATTGTTTTTTAATTAACTTAAATTTAATATATTTAATTAATTTATAATGTTATCTTATATTACATTATTTGCATTATATCTTAGGTGAACAAATTAAATATTTTAGAAAATAGTATTTTTATAAAATATTATTTTGAATTAATTAACAAATTAACTACACCTAATTAAGTATTACTCTCACATGCTTTTTATATAATAATACAAAATTTGAATATTATTTTAAAACATGATTCAAACATTGTATTTTATGAATTATGAATGTTTTTCAAAAAAAAAAAAATTATTGTGTTTTAAGATTAATACAATTAGAAATCAAAAAAAAATTATATCAATTACTTAATTAATTAATATCAATTAACTAATTAAGAATAAAAAAAATTATCAGAAGTGCAACCACTAAGCAGAGTCGAACCTGTGACCTAATTAATTAATGAAGACGGTATCACCAATTTCACCAAACATATCTATGTTCATTGTTTACCAACAAATAATATTAATACTTGCTAATTTGGAGTTAGGTATTTTCAAATAAACCCAAAATTCGTAAGGGGCTTTCCATTCCCACCCAATTTTCTCTCCATTGCCGCCATCCTCGTCTACGCATTTCCATCCCCACCCAAATTAGGAACTATTGCCCAAATCTCTTTCCACCACCACTGCAGTTCGTGGATTTGGTTTCGTGGTCTCGTGAAGTCCGCAGCCAAGACTGAAACGGCCTGAACTTGTTCTGTGTAAGTCTTTCAAAGGCCTACATTGGGTGACATTTACTTTATGGTGGGGAAAAGTTTGGAAGTTTATTTGGCTTTGAGTCTTAGAATAAGATTTGATATAGCATATCTGTTTTGGAAATTGATGAAGAAACTGAACACTAATGCAACCAACTTTAGCATTCGTATTTGTTGAATTGATTTTGTATGAACCTCGCTCTGTTGTTATGTTGCTTCGCGTAGTGCATTTCCAGAATCTTTGATATTTGGTCCTTTGATAGTGATTTCTTATTTGATGATTTTGTTGTGTGAATTAGCCGAATTTATATTGTTGTTCTTTAATCATTTCTACTTACTTCTGGATGCTTTGCTTCAATGAAGACTTATTTTTATGCTCTTGTATGATTTGCTTTGCAGCTTTGGTGCATGTCAGATTAGAGATGCATGTTCTAGGTTAAGACATGCTATCGACAACAATTCTGTAGATGGGTAATAGGATTTAAAGGATCAATGGACACATATTGCATAGAAAAAAGAAATAATGGTCTCTGAATGACGACTTATAAGAGGCCTGTCTGTTTAAGGATTTAGAATCTCGTGGTAAAAATTTATTAGTAAGAAATGACATCACATGTGTTATGTTTGTTAGAGAAAATCTTTCAACTCTGGAGATAAATCAGTTACTGCCCTGGCGCTGAGGATGGAGTTTCATCAGGCAGTGTGCAGGGATATATACCATATGTGTTATATCTAAAATATATTGAATGAGCTGAGACCCTATATTGAATATACAACAAGTATCTCAAGAAATTTGATATCCTTTCTACATTAGGGAATGCCAAATACTCCTACAGGCTGTTTACTCATTTGTATATATAAGCAACTGATGTGATTCGCAAATGCCTGCAAACATGTCTTAACATTACATGAAAGATTTCAGATTGAAAGTCTTATTTACTTGACCATTATTTTGTAGGATGGGATCAAGGACTACTGGGCATGTGCTTGGGAGAGAAACGAAAGTTGAAAATTCCTTCTAAACTTGGTTATGGTGAACAAGGATCCCCACCTACCATCCCAGGTAATAAGCTAGATCTGCTATATGTTTGAACAAGTTAACTATCTCCTCAAGCATATATTTGAAGTCATTTTCTAAATCAGATCATACTAATCCTCAGATCTATATCGGCCTATAGTGTGATTGACTTTTAAGCTGTTAATTTCTGCCTCCTGATTGATCATTTCTATTTCTCATAAATCTGACCCTGAGTGATCAACACCTGACATTTTATTGCTGGTTCAACCATTAATGCTTGCAGGTGGTGCAACACTCGTTTTTGACACCGAACTGGTAGAAGTGAATGGGAAAACATTGAGCAATGAAAAACCAGATGATAGTGAACTGTAAACCCATTGAAGCCATCGCTTTGTTTTCTCCTACAAACATAGGGTTCAGATTTCTCAAGAACACTAGGAACATCGCTGCATGTATAAATCTTACAACATTGGAGTTATAATACTGCATATTGATTCTTAACCTTCATCAACTAATCAGGGTTGTTTTGTGAGTTATCTATTCAACTTTGTAGGTGTTTCCATGCATTAAGCTGTATAAAATAAGCATATAATAGTCTGCATGAGCAGTTGGATCCCATTATAAAGGTGAACAATAACGCTGGTTCTGTCTTGTTCTTGTAGCATTCGTGTTTTCCAAATTTTCATATATTTATTGTTCATAAATTTATCCTCGTGCTTAAGTTTATGCAGAGCTAGTGTAGTTGATTCAATAAGCCTCTAAACATCAATATATTTCCAATTCATTGGCATTGTGAATTTGTTGCTAAGCTAATTTAATGAGCAACTTTTAAGATTTGAAAGAGCCCTAATTACAGTTATCACTAATTCCCATAAATAGACTCCTATCATAGATAACTTCGTGCAGATAATAACGTGCATACCAAAAGCAGATCTCTACTTTTCTAGTATGTCATATCTCCTGATATTATACATGGATATTGTATGTAAACATTGAGGAAATTTGCTGATTTCCTAACAGTAACAGTCCTCGGTCTCAATTTTCACATTGTTCTGAAATCCTTCCCATCCATCAACTAAATATCTGTGTTCAATCAATTCTGGTTGCTGTTTTGATGACATCTTTTTGGACCATGTAATGAAATGACAGATTATATATACTCCAAAATAAATATGCTTCCTATTATTACAAGATAAATATTTATTGATTCTGCATTGGAGTTACAAGATAAACATTGGAGTTATAATACTGCATATTGATTCTTAACCTTCATCAACTAATCAGGGTTGTTTTGTGAGGCGGTAGGTTCCCATGTTGCTTGGCCTTCGCATTTGATAAAACGAAAAGTGAAGGTAATTCTGTTTTTATGCTGCAATATTACATTAAATTGCTCATAGCTCCGTAAATATAGCATGCCTACTTACATATAATGCTGATACAATTGTTAGAAACTTGGGAAGAAGAAAATTGTGCACAAAGACTTGCCTTCTGTTGAGCTATCAAGTGTGCCAAAGCCATTACATATGTTGTATTGCTATACTAAGCTTGTTATTCAGAATGGAGGCAATGTGCATATAGTGTTTGATGATGAAGTATTTGGTCGTGAGTTCAACATTTTTGTTAACATTGAAGATATGGTTCCATTCTGTAAGTTGGAGCCAATCTCATACGTATGTGTTGTTTATATATGGTAAGTATTCTGGGATGTTATTATTGTTTCTATTATCATACATTATTATAAGGCTATTACACCTAATTGTTATTATATTTCACATTGTAATATTTTCTATTTCAAACACATTCATGGGTAGGCATCTCTACAAGAGGTTGAAGCACGAAAAAAAGGCACAAAATTTCAGATTTGTGGATCCATATGAAATAGGACATTTGCCATCCACAAAAAGTGATCCAGATTTTCGTGAAAATGAGATGGAACGAAGGGCATGTGCTCTAGCAAAAAGGTTGAGTGGTACCACATCTAGCCAATTAGTTTTGGCACCTTGCAATGTAGGGTAAGTTTTCATTACAAATTTGGCACATTATATTGTGATAACTTGACGTAGCTGAAGTCTGAATTTGGCATTCAAATTATGAATTATTTGAAGTTGTGGCTGATTTGGGTTAATTTTTAATTCCATAGATTCCACTGGATTCTAACTGTCATCAACCCCCACAAGCAAACTTGTCATTTGTTGGATCCTCTTTATCATCGCTTGCATGATCAGACTTGGAAAAAAATTGTTGAGTTGTAAGTTTCAATTTAAATAAGTTTAGTACATTTCTTATCCCTTATTTTATGTTGCATATAGATTATTACTACATTCTTCTGTTGTCATGAAGGGCCTTGAGAATGTTCAATACAGAGATTGGAAAGAATGGGAAAAAACAACCGACATGGGAAGTAGTCAAGGTTGTATTTTGTATATGTGAATAAAACTCAAAAATTGTGTATGTAATTATTTTATCATTACCAATCATATATGTCAGTTGATACACTTACATTGTAATGTAGGCTCATTTGCAACCTGATACCAATCAATGTGGTTTTTTTGTGATCTGGTACATGAGACAACTTGTTCAAAAGGATGCAACATCGGATTGTGTTTCATTGCGTTCAATTGTGAGTAATTCTTTGATATTTAGTTTGCATATTAAGTTGATTATTGATTAAACACGAAGTTGATTATTCTATATATTCATTTTCCAAAGTTCACGGATGTTAAGTGCACTAGAGCTGATATTGATGAAGTCCATGTTGAATGGGCTGATTGCGTTCAAGAACATATAAATGGGTAGAAGAAGGTGACTACTATACTTTAACTTGAAATGCATTCTTTTCACAACTTTAATATGAGAACGTTATCATCTTTAGAGTTCATATTAACTTTGTTCTTACATTTGACAGATTGTGGGGACGTAGGGAGTACGTAAAGGTCGTGATGCCGTGATTTCCAAGGTTGTGATGTTATTCAAACAAAAGCTACATTTTGTTATTACTTGTTGGAGTATTTTAAATTTATGAACTTAAGGTTGTGTGCACACAAGTGTTGGGATGAGACATACATTTAGGTTGGGATGCTTTATGAATTTACGCATATGATATTGATGGTGTTTACTTGTTCGGCAAATGCACTTGTTAGTTTATATAACAGATATATATTATTATATATATCAGTAAATAATGAAATTATTGTAAAAAATGTGAATGAACGAAAAAGGCAACACAAAAAGGGTTGTCTTTAGCGTTGTTATTTTATGAAACGACAACCAAAAAAACAAAAGAAAAGACAACGGTTATAAGCGTTGCATAAATTTTTTTGGTTTGAACAAGATACGACAACCCTTTTCGAGCGTTGTTAAAAGCGTTGCACAAATTTTTTTGGTTTGAACAAGATACGACAACCCTTTTTCAGCGTTGTTAAAAGCGTTGCACAAATTTTTTTGAAGCACATACGACAACGCTTTGAAAGCATTGTCAAAAGCGTTGCACAATTTTTTTAAATACATACGACAACGCTTTTTAAGCGTTGCACACACTGTTGTTAAAAAAATTCAAAAATGGCCGAAAAGACAACCCTTTTTTGCAACGCACCAAAAAGCGTTGTCGTATCTAGATACGACAACGCTTTTTGGTGCGTTGTCGTTGTGCGAAATTTTTTTTGCAACCCTGGATACAACAACGGTAAAAATTTGTCTTTAACAACGGTTTTTAACCGTTGTAAAAACCCGAAATTCTTGTAGTGCGTCTTCACAAATTTCAATCTAAACTACTTCCATTAAGGAATTAAAAAGTACATCTCAAGACACAAGTTGACAAAGCAAATCAACTCAAAGTCATAGATTAATTCTCAAACCAACACTATCCTTCCTAACAGCAATTTCCCAAGACGACATTCAGCAATTTCAACCAACATAAATCAAAGCTCAACAACACATTTTCCAACACATCATCGAATTCCCAAATAACGAAAATAAACAACACTCGAATCATCATTGCAAGCTCTCTTACTCAACAATTTTTTTTATATATGCAAATGCAAACATAATTGAACATGCTAAAATAAGTAAACATTCATCCTAATGCAAAAAGAAATAAAAACAAGCTACATGTAACTATATGACCCTAAATGCAAACTATATGCAAGATATGTGACATATTCCACACTTTATCAATTATTCAACATCTCCATCCCCCCACACTTAAAATATTGCTTGTTCTCAAGCAACTCATCATCAAAACACAACAAAAGATATAGACAAGACAAAGACTTATATATGCAAGGAATTTGGAGCAATAATAAAAAGCATGGAATAGAAATCACCAGATCACCAAGGAGGTTTTGGAATTGGTTTCAAATAAGACGCATCACAAACTACCATGTCCAACCCTCCATTGAGCTTTATCCAATTTATCCCTTTGAGCTTTGAAACTTTGGTGAGAAGTGTTTTATCTCTCAAGTTTTTTGTTAACACCATTTCCAAATTATCCTTGCAATTCATCTCAAAAACTTCCTCGACAAGAGGGTCAATCGCACTTAAAGAAAAAACAGAGTTATCATCATCAGGATATTTCATGGCGTCAATAATATTGAATTTACTAACTTGCCCATCGAATTCCATAGTGAGGGTTCCCTCACTATATTTTTGTTTGAGAGGTGTTCAAGAACGGCTTCCATAACAAAATAGGTGGTCAAATTGATGGGTCGTCATTCATATCCAAAACATAAAAGTCCGTAGGAAAAATGAGTCCATTAACCACAACAAAAATGTCCTCAATCACCCCATCAGGATATGCAGTGCTATGATCGGCCAATTGAATGATAACTCGTGTATCTTTTAATGGCCCTAGATCAAGGATGCATAGAGAGAACGTGGCATAACATTAATCGAAGCTCCTAGATCCAGCATAGCACACTCAATTCTACCATCTCCAATGCAACATGGGATAACAAACATACCTGGATCCTTTCGCTTTTGAGGAAGCTTCTTTTGAAAACTTACAGACACGTTTTCTCCCATCAAAATTCTCTCATCACCCTTAAGTTTTCTCTTGTTTGTGCACAGGTCTTTGAGGAATTTCGCATATCTTGGAACTTGTCTGATCGCATCAATCAAAGGGATGTTGATCTCGACCTTGTGAAAAACATCAAGTAGTTGTTTCTTTTTATCTTCTTTCGTTGCCATCGCCAACCTGGAAGGAAAAAAAACCATATTAGCTTGGATTTTAGGGGAAAAATTGGGTTTTACCTATGTAAATTTCGAAGTTTTCACACTGGATAATGGTTCGACACTAGGCAATCCAGTGTCGACCTATTCAGTAGATTTTTCTTCCTCATCGTTTTTCTAATTTTTCTCAGGCCTTTTAGGTTCTTCCAACTACTTCTCTTTCCTCAAGGTTACTGCACTAACATTCCTTGATTTATCTCTAGTTGAGATGGCAATTTTCATCCATTCTGGGCTTCCAATCGACCCACGGCTGTCCCTAATTGACTCATTTGAGTCTCAAGATTTCTGATACTCTATTGGGTATCTTTTTTGAATTGCATTGTATTGGAAGTCAATATCTTCAACATATCTTCCAATGATAGATTGGAATTTTGCCCAGATGATTGCCCTTGGTAATTAGAATTTCCTCCTTGGTAGTTTGAATTTCTCAAAAGTTGTGGAGGCTTGTTATTCTCTCCACTGTAATTACCTTGTTGATTTCCCCACCTTAAATTTGGATGATCCCTCCAATCCGGATTGTACGTGTTGGAGAAAGGGTCATACTTCCTTCATTGGTAGTTTCCACTTCCTACAACATTAGCGTAAGCCTCGATTTCGTCAAGTAAAATTCGGCACGATTCTGTGGTGTGGTCAGTGGTATTACAAAGATGACATGGATTCACCTGTGGAATACCTGCAGCAACTTGACGAACAAAAGAAGTTAATTCAGTTAGTCTATCCTTAATAGTAGACTCACTTACCTCTTTCACGGTTGTATTAAAGAATCCCGAGTACCAAATTGTTGTGAATTAGCAGCCATACCCGAGATGAGAGCCCTTGCTGCTAAAGGCATCTTATTCATTAAAGCCCCTCCACTTGCTGAATCAATTATGTTTCGATCCATAGTGGATAGCCCTTCATAGAAATATTGAATCAAAATTGCATGAGGGCAGCTTCCTTCCAATTTTTTAAAACGCTCACAATATTCATGATGTCATGCCCCGTTTTCTTTTCATAAAATATCAGAGTTTTCTTTGCGGGCGTGAAGAAAGAAGGAGAAAAAGACGTGCATGAAATAAAACAGAAATCCTTTGGAAGAGATAAAAGATGATTTTACAAATACAAATCATCAGCGTCTAGCCGAATAAAACATTTTACAATATAACAGCGGAACATCATCAGGATCCATAAAGAGAAAGAGAAGAATTTATCTTTTACAAATGTGAATTATTAAAATAACGTTTCAACAAGCTTCGGAAAAAAAAACCAAAGGACAAGACTTGATACGGCACCATCCTCTCTATGCATCTTGACTTTCTTCATCTCCTGTAGTGTGAGTACAGGTGAGGGGTGAGTGCGTTGAATACACTCATGGTGAATACTTTCTTAGTTTAAGCAGTCACACAAATCAAACATATATAAGACATAGCACATAATTCGGTTCTTTAATGCCACCCAATTCATGACTCACCAATGGACACACCACATAGCCTAATGAGCACATAGCCCATGACTCGCTAATGGACACACCACACAGCCTAATGAGCACATAGCCCATGACTCGCTAATGGACACACCACACAGTCTAATGAGTACACAGCCCATGGCTCGCTAATGGACACACCACACAGCTTAATGAGCACATAGCCCATGACTCACAAAATGACTCGCAGCCCAATGGACACTAAGCCCAAAGGACACTACGTCGACTCAATACTGGATACGCAGCCTAATGGACACTAAGCCCAAAGGACACTCCGACGACTCACTAATGGACATGCAGCCCAATGGACACTAAGCCTACTGGACACTCAGCCCAAACCTACCACACCATCGTAAAATAAACACAGTATATAAACATAGCACGTAGATTTCAACAATTCATATATCACATAGGGAAAACGGTAAACACACAGAGGTTTAGAAGTTACCCCCACTTATATCATATAATCACAAAATTTAGTTATGGAAACATAAGGGTTTTGAGTTTAGAAGTTACCCTCACAGATCAACATATAATCACAACATTTATCTCAAGCACATAAGTTCACAATTCATAGCATTTGTTAATGGAAATATAAAGATTAGGGTTTAGAAGTTACCCCTACACACGGCATATCATCACAATATTTATCTCAACACATAAGTTCATCATTCATATAACAAACACACAAGCATTTATTAATGGAAACATAAAGGTTAGAGTTTACCCCTACCTTGTTCGGTGGTTACCACGTGAGTAGCGAGTACCAAAGGTCAAGTTTCACCATGCTCAATCCAACTGATAGCCTACACAGGTTATGATGTTTCTTAGATCCTTAATAATGTATAATTAAAGCTGTAAAGAATCTGGAGAAAGAACGATCGTTTGAGACGAGACGGATCGAGAGATCTAAAGATCGAAGTTGAAGAAATGAGAAAGGATGATCAGTTTCAAGGCTGATATGATAGAGGATTGAATTTGGGTCACGATGGAAAAAGAATGAGCACGAACGGAGCATTTCAAGTTTGAGGGGTATTTTGGTAATTTTGGTCAAAAGGTTGACTTTGACTGGGCCCACGACCCTCGGTCAATGACATCTCGTCGGCGACAACTTGATGTTGATGTATGGTGGAAAAAATGAGGTTCGGATCGAAAACACGGCGTTGCGCGCAATGAGGCACGTGCGTACCCGGCGCCGGGTGAAAAACCCAGCGGCTTGGCCTCGTTTCTTGGCAGCTGCCGAGTTTTGTCGGCAGCCTCGGGTGCGGGCTCGACGAGTGGTCGAGATTTCCTGACAGCGGGGGCGTGGCTCGACGCGTGGTCGAGTTTTCTCGACGAGTCGTCACCCGGCGCTCCCGGCACCGGGTTGCTCAACAGCCCCGCTTCCTGGCGCCACCAGCCGCGGTGGCGCGCCGGAGGCAGAAAACTGGAAAGAGAGAGAGAGGAGGGTCGAGAGAGATCTTACGTGTTTTCGTCGTGTTCGGCTCGTTTGGCTCGCTCGGGAAAACGATGAAAAATGAACTGAATGAGCCCTCTATTTATAGACATGGAAAAATGTTGTTCATCTAGGGTAGGGTTACTGTTCATGATAAGAGCTTGGTTACTGTTCACGAAAATATCTACCCCTCATTTTTTCGAAACTTCGTATTTTGCCCTTCTCGTCATAACTTGAGCTATAGATCTCCGATTGACCTCTAATTAGTGTCTATCTTCTCGTTTTTCCGTTATGCATCTAATGGTGTAAAATTCTTTTAGGTTCCATGTCTAGAAAAATTATCCATCTAAGTCGTGCATTAAACACGTATCTGAAACACACGTAATTAATTAATCAGTCAAAACATACGCACATAATTATTAAATTGTAGGTTTAAATATTTAATTAATCAATTATGCTCGTTTTGATCCGGGGCACTACACATGCAATGTCTCCCCATGCATTTGTCGAGCTCCACATATATCTCTCCGAATGCTTGCCACTCTAGATGTAGGGAAATACTTCTCCAAGAAAAGTTGTTCCATTTCATTCCATGTTTTAATGGAACCTAAAGGAAGGTAATACAACTAATCTTTTGCCGAATCCTTCAAAGAGAATGGAAATGCCCGAAGTCTAATTTGTTCCTCCGTCACAGTCTTTAGCTTCATACTCGAACATACACTATGGAACTCCTTCAGATGCTTGTGAGTATCCTCACTTGCATGTCCATAAAAAGAGGGAAGTAAGTGAATTAATCCAGACTTTAGCTCAAAGTTAGTATATTCAGTAAGAGCAGGAAAGGTGATGCAAAGAGGTTGTTGGGTAAGGGCAGGATTCGCTAGCTCCTTCAATCTTCGTTCCTTTGCCATTGCTTCCTCCTTGTGTTCTGATTCACTAAAGTCGGATTTTAAGAAGGAAGTGAAAATTCCAAGGCTTGCTTAGCTTGTCGCCTCAAGACTCGATTTGGTCGAGTTATCTTAGGGTGAAATTCCAAATCCTTGTAAACTTGAGATCGAATACGCATCCACCACCTTGAATAGTGAAATTTAAGTGAGAAAATTCAAATTTCGATAAGAAAGATTCCAGAAATTTTCACTGAAACAATCTGTAGAAATTGACACTGGAAGACCAAAGTGACACTAGGACTACCAGTGTGAAAAACAGAGCAAAACAGAACAGATCAGCAGGCGAGACAGAATAGAGAACTGAAACTAAACTGAAACAGAGCAGAAACTGAACAGCAAGATAATTTTTTTTTAATTTTTACTTTTTTTTAAATAAACAAAACAAGAAAAGAAACAAGATGACACGATAAATTCAACCCAATCAACGACGCCAAAATTTGACCACGCGTCATAACGTGATAAAATTATTAATTTCTTTCCTAACCTAACCAACTAGTAGCTAGGGCAAGTAAGAGTTGATCCCACGAGAAGTGATGATTAACTATGTCACCTATGTTCAATTCAATCAAATAACAAATTATGGGGGGTTTTGAGATTGGTTAACTATTACTAAATTAAATAATATAAACCTAGAAAAAAAATTAAAAAAAGTAATCAATAGATGCAGATATTCTAGTTAACAATTCAATTATCCCCTGATATCAATTATTCCCTAATCAATGTATTACCCCTCTCTCAGATTATCATGGAATTATCACCCTTAGTCTAACAACAAGCTCTGTTAAACCGAATCGTCTCTTAAGATTAGTTAAATTAAGATAAGATCTCTAATCAACCATATTTAATTGAATAACCTAGAATAAGCTCTTTAGATTTAATTCATCAAATGCATTAATCACCAAGACGATAGGATGAACTAGACTCCGAATACACAAGCTCGATTCGATAATCTAGGATTATGCTACCCTAGAGATGCATGACCTCTAGTTTACTACTTATGAAAATTAAACCACAACGATTAGGATTCATGATTTAAGATTCTAGCAATCAATTATCAAACACTTAATCTAGGTGGTCAATCCAAATCAAGCAATAATAATTGAAAACATTATGCATAGATAACATAAACAATTCCAATCAAACATCGAGAGGGAAATACGAGATTAATTAGAAAATAAATAGATATACAGGTTTAAACATCACTGCTAACCGGAATTGAGAAATTAGTCAAGCATCCTAGAAATCAAATCCACAAACACAATTGAGAACTCCATCCAAATTAATCTAAGAAAAACAAAATAAATATTTCTCTCTCCAAAACTATCTCTCTCCCTCTCTAAAAATTCCCTCACATATATTCTTTCTTGCGTGAACAATCCTTATTTCTTGGGGAAAAAGTCAAATAAAATAGGGCTGTGATAGCTGGTGGCGTGAATTTGCCCTCTTTCTAATGGAGTGGGCTTTTGCATGTTTCTTTCTTTAAATCACTAGCCCAAGTCCTTTTTCTTTAGTCTTCCATTAAATTGCTGATCTCATTATCTCCATTCTTCATTCCTCATGAGCCCAATCACACACTCGTTTCGTCTCCTTCCTTTGATCCACGAACATTTCCTTTTAACATTTCCTTCCTTTGATCCCTAAAATAATCAAGCAAATAATATATGAAGTATTTGGAGACACAAATCACATATATGTAGGAAAATAGTGCATTCAATCAAATAGACGATCATAAAATCTCACATTAATCACCACAAAATTGTGCATATTATCCACGTATCAAAGACGGTAAAGAATATAGAGCAATTGTAATTTGAATAAATGATGTGTTAATTTACATAATAGATGATACAACAATATATAGAAAGATACACGTAATATTTACAAGGAAATAGATCAATCAAGATCCTATAATTAAGGAGACATAGTCAACTCAATATTTATCTCTAATACGCCCCCATAAAATCGACGTCCCATCAACGATGGAGATTTTGGAGTGAAGAGACTTAAATCGTTGACTATGGAGAGGCTTCGTGAGAAGTTCCACACATTGGTCAAGAGTATTGACATAGGAGACAGTGAGAAGGCCCTTGGAGGTCAAGTCACTAACAAAGTGAATGTCGATGGCAATTTGTTTCATCCTTGAGTGTTGAATGGGATGAGAGCCAACCTGGTCACACTCATATTGTCACAGAGAAGGTGGGCTGTTTTGGATATTGTGATATTAAGATCTTTGAATAATTGAAGGACCCAGCAGACCTCAGAAGCGGCAGAAGTAAGGGCCCAATATTCAGCTTCAGTGGAAGAACGAGCAACTCCTGTTTGTTTATGAGACCGCCACGAGACGGGATTATTACCCAGAAAGACAATGTAAGTTGAGGTGGACTTGCCATCAAGAGAGTCACCACCGAAGTCAGAATCCGAGTAGGCGGTGAGAGAAAGATCAACAAATGGGCGCAGAAGAAGACCAAAGTGGATAGTGCCCTTTTCATAGCGGAGCAGATGCTTAACGACACCCCAATCATCAGGAGATAGAGAGGACATAGACCATGCTAGTGTTGGAACCGACGGATCGCCGGCCCTAGGCAATCGATTAATCGGGTTCCATACAAGGTACGACATGCGCAGCGGAATAAATAAACGAACCATACCTTTTGATCAATCGTAGAAACGGGGCCAAAGATTGATCGAATACAAACCCTAGACCTTTAGATCTTCTGATGTATTCCTATGGCCTTTCTCGAACGTTGCGTGGACAACGATCTTCCGAGAAATCTCACTTTTTTTTGCTCTCTCTCAATATTACGTGAATCTATTCTGCGTAGAGAGGCGCTGTGATTAAAAGGCTATTTATAGGCTACACCAGGGACCTAGAGGAGGAATTGGGTTGGGCCTCCTGATGGGCTTAAGTTTCCTGTGTTCGGCCCGAATACATAACTTAAGCCCATCAACAATAATTCAGTCCACTAAAGAATTATTATTGAACTACCGTCCCAATCCCATATTTAATATGGGCTCCTTCTTATTATGTGTACGTTTATCTCCCTGTGTTTAAAATATCGAATGTCCGTTAATTAAATAAGTTACTGACAACTTAATTAATTAACATCTAATTCCGAGAGTAGTACCACTCAACTTTATTATCATGTCGGATTAAATCCACCTGCAGGGTTTACATGATAATCCTTATGAGCTCCTTAAGGGGACATCATCATCCTAAATAATTAGGACACAGATTCCTTCTATAATCAACAGTACACCATATAGACAATACTGTTTCCCAATTCACCGAGTTTATTGATTTAATAAATAAATCTCACTCATTGGCAAATCAAAGAAACAAATATTGTGTATACGTGACTGTTATTATATAGGGATTAAGAGAACGCACATCCATAATAACAGAGGTCTTGTTCTATTATATAATCAGTATAAATCGAACAACCTCAAATGGTCCTGCTCAATACACACAAAGTGTACTAGTGCAGTTTTATAGTCAAGACAAACTAATACCAAACTACACTACAACCATTCCGATGATTTGTCCAAATCCATCTTGGTTGTGAGCTACTATTTATAATTTATAAGAAACTGATAACATGATCTTCTGTGTGACACCACACACCAAGTTATCTATAATATAAATTAATTGGACATTGCATAAACATATATAACAAATATAAAATGCAAACATATGACCAAAGCGATTCTCATTCCATAAAAGATGTTTATACAAAAGCTAGGCTTATAGTATACATCCTAACAGCTAGGCGATTCACCATAATGAGATGTCCAGACGAGTGAATGCCAAGTACTGAAGTCCACCAATGGCACTCCGATAAAGGGTGGGGTCGACTGAGACTGAAGATGTCCCTACTTTGGGTGATAAAGACGTGATTATAGGCTTCGCACTATCCATTTGAAAGTGATGCAGAATATCAACCACGTATTTATGTTAGGAAATAAAAAGACCCTCCTTGCAGCGGGCAACTTCTATACCAAGGAAGTAAGAAAGATCGCCAAGATCCTTCACCGTAAAAGAAGATTCAAGATGACGTGTAAGGACCGAATAAAAGCAATGTCCGAGCCAGTGATGAGGAGATCATCCACATAAACCAACACAATGAGACGAATGCCATCCTGAGAATAGGTGAAGAGAGTGATATGCAGTCAATCGAGTGAAGCCAAAACGAGTAAGGGTCGTACTAAGGGCCTGATACCAAGCATGAGGAGTTTGGCGGAGTCCATATAGAGACTTTTTTAGTAGGCATATATGAGACGGGTGTGCGGATCAACAAACCCGAGGATTGGGGCATAAACACCAACGTGGAGAGCGACCCATGAAGAAAAGCATTACTGATGTCGAGTTAGCAAAGAGGACACCGATGAGTAAGAGCAAATGACAACACTTTACGAATGGTGATCGGTTTGACAACTAGACTGAATGTTTCATGGTAGTCGACACTAGGACGTTGATGAAACCCCTTAGCAACCAGACGGGCCTTAAATTTATCAATAGAGCCATCAGGCTTCTGTTTGATACGAAACACCCATTTACAGCCAATGACATTCACATTAGGTGTAGGAGCAACAAGATCCCACGTGTCATGTTTTCTAAGACCAGTGAACTCATCTATCATAGCCGCTGGCCAACAAGGATCAAAAAGAGCCGTAGAGACCGTAGTAGGCTCAACATCAAGCGGAAGAGGGTGTTTTGTGGCTGTGAAGAACTGCTTAGGTTTGAAGATATTATTCTGACTCCGAGTGCGCATGCCATGAGGGTGGGTTAGAGAAGGGCCAGGGGCAGGTGACGGCATCGGCTGTGGCGAGAAGGGCGCTGTTAACATATGATTTTTAGAACCCAAGGTAGATGGGGAGGTAGTAGAGGTTGGAGAAGGAGCAGATGCCGGAGAGAGGGCAACCGGTTCTAAGAAGAGATTACTCATAAGAGTTAGGGAGGCCGAAGGACGTGGAATAGAAGCCCAAAACCCATTTTCATTAAATTTGATATGGCGGACATGTATACTTGATCGACTGTGAGATCGAGACAACGATATGCACTATGTGATGTGGAATATCCAACAAAGATACAGCACTTAGATGGATAAGAGAGCTTTCCAAAACAATATGGACGAAGCCACGGGAATTATACACAACCAAATGTGTGAAGCTTTAAGTAGTTCAGCTCATGCCCAAAAAGAACCTGAAACGAGCTCTTGGAATGGAAACAAGCAATAGGGTAGAAATCCTGTTGATGAGATAAACCGCAGACTGGACAACAAAGGACCAGAATTTGAATGGCAGGCCTAAATAATATAATAAAGTGCGAGTGACCTCAAGTATGTGATGATTTCATCTCTCAGAAATTCCATTTTGCTGTTGGGTATGAGGAGCAGTAGTGAGCCAAGAAATACTACATAAAGCAAAGTAAGGTCGCAACGTAATAAACTCACTACCATTATCCGAATAAAAATGCTTGATTTGTGTATTAAACTGTTTCTCAGCAGTTTAAACTGCTGGACAATGGATGAAACCTATGATTTAGCCTGAATAGGAAACAACCGGCAGTAACGACTAAACAAATCAACCAACAACAAGAAATATCGACTGTCATCATAAGCAGAACAGGATGCGGGCCCCCACATATCAACATAAATATAATTAAACGGACAAGTAGCAACAAATGTAGAGTTAGAAAAAGGTAAACAGTTAGACTTGCACACATCGCAAAGACTCACAACTGAAATACAAAGCCACAAAATTATTTGAAACAGGCAAATGAAGTTGTTTAATAACAGCGGAGCATCTAGATGACGATGGATGCCCCAATCGAGCATGCCAAAGTTTAGCAGGTTGCTAGGGGTGGAGGATGAACACTTCTCAGTCATGGCGGTAGATGAAAACCGTGCGGCGACAATTAAGGCTTAGATCAATTAATCTCGGTAGAGTGTGACTTGTGATACCATATAAAGTAATTGTAATTTGAATAAATGATGTGTTAATTTACATAATAGATGATACAACAATATATAGGAAGATACACGTAATATTTATAAGGAAAAAGATCAATCAAGATCCTAATATTAAGGAGACATAATGTTGGGTAAATTCCCAACATTCTACCTTGGGTCGAAGTTTAAAAATTGGCTCTGCCAGATTCGAAACCGTGAGCGCAAAGCTACATGAGTATAAGACATTAAAGTTGCACCTTATGCCCACAGGATATCCTTTTGGTGTAGCGGTAAACGCTTGATGGTCCAACACCTGGTATCATAGCAGGTTACGGGTTCGAATCCCCTTGGGAGCACTTTGCAGGAGTAAGCTGTCAGGGCCTTGAAACACAGGATGCTAACGCGCAGGTCAGGTTGCTAGGTGGCCGGGACCTGAGAAAAGTGAACGGATCTGGAACTAGGTTGCTAAGGTGGCCGGGACTTGAGAAAGGTGAATGGATCTTGGAACTGAAGATGCTGGCGTAGTACAAAGGATGGTGCGGAGGCATGGTGGCGCCGAGTCATGGTGATGGCGCGAGGCATAACGACGCCGAGTCACGGTGACATCGAGGTGTGGCGAGAAGGCATGATGCTGCCGAGTCATGAAGATGTCGGGCAGTAAGCTAGGTTGTTACTGAGTAAGCTTACATGAGGTTGCTACTGGGTAAGTAAGCTGACCTAGGTTGCTACTGAGTAAGCTGACCTGAGGTTGCTGAGGAGTAAGCTGCTGAGTTTAAGGTTATTGGAGTGGAGAGGTTGGCAGGTGCTGAGGGGATTGGTATCAGATTTCCCTCTTTTTGATGATGATAAAACCCATAAAGATAAATGAATAAAGTAATTAAAAAAATCCTTATGTGCGTAGAAAGATTTCAAGCAAAGGATTAAGAGTGTTTTGATCAGTTGACTCAACAGCTTGCTATTACAAGATGAATCATTTGATTAGCATGCTGAGAAAAGTTCGTTACAAGATTTGCTTACTCATGATTGTTCTGAGAAAAATAGTAAGCACATTTTCTCTGTCTTCTTAGTCTTCAAAACAGTTTCTTTTGTACTTGGTCACAATTTGAGCTTCTTCGCTGATGTTGTTTTGCTATTGCTTCAAACTTTGTTCCTCTCCACCAGGTTGAGATAGAGTCCTGGTAAGATTTCTCCATCTGTTTTATTATTTCTGGAATCTGAATCAATCTTAGCCAGTAGTCTTCATAGTAGTAGATTTGTTCTCCTTTCTTGACTCTCTCAATCAGCTTTTCTTGCCTAGGTAGCTTCCCTTCTCGTGCACAATACTGATACTCCTTCAGCGCCTTCTCACATGATGAATATTTTTTGAAGGGGCCAGCACGACACATATCTCTAAAGTATCTCATATAAGCTGATCTTTTGAAATCACGAATCTCCTCATAACTCGGATTCCTATTCTGGGGTAGAATAGGTGGATTGAAAATTTCCATGTTCCAGAAGATAGGGTTTATAATGTTGTCAAGTTTTTGATCAAGTAGAACAGAGATCTGAGCTAGAACTTTGTCACCGGCGAAATTGAAAGCTTCTTGTCTTGGATAGAAGTGTCTCTCAGTTTGTAAACTCCATTGCCAATCACTTCTAGCCTTGATATCTAATTAGACTGCAAATCTCTTTGATTATCAGGGCTTTATATACAACAACCTATTGTTGTTTTCCCTTCTGCTTCCCACCATCTTTTTCAACTTGCTGTCTCTAAATTATTTGTCTTGTTAAAGGGACAGCAAACTGTGTTGGTGCAGTACTGCCTGCTGGTTGGGAGCCAACATCCCCAGTACCTGTACCTCCATCATCACCATCTTTTTTCCTTCTTTCTAGATCAGCATCCTGACCATGTTCTGAATCAGATCTCTTTCTTTTTCTTTTCCTGGTCAGTTGCGTTTGATCCTCGTATTCCTTAGCAAGTTCTCTTGTCAATGACTCCACTATCTCAGCATCAGGCTCAAGTTGTTTCTTTTTCTATTTCTTTTGTCTTTGCTTTCCTTCCCCCTTTTTGGCATCATCAACAAGAGGGCCCTAACGGGTAGCGGCTTCTGCAGCCTCTACTAGATGAACCTTCTGTAGAATGTATCTCATCTCTCCAACCAACATTCCCAAGGTCTAATAACCTTCTTTCAATTCAACAATGTCTTTGCTTTGGGAGGAGGAGTTTTCCTTGAGATCATCTAAGGCAAGTCCATGTGTTGCCTGTGTATTTTTGACTTCCTTCATATCCTGTTTCAGCTCAGTAGTGGCAATTTTCTGTCTTCCTTCAAAGAGAGCTCTGGACGTCGTTTAATCAGTGAACTCACGGTTTAATTTATCGTTGATAGCAGTAGGAAGATCCTCTATCAATTTCTTCAATTCTGCCAAGATCGAGGTATTATCTTTCTCATTCGAGACAATTTTAGCAGCTACATCCTGTCGATGACACTCCAGCGTTCTTATAAGCTCTCGAATAGCTTCTATTATACTCTTAAGTGTCAGTCCTTAGGTGTCAGAAGGAGTCTCAACTCCAACCATTGATCGCGTATCCTGTTGAGTAAATACGACCAGGGCCTGACTTTCTTATCTTGTGGTTGTTTCCTCTTTCTCAGCTTGTTGTGCCTCTACTGCATACTTGACAACAAGGTATCTCATCCTCTTATCTTGTAAAAGTGGAATTTTCCCAGGTATCTTAAGCGGAAGAGAGTCAGATTCAACATCATCTGAATTGGATGAGTCGTCGCCGTTGTTGCATGGCGGTGGATCAGAAACTGTGACAGGTTCATTCTCATTTGAAGACGAAGCTTTGTTTCTTCCTGTCGGTCCTTGTGTATTCTCAGTAGGAGCTACAACAACTTCTGGAACAACATCCTGTTCAGTTTGTAGGGCTTTACTGTCCTCAGCAACCTGTGAGGTGGAAAGGGTTGCATCATTAGAAATGATAGCTTCTTGTATTTCTTCTTCAGTAGTTGCGTCCTCAGTGACTTCGCCTATTTGATTAGGCGTGGTTGTAGTCACTTCAGCAACCTTCTTAGTTGCCTCATCAGTTGCCTGACTAACTTCAGAAATATGTATATTTTCAGTAGGAGCTTCAGCAACTAATTCCTCATTTGTTGCTACTTCCACAACAACTTTCCCCTCTCTTCCATCTTTCCTACAGCAATTTCCCCCTCAGGTCTAGCATTTCTTTCTGTTTCTATCTGGGGTTCCTCTTTAGCTATCTGGACTTTTGTTTCAGCCAGCATAGGGAGTCCAGCCTCTGTAGCTTCCTCCAGGACTGTATCATCGGCAAACTCAGTTTGTACATCTTGGCAAACTGTATGGATGATGGGTGTTGCTGCTCTTTCAGCTGATTCGTCGGTGATGGTTGGGGTGGAAAAGTAATCCAACAGCTGCTCATCTGGATCAACAGTATCTAGATCTGCAATTGGAAACAAGTCTGAGATACCTATATAAGTCAAATCCTCTAGCAACTCTAGAACTGGATTCTCCATGTTGTAGTACTTTGGGAGGTAGAAATTGTTGAGCTCCACTTGCTTCAATTCCCATTTGCAGTATCCTTCTGTTAGCTCCTTTATCGAACAAGTAGCTAATTGAGCTCTCGCCAGCTCCACCTCAGATGAGATCTAGGAAATCTCAGTGCTGCCTACCTCGGTTGCAGTTAACTGTTCCCTCATCACATTTCCATCGCTTGTCTTCTTGGATAAGTATTCGTGAAGCTGAAGTTATCTGTCTTCAATGAGATCTAGGAAATCTTCAGTATTTTTGACCAAGAAACCTCGCCTAAAGAAGGGTAGAAGACTCTGTCGCTTATCTTCTTATTTCCCGATGTTCTTTATCCTAGGAAGAATGACATCTTCCACTTTGAACCAGTCTTCCTATTCAGCAAGCTCCTTTGCTGGACTTAACCTTTTCTCTCTCCATTGCTCATATGTATAAAAGGGTTCTATTCAGAATGTCAAGTTCTGTTATTCTATTTCTCAGTGTAGTAGCATCTTTAAGGTCATCCGAGTCTTCTAGTCCAGCATCCTAGTTTTCCTGATCAGTAGGGACTTTTGCTGGGTTGCTTTCTTTAGGAACCTGAATGGGTTGATCAGCAACATGTCTTTCATCCACACGGGCAGGATGTGAAAGTTCCAAGATGACTAAAGGTTCTTCTGCTTGGGCTGTGGCTTCATTGATGACAATGATGTTAGTAGGAACAATCGTCATTGGTTCATCAGGAATGGGAGCATCCTCCTCAGGATCGGAATCCCGCAGTCTTAAGACTGATAGTGTTGTCTTCTTCTTCTTTGATATGGGAGCACCCTCATTTCTCTTCTTCTTCATTGAGGGAGCAGTCTCCTTCTGCTTTCTCTTTGCAGGTGGGGCAACAACTTGCTTAGCCCCAACTTTCTTCACACCGAGGAATCGTCCTGGTGCATAGGGTGCACTCTTTTCCAGATGAATGTTCTTGTAACTCAGAATTGATGAAATGACAATCCCAAAACTTCTTCTTGATGAAGTTTTAATAGCTTCCTCCCATATTTGCTGAAAAACAATTCCAGCCCAGTTCACTCTTGCTTCCTAAACTACTGCAATCATCATCCTGAATCGTATAACAGTGCATTTGTCAAAGCTTCCACACTTTCCCCCCAGCTGTGGACAAACAAGCCATGAAGAAGTTCGTATTCAGGCTTGAACTTCTTCTTTCCAAAGTTACCAGTAGAAACTTCTTGTACAGAATCCTGTTCGAACTGGTTCCAACTTTCCTCTAGTAAATCTGACCCATAGGAGGCAAGGTCAGTCAGTGCCATGCCCTCGTTGGAGATACTAAAAGCATTCATAATATCTTCCTCAGTTAACGTGTGAACTGTTTCACTATCCACTCTGAAAAAGATGGTCTTCTTATCATCAGGCCTTGTTGTAAAAGCATAAAACTTTTCAACTGACAGAACAGAGTACTCTGTATATTTTGCGAAGAAGATCTCATCTAGTTATCTTTTGACAACATGATCTCATACTTCTTTAAGAAGTTTTTTGTTCTCATAAGCTAACTTGTCTCCGAACAGTGTAACGGGATTCACTAGTCTTCCTTCAATGACTCTAATTTCTCTGGGTAGCGCCATTAATGTTTGGAAAGAAAGCTTGAGAGAGATGGGTAAGAGGTTTGGTTTTCAAAGAGAATGTTCGAAGGATAGGGTGTGAGAATGATGTGAATGTTGAGTGATTCAATGGTTTTGGTGGTTTTGATACGTCTCTTGATTTAAAACCATTCAACAGATAAGATTGAGAATTTTAAGGGGCGGTTCTTATCAACGGTTGAGATTTAAAAAATAGAAGGGCAAATCTATAAATCTTCTAAGATGGTGTCAGAAATGGAATCGCTATTTTCTCCCGTTCCTCTGAAAAGACAATATTTCTATTTCATGCAGTTGCCAAACTGTCACCCTTAATCATTGTTTAAGGTTACTGTTGACGATACGAGGTTGTAAGACATATGAATGCTGATCAATAAATGCTTTTCTTAGCAACCTCTTTCAGTAACTTAACTCAGTAACCTTGCAATCCCTGGAAACCTTGGTAGTGAAAGACACAGAATACTGTATGAGGATCCTATTCTTATAAGGATCAGTATCCTATTTTAGCATCCTAGAGTCCATTTTTTTATCATCTCTGGGATACTGAGTGAGTAGTTGTCTTTGAAAGGGTTCCCCCTTACTTAGGAACCTCGTTTTTCCTTACTCATTCGAGCTTGATAATCCCAAGTTCTAATCTTAGCATAGAGAATCTTGATTCACATAGAGGTTTTGTGAATATGTCAGCTAGTTGGAGATCAGTATCTACTTTCTGCAATGTGATATTCTTCTTTTCTACGTGATCTTTGATGAAGTGATGTCGCACATCAATATGCTTTGTTCTTGAGTAGAAAAAAGGGTTATGTGTGATTGCAATTATGCTTGTGTTATCATATAAGATGGGGGTTTCTTTTTCTACAATGCCATAGTCTTTCAGTTGTTGTTGCATCCACAGAATTTATGTGCAACAGCTTCCTGAGGCTACATACTCGACCTCAGTTGTTGATGTTGCAATAGATGTTTGCTTTCTGCAGAACCAAGAGACGAGTCTCTGTCCAAGAAGCTGATGGGTTCCACTTGTGCTTTTCTTATCTATCTTGCAACCAGCAAAGTTAGAATTTGAGTAGCCTTTAAGGTTGAATCCTCCTTCTTTTGGATACCAAAGTCCAACATCTTGAGTTCCTTTAAGGTATTTGATAATCCTTTTTACTACGGCAAGGTGTGACTCTTTTGGGGCTGTCTGAAATCTTGCACAAACTCCAACTGTAAATACAATGTCTGGTCTACTTGTTGTTAGGTATAATAAGGATCTAATCAGTCTTCTGTACTTGGTGATCTCCACATCTTTTCCATCTTCATCTTTATCCATGTTGATAGATGTGCCCATGGTATGCTTACTAAGGATCCACTTTCCATACCAAACTACTTGATCAGCTCCTTAGTATACTTTGCTTGATTAATGAAAGTTCCATTCTGAAGTTGTTTTACTTGTAGACCAAGAAAGAAACTTAGTTCTCCCATCATGCTCATTTCAAATATGTTTTGCATAAGTGAGGAGAACTTGTCACACAGATCTTTGTTTGTTGATCCAAAAATGATGTCATCAACATAGATCTGAACAAGCAGTATGTTGTTGTCGTCCAGTATTCTGAAGTGAGTCTTGTCTACTATCCCTTTCTGAAATCCATTCTCGAAGAGGTATAAGGACAGTGTGTCATACCAAGCTCTAGGAGCTTGCTTTAATCCATACAAGGCTTTCTCTAGCTTAAAGACTTTATCTTCAGCTTGCTCTTCAAAGCCTGGTGGTTGTTCCACATAAACTTTCCCTGTTAGGAGTCCATTTAGAAATGCGCTCTTCACATCCATTTGATATACTTTGAAGTTATTGTGAGTAGCGTAGACAAGAAATATCCTTATAGCTTCAAGTCTTGCAACAGGAGCAAAGGTCTCATCAAAATCTATTCCTTCCTGTTGACAGTAACCTTTTGCTACCAATCTTGCATTGTTTCTGACCACAGTGCCAGATTCATCTAGCTTATTCTTGAACACCCACTTTGTTCCAATGACACCTTGATGATCAGGTCCCTCACGAATTCATTCAGTTATTCCTGTATGGCTTGAATCCAGTTGCTGTCCTCAAGAGCTTCTGCAATATTCTTAGGTTCGATTTGTGAAATGAAGCATGTGAATAGTGATTCTTGAGGTCTTGATCTTCTTATTCTAACTCTTTCGTTGATGTCTCCAATCACGAGTTCTCTTGGATGATTCATGTGTCATATTCTATCAGGTTCAAAGGTAAATGTTGGTTGCTGAGCATTAGTCTGTTGTTCAACATCCTCCTATCTTTGGTCATTGATAGTTTGCTGATTTCTGTTTGCTTGTTGGTCAGAATCCTGTGTTACTGCATTTCCTGGTGCAGTAGGCTGTGAGTTGTTTGTAGTAAATTCTTCAGCTGGTGCTAGAACTCCATCAATGTATCTGATTGTTTTATCTTTGATTTTTAATCTGGATACATCTTCTTTTAGTTTTTCCAGCTCAGCCGTATCACAATATGGTTCATCAAACACCACATGAATCGACTCTTGAACAACCAAGCTTCTTTTGTTGAAGATCCTGAAAGCCTTGCTAATTGAGGAGTATCCTACAAACACTTCTTCATCAGATTTCTCATCAAAGGTTTTTAGGTATTCTTTCCCATTGTTCAGGATGTAACATTTACATCCAAAGATGTGGAAGTATGAGATGTCAGGAGATTTTTCCTACCACACTTCATAAGGAGTCTTGTCATGGTCCTTGTTGATCAGACATCTGTTCTGCATATAGCATGCTGTGCTTGTTGCTTCTGCCCAAAATCTTTTAGGTATTCCAGCATCAGCAACCATCATTCTTGCGGCTTCCTTCAGAGTCCTTGCTGTAGAGTATTCATGACAGATCCCATTTTCTGAACAATATTTCTAAATAAACTTGTTTGTGAATTCAGTTCCTCTATCAGATCTTATTTTCACAATACTTAAGCTCTTCTAATTCTGCACTCTCTTCATGAATTCAGGAAGCCTGGCTTAGGTTTCTGACTTCTTAGCCAGGAAGATGGTCCAAGTGAATCTTGAGTAGTCATCCACTATTACAAGGAAATACTTTTTCCCACTCACGTTAACTGGCTCCACTAGTCTGAATAAATCTATATGCAGAAGGTTCATTATCATATTCGAGGATCTTTGAATCTTAACTTTGAATGAGTTTTTCACTTGTTTTCCTTTCTGACAGGGTCCACGAACATTCTCCTTTATGTAAGCAACATCTGGTAGTCCTCTCACGAGATTCTTTCTTGCTAGCCTGTTGATTATCTTGAAGTTTAGGTGGCTCATCCTCTTATGCCACAACCAACTTAACTCTGGAGTGCCCTTTGCTATGAAGCACGTTAGTTTCACTGTTGAGTTCCAATCAGCAAGGTAGATGTTGCCTCTCCTAGTTCCAATAAGCTTAACCTCTTTTGTCTGCCCATCTTTGATCGGACATTTGTTGAGATTGAACTCCACTTAATATCCTTTGTCACAAAATTGACTGATACTCAGGAGGTTATACTTTAGTCCTTTGACATATGAAACTTCACTAATACTTGCATTGCCTTTGACTAAGCTTCATGTGTCCTTCATTTTTTCTTTAGAGTTGTCGTCAAACACAACTTGAGGGCCTTCACATGGTTGGAAGTTTCTTAGTCCTGCTTTGTTGCCAGTCATATGTCTGGAGCAACCACTATCAATGTACCATACATCACTGCTGCTTCCTGGCAACTGTACCTGCAAGTAATTCAGACGGATTTAGGTATCCATACACGTACGAGTCCTGGGGGTTAGTACCTTTTGGAATCCTCATTTGCCTTATGATAATCATTTTACCAGAGGTCATAGTAGTTCCCATACTGTAGGTATTTTGGGCAGGATTTTGTTTATGAGCTTGGGAATTCCAGGTCTTGTTCTTTCTGTTTGTGAAAGGTATTCCTTTATACCTTTCTTGTGAATAGACCTTTTGGAACCTAGACACAAATGTCTTGGCTTTTATAGAATAAAGCTCTTGCTCTACCTTAAAAAATCGTTGTTTTCTTCTCTTACTGACAGCATACTGATTATGTTGTTTTCTGAAAATCCATGCAGGCTTACTGTTTTTATCCTGCTGAAGGGGTTTCTTCCCTTTATCCAGAATACTTGTGTTGTTCAAGCTTTCATCTACTTGACTAAGTTCTTGAGTGAAAGAAACTTGAGCTTGAACAAACTTTCCAGCCTTAGATGTGCTGGCTTCATTTTGAGAAGTATTGGCACAGTATCCTAAACCATTTCTATTACTAGCGTTTTGAGTTCTTAGGATACATTCTTGTGCTTTTTTTGCTGACTTGCTATACACATCAGTTGTGTTTTGCAATTCGGCTTTCTTAGTTTCTAGCTTAGTGACTAGTAGTTTAAACTTAGAGACTTTAGCTCTGAGATTGTTGCATTGCATACTGAAGTATCCCAGGTCAGTGACCTATTCCTTCAGTATAATTTACTCACTCTTGAGCTGGAGGTTTTCCTCCTTAAGTTCCTCATGCGCTGAGTTTATATGCTCAAAATCACTCATGATCTGTCTAAAAGACTGAATCATGCTAAGCTTTTCAAAATTTGAAGTGCTGGGAAAGTGTGAGGTTACCTCATCTTCTTCTTCGTTATCCTCACAATCTTTGGCCATTAGGCATATCAGTGCTTCTTCATCAGATAAGGAGTTGTATAAGCTTTTTTCTGAGAGATCATCCTTGTCTACTACGTTGGAGGTGCTTGCCACCTTAAGTGCTTCATGCTCAGTGAGAAACGCCCAAAGTTTTTGCTTTTCAATTCTCCTCTTGTCGCTCCTCTGTTTCCTTTCTTCTTCAGTGTACTTCTACACTTTAGGATAGGGGCAGCTTCTGATGAAGTGACCAGGTCTTCTGTAATTATAACATAGGTCGGTGAAACCTGTATTGGCTGGCTGTTTAGTCTGAGGATTTCTTTTTGATGACTATGGCCTTCTCCTCAAGTCGTTTCCTTTGTTATTATTCTTAATGAATTTTTTGAACTTCTTTAGTAGGAGCGCTATTTCTTCTCCAATATCCTCAGTAAGCACTTCCTCTTGTTTACTCTTTAGTTTGCTACCACTCTTACTAGCAGCAATCTGATTCTTGGCCACAAGTGCTGCTATCTTGGCATTCGTACCTTCCATCTCCTTTCAATGTCGTACTCGAATGATTTAAGGTCGGAAAAGAGATCAAAGGTACTCATTGCATTGAGATTTAGTGACACTCTTATTGCAGTTTCTTTACCGTGCCACTCGTAGGGTAGAGCTCGCAGCACCTTCATGTTCTTCTCTTTCTGAGTGTAGTGTCTTCCCAAAGATTCTAGTTCACTTACAATGGATGTGAATCTTTGATCGAGTTCTTCAAGAGATTCTCCAAACTTCATATTGAATTGCTCAAACAGTTGGATGGCCTTGGAGATCCTGTTGTCTCTGGCAAGCTCGTTGCCTTCACATATATCATTCCAAGCATCACCCATACTTCTCTGGCTGTTGAGAATCCTTTAACCTTGCTGAATGTTCATTTATCCAGCGTTAGAAATAAAGCATTGTTGGCCACGTTGTCAAGGTTGGCCCTTTTTCTACTTGATGATGTACTCCTGTGGTGGTGGTCTTCTTCTGGGTCTAGGGGCAGCTTCCTGTTGACTAGTGCCTGATGGTGCCTCGGCATCATCATCGGTAATGGCTGCTCCTTCAGCTTCGCCACCTGCTCCTTCAGCTCGCCTGTGATCTCGGAGTTGTTCCAAGTAAGCAGAATTCACTTTGTAGATCATCAGTGGTCCTACGGTTATAACATACCACATTTCATCGTGCATAGCTGAAAGGTGAGCTTGCATCTGTATCCTCCAATCATCGAATTCTTCTATGGAAAACATAGAAAGCTTATGATGCGTCATATCCATGTTTATGCTAAAAGATGAGTTTTAGTCTAGAAAAAGAAAAGTTTTTTTCCAATGCAGAGAATGGTGGATCTGGGTAGGTAGCTAGTCAAGTTGGCTTTTAACCTAACTTGCTCTGATACCTCTTGTTGGTCCCAAGTGGTCAGAGGTTCAGAGGGAGGTGAATGAACCTCTATCGATTTTTCAATTTTAAAACAATCAGAGATACAGGTTCCTGATTCTTAAAAGAAACAACAACCTGTCTTGATCAGAAACTTGGCAGTATGTTGATTCAGGTTTCTGACCAGCTTTCTTAAAGCGCAACGGAATAAACTTGATAGGGTTGCTCTTTGGAAAAACGGTTTTCTCTTACAAGTATGCTCTTTGTAAAACTTCTTTTATGTAGGATGCTTATGATATGCAGTCAGTAAGATATAACAAGATAAGCAAAATGCAGTAGGTAAAATGCAGCATACAATCAAAGCATATAAACACATATGGTTTATAGTGGTTCGAAGGTGATGTAAACCTTTTACATCCACTCTGTTCCTTAACAATGAGGAACTTTGTTAGGTCAGTTCGAATTACAAGTCTCGCTTTACAAATCTCTTCCTAACAAGCTATGCCTACTAGAATCCCAGACTCTAGTCGAAGGCCACAACCTACAAAGGGTAAGTAATCTATTTCTAGACTACTAAACTTAGCAATGATACTATCATCTCAACTAAGTACACCTAAAACAACCTAGCGCACACAACACAAATGGTTAAAGATAAAAAGACTTCTCTTCAATTGTGGTGAAGAAGCCAGTCTTGAACTTGATAGCTTGAATGCTTGAATGATCGACTGTTTCTCGAAGGTTGAGTGATTGAGCTTAGTAAGATCTTGAGTATGAAAGACATAAGAGATTTTGCAATGTATGTTTCAAAGCTTCAGTAGTCTTCATGGTCACTTCATCCTTCTATTTGTAGATCTTTGGAAAATGCCCGTTGAATGAGGCATTGTCCTTGTTTCAATTCAAATTTGATCTTCAATATCTCTGTAGTTAATACGACTGAACAGCTGAGGGGATAAGTCTTGTCCACGTCTGATCTGCATTAATGACGCCACTCTTTGGCCATAATTCTTCTCTCTCTTATCCAGGTGGCATTTTCTAATTGGACTGGCATTAACTTCAATCAAACGGATCTTTGTCAGCAACCTTCCTCGTACCGCATTCAATGTATATCTCTTGTACTTTGATAATTGAGTAAAGGTTGTCAGCATGCTATTTTGATCTTTAGTGCACGTGTTTCTTGGATGCCAGCTTTCTGATGTAGAACTGCTTGCTGTTCCTGAGCAGCTTTCTTGTCAGACTCTTGTTCAGTCTTCTTGTAGCTTTTTGATCTTCCATCTTCTTTGATCACTTGGTTTTTGTAAAAAATTATTTCAAGCATTTATCTTTATTTTTCTCAGAGACCTATCGTAATATACTCGAAGGTGCATTTGTAGGTCTATGTTCCACTTATAAATTATGGAAAATGGGTACTCTAACTTTCTATCTAATAGTTACATTGTCTCATCAAAACCTAGACAGAAATCTCCCAATACATAATCAACTCAATCTTTATCTCTAATAAAAAAGAGGAAGATGAGAAAGAAAAACAAAAACAACCACATAAAGAATGAACTAACACTACAAGAAAAATGCACATAGACAACGGTTTTAACCATTGTCGTAGCTATATTTGAACCGTTGTCGTAGCTAGTGTTGTCGTAGGTCCTGAAAATTTCGCTCATAGACAACAGTTTTTAACCGTTGTCGTAGCTATCTACGACAACGGTTTTAAACCGTTGTCTTTTCTATCAAATAACCATTGTCGTAGAGCGTAGTGTTGTTATTAACCGTGGCCATAGAGCCTACGACAATGGTTTTTAACCGTTGTCTTAGCTATCTACGACAACGGTTTTAAACCGTTGTGTTTTCTATTTAATAACCGTTGTCGTAGAGTGTAGTGTTATAATTAACCGTTGTCGTAGATCCTACGACAACGGTTTTTAACCGTTGTCGTTGAGTAAAACAACAACGGTTCAAAACTGTTGTGTTTCTATCTAATAACCGTTGTCGTATTCAGCAAAATAAATAAAACATTATTTTGCCACGCAAGCTTGCCACATCTCTAATAAAAAAGAGGAAGATGAGAAAGAAAAACAAAAACAACCAGATAAAGAATGAACTAACACTACAAGAAAAATGCACATAGACAACGGTTTTTAACCGTTGTCGTAGCTATATTTGAACCGTTGTCGTAGCTAGTATTGTCGTAGGTCCTGAAAATTTCGCTCATAGACAACGGTTTTTAACCGTTGTCGTAGCTATCTACGACAACGGTTTTAAACCGTTGTCTTTTCTATCAAATAACCGTTGTCGTAGAGCGTAGTGTTGTTATTAACCGTTGCCATAGAGCCAACGACAATGGTTTTTAACCGTTGTCTTAGCTATCTACGACAACGGTTTTAAACCGTTGTGTTTTCTATTTAATAACCGTTGTCGTAGAGCGTAGTGTTATAATTAACCGTTGTCATAGATCCTAGATAACGGTTTTTAACCATTGTCGTTGAGTAAAACAACAACGGTTCGAAACCGTTGTGTTTCTATCTAATAACTGTTGTCGTATTCAGCAAAATAAATAAAACATTATTTTACCACATCATCGCACATGTCATGCCACGTCATCACACAAGTCATCCTAGGGATGACACATCATCATAAGTATAACATCATCACTGACATCATCATAATCAATATTATGTGTCGAGTGAGATTCGAACCTGGGAGGCCCGGTGGCACTCTAACCACTAGACCATTGATGCCTCATGTGACAATGTCTTACATATATTTCTTTTATAATATATTTTTGATATTTTTCAATTTTCTATTATTACATATTGTTTGTTAACTTTTATAAAAGTACCATTACTTATTAATATAAGTAATTGATTTCCAATTTTGATATATTAATATATATATATATATAAATAATTGAATGATTAATGACTATATTAATAATAATTAATATAATTTTCAATTTATATATATAATGAATATATGTATAAAATTAATATATTTTTGAAATTAATATATGAATTTTTGGGCTACGACAACGGTAGGTTAAAACCGTTGTCTATGAGAGAATTTTTCGGGCTACGACAATGGTTTCAAACGTCTACGACAACGGTTAAAACCGTTGTCTATGAGAGAATTTTTCGAGCTACGACAACGGTTAAAACCGCTGTCTATGAGAGAATTTTTGGGCTACGACAACGGTAGGTTAAAACCGTTGTCTATGAGAGAATTTTTCGGGCTACGACAACGGTTTCAAACGTCTATGACAACGGTTAAAACCGTTGTCTATGAGAGAATTTTCGGGCTACGACAACGGTTTCAAACGTCTACGACAACGGTAGTTTAAAACCGTTGTCTATGAGAGAATTTTTCGGGCTACGACAACAGTTTCAAACCTCTATGACAACGGTTAAAACCGTTGTCTATGAGAGAATTTTCAGGCTACGACAACGGTTTCAAACGTCTACGACAACGGTAGTTTAAAACCGTTGTCTATAAGAGAATTTTTCGGTCTACGACAACGGTAGGTTAAAACCGTTGTCTATGAGAGAATTGTTTGGGCTATGACAACGGTTTTGTCTATGACAACAGTTTTTTAGACTACGACAACGGTTTTTTGCAAAAGCACTTGTCTTAGGGGCGTTGTTTATGTGCATTTTTCTTGTAGTGTAATGTAATGAATGCCTATGATAAATACTTGAGTTATCTCTTTTGAGATGAATATTTGTGATATGGATGAATACTTTAATTTCTTGTAATGAATATTTTGAAATTTGGATTTTAGTTATATTTTGTGATTCATATCATTCAATTTAAATTATATAATTTTTATTAAATGTTGTTATAAAACAATATAAACAACATAAAAGAAATACTACGACAATGGTTTTCGAATACTCTACAATCGTTGCCCTATATATACGACAACGGTTAAAAACTGTTGTCCCACTGTTGTAATAAGATCCGACTATTCTCATTAGATCTACGACAATGGTTATGAACCGTTGTTATGGTGTTGTCCTTGCTATCTATGACAACAGTGGAAAACCGTTGTCCTGCCGTTATCGTAGAATCTACGACAATGGTTATTAACCGTTGTGATGACATTGTTATTTCTATCTACGACAACAGTTAATAAACATTGTCCCGCCGTTGTCATAGACTTTACGACAAGGGTTATTAACCATTGTGATGGCGTTGTCTTTTGCATCTACTACAACGTTTAATAAATATTGTCTTGTCGCTGTAGTAGATAAACCGTTGTCTATGAGAAATTTTTTCCTGACCCTAAGACAACGGTGGCTACGACAACACTGGATTTCTGGCTACGAGAGAAGAAGAGGAAAAATAATGAAGACTGTGAAAAAAAAACAAGATGTCGAAGGAAAACGATAAATGTTCTTGTGTGTAGGAGAAAAAATGAAGGAGAAGAAGAATAAGAAAAAGGAAAAGAAAAACAATGTGTTTGTAAAAGAGAAGAAGAAGAAGAAGAAAAAGATGAGAAGGTAGATGTTAGGAAGTCGATGAAAGTGGAAAAGAATATATATTTATATACATGTAGGTCAAGTTGCACAAATCTATTGGTTTACAATAGTGCAACTCAAAAACGCGCATAAAAGATAATTGGACGAATGATATACTCCTTTCATTTTAAAATAAATGTCGTTTTAGAATCTAAATTTTGTTTGAATTAAGTGTCGTTCTACATTTTTTTGCAATTCTATTCCCAAATTAATAATCATTATTAATATTCTTTAGTTAAAATTTGGGGATTTATTTAATATGATACTTTTTATGAAACTAATTTGATTCTCTATTCAATTTTGAATTCTAAATTTTTTGATTAGTAAATGATATATTAATTTGTCTGATTTTTATATTCTTAATTTATAACAAAATTTTAAAACGACACTTATTTTGAAATATTATTACGTTTATGAAACATTGTGAGTTATTTAATAACAACAGTATTTGAAGTTCGTATTTAAATTGATAAAATCGAAAAAATTGAGACATGTTAAGAAATAACGACATGATTGGTATGATTGAATAGAATTACGTGGGAATGGAATAAACTCAATAATGGAATGGTGATGAAAAAGGAATGGTATAAAAATGTTCATTCCTATGATTGATATCACAAAGGAATACGAAATGAATGAAATCACAATGATTATATTTTATGATTGATAACTACAAATAAAATGTATAAATATTAAATCAATCTTATTTGGCCAAATTACCTTCCACTATAATTTTCTTTAATATTCATATTCAATATATCACTCAAATTTAAATTATTTGGAATATTTAAATTTAAAGATAATTCTTTTTACAAAAAATTAATCATTGTACTAATATTAAAGTATATTATATATATTTTTTTTTATTTTATTATTAGTGTACTATTTTTGTATTATTACATATATTTAAAGTAGTTAAATAATAATGATAATAATAATAATAATATATTTATCATATCTTTTATTAATTATTTTAAATGATTTTATGTTATTAAAATTATAATATCTTATTTTATATTATCTAAAAAAATATTTTAATTACTATTTAACTATAACCTATTATCTATACTAATATTCTTTTATCTTTTTTTATATTATATATATATATATATTATTTATAGATAAATCTTATATGAGAACTTTAATTATTTGTATTATTAAAATTATATACAAATTATCTTTATGTTTTTTAGATTTTTATATTTATTAATTATTTTTATACTATTTGTATATTTAGTTTTTATTATTTTTTTCCTATTTTTATTTTGTATTAATTTTAAATTATTAATTATTTTTATTTTTTATAAATAATGTAATATTATTTACAAAATTTTATATATTAATTTAACTTTAGAAAGTTAATTTGTGAAAATATAAAATAAATAATGATAATAGTCAAAATTAATAAAAAAAACATTAATTTTTTTGAAGACAGGAATACATAATACCATGGGGTAGGAAGGATTAATGTTCATTCCCTCATCCATGGTAATAGCAATTACTATGAGAATCATCATTCCTACTTATAAAACATATCAATCAAAGGAATATGAATGAAGGTAAGAATGATAATTTCATTCGCATCTCATTCCAATCGTACAATTCCATAATTTCCATTAGGTGTTTTAAATATTATAAAGCTCAACTAAATCATCCAGCTGGATCAACCTTCCTTATAATGATAACAGGCCTAAAATAATCTAAAAAACAGAAAAGAGAAAATAATACTTTTTGCAAAATTCACTCTCTTGGGTTTCTACATTAGCCTTACAATTTTGCAAATCTTAAGGAAAGCACAAAGCAAAAAGGTTTTGGAAACGAGGATTCGTGTTAATTTGTACTTCATTTCCTCCTCCCGAAACGCCAAATTTTACGTGAAACCCACGTTCACTGCATGTGTCACTTCAACTCCTAATCTTTACTTCTCTCTATTTTCTTCTCTTAATCTATATATTATTGTTTTGTACGATTTGTTTTTTTAATTTTTGTTATAAAAAGATATTTTGTATGATAAGTACAGTCCTTAAATTAACACGTACAATATTACTATTTACTTACACATGGGAGGGAGCTGCCGACCAGACCACGGATTGTGTTATTAGCGGTTTTAGGACGTTGCAAGTTGGTTCAATGAGTTGGGAATGGTTTTGCTTTTTATTTATTTTTTTTTCATTTTTATTTATTTATTTATCATATAATAATTGAAATTATGTAAAAAAGATTAACAAAGTGGAATATTCTTTAGCGATCTGATATTCTTGACATCAATCCATAGGATTCGTTTTCCAATCATGCTTGAACGTTGTGTACATCGAATTAATAGCTCAAAGTTATAGTTATGATACCTGAAAATCAGGTTAATATCATTTTTCGTCTCATAATTATGATGTTTTTCGATTTTAGTTCTATAATTATCATGATTTTCAATTTAGTTCCATAATTAATTTAAGAATTGGTAAATATCAGATTTGATCCTCGAAAGTAGGGATTATTTCAGCTTCGGCCTCGAATGTACCGATTCATCATAAGTAGTCCTCCGATTATCTAAAAATCATCACAATTTGTCGTTGCCGTTAATTGTTTGTCCAAATGGATGGAAATCAACTATCCAACTCAATTTGTTGGTAAAATTAGCACCCTAAATACTAGTATTTCAATTTGGCTCCGAAACTTTCAATCACCCCCAACACTCGCGCTTACAAAAACATTGATTTTTTTATCTATGCATAGAAATACATTTTTTCGCTATTGAGCAAGAAAACTATATTGATAAAATTTGTATACCAATATCTGTATTGAAACGACTCTGAAGAACATCCACAAAAGCATGCTTATAAGGAAGCTATTTAGCCCATCACCATCTCCAACAAAATCGGATTTTGGATTCTTCGAGGGCAACACATTTATGGCTTATCCTAGTACATGTACAGAATATGCTGGAAATATTTTAAATATCTCAAGAATTGGACAGCTAGTGACTACTATTTTGTATCTTGTAGGTGTGTAAAACGTGATCCGTTGGTAGGTCATTGAAAGTTTTGGATCCAAAATTGAAAAATTATGGTTCAAGGCACTAATTTTACCACCAATTCGAGCTGAGTAACTGATATCTGTACATTTGGACGGAAAATTAACGGCAAGGACCAATTGTGATGATTTTTTGATAACCGAGAGACTACTTATGATGAGTCGGTACATTCAGGGCCAAAGCTGAAATAACCCTACTTTCGAGGACCAATGTTGATATTAACTCTTTAAGAATCTATTCGATTTCAGTTTAATTTTGACGAATTTTACTGGAAAATCTTACATGTCAATTTTTTATTGGTGGAATGCCGAAATCAAAATTCTAATAAAATTTGACACATGACATTTCCGAAAAAATTCAAAATTTTCGATAAAATTGGATTGAAATCGGACAAATTCTTAAATTATGGAATTAAATTGAAAATTGTAATAATTATAGGACCAAAATCGAAAGACATCATAATTATTATGGGAAAAAATGATTTTAACTTGTGGAACTCTCACCACTTAATTGACAACATAGTTCATGTATGCCACTGTAATTTTTTACGTGTTATTTGTGTTTATATTGATGGAATTTATTTTAATTAAATAAAATAAATGCATTCATTTAGTTTATTTATATATTTAAATTTTTGTGATGTTTGTCTAATATTATTAATCGATGGCGGACGCCCAATCTTATAAATTATGGAGACTTCAAAAAACTAAGCAATGAAGTGGAATATAAAAGTTACACGTGACGGGTATAGGAGTGTATAATTCATTATCGTGCATGTGGATGCGATGTAACGACCTAATTAAGCCATTTATATATGAGTTAATCAAAAAGTAGGTAAATATATGATAATTTAAATTTAAAAAGACCATGAGATTGAATAGAATATTGGTAACTAGATATCTAGAAATACATTAAATATTTCAAATCTAATGAAGGTTGAATAAGAAGTTTAAAATAAAATTTATTAACTTTACCAGTACTATCTTACGTAGACGGACATAAGGGGCGTAGCCTGCTCCCTAAGGGTATGTCGAATTGAGTTGAAACAAACAATTGAGTGTTTAAGTTCGTTTTATTTACTATTAAAAAACAACCAATTATTTCAAAGAACTCGAACTTAATTTACCGTATATATTCATTGTTCATGAATTTATTCGAACTTTATCAACCATGAACTTAATTAATAAATATTAATAATAAATTATATTATTCATCAACTTATTAACAAAGTAAATTATATATTCTTAAAAAATATACTATGTTATCTAAAATTTATAATTAATTTACTAAAATATCTATTATTGGATATTTATATATTTATCATAAGTAAAAGTATTATAAATTTTATATATCAGAATGTCAAACATTAGTGGTATATCTTACAAACGAGTTCACAAGCCTTCTAACAAACTTGTTTATGTGTCTTCTAAAGTTTATATGTTGGGATATCAATGTTAAAATTTTGATGAAACAAAACAATTATTATAATATGATTTTATTTAAAAACCATCATTTATCACATTGTATGTATTTTGTGAATTATTAGATAGGACTTGATCAATCGGTTGACTTACGTCAATGATGCATGAAGAAGACTAGTCAAGAGCTGCAAGAAGAGTAAAGTTTTTTGTTGCCACAAAAGAGTTGTTGAAGATGCAACAAAACTTGTGATGTAAGCTGCAGAAGACCTAAACCTGTAAGAAGGCTGAGTATACATCAAGACACTTCTTAATGTAAGAAAATTTCCACAATATATATATGAGGAGACCACTTCAAGTTGAAGAAACTTATTTTATATCCTACTTGTGAGGTGTTTTTTGTAGTCGTTAGAATAAAACTAGGCTTCTATCTAGAGTACTTTGTATAATCTCTAGGTTTTTGTATGTGGGCTTAAAAGTTTGATTGCGTACCCTGTGTGGAAACTGGTTTAATTGTCCTTATTTCGCTAGGATCAGATAATAACTTAGTTGTATGTATTGTAATCTATAAAAATCTTAGCAAAGTTTCTCTTTATAGAAGGTGGTAGAATGGATTTGAAGGATTATTGCATCTTTACACAACTATAAATTGCTTATGCATCTTTACTTCTGTGGTCTTTTGCATAAAATCTCATTGATAAAAAAAATCATATGCTTAAGAAAATGATTTTCAAGAATTGTTCGATATTATTCCGATTTCATGCTCAAAATTTTCATAGTTAGAAGTTCACAATTGAGCGGTAAAAAACGTTGCAAGTTGTAACTTCAAATGAATTGTAACTTCAAATGAACAATAAGTTATGTTGTAAGAACGAATTTCCTATAACTTACATCAAATGAAATCAAGATTCTTTTGAAAATTTTACAAATTTGAATTGGTTTAGTCAACCTCCTTAACCCTTTTACACATGGGACCAACAAATTAGTATGAAGTAAAAAATTATTAATTTTAATTTTTTATTATATCATTAATTATTTAACTATCATTATGTGAATTAAAAGATTGAGTTCCAATTTATGATCAACTATATATGTAATCTATATATTAAAAGTGGCTTAACAGATTGGAATTCTAATTTACTATTTACAAATATGTCCTTAAATATAATTCATAGAATTCATTACTTTAATTCATTTTTGCATACAATTACACCCATTAATAAAATATTTTAAATATTTAATATTATATTCATGGGATATTGTTTATATGTATTCGTGAATGTGTACATGTCTTTGGTGTGTCTCAGTACACAATACCCCTACCCCTACTCTTATATTTTTAAATAATATAATTAATGGTTTTACATGTAATGAATAATACCTTAAGTATATTTTTCTAAAATATATATTTTAATTATACAAATAATACTTTATAAGTAAGCAACTAATACTTTATAAATATAAATTAATATCTTTCGCTAAAACATATATTTCAGTTATACAAATACGTAATATATTATTGGGCAAATTACAATTTTGGTACCCCAAGTATACCCCTTTTTCACTCTTGGTACCTCAGTTTTTTCGAGTTGCAACATTAGTATCCAACGTTTCAAAAAGTTTCAATTTTGGTAACTTCCGTCAATGTTTCGTCAAACACTGATAGAACTATACTAACCCTAATCGATTTGGAGGCAAAATCGACATTTTTTCCCCCAAATTCACTTCACACTTCATAGCTAACCCTAATTTCAGAAATTCCTCTTCAATCCACTGGAATCATGCATCTAACTCTCCAAGCTGACAAACGAAGCTCTACAAGGTGGAAGGACGATGTCAAGATGGACAGATAACACCTTTGTTCCCTAATATGGTAAGTTATTTCTTTAATTACTTTGGCTAGCTGTGTATAAAACATATTCATGCTTAGGTAATAATTTGAGGGAATGTGTTTACTCTGTAGATCCTGTTAATCAATCCACTATGTTTACTCTGAAAATCTTTCATGGTGGTGTAAAGGTGAATACAGTTGTTAGGTCTTATCAAAGGTGTAGTAGATTACTTTAACTATGTTGATGGAGAAATGTTTGGGCTGTTAGAGTTACAAGAATTTGCAAACCAATTAGGATATGATGAAAAAAATGTTAGGTTTTGCCATCAATTTAGGCAAAGTTTAGAGAGGACTGGGAGGATTCTTGAAACTGATGTTGAAGTCTATGAAATTATCAGATATATACCTAGAGATAGAGTGGTGTTATTATATATAGAACATACTGAAAATTCTATTGGTGGGGATAATGTTGGTGAGGCCCTTTGGATCCTACAATTGATTTCTCTTTTTAAGATGATATATTTGCACCCAATAGTGATGAGAGTGAAACCCCAGATGACTCAGATGATGAAGATGCATTAGTTGATAGTGATTATGATATGGAAGAGGATGATAGGTTTTATGAAAAATATGTTGATCATCTGTTAAGTTTTGTGGTCTTCTAGGTAGTGATAAAAAGATGAAAAATAAATATATGAGTGATGAGATGTATGCACAGATTGAAAAGAATAATATTGAAATTGATGATAGCAGTGATGAGCTTGAGAGTCTTCAAGGTTCTGATGAAGAGGATATACTTAGATATCTTAAGTTTAACCCTAGGACAGAGGGTAGAAAACCAGACTTGAGAGTAGGCCTTGTTTTTAGCACAAAAAAAGAAGCTAAAGAAGTCATTGATACTTTTTGTGCCAAGAGAGGAGTGTGTCATAAGTTTAAACACAATGATAAAAGAAGGTTGAAAGCAATATGCAAGAATAATGGACGTGAGTGGTATATCCTTGTATCACCAATGCAAAATGATAGGTCTTGGCAGGTTAAGGTATTCAATTTTGACCATTCAAGCTGTTCATGGAATTATAACAATTCTAGCATTAAATCTTATTGGATAGGAAAACACTTCATGAAAAAATTCAAAAACAATCCAAAGTGAGGAACCAATGAGTTTAGGAATGAAGTTTGTACTAAGTTAAAAGTCAACGTCTCTAAAATGAAGGCATTTAGAGGAAGAAAGAAAGCAATGGAGTTGATAAAGGGAACTTTGAAAGAAAAATTTAACATAATTAGAGATTATTGTGAAGAATTGTTTAGAATAAACCCTGGATCATCTGTTGTGCTGAAGTGTACTGATGTAGAACAAGATCCTCAATTTCTTAGGCTTTATATCTGCTTGGAGGCATGTAAACAGGGGTTCAAACATTGCGGGAAAGTTATTGGAGTTGATGGTTATTTTTTTAAGGGGCAACAAGGTGGTCAGTTGTTGACTGCTATTGGGATTGATACCAACAACAATATGTTCCCACACCATTGCATAAGCAATGGTGGAGGGTGAAACTAAAGAGGCTTGGGAGTGGTTCTTAACTTTGTTGGATAATGACATTTGTTTTGAAAACCAGTTTGCTTGGACCTTCATGAGTGATAAATAGAAAATGGTTGATTCCACCATTTGAAGGTTTATTCCCTGATACAAATAATAGGTTTTGTGTGCAACATTTTCATAGTAACATGAAGAAAGATGAGTTTACTGAGCTGTTAATAAAGAAAACACTTTGGGCAGCAACTAGAGTAGAAGAGTTCAAAGTAAGAATGCAATAATTGAAAGAATTGGACAAGAAGGCATATGAGTAGTTGGAGACAAAGCCTCCACATCAATGGATAAGATCTCATTTCAGTCCATTCCCAAAATGTGATATTTTGACAAACAACATGTGTGAGAGTTTTAACTCACTCATTCTTCCTCACTACAAGAATTTTGGGATTTAACAACAGGTTTTACCCGTTGTTAAATCCAATTTTTGAGCGTTGCCGTAGCCAGGGTTGCAAAAAAAATTTCGCCATTTTACAATGCACTAAAAACGTTGTCTTCTGCAAGAGAAAAACTAATCATTACCATGTTGGAGACAATTAGAAACTTACTCATGGCTCGGTTGCAAGTTAGCAGGGATCAAGCTAGGAAATGGGATAAAGGTATTTATCCTAGAATCAGAAAGGTGTTGAAAACAAATATGAAGCAAGCAGCTAAATGCATCCCTATGAAATCAGATGATTGGCATTTCCAGATCATAGGACCATTTGACCAGCACACAGTGGACTTAGAACAGATGATATGCAGTTGTAGAAGATGGGATTTAACTGGCATCCCTTGTAAACATAGTATTTCTGTTATTTGGTGTAGAAATGATGATCCAGAGTCCTATGTGCACCAACATTACAGTGTTGATACTTACTTAAAAACATATGCACACCCTATCATGGGCATCTATGGTTCTGAGTTATGGCCACAGAGTGAGTTGGCACCACCTTTACCTCTAAAATATGAGAAGATGCCTGATAGACCAAAGAAGTTGAGAAAAAGGGGACCTAATGAGTCACCTGCATCATCTAGTAATCCATGCAAACTAAAAAGGGTTCAAAGATTAGTGAATTGCAGAAAATGTGGAACTTCAGGCCATAATGCAAGTACTTGAACTAAAAAGTCAATTGGAGAAAATGAGAATATAGAGGCTAATGAAGTAGCAATTGGAGAAAATGTGATGATGGAGGCTGATGAAGTAGTAGTTGGAGCATCTCAACCATTACCAGCTGAGTCACAAAGTAGCCAACCTCCACTGTAAGTGACTCCTTCAACAGCTAGCTACTCTCCAATGCAAGTCAACCCTTCAACAACTAGCCAACCTCCACAAAAAATAAGAAAATTACTTGTAAGACTTGCTTATATTATTTATAGTTAGTTAATTAACTTGATCACTAATATTTATCTTTTCTCATATCAGGTTAAAAAGAGTGTTACAGGTACTGCATCATCAAAAGTGAATTCATTGGCCCAAACTGGTGCATCACCAATTGGATATTCTCAACCAGTGAATTTAAATGTGTCTAACACCTCACAAAATGGTCAATCTTCACCAAGAAATCCTTAAAAAACCAACAATCTCAATGTATGTATTATTTAATATGATCTACAAATATCATAATTTTAATGCTTGTGTAAATCATAGTTTATTTCTACATGAATTCTTAGATGAAGAAGAAAACATTATTGAATAAAATTCAAAAGAATGATTGTCAAGTTCACATTAATGGCAGTGGCAATGTGAGTCTCTCTTTCTCTCTCGATCTTAATGATTGATATGTGTCTCTTTTAGTACATATATCTCATATTAATTAGTGTATCTTTTCAATTCCTTGAATAGATCTACACTTCATCAGGGGTAAATAGTCCAGTCATTGTGAAAGGAGGGGTGAATTACATTACCATGTCCAATCTTAGTTCATATATTGGGAAGTCAAACAAAGAAGACTCATCAAAAGGGAAAACAAGTTCAAGCAGCAGTGGGAAAGATTTTGACTTTGCCAAGAGAAAAAGCTAGTTGGATGGGTGATTGAGAGATAAAAAACTTATAATCTGTGTATTGCCAAATTCTTCTGTTGGCTATGTTTGTTTCTGTTTGGAAAACAAGAATTCAATAGGATTGTGTTACTTTTAAGACAAAATGCTAGCTGGTTTGGTTTGTGTTGTTTTCTTACACAGTATGTGATTGATGTTTAGTTTGGTTTGGTTTTAAGACAAAATGCTAGTTCGTTTGGTTTGGTTTGATTTGTGTTGCTTTCTTACACAATATGTGGTTGGTGTTTGGTTTTAAGACAAAATGCAAGTTGGTTTGGTTTGGTTTGTGTTGATTTGGTTTAAAATAATAGTGTAGTTGATTTGGTTTAAAACAATATATTTTGATGCTTAGACTATTAATTATTATTTGTGTAATGATCATATTTATGTAATGGCATTTTGATATGTAGTGGTACCAATATAAATAATACATTAATAAGATTTTGATATGACAGGAAAATCAAATTGCATGACATAAAATAAGTAGTTACAATATATTAAACCAATGGCAAATACTCAAACTCATTGTTTTTGTCTTCTTTTCCTACTTTACACATCAAAATTGCCACTGCACACCAACATAAAAGCAGTAATAATTAAGAAACAAACTTGCAAAAAATTAAACTTCTTCTTCAATGCGATATACTCCAAATTTGCAGACTTTTCCTTGCTTTTTACTTTTCTAACTCAACTTCCAATTGCTTCTCTTTAATTTTGGATGCATCAATTTCATTTTCCAGTCTATCAATTTCTTTAAGGAATCGAGGGATAAGTTCCTTCGACCTTTGACACATCTCAGGATCAAGCCACTTGAAAAATCCACAATATTTTTGTGTTTACATAAACATAAAACAATTTGAAAACTAAAAATTGTAAATCAAAATCGAGCTTTGATAAATCAGTTCGAAAACTTACCCCATAGTGTGGGCATGCCCAGTAGCGTCTTCCAGGGTTATCAAGCGTACACGAGTTCTTTAATGGAAGCTCTATCCCACACCCACAATACATCAATCTAGTTTGATGATTTGTGAAAACAAATCCATTGGAGCTTGAAGACTTACAGTAATTCCTTCTCATGGTTGTGGTATTGAAGAGGGTAATAGAAATTTGTAGAGTTAGATGCGAGATTTATGTGGATTGAAGAGGGATTTGTGAAATTAGGGTTAGCTATGAAGTGTGAAGTGAATTTGGGGGAAAAATGTTGAGTTTACCTCCAAATCGATTAGAGTTAGTTATGTTCCGTCAGTGTTTGACGGAACACTGACAGAAGGTAACAAAATTGTAACTTTTTGAAACATTGGATACCAATATTGTAACTCGAAAAAACTGGGGTACCAAGAGTGAAAAAGGGATATACTTGGGGTACCAAAGTTGTATTTACCCTATATTACGAATATACAATTAATACATTTCATTGAAATAAGTACAATTACATGTAATACCTTATAAGTATACAACTAATACCTTTAGGAGTACAGATTTAAGAATCCGTATCCCATGTGTATATAAGTTTTTATGCCAAGATAAATATGTGAAAATTAAAATGCAACTTACTTTGTAGTTGAAAAAATGAAAAAAGTCATGCAATCCAACAGAATAATCTCAAGTAAAGAATTAGGTACCATAGGATAAATTAAGCATCATTATTTTTATGCAGAGAATAGGAATTCTGATGTCTAGCTACAATACCATACAATAAGAGAATGATTCCTACCATACACCTTCTATGCAGTTTACAATATAACATGCTTACATGAACTAATAAGATCCACAGAAAATAAATTATTCTTAGACTATTACGAGTTTTAAAATGAATTAACTCCTAAGTTCCTATATATTCAACAAATATGGGTATCCAAATTTCTATCATTATTCTAGACAATAGATGTTTCAAATATATATGACTGACTATTAAAAGAGGTGTGCAAGATTATCCGATGTGCAAAAGATCCTGTGTGGGAGTAACGATCACAAGTTTGATTCAAAGAATTTAATTGATCCCTTCATTCAAACTTAAAACAAAAAAAAAACAACAAAAATAAACTTAATCACTATCTAATGTGTGAATCCCTCTCGATCTGAGCTCGGCTCGACCAATCACCTAGCCAGTTGAGACGAGAGCCGACTTGAACAAATTGGATGAGTGAATTTTTTTTGGACCGATTCGGTGCCTAGCCAACTAGAGATATAAAAACCTAGCCAGCCATTCATAATTTTGTAAGGGACCTATTTAGGAGTCAACCGACCAGAGATGGCCGAACCAACCTGGAAATTTGAGGTAGGGGGCACGTAAGCCATCTAAAGCAAAACTAAAAGCATGGAAAGCTCAAATAACCAAATAATACTTGAAATCTCATCGAAGAAGAGCCTGATTACCTTAGAGGTCTATCTCAAGAAGAAATCTTCAAACTCAAGACATCTAAAGAAGGAAACAAATCAAAGATCAAATCAGATCTATTAAAGATGTAGATAAATCTATATTTTCTCTTAACTAGATCCCAAAAATCAAGGGATTCGACCCTTATTCCCCAAGTTATATATCTTAGGCCTAATTATCGTTGAAAATGATCGAAAAATAATTGCAAGCATATAGAGAAATTTCTCTTTGAAAATTATTATTATATTCATCTTGACTGACCAAATTCAGTCGGCCAGGATCAATCGAGATAATTTACTAGAGCTTAGAATTATTTCCTTTTATTCGAATTCTTACTTTATTTTTGACTTATTTATCTTGTACTACAAAAATCACGAGGAATACTAACGGTCATTTCCGTCAATAACAATTGGATATCTATCGGTAATGATTTTACCGATGGAAATTTCGTCGGTCAAAATTGTTGTTATTATCCTCATCGATAACAACATACCGATGGAAAAAATGTTTATCGATAAACCACTGACAACATACTCCGTCGGTAATAATTTTATCGACAAAAGTAAATTGAGGGAAAAGTGGAGAATCACATAATTTAATCAGTGGACTTACCGATGAACTTATAGTTTTCTAACGGCATTAATCTGTCGGTATTGAATAAATTCCCAACGGATATATTTTCTTCGGTATTTTTTTAAATTTTTTTAAAGAAAATATTTAAATAATCAAATTTATGAAATGAAAATATAATAAACCATATGAAATGAAATTAAAATTAAAAAATTCAACAAATTTAATTACAAATTAAAATAAAATAGTTTTTAAAAGGTAATGAATCATGATCTTCATCCTCGACGGCATCATCATTTGGAGCTTGGGCATCCATGTCGATCTGAGCATGAGGGATATTGGCCAGCAAACTGCGGTTGCTCTATGATCCTCTGCTGATTCCAAAGAAGGTTGTTTATCTCTGTTTGCTGGCGTCTCCACTCCGCGTGTTGGTGTATCAGCTCCGTTTATGTTTGCTCATACTGCACTATCTTTTCCTCGTATTGTTGTTGTCGCTATTTATTTTATTGTATGTTCCGATCAATGTCCGTCTCTTGCCGACCGATCCCAACCCGTACACCTATCCTTTCTACACACTGGTTGTATCGATGTACAGCTGGTCTAAGTCAATGGGGCTGGACTCCAATGAGCCATCTTCCATCTGACTGAGCTGGGACATCCTTTCCTCGAAAGCTTCCTGAATATTTTGAACAAGTAAAAAAATTAAAAGGAAAACACTTGAATTTAAAAATATGAAGTAAAATACGAACTATAAAAAAATACTTAGAGAAATTGCTTTGGGCCATTAGTGTACGTCTCATCTTTACCGGGACCATGCAACCTCTTAAACAGCTTGTGCTTCAGAGCAGAGGCACCCTTCTTCTTGGACTGTACAAATTTCCACAATATATATAAATGAACTTCAATATTAATTATAATTAATAATAAATTGTAAGGTGGAGTAGGAATACTTACAAGATCTTCCAAATGCTCCACAGCAGACCTCGAGTCTTTTTTATGTTTGGCAAAACCTTTACCCAGTCTGAGTAGCTCACTTAGACGATTTTTGGAGGCCTGCTCAGACTTCATCTTGTCAACAGGGTCAGACCAATTGTCTAAGAACCTCTTCTAGGTTCCGGATGAAGTCTGACATGCACTCAGACTGCTTCCCATTTCCGATTCATTTCCTCTTCTAACTGTTGATCAAATCGCGGTAGCGGCTCATAGCCTTCTCTAAGTACAAGCATCGGATTTCTTTGTCTGACGTCGTGTCCCAAGTACACCATTTCTAAAAAAAAATAGCATCATTTAACAAAAATAATAACATCGAGTTCAATATATAATAATACTCAAAGTAATGTAGAAAATTACCAAAAACTCCTCTTAGTATACCATCTTGGTGTAGAGCGAGACATACTTCCAGCTGAAGCCCTTCGCATCAAGGAAGCTCTCGAACACATCCTTTAAAAGGGATGAACACTGATGCGATGACATTATGATGAACAATTGGATTTAATTAGATATAATAAAATTTATTAAATAATAACAAAAAATACAAAAAAAAATGTGTACTTACGCTCCAAGCTTAATCCATAGTACTATCCAATGAGATGAAGCACTAGGCGCCTGTGACGCCTGCTGTGACGAGCCCGGCAAAGATACAGGGATTTGAGTGCCGGTGGACGTGCCCCTGCCTCATAATTGGAGTATACTCCACCAGTCGAACCACTGAAAGAGTCAATGGGTGGTGTAGTACGCACCAGAGTAGTCTGCTCAGGCTCATCCTGTAGGCAACGCTACCGTCTCGACCGCCTCAAGGAATACCTCGTCCACATGAAGCTCGGTGGCCTCTACTAGCCATCTAAATATGAAAGAGAATATTTTATATTTGAGCTAAATTCTAAAATAAGTCTAAATTCTAGTAATTAAATCCTAAATTCTAACAAAAATTCGGAAGTATCTCAACGCATGCATTGATGTACCAATTTATCAACTCTCCGTCTCTACATCAACACAACATTCAATTCCCAACATACAATTCTACCAAGTTAGTGAAAGAACCGAAATTACTTATTTTATGAATAACAACTAATGTAATTACCGAAACTATTTGTCGAAATTAACCCCAAATTCTAACAAAAATTCGACAGAATTTCGACACATTCATTAATGTACCAAGTTATTGACTCTCCGTCTCTACAACAATACAATATACAATTCCCAACATACAAATCTCAATATACAATTCCCAACAACTAAAGTAATTAATTCAACTATTTGTTGAAATTAACCGAAGAAAACTAATTTCATGAAATTAAACTAACTAAACATGAAAAAAATGAAATTAACACAAAATTAACACAACTAAACTCAAAATTATAGCAAATTAAATCATAGTAAATTTCAAAGTATAATTCTAAACTAACTAAACTAACATTATAACTTAAGTTTAATAGTGAGCAACTAACTGAATAAATTAACATTTCAACATATAAAATTAAACTAAGTTAATTTACAAATTAAACTAATTAATAACATGTGAGACCCGAGTCCCTCATGACTCATTGACGAATATAGTTCATGCATCCATGCATTCTATGAATTGCGTGTTGTTTATTATGTGACGTTTGAGTTTACACCGATATTATAGAGTACGTTTATTTTATTTATTTATTTATTTAAACTTGTTAAATCTCGTGTTAATTATGTGCTATTTGTCATCTTGCATTATTGTATTTAGCTTTCAAATAATGAATTATTTATATGTTTTTACATAATTGATGTTGAGAAAACTCTATCATAATTGGTTGAAATTCTAATAATGTTCAAGTTCATAATGTAAATTGTTTAATTAATAGTATTAATAATTAATTATATAATTTTATATTAATTATATATATAAATATAAATAATAATAGTATATATATATATATACGTAAGTGTTGTGTGTGCAAGTATAAAATTAACAAAATATTATAATATTTATATATATATGGAGTGATGTGCGTGCATGCATGCATATAAGTTAAACACGCCCAAACGGTTCCGAAAACCGAAACCGGGCCGGTTCGAACCGGCGGTCAACGGTTCGGCGAACCGTTGACCCGGTTTTGGTTCCGAACCGGAACCGGGAACCGCCAGAGAACGGTTCGGTTTCGGTTCCGAAATAAGCAAACCGGCGAACCGGTGGTTTAACTCTTGGCATGCCACGTGTACGGCTGTGGTTCAAACGCATATAGCCGTTGTGGATCAACGGCTGAGATCAATGGACCGTTGGAAACCGGCCGAAACCGAACCGGAACCGAACCGCCGGTTCGAACCGGCGGTTCAAGGTTTTTTGAATTGGACGGCCAAGATCAACTTGCCGTTGGAGATGGACGGCCTAGATGATGCGAACCGCCGGTTCAACCGAACCGGAACCGGCGGTTCGAACCGGAGCGTGCCTATTTTCTTTTTTTCTTTTTTTTTTGAATTTTTGAGATCTATAAATAGGGGTTCAAATGGTGTATTTTTTCACACCAATTCTCAAGCTCTCTCTCTCAATTCTCTTGCATTCTTGCTCACTTTAATATATCAAGTTCAAAAGCTCTCAAATTTATTTTTTTAGTTCGTATTATCATCTACTTGTAGTGCTACTTCGATTTCGATTTTTTTTATTTGCTATCATCATGTCTAGAAGAGGTTCTTCCGCTTCCTCATCTCATGCTAGGGGAAAGAGTCCCATGCCACCTCCACAATCCTACGAAGACGAGCTAATTGATCGATGGTGTGACGAGCTTGATGAAGATGTCGATTTGGGGGAACAAATCGCTCAAGCCTTAGTCGATGATGATGAAGAGGAAGAAACCGTGCAACACACACAAGGGAGTACCCCCTCTAGTAGAGCACCTTCTTCACTTCGAAGTGATATCTTCTCCGTTCACTTCAAGAAGGAGGCCGTGCCTAATAGTGCCGTTGACTACATAGTAACGTGCAATCATTGTGGGAAGCAATACAAGTTCAAGCATGGAGGAGGATATGGAACGTTCAACAACCACGTCACGAAGAAGCATCCCGACAAGGTTGGATTGGCTCCTTCTCAAACACAACTATGAGGATTCACCGGGTCTTCACAAGGTATGGATTCTTTAATGTTTAAATTTAGCCAACTTGAACTTAGGAAAGGCACCGCCGATTTTATTGCTTCTAAACATTTGCCTTTGCAATGGGCTTCCGATGAATATTATCAAGATTATGTGAGTCAATATTTACAACCACCGGCTAGAATGATAAGTAGGAACACGGCCACTAGGGATATTGATAAAAGAGTTCGTGAAAAAAAATATAATCTTATGCAAGATTTAGCTAACCTTAAACAAAAAGTTGCAATATGTGTTGATTGTTGGAAAGATCCTTATAAAAAGAATGATTATATGGGCATTACTTGTCATTGGATTGATGATGCATGGGATGTTCAAAAACGTTTAATTGCTTTTGTTGATTTTAATGAAAGTCATACCGGTTTACATATTTCACAAAAAATAATATATAGCTTAAATGATTATGGTATATTAACAAAAGTATTTGCTATAGCTTTAGATAATGCAACTAATAATAAAGCGAGTTTGCCTACGTTAATGGATTTTTGTAAACCTTCATTAAATGGTGATATTTTTCATACTAGATGCATGTGTCATATTTTTAATTTATGTGTTCAAGATGGATTAACAACTTTAGAAAAGGAAATAGACAAAATTAGAGTTGCAATTAATTTAATTTGTCATACCATACAAATGCGAAAAAGATGGGCTAGATTTTGTAAAATGAATGGATTCGAAGTAAAAAAAATTTGTGAAAGATGTGGAACATAGGTGGAATTCTACTTATTACATGCTTCAAGATTCATATAATTATAGAGAACTTTTATGTGCTTTTTTTATGGAATTTGGAGATAGTAATGTCATGTTATTTGCTCATTCTTGGGATTCTTGTATAAACATGATTGGTATGCTAAAAAATTTTGAAGAAGGCACTAATGAAATAAGTGGTTGTTATTATCCTACATCTCCTTTAGCTTTAGATCAATGTGTTAAAATTGATTTGATAATGAACTCTTATAAAGATGATCCTATTTTAAGTGATGCCATTATTATGATGAAAGCTAAATGGTTAAAATATTATCATGAGATACCCCCCCTATATTTATGTGCTAAATTATTAGATCCTAGGATTAGAGAAGATGGATTAGAAGAACTTTTAACTATGTACTATAATGCATTGTTCCCCTTTGGCTATATTAGTGATTATGATCAAGTTGAATATGTGCCTAATCCTAGTGAAGTGGTTAAACGGGCGAAAAATTATTTGTATGATTTATTTAGAGAATATAAAACAATGTATGGTGAATCATGTAGTAGTGAAGATGTAGTTCGACCTCATAATGTAGGTTCTAGTAGTTCTTCGTCTACTTTTGGTGATACTCTTTCTCAATTTTATAATTTTTATGATATTAGAACTCAAAAAAAAGCTAGAGGTCTTAATTCATCACAAGAATTGGATTCTTATTTTAGTGTTACTTTTGAATCAATTGCATTTGAGAACAATGTGGATCTATTAAAGTGGTGGTCACGAAGGATCACCACATATCCTATACTAACAATTATTGTCAAGGAAATATTTGCATGTCCCGCCTCCACAGTTTCGGTTGAACATGTCTTTAGCGTATCGGGCCACACTTTGAGTGAGAGGAGAGCAAATTTGGCCGTCGAAAATGTCCAAAACCTTATGCTTCTTGACGATTGGGTCAAAGCCACCAAACGTCAACAAAACCTCGATTTGTCACACATGGAGGACGGTGGACAAGATTTGTATGGCTACGACTCAAACACAACATCCTCCGGCGGAAGTGGCGTCAACCTCAACGAGTGAAAAAGGTAAGTTGATGTAAGAGAACTACGTGAGCTTTGATTCCTTAATTCGATTTCAATTAAGGATACGTAGGCAATTTCATTTTAAGTTTGAAATTTCAATTCCAAACTTAAAATGAAACTCAAGCTCTTTCATTTTTTTTATGCTCACTTTTGTAATTGTAATATATAGTACAAACTTTTGTAATAGATTAGAATCATTCAATCATAGATTAGATATAGACTATATAGTTCTAACTTGTAATAATTTTCCAAGTTATATTGACAAGTTTAATTGTAATATATACAAACATTTGTAATAGATTAGAATCATTAGATCATAGATTATATATAGTTCTAAGTGTTCCAACTTGTAATAATTTCTCAAGTTATATTATATTGACAAGTTTATTGAAAAAGTTTGATCAATACAATTTTTCAATATATTTTTTACTCCGAGTTGCATTTTCTCATGATATTTTATACTTCAAAACAAACATTAAAGTTTAAATTTGGATCATAGAATCATAGATTAAAAAAAACCAAAAATAAAAAAATAAAAAAATAAAAAAAAAGAAAAACCGAAAACCGCCGGTTCAAACCGGCCGAACCGTCTGGTTCCGGTTGAACCGGCGGTTTCTAACCGAAACCGAAACCTTTCCTTCCACGGTTCGGTTTCGGTTCCACCATTTCGGAACCGTTGAACCGGCGGTTCGAACCGGAACCGGAACCGGGAAACCGTTTGGGCATCTCTAATATAAGTTAATAAAAGGTAAGTTAATTAATATATAAGTTATGCATGCGTGTACACGTGTGTAACTAAGTGGGCAGAAGGTTGCCACCAACTTTATAACAATAATATAATAATATGAAGTTTACTGGAGAAGCATATTGGGAGGCAGTGGATAGTGATATATATTTATGCATCATTTTTTTATAAAAAAAAAAAAACAAGAAGAAGACGACAGAAAGAGAGAAATATTGAACGAAAACAGAGGTATGCAATAATTTACATTCCAATTTGTGAATGTCAAGTTTTACTTCATTTCTTTACATAATTGTTAACTTAATTATATAGATATGAATTGATATTTAGGGTCAGTTTCATTATTTATTAAGTGAAATGAAGAATTGATAATATATATATATATATGAATAAATTAAAGAATTAATTAGTATTTTGGTTTAGTAGTTGATGGAGAAGTACTTGATAATTAAAAATAAAACAAAATAAAAGATAGAGGATTATGAAATGATCATAAGGTATTTAAATAACCTTGTTGCTTATATACAATATTAAATTAGTGAGTTATCAAAATTTATGAGTTATGATTTATACTTTAATGATTGTTAAATTAACTGATACAGTAAGAATTCTTATCATTATATTTATATAAATTAATCTCTAGGATTAGTAATTTAGTTGAATACTAAAAATGATAATTATTAGTATACAATAAGTATAATATTGATCCAAATAAAGTGAGTTTATAGAGAATGCTTTGCTTATTTGGGCATGTATATACAATAATTTCATGTTGTATTTCCTAATAAATATTCTCCTTATTATTTTACATCACCTACTCTGGCATAGAGGAGATAAGAAAGTATTATTTGACTTTTGTCAGAAACAAGGTAAGTGGAAATTCATTTGCAACTACAATGTATGAACATAGTATTTCCTGATATATATATATATATATATATATTGATTAAGTGATATCATGTTATTTTACATCTCCTTTGAGTGATGCTATGTGAAATGATATTACGTGATTTCATGTATCCTTGAGAATTAATGTTGTTGCATAATGCTATGGAGAAATATATGTGATGCATTACGAATGTCAATCACGAGCATCAACATGTGCATATGTAAATGATGAAAGTTATTGCATTATGCATGCAAGACATGATTTCAAGATGAAAAGTATTTTATTGACCACTACTAGCACCGAGACATGTAATCTAGCTTACGATATATTATATGGGTAGCCGGGGGCCTGTGAGACATGGTTACGGCTTGATTCGCTCAGCCGGGGGCTTGTGAGACATGGTTACAGCTACCATTACTATATGCATAGCCGGTGAAATGTGAGATATGGTTACGGCTTGATTCGTTCAGTCGGGGGCCTGTGAGATATGGATATGGCTATAATGATGAATGATGTTATAGTGAGCTCTATCTAGTGCTTAGTAGCGAGGTGATCAAGGGCCCAATGAAAGAAAAATGATTTTGTAAGGAAAAGTTTTCATTTATTAGCATGCATCAGTGACATCATTTCATATCTTTAATGTTGTGTGCATAATTTCTTCTTACTGAGCTTATTAGCTCATATAGTTCATGCATTGTAGGTGAACCTACTAATGTATAAGCTCATGGACTTACTGACTGTGTTATTGAGTTCCTACGGGGTCGGAGATAGTGTACATGGATGACGACCTGTTGGGCTACGCTATGAGCTTATTTTGCTTTAACTAATGTTTTGATGAAGAACATGAATTTATGTTTTATCTTCACTTTCTATTGGGAATAAGTATGTAAAATATAGAAGTGGTTGTGGCTTGACTTTATGATAAATGCTATGAAGCATGCTATATATTTTCTTATCTAGTTTCAGGTGCAAGAAAACTTATTTGTTAAAGTGTTTAAAAAGAAAAAAAAAGTCACTCACTCACTTACAGGTCTTTTAATACACTCACTTACAGGTGTTTTAATATGAAAATTTATTATATGTTTAGCTATATTAGAAATGTGGTCGTGATAAAGTGGTATCAGAGCCCAGCTGAGGTTCTGTAGACTGTCCATGTACATGATCTTAGAACCTGTGGAACACGACCAAATGTCAGTAAGTTTTGTTTTATTTATTTACTTTTGTATTCATATATTTCATGATTCATATTTACCATGTGATCTAGGATTCTATATATTAGTTGATAACAATGGTAAGAACTCGAGGTGAGAGTAGTGGAAGAGATAGATCCCAAGAACAAGAGGCATCCACTGAAGGATTAGATGATGACTGTGATGCTATCCTAACTAGGTTAACAGAACTTATAGAATGACAATCCCAACAGATATAATAACTCGTCCAACATAGAATTATGGATGGACAATTAGAGGGTGAAATGAATTAACTATCACATCGAGTGGAACATGTAGAAGTGGTGGGAGAAATGTTTAGAAAATGGAATCCACCAATGTTTTGAGGATGCTATAAATCTCATTGATGCAGAAGACTGGCTGAGAACTATAGAGAACATGTTTCAATATAGTAGGGTTCCAGATGAGGAAATAGTTGTGCTTATCGATGTTTTCTTGTTAAATCGCTTTAATGAACTATGATCTTCTTGTTGTTTAATGTCATTTTATCGACACACTGCTTGCTGGACGCCGCCACTGAGCCGCTGACTGCAGCAACATGAGCTCGTGTACGTAAATGGCCGCTCTTAGGAGTGGATGCAGTGTTATGTGGTAGGTTATATTATGTTATGCTATCTGTGAGCTTTATTTGAATCGGTGAACACTGCCACTAGCCACTATGTGTTGGGTGAGTTAGTGTGTATGTTTTGTCAAGTCGTTGGGTTACATAGGGATGAGACTACCGTGGGCCCTAGTCTATGATAAGATAAACTAGTGTGTGTATTTTTCATAGTACACGGGTGTGATACATAAAGCCACAACTAATGTTTGAGGTCTATGGGGACGATGTATGGATGTTTGTAATATGTTTCATGATGTTTTGCTTATGATGTACTTTTATGATGAGTATATGCATGTTGGGTATATGTTATCCTACATGACAATATTATGCTATGATGATAAACAATGACAGAGAAATCTATTGAGGTTATGAATTGATTTATGGAATAATGTTATTGGTTGAGTATAATATTTCTCGAGTGCTCTAAAATCACAGACACTAATGCAAGATATAACTTTCATTAAAAGGAGATGATAGCTAGAATAACATAGCTGCTTAGGATGGACTTCACATGTTTTAAACTTCAGAAATAGAATGATGCTGAAAAACTCATAATAAACCGAATCTCAAGGTTTGCATACATAATAGTTACATGATTTCGGGTTAGTACTGATCAGCCCCGAGTGGGACAATCTTGGAAGAAGAGTGACGACTACAGACGTGCTAAAATTAAATCGAATCAGGAATATAATACCCTGTCTTTTCTCTTAAATGTGAATTAGATATTTCATTCCAAATTCTATTCCTTAAACCTTCTTCTTGACCTATGCCCCAAGTCAAAGTTATCCCTATAATGTTGAAATCATATGAGTAAAACCCAAATCATAAATCGACTAACTCGCAAAGATGTGAAATTTTAGTGGACGAATCAATGCGAAATGAGTTTTCAGGAATTTGAAAAAATGAGTTTTTAGGAATTGAAAAAATAAAGATAATTTGTTACACTAGTTCTAATCATCCCAGATGGAACGAAAGGATTTGTTGTCTATAGTGATACATCCAAGCAAGTTTTGGGATGTGTGTTGATGCAACAATGAAGGCAATGTAGCTAGCATGCTTACCAATCAGTGCCAATTGATAAAAGAAATGTCCGAGTTAAATCTGGAAGTGGTTACGCCTTCGAGCAATATAAAGGCTCGAATCGTGGCTTGGGTTGTTAAGCCCACGATTCGAGAGTAGATAGTTAAAGCTCAAAAGAAGGATAAATTCTTGCAAAAGATAAAAGCACAAATAGATAAAAGAGTTGTAGAGGGATTCATGATATCAACGGATAGGACCCTGACCTTTAGAGGTGGCTCTGCGTACCAAATGATGACATGTTAAGAAGAGGAATACTAGAAGAAGCGCATAACACACTGCATCTAGCACATCCTGAAGGTATAAAAATGTATAGAAATTTGAAGGAAACTTTCTGGTGGAAGATTATGAAGGGGAACATTGGATAATTTGTCAAGAAATACTTGGAGTGCCAACAGGTAAAAGCCAAACATCAACGGCCGGCAGGAATGCTAACGCTACTAGAAATACCTGAGTGGAAGTGGGAATACATTGCTATGGACTTCGTGGTGGGATTACCCAAAACTAATCATAGAAATTAACCATACCATATGGGTTATTGTTGACGGATTAACCAAGTCCGCTCATTTTCTGTCGATTAAGATGATGTTCCAATTGGATAGGTTGGCCCAGATTTATATAAAGGAAATCATCAGGCTGCATAGAGTACCAGTCTCTATTGTATCGGATAGAGACCCCTATTTTACATCTAGGTTCTGGCAGAGCCTACAAAGAGAATTAGGTACCAAGTTAACTTTTAGTACTGCGTTTCACCCTTAGATGGATGGGCAAACCGAACGGATGATACAAACTTTGGAGGATATACTTCGAGCTTGTGTGTTAGATTTCTAGGGTCAGTGGAGTAAATATTTACCTTTGATTGAATTCTCATACAATAGTAGTTTCCAGTCCACAATCGGAATGGCTCCTTATGAAGCACTATATGGAAGAAAATCTCGATTTCCAGTGCATTGTGATGAGGTTGGTGAAAGAAAACTTTTAGGCCCTGATATGATCCGAGAGATGACAGAAATGGTAAAACAAATTCGGGAAAAGATGAAAATTGCTCAGAGTCGACAGAAAAGCTATGCAGATAAAAGAAGAAGAGCATTGGAATTTTCAGTGGGCGATAAAGTGTTCTTGAAAGTTTCTCCGATGAAAGGAATAATACGATTTGGCAAGAAAGGGAAGCTTAGTCTGAGATACGTTAGCCCATTTCCTATTATAGAGAAAATTGGTGAAGTTACCTATAAACTTGACTTGCCGTCATCAATGTCTCAAATCCACAACGTATTCCAAATCTTTATGCTAATAAAATATGTTCTGAAGAGTGAACAGGCTGAAATAAAGACAAATCTCAGTTATAAAGAAAGACCTGTGAAAATTTTGCTACGAGAGGAAAAAGAACTCAGAAATAAGAAAATCCCTTTGGTCAAAGTATTATGGAGAAACTAATTAATGAAATAAGCCACTTGGGAAAGAGGACGATATGAAGTCATATATCTAGAACTTTTCAGGTAAATTAAATTTCGAGGATGAAATTTTTATAAGGAGGGGAGGATGTGAGACCTAAGTCCCTCGTGACTCATTGACGAATATAGTTCATACATCCATTCATTTTATGAATTGCATGTTGTTTATTATATGACGTTTGAGTTTACACCGATATCATAGAGTGCGTTTTATTTATTTATTTATTTAAACTTGTTAAATCTCGTGCTAAATATTGAACTATTTATATGATTTTACATAATTGATGTTGAGAAAACTCTATCATAATTGGTTGAAATTCTAATAATGTTCAAGTTCATAATGTAAATTGTTTAATTAATAGTATTAATAATTAAATATATAATTTTCTATTAATTTTATATATATAAATATAGATAATAATATTATATATATACGTAAGTGTTGTGTGTGCAAGTATAAAATTAACAAAATATTATAATATTTATGATATGGTCGAATTAAGTCGAACCGAGTCCTCTTATAAACCGAACTTAGTCGAACGAAGTCGAACCGAGTCCTTCTCTTTGAAACCGAACTGAGGCCAAAGTCAAGGCACCTGAAGTACGGAGAAACAAGCGGTTCGGCCACCTTCGGATCGAACTAAGGAAGTGCAAGTCAATGCAGTTGGGAAGTACGATGACGAACTAAAATTAGTTACAAGATACGACGATAAACTGGTATGCGGCGAAGCTAAACGAACTGACTTATAACCCTATGATCGAACTTACGAAAGAGGAACTGATTCAGTTCAGAGTCATAACGGCGAACTGATTAACAGGGAAAGTGACGAACAAACTTTGAACCTAACTAACCGCTATTTCAGCGGAACTATTAGTCCATATCCCATATTTTATGGGATGAATCTCAACCAACTCATATTCCAGGGAGTCTATATATACCTCTTGTGTTCATTCTTTATTTTTCCTTATGCACACTTATATTCAAAATACACATAATTGCAACGTCCAAATATTCTCTTCCTTTTTTCTGACTTGAGCGTCGGAGTCCCATCGCCGGGAACCCCTCTCGGTGTTTGTTTTGCAGGTATTGGGATTCACGATTACCAGTTTTTGGATTAGAGAATTGGAGAATTGAATCGGGGCAACATCAAGGTTCAAGATCTCGAGTTTTTGGGTTGAAGAACCGAAGCTTTGGATTGAAGCAATATCAATTGGCGCCGTCTGTGGGAAAGCAATCTGAGTTTTTAAGGCGTTGAGAAAACAAGCATGGTGAATACCAGAGGATCAAGAAGAAGGATGGAAGTCGGTGATTCATCCAGAAGACCTAAAAATCGAGAAGGTGACCGGAGTCCTACCCCGGTAGATCCCCCTCGTACTATCACTTTAACGACGGAGGAATTGGCAGAATTGATGGAAGCAGTTGTCCAGAAGGCTATGGGGAAACAAAGAGTTGAGTCACAACAGGATAATGTGGATACCCATCGGGAGAGAAAAGCCAGTGATTATAGGTCATGAACGGATGAAAGGGAAAGCCAGTTTGACCGCTCTCGAGGACAGAAACGAGGCCATAATGAGTTATCGGAAAGGGTTGACGAGCTAAAAAGAGAATTAAAAGAAGTCCAGCGTAATATCTGACGTGTTCCGAAAGGTTCAAGGGGTAATCCCTTTTCGGAGGAAGTAATGGAAGACGAATTACCGGCATCTTTTCGACCGGTAAATTTTGATTACGATGGTACTGCAGATCCGTGGGATCATTTGTGCCGATTTGAAAATACCGCTTTCTTACATCGGTATTCCGATGGCATCAAATGCAGGGTGTTTGCTACTACCCTCACCAAAGCTGCCCAGACTTGGTTCAGTCAACTGACTGATGGAACTATTCATGACTTCGAACAACTATCGGAGTTATTCTTGCATCAATTCGTCAGTGCCAGGAGGCAGCGGCGATCTACCCAAACATTGTTCGGGGTAAAACAGAAAGGGGATGAAACATTGAGAGAGTATGTTAGAAGATTTACAGATGCGGCCCGAGAAGCCCTTGAGGCTTCAGATGACTTAATAGTCAACGCCTTTATACAGGGTTTGAAAGAGGGTGATCTTCATACCTCTCTAGTTAAGAAGATGCCGAAGAATTTTGATGACTTATTGTAGAGATCCACCAAGTATACCAACCTGGAAGAGGCAGTTCGGATTAAGAAAGGCGAGAGCTCCAGCCGAGCTAATAAGTCGTAGGAACAGGAGTCTGTAAGGAGGAAGGAAATGGGAGAATCTCGAACAAGGTTTGCACCCCCGTCGTTGCGAGATAACAAGGTCGGTAGGAGGTATGATCAATATACTCCATTGACTATTTCTCCCGGGCAAGTATTGATGGAGATCTGGAATTTGCCCCAACTAAAATGGCCGGCGACCTGGAGTCCGACTCCCAAAAAGCCACCCACCTTCGGGAATGGCAAGTTTTGTCGGTTTTATAACGAGTATGGATACGGTACTGATGAATGCTTGCACCTTAGAGACGAACTAGAAAGATTAGTTCGGGAAAACAGGCTAACTCGGTATGTTCGCCCTTGCTGACAAGATAACAGAGAACAGAGGAATGCTCGGGAAGAACCCAGAAGGGAAAAGAGACAAGAGCGACCTGAATTACCTCCCTCTCCGCCACTTCCGCCGCGAAACAAGCCTGAGAGGGAGGAAAGACCTACTATACACATGATCATAGGAGGACCAACGGATGGAGATTCAAACAGAGCTCGCAAGGCGAGACTGAATTCAGTTCGGCAGAAGGGGGACGAAGTTCAGACGATTTTCGATGAAGTAGTAGTACAGTTTAGGGCTTAGGACAAAGTAGCCCTTCAGAGTCCACAGTTCGATGCTATGGTGATTACGGCTGAGATTGGAGGTTTTAACGTCGAGAGGATATTCGTTGATATAGGCAGTTTGGTGGACATCATGTTCATGGACTGCTTTAGAAAGATGAGATCTGCAGTCGAAGTGAAATCGGTGGAAACTGCTCTTTATGGGTTTTCGGGAGAAGCTGTGACAGTGTTTGGCAAGATACAGTTGCCTATGGTTTTAGGATAAAGCGAATGGAAGCAGAACAAGATGATAACTTTTCTGTTGGTGGACGCCCCCTCGTAGTACAACGTGATTTTAGGACGTCCTTCATTGAGCACTTATGCAGCTGTTATCTCACCTGCTCATTTGATGATGAAATTCCCAGTAGAGAATGAGGAAGGACGAACTGTGGGAGTCGGAGTAGTCCATGGAAATCAACAGACAGCTCGGCGCTGCTATGTTGCCGCTATTCACCAATCTGAATCCCAAAAACGAAAAGCCGAACAGAAAACTGAGGTGGATAGAGAAAGAGATCACAATCGAAAGAAAGGGCGAGAGACAAACACAGCGGAGTTTGAAGAAGGGGAATTGATGAGCATCGAGTTGATTTCAGAGCAACCTGGGCATGTAGTTCGCATTGGCAGTCATTTGGCCGAACCAAACCGCAATGAGATTGTGCAGGTATTAAAGGAGAATGTGGATTTGTTCGCATGGAAGCCGGAAGATATGAAGGGTATAGACCCAGATATAGCAGTTCATCAACTGGATACTAAGCCAGAGGCTCGGCCAATCAAACAAAAGCTGAGGCACTTTGGTGACGAGCAAAATGGGATAATAGAAAGGGAAGTTCAGAAGTTGCTGGAAATAGGGCATATTGAGAAGATACAATACCCTCAGTGGCTGGCAAACATGGTGTTGGTGCCTAAACCTGGAAACAAATGGCGGATGTGTATCGATTTTCGTGATCTGAACAAAGCATGCCCAAAGGATCATTACCTGCTCCCACGAATAGATAAGCTGGTGGACTCTACTGCTGGTTGCGAACTTATCAGCATGATGGATGCCGCACAAGGATATCATCAAATCCTGTTACATCCGAATGATAAGTCCAAAGTTGTTTTCATCACCTCGTCAGGAACATACTGTTACACGGTGATGCCGTTTGGATTAAAGAATGCAGGAGCTACTTATCAAAGGATGGTGGATAAGATGATCAAGCACCAGTTAGGTCGTAATATGGAAGCTTATGTGGATGACATGTTGGTGAAAAGTGTTCAGGCGAACACTCATGCGGCGAACTTAAGAGAAACAATGACAAATATCCGAAGGCATGGGATGCGGTTGAATCCATCGAAGTGCTCATTCGGAGTAAAGGCAGGAAAATTTCTGGGATATATGGTTACTAAGAGGGGAATCGAAGTTAATCCAAGCAAGATCCGAGCTATCTAAGATATGGCTCCCCTGTGAACCATAAAAGAGGTACAGGTTCTAACTGGTCGAGTTGTCGCTCTAAGTAGGTTCATATCAAGATTGACGGATAAGGGATTACCTTTCTTCAAAGTCCTTAGAAAGAGTAGTCAGTTTGGCTGGAACGAACAATGTCAAAAGACTTTTGACGATTTAAAAGTTTTCCTTTCTTCACTTCCGTTGCTGAAGCAACCGATTCAAGGAGGAGCACTGCTGATATACTTGGCGATTGGCGAAGAATCTGTTAGTTTGGTTCTTGTGCGATAAGAAGGAAAGGACCAGTTCTCTATCTACTTCGTCAGTAAAGTTCTTCAAGGAGCCGAAGTGCGATATACGGAGATCGAAAATGTGGCCTATGCATTAGTTACTACTGCCAGAAGATTACGGCCATACTTTTTGGGTTACGCGATCACAGTGCAAACAGATCATCCATTGAGCACCATTCTGGGAAAGCCTGAAGCATCAGGAAGATTAGTCAAATGGGCTATCGAACTGGGTCAATTTGACATCAAGTATGAACCTCGAACAGCTATTAAAGGTCAGGCCTTGGCGGACTTCATTCAAGAGACAACCAGAGCGCAAGAAAAGAAGGAGTGAGAGTTGTTTGTAGATGGATCCTCATCTCGTCAAGGAGCTGGGGCCGGAATCTTGTTAATCAGTCCGGAAAAAGATGAGTTACAGTTTGCCATAAAATTCTTGTTCAAAGCATCTAACAATGAAGCAGAATATGAAGCCTTTTTGCAGGGTTTAAAGATAGCCGAACAGGCTGGAGCACGCCACTTAATAGTGAAATCAGATTCACAGTTGGTAACACAACAACTTCGAAATGAGTGTGAAGTCAAAGAAGATAGGATGATTTCCTACGTAGACAAAATCAAAGATATGGAGAACAGGTTTGAGAAGCTTCAGATTGAACAGATTCCCAAAAGTGAAAATGAAAAGGCTGATTTTTTATCAAAGATAGGCAGTTCGTTGCGAGACTGTTCGCAGAGAAGTATAACTGTGATGGGTGTTGGGAGAGAAAGTGAAGTTATGAATATTGACAAGGCAGAGCCCGATTGGAGAACTCCTTTTTTGCATTTTTTGGAAGGCAGAAGGGAAGGAACAGCAAAAGAATTGGAAAGGTTAGAGAGGCAAGTTCATTTTTACTATGTCATTGACGGACTATTATACAGAAACTTTTTTACCAATGGATGCAAGATGTTTATCTCAAGAAGAAGGGATCAAGGTGTTGAAAGAAGTTCATGAAGGAGGATGTGCCGAACATTCTGAGGCCAGAGCTTTAGCTCGGAAGGTGGTACGAGCTGGTTTTTATTGGCCCACATTGAAGAATGATGCCGAGGAGCTAGTCAGAAAGTGTGAATCTTGTCAGAAGCATGGATGGCGGATCCACGCGCCAGCCACAGATATGCTAACCACTTGTTCGCCTTGTTCCTTCGCCAGATGGGGAATCAACATAGTTGGTCCGTTTGTGAAAACCAGGGGAAGCAAACAATTTTTGGTAGTAGCAGTGGATTACTTCACCAAGTGGGTCGAAGCCGAACCTTTAGTTAAAATTATAGAAGCTGACATGATCCACTTCGTTTGGAAGAATATTTGTTGCAGATTTGGTCTGCCAAGAATTTTGGTATCGGACAACGGAGCCCAGTTCCGAGGAAAGAAGATCACGGGATGGTGCAAAGAGATGAAAATTGTTCAAGTATTTACTGCAGTTGCACATTCGCAAGCAAATGACCAAGTTGAAGTAGTAAACCGGATCATAGTGGATGGACTCAAAAAGCGGCTCGAATCTGAGAAGTCGAACTGGGTAGATGAACTACCATCAGTATTATGGGCTTACCGAACAACAGCTAGGTCGACAACGGGAGAAAGTCCTTTCAGTTTGGCCTTCGGGATGGAAGTAGTAGTTCCAACAGAAATTCAAGGAGAAGCGTTCACCAATTTTGAACCACAAGAAAACGAGGAGTTGATTAGAACTGATCTAATGTTTCTGGACGAACTGAGGGATGAAGCCCGAGTTCGACACGAGCTCTATAAAAGACGCATTCAAGCTGCGTTCCACAAAAGAGTTCGAAGAAGGGAATTCCAAGTAGGAGATATGGTGTTAAGGCAAGCTGACGCCCTGGTTGAAATTGGAAAGTTAGATGCTACTTGGGAATGGCCGTATATTGTTTCCAAGATTCTTTCGGGAGGATCTTACGAACTGACGGATGAAGATGGAAAAAGGTTGCCAAGACCATGGCATGTGAGTCATTTGAAGAAATTTTATGCTTGAAGTATCACCTTTCTGTAGGTTATTTGTTACTTTTTCAATTTCTGTTGCTTAATAAAATGAGAAACATTTACTCTCCGTGGACGTAGGTCAATTTGACCGAACCACGTTACATCGTTGTGTCGCTCTTTTTCTGCTTTATTTCATACTACTATTATACTTGATGATTAAGCGAACAAACACATTCCCTCTGAATGTAAACACTCCCTTGGAGCGTCCTGATTAAGCGAGCTGCAACATTCCCTCGGAATGTAAACACTCCCTCGGAGTGTCCTGATTAAGCGAACAAACACATTCCCTCGGAATGTAAACACTCCCTCGGAGTGTCCTGATTAAGCGAGCTGCAACATTCCCTCGGAATGTAAACACTCCCTCGGAGTATTCTGACTAAGCGAATTACAACATTCCCTCGGAATGTTCTGATTATTCCCCGAAACATACCGACCAAGTGGACTAAAATATTAATAAAGTTCATTCGATTATTAATAAAGTTTTGATGGTGTAAGTACCTTGTACTTGCAAACAAGCAAATGAAAGATAAAATATATGAGTGCAAAAAGTTGTAATAGGAAATTCGATAGATTGTTCATAGAAGATATAGAATAGTTCTAGACAAAAAATATGAAAAAATTTACAAAATATCATCAGATGGTTTTTTAGAAGAAGAGGGAAGAACTGATACATCGGCAGCAGAGGTTGGCGGTGCAGAAGGATCGAACATCTCTTCAGGAAGATCCACCATTAGATTTGAAGTCGCTTCCTCGAGTTGAATAGTCGAACTGGCACTTGGAATGACTTCTGAAATGGCTTGCTGCAGAAATCCTGCCCACCATTTGGCGTCAACATCTTCGCTCGGATCCCCTTGCCAACCGGGAGGAATCGGGAAAGATTGCTGCAACTTTTTACCAAGCGAAGAGAGACGAAATCGGAGCTGGGACTCGGGCTGAGCTTCCTTCACCTCTTCTTGGCACAGTCGAACACCTTCTTTGAAATAGGCTTCGGCCATGGGAGCAGCCTTAGAGAGAAAAAGGACTGAATTCCACAAGCGACTAAAATGCCTCTCGCGAAACTCTTCAGTTATTAGTTCCATCTCCGAGCTCTGAGCGAATAGATGGAAGCCTTCTGTAATTCCAGCTCGGAATCCCTCCATCCTCATATCCTCCGCGAGCCGAATCCGCGCGCTCTGCTCCCGCTCTAAATCCTCCCTCAGTTTCCGAACCTCTGCTTCGACTGCAAGAAACTCTTTTTGTTTTTCCGTAGCGAACTTTTCCTTCTCTAACAGCAATTCGTCCCTTTTAGACACCTCTGACCGAGCCATTGCAAGCTCAACCTGGCACTGCTCCAATTGAGCAGACAGCTTATTCGTCTTATCAGAATGGATCGCTAGGTCGCTCTCCAGGGCCTTCTTCTCATCTTCCTTCTCTTCCGCTACATGGCGGTATTCCAAAGCTTTGTCCCGTTGGCGAAGAGCTCTCTTGCTTAAGCCTTCAAAAAACTTCATCGAGTTCGCTAGACGAGCAAGATTTAACCTTATGTCTCTTTCCTCAGCATCCTCCTCAACCTCTGCTGTTTTCCCCTTCTGAACGGCTACATCCCTTGAGACCTCCGAACTAGCTTGGCCCCTCAACTATTTTCTGCTTCTTGTCGGCGGACTTCCGCGAGCTAGTGGACCCCCTTTTCTTCCTCTGGAGGGAAGGCGTAGTCTCCGCCAACTCCCCTACGATCTCCTCGCTCAGATTGACAAGTTCAGACAGGCGAGTGGGAGGCGGAGTTGAATGGGAGGGAACTTCAGCCGTTGGCAGCGTGATCAACAAAGCAGATTCTGATCTCTCGGGGAGAACGCCCTCTTCCCCCTGAATCACGTGTTCAGTTGAGATTGGAGTCCTCTGGGTTAGCTCGGCAAGACGAGTTTCCTCCGCTTGTTTGAAGGACGTAGCCAAGTCGGTGTTCACGCAATGCTGGGAAGGCGAGTAGGGAGTCCTCTCCTCATCAGGGACCTCATCAGCGAAGCTGAAGAATCGGTTCATTTTCCTATCTGCAAAAAGAAAGCGTGGGTAAGTCAATATGCACCCAAGCAGTTCGTATTAGCACGATAAATGGCAGGAATTAAAAAGATCGACCTAGATTGAATCGAGAAGGAACGTGGCTGTTCGGGTAGAACCCCCAGAATGCCAGCAACGATTCACAAGAACTTAGCTGAACAATATCGAACCACCCTTTTTCGAAAATCTTATTCAAAACGGAGATTTGATAATCAGGGGATGGAGGAGGATCAGATTGAGTAGAGGTCTGGACCCAGGGAAGAGAATTGAAGGGTTGGTTCGCTGGTCCGTGAATGAAAAAATAGTATTTCTCCCAGGAACTGACCTTTTCATCCCAGGAGATAGAAATGTAGCTCGTCTTTCCCCCCTACGAGGGCTCAAGTAGAAACGGAAAGGATTCACGTTTTTTAAAACAAAGCAAGACCGAAATCGGTCGAAAGTAGGTTCAACCCCCATCCATTTACATATCATATAAAATAATACTATATAACTTATAGAATTCGGATGCAATTGATTCAGACATACGCCAAAACCCGAACCGATTTCCGAAAAGAAGGGGTGAACAGGGGGAACTAATCCCAGGGTGACATGTTTCAGAAACCAGGTCTGATGACCAATGGGAGCTCGATGGGGTCGATCTTCTGGGCTAGGAATTGCCACAGAATAACCGCCCACCAAAAGTGAACTTAACAAGGTCAGATGGGTTTGGGTGGTTTTCGTGGAAGAAAACACTGTATCTACGGTTTTTCGTCTAGACTTTTTAGGAACATCAATCACTGGACTGGAGGTGGCCATTTAAAAAATAACGATAAGGGAAGAGAAGAAGATGGGTACCTGGAACAATTGAGGAAACCTAGAGATCGGAGAAGAAAACCCTTGATGGATGAGAAAAAATTTGGAGAAGAGAAGCTTACAGTGATTGGTGGCATAAAGATTTTTTAACCTAATGAAGGACATATATATAGAGAGAGATTTCATTGGTTTTTGGGGGGAAAAGGTGAAAAGTCGCGAACTCCCAGCCGTTAGATCCGACGAAATCCAACGGTGGAAGACAAAAAGGCACTGGGCGGGAATCCTATCTGGCCACGTGTCGATTAGATGGGACAGAAGCAGCTGAAGAGACATTTCGCCTTGGAAAGGCGCGTTAAGTGTTCGACTAATTTGCTAGCGGACTACTTTAGTGCGTGTAAACACGCACTTCGAAGGGGGGAGTACTTGATATGGTCGAACTAAGTCGAACCGAGTCCTCTTATAAATCGAACTTAGTTGAACCAAGTCGAACCGAGTCCTTCTCTTTGAAACCGAATTGAGGCCAAAGTCAAGGCACCTGAAGTACGGAGAAACAAGCGGTTCGGCCACCTTCGGATCGAACTAAGGAAGTGCAAGTCAATGCAGTTGGGAAGTACGATGACGAACTAAAATTAGTTACAAGATACGACGATAAACTGGTATGCGGCGAAGCTAAACGAACTGACTTATAACCCTATGATCGAACTTACAAAAGAGGAACTGATTCAGTTCAGAGTCATAACGGCGAACTGATTAACAGGGAAAGTGACGAACAAACTTTGAACCTAACTAACCGCTATTTCAGCGGAATTGTTAGTCCATATCCCATATTTTGTGGGATGAATCTCAACCAACTCATATTCCAGGAAGTCTATATATACCTCTTGTGTTCATTCTTTATTTTTCCTTATGCACACTTATATTCAAAATACACATAATTGCAACGTCCAAATATTCTCTTCCTTTTTTCTGACTTGAGCGTCGGAGTCCCATCGCCGGGAACCCCTCCCGGTGTTTGTTTTGCAGGTCTTGGGATTCACGATTACCAGTTTTAGGATCAGAGAATTGGAGAATTGAATCGGGGCAACATCAAGGTTCAAGATCTTGAGTTTTTGGGTTGAAGAACCGGAACTTTGGATTGAAGCAATATCAATTTATATATATATATATATATGGAGTGACGTGCGTGCATGAATGCATATATAAGTTAATATAAGATAAGTTAATTAAATATAAGTTATGCATGCATGTACACGTGTGTAACTAAGTGGGCAGAAGGTTGCCACCAATTTTATAGCAATAATATAATAATAGGAAGTTTACTGGAGAAGCATATAGGGAGGCGGTGGAGAGTGATATATATTTATGCATCATTTTTTTTATAAAAAAAAAAAAAGAAGAAGACGACAGAAAGAGAGAAATATTGAACGAAAACAGAGAGATGCAATAATTTACAATTCCAATTTGTGAATGTCAGGTTTTATTTCATTTCTTTACATAATTGTTAACTTAATTATATAGATATGACAAATAAACACTAACCTTTATTAGATAATGAGGTGGCGGCGGCAAAAAATCCGACTGAGGGGGATGGAAGCGAGGGAAAAGGGAGAGGGGGCAGAAGCAGTGGGGGAGAGAGCCGACAGCGGCGCGGCGGCGACGCTTGAAGGGGAGAGAGGGGGGACCGAGGGAGAAAGGGACTGTTGGGTGGTGGAGGGGAGGGAGAGAGAGAGACTGACGGGCAGTGGCGATGGAGAGGGCAGGGAGCGGTAGCACCGGCAACGGGTGGTGGAGGGGAGGGAGAGAGGGAGAGATAAAGAGAGAGGGGGAAGAAGGTTCACGACCTAATTTACCCATATTTACCGAGGGATTTTCATAGGTATAACTTCTGGTAACTTTGGAAAAAAATGATAGTGTTTTGATCCCGTAACGACGTCATTTAAACTTACCCAAAAAACTTATAAAGAAATAAAACAACATCGTTCTGTTTGAAATTTACCAACGAAATTATTTCCATTGATAATATTTTTTTAAACAATGGGAAAATGTTCACAGACGCAAATAATTCCATTGGTAAATACTCAATATTTTTAAAACAGTGACGTTTTAAAGGGGAAAACAACATCGTTCTCGATAATTGTCAACATAATTACCGACTAAATTCCGTCAGTAAGTTTCTTAATCTACTAATTCACATTTTATATGACTTTTTTCCCAACTTTTGTTCCTAAAACATAGTTTGAGTTCTATTTACAATCTTATATGAATAATTCAATTTTATAAATGAGTTCAATTCAATCTAACACAACAAATATGCTAAATCGGTCTATGATATATTTACATGTTCGAAAAAATACTCTCAAATATATATGTAAAATCGATCTTTTGAATGACTTAAATTACTAATAAAAGTATATAGTTGTGTTAATCTACAACTAGCAGTCCACCCGTGCGATGCGCGGTTTATTATTTATTATGTTAATATTTGTAATTTGTAATAATACAATGAAGTTGCATAAACTAACATGTTATTCATAATATTTTTTATTATTTTAATTTAAAACATGTACCATATACAAATGATTTTTCATATTACTCATGTGTGTTGCACAAATTGTCATATAACTTTAATAATTTTAATTATTAATTTTTTTAAACATTTTATTTTATTTGTTGATTTATATTTTTGTCAAATTAAAATTATTATATACAATAATATGTCCTTGAATCATAATAATTAATCTTTCCTTATATATTTTTTATAATTTGTATAATCCACTTTCATACTTGCATCATCATTTATAGTTTTCTTATGTCATTTCTTCATTTCTCTCTCACAAAATTATTTGTTCAATATGTGTTTAGTGTACAAAGTCAATTTGGTGGGGATCTCCTTAGATGAAGATATGAGACAGTAATATCTTAAAGAACTTTTTTTACCTTTGAATGTTTAGCAAATCTTGCATTCTTTCAATTTTTAGTTTTATATAGATTTGAGAAATCATTATATTTATGATTTTCTATTGTTCTTTTTAAACAATAAGATCTGGACGAATTTTTCTATGTTTGAATGTTTAGCAAATCTTATATTTTCTCAATTTTTTTAGTTTTATATAAATTGGAGAATAATTATATTTACAAATCTTTGAATGTTTAGCAAATCTTGTATTTTCTCAATTTTTTTAGTTTTATATAAATTGGAGAAATTGAATAATTTTTCTACGTTTGAATGTTTAGCAAATCTTGTATTTTCTCAATTTTTTTAGTTTTATATAAATTGGAGAAATAATTATATTTATGGTTTTTTCTTGTTTTTTTTTCTTCATTCTTTGTATATCTTTTTTTTTTTTGTCATTCTTTGTATATCTTGTTTTTTTTTCATTCTCTATGCATCTCTCTTTTGTTGAGAAATCACTATATTTTTCTCAATTTTTTAGTTTTACATAGATTTGAGAAATCAACGTATCTCTCTCTTCATCTTTTAGTTTTATATAGATTATAAAATAGTTTCTAGAGTAAGATTGATCTTTTTTTTATTCTTATTAAATAATAGTTTATAAAGTAACATTTACTTTTTTTATTGACATGACATTTTTAGGCGGGAAAGTGGCTATCTTATAATTTTTGCCAACTTTCTTACTTTAATATATAGTATAGATGGCTTGTAGGGGAAGCCTGATTCAAGAGTCTTGGAGAGAAAGACAATTCAATAGCTTGTAGGTAAGCCTGATTCAAGAGGCTTGGAGAGAAAGAAAAATTGAAAATTACCAAGTCATGAAACATGAAAAGAATAAAAAAATATTTATACAGTTAGCAAATCGACATGACATTTTTAGGCGTCAAAGTGGCAATCCTGAAATTATTTTCAACTGTCCTGCTATTAGTATAGTATAGATAACAAGAATACAGTTGATGAATAACAATCATGTTGGGATATTTCAGTAGTTATCTTGATAAGACAAAACACAACAACATAGCAAGATAAGAACAGTTTGTTTAAGGTATTGATACCTAGTTTCCACAATACATGATCACAAGCTTATCGTTTCTAAAGGAAAAGATCATGTAGTGGTTTTCCAAAGGCCAAGGAAAACCAACCTTAGAAGAAGTGCGAACACTTCTAAGGAAAAGCTTACTGTAGGGAACAGCAAGCTAGAAGAAGTATCCTTAGGAAGAAGGAGATAGGATACAACGTGAAAGAAGAAGTCAGCAAGTTGAGAGAGCTGTTCTGAAAGAAAGAATTCAGAAAGTAAGTAACTGCTGCAAGAAACCAAAGATAGCTGCAAGAACTCATTCTTGCAGAGACTATCAAGGTTACAGGACTGGCTAAGGGAACGGGGTCCCTGCTGAAGACCTTAGGCGAGGCTGTTGTTCTGACAACACTTCCTGAGGAGAGGAGGAGAAGAAGATCTCTGAAGGGGCGGCTGTTGAAGACAGTACCCTTAGAGGATAATCGAGCAGAAGCTGAGGTAACCACTAAAGCAGCTAAAGATACCTAGAGAGGAGGTTGATGCTGCTGTTGCAAGCTCAAACAAATCTATCCAGGTTACAGCAGCAGAGGTTACCAAGGAAGCTGAGCATGCTGGGTGCTGCAAGAAAGCAATGGCAGTATCACAGCAAAGGAAGAAGAAACGACATGTAGAGTCGCTGCAAGAAAAAGATTACAGGGATACTGTTGTAAGATACAACAACGCTGTAAGAAGACACTGCAAAAAGGGTCTATGTTACAGCAGCACTGTAAAGAACAAACAGCTGCAAACAGACCTAGGATACAGCGCTAGAGTACACTGCTCAAACAGCCAATAGCGCTAACGACAAACAGCATAAGTATCCTGCTATCCGAAGAAAGGATATATACAGTACAAAGAACGAAGACTCAAACAAGAATAAATAGAGTCGTTCCAGAGGAGAGTCAAAGTTGCAGACACGAAGCCAATACCAAGACGCCACGTGGACTGACGTGTCATAGAAAGCTGCAAGCTATAACAACCGCATTTAATACTAGTCAAATCGTATTAAATGTGGTTCATGCCATTGATCAACGCTCAAATTCAAAATGGAAGATGTCCCCTTCAACGGATATCTTCTCTACAAGTATAAATAGGAGGTGTGGCTGATTGAAGAAATTGCTGAACAAAGTTGAGAGGAAATTCACATATCATCCAAAAGCTTCTCAAGCTTTCACATGTTCAGCCACTCAACCTTCTAGGAAGCAGTCTACAACAATAGAGGAGCTCACGAAGATCAAGACTGCATCTCCACCAGTTGAAGATTTGTTTTTTCTTTTAACCTCTGTCCTGTGTGGTTAGGTTGTTTAGGTGTCGAACAGTTGACAGGAGAAATCCTTGCTGTTTGTATAGTTGTCTAGTTTTAGGTAACTTCCCTGTGTGGGAATGTGAACCCTGTGTGGGTTAGCCTTTAGAGTTCGTAGGAGCTGTGTGAACACTGGACTCTAGTACGTGGTCACTTTGTAAGATGATAGATTGTTAGGAGGGTCCTGTAAATCAATCTTGTTTAACAAAGTTCCTGCTCGAGGTAGCAGTAGAGTGGACGTAGAAGGCTTACACCACCTTTGAACCACTATAAGCCATAAGTGTTTTATTGCTTTCTTATCTGCGCTTTACAATTCATATCTTCATATATCATAAGCATAAAACATTTTGCAAAAGAGCATACTTGAGAAAACCAATCAGCCTTGTGTCAAAATATATAATTTCCACTACGTATAAAACTCTAGGTTACAGCGTGCAGCACTGCATCCTAGTGCTGTAAGCAGTAACTGGCTGGCGCTGTAAGTTCAAGTAACTTACAAAACAATAAGTTTTAACAAGTTTTCAAAATCGACCAAGGTTCATTCACCCCCCTCTGAACCTCGGACACCACTTTAGACCCAACAAGTGGTATCAAAACAGCCATCAAAGTGGACCAACAAATCACCTTAATTTGATTAAGATAAAGTTGGTGACTTTATTTTGTACGTAATTAGTTCATTACGTAAATCATGTACGTATAATTAATATAATACAATATTATATTTATGATTATTAATATAATGAAACAGTAATTAATTAAGATTATTAAAGATAAATCATAAAAAATGTTTCGTTGAAAAAATACCCTAAGGGTTTTACGACAGATTTGTCGACGGAATACGGATGATTAATTTTCAATATAGAAAAAAATGATGTCGTTTTATGTTAATCAATATTACCGACAGATAATATGTTAGAAAACTTGCTTAAAATGATGTTGTTTCTTCCTGAAAATCGATGGCTATTGAAACGACAATATTTCATCTCCATTTTTAAGGGATTTTTCCATCAATAATGTAACAACTGATTGCCATTGGAAATGTCACCGGAAATTATTATTTTCTGACGGTCTTTTCGTCATCGGGGATTTCTGACAGGCATCCATCTGTAAATAGTCGGAATTTTTAAAAGATTTATTCTCCTATTATTGATGATCTTTTGTCATTAATCTATCGGTAATTACCGATGAAAATATTAAGTCGATATATTCCATCGGTAGATCACCTATTTTTTGATAGTGTTATTCGATTCGATTTAGTTGATGTTTGACCAGTTTTTGTTCTACACAAATTTTAGCGTCAATAAGTTTTTTATTAATGAATTTGTTTTCAATCACAAACAATTGTTTCTTGTAGTCTCTAGAGTCACCAATCGAGAAACCAATCATAGTGGAATAAAAAATTTAAATTATATAACAATATTGTTTCAACAAGAGTGTTGTATATAAAGTCGTGCTACAGAATCTATACTATATATTAAAGTAGGAAAGTTGGTGTAGCACCTAGGACAAAAATGATGCATAATTGATTAATTAAATAATTAAACCCATAATTGTTTGATTTAATTATGTGCGTTTCAGAAAAAGGATAAAATGCATGTTTAATTAATCGATGTTATAATTTAATCAAAAGGCATGGGTTATAATTTTATCATAAGGTTCGTAATCGAAAAACGAGAAGATAGAAACGAATTTGAGGTCAATCGGAGACTCGTAGCTCAAATCACGAAGAATATGACGAATATGATGAATCGGAAATGAGATATTTTCGATCAATAGTAAAAAGTAAGATATTTTTCATGAATAGTAAAAAGTAAGATATTTTCATGAATAGTAAAAAATAAGGTATTCTCGATGAATAGTACATTTTTTTGAAAAAGAGTATAAATAATACGAAACGAATCGTAAAAAGTAATTATTCGAATGAGGAATTGAAAACATAAGAATTTTCTCTCTTCTCTCTCCTCTGTTTTTCGGCAGCCACCGCGCGCCGCCATCGGTGTCGAAAACATTTTCTCGATTTAGGTCGATTTTCGCACAACTTATAGGTTTTACCGAGCCCGTTCTAGATCAGGTCTCGGTTTTTCATTCTGACATCTCTTTCGCCAGAAAACGACCGATCAATCATCGGAAAACCCTAATCCTCTCCCTCCTCTCTTCTTTTCTCTCTCCTCTGCTTACTCTCTCTCTCTCTCTCTCTGCCGGAACAATGGTCGGACCTCCCCTGGATGTGTATGTGTCGTGTGGTGGGGGTGGCGCCACCGTTGTAGTTAGTTGTTGTTGTTTATGGGTGCTGGTGCGCGCGACGGGGACGATGCGTGCAGGTGGTGTGCGCGCGCTGTCGGGCGCCAGGTGTTGTGTGTGCACGTGTGGGCAAGCACCGGGAGCCGGGTGTGCACACGCGAGCGAGTGCCAGGGTCGGAGTGCACGCGCGCTGTCGAGCGCGAGGGGTGTGAGTTGTGTGCGTGCAGACGGGCACGCGGCATGTGTGTTGTGCGCGCGCGGGGGGTTGTATGCGGGGTGTGTGTGTCAGTCCGTGTCGTGTGTGTGCGTTGTGTCGCATGTGTGCATGGTGTGTGCGACAGTCTGTGTCGTGTGTGTGCGTCAATCCATGTCGTGTATGTGTATGGTGTCGCCGGTGACGTGAAGTCGTTGGTCGGGAGTCAGAGGTCTCAGTCAAAGTCAACTCTTTTCTGAAAATTACAAAAATGCTCCATTTGAGCTCGTTTTAACTTCGATTAATCTCGTTCTTTTAAACCCTAATCCTTTCATTTTCATCTTAGGATCACATGTTTAACCATCCACACTAGTTTCTTCGTCTTTGATTACTAAATCTTTCGTTTCGTCTCATTTTTACCTATCGCTTCTTCTCCGAGAGAATTTTATAATTAATATATACGTAATATGGATCTAAGAAACCTCTTTACATGTGTAGGCTTACAATTGGATCAACACTCTTAAAATTTGATATCTTTGACATTTCACGAGGTTACCACCGAACAAGGTGGGGGTAATTTCTAAATCTCTGTGTTTATTGTTTTCCCTATTGATATATGATTTTATATGCCGTGATCATATGCTGTGAATGATGTGTCATACCATTATACTGTGAAAGGACTAAGGTCTACATTCATCCTCGGAGGGACTTATGGTCCGTAAAAAACGTCTCTTTCTCATTCTACTATCTTAGGATTGGTGGTCCATAAAATGCACCAACGGTATAAAAACCGTTTTGTAGGGTAAAACGGGAAATACCCGCACCTGAGGTTGAGATACGAATTATGTGCTATGAATTATACGTGTTGTGTCTAATTACAAAACTTATGAATATTTGAATTGTTTAACTGTCATAAAATGTTAAGATACGGAGTTTATCCCCACGAGTGTATTCAACGCACTCACCCCTATCTGTAATCGCATTGCAGGAGATGACGAGAATCAAGATGTATAGAGAGAGTGGTGTCATATCAAGATTTCTCCTTAGCTTTCCAAACTTAATGTTGAAACAATGTTTTATTAATATTTCATGTTTGTAAAAATTATATCGTATTTTTTGTTGAAGGATCCTGTAAAAGTATATTTCCGCTGCTTAAGGTTTCAAACCCTTTAAATCGGTCATATCCGATGTTTCACATATGTACAACTTCTTATCGTCTCTCATCTCCTTCTTAAAAGTGAACGTCTCTTTCTCTTTCTTCTTGCACGCCCACTAAGTAAACTCTGATATTTTAAGAATGAAAACGAGGTGTGACATTTGGCCAAAATTACAGGAGTGCCAAATTGTCATGTCAAATGTTGACTAGATAAATAAATAATTTTAAATATTTCGTTTTCAAAAAATCATTTTGCTATTATAAATTACAGGCTTAGTTTTGGCTTCCTTTCCAAGCATGAATCTATCTTCTCGTGGAAGACATCGGATTATATAAGCAAAACCATTAAACAGATGCCATTTCACATCATAAAAGTTGAAAATAAGAAAAAAAATTCATGGAAGATAAAAATATTAAAAGAAGAATAGAGATGGGAGAAGAAAAGAAGTTCATTCAAATATCAAAAGAAAAATCAGATATGTGAGAAGAAAAAAAAACTTTTTCAGAGCCATTCAACAAATCTCATTTCACATTATAAAAGTTGAAAATAAGAAAACAATTCATGGAGAATAAAAATATCAAAAGAAGAATAGAGATGGGAGAAGAAAATAAGTTTTTTCAAATATCAAAAGAAGAATCAGAGGTGGGAGAAGAAAATAAGCTTTTTCAGATTTAATAAGATATTGCCAATATAAATTTGATTTTGCCATCAGGTTGATTCAATGTGTGAGAAAAAGGGAAGTGGAGGAGAAGATGGAGCTGTGAGGAGCTGTCATCAGGCCATAGCTTAACTGCTTTGGAGAGAGAAAAAGCAGGAGGAGAAGAATAGAGGAGTTGCGGCAAGATTTGGAGTTGGCGAAGAGGAGGCGAAGACGCAGGTGGCGGCGAGATTTGGAGTTGGCGAAAAGAAGGCGAAGTCGCGGGTGGCAGCTAAGAGAGAGTAGAGGAGAGGCGATGGCGGTGAATGGAGAGGAAGAGAGGGGCAGCAAAGTAGAGAGAAGGAGTAGTGGCTAGGGCTCTGTTTAGTAGGAAATTCAAAAAATTTACATTTTTTATCGAGCCTTTATTTTTAATAGGTGCAATGATAATTTCACAATTATTGTATAAATCTATTTAAAAGTCCTATCTTATTTTTATGTTTATTTTTAACTTCAAATTTTACTATTTTGAAAAAAATATGAGTTGGAGAAAACCTACAAATTAGATTATATATATTGTTTATTAAAGTAAGAAAGTTTGCTAAAATTACAAGAATGTCATTTTCCCTCTTAAAAGTATCTTGTCACATAAAATATATAAAAAATGAAAAATACATGACTTTCTTGATAAGCTATCAATGATAATAAAAATATATATCTTCATTAGTACAAAAGAAAGAAAAAACATGTATTTATATATGTATATATTATACTATTAAATATTATTTAAATAGCTATAAGTTGTAAAAAAAAATTGAAGCTAAAAGTTTATTAATTATATACATCTATATAGTATTTTTTTTTTTAGAAAAATTACTTTTTGATATTGACCCACTTATGGGTCCTTTTTCTTTTTCAAATCATCTTTTTTTTTTAGTATAAATTTTGTGATAAAAGATTTTAATAAAAGAAATTTACTAGTTTTTAAAATTTAAGTACTTATAACATGAATTCTTATAATAAAATAAATGTTGAAAGTTTTATAAATTTAGAAGTTTATACATAAATATTTTACACTAAAAATATGTATTTTTAATCTGTAATGCAAGAAGTATTTCTCTACAAAAGTAAAAAATTACAAGTATTCAAATTCTTAATATTATAAAATACAAGAGTATAAGATACTGTAAGGCTTAGTTAAATCAAAATTCAACTTTTTCAATCAAAAGTGTACTTTATACACATTTTATAAAATTATAAAATATACATTTAAAAAGCAATAGAAATATAAAAAACGCAATTGTATTTTGTACATGTTTTGAATAATGAAAGATGATATGAATAAAAAAATTGCATTCAAGCAATTTCATTATACTATTACAAATTGTATATTTTACCACAATAAATAATAAACCGTGCATCGCATGGGTGAACTACTAGTGTCTAACCAACATGTAACGCCTAGGACAAAACGATGCATAATTGGCTAATTAATTATTTAAACCCCTAATTGTTTGATTTAATTACGTGTGTTTCAGAAAAACGATATAATGTACGATTAATTAATCGGATGTATAATTAAATCAAGAAGCGTAGGTTATAATTTAATAAAGATATTGTAAAACAAAACTAAAAGGATCGTAATCGAAAAACAGAAAGATAGAATCAAAAATGAGGCCAATCGAAGACCCGTGGACTAAATTACGAAGAATATGAAAAATAGAAATATGTATATATAGTACGAAACAAATCGTAAAAGTAAGATTTCGACCAAAAACAAAAAAGATAGATATTTTTCTCTTTTTCTCTCTTCTCTCCCTTCTGACTTTCCAATCGGCGGCCGCCGCGCCGCCCCCGCACCACCGGCGGCGGTGCCGCCTCCTTCTTGGCTTCAGCCGATTTTCACACCACTTATAGCTTTCGACGACCGTTCCAAATCCGGGCTCAATTTTGTTTTTCAACGGCTCGTTCACTGGGAAATGGCTGTCAAACTCTAGAAAACCCTCTTTTCTCTATCATCTCTTCCTTTCTCACTCTACTATATCTCTCGATTCTCTCTTTCTCTCGCATTTCCTTGTCGTGGCTGGTTGGTAGTTGTGTGAAGATGTTTGGGCGCCGTCGTGTTGTGTGCCGCCCCATCGCTGCCGGAGTGCGTGACGGGCTGTGTGTGTACAGGTGTGCGTGTGTGTGTTGTGCGCGCGTGTGTGTGGCATCGCCGTGTGGGGCGGCGCCGTGTCGGGTGAGTCTGAGGGGGGGTGTGCTTTGGTTGGGGGGTGTCACCGGCCGTGTGCATGTGTGGCTATGTTTGGGCTCGGTTGTGTGGGTCGAGGACACTGCCATGCGTGGCCGCATCGTGCTCGGTGTGTGTGGCCGGCCCGGTGGTCGCGCCGGCATGTATGGGTGGTCGCCGGCTTGTCCCCGACGATGTGGTGGTGGTGGAGGCAAGGGAGGGCTGACGGGGTCAGGGGGTTTGGGAGTTGGGGTTATTTTTGGGAATTAGATAGAGTTGGGGGTTGGTTGCAAAGCCCCCATTTTAGTTTATTTTCAGTTTAATCCCTAATCTCTTGAATTCTTCACTTTAGTCCTCTAGGATTTTTATCTTTACACTTTCACCCCCAAAATTTTTGTATATCACACTTTGACCCTAATGGTTTTGGATATTTCACTTAGACCCCAAAACTTCTCTGTATTTACACAAATACCCCTAGTCAAAGTTAATTCTTTACCAGAATTTATGAAAATGCCCCTACACCTTTAAACGCTTTGTTTAAGCTCATTTCTCATCCATTTTAGCTCATTCTTTCTCCTATCGAACCCTCATCAATCCCTTTTCGACCTCATGACCTCTAAAGCTTCTTTCGATCCCTTTTCTCTATCGTCTCCTCTTAAGAGAGTTAATTTATTTAATTATGCTTAATTATCGTAAAATGAATCTAAAAAACCTCTTTACATGTATAGACTCTCAATCGGATCAAACACTTGATAACTTTAGACCTTGATTTTACACGCGGATACCACCGAACAAGATGGGGGTAACTTCTAATTCCTAATAACTTTATGCTTTTGTATTTAACGTACAATGATGTTGAAGAATGCATGCATGTGAATTAAATGTTAAATGAATCATTGAAATCTACGTGTTGTGTTTATATGTTGTGATTAATGTCTTCATGAATACTTTATGAGTATGATGTGAAGGGACGAAAGTCCACATTCATATGAAGAGACAAAGGTCCACGTTCATGCTAAAGGGACGAAAGTCCACATTCATGTTGAAGGGACGAAGGTCTACTTTCATATTACGGGGTAACAGGGGTCCATACTTTCATATTACGGGGTAACAGGGTTCTGTAAAATAAGTCAGTTTGGTGGTCCGTAAAATGCACCAACGGTATAAAAACCATTTTGTAGGGTAAGACGGGCTGCACCTGCACCTTTCGAACTTTGTGTCCGTTAATGAACCGTTTATGTGCTATGCATTATATGTGCTGTGTCTAATTACCGATCTTATATATGTTTGATTTGTTTAACTGCTTAATAATTGTTAAAACATGGAAATTACTCCCACGAATGTATTCAATGCACTCACCCCCACGTGTATTCACGCTACAAGAAACAATGAAAGTGGAGAAGTGTAGAAAGAGGAGCGCCATATCAGATGTGATCTTTTTCCCTTTTCGTTGTTCCGGATCTGTCTTTTTAAAAGATGTTGAACGTTTGTAAAAGTTAAATTGTACTTCTTTTATGTTATGGATCCTGATGTATTTCCACTGCTATGTTTTCAACATTTTCTTCCAGCTTTGTGACGAAGGTTTTAAAAATGTAAAATCGTATATTTAACGTTTCTCCGAGGTTTCAGTTTCAGATGTTTTAAATCTTTTATTCGTCTGGTATATCCCAATTTTATAAAATGTACGTCTCTTTTCCCTTTCTTCCTGCATGCCCAAAAGAAAACTCTGATATTTTAAGAACGAAAACGGGGCGTGACCCAACAATTCATTGAATTATGCATTTATATCGTGCTTCTAATTTTTACCATGCATTGTTTATATTTAAGTTTTTTGTTGGGAACATGTATTTGATAATTTGTTCATATATAAATATATGTTTGAAACATAACCGTGCTTAGTTAGTTAGTAATATTAACATTTACCGTTAAGTACTAAATGTGAATTTATTTTTTTTAATTAAGAAACTTACTATTTATTTCATTATATCTTTAATTATACAGTATACCAAATATATAAAAAAATCACAATTATCGTAAAAACTTCTATACCCCCGTGGTATGGATCTTAAATCCGTACCCCCAACCCGATCCAACGCGTCCATGCATGGCCACACCATAGTTTGTGTGCACCACGCGCGCACTAGTGTATTCTGCGAAGGTATCAGATTTATACTCTTGAAGTATAACACATTTATTCTTGAGGTATCACACACTACAAGAAAAATAGGAAACAAGAACCCCAAAGATAACCCTTTTTATGAATTTGTGTAGTCTTTTCGAAATTTACAACCCTTTTTCCGAAAAGCGTTGTCTTTGTTCAAAAAATTCGCTGAAAGACAACGCAAATAATGGGAAAGACAACACTTTTTTCATAAGGTTGTTAAATAGTGTCTTTTTTTAAAAGACAACACTTTTGTGCAATGCTTTTTTCAAAGGGTTGTCTTTCAGCAGATTTTTTTTAAAGACAACCCTTTTATGCAACGCTCTTATGCGTTGTCTTTTATTGGATTTGTTTAAAAAAAAAAGTCAACCCATTATGCAACACTTTTTTTATGTGTTGTGTTAATATTAATTGTTTTTTAATTAAATTAAATTTGAAAAGTTTAATTATTTTATGATGTCATCTTATATTATTTGCATTAATATTATCTTATATGAACAAACTCATAATTTCAAAAAATAGTATATTTATAAAATATATTAAAAATATGCACTAGTATATTTTATAATTGTCTTAAAATGAAATTAGATTAAACATTACTAAACATATTAATTAGTCATTAATCTTTGAATTTTATATATATATATATATATATATATATTTCTAACCTTTGAAAATATATTAAAAATACAAATAATAAAAATTAACAAAAAATATGTTATAATAGAAAATTGAAAAATATCAAAAATTGAAATAAAGCAAATGCATGTAGAATATTATTATATAAAGCACTAGTGGTCTAGTGGTTGGAATACCACCTTGTCACTTGGGTTCGAATCCTAGACAACGTGCAATATTTGCCATGATGATGTGTCGGCACTATGACGACGTGGCATGATGACGTTAGCACTTTGATGACGTGTCAGTGTTAAGATGATGTCAGCATCCTATTTAATATTTAATTAAAAAAATTATTAAAAAAGACAACACTTTTAGTACGTTGTCTATTTGCGAAATTTTTGTTAAATATAAAATTTCTTGTAGTGACACATTAACTCTTAAGGTACTAGTGTAGAAACGGCACTACTTTCTTCTTTTTTCTCTTTTTTTTTTCTCTATCCTTCTTCTTCTTAATCTCTTTTCTTATTGATTTATTATTCTTCTTATTTGTTTTGTACATTCTTATTCTTCTTCTCTATCATTTTGTTCTTATTCTTCTTCGAATTGCCATAATGGAGTCATTTATGGGTTTTTGTTTTTCTTCTTCCCCTTATCTTTTACTCATTTTCATAGATTTAGATAATTGATTTCAAATCACAATTTATTACAGTAATTTTAAAACATTGAAAATCAACTATTTCAAACAATATGAAATCATGATTTGCAAAAATTTTTAGGAAGAAGATGATGAAACATTTGAAATTTTAAGATTTTCAGTGAAGGTATTAGTTATATGGTTTTAAGGTAGTACATATTTACCATTAAGGTATTAATGCTTATAGTATAAAGTATTATATATGTGTATTTAAGGTATTACATATTTACCTTTAAGTTATTAATGTTTTTAGTATAAGGTATTACATATACACCTCTAAGGTATTACATCTGCATCTTTAAGGTATTACATATTTATCCATAAAGTATTAATGCTTATAGTATAAGGTATTACATATTTATTTTAAGGTATTAATGCTAATAGTTTAAGGTATTACATATTACATTTTTACCTTCAAGGAATTCAATAAATACTTTTAAGGTATCACATATTTAAAGTTTTAAATAGTTCAAATGTTCTACTAATCATTTTTTTTCCTCAAATTTTCTATTCATACATTTAAATTATTACATTTTTACCTTCAAGGTATTACATAAATACCTTGAAAGTAACATATAGTTCAAAATTTTTACAAATCATCTTTTTCTCATCAAAATTTCTGCATATATATTCACCACAAAAATTTTTAAAAACTCAATCTTCATGCGAATTAAATGAAACAAACCATAAAATCATATTTTTAGTTGTTGAATGATGAAATTCAACTTCTCATTAACATCAATAGATGATGATCATATTGGACAAAGAAGAAAAGAAGAGAAGAACAGAAATGTGGAAAGGAAAAAAAAAAGCATAGAGGGAAGAGTAGAGAGTGGAGAAAGGACAAAAAAGAAAGAAAGATGAACCACAACCAAATGAATCGAAAGCGTGGAGACATCATCAAAATACTATGAAAAATAGGAGAAGAAAAGAAGAAGACGACGCCGATTGAAGAAGAAAAGAGGAGCACGGTTCTGTGATAGGGTGCGGCTTTGAATGTGATGGATCATTGAAATTAGGGCAAAAAGGAAAAGTAAATAATATATATTAATGGTGGGTGGACGGGTCAGGTTGGGGGAACGGATCAGAGGATCCATGCCCTAGAGGTACAAGAGACTCACCCCACAATTAGGGAAAAACTCAATTTTCGTCCTGTAACTTTGGCCTTATTCAATTTTGGTCCGGAATCTTTTCACTTTCCAATTTTAGTCCTCTAACTCCTTAATTTGTCCACTTTAGGTCCGATTTTAGGCACGTCAGCAAATTTGGTGGCCACGTAAGAAAATTTGCTTATGTGGCCACCAAATTTGCTGATGTGGCCACCAGATTTGCTAATGTGGCCACCAAATTTGCCTACGTGGCCACCGGATTTACCGACATGCCTAAAATCGGACTAAAATTGAATAAAATTAGGAGTTAGAGGATTGAAATTGGAAAGTGAAAAGATACCGGACCAAAATTGAACAAGGCCAAAGTTACAAGACGAAAATTGAGTTTTTCCCCTACAATTATTTATGTATACCAGGTGTACGGGTCGGGAACCTTGCAACTGGATTGATCCGATCTGACAATACTTTTCACGCGTCCACATGTGCACCCATGTGCTCCAAGTCTATGCTCAAACTCTAATCCCGCACACCTAACCTTTTAGAATGTTCGCCTAACCTTTTAGTTATGTTCATGTAACATTTATATAATGTTCGCAAAACCTTTATATTTATACTAGTTTAACATTTTATAGTGTATTATAAACCTCTAATACCTTTTATACCTTTATGGTAAAATAATATAACTTTTATGTTATTCTTTAAGTACATAAATGTTATGATATTTGTACATAAATGATATACCAAAATAATATAAAGGTTAAATTATTATAACATAAAGGTTGAGCTATACTACATGAATTTTTAGACTGAAAAAAGTTTAAGTAATATCACTTATGGCATGATTGGTATGATGGAATAAAGTGGGAATTGAATCATTATTCTTACCTTCATTCCTATTTCTTTGATTGATATGTTTTATAAGCAGGAATGATGATTCACGCATGAATTGGTATTACCATGGATGAGGGAATGACCATTTCTTCCTACCCGCATGGTATTACGTATTCTTGTCTTGAAGAAAATGAATGTTTTTTTTATTAATGTTGACAATTATCATTATTTATTTTATGTTTTCACAAATTAACTTTCTAAAATTGAATTATTATATAAAATTGCGTAAATAATATTAAATTATTTGTAAAAAAATATAAAATAATAACTAATAATTTAAAATAAATATAAAATAAAAATATAAAAAATAGCAAAAAAAATTAAATACATAAATAGTATAAAAATAATTAATAAATATAAAATCTTTAAAAAATAATAAAATAATATGAATATAATTTTAATAATACAAATAATTATATATATATATATATATTATATATGTGTGTGTGTAAATACATATAAATAAGATAAATGAATATTAGTATAGATAATAGGTTATTTAAAAAATATAAAATAAATTGTAACTAAAATATTTTTTTAGAAATATAAAATAAGATATTATGATTTTAATAATATAAAATCATATAGAATAATTAATAAGAAAAATATGAAAAATATATTATTATTATTTAACTACTTTAAGAATATGTAAATAATAGTAAAAATAGTAAACTAATAATAAAATTAAAAAATAAAATATATAAATATAATATATCTTAATATTAGTACAATGACTAATTTTCTGTAAACAAAATTATTTTTAAATCTAAATATGTCAAATATTTTAAATTTGAGTGATATTGAATATGAATATTAAATAAAATTATAGTGGAAGGTAATTTGGTCAAATAAAGATTGATTTAATATTATACATTTTATTTATAGTTATCAACCATAAAATATAATAATGATTATTTCATTCATTTCCTATTCATTTGTGATACCAATCACATGAATCAATATTTTTATACCATTCATTTCTTATCACCATTCCATTCTTGAGTTTATTCCATTCCCACCTAATTTCATTCAATCATATCAATCATGTCGTTAAAGGTTACGATATATGTATATAAAGATTATACTAATATAATATAACAGTTATACTAGTATAACTTAAAAGTCAGAGCATAAATTTTTTTAAAGAAAATTATTTGGGGTGGAATCGGGTTGGACCCGACCCGTGCATATCCAATTACATAAATTTAGATCCGCGTACCTGGTTCACGAGAAAATTATTCTTAAAAAATTAAACAAACCAGGCATCACACGGCCAGGTGAAATACTAGTTAAATAATACGAGAAGGAAATTAGTTATATAATGTTGGAGGGAAAGTCGAAGTCAAATTATATAAGATTAATTTGGTAATTTAATTTTAAATAGTCCATAATTAAAATTTCTATCTGGATCCAGCAAGATTTATTCAATATGAATAGAGTAAGAATCACACTATTTGGTGTTATTCGGACACCCAAGAAAAATCAGTTGGAATTCTACATTAATTCTGCACGTACTTTCTATCACATTAATTATTAAATATACTAAACTGTCAGGTCTAATTAATAGCAGTACATGATTAATCTAATTCCAACTAAGAACAGAGAATATAAGTTACATTTGAGGAAATTAGTAGTTGAAGTGGGACACTTGGTGGCAATGCACCCGAAATTAAGGAAATCATTTACATACTTAGGATTAAAAGGATAATTATATAATAAGATATGAATTTTAGTATCGATTCAGAAATGAATATGAAACCAAAAAATAGAAAATACTTTGTTGAATCGCTTATTACTATAGAAAATACTTTGTTGAATCGCTTATTACTACTATCAAGTAAATTTTATTTGCGTCCAAGGAATATTCCACATTATATTTATATGGATTTCCCATGACTATAGACAAAACACTTTGTTGAATGATTAATAAAATAAGATAATCACAGACGTTAACAAATTATGAAGATCTATACAATTAATGAATTTCTGCCAAAATAATATACTCATGTTAATTACAGTTATATGTTCTTCATCAAATGTGTGAAAATGGCTAATATATGGAAAGCTTTCCTTTATTACCGACTTTAATTTGCAAAGGCTCTAAGTTGTAACCATAGTTTAGGAAAAGGGGATGTTTATGTGACCATATAAGTATTCTATATGATGGTTTTTGAGCATTTTAAATTATATATAATTTAATAGCTAATTCTTTTATTCTTATATTGTAATATTTTTATGTGTATCATATAATATTTCTATGTATATTATATAAGACTTTCAAAAATATGCATAAAAATATTACATGATTCACATCAAAATATTACTATTGATATTAGTTGCATAACAAAACTCATTCGTACATATAGGAAGTGATATTTTTTTAATAAAATACTCTATTGGCATAAAATTTGTCACTCTAAAACATCAATGTTTCAAAAGGAATAATATGTACTACGCTTTAAAAATAAAATAAATTATCAAAATAAAAGGCAATACTTTGAATTAATTTTCAAAAATAATACTTCTAAAAAATCACACTTGGTAATACATTTTTCAATTTAAAAATAAAAGTTCAAGTAGTTTTTCAGTAAAAAGTACTATTTGTAAGTTCAAAATAACACTTAATTAATTAGTTTTCAATAAAATAGTAAGTGTACTTCTAAAAATTACACTTTTCAAGTTAAAAGTAATTCCTTTTTTTTTTTTGGAAATATAAATAAAATTTTAATTAAAAAATTTAATATTTTTTTTAAGTAAAATATAATACTTTCCATTAATTTTGAGGTTTGTCTCATGAATTAAGATTCATAATGGATTGTCCAATACAAGTTTTTACCAAATTTTAATTCACATCATATAGGGAAAAAAAAAAAGGAAATTATTGTAGTAAAGTTCAAATTGTGTCGGTGTGGATGTAATTCAACTAATCTTAGCGTACCAATGAAAAGTTGATTGAGATTACTTGGAAACTATCATTTTACATAACAAATCAAAACATCCATAAATCATTTCTCAAATTTAATTAAATATCATCATGGAAACAAAAGAATATTAAGGATTACATCTTATAGTTCAATTATATTCATTATCAAAAACTACCACGGAGGACCAAATATTCTCACCTTTGAGTGATTAAAAAGCAATAATAATAAGTTTGTTTGATCTAGCTTCGGTTAATGCTATTGCACAAAAACCCACGAGTCAACAAGTAGTAAAATAAATGAGAAATCATATATACCCCAATTGCCATTCCCAAATGCATTAGCACTAATCAAGGGTCCATTCTCTTCACCAATGGATACCTCTTTGTTTCCTCCCATCACCACCACCACCGCCACCAACCCAGACTCCGGTACCTCCTCGCCGCGCTCCCGCCCCGACATTACCGCCTGGGACGAGCACCCTCTGCCGCCCAAGCTCCGGCTGATGTGCAGCTACGGCGGGCACATCATCCCCCGCCCCCACGACAAGTCACTCTGCTACGTGGGCGGTGACACCCGCATCGTGGTGGTGGAGCGCCGCCTCTCCCTGTCGGAGCTCCACTCCCGCCTTTCCCACACCCTCCTCAATGGCCGCCATTTCACCCTCAAATACCAGCTTCCGAGAGAGGATCTCGACTCCTTGATATCACTCGCCACTGACGAAGATCTCGAGAACATGATCGAGGAATATGATCGGAAGCCGTCACGCCTCCGCCTCTTTCTCTTTCCTTCGAAGCCGGAAACCGCCGCCTCCATGGGTTCTTTGCTGGACGATGCTAAGTCGGAAACGTGGTTTGTTGACGCCTTGAATGGGGCTGGTTTGCTGCCGAGAAGGCTCTCGGAGTCCGCGGCCATGGATACGTTGCTCGAACTGGATGGAGGCGAAGCTCAGAACAATAATAAGCAGGGTGAAGTGGTGGAAACGAGCTCGTCCTTTGAGTCCAGCTGTTCGTCTCCATCAATGGCGAATCTTGCACCCATTAAGGTTAGAGGAGATGAGGATTATAATGTGATGGTGGGATTAGATGAACAGTTTTCACATGCCAGTATTGTCCATGCCAAATCATCAGATAAGAGGAAGCCACCATTGCCATTGCTGCCAGTGCAGAGGAAGCTTCTGGATATTCATAATTTGCCATCCCCAGATTCTTCTAAGCATGCTCCACCCTACAACTTGACCTCTCCCGATTCTGTTGCAAGGTACTTTTTAACAACAATCTTATTGGAAAATTAAGTAGATATAAATCATGGTTTTTAAAAGAGTACTGGGTGTATATATATATACGTACACACACATTTGATATCTCTAACTGATGTGTATTGTATTGTGTTTGGAAACAGTGATAGCAGCATAGCTTCAGCAATGTACCATGAAGCAACTCAACTTGTGAATCGAGCTCCTCCCACTCTTCCAACAGATCCAAAGATTATAAGTAATAATAGCAATCAAGATCAAGATCCAATTACAACTTCTCAACAAAATCAACAACAATTCATTCAAGGCACACATTGCATCCAACAACATCCTATAAATCATGTCCCAGTACCATCCTACTACACCATGTATATCCACCCCCAAACACAAACACCGCAAACCGATCCACAGTATCAAATGTACATGTATCAGCCCTCGTACGCGGCCGCCTCGAGCCGCCCACTAACGCCGCCTCTCCCACCGGCGGCTTATCCCACCAAGGCTGAAATGGCACCAAATATGCAACAGATGTTAGTTCAAGTTCCACCTCAGCAATATCAGCAGCACTATATCGGAGTTCCACAAATGCCACCTCCACCAGTACAGTCCAATGCTTCAACCAATTCCACTTCTAATTGTGGATATGAATGTTCTCATCATTGTATGCAAGATCAGGGTTACTATTCTCAGCAACCGCCCCCACAGTACCAAACTATGACCCCAGCTGCTGCTGTGATGTTCTCTCAGGCTTCTAATCAGCTTCCTGCCGATAACAATGGACAACAATCATGATGAACAGCATAAATGGGAATAAATTAAGGGTCATTGTATAAATCTTTGATGCTTGGATTCAGTTCAAGAATGTTAATCTTTTTATCAAATGGAGAATTGCTTTAACCTTTAAAATATTGGGTTATTTGTCCATGTAATGTCATGGTATTTTGTACTCCATATATAAGTATAATAGAACGTGTTGTATTAATTAACTCATGATCTTTGAAACATGTTACTTACCAGATAACATCTCGAATCTCATGAGTTTTAATATATATTTGTCTCAATAGAGATAAAAACTAATCGCAAAAACTTATATGAGATCCGTCTCATGGATCTCCTTCCATGAGACGGATCCTTTGACCCATGACCCACAATCCATATCCAGCCTAATCCAACTTTGCAGTCCAAATCCACTGATTTTCACAGTCCAATTAATACAAAATCTCACTGCACCAAACCACAATGTTATAACCCAGAGTTGTGTGGTACGTCGTACCGTTGCACAGAAATTCTTGTTGCACTCCACACATAATCTAGGTTGCACTGTTGCCCAAGAATTCAGCTAGTTGCACTCCACACCACATAAAAATTCTTTCTTTCTTTTTTCATGTGGCCGATTTCTATCCTTTTCTTTTTAGTAAATGATGGTGTTAGCATGCAATGAATAACTCAGTGTATTAATTATAGAAATCTAGCATCTAATTAAGCCACACAAGTGATCATCCTATTTAGATGGATTTTCGATGTTTTGAGAAAAATATATTTTTGGTGGAAAATAAATTTAAAATAAGGCTAAGATTATATGGATTGATAATTACGAGTTGATTGTATAGATGATATTTATTTGTAAGTATATAGAAATATTATTAATACATATATAATTATTATTTGTATCTTTGTATTTTTAGTAGTACTCCCGCGCGTTGGGCGGTTTATTATTTATTATGACAATATATACGATTTGCAATAATATAATGAAGTTGTTATATTAAAAGGTTATTCATGGCATCTTATTATTTCAAAATTTATAAAAAAATCGTGTTTTTAAGTCAATATTCAACAATTAAATATGAAAATAAAATTGAAAGTATAATAATAATAATAATAATAATAATAATAATAATAATAATAAAAATAATTTTACATTTGTGAATTTTAATTTTTGAATAATTAATAAGTGATTAATTATATGTACTAATATGTTTCATTCATATTTTTATCGTTTATATCCTATAATTATTTTTAGAATTTGTAAATAATTTTTTGCATTGTTTTAAATGGATTTGTTTAAAAAAAACATTATATTTATTACAAAATTAGTTTATATTTAAAAAAATTTGATTTCAAATTAATTTTACATTTTAAAATAATATTTTCTTAGATTTTTTAAACCATTTTTCAGATTTTTTTAGAAGATATTATAGCTTTTAAAAAAAAAATTAGATTAATTATATCTATTTATTTGAAATAATTTTGAATAAATTACCAAATATTTTTGTTATTTTTATTAAAAAAAATATTCAATTTGTTATTTTTTATAGGGCAAAGGTGCAAATATGCACCTAACGTTTCGTTGGAGATGCAAAATTACACTTAACCTTTCTTTGGGAGAAAAAATACACAAAAGTCATCTTTCTTGGAGTATTTTACCACTAAATAGACATGTTTGCTCATTAACTAATGGTTGTTATGAAAAATATTATTTTAGATGGATAATTTATTTTTTTTAGGTTACTAGTTATGATTATTCTATTTTTTTTTGTTCAAATAATTTTTAATGAAAAAATTGCAACCAATTAAATTAAAAATTAAGCATATTACAAAATTTTGTTAATGGATTTTATGATATAATTCAAATCAATTATAAAATTTAGGTTAATCTCTCCAAAAATAAAAACAAATTTTACAAAATTCCTCCATATTCAAATCATTATTTAATATTGACTAAGGGGATGGACAATAAATCCAACAAAATTTAAATATATAAAAAAATCAAAATATACACCTATGTTATATATATAGAATTTTGTTGGATTTATGGTTATATATAAACTTTCAAAAACTTTTTTTTTCCAAACTTACACCTATGTTATATATAGAATTTCTAAACCTTTTTTTTTTTTAATTTTTTGTTATATATTTAGAATTTTGTTGGATTAATGGTTCATTCACTTGCTCAATATTATGCAATGATTTGAATGTAGAGGAATTTTGTAAAATTGATTTTTATTTTTTGAGAAGCTAACCTTAATTTCATTCTTGATTCTAATTATATCATAAAATACGTTAACAAAATTTTGTTATATTATTAATTTTTAATTTAATTAATTTAATTGGTTCCAATTTTTTTTATTAAAAATTATTTGACCACAAAAAATAGAATAATCTAACTAGCAACCTAAATAAAAAGAATAATAATCTAGAAAAAGAATTTTCAAAATAGCCTTTAGTTGATGAGCAAATATGTCTATTTAGTGGTAAATGCTCTAAAAATATAACTTTTGTGTATTTTTGCTCCCAAAAAAAAGGTTTAGTATAAATTTGCACCCCACACAAACGTTAGGTGTATATTTGAACCTTTGCCCTTTTTTATATCTTACACAATTAATATTAAATATATATTTGAATTAATTTTAGATTGTTAGACTCACAACCTTATTATTATTATTATTATTATTATTATTATTATTAATTTCACATTTTATTATTATTTTAATAGTTTTATAATAGTTTTCAAATTTTTGAACATTTTTCAACCCTTCATAAAATGAAATTTTGATTTTAAAACTATTTTCCACATTTATATATTAAAATTATAAATTAATTTTCAAAATTTTTAATTTTTGACAATGTTTAAATTTCTTTATTTTCAAAATTTCATCATCTCATTAAAATATAATATTTAATAATTAAAGGGATAAAAAGATTAAGATGGGATAATGTCAACAACTTTTGTAAAAAAAAAAAAAAATCTTATTAGAAAGTTAAACAAATACAGGTGACTGCTTCATTTATTTTTCCTTTTTTTTCTGTTTTTTTTTTTTCTTTTTGCATCGTATCATCAAATACAAACAACTGCACAAATTCAACCTTAAAATGAGCAGTAGTTAGAAAGGACAATATCATGTGTGAATAAAACAGAACCCGTACATAAGATTTTCACCTCATATGGATCGTCATTATCTCGAACTGAGACAAGATGTTACAATGATCGAGAAACATCTGTACAGTGTGACGAATAAACACGTATAATTTACAAAACTGTACTATTTTAGCATAAATGGCCAATAGAAAAGAAAGACTTTGAGACTACTAGTACAAGATTCATCATTCATGAACTCAATGTCAATACAATTCATCACTGAACCAGAGAGCCAGATATTGTCAGATTTATAGCTTTTTGAAGAATAAAATCACATTGAGAGTACTTACATTATGTGTAAGCTCAGCGAGACCATCAAAAGGAAGCTAGCCAGATCCAAAGGGTAAAGTCAATTCTATTTTCCGGAACTGGGGGATAGCGTTTTGGTAGTATTTTCGGGCACTGATCCATTGGCTGATTCTGGAACGGCTACATCTGCTTCTTCCTTTCTTAGTTCATTGAAATTTCTTTTCTTGGAGGAAGTGGAAGGAGTATCCTCCCTTTCTTTTGCTGGCTGGGCTTCGTTGCTTAATGTAGGAAACAATGGGGGCTCGCAGCCACTTAATTGACAAAAGACTCTCTCAACAGTTTTGTTGATTTCCTTCCCCAATCCATTCTGATCCAAAATCAACTCCCAAACTGATCTAGAAGCCTTCTCAAGTGCAGGAGTTCTGCATACATTAGCCAACTACATCAATTCTTCTAGAGAGAGAGTTTGGGCAGGAAAAATTATTAAATTTACTTCAAATAATGCAAAACAGCAGAAGTCATGGACCTAGTTATTGTACAACTATCTGGGAAGATCTAAATGAGGAAAGGAGAGCAGAGCACCCAGTCAAGCAACAAGGACCTGAATGGGTGAAAGTGTGCACTTTATTATTATTATTATTATTAGCATAAGTATCAAACAAAAATAATATAGGTGCTCTGTAGAAGCATAATCCTATGAAGAACAGGTCCAGAGTGATGATCACTTACTCAAGCTCTTGACGAAGTGCATCAAACAACTCTCTCTTTGTCTGTTTTTCAGCGCCAGGAGTGTTTAGAACCTTACTCTGCTCCACCATTTTGATTGTGTTACTCTTCAGCTCCTCCTGCAAGACATAAAAGTCATGTCTCTTTTGCTTCTAGCTAGAGCTGACAATTCAGGTTACCATGCTGTGTTTGTGTTTGTGTTTGATTTTAGGTCATTTTCTGGTTACATCAAAATTCATGCAAAAGATAAGATAACTACATTAAGACAAATTGGTAAAATCATATTAGATTAGAGTAAGTTATGTTCGTGTCTTGTTCTCATGTCTTGACAGGGCTTACCAGCCCTACTTCCTGCAATCCTTGCTTTATAACATAGCGCCAAAATTAAGCCGATTGTCTCTATGTTCATGCAACAAATGAACTAAACTTCCACACAACCATGAGCATTCAAACACAAAAAAAAAAAAAAAAAATGGTTTTAGAGAAAAGGTAAAAACATAAAGACATTTAAGATGTTACAACAGTTAGAAAAGGTATGTGCTGTTAAGAACGAACACAAAAGTGAAGATAATTTCATTATGAGACTAGGGGCAATTTATGGAATTATGTGTGATTTGCTTTCTATTACTAGATGTAAATGGAGTGAGCTAGTATTTATAAGTTAATGGTCCACATAACTGAGCACGTAATTCAAAATTTAGCAGAGACCTAAATGTATAGAAACACATAGGCCTATCTCTTGCTTGACTGCAAAAAGAAACAAAATAACACAAAAGGGAAGTGATGCAATAACTGGCTAGTCATGCTCGAGATGTCACATGCATTAAAGTTAAACAATCAAATCCAATCAATAATATTAACAGCATCAAATTACATAATACAGTTTTTTGGGCTCCATGTCGTGAAAGTAGTAAATAGATAGATACTACAACAGATTTACCCATTAGTAATTATCAAAATTGATGATGACCATCAAGTTTTGCAAATGAATAACTTGGTAAGAGTTCACAAGATTTCACCTCTGTTAGAAACATACCGAACCCAATCATCTAATACTGCCATAGAGTGCCACAAACTGTACATGGCATATAATGTAGTCAATTTACACATAAACTTGGAGCAAGAAATAAAACTGCATGCATTAAACTATACCAGAAGAGGCTAAGTACATATTCTATCATCCCTTTTAACAACTTTACCAACAATGCACCATTGAATTCCACCTCAGCTCTGAGCTTCAGAAACGGAAAAAATCTCTATTCAACAAGAACAAAAATACTTCGATCATAATAAGATGCTCACACCAATCCAAAACATTTCACATATCTCCAAACAAACAGGACAATTTCACAACTCTAGCTCACCAAAATTTACGAAATTCCATCATAAAACACAAATACTACCTCACTATAAATCGCTAAAATCATGATTCCTTGGTTAAATCACCCAAAATAAAACGGAAATTTCCAAGGATTTGCCAGAAAAAATGTAAAAATAAACCTGAAAATATTACTGCAAGAAAACGCACAGAAGTTCACTTCCAAAACGCAAATCCTCAGATCATAACACAATTATTCAAAAAAAGTTAAGCATATATCCACAAAGTTACATGCATAAAATCTTACATTTGCTTTAAGCTGATTAATTATCTTCAACCGGATTGAGTCAATTGTGCCGTCGTTCATGAGAGTCTCCAGCACGTCCTCTGGTGTAATCACCGGCGCCGCCATCTCGTAAGGTCTTGTTTGGGGATTTGAAATTATCTTGTAAGCTCGAATTTAACTCAATTCGGGATTAAATATGGGTATGAACGTGTGATGTCACGCTTAATAACAATACGACGTCGTCTTACGCGTAAAGAGTTTTTGAGTACTGAAGATTAAAGTCTAGACTCATATAAACGTTTCCTTTTTCTTTTTTTTGTGTGATTGTCAATTCATGTTTGAAAGAAATAAAATAAGATTATTAATTAAAGTCATATTAAATAAGATTAATAATCGAATGAAAAATATTATAAAAAAAGACATCATTATTTTGACAAACATAAAGAGAAAAAGAAAAGACGAAAGGAAACCTTTAATAAAGTCAAAATATGCATCTTATTTATTTCAAATTTTATATAATTTTCATACAAATACAAATTATCATAAAAACAAACCTTTTAATTCTATTAACTGGTCAATTGCATGACTTTTGTAAACGTAAGGGCTCCTCTTTAACTGGTATCGAGACCCTTAAAACAAATTTACGAAAAATATAATAAAGAAACTGTAAATCGAAAAAAATATTAGATAGGGGCATGAATTCAAAGGTAAAACATCAAATAACTTGCATACCCTATCTAATATTATAATCACTCTTAATATTTGCTTGAATTCATATTATAACATATTATAATCACTCTTAATATTTGCTTGAAGTCTAGTTCCCTGTTGATAAAAAATAATGTCACATGTGAAAAAGTAGCTATAAATTAAATTATGTACAAACATATATGGAAATAATACATATAAATGAATTGATGTTTACTTGTATAAATATACTGCTATATATATTCTTGGTTTGAAGGATATTTAGATGTTGTATTAGTCTTCAAGGGCCAAATGGGTCTTCAACCGACCTCAAATGAGTTGAGGTGAACCAAGGTTGGAAGACCCGAGATTAACCTAGGTGAGGTGAGGTGAGCCGAGATTTGTGTCGAGGTTGGTATAGCCAAGGATAAATTAAGAATCTGAGGTGGTCTTAATTGATCCTATCTAAATCGAATTTGATTTGGTCTTGACTTCTTTCTTCTTCAAACTTCTTGAGTTTGAAGACATTTACTTGAGGCAGAATTCTAAGTCATTTTGGCTCTTCTTCGGATAAGACTCTAAGTATTCTCTGGTCATCTGAACTCCTTCAGATCTCTAACTAGCTTCAGGTCAGCATGGCACCGAATTTATCCTTGGCTATACCAACCTCGACACAATTAGATAGGATAAACTAGACCTCGAAGCTTTTCTAAGAGCAATTAAGAATCTTAATCCGTGTTTAATGGTGGTCGCAGAAGTGGAAGCAAAAACCAATAAACCGATCCTCTTGCACCGTTTTTATGAGGCACTGTATTATTGCAGTGCACTTTGAGACTTGCCTTCAAAAAGACAAGTCAGTTTCGTGTGAGCACTGAAGAAGTCTACATCCAGAACGCCATTTGTGATATGGAGATAGAATTTATCGTCATGAAAGGATAGGATTTTGCAGGGAAATGCTATCAAGATTTGGACCTGTGGTATTGGAATTAAGCCACTCGTCTTTGTTTCAAGCAAGCTCGGTGGTTAAGAGTTGCGAACGATAAACATGAATGGGAAATCTATGATTATAGAATGGAAGGGGACACCAATAAAGTCTATTTCAGCTTGGAAGTTCCCCAGAGACTAAGGACAATGTATTTTTATCCATCTGCTGTATGTAACTGTATAAGGGAAACTCTTTCAGTTGTTTTTTTCATCTCTCAGTGTATTCTTGTTTATCTTTTGTAGAAAATAAAGCTCATTTATAAAGCTCACCAAGAATGTGCAGACGCAGAGAATTTTCTGAATCTTCTAATCTTGACTGGTTATTTCACTTTTCTCTGGAATTGGCAATAAGATTTGAAGTTAATCTTATACATTCTCTGTTTGTGTGTACAACATCATCATCTATATTTTAATGTTTTACTTGTCAATTTTATAGCTTCAAGTCATCTTATATTAATTCTATTCATTGTCCGCATGGAAGTTCCAGGGGACGAGATCAATTTGAAGATTCATAATCCTATCATATTTACTGTTTAGTTTTGAGTGAAAAAAAGAAAATTTATAGCTGACAAGTTCATGTATATTCACTGTGAAGAACCTGCTCAAAGAGTATGACTTTCTCACTGCTATCTTAATTTGCATCTGTGACATTTCTCTATCTCGTAAAATTCCCTAGAAGCTACTGCCTTAGAGAAAGATTTCTATGTTCAGACAAAAGTTCTATTAAGAAGAAAATGTTTTCTTTTTAACCATATTCACTTCGTTGATTTCAAGATACAGGATGAGGCAATCTGGCCCCTATGGAGGTGAAAGTTCAGTTTGAGTGAATAGAATCTTCTGTGAACGGCTCTTGTTGTTAACCAGTTCCCCTTGGATTCATATTTAATGATATTGTAAGGAGAAACAATCTGCAACAACATTGGATTTGACAATGGCAGAATGCACTCAGACGAACGAGATTCTTTCACTCTCTTATCAAGTCGAAGCTGAGATAGAAGTTCCACAGAGTCTTCAGGAACCATTTGAGATCCTAAACAAGTACACAAGCCAACTGAAGCATTTTAGAAGGGGTGAACATGGCGAGCAAAACCAACCGAAGCATCTTGGAAAGAGGAAAACGAATTCTCAGAAGTTGTCTGCTGTGGGCATCATGAGAATGGCTGAAATGGTGCTATCCCAGTTCACACCTCACAAGGCATTTGAATTCGATTCTGGGCTTGTTCGTAGACATCAGAAGCATTTAAACCGCGTGTTGTGGCTGATTGATGCTGCTGAAAAGTTCTCAAACCGACAGCATGATCAAGCCGAAGACTTGCTCATTCTTGCTCTTTCGGGCTCTCATGCCGAGCACCCTATTGAGAGAGTCATCACGCATTTTGCTCGAGATCTAAGGGACAGAACTGATGTAACAAAAGGCAAAATCGATCTTGAGAAAGAGGTATTATGCGTGGATGTGGATCAAGGACTAATGGATCTGAAAGGTGCTATCCATGTATCTGAACAGAAACTCCCCTTCACACAAATCTCCCATTTCACTGTCATTCAAACCATATTAGACGCCGTGGCATCATCTGAACGAATCCATCTCATCGACATTGGAAAAAAGGTGGGCTCGTACTTGATAGTCATGATGCACGCTCTCGCAAATAGGAAAGCTTGCAAGCTCGAGCAGCTCAAGATAACAGTGGTGTGCATGCCCAAAGAAAACGTCAAAGAAACAGGTAAGCTGCTGTCATCCTTTGCAGAGTCCATGAACTTGCCCTTTGTATTCAACATATTGCATTCAGAGATGTATGAGCTAAAGAAAGACCAGTTTGAGTTAGAGGCCGGTGAAACGGTGGCAGTTTACTTGGAGTTTTGTTTGATTTCTTTGTCTGCCTTCCCCAAGAATGTTGAAGGTTTACTAAAGGGAGTTGAGAGCATCAATCCTCATGTGATGGTTGTCAATGATGTAGAGGTGAGCACAAGTGCGTCGATTTTCACTGACCGATTTAAAGAGGCTCTCTTTCTTTGCAGTGCCATGTTTGATTCCCATGAGGCCTGCCTGATTGACAGTCAGTTCAGGGAGATCGCGGAGAAGCTCTTCTTTCAGGGGTTAATCAGCAACCGCGTTCTTAGTGAAGACAATGGCAGTTATACGAAATTCTTGAAGATTGATTTCTGGAGGGAATTTTTTGGCAAATTTGGTATCGTTGAGACGGAGCTGAGCCAGCTGTCTATGTATCAAGCAAGCTTGATGATCAGAGAATATCCTTGCTGGAAAGATTGTACTATCAGTATGAATGGGGAGGCTATGCTTATTGGTTGGATGGATATCCCTTTTCGATCTGTCTCGGCTTGGAAGTTCCAAGGTTGCATCAAGAACTATTGAAGTGAAGAGATGCAACAGCAGATTCATCATAGCCTTCTAATGCTTACAAATAAAGTAGTTCTCTTGTGTTTTAAGGAAAGGTTTTCTTTTCTAACCATTCTCTTAGGGGGCCATTTTATATCTCTTTTATGTTTAGTTTATGCTTCTCATTTCAGTTAATGAAGATGTTTCTTCTAACATTTTTTATGGCTTCGCCTTATTGGATTAATGCTTTCGTCACCTGCTTAAGTATCATATCTTGAAAATGAACATGATGGTTAAAGAAAGCTATCATTTGTGCAACAACAATTCTGTTAACAAAAAATAACTCTTTTCCTACTAATGGTTTTAATACTGTTTCCCAAAATCCCAGATACCAACTGCTCAGCTTTCGTCCAACTGAAAATTGACACAAAGGTAAGTACGAACCAAAGGGGTCTTCACTCTGCATTCAGAAGGAAATGAATCATGAGTAAAAGCAGCTAAATATGTCACATAAAATTTCATGCAGATGATTTTGCACAAGTGCTATATATACATATATCATTATAGTCATATTACATTGACTTGTTTTTTTCTTTGTGGCTTCATAACTCTGTTGTTATCTTCTCTGAATAAATGGTTTTCTTATAACTTGTTGGTTGAATCAGTAAGATGTCAACTTTCTAAATTGATCTTATTTGTCTAGCATGCCAACTGTCATGCTATTTCTTGTTTATTTCGATCATGATTTACTCGGTCAAATCGACAATGTCTGGGCTAAAACGAATATATCAAGATCCCAGAAGACACCAAGTATGTGATACGAAATTGAGTCCTATTATTTTATTTTACCTGTCACGTGAAACAGCTGTTGATATGGTGAGTGTCTTGTTTATGATAAACACTAGTTTTTTCCTAGACGGTTTTTCATTGTTGGAGTGAATTATTGTAACACCCAAATTAATTAACTAGGTAGACTTAATTAACTAAACATAAGTAGTTGATTAATTGGTTAATTAAGTAATAAGGCTAGTTACCATAGTTCCGCCACATGCCTTCCAACTCACGCCAACTCTCTCATTCTCATCCACCACAGCATGACACCACTTATGTAATACCCTAGATAATTAAATAAGGGGAAACATTATATATGTAATTATTTAGTTATTAGTTAAGCATGGAAAAGAAATAAAATTAAGAAAAAGGAGCATGGCTAGTCATCACAAGCTGCTGCCACTTGCCCATCAAACCTCCCTCTCACTCCAGCACCTCACACGTCAAGATGGGGAAGGAAAGGAAAAAGGGCAGCAAGGAAAGAAAGAAAGAAAAAAAAAAACATACACAGCTTCTCTCTCTCGATTTCTCTCCCTCTCCATCTCGCTCCCTCTCGCACGCACACTCTCTCTCTCTCTCTCTCTCTCTCTCTGTCTAGCACTGCTACGACCCACCTTCACCGCCGAGACCGCGGCTACCTCTTTCCTTTCAATTGAACCTGGTGCCAAATCGATCTCGTCGAGCCCGTCATCGATTCAAACTCTATCTGCTCCTTGCACCGTCGAGAAAAGCTGGCAAAAAGGGTTGCGCCGCCATACGATGATTGTGCCGCCGTGGGCGGCTGCTACAGGATGTATATGCGTTGGTTAGGCTGTGTGTGGTTTGGTTTGAGCTTGGGGTATCGTCGGCGACACGCACTCGCCGGCTATGACGGAGGGACGTTTTACTGGAGGAGACGAGGGAGGGTGGTGTGTGAATGAGAGGTAGTGGTGAGGGCTACGGGGCTGCTGGGCGTGTTGGGCGCCGAGAGAAGTCTGAAGGTGCGCCGGGAGCACTGGTGCACGCGCCGAGTCTGCGCTGGGGCTGACCGATGGGCGCCCTTCATGCTTGTTTTGGCTGAGTTGTAGTGTAGTTATGTGTGGGGTTATGGGTCGTCTGGATAGAGGGAAGTCTGGTGGTCAGTTGGGTGTGAGTCGCCGGCAACGCGGGTCGCCGGAGACGGTGGTAGCAGCCACGGAAAAGGGCTGGTCGCAGTAGATTTGAGTGATCGGGACTGCACTGAAAACTGCGCGCAGGCAGCGTTTGACATGCCATTTCAGGCACTTACGGGGATGAGATTAGAAAACTGTTTTTATGGCATATACTAGGATGTATGGGGAAGGTCTCCACCAATTTTGGTGGCCATCCGAGGTCGGACGACCGAGGAATAATTTTACGAAGTCGGGGTTGCGTTTCTGCACCCGAACTGGAAATAATCGCGGAGCAGAAGGTCTTAACGAAGGAGTTTCCCAAAACTGTTCGTATGAGGTGTTCTTTAGGGTGTTGAGAGAAATCCTACCAAGTGTCACCTTAAGGCGAGTCCGTTTGAGGGATTTAAGATGCAACGGGGCACAGGGTGGCAGTGCAGTGTATAACGGTGAATTTCAGCCTATTGCAAGGGCAATTTCCGAATGATCGAAAATCGAATGAGCTTAGGATTTCACGAAGGTAATATTCACACCGAGAGCTTCATTACGGGCTTTCTGGATCATAAATCGGAGCTCGGACGAGGAAGATAAGTAACGACGATTTTCTTTCCAGTTGACGAGATATTTTACATTTTGCAATTTACTTTGCAAGATTAGTTGCCAAGCAAGTTTAATTCTTTCCTTGTAGGGAGCGTAGACAAAGGATTACACTAGTTCCCTGAAACGTAGTAGTTCTCCCAAGAGACCACTTGATTGAGGTGAAGGAACGAACTTAGGATCTAAAGAATCGGGCTTCACGAGGGTCACCACCGAACAAGGTGGGGGTAAAATCTTATTTACGATTTAAATTGTACAGCTTTACGAAAAACAATGTGACTATGTGATTTAAATTCTATTATTATGTGGTGTCGATTTCAAGTGAAACGTTTTCACTACGTGAATTGTATTCGAGTAAATTATATGGTTTTGAAAGCAATTGATTTCAAGTGACACAAACGCGACTGGATTCATATGATGAAAAGTCGGGGTAACTCCCGCATCAAAGGGGTTTTCAATGAAAGCCAACATATGTCAAAAGGATTTATGTACCTTATGTGTTATGTGAATTATGTGGCCAACGTGAACGTGACCAATGTGCACTATGTGTTATGTGAGAACCATTATGTGACAATTTAACTGCGCATGCGCTTGCACGCCAAGTGTGGTATTCCTTTTTGGAAACCCAACAAGGGGATATTCTACGGAAACCCAATATGAAAGGGGTGTAAAAACCCAAATGGGGTCGGCTTGGGGCCCTGATAGGTATTCTTCGGAAACCTATCCAGAGTTGCATTGGGACTACTCGGGAGTCCACACCGTGTATTATATGTAAAAATGGAGGCTAAGTTCCGCAAGACGTACTTGGCGGCAAGTTCCGCAAGATTAAAATGTTTTCACGACGGCTCAGAACCGTAAAGTTTTCCAAGGCGGCTCAAACCCGCAACTATGTGTTTGATGAACTATGTGTTTATGTTACATGTTATGTTTCAAATGCTTCCAAGTCCCCCCCACTGAGTGTCTTCACACACTCACCCCGTTTTATATTAAAATGTTTTCAGCTTAGGGAAACCCTGAGTGTGGCGTGTAAGCGGTGGATGCTGATAGCCGATGTTCTAAAGTTCACAAAAGAGTTTTATTGGGAGTAAAAGAAGTATTATATTATTTATTTATATAGAATATGATCTTGTTACCTTTTGGGAAAAAACTTAGGTTGTAAAGCTGTACAGTTTTAGCTGTATAATTATAAAGAAAAATATTGTTCTTCCGCTGTGTACGAATTATGTTTTATAAAACAGGGATGCTCGAATTGACCTATCTTTTTGGAAAATTTTAAATTACCTTGAAAGTTCATATTTCACCGAGTATCTGGAAGCCCAAACGAGAAATTTATTAAACTCTGATATTTTATAGTAATTAACAAGGACGGGGCTTTACAATTATACCCTAGAGAGTGAACTGTGAATACTGATCACTTGTCCCCGAGCTGGCTGAATAAACTAAAAGTACAATTCTTTCTCAGTTCATTTTGATTCTTACAAGATACTATATGACAAGAACTTGGTGAAGAAATCTATGCATCCTGAAATTTCAAAGGGAGTTTCAGAAGACCATCTTCATATTCTTTAGAAAGTTATGAAAACCTCTAGTTCTTGCAAGGCTTCCGAGAAGGGAGCTGAGAATGAAAACCAGAAACATGTTAATGCTGCAATAGATTCAGTGGAATCCATTTAATACTGTTCTGAACTCCCATCCAATTATGATGAACTCCAACTTCAGGCTCATGTTGGTTCTCTCGATGAGTTATATCTCGATATTGTTTCCCCACCATTTCAGGCTTTTAGGGATGTCTTTGGAGTACTTTCCAGAGACGAATCTCTATACTCGCAACCTGTGGAACCAAATGAAGAGAAGCCATATTCATTTCCTTCTGCATCTCTGGAGATTCTGAGGCACTGTAGAAGCAAGATTGGCACAGAAAGTGGAAAAAAGTTACATGTTCTGAGCCATGAGACAAGACAACAATCAGTGTCTCAGTCACCTCTATCGACTAATGACATCATCGAGTTGGCTGCAAGGAACTTCATTCAATCCAAGTCGGGGACTTGGAACGAACTATCCGCCATCAGTCATCCATATGCAAGCACCTTTTTAGGCCTCTCCACTGGGAATGGTAAAGATACTCAACTTGTACAGAATCTCCTCTCGTCTGCTGAGAAGGTATGCAACCAGCAGTATGATTGCGCGGTTAAGCTTCTGGAAGAGTGCTATAAGCTGAGTTTCTGTCGGACAAATGTAATACAACGATTGGTGTACTACTTCATAGAAGCTCTGTTTGACAAGATTGGGAAGGAAACTGGAAAATGTACTGGAAAATATATGGTGGATGACTGGCCAGTGGAATCCACAGTCATAAGCCCTGCTATAGCTGCCTTTCACCAACAATCACCTCTCAATCAGGTTGCTCAGTTTACTGCTATTCAATCAGTGGTAGACCACGTATGAGCTTGTAGAAAGGTCCAAATTATTGGTCTTGAAATCCGTTGTGCAGTTCAACAGATGATCATAATGCAAGCTCTAGCTGCCAGATCTGAAAGTCCCCTTGAACATTTCAAGGTGACAGCTTTCTCAACTAACTCGAATCTTATGGTCGAGGAGGCAGGTGCTCGACTCAGAAGCTTAGCCGAGTCCTTGAACCTGAACTTTTCCTTCCATGTGATCATCTTAAAGGACATCCAAACTCCTCACAGAAACCTATTTGACCTGGATCCCGAGGAAACGGTTGTAGTCTATGCAACACATGCCTTGGACTGCTTGATTCCGAAACCAAACCAGCTGGAGACTTTGATGAAAGTCATCACAAACATCAACCCTCATGTGATGATCATCAGTGAATCTGAAGGAAATGTTAACTCTCCATTTTTTGTGAATCGGTTTGTTGAAGCCCTATTTTTCTATGGTGCTTATTTTGAATGTTTGGAAGATTGTCTAAAGAGTGATACAGCAAGAATGTTTGTTGAATCGAAACTCTTTAGCCCTTCAATAAGAAACTGTGTGGTGGCTGATGGAGAGGAAAGAAAGGTCCGAATTGTGGGCATAAATGTATGGAGAGCATTCTTCTCAAGGTTTGGCATGGTGGAAACAGAGCTCAGTAAGTTAGCCCTCGATCATGCAAATTCCGTCCTTCACAGCTTTGACTGCAGGGATTCTTGCACACTTGGTCTGAATGGAAAGTGCCTCATAGTTGGTTGGAAGGGTACACCAATATTTGCAGTATCTGCATGGAAATTCCAGGGGAGGAGGTCACTTTGAGGATTCAGAATTCTGTTTCTGTTTCTATGTTCTTTTCTTGCTTCTATATAGCTTCTTGGATAATGCTTTGTGATACTTTCATTGATGAGACCATGTTACTTGTCATTTTACAATCTATTTGCAAGATTTGTTCAACTGTGTCAAGATAATCTCATCTTGTTTACTGTTCAGTTTATGTTTAATTCATGAGCAAAAGCATGAGTAAAAATAATCTGTGTATCAAAGAGGTTTGAATCTGTGCTTTTATTACCACTACCAAAGAGTAAAGAAGATATATGTGTTACTAAGGAAGCTAGTGAAAAAATTGATGGTGTTTCCTTCCAATTGCTTTTGTATAAGGATTAATCTAATAACAGTAATAATAAACTGTAATTCTTAGTATTTATCAGATTTTCATTTCAACATCTGCTACAAAGCTCTCCACTCTGTCTACAAGATCATTTTGGCTGGGGATCTTGTACTCTCCGAATGAACGGGAATAGTATGCTGGAACATTAAGAAAGATGAGAACACAAAGTCTTGAATGGATCCCTTTGCTACCACTACCAAATAAATAATTCAGAGATGCAGTTGTAAATTATTGCCTATTTTACTGAATTAATGATTACTATTTGAGAAGAAAGCATGTTTTACTTGTTTGTTTAATGTTCTCTACAGATCAATCCGGCAGCCTCATAGGCATCTTAACATTTGTTTGTTTTCTTATTTGTGTTTTTATTATTATATTGTTGTTTTGTCTCAATGTATAATCTATGTTGCCAGTTGAATTTTACAAGATATTAAGATTATCAGTTGAGTAAAGTGATCTTTCTAGGTTGTTACTATCATGACTCTCTCTGATGCATGGTTTAATCAAATTTATAATGTCATTGGTTGGATAAAACAAGATTATGTCAATACACAGAAACATGGATTGTTTGATGATGTTGAGTTCAATGACTTTAGTTTGCTAAGTAACAAGAAACAGCTGTTTGTAACAAGGTGAAAGTCTTTTTATAAATAGAAGTTTTTTTCTACTTGTATTTGCTTTAAATGTCACTATCATTGTGCTTCTGTGTCTCTTGGTAATGTAATCTAGTGCATTAGGTTTATTACAAATGCATATAACAAGAACTTGGTGAAGAAATCTATGCAACCCAAGATCATATTGATTCCTGGGAAGATATGAATTCTGAAAAATGCTGATTTCAATGGTGTTCAAGATTTGGTTGACTCCTTTTCATATTGTTCTGACCCCGTCTTCTTACAGGGACACAACTACAATATTGAAGAGGCCGGTCTGTTTCCATCCAAGCACGAAGAGCAACAGCTTCTGGCTCATCTTGGTGGCCTTGATGACTTATATTTCGACATTGTTTCTCCACCATTTCAAGCCTGTTGAGATGACTTTGGAGTACTTTCGACTGAGAAACCTCAAAACTCATCGTACGCATTTCCTTCTGCATTCATGGAGATTCTGAGGCAATGCAGAAGTAGAATTGACACAGTGAGTGGAAAAAAGATACATGTATTGAGCCATGAGACGAAAATGCAACCATCATCTCCTTCACCATTGTCGACTAATCAGATAATCGAGCTGGCTGCAGAGAGCTTCATTGGATCCAAGTCAGAGACCTTCACAGGTCCATCCATGGGGAATAATAATAATAATAATAGTAAAGATATTCAACTTGTCCATGATCTCCTCTCATGTGCTGATAAAGTATTCAATGAGCAATATGACTCTGCAAGTAAGCTTCTTGAACAGTGTAATAACCTGAGTTTCAGTAAAATAAGTACAGTTCAAAGATTAGTGTACTATTTCACTGAAGCTCTTAGTCTCAAGATTGAGCGCGAAACTGGGAGACTCACTGGAAAACATATAGTGAATAATTGGCTTTCGAAGTCCATAACTCCAGGCCATGAAACAGCTACTTTTCATGAGAAACTACCTTTCAACCAAGTCACCATGTTCACAGGTGTTCAATCAGTGGCTGACCATTTATCAGATAGTAGAAAAGTTCATATCATTGATCTTGAGCTTCGATCCGGTGTGCAACAGACCGTGCTAATGGATGCGCTTATAGCTAGATCTGAATGTCCCATAGAACATTTCAAGATAACTGCTATAGTTACAAAGCTGAGTCCTTTGATTGAGGAAACAGGTGTTAGACTAAAAGGCTTGGCTGGTTCATTGAATCTGAAATTCTCTTACAATGTGATCACTTTACAGGATGTCTTAGATCTTCACGAAAGCCTCTTCGAACTGGATAAAGAAGAGACAGTTGTGGTCTATGCAACATATGATTGTCAATCCTAGCATGATGATTGTCACTGAAGCTGAAGCGAATGTTAATTCTCTGGTTTTCGTTGATCGTTTTGTTGAGGCCCTTTTCTTCTACAGTACTTATTTTGACAGTTTGGAAGATTGTCTGAAGGATGACGTGGCGGAGAGAATGTTTGTTGAGTCGAGGTTCTTTAGCCCTGCAATAAGGAACACAGTGGCAGGTGAGGGGGAGGAGAGGATGTTCAGAATGGTGGGCATAAATGTGTGGAGAGAGTTTTTCTCTAGGTTTGGTATGGTGGAGATGCAGCTCAGTGGATTATCTCTCCACCATGCCAATTTGGTCCTTAATAGGTTCCATTGTAGGGATCATTGCTCACTTGGTCTGAATGGAAAGTGCCTCATTGTTTGTTGGAAGGGGACACCAATTTGTTCACTGTCTGCTTGGAAGTTCCAAGGAACAAGATTCAGTTATATTCCTATGTTCTTGAATAAATGTAGCAGCAGATTTATGGCCTGTCTAAATTTGTAGAATATGTAAGTTTGAGAGTGTTTAGCTTCCAAAAGAACATTCATTTTTCAAATTATGTTAGAAATATCAACTATAATAGGAATTCTGCAACTTTTTCATGTTTTTTTACATTGAAAATGAACATATATATAGAGACATTAGACCGTCACACAAATATGGAGTTTTGTTTTACGTTATATGACCGTGAAACCATCTACTTATAATTAAAGTTAAATTAAAGTTACTGAAGTGAATTTGACAATAGGAAAAGTTTCCAAGTGATAAAGAAAAATAGAAAATTGTGATGACCTTTTTACTAATATATAATCTGAGAAAAAATATTAAAGTCGGATTCGAATAATTGTATTATGGTGTAATCCTATTGATAATATTATTCTAATAGGGTCCATATTCCACTTCATTTAGAACTTAGTTGCGTGATAATATGATGGATAGAAACACTTAGGTCTATCTTATATCATTTTCAAGAATTTTATTTCGTTTTCAGCCGAAATTACTTTAATTAGTTGATTTTCTTAACAAGATTACGAGACGTGGAGAAATGAAAATGCATTTGAAAAATTATAAAAACATTAAAAAAACTATCAATATATTTATTTTTTTCAGTTAAGTTCAATATAAATAATTCACTTGATATTTTTTCTATCCTATCTCATATTTCATGACATATATGTTATATATGAATAAAATAAACGTAAAACTAAAATACGAACATTAATAAAAAAATCTAAAGTTGATTTGATTATAATATCAAAATAACACTAATTGCAACAATAAAAGAGAAGAAATTTAAAACAGCAGAAAAGCTATCTACATTATTTACACCTACTTCAACTAGATAAACAAAAGTGTTAGCTTTAGCTGCAAATAATTCACACACACATGTGTATGTGTGTGTTTCCATAATCAAACCTGGTAGATCCCATCACCAGTCTGGTTCTGCAAAGGAGTATATTGCAAGCATTGTTTATGCAAAGGATCATTTTGCAAAAATCCCATAATTTCAAAGAGGTCCTCATCATGAATATCATTATTATTCTCCACAACCTTAGACTCTTTGCAAGAAATCATCATGTTGTAAGAAGCCAGCATTTGTTGAAGCAATTGCAGCCTCTTCTTTAGCCCTTCATCATGCATTCTAAGAACCCTATTCTCCGATTCAACGACCATGTAACGTTGCTCGATTTCATCTATTTTTCGAACAATTTGACATTTTCTTGATCTGAAATATGTGATCTTAATTATCATTCAAATCAAATCCTTGATATGTTGCTCCCTTTTCATCCTTGAACGACGAGCCGATTCGCGGTTTGATAGCATCCTCTTCCTCTTCTTTTCATCTATGATCTTAGCTTCATTGTGATCTTCTGAAGAGCTTGAGTTGTTCATCTTTCTTGATGACATGACGATCTCAAAAAAAGAAAGAAAAAAGACTTTTTTTGTTTGTTTCTTCAGAGATTAATGGTGTAAGAAGTTAATGTAAAAAAGGGTTCATGAAAAAACATAAAACCAGTACAAGAAAACAACTGAGAATGATTGAAGAAGCCTAATTCTACACAAGAATGCTGTAATAACACCACTCATATCAAAATTGAAATAAAAGAATTAAGTAAAACTAATGTGTTTTGCATGGAAATCATGGTTGTTATTTATCAACAAATATGGTGAGAAATTTGTACCTTTGAATCAAATTCTTGAAATCTAAAATGTGATGAAAAAGTGAAGGGTTTTGAGGATTAATGTCTATTGGGGTGTGTGTATATAATGGATTTTTTTGGTCAAAAAATGGATAATTCTAAAGATTGAAAAAATCTTCGATTTTGGTAAGAATCGGTATAATGGTAGAAAAGAAGTGCGCACTGTGAGCACTTCTTTAAGATTTTTTTTTTTAATATTTCATATTATTTTTTTTCTCACGCTACCACTTCACATACAAAATTCTCATCTCACACATCAACATAGATCTTCTTCCCAATTCTCATAATCAATGTACTTTTTAATATTTTATATTATCATACACATAATTTCTAAATCATAATCAATGTAATTTTTAATATTTTATATTATTATACACATAAAGAAAACAATAAAAATATCCAATTAATCAATTAAAGGAAATAATGAATAATATTCAAATAATCAATCCTCAAGAAATTCTAAATCATAATCAATGAAATTTTTAATATTTTATATAATTATACACATAATTTTCTAAATCATAATCAATGTAATTTTTAATATTTTATATTATTATACAAATAATTTTTTTTTCACCCTACCACTTCACATACGGAATTCTCATCTCACATGTATACATAACCCCTCATCAATATCTTCACATACTTTCTTGTATAAATCATCAAAGGAAAAAACAATTTCAAAAGAAAAAGTTTGTTGTGGTTGTGGCATTAATGGACATGACAGGAGAAATTGTACCAGTATAATATTTTCTTATCTTTTCTGAAAGTTTTTACATTAAAAAAAATTATGGTACTGATTTTTTTTTAAAAACTTTCACATGTGTAGATCTATTATATTTGAGTGACACTCATGTGCACAAGGTGCACAAATCCAGATCTGTGCACAATAATACTGTTATATTATATGAAGTAATACTGCTATATTATATGAGTAATACTGTTAAAATTATATATAATATAACAGTATCACTCATATAATATAGCAGTATTACTTCATATAATATAACAGTATTGTTGTGCACAGATTTGGATCCGTGCACCTTGTGCACAAAAGTTTTTGCCTATTTGAAGACACAAAATACAAGTAATTAAAGAGACTTGGGGATTTTGAGGATTGATTGAAGAGTTCTTGAAAATTGATAATTGAATTGGAGGATATGATTTGTTGAGTTTGATTGAGTTTGAGGATATGATTTGTCGATTTTAAGAATTTGTTGAGAATTTATTCTCTTTGTTAGTGAATTCATATTTCAATTTTTATTATTCATTTTGAAAATTTTTTGAACGTTGATTAGGATTTTTCTTGAGAATTGACTAATTAAATAATTTTCGTTTTTTTCTTTAATTGTGGGCTACAATAAGATTGATTTTAAGGATTTATTGAAGATTGATCGTATCTGTTAACCAATTCATATTTTGTAATTTTTAACAAATGACTTTTGATAATAACCAAATTTTCATGGTGTAGCATTTGTGAAATGAAAATTGGGAAGAAGATCTATATTGATATGTGGGATGCAAATTATATATGTTGATGATGGATTAGATCTATGTGTGAGATGAGAATTTCGTATGTGAAGTGGTAGCGTGAGAAAAAAAAAGAAATTTTAAAGAAATGCACACGGTGCGCATTTTTCAGGTGCGTGCCTGATCAAATCTCTAATCAATGAAATATATATATATATATATATATATATATATATATTACACTATATAAGTATGAATGTTTAGTCTATTTTCCATAATGTCAATTTTAACCCTCCTACATAGATAAATCAAATTAAATTAAATTAGAGTCCTAATCAATGAAAACTTTTTATTAAAGATAGTAACGTAATTCAATATTTATTTTATTTTTTTATTTGATTATAAAAGGCAAGAGTCTTTTACATTTCAAACTCTTCTTGAAAAAATTACATGTTTTGATTATTTTGCTTTTATAATCTCCAACATTTTGAATCTTAGACTAAAGTTAGTCTTATATTAATATATATTTAAAGAGCTTTTCAATGATATATTATAAGCATATATAAAAAAAGTATAAATTTCATATTTTAATTAAAGTATGTTATTATGAGAAATTATGTTCTTATGCTTTTTTTTTTCAAAATATTATTTAATTTAATAGAGTCCATCCAAATCACAATTGTAAATAACATAATTAGACTAAAATTAGTCTTATATTAATATATATTTAAAGAGCATTTCAATAATATATTATAATCATATTCAAACTCTTCTTGAAAAAATTATGTGTTTTGATTATTTTGCTTTTATAATCTAAAACATTTTGAATCTTAAACTAAAATTAGTCTTATATTAAGATATATTTAAAGACCTTTTCAATGATATATTATAAGAATATATAAAAAAATATATTATAAATTTAATATTTTAATTAAAGTATGTTATTATTAGAAATTATGTTCTTATGTTTTTTTTTTCAAAATCTTATTTAATTTAATAGAGTTCATCCAAATCACAATTTTAAATAATATAATTAAACTAAAATTAGTCTTATATTAATATATATTTAAAGAGCTTTTCAATGATATATTATAAGCATATATAAAAAATTTATATTATAAATTTAATATTTTTATCAAAGTACATTAATATTAGAAATTATGTTCTTATGTATTTTTTTTCAAAATATTATTCAATTTAATAGAGTCCATCCAAATCACAATTGTAAATAACATAATTCCTAATTTAATATGTAAAGAAAAGGAAATAAATTATGGCAAGTATGGATGTTTCGTCTATTTTTCATAATGTTAATCTTAACCCTCCTACATAATTAAATCAAATCAAACTAAATTAGAGTCCTATTTAAAGAAAAATATTTATTAAGGATAGTAATTAAATTCAATATATATTTTATTTAATTTTTTTGATTGTAAAAGGCAAGAGTCCTTTACATTTCAAACTCTTCTTGAAAAACTTACATGTTTTGATTATTTTTGTTTTATAATCTAGAACATTTTGAATCTTAGACTAAACTTAGTCTTATATTAATATATAGGGGCCAGCTATTCGCACCCCATTTATTCTAAACACATCCCATTAAATTAAATAAAAAAGAAATAATTTAATTAAAGACATTTATACCCTTAAAGATTATTTTTTTAAACAAATTAAATCTATACTATACACACCCCAATTATTAAAACACACCTCACTCCAAACACACTCCATTACAACACACCCAAAAGCTTATCTTCCTCACTTCATCTTCTTGCAAACCCAAAAATCTTGCAAACAAAACCCTAATCTTGCAAACACTCACCATATCTTGTCCGTACTCAAAAGTTATCATGTCCGAAGAAAGAACACATGAGATGGACAATATAAGTCGTTTACAAGCTTTCTACTGATTGTTTTTATGTATTTTAGAGCTGAAAAAAAAATCTTCGAACGACCCAATCGGTCATTACAGGCCGAACAAATCGAAGAGTGTTCAACCTGTAATGGCCGAATGTAATGAATTATGTTCGACCAATGGTAGTCGAACATCTTGTATATGTTCGAACTATTGTCGAACTTAATTGATATATTCGACCTTTTGAGATCGAACAGAATGGTTTTTTGAACAATTATTTTGTTTGATTATCAATGTATTTACCTTTACATTTCATACATTATAGGAAATTGATTCACATGAATCTAAAATGAGCATTGTGAACGTAAACGTGGAAGACGATCCGATGTATGAGCAAATTGATTTTTCGAACAATTTTAGAACAAACGAAGTATTTGATGATCGTGATGCGTTGGTTAATTGGGCAACTAGGGTGGGAATTCGTCTGAACATGGTCATATTGGTTAGACGATCGGATAGTGGACATAGTGGAAGGTGAGCTCGGGTATTTTTGGGGTGTGAGCGTGGTGGTAAGTATCGTCCATCGAAGTCAAAAGTTGTTACAAGCACGTCAGGGGAAGATGGTAAGAAGTCGAAGAAAGGACGGAATACTAGCACTAAGAAGTGCGATTGTCCTTTTATGCTGAAAGGAGTACAGTTGAAGGAGTCCAATATCCTCCAAAACTCCTCGTTGGGGTTCTCGAACAACCACGCAGGGGCGGAACTAGGAACAAAAGTTGAGGGGGGCCAATTATAATAAAAAAAATTGATGAATGTAAAAATTATATATTGAAGAGTAAAGAAAAAAAAATTTAAGGGGTAAAAAGATAATTTTTAAAAAATTGGGGGGGGCAAGGCCACCCTCCCCATGTACATAGGTCCACCCCTGCAACCACGTATCCATCTTTGTGGTATGACACCAACACTTCAGGATCGGTCTTTCTTCCCCATGCCAGATCGCATAGGCAATATGTGTCTTGAAGCTTGGGATCAACTGGGGATTGACTGGTCCACCAGGGCAAGGACCAGTCAAAATCTCCTCTTCGACGTCCTCATTCTCTGGCCCCTCTGTTGACTCGTCTTCCTCTTCAGCTTCAGTGGCATCCGGGGCGACATACTCCATCAACAACAAACCAGAAGACGAAGCATCAGTGACCCGGGGGTCGGGCTTGGGCTCGGACTGTTCTGCCCGACGTCTTCTATTGGACGCCGTAGGTCTCCTTCTTTGATAAATACGATCCCCTCCTAAAATATACACATCAATTATATCAACAAACGATAATACATAACAACGTAATCCAATTGAGTATAGAAATTAATCAATTGAAATTACGGAAAGCAACAGTTCGACCAATGAAATTCGAACGAAATGCATGACGTTTGGCCAAGGTTCGAACACACTGTATTATGTTCGAATAGTAGCCGAACAACATACATACTGTTCGATCAAAATTCGAACACATACTGTAGAGTTCGAACTTAAGTCGAACACCTCACAGCACATTCGAACTCAAGTCGAACAACGTGCATGATGTTCGGCCGACCAGGGTCGAACCTAACGCGATCCGGAAAAAAAATCTAAATCCCAACTTCGTTTTCCAGTCCGAATCCTACCACAACTACACATGTTTTCAACAATATAACATCCTAAACATGTTTTCTACACAATATTACTCAAATTCTAACAACAAAACAACAAATTTAACCAAATATATCAAAAAAATTGTAGAGAAATTTACAAACTTACTTGGGTCTTCATCTTGTTGGAAAGGATCCATTGTACTCCAAAATTTTGTTGAATGTGAACACGAAAATGCTTGTTCGAACTTGGGTCGAACGATTTCTTCGAACAAATGCGAATTGAGTTCTTGGACTCGTTGGATTTTTGGAGTTTTTGGATTAGGGTTTCATTTGGGGAAAAATTAATTGTGGGGTGTGTTGGTATGTTGGGGTGTGATTAGTAGATGTTTATAATTTATGTATCAAGGGTATTTTGGTAATGTGTTGGGGTGTGTTTGGCAATTATTAAGTTAAATTGATTAAATTGTGGGTGTGTTTAGAAAAAAATGGGGTGTGTTTAGATAGCCGGCCCCTAATATATATTTAAAGAGCTTTTCAATGATGTATTATAAGCATATATAAAAAAATTATTATTAGAAATTATGTTCTTACGTTTTTTTTTTCAATATCTTAATTTTAACCCTTCTACATAATTAAATCAAATCAAATTAAATTAGAGTCCTATTTATAGAAAACTCTTTATCATGAATAGTAACGTAATTCAATATTTATTTTATTTTTTAATTTGATTATAAAAAACAAGAGTCATTTACATTTCAAACTCTTTTTGAAAAAATTACATGTTTTGATTATTTTGCTTTTATAATCTAGAACATTTTGAATCTTAGACTAAAATTAGTCTTATATTAATATATATTTAAATAGCTTTTCAATGATATATTATAAGCACATATAAAAAAATATATTATAAATTTAATATTTTTATTAAAGTATGTTATTATTAAAAATCACAAAAACTCACATGAGACTGTCTCACGGATCCCCTTCCGTGAGATCGATCTATTTGACCTAGTATCCGACCTGGCCCAAAATAGAACCCAACCCAAAAAATATAATACAGCCCAATATATCATCCACCAAGCCCAATACACTATCCACCAAGTCAATATACCATTTACCAAGCCGAACAATTCGCATTCTCACACACGGCGTATGTTGCTTTCTCAAGCACGTCTCACTCACCATCTCACGCACACCGTCGCACGTTGCATTCTTTGATACGTCCGTCACAAACCGTAGCACATCACATTCTCAAACACGTCCGTTGTACACCTCTCACATCGTCGGACACCTGGTGATTTTTGCTAATTTCCCCCAATAGGTTTGTGCTAATTTATGACCTCGATTTCGTGAAACTGGTGTGCTAATTTTAAGGATTTTGATGATTTTTAAGGATTTTTTGTTTACTTGTATGTCATCGTGAACTATCTTGTTTAGAGATATTGTCTCATGAACTAGAGAATGTGTCATGCCCTGTTTTCTTACTTAAAAATTATCAGAGTTTTCCTTGCGGGCGTGCAAGATGAAAGGGTAAAAGACGTTTGCTTAAACAGAAGAAAGAGGTAAGAGACAGTTATGAGAAGAATGAGGTAGAAGACGATCAGGCTTAATACATATAAGCCTTCGGATAAAACTGATTAATTAAAACATTAGCAGTGGAAATAAAACTTTCAGGATCCATCATCCATAGAAAAAATGAAGTTATACTTATAAAACGTGAATTATAAAAACATTGTTTAATTGTTGTGTGATAAAAGACTTAAAATAAACATGTCCAGATATGGCACCATCTCTCTCTCTCTAAAGTTCACAATGCTCGTCATCTCCTGTAACGTGAATTACAAAATAGGGGTGAGTGCGTGGAATACACTCGTGGGGATAAACTCCGCATCTTATAACACTCGACAGATATATAAATCAGAAATACGTAACAATCGGGGCACGTAGTCACAGCACGTAAAATGCATAGCATGTATCTCGTAACTCATCCTTTAGGTGCGGGAATTTCCCGTCTTACCCCATAAAACGGTCTTATGTACCGTTGGTGCATTTACAGGACCACCAAACCTTCCAAGTAGTAGAGGGGGTAAGAGACAGTTGTTTTTTACGGACCATAAGTCCTTACGAATATGCAATGTGGAACTTAGTCCTTTCACAGTATAACATGAACACATAATCACTGCATTTAGTATTCCTCAATATGCATCAAAATAGGGAAGACTGTAAACAGATAAAGATTTAGAAATTACCCCCACCTTGTTCGCTGGTTACCACGTGAGTTACCGAGTAACAAGTATCAAGTATCATAAAGCACGATCCGATAGATAGCCTACACATGTTACAATATTTCTCAAGTCCTTAACATGTATAAATAAAGGTATAGACGATTTCGGAGAAGATACGATCGATAAAAAATTAGACGAACTGGAAGATCTAAAGATTGATGATGAAGAAACGAGAGTGGAAGTTCAGTTCAGCAAACTGATAAGAAAGAGGGAAAGATTTGGGTCGCAACAGAAAAAGAATGAGTTCAATCGGAGTTGAAACGAGCTCAAACGGAACGTTTTAAGATTGAGGGGTGTTTTGGTAATTTTGGTAAAAAGGTTTACTTTGACCGGGACCCCCAACTCCCGGTCGATGACATCTCGTCGCCGACGACTTGATGATAATGTACGACGGAAAAAACGTGATTCATATCGCAAACACGGCGCCACGCGCGCACCCGTCACACGGCGTTGCGCACGCGCACGCCCAGCGCACCCGGCACCCTGCATTTCTCGACAGTCTCAGCAGCTCCCGGCCCGCACGCGCCAGCTCTCGGCAGCGCGCACGCCAGCGCCCAGCACCCGGTGTTCCTCGACAGCTCTCGGCAGGCTCACGCCCAGCGCCGCCCAGCCTGCACCTAGCGCCCTACTGTCCTTCCAGCACCCACCTGCTGCAGTGGCGCCGCTCGACGTCGTCCCCACCTGGTCTGCCGGCGACCCCAACTCCGGCCACCACCAGGCATGAACAGTACCCCTCCCCAAAACCCCAAACACACACACCCATATGCATATATAAACACACCCAGCCAACACAGCCTTGGCCAGCAACCACCCGTCGCCGGCCACCCCCAACCAGACCTCGCCGACGCATCACCAGCGCCGGCCAACAGTAACCACGGCGGCGTTGCACAGCACCGCCCCCAACAGCACACATACACACACGATCAACACACACACAAACCACCACTATTCTGCACCGACGCCGCCGCCCCTCCAGCAGCACACCCACACATCCAAGAGCTACTCCAGTGTCAGCTCCAGCGAGAGAGAGAGAGAGAGAGAGAGAGAGAGAGAGAAAACAGAGGAGAGAGAAAGGGTGGTAAAACCTAGGGTTAGGGTTTTCCGCCGGTGTTTTGCCGTTTCCCGGTGAAGGAGACATCGGAATTGAAATCCGAGACCTATCCTAGACTCGTCTCGATGAGACCTATGTTCTGTGCGAAAATCGGCTGAAATCGAGAAAAAACAATTTCCGGCACCGACGGCGGCACGGCAAAGACCAGAAAACAGATGAGAGAGAGAGAGAAGAGATGGGAGGGATGAGAGAGAGATTTACCTATTTTTTCCCAATCTTTGGCTCGTTTGGAAAAGTATTATTCACTGTAAAAATCTTGGGTTACTAGTCACCGAAATATCTTATTTTTACTGTTCACTGGAAATATCTTTCATTTTTCCGAATCTTTGTATTTTGCCCTTTTCTTCGCCATTTGAGCTACGAGTCTCCGATTGGCCTCTAATTCGTTTCTATCTTCTCGTTTTTCCATTACGCATCTTATGGTAAAATTATATTCTATGTTCTGTGACTAAATTATACTTTCATCTAAAACATGCATTTATCATTTATCTGAAACGCATGTAATTAATTTAAACAATCAAGGGTTAACGCACATAGTTTAATTATTTAATTAATCAATTATGATTCGTTTTTGTCCTAGGCGCTACAGAATGTTCGATGTCATCGTGATTGGTTTCTCATTATAGGGTCGCTAATTTCTTATATGGTGATATGTTGGATCATTGAGGTTGACTATTCTACTTTTTTTTGTTTCAAGTTTTTACATGTTTAAACCTGCTGGATTTTATCAGAAGTTTATGCTTCTGTATTGTGTTCAAACATGAATAATCTTTATTTTTTATGTTCTTTAATAGGTAATCTTTTGAATTATGGTGAAACATAAGAGAATTGTTGTGTATTCTCGGGGAAATATCATTTTTGACCCCGTAGGAATTTCCATGGGCCGATTTTGGCCCATTTTCAGGCCTTTTTGGCCCAACCCATGATTCCCTCTACATATTAACGTAAATACCACGTGTCTCGCACGTGGTCGTTAAGTAGCTTTTCTGTTTGCCGCGTTCCAGATAGATGGTCACAACCAAATCGCTTTGTGAAAAACCCTAAATCCCAAATCGGCAATTCCAAATGATGTTAGTTTAGTTTAGTAGATATCGGTGGTTGGTGGTTCTTGAAGAATAGCTTTGAGATTGCAGCGCTATGAAGATGGGTGACGACGAAGCTTAGCGGTCGGAGACGGAGGGGTTGAATATGATGATGGTGATTGAGCGAAGATGATGATGGTGAGGCATGTCTGCAGCGGCGACGTCGTTGCGAAGCTTGCTATCGGTGTCAATGAAGAATGTTGAAGATGGTGATTGATTGTAGCGGTGCTGTGACGGAGAAGAAAAGCTGCGCCGACGGTGGTAGAGTGGTTGTGACGGAACAACTGTTACAGAAGTGATTGGATGGTGGCATCGGGATAGGGGTGGAACTCGTCGAAGATTGAAGGTGGAGGCGGTGGTGGTGTGACGGCGAAGAAGAGGAGATGATGGCGGAGCTGCAGCGGTGGAGAAGAAACAACGATGCAGAGTCTGCAGAGAGAGGAAAGAGATGAACAGTGAACTAGGGCTCTAATTTTTTATTTTCTGAATTTTTTTAATACTAAAAGTGGGTTTTGACGGTTTCTGTTAACCTAACTAATGGACAGGGCCGAACTTGATTATTTTTGGGCCAGTTTTGATACTAGGTGCCAAAATCGACCCGCTACAATTCCTACGGGGCCAAAAATGATATTTCTCATGTATTCTCCTTCTCTTCCTCAATGAAAACGAGGAAAGAAAGAAAAACATAAGGAAACTGTGAAAAGGAGTAAGCTAAGTGAAGAAAAAGATCAGATGAGGATTGACAATGAAGAAGTTGATAGTTATGCCTTTTACACTTATAATTATTTTAGTGACAATTATCATGTAATTAGTATAAGTATGTGATTTCTACACATAAGTATGTGATTTCTATCTACAAGTATGATTGAATTTAAATTTATGTATAAGTATGTCTTTTATGTATAAGTTTGTCTCTTACATCTTTAAGTATGTGATTTCTGCACATAAGTATGTGATTTTGTCACTGAATTTAAGTATAAGTTAAAGTATGCCTCTTACATCTTTAAGTATGTGATTTCTGCACATAAGTATGTGATTTTATAACTGAATTTAAGTATAAATTAAAGTATGCCTCTTACATCGTTTAAGTACGTGATTTCTGCACATAAGTACGTGATTCTTGAACATAAGTATATGAATTTTGACTGAATTTAAGTATAAGTATAAGTATGCCTCTTACATCATTTAAGTATGTGATTTCTGCCTATGAGTATGTAGTATAAGTTAAAGTATGTCCCTTACAACTATAAGTATGTGTTTTGAAGCTATAAGTATGTGTTTTTTGTTCTTCTTATTGTTATGTAGCTATATAAATAAGTGTTTTATATAAGTATTGTTTTACAACTATAAATATGTGTTTTATAGCTATAAGTATGTATTTTGCAGGTATAAGTATGTTTTTTTTACAACTATAAGGTGTTTTATTCTTAATAGTTATGTAACTATACAAAAGTAAGTAATTTATAGAAGTGTGTATTTTATAGCTATAAATATGCATTTTACAATTATAAGTATGTGGTTTATTCTTAATAGTTATAAACGTATTAGTAATACAAATATCGATATTAGAGTTATAGCTATATTAGTAAAACATATATAAATATTACAAGATGGTAGTTATTTGTCAATTGATGTGAATGAAGTGTATGACTGTGCCCACTTGAGGATTTCAATTGAAAGATTAAAAAAATATAATAATTGAGTCACAATCACAAATTAGTTTGGCAGCATTGGTATTCGTACATAATAATTGAGTCAAAATCACAAATTAGTTTGACAACATTGGTATTCGAAAACTATAGCAATTTTCTGGTTTATAAAAAAAAGAGCATAGAACAATAATTGTCCCAAAACCACAAAAGTTGATTGCATTTTGAACTGAAAATTGGATATATTAGCCATGCTCTCCGCACAACACTACATTCTTTATCTCCCCAGGTGCAACGGTGAGACCAAAACACTTTCTCGCTGTATCAATTCTCTCTCCACTCTTATGCATGTGCAACTGTGCAACCGGACTTCATATTTAAAGTTTTGGGTTGGGCTACTGTTTAATGTGGGTTTGTCATGGGTTGTGGGTCAAATAGATCCATCTCACATAAAAGGATCCGTGAGATGATCTCACAAGAAACTAACTCATTAAAAATTATGTTTTTATGTTTTTTTTTCAATATCTTATTTAATTTAATAGAATCCATCCAACTCACAATTGTAAATAACATAATTCCTAATTTAATAAGTAAAAAAAAGAATAAGGAAATAAATTATAGCAAGTATGAATGTTTCGTACATTTTTCATAATACCAATTTTAACCCTCCTACATAATTAAATCAAATTAAATTAAATTAGAGTCCTAATTAAAGAAAACTCTTTATTAAGGATAGTAACGTAATTTAATATTTATTTTATTTTTTTATTTGATTATAAAAGGTAAGAGTCCTTTACATTTCAAACTCTTCTTGAGAAAAATTACATGTTTTGATTATTTTGCATTTATAATCTAGAACATTTTGAATCTTAGACTAAAATTAGTCTTATATTTATATATATTTAAAGAGTTTTTCCAATAATATATTATACGCATATATCGTGGAATATATTTCTGATAAGCATATATTATAAGCATATAATAATATATATTTAAAGAGTTTTTCAATGATTTGGAGTTTTAAATCGTGGGCTATGGTGACAAAATTTTACTAGCAAGAGCACGAGCAGATTACGAAGAGCATATTACGATTATTCCATCATCATCGACGATAGTGGTTTTTCTTCAAATCTGTTTGATGCTTATAATTACTATTAGTAAATAATGAAATACACACATAGAGCAATCAATACTCACTTCACCATTGAATTATTTCTTGGCCTTCATCTTTTATCACCATCGTCTTCTATTTATTCATAGCAGCTATGTGAACATGTTGTGATTTTGATCGAATTTTATTTCTCTTTTACAGTTTTTTTTATTATAGGTCAATTACAACAAGCTGCCAACTGTCCATCTGTCTCTTTTATACTGACTTTACTAATAATTTTTTTTAGATGTAGATGTATGTAGTATGTACATAATACTACTTCACACATAATAGAAATTTACTGATGCTAAACTTTTGTCATTGTTACATGAAGATGTAGGTTTCCTTGATTTTTTTAGTTACTATAATTCACCAAAATATATTAATCTTACTATAGGAATGTATGTTTACACATGTTTTATATTAATTGCAAATTATTTCCAAATTTTTTTATTAACTTTTATTTTAACATATAGTTAAAGAAAAGTGGCGTTGTCAATTATTAAGACGAGTGAAATTGATACCGATCATAGCATTGATACCGATCCTGAAATTGGTGACTAGCTTAAGCCCTATTTTCATTCTTTGTTTTTATTGAATTAGTTTAATTTTTTATTTTATCTTTATTTATTATTGTTTAACTTTCTTCGCTTGTGATTGTAGATCAAGCTTTTTTTGGTTACTTTTAGTTGGTTTCGTTTCATTTTATATTTAAATCTTTTTTGAATTGTTATGTTTTGAACAACCGACACCAAATATAAAAGACGTCAAAGGAAACTTGTTGGACAAAAAAGAAAATATGCAAATTTTAATGTTGCTAAGAAGAAAACTATGTACAACATTTGTTGCAGAATTGTGAAAAGAGACAAGCAACATGTAATTTAGAAGTTCAAGCGAATCTAATTAACTCTAAAGGTAATAGATTATTTTTAGTAGTGTTTTTAACTTTCTATTAAAGTTATTCTTTCATTTAAAATTGAAAATTATATTTTAATATATTTATCTAATTATGAATTTTAATGTCAGAAGAACATAACTAAAAAAGAATGTTGAGTTGCATTCATTACGGTGTAACAAGATTTGAGTATGAGCCTCCCACATTTTGTTGTGATAATGAGAAAGTTAAATTTGCACATTTAGAAGTTCCAGACAAAATGTACGAACTATGCACATTGAGTGAGAGTCTGTTGGTTTTAAAAAAAATATGCATTCATACAATTCCATATTCTAATTCACTTCATTTAGAGTTAAATTGGATAAAAAGCTCGCTTCGTCACGATGAGGAGTTTTCACTTTTCGAGTACAAGAATGATTTCACAATCTCCCAAGTTTGAGTCTTAATGGAAACAGACCAACTTATTTTCAGTTATATTTTTTTTATACTAAAAATGAAATTGAGAATAGAATGTGTCTTAATTCATATGTATTAGAAGATATTGTACGGAAGCTCACTCAAATATTAGTTGAGAATCTGCATGCCAAAATCTTTAGAAGACTAACAGATCATTCTTCTCTAGATGATGTACAATTTTGTATCACAAAAGATGTGAGATTGGATTAGCAAGTTTATAATACTTCAACATCAGATCAAGTTGCAGCTGTTTGAATTGAGGGTAATAATGATAATGTCGGGTTTGAATGAAATATGATTGTTAGTGCTCATTTAGCTATTATGACTGTTTACAATATCCTCTTCTATTCCCAAAAGGTGAAACAAGATGGCACCAAAACATTCATAAAGTTCACATACAAGGACATGTCCATAAAAAAGAGCAAGGTACATATTTATGTATAATATTTCGAGAACATACATATTTTAAGATATAATTAATTTTTTCAAATCTAATGTTATTGGATTTTTAAATACATACAATTGCAACAAATATTCCAGACATGCTGAATGCTTCTAGACCTACATCAAAATTTAATGCAGAGGAAATATCTCGCAAGAATAAGAAGGTATGTACTTCCTAAAAATATCTATGCATGTCTATCTTTGCATGTGTATGTGTAATTAATTCATCATTTAGGTTGTGTGTAAAAGACCATCTTGCAATCTGAAAACTTCAAAAAGAATTTTAAAACTTATCTGTATTTAAAATTGGCAAGACAAAATATTAGTATATCTTCATTGATATTAAGAGCAACAATGGTCATACTCTATATTCAAGGATATCTTATTCATTAAATAGAGAAACATGAGTTTTACTTACTAAGAATGTTCTCAAGCACTAACTAACACAACTAGTTATTAAAAAACTACTTTTTTAATTTTTACTAATACTTTTGGATTTTCAAATAATTACTAATTAGTATCTTTTTACTAATTTTTATTAATACTTGCCCATTACTAATATTGGTTTAAGATTGTTTCACATAGCATAATAAAATATTTAATAGGTATAATTATGTGTATGAAAAACATTTCTTGGAATTTAAAGACAACAAATAATTTGATACAAATTCTATTTTTATTATGTCAATTATTTTAAAATGGTGGAACTACTACTACCTAAATCGCACAAAGATTGTCTTTTTTTATTATTTTGAATTAGCTTTAGAAATTAATAAATCCCAAAATAAAACGAGCAATGACATGCAACTTAACATATATAAATTCATTGATTGTAGATACGTAGTTAAAGTAAGAGTGATACAAGGTATCTTCAAGCAACAATGACAATGTTTGGTGACACAACATCAATATATGTCGGACGCTCAATAGAAAACTACTTAAAGTCCATTGAGAATGTATCAAAAAATTCTTTACTTAAAATGATTTAAAAAATGAAAAACAACAAATGTAACAAAAAAACATATGCAGGGCCAAAACACATTTGAGTACCATAGACGGTTGATCTTACAAGAAACAAGTGAGATCCATTTTCTAATCGCTCTAAACTATAATACGAAAGTGGAAGGTGGAAGATTGAGCACAGTAGCTGAAGCCAAAGAAAAGATGGAACCTATGAAGATAAGAGATGAGAAAATAAATTAACAATACAACCACAACAATAACAATGACCAACACACCAGATGATGAACTGAAGAAAAAAAGAAGAATTACAAAGAAAAAAAAAAGAAATACATCCACATCTCCAGCTAGTGGTGCCCAGTTCGGTTAAACCGCCGGTTTCGGTTTCGAACCGGCGGTTCGGAAAACCGGCGGGGGTCTAACCGGAACCGAACCGGGGTATGTTCGGTTCCGGTTCTGGTTTGTAACCGGCGATTAAACCGCCGATTTCGGTTCGAACCGGCGGTTTTCCGGTTTTTCGTATTTTTTTTAAACAATGTATTTATGTTAAAAAATATACAACTTTATATAAATATCAAAAATTTACAACTTACAAAGTATAAACACTAAGTTTGAATTAAAAAAAATCACAACTTACAAATAACGAATAATCGGTGGTTGAATTAAAAAAATTACAACTTACAAACAACAAACTTCTTAGTTTGAATTTAAAAAATTTACAACTTACAAACAACAAACTTCTAAGTTTGAATTTAAAAAAATTACAACTTACAAACAATAAAAAAAAATTACAACTTACAAACAACAAACTTCTAAGTTTGAATTTAAAAAAATTACAACTTACAAATTACAAATTGAAAGAGGAAAAAAAAAAGAGCTTGAGTTTCATTCTAAGTTTGAAAGTGAATATCAAACTTAGAATAAGATTGCCTACGTATCCCTAAATTGAATTAGAGAATCAAAGCCCACGTAGTTCTTTGTTCTTACTTCTTTTAATTGTAATGAGCAAAGAATGTCGTGTGGTAGATGATGTGTCTCAAAGAAAGGAGGACATAATAAGACGTGCATCTAAGACACATCTTATTATCTCCTCCTTTCTTTGAGACACACCATCTACTACACAACATTCTTTGCTCATTACAAGTAAGAGAAGTAAAAAAAATAATGAAAGAGCTTGAGTTTCATTCTAAGTTTGAAAGTGAATATCAAACTTAGAATGAAATTGCCTACGTATCCCTAAATTGAATTAGGGAATCAAAGCTCACGTAGTTCTCTTACCTCAAACTTACCCATTAGTTCCGGTGGAGGAGGATGTGTTGGAATCGTAGCCATACTCGTTGGGACCATCGTCGTCAAAGACAGATAAATCTAGATTTTGTTGACGTTTCTTGGCTCGAAGCTAATCTTCAAGTAGAGTAATGTTGTGAACATTCTCTACGGTCAATCTTGCCCTTTTTGGATTCAACATATGTCGTCCTTTGGAGAAGGCGCTCTCGACGGAAATGTTGGAGGCGGGACTTGCAAAAATCTCCTTTGCAATATGACTTAAAATAGGATAAGTGTTGATCCTTTTTTACCACCACTTCAAAAGATCCACAGAGTTTTCAAAAGAGATAAATTCAAATGTACAACTTAAATATGTATCTAATTCTTGTGTGGGATTAGACCCCCTAGCTCGTTTTTGTGTTCGGTTATCATAAAAATCATAAAATGCACTAAGACCACCAACATTATATGGATTATGTGAAGAACTACTACTACCACCTACATTTTGAGCACCTAAATTATCCCTAAAATCATCCCCTAATGAGGTTTTATATTCTTTAAATAAATCATACAAATAGTTTTTAGTTCTAGCTGCAACTTCTACATAATTTGGAACATAGTCAACTGCATCATAATCGGATAACAAAAAATGGGGGAACAAAGCATTATAATACATTTGTAATAATCTCATTAGACCATCTTCTCTAATCCTAGGATCTAATAATTTAGCTATTAAAAATAAATCGGGAAGTTCGTGAAAATATTTTAACCATTTTACTTTAATTGCTATAATAGTCTCACCTATAATAGGACATGCACAATATTCATTCAAAATTAAAGCAATTTTAACACAATGATCTAAGGCTAATGGAGAAGTAGGATAATAAGTGCCACTTAATTCTCTAGTGGCTTCTTCAAAAATTTTTAAAAGTTGAATTAAATTAATGCATGCATCCCAAGAGTTGCTATTCAAATATATCAATTCATGTGGGTTTTCTTTATAAAATTCAATTAGTAATTCTTTATAATTATAAGAATCTTGAAGCATATAATAAGTTGAATTCCATCTATGCTTTACGTCCATTACAAATTTCTTAACTTCCATTCCATTTTTTTTACAAAATCTTGCCCATTTTTTATGCCATTGTGTTGATTTAGCAATTTCATGAATTGCATCCGTAATAGGTTTAATTTTATTATGCAAAGCGGTTAGACCATCTTGTACACACAAATTCAAACAATGGGGTACACAACGAATATGAAAAAGTTTACCATCTATTGGAGGCCTACAAAATTCCATTAATGTGGGTATACTAGCGGTGTTAGGAGCGGCATTATCATAACCAATCGAAAATATTTTTAGCACTATATCATAATCATTAACAATTTTTATTATTTTTCTAGCAATTGCTACGAAACTATGTCTTTCATCAAATTCGACATAGGCAATTAATCGTTTTTGCACGTTCCATGCATCATCTATCCAATGGCACGTTACTCCTAAATAATCATGGTTTTCGTAAGGATCTTTCCACACATCACAACAAATAGATACTCGTTGTGTTAAATTTTTTAGTTCTTCAATTAAAGCATATTTATATTCACCTACAATTTTTTCTATGTCACGTGTAACAGTATTCCTAGATATTCTTCTACTAGCGGGTTGAAAAACTTCAGAAGTAAATTCTTCATAATCATCGTCGGTTGGAAATTGAAAAGGAAGATGATTTTTAGCAATCAATTCGGCTACTCCTCTCCTATGAGTTAATTGACTAAATTTAAAAATAAAGTTATGGTCGTTACCTCCGGTTCCCCCACTGGAACCGGCATTTTGTCGAGGAAGATGGGTTTGAGAGCGGTCATTACCCATCTTATCCGGATGCTTCTTGACGATGTGGTTGTTGAACATTCCGTAGCCCCCTCCCAGCTTGAATTTGTAGCTCTTTCCACAGTAGTTGCACGTCATCGTGAAGTCCACGTTTGAATTTGATACTTTCTCCTTTTTAAAATGTATGGAGAAAATATCACTTCGAAGTGTCGAAGTGGTTCGGCTACATGTGTCACTCTCTTGAGTTGGACGGGCTTCCGGCTGCTCCTGCTCCTCCTCCATTTCGGCAAAGTCGGCGGCGGTCGAAGGTGCGAGAGCCTCCTCCAAATTGGCATACTCCTCACTTCAATGAGAGTGGGGAGTGTATTGATCGATAAGATCATCGACTTCAACATCTCGTGGTGGAGGTATAACACCCCAAATTAATTAACTATATATAAGAATTAAATAATTAAGATTATGTGTTGCTAATAAATTAATTAAGTTAAGAATTAATTAACTAAGTGATAATTTTAATTAAACTAAAAATTAATTAATTAAAGCCTAAGTAATTAACTAACCAAATATAAGGAATGGATTAATTAAGTAAGTAATTGATTAGTTAAAGTACAAGAAATTAAATAATTAACAAATAAAGAGAAAGGCAGGTAAGTAAACATCAGCGTGCCACCCGCCCTCCCTCAAGTCTCTCTCTCTCTCTCCTCACAAAAATTGAACACCACATCACTGACTCACCTTTGTCAAGTGGAGAAAAGAAAAGGGAAAAGAAGGAAGAGGCACACGCACATACACTCCTCCATCTCTCTCTCGTCTCGATCTGTCTCTCCTTTACCCTCTCACTCTCTTTCTCTCTGTTCTCTTCCTTTAGTGGTGTTGCCGTCGGTAAGGGGTTGCGCTAGCGCGTGTTTTGCGCCGGCGAGGGCTGTGTTGCGTCACCACCGGAGGCGGCGTTTTGGGTAGGTGTGTTGTTTGGGCTGCTGTGGGTTGGTTAGGAGGTGGGGGTTTTTCGGGCTGTTGATTGCCGGTGCAGTGGTCACGCCGGCGGTGAACAGTAGATCGACGACGTGAGCGGTGGCGTCGTGTGTCGGGTGTGCGTGTATGGATGTGTTTTCTAGGTGCTGATGCTGCACACCGGGGGTCGACAAGGCTGCTGCTGCGCGCCGGGAGCACTGTTGGACGCGACGGGAGCACTGCTGGTGCACGTCGGGGTGCTGCAGGTGGGCGCCGGGTCTGCACTGGGGCTGCCCGATGGGTGCCCTTCGTGTGGTGTTTGGCTGAGTTGTAGTGTAGCTGTGTGTGTGTTCATGGGTCGTCTAGATAGGTGGAAGTCTGGTGGTCAGTCGGGTGTGAGTCTCCGGCGACGCGGGTCGCCGGAGTCGGTGATAGCAGCGACAGAAAGTGGGCTGGTGGCAGCAGGTTGGAGTGACGGGAAGGAGGATTTCACTTTCCAATTGCAAGTGTTTACTTTATAAATTTAATCCTACTTTGCAAGTTATATTTCAAGTCCAATTTTTAGCTTTGCAAGTTGAATTTCTACTTTGCCAATTTGAATGTAACTTTGCAAGATTGAATTTTTTTGCAAAGTTTGTTTTAATTTATTTTGTAAAAATGAGTTACTTTGCAAGATTAGTTTATTTCGCCAAGTTAATTTAATTTCGCAAGATTTATTTATTTCGCAAGATTGATTGTTTTGCAGGGCTTATTTATTTTACAAAGTTGATTCATCTCTTGCAAAATCAATTTACTTAGCAAGAATAAAATTTCTTCTCGTAAATTAAAGTTTCATTCTGCAAATTAAGTCGGTTCTTGCAAATTCAATTTCCTTTCCCTTTACAAGTCTTCGTTAGCCCCAAAGCTCGTTTTCCAGATAGTGCGAGTGCACTCGGGCCAAAACCGGGGACCAGCGCCGGGGGCTGCTGTCCTGTTTTTGCTGCTGCACGTAGGCAGCGTTTGATTTGCCCTTTCAGGCACTTATGGGGATGGGATTAGAAAACTGTTTTTATGGCATATACTAGGGTGTATAGGGAAGGTCTCCACCAAGTTTGGTGGCCGTCCGAGGTTGGACGACCGAGGAATAATTTTACGAAGTCGGGGCTGCGTTCTGCACTCGAACCGGAAATAGTCGCGGAGCAGAGGGTCTTAACGAAAGAGTTTCCTAAAACTGTTCGTATGGGATATTCTTCAATGTGTTGAGAGCAATCCTACTAAGTTTCACCTTAAGGCAAGTCCGTTTGAGGGGCCTAAGATATATCGGAGCACAGAGCGGCAGTGCAGTTTGCAACGGTGAATTTCAGCCTATTGCAAGGGCAATTCCCAGACGATCGAATATCGGATGGGCTTGAGATTTCACGGAAGTAATATTCATACCGAGAGCTTCATTGCGGGCTTTATAGATCATAAGTCGGAGCTCAGACGAGAAAGATAAGTAACGACGATTTTCTTTCCAGTTGGCAAAGGATTTTACAATTATAATTTACTTTGCAAGATAGTTTAATTTGCAAGATTAGTTTGTCTTGCAAGTTTGATTCTTTCTTTGTAGGAAACGTAGACGAAGGACCACACTAGTTCCTTGAAACGTAGTAGTTTTTCCAAGAGACCACTTGATTGGGGCGAAGAAATGAACTTAGGATTTAAAGAGTCGAGCTTCACGAGGGTTATCACCGAACAAGGTGGGGGTAATTTCTAAACTTCCATATTTAAGATTCTAAGTGAATTTGAAGTGAAGTTATGTGTCTATGTGAAACGTATATGATTATTTTATGAAGATTGCATTTTATACTTTACTACGAGGTGCAACGACAGTGTGCTATTTGCAAAGTGAATGAGTGGAATTATGATGAAATGTGGTGAAGGTTATGAGGGAATTCATGCTTTCCCATTTATGTGACCAAGTGCTATAATGTGAAAATGTTGGCTGGTGTGAGCTGGGTATGATTAAATTGTAAACGTGGCATTATGTGCCTAATTTGTGACAAAAGTGAGAATGAAATGTTTGCAAGATGAGTGAAATTGTTATGTGTGTGATGTGTTTTCAAGGTGGCTTAGTTCCACAATTGTATTCATGGTGGTATAATTCCACAATTGTATTCAAGGTGGCTTAGTTCCACAATTGTATTCATGGTGGTATAATTCCACAATTGTATTCATGGTGGCTTAGTTCCACAATTGTATTCATGGTGGTTTAGTTCCACAATTGTATTCAAGGTGGCTTAGTTCCACAATTGTATTCATGGTGGTATTATACCACAATTGTATTCATGGTGGCTTAGTTCCACAATTGTATTCATGGTGGTATAATTCCACAATTGTATTCAAGGTGGCAAAGTTCCACAATTGTATTCATGGTGGCTTAGTTCCACAAAATGTTTTCACGGCGGTTAAGAACCGTATTTTAAAGGGTGGCTAGGAACCACATTAACTCCATGGTGGCTAAGAACCACAAAATGTTTTCATGGCGGCTCAGACCCGTATTTTCAGAAAGGCGGCCTTAAAACCGCATTTATGTGTTGTGGAGTGTTATGATTACGTGTTTTAAGTGTTTTAATTGTTCACCATCCCACCCCACTGAGTGATTTTATGCACTCACCCCCTTTATATGTAAAAATGTTTTCAGCTTAAGAAATCCTGGAGCAGGGTGTACAAGGAGTGGATGCTAGTAGCCGATGTTCTAAAGATTGCGAAAGAGTTTTATTGGAAGGGAAGATGTGTTATATTATTTATGTATATAGAAAATGATTTTGAAATCTTTTGGGAGAACTTAGTTTGCAAAGTTGTACAGTTTAGCTGTACAATTATAAAGAAAATATATATTTGTCTTCCGCTGTATACGATTTACATTTTATAAACTAGAAATGTTCAAGGTCATTTATCTTTAATTGCAAGTTTTAAATTACCTTGAAAATGCATGTTTTATCCAGTAGTTGGACGCCCGAAAAGAAAATTTGTTAAACTCTGATATTCTATTGTAGTCTACAAGAACGGGGCATTACAGGAGGCATCGATGCCTTTCCTCGGTGAGAAGAACCGGCGGAAGAAGAACCTCTTCGAAACATTTTCAATTGAATCGGAACTTGAGAATTGAAACTTTAGAATTGAAAATTGAATTGCAACTTGAGAATTGAGAGAGAAGTGTTGGAATGGTGTGAGGAATGAATGGGGGAGTGGGGTATTTATAGAAAATTTAAAAAAAAAATTCGCTGGAACCGGCGGTTCACAACGATCCGCAAATCTCGACCGTTGATCTCCAACAGTCGAGTGATCCTGGCATGACACGTGTCCAACGGTCAAATTTTTAAAAAAAAAATTGCGGGCCGGTTCGGCCGGGTTTCGAACCACCAGTTCCGGCGGCAACGGCTCTTTTTCGCCGGACTTCGGCGACAACGGCTACTTTTCGCCGGAGTTCCGGCGGACACGTGGCACTACCTCATTCGTTAAAAAAAAGCAAAAAAACCGCGAACCGCCGGTTCACAGTTTCAGAAAATACAAACCGAAACCGAACCGGTTGAAACCGGTTTACGGTTCCGGTTTGGAACCGGAACCGGGTCAACGGTTCGGTGAACCATTGACCGCCGGTTCGAACCGGTCCGGTTCCGATTTTTTTCGAACAGGGGGCACCACTATCTTCAGCAATAAGGAGCACAATACAATCAAAGAATTATTATGCAAACCACGAAGATAGAAGACTAAGACAGAGAAGAAGACTAAGACAGAGAAGAAGACTATGTCAGAGAAGAAGATCAAGCAAGAAAAGATATAGTTATGAGCCCCAATTAGAAATTATAATCTTTTGTTTAAGAATTTCGATACATATTATTATTTTGATTTTTTTTATTTCTAGATTTAAATTTTTTAGGATTAGAGGAACTAGAAATTTTGTACACCTAAAATATTATTTCCATCTTCATAATGACTTACAAATCCATATTTTTGTTATATTTGGATGTCACAATGTATTACACTTATACCTAACTATTTATAGTTTTCATAATTTATTGATATTTTTCTTAATATATTATTGTATTAAGATTCCTCTAATAATTAAAAAAAAACTTAAAATAATTAAATGTTAAATAATTTAAATACATTTCAATAAAATATTAAAAATAATAAATGAAGGAAAAAACAACTACGTAATCAACAAAAAAAATCTAAAAAATTGGTATCTCCATGTACAACGGATGTGTTTTTTACTAGTATATATATATAGTAGGTCTTGTGTGAGACCGTCTCACGGATCTCATTCCGTGAGACGGGTAGGGTCGGATTGAAGTATTACATGATACACATAAAAGTATTACCTTATATACATAAAGGTATTACATGATATTAAGTTATGTGATATTTTCAAAAAGTATTATATGATATACATAAAAGTACTACCTAATACACACAAAAGTATTACATATAAGCTAGGATCCATGCGTTTTTGTGTTGACCCGACCCAACCCAATTCGGATCATTATCCCATAATACAAAAGTATTACTTGATATACATAAAAGTATTATTTAATACACATAAAAGTATTACATATTTTCTTATAGTTTGACTCAACTCAAAACGCATTCTATAATACAAAGTATTACCTAATATACATAAAAGTATTACATAACACACACAAAAGTATTACATAATTTTTATGTTTGACCCGACCCTATCCGTCTCACGGAATGGGATCCGTGAGACGGTCTCACCCAAGACTTTGTCATATATATATATATATATATATATATATATGAATATATATGAATTATCCTCTACTATCTATTGTAAATAGATATTAATGTGCTGTTACTGATATATTATTAATTATTAAGTATAGATATTAATTCTTTTATCAAATTTTTATGTACGTGATTTCGACAAATCAACTCACGGTAATCATTTCTCTCTCTCTCTCTCTCTCTCTATATATAATATAAATATATATATATATATATATATATATATATATATAATCATTTTGAGGGTCGACTATTTTTTCAACTAGTATTTTCTCCTGTGTGTTGCACAAATTATGATAGTTATAGTTGATTTTAAAAATTATGATATTAATGGATTAAAACGTTATGTTTGATAAATTAGAAAAAAAAAACTTAAATATAAAACAAACAATGTCTATAGTAATAATTAAAAAAATTAATAATTACTACAATTTTAAAACTTTTCTAAATACAATATTGATAGATATATAAATAATATTATAAATATAATCAATATTATTACATAAATATAAAAAAAACAATAAAAGAGTATTGATAATTAAATGAATGAAATTCAATAAATAATTGGACAATTTTATTTTTTTGATTTGATTATTTCCCTAGAATTTATTTTTTCGTAGATCTAATTATTGGATTGTGGTTTAATTATTTATTACATAGTAAAATCATATAGCTTTAATATTATAAGATTTTTGAAATGAATTTTAGCTTTAAAAATAATATTTAGATTTTTAAAATCATTATCAGATTTTTTTGAAAATAAATTTTAGATTTCTTAAGAAATTTGTAGATTAGTTATATCTTTATTTTTATTTCAACTAATTTTTTTTTAAAATTACCCAAAATTATTATTACTATTAAATTTATTTTATGATTTTATATATGTTTTTACTATAATTATTATATGTTGACTAATTATTTTACAAAAAACTACCCTTTACAATATTATAATTAAATTTAAAAAATATTATCTTAAAGAATTAAAAACTCCATATTTGATAAATTAAAAAAATACATAAATAAAAAAATTAAACAATGTAATTATAATAAGTTAAAAAATATATAAATACAAATATGCTAAGACCCACACACACACACACAATATTGATTGATACATAAATAAAATTACAAATAAAATTAATAAATAAATGAAACAACTAAAAAGCAATGTAATTATAATAATTAAAAAATATATAAATATAAATATGTTAAGACTTCTATACACACACACAAGATTTATTGATACATAAATAAAATTACAAATATAATTAATAAATAAATAAAACAACTAAAAAACAATATACTATATATTAATTGAATGAATAAAAATGAACTAATTTTGTTCACTATTAATATTTTATTTTAACTAAATTTAATGAAATACTAATATTATGGTTGTTGTTTAAACATATTTTTTAGATTTTATATGTCGATTTTTATAATTGTTTCACAATTAATATTTTATGTACTTATTTAAATGAATTTTATAAATATTAATATTGATACCGATAAGTTCAACTCATTGATATCACAAATATCGAATATAAATATTTTAATTAATTCAACTAATATGATATAGATAATGATATGACTATCAATATTGATATTGATAAATTCAACCAAATGATATCGTAGATATCAACATTGATATTGATAAGTTCAACCAATTGATACTGCAAATATCAAATATAGATATTATAACCCAGATATTATTGAGTAGATAATGATATGAATCTAGCTAGATGATGATAAATTTAATGAAATCTTTAATCTATATTAAAGGAATAACCAAAATAGTTATATGTAGTGCTCTGGTTAATCCTTTTTTCCTCCCACAAGTTTTAGTTAATTTTTCTTTTAATTTTTTATCTTAATTAATTCACTTAATATTTTTAATTTATTATAAATAATTAAACACTTTAAAGTTTCATGACACAATTAATTGATTATTCCAAATTTAAAGCTAAAATTAAGCATGTGTTTTTTAAAATGTATGAAATTATCTAAAGTTGCAATAATTTATTTAAAGGGTTAGACTTAACTAATATTTAAAAAGAAAAAAATATTACATGGACTTCAAATTTAATTTTAATCTAACATATAATTAAAGTTCATGTATTATACAAACTCCTCTAAAAATGATTTTAATTTTTTCAATAAAATGTTAAAATATTATTCGCTAAAAACATTTTTGCTTAACATAAAGACATAATTTTATATAATTCAAAATTATTTTTCAAATTGTTATATTTGTTACTTCAAATGTATTACATTTTTATATTAATTTCTCGAAAATATTATTTTGATAAATCCCGAGTATCACACCAAACAGGATCCTCTATTCCATATTGTATTTCATCTAGTGTTTCAAAATAACCACCACACGCCAAGTGTAAAAGATGACATCACCAATTTACACATAACATGAATTAAAAACAAAGGAATACAAGATGAAACACCAACTTGAAATAGAGAATCCAATCCGGTATCACACGGGGTCAATACTAGTATTATATTAAAGGAATAACCTAAATGGACACATGTCGTGCTCTGGTTAATCCTTTTTCCGCCCAAAAATTTTAATTAATTTTTATTTTAATCTTTTTATCTTAATTAATTCACTTAATGTTTTTAATTTATTATAAATAAATAAACATTTAAAGTGTTAAACTTTCATGACATTATTTATTGATGATTCCAAATTTAAAGCTAAAATTAAGCATTTGTTTTTTAAAATGTGTTTTTTTTTCAAATTTTAATCTAACATATAATTAAAGTCCATGTATTACAAACTCCTCTAAAAATTATTTTACATTTTTGTAATAAAATGTTAAAATATTATTTGCTAAAAACATTTTTGATTAACATAAAGACATATTTTTGTATAACTAAAAATTAATTTTCAAATTGTTATATTTTCTAATTCAAATATATTACTTTTTTTATATTAGTTTCTTAAAAGGATTTATTTTGATAAATTTCGTGTATCACGCGGGATCAATACTAGTATATACTAAAAGAATAACCATTTGAAGACACGTGTTGCATTAACATGAATGGCCATTTTCCCGCTCAAAATTATTATTTATTTTTTAATTTAATTTATTCACTTAATATATCAAAAATATTTCTCATCATTGTTATTTGCAATTACTCTTTCCGTAAAATGATGATACTTTATTTTAGTAATATGAATGCATCACAATCATACTAAAAATAGATTATTTATCAAATTAATCTAAAACTGTAGGCATATAACAATTTTAATAATAATAATATTAATATTATTAATAAAAAAATTAATTTTATTTTATTTTACTAATTCAATTTTAGTGTTTTCTAAATCTTGTGTATTACACAGTCATATGCTAGTAATAGATAAAAATAAAATAGAATATTTATCAAATTAATCTTAAAATTTTGGCATGACAATTTTAGTAATAATATTAATATCATTAATAAAAAATATTTAATATTTTTAATTTTACTAATTCAATTTTAATTTTTTTTAAATCCCGTGTATTACACGGGTGATATGCTAGTTCCCTTATAAATTACGATCACTGGTAAGCTTTCATGCGTTCTCACATACATTTTGTATAACTTCTATCTATAAGTGATCTTTCATGTGTTCTCATATACATTTTGTATAACTTCAATCTATCTCTCTCTAAAATCATGAAGATAAGTGTGAAAGACTCAACGATTGTAAAGCCATTGGCAGAAACGCCAAGACCTTCTCTCAGAGACATTTAAAACAAATTTACATGCTCTCATATTCAATGATTTGAGATAAGAGCGCATACGAATCTTCCAATAAGGATAGTTGGAGCCATCAAGGATAGAAAGTCGACCAAGATTAAGATTAGCTGGATCCATAACACGACTACCAAGAACCAAATGTATCAAGTGTTGGCTCTGATACCACTTAAAAGTGATTGTGCCAATAGTAAAATCGATACTCGAAAAGCAGACGATGTTGGATTCAATGTTGGCAACACAGTTTACAACAAAATTGACAACGCAGTTTAAAACAGAGTTAAAAAACAAGTATGCAATGGAAAGATAAAAACACAAATGATGTAAATTTTCACAAGTTATAAAATAACTTGTGAGATGCCTCAAGACAAAAGGATTCACTATGAGATGCGTGAATTACAAAAAGTTCCTATCAAACTATGACTAGACAAACTAGGAACTTAATCCGTCCGAGGGACGAATAAAGACAAGTTGAACGAAAAGGATACTAAATCAACACTCCTAAAACTATCCTCCACTAAAACTATCAACTTTAAGAAAAGACTAATGTTACAAAATGAGAATAGAAATATTATGAGGAATGTTGGCAACACGCTCTGCAACGCAACACAGTCGACAACCTATGTTTTTGCTCTTTAATCTCTGTCAACAACTGAAGTGGATTGGGTATTTATAGACCTATGGAAAGCCTACTCCACACTTTTTCCAATCATGTACGGAACGTTCTAAGACATGCATACATGTTGTGAGTTGGGAGTTATGCTTCCCTAAACTTTGCAGTAAAATAGTGTGCAGTGAGATGCCAAAAGTATTCTTAACCCAAATGCATAATCTCTAAAATAGTGAAAACATTAAATTCCATGAAACTTATGAGAGATATAGAGTTCTATCATTTTTATACGTTTAGAGTATATAGATAGATACATTCGAGGAGGCTTGTTGGCACTTGGCAGCCTACTCAGCTTTTTATTTATTTATGATGATATTAGAAGAGTTGTTGCCCAATTTTTTTTAATTGTAGATAATGTATGTTATAATTTTTAAAGAATTCAAATTATTACTTTTTGAATAAACTATAGATGGCTTTACAAATTTGTAAAGAGATCTGTCTAAAAAAATTATTTTGTAATACGTGTAGGACTGACTCACCATATAAATATTTTTAATATAGTTTATTATTTTTTATACCGCGGTATAATTTATAAAAAGATAAAATACGTTAAGATCATATATATAGACAACGACGTAAACCATATTATTCAATTTAGTGCTGGTGATATTCATGGAATTAAAAAAATAACGAAATTCCCTTATAAATTACATCAATTGTAAGCTTTCATGCGTTCTCATTATACATTTTGTATAATTTTAATCTCTCTCTCTAGAATCATGAAGATGAATGTGAAGGGGTCGACGATAGTAACACCGAGAGCTTCTCTGTGGCTCTCGAATTTGGACTTGTTAGTGCCTGCTACCTACCACGCCCACACCATCTACTTCGACCGCTCCCACGGTTCATTCTCAGCCGTGCCCTGGTGGTGAGGGGGTGTTGTTTGTCGACGCCACATTGGATGATCTTGGTGAATTCAGCCTCAACCCAGATCTCCGCCTCATTCCCCCCATCGATTATTCTCAAGGAATTTCAACATACCCACTTTTGCAGCTGCAGGTATGTATTTAATAAAATACCGGAGCTTCATATGATTCAATCAATGTCCGGTTGATGTGGGTCAATCCAATCAAAGCCGGTCAACATGATCAATGCGGTCAACGCAAGTGAATATATATATCATCAATCATAATGATATTAAAGTATACTTTTAGGTGTAAAACAAATATATAGTTATATATATATTATTAAAACTATTGAGATGATTTGTATTTGCAACTTCATAAAAATATTAATAATACACGTATAAATATTTGTTTTATGGCTAAAAGTATTATGTCAATATTGTAATATTTTAATTAGCTATAAAATGAATACATATTGAGTCTATTATTAATATTTTTATTAATATTTTTGTAATTGTGTTAACCCATGAACTAACCTATTGTTGATCATGTTGACAATGGTCGACTCGCATTGGTTGGGCCATAGACCATATGAGGCCACATTTCACATAAGGAGATCAATGAGAAATTCTCATATAAGTTTTTGTGCTCAATTTTTTGTTTCATAATTTTATTGTTTGATACATTTAATTTTATAGCATCTATAACTTTCCTTACATTAATATTATTTTAGTATTAACAATTTATTTATTGATACCACTTATTTTTAACATCAATTTTTTTTTTGATATTAATTATGTCACGGCCACACTTACTCAACCACACATAGAACGAATTTTAAACATAACACAATCTAAAAACCAACTTTTTTTTTCAACATAATATTATCTCATACCCAAAGCTACTCTGTTTATATTCATATAAAAGAAGTTTCAACAAGTCAGCAACTCACGAACAATTTTCATGTTAACCCATTATTACGCATCATATTATATAATACAAAACATGTTCAAACGAGACTTAATATCTAAAAGCAAAAGTAGCATAAACTACAATCATGCCCAACAGGTCGTCATTTATGTACATGAGTACTCAAAATCCAGCAAGAGCTCCACAGCTTGCCCGGTAAGTCCATAACGTTACACATCATCATGGTTACCTACAAAGTATAAATTACGTGAGATAAATCTCAGTAAGTAGAAATTATGCATAATAGTATGGTTCTTTACAATTCCATCCTATGGATCCACTTCTCGAATCACCTATTTCATTTCTAATTTCCCACTCAAACACTCAACTAGTTCATTTCTAAAATATTTTGTGCACACAGCACCACTTCGTACACACAACACCACTTCATGCACACAACACCAATTTCATGCACATAGCACCAACCTTGTGCACACAACACCAATTTCGTACACATAACACCAACCTCGTGCACATAACACCAATTTCATGCACACAACACCACGTGGCCAACATAAATATGACCCAAAAGTACAGTTTCATCCCCTTGTTGTCAAAACACATCATTTGATAGGACTCACAACTTCATTCCACAATAACCATTCAACTATCAAATTCATTTCATAATAATCCTTGAACTTGCAGGTTCATTTATTTTACGATAGCCAATGAACAACAAATCAAATCTCGTAAAACACGTAGTATACATGGATCATCTATTAACACAAATAATTCATAAAATACAATTTTATACTTTGTAGTTATAATAAATTTCTACTTACTTGAATCCCCAACGATTTTGACCTCTCCAACTTTCTTAATATCAAATCTCGGACGGTTTTACTTTGATTAAACACCACGAACCAAATACAAATATTTTTATTTTATAATTAAACGAGCACACCGTTTCGATTGAATGAGTTATCTTTATAAGTAAAAGAAATGAGGGTATTCTTCTTTTTCAGTCAAAGAATGGAAGTATATATATGTATCAATGCAACCGCCTTTCAGTATCTTTCTTTATAAGCTTTATTATTTTTTTATTTTTTATTTTTATTTTATCAATTTTATATTATTAATACTATGGCAAGTGTACTGCAAGTCCCCATTCACTTACGTATAACCATATATATATATATATATATATATATTAATATTTATCAAATAAATATTAATATATATATATATATATAAATACAACATTTTCATATACAAATATATATTATATTATTATTCAAACTTCTTTTATAATATATACACACATTAGGTTGTCACTTGCGCCAAAACACACACACACACATATATATATATATATATTTTTTTTTTTTTGCATACGGTATCTATATATAATTGATTTTACATTTATTTTCTTTTTATAATTTATACTACTATTAATCAAATAATTTACAATGATACTCAAATATTACTAGAGTTTTCTCAACACCAATTATGTAAGAGCATATAATAATTCAAGTATTTAAAAGTAAAATAAAATCATGCAAGATCACAAGTAGCACATAAATAATAAGAGGTGCATATGATGCATGAAGTGCATTGGTCAATAAGTGGTGAGAAACTCGGGCATCACAAATTACGTGTAGTTATATTAGATATTTAACTTTTCGATACCATTAATTAATTTTATAATCTCCCGATTCAAAATAAGTGTTGCTCTAAGGACACTTTATTTTGTCCAATTTTTATATTTTTTAATCTATAAATTCAAGAACAACACTTATTTTGATTCAAAGGAAATAACATTCATCAATTTTCAGATACCAATATTATTTTTGTATTAATTGATAATTTATTTATTGATACCACCTATATTATCAAAAAAAAAATTGTAAATTTTGGATTAAAATTTTTTTTTTTTCTTGTAGTAAATGAATTTCATCTATATAGAAAAACAAGAAAAATATTTATCATAACAATAAAGCTAGAAGTTGTTAGATATTATACAAGATGTTTAATTTATTGTCCTTCATTGATTTTATTTTTACTAGTAGTTGTCCCCGTGCGTTGCACGTTTGTTATATAATATGTAGTAAATATCAACTATTTGATAATACAGTTTAACTAATTATAAACATTTTGAAGATATAAAGTATTTAACAATTAAAAAAATATGAATTTACTTAACTATATATATATATATATATATATTAAATATCTATCTAATTCATAATAATATTGTTTATTATATATTCAATTTGACAATATCTATAATTAATAACACTAAAAGTATCAATTATGAATTTCAAATTAAACTCAATTACTTAAATTAAAGATATATATATATATATATCTTATATATATATATATATATATCTTATATATATCAGAAACAATACACAAAAAATAAAATTTTTACTCGAGAACTTGATGCAAACAATGTCAATAATGTATTTTCAACCTTCATTTTAAAATAAATTGAATTAATAAAATGACATTTTTAATATCACTTAATATTGAAAATGATAGATAGTCAAATCATGTATTTTATACTTGAATACTTAATAATATTTTCATCATTAAAATATATCAGTAAAGGATATTAATATTTTCCGTACAATGTTGATGGTATTACATATTTGAATATACAAATATTAATTTATAAAATATTTAGAATGACATACAATTCCATACTACACACACACACACATATATATATATGTATATATATATATATTAATTTCTTTAACAATGTTACATTTATTTATATTAAATATGATATTAGATATCCCTAAATAAATTAATATTTGTTATTAAGTTTATTTTTGAACAATATCTATTATTGGGATTTATGAAATCATATTCAATAAAAATTAATTTAATTAAGACCAAGAAAATATAAATGAACTAATAAAATAATTATAATATTAAATCAAATGGACCAATTATATAAATTGAAAAATCTATACAATATTACAATTCCTAATACAATTAATTCATTTATGAAAAAGCCTATTACATTTGATGGTCATGTTATATGAATCATCTTACAAAAAAACATGTTATTTATATTTATAAAACTCAAAACCCAAAATGATTTGTAAGATGAAGCAAGAATTTTCATAACATTAGTTTATAATAATCTTAATTTTTTTTAACATCCAAAATCATCTTACATAATGATTTTCCAAGAATTATCCATTGTGGATTATGAAGCAAGAATCTTAATAAAATTAGTACATGGGAAAATAATTAAAATGCAAAATACAATATAAAAAAAATTGATGTGACATTTTTATGAGGGAAAATGGCAAAATTGTAAATATTACCAACTTGCTTGCTATAGATAGATTTTTATATAGGAAAGTGACTTTTCATAAATAAAAGAAAAAGTCATTGATTGTCAGATTTGATTTTCTCTAGATAGATTAGGGTGACTTTCAATTTTGTTACCATTGGATACATTAGGAAAAAAATATTTGCTATACTATATTTTACGAATTTCGTAATAATCGATTTTTTTTTTTTATATCAAATTAAGGATAACAAGATGAGTAGTGGGTCTGAATTTTGTTGCAAATTTGATTTTCGATGTTAATTACTAACATGCATATATATATATATATATGTATATATTTGTGATATTCTATATTGGAGATCTTGGTTATGTGATGTGGAAATGAATTTCGATCCATGCATTTAGTTAAATGTTTTTTGCCTCCATTTAGGACAAGCAAGATTTATTTTCCGATCAGATTCCGAATTTGGTAGAAGTTCTCATTGGCAATTAATGTCATAAGGGTGAATTCCGACTAAATCAAATTGAAATTAGAAAAAAAAAAAAAAATTAAAGGATCGTTATAGAAACTAATAAAGTTAGAGATGTAAAAATGAATAGGGTCAAAGTTATAAAACCAAAATTGAAAATGGCAAGATAGAGTCATTCAATTTGATCAGTCATACTCTTATATGATGATAGACCGAAAATGATTGAAAGTTATGATCTTCTATCACACTTAAATTAAGTGACATGTATGATGATATAGAATGAAAGTAGATATGACATTACAATAAAAATATATAATACACCTCCTCAAGGAAAAGTTAGTTGGCATGTGACCAGCGGATTATTAACTCACCATCAATCTCAAATTCTCTCCTCTATATAGAATCGACATACACAAATGACGAATATTCAAGAATCCACATTTTGATTCTAAGAATTAGAAATCAAGGATTGAAAATATTGAACCAAACTTTGTTGGCATTAAAATTTCGATGCTTCAAAGACAGTAATAAAAAATGGCATGAGTTGAGATGAATAGAGATAACTTGATGCAATCAATATCAGAATCATTGATGGAGAGAAAGCAAGCGATTTGAAGGAGATATACCAAGTGGAGTAAGAGGGTGTATGAAAATATTGAATTCTTCATACTTCATATGTTATATTTCACGTCACGCTTCATTCATGTATGAAAGTCATACTTATCGTCGTAGAACTAATTCTTAAAAAAAGTTGACAATTAAATAATGCATAAACAAACTAATTAATATTTTTATGAATTACCAAAAGATTGATCTCAAACTTTGATGGATAAACTTAATTATTTTTAGTCATAAAACTAATATTTATTCTACATGTATGACTAATACATTTATGATTAACCGAAAAAGTGGTGAATTACTTTAAGCGATAAACGTAATTCTTTTAGCCATAAAACTAATATTTATACGTATATTACTAATACTTTTATAACAATGTTGTCCTACGGACTGATCAGTCGGAATTAACATTGTTGACCAGTGTTGATTAGATTTTGACTGACTTATATGCACAACATCTGACGTAAAACTTTATATGATATAATTTTATATAATTTTTTTTGATAATATAATTAATTTATTTATAAATTGTGACATGTGAACTGTAGATTGACTCACCCCCTTCTAAAATAAAAGTCAATAATTTTTTTTTTAAATAGTGACATTTACTATTTATTATTTTCCACATTTACTTGTTCAAAGCGCTATAGTAAGCTTCTAGTGCTACTAGTTTACGACTGATGCATTTACATTGACTTAAGAGAGAGAGAGAGAGAGAGGGAGAGAGTCTTGAGTCTGAGTCTGAGTCTTCGTCTTCTTCCTCGGCGTTGGCGTTGGCGTTGCGATGGCGGAGGAGAGCGATGAGCCCTCCCCTCAACTAACCGGCATAGTCATAATCACTCTACCGCCACCCGACAACCCTGCCTTTGGCAAAACCATTACTGCTTTCACTCTTTCCGATCACCAAACTTCGACATCGCATCCACTTGATCATCAAAATCTCGGCTCTCGATCCCTATCTTCACCTACAACTCTCTTCCACTACTTTCCCAGGACTCTTTTGCCGATTCTAGGCCTCTCTCTCATCGCCTTGTATGTTTGGGTCTCGATTTCTCAAGACACCCTCTTCGAGCTACGCGATGATTTTGACAACGACAATGATTCTCGGAAGAACAGTTCTCAGCGTACATTTCTTTTCCCGTTGTATCAGAAGCCTAATAGGGTCAATGGTGATTTGGGAGATATTGAACTTAAACTTGGAAGAGTAATTGGTGGAAAGATTAAGCCGAAATCGGTGTCTACTGCTTCCAAAATTGATTCTGCTAGTGTTATACCCGTTCGTGGGAACATTTATCCTGATGGGTATGTTTGCTTCCTTATTTAACATTTACTGATTTCTTCATTCATGTGCTTTAATTGAGACTAGTGTAAGTGTTCTTTTTTTTTTTGACTAATTTGTAAAGTCTTTGATTTTTCTGCACAAAAATAGCATAAAAAATGGAGGTGGTGTATGGATAAAGGTGAATTAATATGAAATTTAGAGCTGACATATGAATGTAATTATAAGTGAATGATGTAGAGGAGATGAATGGTAATCATGTAGATTTTATTCTTACTCTTGCAGGCTATAGAGTGGTGGTTAACATTTCTTGTGAGAGTTGGATAAGAAAGAAGATTTCCACTATAGATTTTGCTAGACGTAGATTTAACAGTGGAGTTTCTATCGATCCTGCATAAGAAGTTGCTATTGCCGCATTACATGTTTGCCCTCTTCTTGTGACATATGCATAAAACCTCTTTGATTTTAAGTCTTCTTAATATTGCCCATTTGTTATGTGATTACTTTTATTTTTAGCATGGCATACTATTGATTGAGTTCAACTCACCTAGTTATTGAACCAAATCCATTATGTATTGAACTCTGTAGCATACATATAATATATTCCATCACATTATTTGAAATCACTTCTATCTGGAGAAGTTCTGTTTTTACCTGCCAAGATGAATCAATTTCCTCTTGCTGTGCATTGATAAAATCTGTGAATTTAATCATTACCTCTGTAATTTTTTGTTTTAGTTTTTTGAAGGTTTCTTTGAAACCTACTTATGTTTTCTTAGCCTTTCTTATGGAAATCTACTTGAAAGAGAGTTTTGGCACATACTCCAATGCTACATTGTCCTCTACATCTTTAGATTATTCTTATTATAAACCATTATGTAAATTCCTACCAAATGGTGTGAATCCTGTTATCTTTTAAAAGTTCAGAGGTCTGCCTGGTTTCACTGTAGTATGGCCTGTTTCTTTGGATGTAAGATAGTTAAAAAAGTACTAATTTCACGCTTCATTTTGTTTCAGGCTGTATTACACATACTTGAATTTCGGGAATCCTCCAAGACCTTACTTTCTTGATATGGATACTGGAAGTGACTTGACATGGATTCAGTGTGATGCTCCATGCACTAGTTGTGCTAAGGTAATTCCTCTTGTTTCATTTATCTTGCTGTTTAAAAGAAGAATATATTGCCAAGATTTTTGATGTTGTAGTCATATATCTGTAAATTAGGATTGCCACTCGTGTTGTTATTGGGTTCCTTTTTCAGTGCCTTGTATAGGTTACTTGTATCATAACTAAGTATCATTCTCTCATCAACTAAAATATACTATTACTTTATTTTCCCTTTATTTAAGCTTGTCAAACTGCAATTGATAAATGTTTTGCAGGGAGCTCATCCTTTTTACAAACCGGTGCAAGCTAACATAATCCAACCTAAGGATTCCTACTGTCTTGAAATTCAAAGTAATCGAATAAGCAAAGAGTGTGACTCTTGCTACCAATGTGATTATGAAATAGAATATGCAGATCATAGCTCCTCCATAGGAGTGCTTGCAAGGGATGAGCTCTTTCTAAACATTGCAAATGGATCATTAGCCAAATCAAAAGTTGTTTTTGGGTAACAATCTTTAATCCTATTCGAGCATTTACCTTTTTTTACAATTCCTGATATCTATGTCTATGGTTTGCTTATGTCAGTTGCGCATATGACCAGCAAGGCTTACTTTTAAACACACTGGGAAAGACAGATGGGATTCTTGGACTTAGCAGGGCAAAAATCAGTTTGCCTTCTCAGTTGGCAAACCAAGGAATCATTAAAAATGTCGTGGGACATTGCCTTGCTACTGAAACCAGTGGTGGTGGTTACTTGTTCTTAGGTGATGATTTTGTGCCTCAATGGCAGATGACATGGGTCCCTATGCTTCAGAGGCATGATTCGTGAGTACAGTTCAATTTCATCACAATTCTTTTATATTGTTTTTATGTTGTAACTATGTTTAATGCACAAACTTTTCATAGTAAATAAGAGAGTATGTAAAATTGGTACTATCTTTAGCTGGTGCTGATAATCTTTTAGCTTAATTTTTTCTCTAGTGTGCTTAATCCTGAATCTCTGAGCAGTTTTAAGCCACCTAAATTCATTATTTTCTCGGAAAACGTATATTTTGGCCGCTTTATTTCAATTTTTCTTACTTTGGTGGCTTGGCCCCTATTCTTTAATTTTTCAACACTTTTACCTCCGTAGTTTAATTTCTACACTCTTGTCCCTGTGTTTTAATTTCTTGACTTTTGCTCGTATAATTTATGTTATTTTTTTGCTTTTGCATGTGTACACTTTTTACCCTGTGCAACTTTTTTTTTTCAGAACATTTGTCCTTAGATTTTCACCTTTTATTTTTCCTTGGAAGATGCAAAACACAAAATTAATGAAATTACAGGGCACTTGTACTTATGAAAATGACAGTAAATTGGTAAAATTTGCATTTTTTCTTTTTACTCGACTCTTCTTTGTTATTGCCGTTTCATTCTAAGTTGATGCAGTATTTTAACAACCACAAATTCAAATTATCTCCAGGAATTCTTATCAGGCAGAAATTGTGAAGGTGAATTACGGAAGCAAACATGTTGGGTTTGGTAATGTTAAGAGTGGACAGAGCCAAATAGTTTTTGATAGTGGCAGCTCCTTTTCATACTTCACTGAAGAAGCATATAATAATCTTGTCACTATAGTAAGTGAATAGACTGTCATTAAGGGTAGTTCTCAAATTGAAATGAGACATTTCATATTTAAGCCTTCTTATTTATCGGTTATTTAATTTGTAATTTCAGCTTAATGATATTTCCACGGAAAGCCTTGACCGTGACATGTCAGATACCTCATTCCCTGTTTGCTGGCGAGCCAAATCCCCTTTAAGGTACATTATTTCGTAAGATGCATCATCTGAATGTGATTTTGGCAAAATACATCTGAAGATCTCTAAACTGTAAATAATTGTTTTGAGAAGTATCTAAACTTTAAAAATGTGTCCCTAAACTATTCACGAATATTTGAAAAGTTCCCTATACTTTTTACAAATGTTGAAAATGTCCTTATATTATTAGCTAAAGTTTAAAAAGATTCCTAAACTTTGAAATTGTTTGAAGGCGAATGTAGTTGTAACACGTTGCACGTTGACCTTTTCCATAATTTACAGTCTCTTTCAAATATTTTCATAGTTTAAGGATCTTTTGAAATGCCATTCACAATATCCTTCAGATGCATTGCCTTAGATTTTTAACACCACAACCATGAACTATGTTATATATTTTTCCGACTACAATGATTTTAAGTAGGAGACCATTAACTTTTATTGTTATAGATCTGTGAAAGAGGTGGGACAGTTATTCAAACCTCTGAGCCTTCAGTTTAGATGCAAGTGGTGTATTATGCCCAAAAAGCTTCAAATACCTCCTGAAGGCTACTTAGTGATCAATGTAAGTGATTCTCTCCTTACATGTTTTTCTTTTCTATACATCAATACCAAATCGATGTACACAACTTGTATTGCTTCAGAGCAAGGGTAATGTGTGCTTGGGCATCCTCAATGGAAGAGAAGTACACGACGGATCCACTTTTATACTTGGAGGTATGGAAAACAAAAACAAAAAAACATGGTTTCTTGAGATTGCATGTTTGTTTGGCTATTTAAAAGATCTTTGTAAGCTCTTACATCTTACAACATCTTATAAGATATTTTTTAGAGCTTATGAAATGTTTTATCTTATTTTGAAAGTAAGTTTGTTGTAGTAATTAGACAAATCTGGTGGACCTTATAAATGTTATTAATGACAATTATGGAGTAAAAATGAAAAAAAAATGGAAAGGACTTTTCAAATAAGATCTTATTTTCGGAATAAGATATGGTTTGCTTATTTTCTTAGTAGCAGTTTATAAGCATCCAACATATTTTTTCACGAAATAAGATATTTTACTCTGTTGTGATTAGATTGAGAAATTTGGAATACAAGATATGAAATGAATTGATTTCAAATCTTTTCTCAAATTTCTCGATCCAAACAGTACAACCTTAGGTTCTACTTGAATTGAAGGTTTTGGGAAATGATTTGAAATTAACAGGAATAGATCAATTGATGATATTGACATGGATTCGAAATCTCGTTTTCATTTTGAATTGATTTTTTTAGCAGTTTTGGTGGATTTTGAATGTAGACTAATTTGGTGATTATTGTTATAGTGATTAATCTTCCTTATCCTAGTAAAAACTAGTCTCACATTTTAGCAGAGTTTGACAGCAATATGTAGAATATTAGTGCAATTATCTTAACCAAAATGAGGCTTTTATGTGATGAGATTAATTTTATTTTCTGTCATTCACAGATATATCGCTACGAGGTTTACTATTTGTGTATGACAATGTAAAGGATAAAATTGGGTGGGTTCGATCAGATTGTGGCAGGCCACCAAGATTCGAAACTCATTCTCTCTACTGATTTATGAGTCCTCAAATTACCATCCACCATCATAGTGTTATTATTTTTGTAACAATTATTACTAGTGATTGGGGTTTTCTATGTGGAACAAGAAATAGGTTTTTTTGTGTATTGTAAAGAAAAATAATATCCTAGACAGAGTGAACTTGTAAATGCTACATTAGATGGATTTTGTTAGGCCAAGTACCAACTGTTTGTTTACATATACTATTAACTATCATGTCACTCACTCATGATTTATAAATTATATTTAAGTGTTGTATTGTTTTGCAATTTTACTTATAATATTAAATTACAGTCTTTTATAAATAATATTGATGATTTTTTTTCATTTACTTAATAAAATATTGTATGATGCTTCAAAAATATTTTAGCTATTAGATTGATTAAATACAAAATCAAAGAAGTAACTTCATAAGAATATTAAGAACTAAATGACCATTTAACTTTAATAAGTTATTATGTGAACTTCTAATCGCCTTAATAGTATTTTTATGATTTTTCTTTGTAATATGTGATCAAACATAATAATTTTTTACATGTTAGAAACCTTGGTAAATCACAATTTTTTGCAACTTTCAAATGAAAAACACATTTTTTTTATCTGATTTAAATGAAATTCTCAAGATATTTGCAATTTACATCCACCAAAGAATAAAATATAAACATTATCATTGCTTGCTTCTTCACTGACTTGAATCGTGAGAACATAATCTCTAGGCTTGACGACAAAACATTCCAACATTAAGGGAAAAAATTATGACTATTCCACATATTTGTTTGGTTGATGAAGAGATTATTTGTTTTGCAACTTATTATAAGTATAATTGATGAGGTTTGTATATTTCTCATCATCAATCAGTGAAGAGATTTTTTGTTTTGCAACTTATTATAAGTATAATTGATGAGGTTTGTATATTTCTCATCATCAATTAGTGAAAATCCATAAGATAATTGGATAAAAAAAGATGAACTAGGGAGAAAATGTTTGAAGAATGAAGAATCATGTTTTTTTGAATGAATGGCTTGCTTACTTTACAAGACACGTTCCTCACTATTTATATCTACATTAATAATTCTTCCGTGCGTTGTACAGTTGTTTTACAACAACGATATTTTAAAATTTATAACATAATTTAATGATATGAATTTATAATATTTTAAATATTTAAATATTTTAACTTTAACTTTATATCTGTCACGCTCATATTTCTAACATAGCTAGACATGTAATAGGTTTCATATTAAAATACCTGTAGGTGAGTGTGTGACTTTTAAAAAAAAAAACATAATAACATAAATAACTTTTCTTACACATGAAAACCCGATAAGAGTATAACACGTATAACACATTTCGTAGCGTGTACCATAAAGTCAAACCACACCCACTTCTATATTTTACATATTTATATACATTAAGGATCAAACAGAAGAAGTCCAAGTACTTTAACAAAATCTTGTTTAAAGCAAAATAAGCCCATAGCATAGCCCAACAGGTCGTCACCCATATACACCATCTCCGAACTCGTAGGAACTCAACAACATGGTCAGTAAGTCCATGAACTTATACATCAGCAGGTTCACCTACAATGCATAAACTATATGAGTTAAAAAGCTCAGTAAGCAGAAATTATGCACATAACATTAATAATACAAAATGATGTCAATGATTCGTGCTAATGAATGAAAATATTTATTTCAAAATCATTTTCCTTCATTGGGCCCTTGACCACCATCTACTAGGCACCAAATAGAGTTCAATATAGCATAATTCATCATAGTCATATCCATGTCTCACATGCCACCGGCTACCCATATAATATATCATAAGCATGATTACATGCCTTAGAGCACTAGTAGTGGTCAATAAAATACTTTTCATCTTGAAATCATGTCTTGCATGTAGAATGCAATAACTTTCATCATTTACGTATGCGAATCTTAATGCTCATGATTGACATTCGTAATGCATCACATATATCCCCCATAGCATCATTCAAACACGTTAATTCTCAAGGATATGTAAAATCACATGATATCACTCAAAGGATATATAACATGAAATATTATGTTCATACATTATAGTTGCAAATAAATTTCTACTTACCTTGTCTTGTAAAATGGTTATTCTCAACCTCTCGTCTCTTTTGTGTCTATACCACTAACAAAAATAATTTGTAAAATGTTATATTAAATCAATGATAATTATATTAAAAAAAAAACTTCTGATCTCTTATCCAAATTTAATAATATTAATTTTAGTTATTACAAATATTATAATATAAAGAATATTAATTAATTTACTAGAAGCCAAATACCCACTGATTTAATTGAATTAAAATGATTTCCCTTAACTTTCTAAAACTTTCAACTGTCAAAAGAATTAAAGAAAGATCATAACTAAACCAACAACTGGATTCACTATAATTACAAGATTTTAATAGTAAATCATTCAATTTATTAGAATTTTCCTTTTCAAATTTTTTTAATTTACAATGAACACTAAATCAATATAATATTTATTGTTTCTCACAAACAATATTGTTAATAATCCAAACTAAATCATTAATCTCAAAGATTAGTTAACTTATACAAATATATGATAATTATTCTTACTGTATCAACTAATATCTTATAATAAATTAATTTATAAATCCACTCATGTCTTAGTTAGCCACAAAACAATGTATATTATACACATGTATATTATGTATCGACTGTTTTATCATCTTGAATAATAGTAATTATAAATATAAGATCTTAATTTGTTCAATTTCTCTTTCTTTCGTCATTATACAAGATATTTAAATCAAACAAAATCATTTAATAAGGACACAATTTAGTTTCTTATATAATTTAGTAACACTTCATTAAACTGATATTAACCATTAATCAAGACAGGAAATTTATTTAATATATGAGAAAATAAACTATAAAATTTGAAAACAATTTATTCTTTCAATTCAATACATGCATCTAATTATTATCAATCCGAACTATTCACATATTTAGAGTAAATTATTAATTCTACTAGAATAGAATACGTATCTTCTTACCATTCACATATTTAGACCAAATTATTAATTCTACTAAAATAGAATATGTATCTTCTTACCATATTTAGACCAAATTATTAATTCTACTAAAACAGTATATATCTTCTTACCTGTTAAAGAAACTAATGAGATTCACCTCTTCTTTTATTTATTTATAATTTTTTTTTTTTTTTTTGTGTGAAATGAAGTATCCCTGCTTGTGTGTGTGTCTTGTTGCCCATTCCGCTCTATCCTTTTCTTTCTTCTTTTCCTTTTATTATTTCTCTTTTTTTTTAATATTAGTTATAAATTTATATGAGTCATCATTTTTACATGGACACACATCCCATGTCTCCTTAGTTTTGATATTAGGACTTATCAACTCATATTGCATGTATCACATAATTAATTCTTATTTTTAAAATGTAAAATCTATATAATTTTTTTTAAACGTTATATGAAATATATATACACAATATTCTTTTTAGCTATTATATGAATAAGAAATACATATATACTTACTAAAGTTTATGCGACATCTATGATCTATAGATTTTACCTATAAAATTTTATTTTCCAATCAAACTATAGCGGATATAAAAATATTGTATACTTAATTTCTATATTTAATGTATTCTTTAACACATAAATGATTTGGGTCTTTCAATTACTTATAATAAACAAGCAAAATTAAGATTTAACAAGTTAAAATATATAAAATTAGCACATTATACGATATCTATGTAAACTCAAGTATCACATAAGAACATGCAATAATTCATAAAATGCATGAATGCATGAAATATATTGGTCAACAAGTAACGAGGGGCTCGAGTCTCACAATATCATTCTAAATAATTGTAATAAAATTTTCAAATTCGTAAAATAATATACAAATGCATAGATAAGTTTAACAACTAATTTGAAAGTCTATATTCGACATATGCATGAGGTAAATAAAAGTGACCAATTTGATCAATTTTGTAGATACATTAATTACATAAAAAATACAATAAATTTAATCTAAAATCATAATATTAAACGGTAGCAGTTTTTTAAAATATTTTAAGTTCTACAAATATTTTGTACTGATTATAGTAGTAAGATTAATAAATAGAATTAATATTTATTGTATAAAATTAGTATCTTTATACATAATATATGATTTTATTACATAATGGGTAAATATTTTATTAGTGTTCATAACTAAATATGGATATTTTATTGAAATTTTTGGTCCAAGCAACAAAATAACTTAATTATCTCAAGTTCAAGTAAATATATACTTGTCTAACAAATACCTGTAATCTTTTACCATCTATATTTTTCAAAAATTATTAAAATTTGGACGTAATCTAATATTCAATCCACTTGTACAAAAAAAAAAAAAAATAGAACACACAATTCTACCAAAAGTTAAATTTTAAAAACAATATTTTATTTATTTTATTTGCAATTTTGTTAAGTATATTTCTAACTTAAAACATATTTTAGCTCCCACATTTTAGACTACTATTATAGTCGAAACTACTACAAATCAATAAAAAATACTTAAAAAAATTCTCACATCCCATCCACAAGACCCACTTCTATCAAAATGATATTAAGTAATGTTATAAATAAAAATAATTATAGTTAGATATTACGTCAAAAGGTACAATGATCTTTTCCTTATTCCCTAAAAAATAAACTATCTTTTTTATAAGCCTGTTGGGTTTGGGCCAAGCTCTCATTTACTTTATTGGGCTGATAACATTCTTTGTATTCCTTCCTTTACTAGGCCAAGTTGTTCTCATCATGCCAGTTTTGTCGAGTCATGCTGCGTTAGCTCTACCGACCACGTCTGCAATTCCTTTTTTAGGGTTCTTCTATCTTGTTAGGTATGTCATTCTTTGTCACGTCAAGTCTACTGACTTGCCACATCTGTAATTCCTCTTTTGGGATTCTTCTATCTTGCTAGGTTTGTCAATCTTTACCACGTTAGGTTTGCTAACTTGTTGTTAGGAAATTTATATTTGGATTTTGATGAGATAAAAACAACATTGTAATAGGAATTTAGAGTACCCCATTTTTCACATTATTTAAGTGAAACTTAGACTTCTCATCAGTCAAGAAAACAATTTGAAGAATGGAGGATTTTGCAATTTAGTAGCCAATTGACCAAGAAGAATGTACAGTAAGCAGCAAGCAAGGTCGTTACTGAATGCAGCAGAAGAAAATCGTATTTGGATATAGTAAGCAGAATAATGCAGCAACACATTGAGGAAGAGCTGAATACAACAAGCCGACAAAAAGCTGCATTGCTGCAACAGTTGCAGAAGTTACAAATACTACATTAGAATCAAGGAAACACAGAAAGAATGCAGTGTAGTCCTAGGAAATGTCTTTTCAAAACTAGCTAGTAGAGACAAACTAACCAAGTAATACCAAAACTAGTAATCTCTCGACACGTGGACTAGCAAACTGCAACAAACCTGCAACCTAGTACAGTCGCATTAAATAACCTGGAGTGCAAGATAAGGAAAATTAAATGCAACTCTTCAGAGACAATTAATGCGAGCTCAAGAACATTTTAAGAGGATTCAAATTCAAATAAATGTGACTCCTTTCAACGAGCATTTTTCTACACCTATAAATAGAGGAAGACTTGACTGAAACAAGTACTCCCTCTCAAGTTATCCACATCAAAAGTTTTCAGTCACTCAACCTCTAAGAGAAGCAGTCAAGCCTTAGAAGCATTTGAGTTCAAGATTCATCAAGGCTGCTTCAAACACAAATTGAAGAAATCTATATATTTTTAACCTTTGTGCTATGTATTTATGTTGTTTTAGTGGTGTCCTCAGTTGATATGATTTAGATCCTTACTCAATGTTTAGCCTTAGGAGTTTAAGGTAATAACTCTGTGTGAGTTAGTAAGATCCTGTGTGGGTCAGCATGTTGGATTCAAGCAACCTGTGTGGAAGCTAAATCTTAGTAGGTGTAACTTGTTAGGTTGATAGTTTGTAAGGTCGAGTCCTGTAAAACAAACTTGCTTAACGAAGTTCCTCTCTAGAGAAGGAGTAGAGTGGACGTAGAAGGGTTACACTACCTTCGAACGACTATAAGCATTGTGTGTTTATCTTTCTATTTTAGGAATTCTGTTGTTATATCTTGCTGCATTTTACATCGCATCATACAACATTCAAGTTTTGCTAAAGTTTATATTTTTGAAAGGTCTTCAAAAGAAACTCTATCAAGTTAAAGTTTCTGCTACATAAGAATTATAGTACAGCAAGTTATGCCACATTCTAGCATAGTAAGTTGTACAATATTCTGCGCTATATTATGTTATAAAATATAGTGTTGAAAGTCCAAAAGGATTTTGAAAAATTGATAAAGGTTCATTCAACCGCCCCTTTGAACTTCGGTGCCACTTGGGAGCAACAAGTGGTATCAGAACAAGTTGAGTTAAAAGCCAACTTGTCTGGTCACCTACCCAAATCCACATGTTTCTATTGTGAAAACCATTTTTTTTTTCTTAAGATCTCATATTTTAGCACATCATGGATTTATCATATCACAACCTGCCCATGTTTTCCATAGAAGAATATGACGACTAGAAGATTAAAATGCAGACACATCTCTCTGTAATGCATGACGAGATGTGGTATGTCATCATTGAAGGACTACCAGTCATCACAGAGCCTAATCCTGCCCTTGAAAGAGAGCAGAGAGAGAAAATGAGCTGAAATTGAAGCAACTGCAACACATGCAACAACAACAATTGCTGAGGTAGAAGCAGCAATGGAAGGAGCTGTAACCAATGAGAGCGCTGATGGAGCTGGCCAAAGACCTTCTGTTGCACAAGCACCACCTACAACAACAAGAGCTGAAGTACCTGACTACAGAAGAGCACCACCTCCTGCAGAATACTTGATAAAACTAAGACATGAGTATACTGCTGAAGAGAGCTAATTTAGAGAATGTTGCTAAGAACACATTGTTCCTCACGTTAGATAAATGAACATTCGGCAATGTAAAGACATGCAAAACTATCAAAGAGATTTGGGACAAGGTAGAACAGATCTTTGAAGGAACTGAACTGGTGTGTTGGTCCCAAATGGTCAGAGGTTCAGAGGGGGGTGAATGAGCTTCTATCAAATTTTTACTTTTAAACTATCTATAAAGAAGTTATTGGATTCTAGATAGAATATTACAACTTGGCCAAATCAGTAAGCTAGCAGAATGCTGATTTAGCTTACTGTTTTAGAGATTACAGTATGAAGCAGAAATACTCAGATAGAGTTTCTCTTTGTAAAAACATTTTCTTTTTAGAGTATGCCTTTTTCTCAATATCGTTTTATGCAGTATGAGCAGGATATATAACAGATGCAATAGGTAAATATAAAGTAATAAATACACAAGGGTTTATAGAGGTTCGAAGGTGGTGTAATCCTTCTATGTCCTCTCTTCTCTTTCACTTAGGAGGAACTTCAACTAGGAAATGTTCGTTTTACAAGTCTCAACTTTACAAACCAACTCCTAACAAGTTATACCTACTAGAATCAAACAGATTCCTAGGTTAATCCCATACAGGGTCGCTAAACTCACACATAGTTAAAAGCCTTAACAACTTAAGACTACCACACAGTGAGGATCTAAATCCTTTCCATTGAGGACACCAAATAAACAACCTAGCATATAGCACAAAGGTTAAAAATATATGGTTCTTCAACTGGTGCTTTGAAGACAACCTTGAGATCTTGAAGTTCTGGAAATCTTTGGTTTGACTGCTTCAGGAAGGTTGAGTGACTAAAACTTGTGAGAAAACTTGCATTTGCTTGAGAGAGATTGAGAACTAGAATGTTTCAGTAGTTTTCTCGAGTCAACTTCATCTTCTTATATACTTGTAAGGAAATGTGTCCGTTGAAGAGAGACACTCTTCTTGTTGGAATTCAAATATTGATCTCATTTGATCTTTGCATTAATTACTTCTGGGAAAACTGGGAAATAGGGCATTTCCTACTCTGCAGGGCATTAATGGCACCACTCTTCGGCAACAGTACTTTTGCAGGTTCGCGGTCCAAATGACAGCACGTCATTAGTCAAGTGCTAATTTCCATCTACCGGATACTTTGATAAGATATATTCCTCATACTGCAATAAATAAAAGTAATGTAACTTACTGCTTCCTGCTCAGGTTGCAGCAATCACTTTCTGTTATGCGCCAGCTTTCTGTTTTGAAATTGCTTACTGATCTGCACTCCTTGCTGATACTGAACAACTTACTGAATCTGAATTCTACTTACTGATATTGAACTACTTTCTGTTCTGATCAAGCAGAAAGTCTCCCAGTCCTTCTTACTGTTTTCTGTACGCTGCTTACTGATCCAGCTCGCTGATTCTGCTTACTGATTCTATTTACTGAAAATTAGTATCCGATACTTCTTTATTTGCAGAATCCTGTTGTGATCAGAAACTTCCATCTTTCTGATTTCTTACTTATCTTCAAAATACATCTCAGAAAATAAACTTAACAAACACTAAGTTCCACTTAAACAATATGGAAAATGGGGTACTCCAACTTCCTATACAAAACTAATTTATCTCATCAAAACCTAACAGAAATATCCCAACAATTTCCCCATTTTTTATGATGACAAAACCCTTTACAAAGCAGCATATACTGATGTATATAACAACATACAATTTGTACAAATAAAGTACAAGTGAGCTAACGTCAAAAATTACATAACTCACTGGCTTCATAAACGAATATGAAAGAATAAAAGAATAAAGAATACTTTACAAGGAAGTGCTTACTAAAAAGGTCTTCTGAGAAACTACAGTAAGCCGCTACTCCCTCAGGTTTCTTTACTTCCAAAAAGCTTTCTTTTTATGTAGTCAGCTCTAGAATCAGCTTCATATGGCTTCCTTCCTATCTCATACTTCGATCCTTTCCACCAATTCATAATTGACTCTTGTTAGGACTCTTCAAGCTTCTTCTTGATATTAGGAACCTGAATCGAGCAAAGCCAAAAATCCTCACAGAAGGGAATTAGCTCTCCTTGCTTGTACTTCTGTATTAAACCCTTCTGGATATCTAGCTCTCTTTCCCTTACCTATTGTTTGTATCTTCTTAATACTTCGAGGCAAGTTGGATATCTTGCAAAACAGTCATGTTTGCACAGATGTCTGAAATACCTCAAGTATTCAGTACTTTTGAAAAGGATGATCTCCTCATATGATTGGTTCATATTCTCCGGTAGAGATACCCAATTAAACATCTTCAGGTCCCATGCCATGTTTTCTCTATGGGGCCTTTGGTCCAACAAGATAAAAATTTCGATAGAAGCTTTGTCAGGTTCAAGGCAGGGAACATCTTGAGGCGGATATGAGTTCAGAGTTACATCCACTTTCTTTGCTAACTCAGATTTCTTCTCTCCGATCATGCCTAACCTTGATATACAATCCTTCTTCTCTCTTCTCCTCTTCTCATCAGCTTCTTTCAGCTACTTCCATCTTTCTTCACTTAACCTTTTGCCTGCAGCAATACCCATATAAGGTTTAACATTCTGACCTGATTGTTGCTGCTTCTGTTTTTCTTGTTGTTGTTGCTGTCTTGTACTCCTTTGACGAGTAGGTGCAACTATAATTAATGCTCCTTGCTGAGCTGCAGTGCTGCTTACAGTTTGGGAATCAGTAGCCCCAGCATCTGCATCTCCATCATCTTCATTGTCTTTCCTCTTCTTGGATAAAGGACTTTAGCCATGTTCAAATGTGGATCTTCTGTGCTTCCTTGTGACCAAATGTAGATCATCTTCATCATCATCCTCCTCCATTTCCTTCACAACTTCCTCCACTGCTGCATCCAACTCCTCATCCGTTTTCTTCTCACTTTCCTCATTTTTGGCATCATCAACAGGGACCATTCCGGGAGAAGCTGATTCATTGGGCACTTGTTGAGTAAAGGCTCGATGCAGAATGGTTTGTATCTAGGAACAAATAGCTCAAGGTTTGAGATCCTTTCATTTGTACTTTGAGTAGCACGAGCTTGTGTTGCGGCACTTTCTTGTAGTGAGTTGAGCACTAGATTCTGTACTGCAAGGGTGTTCTTGATCTCATCAACTTATTTTATCTCTTGCCTCACTGGCAGCTTGCTGCACGCACTCAGCTCGCTTCTTTTCATGGTATTGAGCATTCCACTCATTATTCAGCCTACTATGAATGCGAGAATGAAGTTTAGACAAATCCCTTCGCAAGTCCTCCATCGAGGATGAGTGTGCTTGATCGCTCCTATGAATGCTGCTTAACATGTTTACCTCATACATCTACAAGGCTCGAATAAGGCCTTGAACATCATCCATAATCCCTTGGAGGGATTGTTGTTGAGAATCAGAGAGAGTAACAACTCCAGCTGTAGCAGGTTCCGTAGCTTCTGAAATTTAAGCAACCAAAGCATGACTCTGATTATCTTCTTGTTGTTGTGCTGCTTCATCAGCATACTGCTGCATTCGCCTTTTCAAAGCATCATCAGATTCCTTAACCTTGAATGATGATCTGGGAGGACTACCTCCTTCAGGATCTTCATCTTTATCATCTGAGGAATCTCCTTCATCATCAGGATCCTGTTCTGGAGCAGCAACAAGAGCTTATTTGTTTCTTCGAGGCAATCTCTCATTCTCCGGATTCCCTTCTAAATCCTTCGCCAACACCGCCTCAGCAATAACTGCGCCCGAGGTCTTCACAGGAGAAACTGTCTTAACAACATTCTCAACATCAGCAACTTCAACATCCATCCTTGCTTCAGCAACTCTGGTGGTAGCATTTAAGAGTTCAAGATTCTGAGCATCAAGATATGTTCGCTCAATTATCTGTTGTAACCCCACTAAGAAGAAGTCATCCTTTGCGCTTTCAGATTCAACAAATGCTAATTGGATGATTTCTTCAGCAAGTTCTGCATGGATTGCAGCATCAGTTGCATCCTGCTGATCATCAGCATTCTGTACTGCTATAGTAGCCAGTATAAGGAGTCCCGCCTCTGCAACTTCCTCTGTGATTGCTTCATCGGCAAATTCCTGATTCAAATCTTTCAGGACTCCTTGAATCTTTTCTGAAGTTTTCCCCTCAGATGCTATAACTTTATATACTGGGAAATCTCCATAGTCGACCAACTGCTGCTCGTCGGTCTCGATTGCATCTAAACTTACAATGAGGGACAATGTTGTGATGTTTCTGTATGTAGGCGAATCATTGCTTACAGCAGCACTGGTTCCTTCTCCAACTTGTAGTGTTCTGGGGTTTGTCTGATGGATTCTGCTCTGCTTGCTTCAAACCCCAACTGCAGCATTCTTTGGTTAGCTTCCTCAGCATCGAGGTGGGCTAACTGAGCTTCAGCAAGCTCAAGTTCTGACGGGGTCCTAATAGTCTCGGCGGTGAGGTCTATTAATGTGTTGTCCACCTCTGTTGTCATCGATTGTTCACCCTCTAGTTCCTCAAAGGTGCTATTACCTTTTCAGCTCTGTGTTTCCTCATATTTTCCTATCTTTCAATAATCTGTTGAATCATGGCATCCCGACAGGAATCAACAAATTCTGGTTGGAGTAGGGACAATATACTGTCAGCATCGGTAAACTCAACTACCCATTAAAGGACTAGGTCCTCTACTTTAAGGAAGTCTTTCCATTCCAGCAACTCTCTTTCCCTTGAGAGTCGTATTGATCTCCAGAGCTTATACAACCTGAGGAATCCTCCATAAATTGCCTCAAGTGCTTCTGTAAGTAGATCTTGTGCTCCGTCTGAGTCGAGATCACTGTAGGTTTTATGAAGATTTAGCCATATCTTAACATCTTTTAAATGACATCTCTGTCACATCTCTGTCCATCAGCATCATCTACTTCTTTGCTTGTTTCAGGGATCTTCTGATTCGCTTTCCATTTCTCTTCACAACTAGTAATTTCTTCATCTTTCTCGTCTCTTTTCTACTAAGCAAAACGAGGTGCTTCACTCCAGAAACTGGCACAAGGGCCAGAATGTCATCTACTACTTGATCAAAATCCTGATCAATATTCTGTGCCTCTTGATTAGAATGTCTGGCTTCTTATTCTATGTCAAATCTTTGATCAGGGTTTGGATCTGCTGCAACAATCACACTGGACTCACCATCTCCCAGAGTAGCATTCTTAAGAGCTTGTACTTGCTCAAGAGCTTGTGCTTGCTCAACAATCACATTGAGGTTCCTCAATGGGTTCTTCTTCAAGGGAACTCTCTTGATATCTTTTTTTATCGGCCTCACAGCGGGCTAAGAGGCTTTCTTGCCGACCTTCTGCATCGGCTTCCTGGCAGGCATATCATCATCATCATCACCAGAAGAAGCTGAGTCAGCAGCTCCTCGTGCAACGTCATTGCTACATTGTGTTGCAGCATCTGAGTCACTTTCTGCAATCTTGCTTTTTGCAGCAATCTTCTTCTTTGGTTGCTGAGCCTTCCTCGAGGCTTTCTTCTTGGTGAACCCCGAAACTCCTCCTCATTGTCTTCTTGGAGGCCTCTTCCCAAATCCTCCGCAAGAGGAGTTGTCCCCAGTTGACAATTTTTTCTCTAACAATCGCAGTCATCAACTGAATCCAAAGATCGGTGCACTTGTCAAAACTTCCACATCTGCCTTCAATGGAGTACATGCAGATGTCATGAAGAAACTCGTATTCTAGCTTCAGTTTTTTCTTCTCAAAGTTTTTCTTGAGGGGCTCTAAGACGGAATCCTTTTTGAACAGGTCCAACTTTCTTTCCAATATTCAGAGCCGTACTTCTTTAGCTCTGAAAACTGTAGACCTTCGTTGGAGATGTCGAATGTGGAGGCAATGTCCTCTACCGTCAGCGTATATACCTTATCATCAGGACTTATCCTGAAGAGGATCATCTCCAAATTTTTAGATAACTCGGCGTGGTTATAAAACTTTTGAACTAACGGACTGAAAGCCTGCTGTAACTGGTGGTGAATAGGCCCTCGATCCCACTCTTTTCAACATGACTTTAGAGTTTGTTGATGGCCTCCTTGTCGAAAGGTGTCTTATCTCCGAGCAACACCTTTGTATTAACCAGTCTTCCTTCCAACACTATGGTTTGCCTTCTGCTAGCCATTGATGAATATGAAAAAGATCTGTGAAAACTGTAGAGAGAAAAGAGTAGAAAGTTCTTGAATGCAGAAAATCAGTTTTCACTTCTCGAGAGTGATAAGTATAGAAATGTAGCGTGGAAAGAGAAATGATGATCAGTTGTAATTCAAACATGTGATGGTTTTTTATCAACGGTCATGATCAAATAATGTATGTGAGAGCAACACAATCTGACGGTTGAGATAAAAAAGTGGATGGGCCTTTTTGTAATTAACGGAACTTGTCGTGTTAGAGGATTATCTGCGCCTATTCATCTTCTAAAAAAGTGGTTTTTGCATTAAATGTGGACTCCAAACTATCGTTTAAATGATTAAAAATAAGGATATTATTCCTAATACGAGGTTGCAGGTTCCTTATATAAATGTTGTTCTCATAAATGATGTATCCTGCTTGCAGTATCCTGTTTTCAGCTGTATTCTGATTTCTGTTGTATCATGGAGCAGAATATTGATTGACTAAATACTGTTCAGCTGTATCCTGGAATACTAAATATTTCGATGTTAAATGCTGAAATACTGCATATTTCCCCCTTACTTTCTACTTTCCTTATTGAGAAACTTATCTTCTTCCAAACTTCATAACTTGATGATCCCAAGCTCATTCCTTAACATAGAAAACCTTGATTCACATAAGGGTTTTGTGAATATATCATCTAACTGCATATCAGTATGCACCTTCTCAAACACAATATATTTCTTCTCCACATGATCTCTTATGAAATGATGTCGCACATCAATGTGCTTTGTTCTTGAGTGAAAAACAGGATTGTGTGTTATAGCAATGACACTAGAATTGTCACACAGAATGAGAGTTTCTCTTTCTGTTATCCCATAATCCATAAGTTGTTGTTGTAACCACAAGATTTTAGTACAACAAATTTCTGCTGCTATATACTCTGCTTCAGTAGTTGACGTTGCTATGGATGTTTGCTTCTTGCAAAACCAAGAAACTAGCCTTTCTCCTAGAATTGAGGAGTTTTACTCGTACTCTTCTAGTCAATCTTACATCCTGCAAAGTCGGAATTTGAGTATCCTTTGAGGCTGAATCCTCCTTCATTTGGATACTATAAGCCAACATCTTGAGTACCCTTTAAGTACTTGATAATCTTTTTCACTACTGTAAGATATGACTCATTCAGTGCTATTTGGAATCTTACATATACTCCTACTACAAATACTATATCTGGCCAGCTTGCTGTAAGATACAGTAGGGATCCAATGAGCCTTCTATATTTTGTGATCTCCACATCTTTTCCACTTTCATCCTTGTCAAGAATTATCGATGTGGCCATTAGAATACTCACTGATGATCTATTCTCCATTCCAAACATCTTGATCAATTTCTTGGTGTACTTGGCTTGATTTATAAAAATCTCATTGTCCAACTATTTCACTTGTAGACCAAGGAAGAAACTTAATTCTCCCATCATGCTCATCTTAAACTTTTTCTGCATAAGGGTTGAGAATTTCTCACATAAATCTTTGTTTGTAGAACCAAAGATAATATCATCCACGTAAATCTGTAAAGGCTGTATACTGCAGCCGTCCTTTATTCTGAAAAATATCTTGTCTATTGTCACTTTATGAAATCCATTCTCCAAGAGGTATAGGGATAGGGTATCATACCAAGCTCTAGGGACTTGCTTTAAACCATACAAAGCTTTCTCAAATCTGAATACCTTGTCTTCTACTTGTTCCTCGAAACCCGGTGGTTGCTCCACATATACTTCTTCAGATAAGATCCCATTTAGAAATGCACTCTTTACATCCATCTGATACACGTTGAAATTCTTATGAGCAGCATAAGCTAAGAATATCCTTATTGTCTCAAGTCTTGCTACAGGAGCAAAGGTCTCATCAAAATTTATTCCTTCTTCTTGGCAGTATCCTTTAGCCACTAGGCTTGCTTTGTTTCTGACTACTGTACTGGTTTCATCTAGCTTGTTCTTGAACACCCACTTCGTTCCAATAACTCCTTGGTGATCAAGCCTCGGAACTAATCTCCATACGTGATTCTTTTCAAATTCATTCAGCTCTTCTTGCATGGCCTGACTGTCTGTTAGAGCTTCTTCAACACTCTCTGGTTCTACTTGAGATATAAAACATGTGAACAAGAATTATTGCGGTCTTGATCTTCTTGTTCTAACACCTTCATTGATATCTCCAATGATAAGCTCTCTTGGGTGGTTCCTAAGCCAGGTCCTATCAGGCTTAAAATTGTAAGCTGGTTGCTGAGCAGTAACCTGTTAGTCAGCAGTATTACTGCGGTTACTGTTGGATTGCAGTATCTCATCTGCTTGCTATGCAGCAACCTGCATTACTGTATTCCCGGATGCAGTAACTTATGTTCTGTTTTCAGTAACCATTTCAGCAGGACAGGAACTCCATCAATATATCTTACTGGATGATCTTTGATATTCATCTGAGATACATCTTCCTTAAGCTTGTCCAACTCAGCAGTATCACAGTGTGGTTCATCAAATACCACATGTATTGATTCTTCTACAACCAAGCTTCTTTTGTTGAAGATCCTGAACGCTTTTCTTATTGATGAGTATCCAAGAAATACTCCATCAGATTTTTCATCAAAATTCTTCAAATGCTCTTTGCCATTGTTTAGAATATGACATCTGCATCAAAAGTTGTGTAGATATGAGATGTTTGGTGTAATGTCATACCAAACTTCATAAGGGGTCTTGTTATGATCCTTGTTGAGTAAGCATCTATTCTGCGTATAACATGTTGTACTGGTTACTTCAGCCGAAAACCTCTTTGGTATACCAGCATCAACTATCATTATTGTTGCTTCCTTCAAGGTCCTGTTTCTTCTTCCAGCAACTCTATTCCGTTGAGGAGTTCTTGCTGTAGAATACTCATGATTGATCCCATTTTCTAAACAATACTTCTCGATAAATCTGTTTGTGAACTATGTTCCTCTGTCAGATCTTATCTTCACAATGCTCAAGCTCTTTTCATTCTGTATTCTTTACATAAATTCTGGCAGCCTGTTTTGAGTTTCAGATTTCTTAGCCAGAAAGATGGTCCAAGTAAGTCTTGGATAATAATCCACGATCATCAGGGAATACTTCTTCCCACTAACACTAACTGGCTCGACTGGACTGAAAAGATCTATGTGTAGAAGATCCAGAATTCTGTGAGAGGATCTCTGTACTTTCTCCTTAAATGAGCTTCTTACTAGTTTGCCCCTCTAACACTGTTAGTCCCAAGTGGTCAGAGGTTCAGAGGGGGGCTGAATGAACCTCTATCAAATTTTGCGTTTTTAAAACTTTTGGTGAACAGATTCCTGATTCTAGAGAGAATACAGTAACCTGACTCGATTCAGAAACCTGGCAGTAAGCTATTCAGGTTCCTGACCCTGTTATCATAGTATGCAGCTAAATAAACTAAAATAGAGTTTCTTTATGAAAACCAGTTTTCTTTTCCAAATATGATTCTATCAGAATGCTTTAGCAGTATGCTTAAGATATATGCAGCAAGATAGATATACAACAGTGAAATGCAACAAGATATCAAAAGCGGTAAACACACAAAGACTTATAGTTGTAACACTCCCAAGCTTTACTAATTCAAAATACTTTTAAGAAACACATGTATGAGAATGTTAGATTCTTAACCTAACTTGAAACGCAACAAGCCATTAAATATGTCCTCAAATATTTAATTTTTTTTTTTCAAAAGAACTTTATAGAACTTGAAAGGAACTTTGTCGATTGAAATATACAATAGTTTATACATAGGATCCAAAATATCTATTTATATCAACAGACATCTCAACGGTTTAATTGTCCAAAAGATGAGTAACTGAACATAAGCTTCAAAAGTTCATCTCGAGCATGGCATATGAACAAACTGACTGGCCATTTAGGAGACCAACTATCACTGCACATCATTACCTGCATTACAAAAACTTAATAATGAGCAATAAGCTCAGTAAGTTGAAACTTATACACACAATCACATATAACATCATATCATGCAATATGCTTTTCCATACTCATTTATTCTGAAAATATCCTTTATAGGGTACTCGGAAGGCTGGTACTCAATCAATATTACTAGGCCGTATAAGCATTTCATTAAGATTGGCCAATCATCATATCATGATATCTACTCTCTGTTAGTTGAGCACTATCATTAGTACTCAACCAACATCAGCAGACTGTACACATTGTGTCTACTCTCCGATAGCTCAACTATCATATGTAGACCGTATAGTCATGTTGCCTACTCTCAATCAATCAAGTACCATACTTCTTCTTTCAAAACATCTTTTATATGCATCATGTATCACATCATACAATTCAATCGTAGACATAGAATAGTCATTCACATATCATTCAAGTTACATGAATATCAATTAGTTCTTGCAATGCAGCAAATAAAAGCTTCAACTTACCTCGAATCCAAAGCAAGTACAATAGTGGAAGTGTTTGGCCCTTGGGGAAGATACAATGTGCTTATAACCTAAAAGGATCAAGCATGCATATACATACCTTTAAATACCCATTCGATGAAGAGACACTATCATTCAATTAAACACATAAAGACTTATAATTCATTTATCTTAATATCATTTTTTAAGAACACTAATAGGGCAGCCCCTAACTTTGCAATACTAAAAACTCAAATGAACCGAACTAATTATGTTCTTGCATAATAACACCTAAATAACCAATTGAGTTACATATCCTCTGACTCTTCAAGCATACTTCCAATCATTATAACAATACCAAGCATCAATAGAATCAATATACAGCCACAACTTATCAGATTCACAAGTTCAATTAAACTACTTCAACTAACTTAGTTATCTTCAATTCATCTTCATAATACTACATATAAAATCAGATCACGTAACCATCATATAAACATAATTTTAAACATAAAACACAGAGATAGGATCAGACCTAGCAATTAAGCTTAAGGATGTAACGTTTTCACCAAAAGAGTCACCAACTAGCTTGAATTCATCTCATATGCAACCTCCATGATATATTTCAGTTTTTGTATGGTATTTGGGGTTCTAAGGTTAAAGAAAGGAAGAAGAGAAGAGGCTTGAATGATTAAATAAAAGCATAAAATGAGCATAAAATGACATTTCCTACCATATTTGACTATGCTAAAGGCAAACACTTGTTTTGTCCTAATTGGCTGAACTAGTATAGGTGTTAAATGTGTCATATGCCACGTTTTTGGCCTTTGGAAAAGGTTGGTGTTGGAGGAAAGATCAAAATAATCTAGTGCAACATATTAAAAGTGCTTTTGGTGCACCCTAGTCAACTAACCAATCAAATTGCAGCATTTTACTTACTTTAGAATTATAAATAAATGAAATGAAATTCATAAATTAGAAGTGTAATCAAGTTAATATAGGAATATCGTTTTAGAGATATTATGCATTTAGCGTATTTATAACCATTTTTAGCACATCTATCTTCTCTTCCCAAGCCAAACCTTTCCACTAGAAAAGATTAAGCACTAAACAGAGTATATTAGGCTATAGAGTTGGAATGCCATAATATTTCATGCATAGATAAAGTAATCATGACTAATTAGATCATAAAATAGGCATATACTTGAGATGCTCATGAATGTATTTCAATATAAGATGCGTGTGATTAGAGAATTGGGCGTTACAATCCTCCCCCTTATAAAATTTCATCCTCGAAAATTGGCTTACTGAAAAGTTTTGGATGCTTGGTTTGCATTTCTTGCTCTCTCTCCCACGTTGCTTCTTCAATCGTGTGATTTCTCCATAAAACTTTAACAAGTGAGATCTTTTTGTTTCTCAACTCTTTTTCCTTTCGATCGAGAATTTGTACTAGTTTTTCTTCGTAAGTGAGGTCAGAGGTTAACTGCAACTCCTTATAGCTTAAAACATGAGATGGATTCGAAACATATTTTCTCAACATAGATACGTGGAATACATCATGGGCAGCAGATAGTGATGGAGGTAAGGCGACTCTGTAAGCTCTATCACCCACTCTTTCAAGAATCTCAAACGGACCAATGTACCTTAGGCTTAGTTTTCCCTTTTTACCAAACCTCATAATTCCTTTCAATGGTGCCACTTTCAAGAATACAAGATCACCAATGGTAAACTCTAGATCCTTTCTTCGTTTATCTACATAACTTTTCTGTCTACTTTGTGCAGTTTTCATCCTTTGTCGTATCTTCTCTACTAATTTTGTAGTTTGTTGCACCATCTCTGGACCAAGCAAACTTCGCTCTCCTACCTCACCCCAGTGTACTAGAGATCTACATTTCATTCCATATAGTGCTTCATAAGGTGCCATGCTAATTCTAGCTTGGTAACTGTTGTTGTAAGTGAACTCTACCAATGGAAGTTTTGAATCCCAACTCCCCTCAAAGTCTAGAATGCAAACTCTCAGCATATCTTCCAATATTTGAATTACTCTTTCTGACTGTCCATCAGTTTGTGGATGAAACGTTGTACTGAATGCAAGCTTGGTACCCATTGTACTATGCAAACTCTTCCAAAATGTCGATGTGAATTTTGGATTCCTATCCGAAACTATAGAAACAGGTATCCCATGCAATCTGACTATCTCCCTGATATAGATTTCAGCATATTGATTCATGTTGTATGTAGACTTCACAACAAGAAAATGAGCTGATTTTGTTAGTCTATCAACAACCACCCAGATTGAGTTATACCCTTTTTGAGTTCTTGGTAATCCAAGCACAAAGTCCATTGTGATATGCTCCCATTTCCATCCAGGTATGAGCAACGGTTGCAATAAACCTGCTGGCCTTTGATGCTCAATTTTAACCTGTTGACAAGTTAGGCATTCTGGTAAAAATTTGGCGACATCCTTCTTCATGTTAGACCACCAGTAATGTAGTTGTAAATCCTTATACATCTTAGTACTACCTAGATGTACTAAGTAGGGAGTAGCATGAGCTTCTTTCAAAATGTCCTCTTTTATGGACTTATCAAATGGAACACATAGACGCCCTTTATAATGAATGACTCCATCATCATTAACAAAAAATTCTAACCTTTTACCTGTATCAACTTCTCTTCTCAATTTGCATAGATAGTCATCTGTCTTCTGACCCTCCTTGATTCTATCTTGAAGAACTGGTTTCAATGTTAAGGCTGCTAGTGAGCAAACCTTACTTTTCGGTATGATCTCAAGCTCTAATTTCTACAAATCAAGTAATATAGGCTTCTATATGGCGAAAAGAGAGGATGCAGATTTTCGACTCAAAACATCTGCAACGACGTTAGCTTTTCCTGGATGATAGTTGATCACACAATCATAATCCTTCATAAGTTCTAGCCACCTTCGTTGTCTCATGTTTAGTTCATTTTGTGTAAAGAAGTACTTCAAACTTTTATGATCTGTATATATCTCACATTTCTCACCATATAGGTAGTGCTCCAAATCTTTAAGGCAAAAACAACAGCAGCAAGCTCCAAGTCATGAGTTGGGTAGTTCTTCTCATACTCTTTCAATTACCTCGAAGCATATGCAATCACCTTTCCATTCTGCATTAAAACATAACCCAAACCATTCTTTAAAGCATCACTGTATACTACAAATCCTCCAGTAGTAGATGGAATGGCAAGAATAGGAGTTGTGGTCAACTTATGTTTCAGCTCTTGAAAACTGTTTTCATAAGCATTGGTCCACTGAAATTTCACATTCTTCCTTGTTAATGTTGTCAAGGGCGTAGCTATCTTTGAAAATCCTTGTACAAATCTTCTATAATAGCTTGTTAGCCCCAAGAAACTCCTAACTTCCGACACACTAGTTGGCGTTAGCCACTTAGTGAAAGTCTCTATCTTTGTTGGATCAACAGTAATCCCATCCTTAGAAACCACATGTCCTAGGAACACCACTTTTTCAATCCAAAATTCACACTTCTTAAATTTGGCAAATAACTGTTTCTCCTTCAGTATTTGTAACATAACTCTCAAGTGTTCTCTATGTTATTCTTTATCACGAGAGTAGATTAGAATGTCATCAATGAAGATAATTACGAATTTATCAAGATATTCTTGGAACACACGATTCATTAGATCCATAAAAGCTATCGGAGCATTCGTCAAACCAAACATCATAAGAAATTCATAATGTCCGTACTTGGTCCTTATTGCGGTCTTGAAAATGTCATATTCCCTTATCTTCAATTGATGGTATCCAGAACGCAAATCAATCTTGGAAAATATCGAGGCTCCTTGAAGTTGATCAAACAAATCATCTATTCTTGGAAGTGGATATTTGTTCTTGATTGTGACTTTGTTCAACTCTCTATAATCAATACACAATCGTAGAGTACCTTCCTTCTTTTTCACAAATAACACCGGTGCACCCCATGGAGAATAACTTGGGTGAATGAAACCTTTGTTAAGCAAATCTTGCAGCTAAATCTTTAACTCTTTTAACTCTGATGGTGCCATGCGATATGACTGTTTCGATATAGGTGTAGTTCCCGGTACAACATCAATAACAAACTCAATCTCACGATCTTGTGGTAATCCAGGCAAATCATTTGGAAATACTTCAAGATAATCACGAACTATCTCTACATCTTCTGGCTTTAATTGCGATTCTACTAATACATCCATAGTACTCACCAAGTATCCAGTACAACCCTTGTTTAATATCTTTTGAGCTTTCAAAGCAGTGATAATGGGTATGCAACATGTAGAAGACTTACCAATAAATACAAACTGTTCTTCTCCAGATGGTTGGAAAATAACCATTTTCTTATTGCAATCAATAGTAGCTGATACCTTCTGAGCTAATCCATACCCAGAATAACATCGAAGTGTGGTATAGGTAGAACAATAAGGTCTGCATGAAGTATATTAACACCGATTTGGATAGTACTACCTCTTAATAGTTTGTTGGACTCTAGTTCTTTCCCGAATGGAATCAACACACTGTACCTTTCTTTTAAAGTTTCCGGTGAAATGTCCAATTTTCTTACAAATGCATTTGATGTAAATGAATGTGTAGATCCTGAGTCTATCAATGCAACTACAGGAATTCCACAAACGAAAATAGTACCTGAAACTACAGAGGGGTCTACATCCGTCTGTTGTTGATTCATTGCGAACATCCTGCCTTGAACTCTTCTCTGTGGTTTAGTACAATGTTTTGCAATGTGTCCAGTCTCATGACAATTGAAGCAACGACCCGTACCTTTAAAGCACTGACCAAAATGGCTCTTCCCACAATTTGCACATTTAGGTATCTCAGCAGCATTAGATGTCTGCCCTACTTTTTGACGCTTTTCATTTCCTTGCCCTGGTTTTTGCTCTACATTTCTCCACTGATTTAAGTTTTTTTGAGTGAATACTTGCCTTCTTTGCTGTCTTGATTTGTCGATCTCTTTCTCATCAAGGTCTGCCATCAAAGCCTTATCCACTATCTCTCTGAACTCAGTAGCTGAAGACATTCGAACATCTTTTCTTATTTCTGGATTAAGGCTCTGAGAAAGTGATCAATCTTCTCATTATTATCTCTAGCAATGTATGGCACATATTTGCAGCTAGCTTCCAACTTGCGAACATATTCACACACGGACATACCTCCTTGTCTCAACTCTAAGAACTCTTTTACCTTAAGTGATCGTGCATCTCTGGTGAAATATTTATCAAAGAAAATGGTTTTGAATCTTTCCCATATTAACTCTTCCATATTGATAGCAAATTTAGCTCATTCCCACCAAGTTCTAGCATCCTTCTTTAATAGAAAAATTGCACAAATCACTTTCTCTCCATCATCAATATGCATGTAGTCAAAGATAATTTCCAATGATTTCACCCATTCTTCTGCCACTAAAGGATTAAGTCCACCATCAAAATCAGAGGGGTTCATCTTACGGAATCTTTCATAAACAGTTGGTACAATATCTGGTCTATTTGGTGGTGGAGGTTGATGATTTAATTCATGTGCTCTTTGTTGCATATCCAACAGTTTTTGTATCTGTTCACCATGTGTTCTAGTTTGTTTCTGAATCAAATCGGTCAAGTTATCAACAAGATGACTAGACTCATTGTCTTTCTTCCCTTTCTTTTCGATGCCATGATTTCATATGCAGTGCCCAATCTCTTATGATGTATATGTAAAACAATTAATATTTAATGATGCAGACATAAGACATGATCAACATACATGGTATATGCAATACAATACTCATCATGAATAAACAAGTAAATAAAAACCGAGTCTCCCAGGCCGCCGAGTATGTTCATATGCCATTCTTTGTCTTTAAGAACAATTAAACTATTGCTCTGATACCAATCTGTAACACTCCCAAGATTTACTAATTCGAAATACTTTTAAGAAACACATGTATGAGAATGTTAGATTCTTGACCTAACTTGAAAACGCAGCACGCCATTAAATAGGTCCTCAAATATTTAATTTTTTTTTTCAAAAGAACTTTATAGAACTTGAAAGGAACTTTGTCGATTGAAATATACAATAGTTTATACATAGGATCTAAAATATCTATTTATATCAACAGACATCTCAACGGTTTAATTGTCCAAAAGATGAGTAACTGAACATAAGCTTCAAAAGTTCATCTCGAGCATGGCATATGAACAAACTGACTGGCCATTTAGGAGACCAACTATCACTGCACATCATTACCTGCATTACAAAAACTTAATAATGAGCAATAAGCTCAGTAAGTTGAAACTTATGCACACAATCACATATAACATCATATCATGCAATATGCTTTTCCATACTCATTTATTCTGAAAATATCCTTTATAGGGTACTCGGAAGGCTGGTACTCAATCAATATTACTAGGCCGTATAAGCATTTCATTAAGATTGGCCAATCATCATATCATGATATCTACTCTCTGTTAGTTGAGCACTATCATTAGTACTCAACCAACATCAGCAGACTGTACACATTGTGTCTACTCTCCGATAGCTCAACTATCATATGTAGACCGTATAGTCATGTTGCCTACTCTCAATCAATCAAGTACCATACTTCTTCTTTCAAAACATCTTTTATATGCATCATGTATCACATCATACAATTCAATCGTAGACATAGAATAGTCATTCACATATCATTCAAGTTACATGAATATCAATTAGTTCTTGCAATGCAGCAAATAAAAGCTTCAACTTACCTCGAATCCAAAGCAAGTACAATAGTGGAAGTGTTTGGCCCTTGGGGAAGATACAATGTGCTTATAACCTAAAAGGATCAAGCATGCATATACATACCTTTAAATACCCATTCGATGAAGAGACACTATCATTCAATTAAACACATAAAGACTTATAATTCATTTATCTTAATATCATTTTTTAAGAACACTAATAGGGCAGCCCCTAACTTTGCAATACTAAAAACTCAAATGAACCGAACTAATTATGTTCTTGCATAATAACACCTAAATAACCAATTGAGTTACATATCCTCTGACTCTTCAAGCATACTTCCAATCATTATAACAATACCAAGCATCAATAGAATCAATATACAGCCACAACTTATCAGATTCACAAGTTCAATTAAACTACTTCAACTAACTTAGTTATCTTCAATTCATCTTCATAATACTACATATAAAATCAGATCACGTAACCATCATATAAACATAATTTTAAACATAAAACACAGAGATAGGATCAGACCTAGCAATTAAGCTTAAGGATGTAACGTTTTCACCAAAAGAGTCACCAACTAGCTTCAATTCATCTCATATGCAACCTCCATGATATATTTCAGTTTTTGTATGGTATTTGGGGTTCTAAGGTTAAAGAAAGGAAGAAGAGAAGAGGCTTGAATGATTAAATAAAAGCATAAAATGAGCATAAAATGATATTTCCTACCATATTTGACTATGCTAAAGGCAAACACTTGTTTTGTCCTAATTGGCTGAACTAGTATAGGTGTTAAATGTGTCATATGCCACGTTTTTGGCCTTTGGAAAAGGTTGGTGTTGGAGGAAAGATCAAAATCATCTAGTGCAACATATTAAAAGTGCTTTTGGTGCACCCTAGTCAACTAACCAATCAAATTGCAGCATTTTACTTACTTTAGAATTATAAATAAATGAAATGAAATTCATAAATTAGAAGTGTAATCAAGTTAATCTAGGAATGTCGTTTTAGAGATATTATGCATTTAGCGTATTTATAACCATTTTCGGCACATCTATCTTCTCTTCCCAAGCCAAACCTTTCCACTGGAAAAGATTAAGCACTAAACAGAGTATATTAGGCTATAGAGTTGGAATGCCATAATAATTTCATGCATAGATAAAGTAATCATGACTAATTAGATCATAAAATAGGCATATACTTGAGAATTCAGCGCATTTCGTAATAAGATGCTTAGAAATATAAATTGAATGCTCATGAATGCATTTCAATGTAAGATGAGTGTGATTAGAGAATTGGGCATTACAAATGTACTCCCTTGTACCTTTCCCGAGCATAAACTCTTTGGAACTTAGACATGTTGGTCTTGGTATAGTAGGGGTATTAGTTCTGCAATAACCTAAAAGATTGATGTTTTCTTCTCCTACTTGCAGCATACTGATTATGCTGCTTCCTGAGTTTCTAAGCAGTCTTATTATCTTCTTCCTGCAGTAAGGGTTTCTTTCCTATATCCATTGTACTAGCTTTGTTCAAGCTTCCATTGATTGGAAGGAGTTCCTGAGCATAGGAAACTCGGGCTTGAACAAACTTTCCAGCTTTGGATGTACTAGCAGGTTTCTGAGAGGTGCTGGCACAGTATCCTAAACCATTGGGTCTCCAAAATACATTCATGTGCCTTTCTTGCTGATTTGCTATACACATCAATTGTGTTTTGCAATCCAGCTTTCTCAGCCTCTAGCTTAGTGACTAGCAGCTTAAACTTAAAGACCTCAACTCTGAGATTGTTGCATTATGTACTGTAGTACTCCAGGTTAGTAACCTGTTCCTTCAGTACAGTATGCTCACTCTTGAGCATGAGGTTTTCCTTTTTGAGTTCTTCATGAGCTGAATTTATCTGCTCAAAGTCACTCATGATCTGTCTAAAAGATTGGATCATGTTAAGCTTTTCAGAACTTGAAATATCAAGGGATTGTGAAGTTACCTCATCATCTTCATCATCTTCAAAATCCTTGGCCATGAGACATATCATGGCTTCTTCATCGGAGGTAGAGCTATCAGAATCGCTCTTGGATGAGCAGTCATCATTCGTTTCTTCTTTGGAACTTCATGCTGCCTTAAAAGCTTCAGTTTCACTAAGAAGAGCCCTGAACATGTGCTTGTCACCCCTCCTCCTTTCTCTCTTCTGCACTCTTTCATCCTCAGTATACCTATGTACTTGAGGGTGGGGGCAGTTTCTGGCAAGTGTCCAGGTTTCCTGCAATTATAACACAAGTTAGAAGAACCCGTGTTTGCTTGCTGTGTAGGTCTAACGTGGGGATTTCTGTCTGATATTTGAGGCTTCTTCCTGGAGTCGTTTTCCTTATGATTTGTCTTCAGAAACCTTTTGAACTTCTTCAGTAAGAGTGTCATCTCTTCCTCAGCATCACTTAGCAAGCACCTCTTTCTGCTTGCTCTTCAACTTACTGCTGCTTGCAGTAGCAGTATCATGTGACCGTGCAGTAACTGCTGCCATCTTGGAGTTTGATCATTTAGTCTTTTTTCTTCTTTGTTCAATATCGAATTCGAATGCTTTGAGGTCTAAGAATAGATCAAAGGTACTCATCGCATTGAGATCCAGTGAGACTCTCATTGCGGTTTCCTTGCGATGCCATTCCAAGGATACAACTCTCAAAACCTTTAAATTTTTCTCATTTTGCTTATAGGGTTTTCCTAGAGATTCGAGGTCACTAATGATAGTTGTGAATCTCAGATCAAGCTGTTATAGGTCTCTCCAGCTTTCATTGAGAACTGCTAATACAGTTGAGTAACCTTTGAGATCCTGTTATCTTTGGCAAGCTCATTGCCTTCACAGATTAACCCTAGTTTTTCCCATATTTCTTTAGCTGTCTTGCAGTTTTTAACCTTGCTGAATGTGCCTTTGTCCAATGTGAGATATAGGATTTTTGGCCACATTGTCAAGGTTAGCTCTCTTCCTTTCCTCAGGAGTATATTCATATCTCTCATTGAAAATGTATTCTTGCGGTGGAGGAGTCTTCTAAATACTGGTGCAGCTTCTTGTGGGCCGAATCCTGGAGGCATATCGGCTCCATCATCGATGATTGTTGCGCCTTCAACTTCTCCACCTGTTGTTGCTGCAGCTTCTTCAGCTCGTCTTTGTTCGCGAAACTGTGCAATGTAAGTAGGTTTTGCTTTGTAGATCACTGGTGGTCCTTCAATTATAACGTACTACATCTCATCATGCATGGCTGATAAATGGGCTTCCATGCGTATCCGCTAGTCGTCATACTCATCTATGGAAAACATAGGTGCTTGTGATGTGAAAAATCCATGTTTAAGCTAAAAGAATGCGTTTTGGTCTTGAAAAAGAAAAACAGTTTATCCAAGAGAAACGGGTGGATCTGGATAGGTTACCAGTCAAGTTGGCTTTGAACCCAACTCGCTCTGATACCACTTGTTGATCCCAAGAGGTCAGAGGTTCAGAGGGGGTGAATAAATCTCTATCAAATTTTGCGTTTTTAAAACTTTTGGTGAACAAGTTCTTGATTCTAGAGAGAATGCAGTACCCTGACTCGATTCAAAAACCTGGTAGTAAGTTAGTTCAGGTTCCTGACCCGTTTATCACAGTATGCAGTAGAATAAACTAAGATAGAGTTTCTTTATGAAAACCAGTTTTCTTTTCCAAATATGATTTTATCAGAATCCTTAAGAAGTATGCTTATGATAAACGCAACAAGATAGATAAACAGTGCAATGCAACAAGATATCAAAAGCAGTAAACACACAAAGACTTATAATGGTTCGAAGGTGGTGTAATCCTTCTACGTTCACTCTACTCCTTCACTGAGGAGGAACTTCGTTAGGTCAGTTTGCTTTACAAGACTCAGCTTTACGAACCTCTTCCTAGCAAGTTTACCTACTAGAATCAAAAGATTCCTAGGTCAAATCCAACACAGGGTACAATATCTCACACAGAGAAAATAGCCTACACAAGACTAAAACACTTAGCAAGGATCTAATCCCGTCAACTAAAAACACCAAACTAAAACAACCTAGCAAACAACAAATGGTCAAAAGTATATGAGTTTTCTTCAACTGGTGCAAACTTGAAACAGTCTTGAATTTGAAAGCTCGAAAACTTTGATTAATTGCTTCAGAAGGTTGAGTGACTGAACTTGGTAGCTTGAGAAAAGCTTGAGAGATGGATAGCTTAGAACGTAGCAAAAGGCTCAGTTGTTCAGTAGTTTTCAAAGTCACCCTATCCTTCTATTTATATCTCTAGGAAAATGCCCGTTGAAGAGGGGCACTATCCTTGTGGAATTTCAAAATGATCTTGCAAATCTTCACAATTAATGCGTCTGGAAATACTGGGGAGAAGTGTTCATCCTTCTCTGATTTGCATTAATGGCGCCACTCCTCGGCTATAGTGCTTTTACATAGGCAGAGTCGCGGGTTCAGGTGGCATCACCTCATTGGCTTGACACTAACTTCTATCTAACGGATGCTTTGACAGGAACCAAATCTCGTACAACATTCATATTATTCCTCATACAATAATAAATAAGTTAGATAAACTTACAGCTTTCTGCTCAGGTTGCAGTAGCTGCTTACTGTTCTGTGCCAGCTTTTTGATCCGCGTTACCTTCCTGATTCTGAACAGCTATCTGTTCCAGAATCCTGCCTGACTTTGAACAACTTCCTATTCCAGAATCCTGCAGTCAGCTTCCAATCTTCCATACAACCTTCTGTTTCATCTACTTACTGATCCAGCTTCCTGATCTTGGTTTCTTCTTCAGCTTACTGACTTTCCTTACTGAAAATCAGACTTCAAGATATCTTCATGTCCAGAAACCTATTATAATCAGTTTTCTCTATCTTTCTGATTTTTATATCTTTTCAAATAAGTACTTAGAAAGATAAACTTTTATGCTATGATCCACTTATAAAACGTGGAAAATGGGTACTCTAAAGTTCTATCTAAAGATTACATTGTCTCATCAAAACCTAGCCAAAAATCTCCCAACACAGGCTCCACAAACATTCTCGTTTTTATAAACATCTGGAAAATCTCTTACTAGGTTATTTCTTGTTAATTTGTTGATTATCTTGAAGTTCAGATGACTCATTCTCTTGTGCCATAGCCAGCTCAATTCTGGAGTGCTCTTAGCAATGAAATATGTTGGTTGCACTGTTGAACTCCAATCAGCAAGATAGATGTTATTTCTTCTGGTTCCAGTAAGCTTCATCTCATTCATCTTGTTGTCTCTTATAGGTTGAACTCTACTAAACATCCTTTATCGCAGAATTGACTAATATTCAAGAGGTTATATTTTAGCCCTTTCACATATAAAACATCACTGATACATACATTGTCTCTGATTAAGCTTCATCTGTCTTTGGTTCTTCCTTTGGAATCATCTCTGAAGACAACCTTGGGTCATTTGCATGGTTGGAAGTCTCGTAATCCTTCTATGTTGCCCGTCATATGTATTGAGCAGCCGCTATCGATATACTATACATCTCCGCTGCTTCTTAGCAACTGTTCATGTATGCATATTAGGTAGATTTAGGTACCCATACAAGTACAGGTCCTGGAGGTTAGTCATCTTTGAGACCCACACCTACTTAATGACAATTAACTTATCATTAGCCTTGGTGGTTCTCCTTCTATAAGTGCCCTTTGCAGGATATTGTTTATGTATAGTGTGTGCTGGAGTTTTCTAAGTGTTTGAGGAAGGTCTTCCCTTATACCTTTCCGGAGTATAAGCTCCTTGGGATTTAAGCATGTATGCTTTGGTATAGGAGGGATAGAACTTCTGTTGTGACTTGGAGGGCTGCTGTATTTTCCTCTTAGTTGCAGCATACTGATTGTGCTGTTTTCTGAGTATATGTGCATACTTACTATCTATGGTCTGCAGCATGGGCTTCTTACCCTTATCCATTGTACTAACTTTGTTCAGACTTCCATTAGCTGGAATGAGTTCCTCAGTATAGGATACTCTGGCCTGAACAAACTTTCTAGTATTGGATGTGTTTACTGCTTTCTAAGAGCTTTCTGCACAGTATCCTAAACTATTTCCATTGTAGGCATTTTAGGTCTCAAGGATACATTTCTGTGCTTTTCTAGCTGATTTGTTGTATACATTGATTGTATTTTGCAAGCTAGCTTTCTTAGATTCTAGCTTAGTGACCAGCAGTTTGAACTTAGAAACCTCCTCTAGGAGATTGTTGCATTATGTATTGTAGTGCTCAAGGTCAGAAACTTTTTCCTTCAATATAGTATGATCACTCTTGAGCATCGAGTTCTCTTCTTTTAGTTCCTCAAGAGCTGAGTTTATCTGTTCAAAGTCACTCATGATTTGTCTAAACGATTGGATCATGTTTAGTTTTTTTACAACCAGAAACTTCTAGAGATTGAGAAGTTACCTCATCATCTTCTTCTTCTTCACAGTCTTTGGCCATCAGGCACAGTAATGTCTCTTCATCGAAGGTAAAGTTGTCGCTATCACTCTCTGATGAGCAATCGTCTTTGGCTTCTTTCTTAGAACTGCATGCTGCTTTCTAAGCTTCACCTTCACTCAGAAGAGCCCTAAGCTTCTATTTTTCATCCTTCCTTCTTTCATTCATCTACTTCCTTTCATTCCTCTATTTTTCATCATTCCTTCTTTCTGCTTACTGCTGCTAGCAATAGCTGTATCTTTGATTCTTGCTGCAAGTGTTGTGACTTTGGCACTCGACTCCTCGACCTCCTTTTTTATTTGATCAATGTCGATTTCAAATGCCTTAAGATCTAAAAATATATCAAAAGTGCTCATCACATTGAGATCCAATGAGATTCTCATTGCGGTTGCCTTGCTATCTCACTCTATGGGTAATACTCTCAACACTTTTGTGTTCTTCTCTTTCTGGGTATAGAACTTCCCGAGAGATTCAAGCTCATTGATTGTTGGTCCCAAGTGATTAGAGGTTCAGAGCGGGGTGAATAAACCTCTATCAAATTTTCGTTTTAAAACTTTTCTGTAAAACAGGTTCCTGATTCTACAAATAATGCAATAACCTGACTCGATTCAGAAACCTGGTAGTATGCTAATTCATGTTCCTAACTCAGTTATCACAGTATGCAGTGGAATAAACAAAGATAGAGTTTCTTTATGAAAACCAGTTTTCTTTTCACTAGTATGATTTAGACACAAACGTTTTAGCAGTATGGTTATGATAAATGCATCAAGATAGATATACACAACAATGCAACACAACAAGTAATCAAAAGCAGTAAAAACTCAGAGGTTTATCGTGGTTCGAAGGTGGTTTAATCCTTCTACGTCTACTCTACTCCTTCACTAAGGAGAAACTTTGTTAGGTCAGTTTGCTTTACAAGACTCAGCTTTACAAACCTCTTTCTATCAAGTTTACCTACTAGAATGAGAGATTCCTAGGCTAGATCCCACATAGGGTACAATATCTCACACAGAGAAAAATAGCCTATAAAGACTAAAAACTTAGTGAGGATCTAATCCTTCCAACTAAGAACACCAAACTAAAACAACCTAGAACACAACAAATGGTTAAAAGTATATAGGTTTCTTCAATTGGTGCAACTCGAAGTTAGTCTTGGACTTGAAAGCTCGATAGCTTGGATTGACTGCTTCAGAAGGTTGAGTGACTGAACTTGATAGCCTGAAAATAGCTTGAGAAAGAATGGCTTAGGAAATTTGCAATATGTTCAGTAGTCTCTTCAGTCATCTACACCTTCTATATATACTGTTGAAAATTATCCGTTGAAGAGAAGGCATTGTCCTTATAGAAAATCAAATTGATCTTGCGTATCTTCATAATTAATACGTCTGGAAAAACTGAGAAGAATGGATCGTTCTTCTCTGATTCACATCAATGGCGCCACTCCTCGGCTACAGTGCTTTTCCAGAGCCACGGTCCAGGTAGCATCACCTCATTGGCTCGGCGCTAACTTCTATCTAACTGATGCTTTGATAGGAACTAGAACTTGTACAACATTCATTTCATTTCTCATACTGCAATGAATAAGTTAGATAAACTTACAGCTTCCTGCTCAGGTTGAAGTAGTTGCTTACTGCTCTGCGCCAGCTTTTTGATCTGCTTCAGCTTCCTATTTAGAACAGCTTCATGTTCCTGAAACCTGCAGTCAGCTTCCTGATCTGCGATTGCTTCCTGATCCTGAACAGCTTCCTATCCTAGAATCCTACAGTTAGCTTCCAGTTTTTCTTATAGATATATGTTTGTTGCTTACTGATCCAGCTTCCTGATCCTGACTTCATCTTCAACTTACTGACTTTCCTTGTTGAGAATTAGACTTCAAGTTTTCTTTAAGTCCAGAATCCTACTCAAATCAATATCCTATATCTTTCTAATTTTTACATATTTACAAATTAACATATAGAAAGATAAACTTTTTATTCTATGTTCCACTTATAAAATGTGAAAAATGGGTACTCTAAAGTCCTAATAAGATTATATTGTCTCATCAAAACCTAGTCAGAAATATCCCAACAATTTCCCCATTTTTTATGATGACAAAACCCATAAATAAGCAGCAAACTCAGATGTACGTTTATACATGTAAAATGTACAAGTATAGTACAATATAAGCTTTACAATAAATGAATTACTAGATTACAACTTCATAAATAAAATGAAGAAATAAAATAATACAAAAATTATTTACAGGAAGTGCTTACACCAGGTTTCTATCTGAGAGAATGCAATAAGCTCACTTCCTTAGTCTTCTTCTCCGAAAAGTTTCTTCCTCACTAGGTCATGTCCTGAAGCTGCTTCCTAATTCTGTCTAACAACCTCTTGATACTTAGTTCCCTTTCACCAGTTCTGAATAGAATCCTGATAAGATTTTTCCATCTGAACTGCAATCTCAGGAATCTGAATCCATCTTACCCAAAAATCCTGGCAGTAAAGAACCTGTTCCCCTTTCTTAACCTTCTCAATCAACTCCAACTGACAATGTAGTTTTCCTTCTCTTGCTAACTCCTTGTACTTCATTAGCGTTTTCTCACAGGAAGGAAAATTGTTGGGATATTTAAGTAGTTATCTTGATGAGACAAAACAGTATGCGCAATAAGACAAGAACAGTTTGCTTAGGGTATCAGTATCTAGTTTCCATATTGGATATGTGATCTTTAGTTCTTCATCTATAAGAGATCATGTAATGGTTTTCCAAATTATAAGGAAAACCAACCTTAGAAGAAATATGGAGATATCTTCTAAGAGCAGCAAGCTGCAAGCAGGAAGGAAGCAACATGCAAGAAGCAGCAACTGGTATAAAGCAACATGCTGAAAGTAGCAAACAAGAAGTAGCAAGCTGAAGTATGCAGAAAGCTGGAGGAAGCAGCAAACAGGAAGCAACAAGCTGAAGTATGCAGAAAGCTGGAGGAAGTAGCAAGCAGAAAGCAGCAGGAAGGAAGCAACATGCTAAGAGCTATAGCAGCTTGTTGAGATCAGAAAGTAGCCAACGGATTTCCTGCGGAAAGATAAGCATTACTCTCACTCATGCAGCACGAGAAAGACCATGCAGTACGAGGAAAAGCAAATTATCTGTCAACTAGAGTAGCCACCCGTTGCATGAAGGACAGAGATGTCAGGCGCATTAAATATATATATCAGGAACAACTCAGATGCATTTAATGCAACCACAGAGAAGATCTTTGGAGATCAGAGCTCAAATTCAAAATGAAGAAGTATCTCTTTAACGGATACTTTCCCTAACTCTATAAATAGAAGGTTTAAGTGACTGAATAAAGTTACTGAACATAGCCAAGTGGAAAATTAGAAATACTCCAAAAGCTTATTCTAAGATTTCCTTTGTTCAGCCACTCAACCTTCAAAGCAATCTACCATTCAAGTGTTCGAGCTCTCAAGTTCACGACTGACTTCACCGCAATATTTGAAGAAACCTTTTATCCTTTAACCATTTGTGATGTGTGCGCTAGGTTGTTTTATTTTGGTGTAACTTAGTTGATAAGATTGAGATCCTTGCTAAGTATATAGTCTTGTATAGACTATTTGCCCTGCGTGGGATTGTGTACCCTATGTGGGTTGTGGTCTAGGAATCTGGGATTCTGTAGGTATAACTTGTTAGGAAGAGGTTTGTAAAGTTGAGACTTGTAAATCGAACTGACCTAATGAAGTTCCTCCTCTGAGAAGGAGTAGAGTGGACGTAGAAGGATTACACCACCTTTGAACTACTATAAGCCATAAGTGTTTTATTGTTTTGATTTATTTGCTACACTTTACTTACTGCATATCTTTTTGGTAGCATACATCACGAGCATTCTGTTAAAACCCTTTATCAAACCACATACTTGCAAAAGAAAATGTTTTCCAAAACATAAACTCTATCGAGTATTTTCTGCTGCATACTGTGATACCGAATCAGGAACCTGAATCAGCATTCTGCCATGTTTCTGAATCGAGTCAGGTTACTGCATTCCTTCTTGAATCAGTAACCTGTTCACAAATGTTTTAAAAAAAGTTCTAAAATCGATAGAGGTTCATTCACTCCTCCTCTGAACCTCTGACCACTTCGGACCAACAAGTGGTATCAGAGCAAGTTGGGTTAAAAGCCAACTTGTTTGGCTACCTACCCAGATCCATCCGTTTCTGCATTTGGATAAACCGTTTTCATTTTCACGTGACCAAAATCATCGTTTTAGCACAAGCATGGATATTTCGTCACATAAGTTTCTCACGTTCTTTATAAGATATATATACAGGATTGATTGTTTGACAACCAAGAGAATCCAAGAGGAAAAGCTGAGGATCAACAAGTGGATGCTGGAGACCAACAAACAGATGAGCAAAACGCAAAGACTTAGGGGGAATTCTGTCTCTCATAATGTTCAAGTTTCTACAAAAATACCTACTGACTCAGACAGAGAGCACTCAGAATCCAAGCAGATCAGTAAACTGTTTCAGACCTTCAAGCAGACACTCTCTCAAGCAAGAAGAATGATACAACAACTTAATGAAGGAACCATCAAGTGATATTCAAGTGTATCAAGGGGAACCAACAAGCTACTCAAGCAAAAACATTATATACAATGAGGAAAGTTTTTGAAGTAACTAAAGTTGCGCTTATTATAGTAGTTGAGGTTACTAAAGAAGCAACTGAGGAGGTTGCTGAGATGACTAAAGCTACATCCTTTATAGTAGCTGAAGTCACTAATGAAGCAACTACTAAGCAGGTTGCTGGGAGACCAAAATAAGTTATTGTTGTGCCTAAACAGATTGTTGAGGATAGACAGGTTACTACGAAAGTCAGTTATAAGAATCTAACAAGGAGCAAGCTGTAGAAACAGTTCTATAAAAGAAGATCTCGTACACGGATGCTGACGAGACAGCTCTTGCGAAGGACTTAGAAAGGAGCATATAGAGGAATGTGAAAAATTCCTACAGACAGGCAGCAGAGTTAACACTTTCACAAAATCAGAGCTTAAGATAAATAAGCTCCAATGAGTAAGAGGATTTAAAAGTTCCTTAAGTAAGGGGGAACTTATTTCAATCATTTTATATCTATCAACCTCTTATTCTTCCTTTATGCAGCATACTGAAACAGGATACTGCATCCCTCTATATATGAGAATGGCATTTCTTAACAGTATTCAGTTTCAGGTTATAATAAGAACTATATATGAGAATGACATTTCTTAACAGTATTCAGTTTCAGGTTATAATAAGAGTGTACAGGTTGCTATATCAGGATCTAGAAGGATACTACAAGAAGAACTTTCAGCATTCCAGCCAAGCATGCACCTTGTAGCAAGCATCAAGCCTACACAACCACGATTCAGGAGAAGTAGCCACACACACAAAATCTTCATAGGCGGCGGACCATCAAATCATTATAAAGTAAATCTGCCTTTTTCAGAAGATCTAGAGAGACGGCTGTCTATCACATCACAGTAAAGGCAAAATCTACTTTTTCAGAAGCTAAGATAGGTGGTTACTTAAATCCACCTCAGAAGTTCAACAAATTACAAAAAGGCCCATCCACATTTTTTTAATCAACCGTAAGATTGTGCGTTTCGCCCCCCAACTGTTAATCTAGAAACCGTTCACATTCGTCTATTTATATCCGATCATTCATCACCTTTCCTCAAACGCTCTTCATCAAAACATGAACAACAATAACTCTTCATGAAAAACACAGTTATAGCAAGTTATATGGTGATGAAGATTCCAGGAGATGAAAGAGACAGATAAGGTGAAGGTGAAGATGAAGATGGAAGAGAAAAGAAGAACGAAGAAGAAGACGAGAAATCTCTGATGACCAGGCAGATTAGGAGGTTTTCAAGGGATGATGAAGAGGTCATCACGGGTGTTGAAGGAGAAATAGTTGTTCTTGAAGGATATCTCACCAACCCCACGGCTCTCACACGAGGGAAGGACACCCTCTATAAGATGGATTCTATCAGAAAGGTGTTTGAGATATCGAAGATCCCTCGTAAGACCCTCTTCGAGTTGAATAAAGATAAAGAAGATGAGAGAAAGATAAACAAGGTATTGCATATACCCCTCGTTTATGTGACATAGGGCCGACTTCATCTCAATATGAGAGATGGGGGATCGAGTTTCATGAAAAATCTTTCAATTTCAAAAATGAGATGGAACTTATTATTTCATGAGGCCCCTTCTTCGGACAATGACAACATCTGCTGCCATTCATGGAGCCAAAACCCAAAAAGGAAGAAGTGGTGATGGCTACATGTCCGAAGATACTGTGTCAACAGCTTCCAGTTGGTACCTGGGCATAGAAATAAATCCTCACCAAGTTGTGGTGAAGGCGAAGCCAGACCAGCAGTCAAAGATTCAAGGTGAACGTGTCTTGGATGATGAGGAAGCTAAACAGGTAGCTGATCTATCCACTGATCAGTTCCCTAATCTCTTATCACGTACTTACTGAGGTTGAGCAGCTTATTCCCTTAGGTAGGAATAAGAAGGAGGATGCTCAAGAAGTACGAACAGATTGCTGCACTACTCTGAGCAGTAACTATCAGACAAGAGAAACCTGCACTGCCTATCTTGGCGTTGTCACTCCACCCCTGAGCAGAAAGCTTGAGGATGATGACAAAAAGAGGGAAGAGTTTTAAGTCAAGAGTCACTGTGGAAACCCTATACTAAGGGGGAAGCAAAGGAAGAAGCTATGGCAGTCAGAAAACACCTACCATCTGCAGTAACAAGCTGGTACAGCAAGCTGATCATTCAAGAAGATGCAGCAAGCTGATGCAGCACGCAGATCAGATATGGTAGAGAGAGAGAAGAAGAACTCTCTGGTGGAAAGATGGAAACAACAAATTATCTGAAACTGAGGAAAGAAGTAAAGCTAGATGAAGATGTAGCAGCTTACTTACTTTCACATTTGTTCTGAAATGTATTTGTACTAGTACAATCTTTCAGTTTCAATAAAGAGCATTCATTCTTAAATGACTCTTGTTCTTATTGTGTTTTGTCATCATCAAAATAAAGGGGAAAATTGTTGGGATATTTCAGTAGTTATCTTGATGAGACAAAACAGTATGCGCAATAAGACAAGAACAATTTGCTTAGGGTATTAGTACCTAGTTTCCATACTGGATACATAATCTTTAGTTCTTCGTCTACAAGAGATCATGTAATGGTTTTCCAAGTTATAAGGAAAACCAACCTTAGAAGAAATAGGGAGATATCTTCTAAGAGCAGCAAGCTGAAGGAAGCTGCAAGCAGGAAGCAACAAGTGGTATGAAGCAGCATACTGAAAGCAGCAAACAGGAAGCAGCAAGCTGAAGTATGCAGAAAGCTGGAGGAAGCAACAAGCAGGAAGCAGTAGGAAGCAGCAGGAGGGAAGCAACATGCTAAGAGCAATAACAGCTTGTTGAGATCAGAAAGTAGCCAACGGATCTCCTGCAGAACGATAAATGCTACTCTCACTCATGCAACACGAGGAAGACCATACAGTATGAGGAAAAGTAAAACTATCTGTCAACTAGAGTAGCCACCCGTTGCATGAAGGATAGAGATGTCAGGCGCATTAAATGCACATGTCAGGAACAGCTCCGATGCATTTAATGCGGCCACAGAGAAGATCTTTGGAGATCAGAGCTCAAATTCAAAATGGAGAAATATGTCTTCAACGGATACTTTCCCTAACTCTATAAATAGAAGGTGTGAGTGACTGAGTAAAGTTGTTGAGCATAGCCAAAGTGGAAAATCAGAAATATTCCAAAAGCTTATTCTAAGTTTTCCTTTGTTCAGCCACTCAACCTTCAAAGCAATCTACCATTCAAGTGTTCGAGCTCTCAAGTTCACAACTGACTTCACCGCAACAGTTGAAGAAACCTTTTATCCTTTAACCATTTGTGCTGTGTGCGCTAGGTTGTTTTATTTTGGTGTAACTTAGTTGATAGGATTGAGATCCTTGCTAAGTATATAGTCTTGTATAGGTTATTTGCCCTGTGTGGGATTGTGTACCCTGTGTGGGTTGTGGTCTAGGAATCTGGGATTCTGTAGCTATAACTTGTTAAGAAGAGGTTTGTAAAGTTGAGACTTGTAAATCGAACTGACCTAATGAAGTTCCTCTTCTAGAAAGGAGTAGAGTGGACGTAGAAGGATTACACCACCTTCGAACCACTATAAGCCATAAGTGTTTTATTGCTTTGATTTATTTGTTGCACTTTACTTACTGCATATCTTTTTTGTAGCATACATCACAAGCATTGTGCTAAAACCCTTTATCAAACCACATACTTACAAAAAAACGTTTTCCAAAACAGAAACTCTATCGAGTATTTTTCGTTGCATACTGTGATACCAAGTTAGGAACCTGAATCAACATTTTGCCAGGTTTCTAAATCGAGTCAGGTTACTGCATTCCTCATTGAATCAGTAACCTATTCACAAAAGTTTTAAAAAAGTTCAAAAATCGATAGAGGTTCATTCACCCCCCCCCCCCCTCTGAACCTTTGACCACTTGGGACCAACAAAAATTATTGAAAAAGCCAAATTTGTAGAGATTTCGAAAATACCTCAAGTATTCTGACCTCTTAAAAATTGTAAGTTCATTAAACGTTGGATTCCTGTTCTTGGGCAAGTATACTTGGTCGAAAATCTTCAAATCCCAGTAGTAGTTGATGTTCTCAGGTTTCTGATCAAGCAAAACTGAAACCTCAGCAGGAACATCATCTCTATTGAAGTCAGGAGCTTCTTGATCTGTAAAGGTCTGTAAAGTAGAGTTAACTCTTTCAACAGCTCTAGACCTTCCATCTCCAACTACTAGATACACACCTTCAGAGGAGGTCCGTTAGGACTTCACGTCCACCGGAAAGATACATTGCACTTGTGGATGAGAAATCCACTGTGGAGGATGATCCGAAGACGTTTGAGGAAGCCTTGTTAGACAAGGACTCCGAGAAATGGCAAGAAGCAATGAATGCCGAAATGGAATGAATGCACCAGAACCAAGTTTGGACTCTAGTCGACCTGCCACCTGGGGCTAAGCCCGAGGGTTGCAAGTGGCTGTTTAAGAGGAAACTAGGTGTGGATGGAAACATTTCCATGTTTAAAACAAGGCTAGTAGCGAAGGGTTATACTCAGAGGCCTGTAATAGACTTGGAGGAAACCTTCTCTCCAGTAGCCATGTCTAAGTCCATTCGGATTCTACTTGCCATTGCTGCATATCATGATTATGAGATATGGCAGATGGATGTGAAGACTGCATTCCTGAATGGGAACATCACTGAGGAGATCTTCATGGATCAGCCTCAAGGTTTCATATCTAGTGGGAGCGCAGACAAGGTCTACAAGCTTAAGAGATCCATCTATGGAATTAAGCAAGCCTCTCAGAGTTGGAACTTGCATTTTGATGAAGTCATACTCGGTTATGGATTCGTCAAGAACGTGGGTGATCCTGATGTGTATGTGAAGACTAGTGGGTGCTCGATTCAGTTCCTAGTGCTATATGTCGATGACATACTTCTCATTGGCAACAATGTTGAGGATATGAACTCGAGCAAGAAGTGGCTAGGGACACAATTCTCAATGAAGGATTTGGAAGAAGCCACATATATTCTGGGTATACGCATCGTTCGAGATCGCTCGAAGCGACTGCTAGTGTAACACCCCGTTTTCAAGAAAACATGCATTGCATATTTTATAAGAATTCTTTTATCATCCAATTATAAATGATTTAAGTGTGTGATCTTATATTACTTAAAGTTATGATTTATGAATTTCATTGTGTTTGACGATTTTAAAGATTTTATGACATATTTCTTTCAAGATTTTAAGGGTTTTTGCAGGATTGCTCACGGAGGAAACCGAGCTTGATCTCAACTCACTCGACAAACATGGATGAAAGTAAAAAGATAAGATAATAAATAAGTTTAAATGAGGAAAAATATTAATATTAGGCTTTTATGTTAAGCTTATTCGTCTATGCCTACGAATGCTTTATTTAATGTAATTTTACGTATGATCTATTTATGTGATTTTATGTGATAAAATATTTTGCTCAAGCATGTGTTCCTAATTCATTGTGTATCAAAATATCTTCTCACCGCACAAGTAAAATTATAACGCCCTAATTAATTAACTAAGGTGTAATGATATATATATATATATATATGTTGCTAATTAATTAACTATGTATAAGAATTAATTAATTAAGCCTAAGAATTAACTAATTAAGATTAAATGTTGCTAATTAATTAATTAAGTGATAATCTTGATTAAACTAAGAATTAATTAATTAAGTGATAATCATAATTAAGCTAAGAATTAGTTACTTAAGTATAGTATTTGATAATTAAGAAATAAGTTATAAGGATGGTTAGTCACTATCCTCTCGCCACCTAGCCTATCCATTCTCTCTCTCCTCACACAAAGTTGACACACAATTAGCAAGTTGGGGAAAGCCTTAAGTCAAGTGGGAAAAGGAAACAAAAAGCAGCCAACTCTCCCTCTCCATTTCACTCTCTCACTGAATATCTCTCACGGTTTTTGTTGCCTCTCTTTCTCTCTCCCTCGTCTCTCTCTCACTCTCTTTCTCTCTGCCCTGCTACTGCCTAGTTGTCCTGTTGTTGCTGTGTTTCGCTACTGCTATACGTAAGTATGCTGCTGCTATTACTGTGTTTGACTGCTGCTGTACATGTGTGTGTTTTTCCCTGCTGTTCGGGAATTTTCTATGTATTGTAGAAATCGATTTAGGCTAAATCCTTTTACCACAGTCTAGTATATGAATTTTAGAATATGTATGTTAAATTTCAGAAGACTCGGAGTTAAACCCGATTTTTTATGATTTTTCTAAGATAAAGCTGTTCAGAGACAGTTTTTACCCCGTTTTTTGGTCAGAATTAGACAATTTTCTGGAACTGTATCCTTCGATTTTATGTATAATATTTTACTATGTTTTATAACCAGTTCTTAGATACATGAAGAAATTTAGTATGCATTTTTTTGAGTTATGTACGATTTATGCCGAATTTTACAACATAGCCTGTTTTCTGCGAAGACCATGTCCTGTTTTTTGTCTTGTTCTAAAATTCATAACTATTTATTGAAATCATATTTATAAGCTATATTTCATTATTTTGTATTATACGTTCTTATGAGTATGTAGAAACTTACCATGTAATTTTTAGAACCTTGTACGATTTATGATGATTTTTATAAGAAAGTCCGTTTTCAGCATGTGCTATGTCCTGTTTTCAGCCAAATTAGAAAATTCATAACTAATTATGTGAATCTTATTTTCACTTGATATTTTTATATGTCATTCTTCTGTAAGGTATCTATAGTCTGTAGAAATTTGGAAGGATTTCATTAATTCTATAGGGTTTGATTAATTATTCAAAATCGGACTAGTTTAGAGCTAGAATTGAAGTGAAAAATTAGTTAAATGTGGGATATTTAATTCTTTGTACAAGCTGTTAAAATTTATGTGTTTTCAGTATGTTCTACTAAATGAAGCTATGTGATTATATGAATAATATTGTGATTTTAGGAATTATGTATGAATTATTAAAATTGTTGCATCTTTATATGTCATTTAGGTCTAAAATTGCTAGTTTAAAAGCTTAACCATTAAGTTATAAGAATGATTACGTTTTAGGTTAAAGTAACCTAATATAAAATACAAAAGATTCTGTTATATGACATAAGAGGCTAATCAGTTATGTGTGTCGAGTGCAGTCGAAACGATCGGTGAATCCAGAAGCAATCCTTGCACTATCAACGTACAAGTGGGTAACTTATACTCTCTACTACATGTTGATAATTGAATTGATAAGTTATGTATGAAAATCTATGGCTGAAGCCCGTAGCTATAACCAGTATGTAACTTCCATACTGGGCGACGACCATAAGGGCAAAAATGTCTGGTCTATGAAAGCAAGGTTTAGTGGGCGAGCGACTCCCACATTCCTTTATGACAATGTTTCTCAGGGTGGCTAAGAACCACAAAATATTCTCAGGGTAGCTAAGAACCACATGTAGTACTTGCTTAATAATTTAATTGCTTCAATGTATTAGATAGTAAAGTTATCCCACTGGGATCCCTCTCCGGAGGTGTCTCATGATGTTACTTTTTATATTTTTCAGGCTCGGCAGACGATGACGTGGACGTGTAGCAGGCTGGGCTGACTTCTCACTGTCCCTATAAGTTGTTGTACTAGAATAATGTTTTTTTTAAGAACGATATACCGTTTAAATATGTATAGTATGATACACTTGGGCCTAGACTTATATCCTGTCATGTATATACGTTTGTTTTGTTGTGTAAATTCATGTAGGTCTTTGGTTCGAATATTTTTTTTCCTAGAAATGTGGGTGAGACACGAACTAGATTTGGATATATATGTATTTATAGTACGTTTTAAATAAAAAAAAGAAAAATATATATAGCTCTCGTGTCTTCATCTTAAGTCTTCCGCTATATATTAAAAAGTAATTATGATTTCTTTAGTTCTTATATAAGTAAAGGGTGACGACCTATTTCCAATTAAATGGGGAACGGGGCGTCACAGTTAGGGCTTTCCCAAGCCCAGTACATAGACAAGATTGTCAAACGCTTTCGGATGCAAGATTCCAAAAAAGGCTATCTTTCTAAACGCCACGGCGTGTCACTCTCCAAGAAAATGTCTCCACAAAAAGATGAGGAGAGAGAGAAGATGAGACAAGTTCCATATGTTTCGGCTGTTAGAAGCATCATGTATGCCATGTTATGTACTAGGCCAAATGTAGCGCACGCTCTTGGAATAGCAAGTCGCTATCAGTCTGATCCGGGCGAGGCCTATTGGGGAACTAAAGACTGTGCTGAAGTACTAAGGATCTTTTTCTAGTGTACAGACTTGGTTGTTCGTGGTTTCATCGATTCAAGTTTTCAGTCTGACGTAGATGACTTTAAGTCAACATCAGGATTTGTATTCATGCTCAACGGTGGAGCAGTCAATTGGTGATCAGCTAAGCAGACTTCCGTTGCAGACTCCACCATAGAGGTTGAATACATGGCTGCTTCGGATGCAGCCAAGGAGGGTGTTTGGATGAAGAACTACATCCAGGATTTGGATGTGGTCTCTAGCAGTGCAGAACCGGTTGATATCTTCTGTGATAACAACTAGGTAATAGCATAGGCTAAGGAGCCGTGATCTCATCAACGATCCAAAAATGTACAAAGACGATACCATTTGATATGGGATATCATTGGTAGGGGTGACATTAAGATGGAGCGTGTCGACTCAGCAGAAAACATAGCGGACCCATTAACTAAGGCATTACCGAGGTGCGTGTTTGAGAGACATCGTGAATCGATGGGACTCAAGACCGTGGGTAGATGGCTTTAGGACAAGTGGGAGATGTTGAGATATGTGCCCCGGCAGCCATCTGTTGGGTCGGGCCAGTGGCTTTATTTCTGTATAGAACATCTTTGTGTTTTGAACATTATTTTATGGTAATATATCTTCATGTTTTCTTTATATGTATTGTCCATATTTAAAACTATGAATCCCATCGATCTCGGTAACCAAGAGACTTGAATGTCATGGGTTGACGATTCATTGAATAAGTCTTAGTGGTTGAGATCATAAAAGTTCCAAGTCGTAGAATCCACGAGAATGGGTATCGTGGGATTCAGACAGACTTGCACCAAACCGCATGTCATTTTGGAAGTGGATGTCTCGTTCCATAGACATCGGCTTACGCCGCATGGGTTGGTGGATGTAGTGTCCTACCTATATGACTACATTAAACGTGATCTGTATCAAAGCTCAAACCATTTGGTAGCCGTAGTGGCAACGGGAAACCGAGACTCTGATTTTTTATGGGTACTTTAATAGTCCTTTGAACTGAAAGTTGTCATGTGGTCCTGCATGAGGAAGCTGTGCACTTGATTGAGTTCCTAAACCTCACTCTGTGACGAGGCCAAACGGAGCTCAATTAGTTGCAGTGGGATTATGTTTAAGGCTAGTAAGCAGGTGAGGACGGATTTGTTGGTCCGTGGAGAAATCTATTAGATGGATTTCCTATGATTCCTACAGCTCGTCGTCTCCAATAAATCCCAGCGCTGGGTGATGGCCATAACACGGGAGTTTGGGAACTCATCGTGGGCAACGGAGCGATGGTAGCGTGTGAGGAGAACATAGATATCGTATCATATAACAAGTCCGTTCAAATGACCAAACCCTCGATCACAATCAGGGAACCAGTAGAAGAAAGAATCGTAAAATCAAACTGACATTAGAATTGAAATAAGGGGTTCATAAGTCACACATAGGGTTCGAATAAAACCCTAGAGAGGAAAGATTCTAGCTACTCATTGTCATAAAAAATAAAGAAGTTCATAAAGAAAAACGAAGGAAAATAAAATCTACTTGAATTGATGCCAATCTTCGCTTCTTCGCTTAATAAGCAAAACAGAGATGAGAGCGTAATCCAAAACCTGCTCGAAGAAAAACCAATACCACTAACAGAAAAATGAGGTGCAAGAAACGACTAACAAAAGATCTAAAACACGAAAATGACATCAGTCGATCATCACAAAATGTAGAAGTGTGACAAAGTATATATATTGTTCTTGAAAGAAAACTTGATTGAGGAATGCCGGTGCAGTGGACCACCAAGTGATATCCACCACCTGTGAAAGATGTGGTACCTGGATAGTCAAGAGTCCATTTACCCACAAGCTATGTCTGCTCTTATGATGTCAATGAACCATGTGTAATCCGGATAATTCCTATAGTCTTGCCTTTATAACTAGCAAATCTAATAATATAAGCGACCTATCTATTTGTTTATCGAGAAATATATGAAATTAGCTTTTGGATATGTGTTGAGTGTGTGAAATACACTCAATATACATGATCGTAAGCACGTTCATCATGCTATGTTGGTCATAAATGAATCATAACTGCGAAATATTAGTTGATATAGGTACTAAAGGTGAAAACGGCATAACAATGACAAAGCGTGCGAAAAACGGAAGAAATAGGGTCAGTACCACGGTATCCATATAGAGTACCGCGGTACCCGAAGTGGAGTTTCGAAGCTATGATTTCTGCACCTCAGTACCGCGGTATCCATATTCAGTACCGCGGTACTCGACTCTGGAGAATTCAAGACGTTGTCTCAGTACCGCGGTACTCACATCTCAGTAACATAAACATAAACACAAACACAATAAAAATAAACAATAAATACAAACACAAACACATATACAAACAGTAAACATTAGCACAATAAGAACTTAAACAGAAACATAAACATAAACAAAAAACAAGAAAAAAAATTTATAAACAATAACTGTTGAGATTTCATGTTTAGATTTTGATGAGACAAAGTCAAGAGAGTAATAGGAAGTTTGAGTACCCCATTTTTCATGATGCTTAATTTGGAACATAGACTAGGATCGAGTCTTGATATATATAAACTGAAAGATAGAGGTAAACTTGCATACAATGTTGCATCTAAGAATTCAGAATGAAGCTGCTGCAAGAATGAAGATACAGCAAAATTGTAAGAAGACAGTCACAACAGTGCAGCAAAGAAAGAAGAAAGGGCATGCAGCATCGCTGCAAGAAAAAGCTATCAGTATACTGCAAGCAGATCTAAGATACAGCAGCTTTCTACTTCAAATAGTATATTGCAAACAGGTCTAAGCTTTCTACTCAAAGCAAGCCAACTGAAGAGGTATTCTGCAATCCAAAATAGGATAAATGCAGTACGAGGAACAAAGATCCAGTATTTCCAAATAAAGTTGTTCCAAAGAAGATCAAAGTTGTAGACACGAAGCCAATGGCAAGACGCCACGTGGACTGACGCGCCGCAGAAAGCTGCGAGACGCATCCATCGCATTAAATGCTCCAAAATGAGAAGTCTAGTCGCATTAAATGCAAGTCATGTCTTTGATCAAGTGCGCTGAAAATTCAAATGAGAGATATCTCCTTCAACGGATATCTACTCTACAAGTATAAATAGAGGATGAGGAACCCTGGAGCTGACTACTGGAAAACTGAACAACTGAAATATTTGCACAAAACTCTCAAGCTCTCAAGCAATATTCTCTCAAGACGTCTCTCAGTTCCAGTCACTCAACCTTTGTGAAGTGAAGCAAGTTCAAGCCGAAAGATCCTTTGAAGGATTCAAAACCTCACTTCACCGCACCAGTTGAAGAACAGATTTATATTCTTTTAACCTCTGTCCTGTGTGGTTAGGTTGTTTTAGGTGTCTAACAGTTGATAGGAGGGATCATTGTTGTTAGTATAGTTTTCTAGGTGTTAGGAAACTTCCCTGTGTGGGAGTATGAACCCTGTGTGGGTTAGCCTTTAGAGTTGCAGTGTTGTGTGATCTCTGGACTCTAGTAGGTGGATAACTTTGTAAGTTGATAGATTGTTAGGAGGGTCATGTAAATCAATCTTGCTTAACGAAGTTCCTGCTCGAGGTAGCAGTAGAGTGGACGTAGAAGGCTTACACCACCTTCGAACCACTATAAGCCATAAGTGTTTTATCGCTTTCTTATCTGCGCTTTACATTTCATATCTTCTTATATCTTTAGCATAAAACGTTTTGCAAAGAAGCATATTTTAGAAAACCAGCCAGCCTTGTGTCACATTATATTTTCCGCTGCGTATAAAACTCCAAGTTACAGCGTGCAGCACTGCATCCTAGTGCTGTAAGCAGTAACTGGCTGGCGATGTAAGTTCAAGTAACTTACAGAACAGTAAAGTTTTAACAAGTTTTCAAAATCGACCAAGGTTTATTCACCCCCCTTCTGAACCTTGGACACCACTTGGGACCCAACAAGTAGTATCAGAGCAGGTTGGGTTAAAAGCCAACTTGTCTGGCTACCTATCCAGATCTACCTTTGCCTGGTTGTTTTCTCTGCATCCTAAATTCATTATTTCTCAGCATATCATGGATCCGTCTAGTCATAAGTTACCCATGTTTTCCATAGAAGAATATGATGATTGGAAGATAAGAATGCAGGCACATCTTTCAGCGATGAATGATGAGATGTGGATGGTCATCACCGAAGGACCGATTATTTCGCTGAAGGTGAATCCCATGTTCGGTAGAGAAGTAGAAGAAGGAGCACAGCTACCTCTCAACTTCCTGGTCAAGCCAAGACAAGAATGGAACAATGAAGACAGGAAGAGAGCCAACCTCGACAATGTGGCCAAGAATGCTCTATTCATCACCTTGGATAAAGGCACCTTCAGCAAAGTCAAAACTTGCAGAATATCCAAGGAAATTTAGGAAAAGTTGGAACAAATTTGTGAGGGGATAGAGCTCACTAAAGATAATAAGATCTCCAACACCACCCAACTATTCGAGCTCTTCAAGATGAAGAATGAAGAGACTCTTGAGCAACTAGATTTAAGATTCACATCCATCGTGAATGAACTAGAAGCTCTAGGCAAGCACTACACTCAGAAGGAGAAGAACATGAAGGTGCTTAGAGCCCTGCCCGCAGAGTGTCCATGGATCTAAAATCCATGAGTACGTTTGATCTCTTCTCCGACCTCAAGGCATTCGAATACGATATCAACAGACGGAGAAAGGAGTCAGAAGAATCGAGCTCCAAAGTTATAGCGCTAACTGCCAGAAAACCCAAAGATACAGCAACCACCAGTTGCAGCAAGCAATCTGAAGTTGCCACAGGAGACGCTGAGGAAGATATGGCCCTTCTTCTAAAGAAATTTAGAAGATTTATAAAGAGCAACAACAGCAACAACAACACCAACCTCAATAAGAGGAATGACTTCAAAAGAAGTCATCTATCTCCTCAGGTATCCTCCTCTCCTAGATCGAATACTGGTGACCTTGAATTGTGCTATAACTGCAGGAAGCCTGGACACTATGCCAGAAGTTGTCCATATCCAATAGTACACAAATATCTAGAAGGAGAGAGAGAACAGAGGAAAGAAAAGAAAAGAGAGGACAGGCACAAGCTTCGAGCCCTCATTGGAGAGTTGGAAAAAGCTAAGGAGATAGCAGTCACAAAGGAGAAACTGAAGACTGCGGAATTTTCTGACAGCGACACTGAAACCTCATCTTCTGATGAAAAAGCACTGATATGTCTGATAGCAAACAACTACGAGGACAGTGATGAAGAAGAGGTAACTAACCAACCGCTGTCAATTCCAGAAAAAGAGGAGCTGAACATGATCCACTCTTTGAAAATGATCATGAGTGACTTCGAGCAGATTAACTCAACTCATGAGGAGCTAAAAGTTGAGAATGAAAATCTAAGAATAGACAATGAGATCCTCAGAAGCGAAAATATTGACATTGCTAGAATGCTCGCTGCATGTGGGTCTGATAGATCAAAGTGCAGTAAGCTACAAGAGGAGGTCTCAAGGCTAAGTCTGCTGGTCACTAAGCTAGAAACTGAGAAGGAGAACTTGCAGTCCACACTCAGAACATTTAGCAAATCAGCTAAGGACGCAAGGGAGTGCATAAGTCAAAGTAGAAGCCCATTTGAAAAATCGGGCATAGGTTACAGCACTCACGCCTCTCAGGATACAGCTAGTTCATCCAAGGTTGTAAAGTTTGTTCAAGCTGAAACTTCAATGAAGAATGAGTTACTCTGTCACTCAGAAAAGATCTTGAACACACCAGCTTTGATGGACAAGGGGAAGAAACCCCAAAGCTCAGCTGCAGGAAGTAAGCCTGCATCTAAGAGCTGGCTGCAGCAGAAGTTATCTGCTGTAAGCAGCAAGAAGATGCAGCAACACACAAGGCTGCAGCACAAGAAGAAGTTTCCCACCTATACTAAGACCTACATGTCTAAACCTCAAAGAGGATATACTCAAGGGAAGTATGGTGGAAGACCACACCATAAGAGTGCTAGTAACATATGTTTAGTTTCTGCACACACATCCTTCAAGTTGTTTAAAAATGAAACAACATATATTCAGAGAACCAACGGATCTTACAGCAAAAAGTTGACTGTTAAGAAAGTATGGGTTCCCAAAGTAACTAACCCCAAAGGACCCTTACAAAAATGGGTACCTAAATCTACTTGAATTTGTTGCAGGTTTCAGTGCCAGGTTGCAGCAGCGATATATGGTACATAGACAGTGGCTGCTCAAGGCACATGATAGACAGTAAAAAAACTCTAAAAGACTTCCAGGAATGTAAAGGACCAAAGGTCATATTTGGAGATGATTCCAAAGGAAGAACAAAAGGAAGTGGATGCCTAGTCAAATGAAACATAAAAATCAAATATGTATCCTACGTGAAAGGCCTCAGATACAATCTTCTGAGCAGTAGTCAATTCTGTGACAAAGGATACACAGTGGAGTTCAACCTCAACAAATGCTTAATCAAGGACAGTACATCAAATGAAATCAAGCTTACAGGAATAAGAAGAGGAAACATATATCTTGCAGACTGGAACTCTTCTACTCATCCAATATGCTTCATTGTGAAAAGTCCACCAGAGCTGAGCTGGCTATGGCACAAGAGATTAAGCCACTTGAACTTCAAGAAAATCAACAAACTAGCAAGAAAAGGTCTTGTAAGAGGATTACCAGATGTGGCATACAAGAAGGAAAATATATGTGGAGCATGTCAGAAGGGAAAACAAGTGAAAAGCTCATTCAAGGACAAGTTGCAGAAGTCATCTCACAAGATTCTAGATCTTCTACATATGGACCTCGTTGGACCAGTAGAACCAACAAGCATAAGTGGGAAGAAGTACTCACTTGTTGTTGTAGATGACTACTCCAGATACACATGAACCATATTCCTTGCCAAGAAATCAGAAACACAGAGCAAGCTACCTGACCTAATAAAGAAGATTTAGAATGAAAAGAGCTTGAGCATTGTGAAGATCAGATCAGATAGGGGAACTGAGTTCACCAACAAATTCATTGAAAAATTATGTTCTAACAATGGAATTCACCATGAGTATTCTGCTGCTAGAACACCTCAATAGAATGGTGTAGCTGAAAGGAGGAACAGAACCCTCAAAGAAGCAGCAAAGACAATGATAACAGATGCAGATTTACCTAAGAGATTTTGGGCTGAAGCAACCAGCACTGCATGCTACACACAAAACAAATGCCTAATCAATAAAGATCTAGACAAAACCCCTTATGAAGTCTGGAATGGATATACACCGAATGTCTTATATCTGCATATCTTTGGATGCAGGTATTATATTCTCAATAATGGAAAGGAACATCTAAAAACCTTTGATGCAAAATCAGATGAAGGAGTATTCTTAGGATACTCTGCTGTGAGTAAAGCCTTCAGAGTCCTTAACAAAAGAACCTTACAGAGTCCTTAACAAAAGAACCTTAGTAGTTGAAGAGTCAATTCATGTGGTGTTTGATGAACCACATTGTGACACAAAGAAACTGGAAGAATCTGCTAAGGATACAGCTCCAAGAAAAGAAAGTGATGTTCCATATGTTGAAGGAGTTCTGCACACAGAAGAAGACAATGAAGAAGAAGATGCATCTCTGGATGCAGCAAATAATCATAGAACAGCAGAACCTCCAACCCTACAGGAACATGAGGAGCAACCAAGAGTTGTACATGTTCTTGAGCCTGACAGGACATGGCTGAGAAACCATCCTAGGGATCTTATCATTGGAGATCCATCCATAGGAGTAAGGACAAAAAGGTCCATCCCTCATGAAGCAATGTTTTCATGCTTCATATCTCAAACAGAGCCTCTGAATGTTGAAGAAGCCCTACAAGATAGCAACTGGATATAAGCCATGCAGGAAGAACTAAATGGATTTGAAAGAAATCAAGTTTGGCAAATGGTTGCAAGACCAACTCATCAAAAAGTTATTGGAACAAAATGGGTCTTCAAAAACAAGCTAGACAAATCTGGACTAGTTGTGAGGAACAAAGCAAGACTAGTTGCTAAAGGATACTGCCAGGAAGAAGGAATTGATTTTGATGAAACTTTTGCTCTAGTAGCAAGGCTGGAGGCAATAAGGATTTTTCTGGCATATGTTGCCCACATGAACTTCAATGTCTATCAAATGGATGTAAAAGAGTGCATTCCTCAATGGCATTCTTACAGAGGAAGTGTATGTCGAGCAACCTCCTGGTTTTGAAGATCAAGCAGAAGAGAAGGTGTTCCGACTACAAAAAGCTCTGTATGGACTAAAGCAAGCACCAAGTGCTTGATATGACACCCCATCTCTCTATCTGCTGGAAAAAGGTTTCAAGAAAGGAACAGTGGATAAAACTCTATTCAGGATACAGGATGGAGACAGTATACTTCTTGTACAGATATATGTGGATGATATCATTTTCGGATCAACCAACAAAGAGTTATGTGAGAAGTTCTCCAACCTGATGCAATCAAAATTCGAGATGAGTATGATGGGAGAATTAAGTTTCTTTCTAGGTTTACAAGTAAAGCAGCTAGTTGCAGAACCTTCATCAGTCAAGTCAAGTACACAAAGGAACTTATCAAGAAGTTTGGCATGGAGAATGGATCAGCAACATCGGTCCCTATGTCTACATCCATAAGCCTTGACAAAGATGAAGATGGTAAAGATGTAGATACTATGAAATACAGACGACTCATAGGATCTCTACTGTATCTTACAGCAAGCAGACCAGACATCATATTTGTAGTTGGAGTCTGTGCAAGATTCCAAGCAGCACCAAAGGAGTCACATCTTTCAGCTGTCAAAAGGATTATCAAATATCTAAAAGGAACTCGGGAAGTAGGCCTATGGTATCCCAAGGAAGGAGGATTCAAGCTCAAAGGATACTCTGACTCAGACTATGCAGGCTGCAAGATTGATAGAAAGAGCACCAGTGGGACTTGCCAATTTCTGGGAAATAGACTTGTCTCATGGTTCTGCAGAAAGCAAACATCGATTACTACATCTACAGCAGAAGCAGAATATATTGCAGCAGGCAGTTGCTGTGCACAAATTCTCTGGATACAACAGCAACTAAGAGATTATGGGATTGAAGAAAAAGGGACTCCAATTCTCTGTGATAATACAAGTGCAATTGCTATACTCATAACCCTGTATTTCACTCAAGAACAAAGCATATCGATATACGACATCATTTTATTAGAGATCACGTGGAAAAGAAAAATTTCGTACTTGAGAAAGTTCATACGGATTTCCAGCTTGCAGACATATTCACTAAACCATTGAGTGAATTGAGATTTTCTAAGCTTAGAAACGAGCTAGGAATTCTGAACTTATGAAAGAAAAGGAGATGCAGAAGTCTAGGGGGAATATCTGCATGCTTGCAAAACACTGCAAGTATAGTGCTGTAAGCTGCGGCTGCATACAGTGCTGGATTCAAATAGCGCTGCATCTTTTACTCTTACAACACAACAAAAGAAAAGGAGAGTAAGCAGCACTTGGTTACAGCATTTATTTCAAAAAGTATTTAATACTTTGCAACCTCGTACCTAGGATGCTGCAACCTTAAAAAGGCAATAAATTTGGCGGCAAATCGCATGTCCTTCAATATTTAATGCATGTCTGCGCTGTCAGAAGATGTAGAGGCGCAGTCAGAGCCCGCGTCTGCGCAAATCATGATTATTTACGATTTGACCCCTCTGTCTTTTTCCAAGAACCGTAAGATCATATTCATCGTTTTGAATCTCAACCATTGATCTTACTACACGTCCCTTGATCTTCTCTATAACCCAATAAACTTCCCTTTTCAAATTTACACCGCCTCCATCACAAAGAGAAGTTTCCCTCTCCTTCGCAAAAATCCCTAAAGTCCTAGATATCTCAAAACTCCCAAACCCTCATCTATGGCGGCTCGTCAAACCTTTGTCTTGGAAGGACGGCTGATCAACCAGGAGCATGTCTATGATTCTGGGATGTATGACAACACCATCATCCGCAGGATTTTTGATGCCCTTGAACGAACCAAAATCCTAGGGTTATTAACCACCGTCTATGCTGGATTCTCTGTGGAATCAGTCCAAAAGTTCTACGTCTTTGCTAGAACTTCTGAAGAGAGGAACTGCATCCTGTTCAAAATGGATACAGATGATGAAGAGAAGTCTCTAACCACCAGAGACATTGCCACCACCTTCAGCATCTCGTCCAAAGGCTTAACCCCTAGTCAACTTGCTACTTATGGGAAAGGCAACGCTCAAGAGATGTGGGATCTCTTTAGAGTTAGAAACGCAGGGGCAGAAATTAAGAGAAGCGCCCCGAAGAAACTCTTCAAGCCGGAGTTTGAACTACTCCATGATATTTGTGCACACTCCATTGAAGGGAAAATAGGAAGTTACGACAAATGCACAGACCTCCGATTTAGGATCATGTCTGCCATTATGGCCGGAGAAAATGTGAACTGGGCTAGGTTCATCTTGAAAAGAATATGAGAGGAAGCAGAGAAGAGTACACCAAGGAGGAGCTATGGAATCACGATCTGCTCTCTGCTCTGCAAGCTAGGGATTGATCTTGCAGCTCCAATTCCCATTCCTGTTGGAAAGTATCTTGGAGAAAAGAAGAAGGGTAAGACCCAACCAAAGACATCTACTGCTGGGGTTGCACGGAAGAAAACCAAAGACAAAAAGAATGCAACCTTGGCATTGCAAGATGAAAATACAGGCAGCGGGAGTGAAGATGAAGATAATGGTGAAAATCCTCTTCCCGTCATTAAAGGGACACCAAAAAGGGCAGAACCTAACTCTGCATCCTCGTCCTTAGATGATGATGCACCTTTGGCTAAGAAGGCCCCACGCAGCAAAAAGAAGGTTGCTGCAGCTGCTACGTCTCAACCCTCAACTGCAAGTTTGACAGAAGGAACTACTGCGGATGAGTCACATCTGCAAAGGATTCAACCAGATGAACAAACTGATACACAAAAGGCTGCTGATTTAGCCTCTTTGCGCGAACCTGAATCTGTTCAGTCTGTACTCGAATCAACCATTCCACCTGCTGAAAATATGGAGCAGCAGTATAATCTTTGGAGGAAGATGAGACTATCCAAGGGGGAAATCTTGTTTCAATTGAAGGATTTCCTCACTGTAGAACAAGCTGTTCTGGAGTTGGCCAACTCAGATGATATATTGGCACACATGCAACCTGAATATGCAGCAATGGTGCATGATCGACTGGACAAAGGGAAAGGGAAAGCTCTTGCAGAATCCCACTCTGCAGAGTTGCCGATGAAAGCAACAGTGGAAGATGCTCGTATCTTCCTAGCCCCAGCTGCAGAGGCTGTAAGACGATGTGATGATGTTGCATTTGTGCAAGAGCAAATCAACACCTTGGGGTGGAACAGGCTGAGGAAGCAATGCTGCAACAAGCGCTGCAAGCAAGCGTCAAGGAGACAAGGATGCAGCACACTCCCAGAAAGACGTAGGGAGAAGGAAGCACAAGTCGTCACAACTCAGACTCCCCTGCATTTGAACAAATGGTGGAAGGCCTCTCCAACATTGTTACACTTGATTCTCTAGAGGAGGAGGAGCCTCAACTGGTGGACTATGGCGATTCCCCAGTGCACATTGTTCCTGATGAAGATGCAGATTCTCAAGGGGAACCAACCACCATTATCAGAGATTTCTATCTGACATCACTGAGATTGCCAATGAAGCGACCATGGAGGAAGTTGCAGAGGCGGTACTCCCTGTACTGGAAGAGACAGCAGTACAGCAAGCAACCACCCTATCAGAAGCTGCAGTAGAAACAAGAAGGGTGGAGGCTGAGATTCTTGCAGCAATCGAGCTTTTAGTGATGCATACAGTGGAAGCTGCAAGAAACCAACTAGAGGTGCAAGAACTCATTCTTGCAGAAACTGTCGACGTTTTAGGACCGGTCGAGGAGACGGGGTCCTTGACAAGCACCTCAGAAGAGGCTGTTGTTCTGACAACGCTCTCTGAGGGTGAGAAGAACTCTGAAGGGTTGACTGTAGAGACAGTACCCTTAGAGAATGTTAGCAAAGAAGCTGAGGTAACCATTATTCAGCTAGAGAAACCTCGTAAGGAGGCTGAAGCTGCTAGTGCTGTAAAATCACTAGAACTCATTCAGTTTAAAGCAGCAAAGGTTACTAAGGAAGCTGAATATGTTGAATTCCAACGGAGGATGGCTGACATCAGAAAAGCCAAATATGGAGACATTGGCGAAGAGGCAGCATCATTCGATGAGGAAGAAAATCTCACCTCAGACTGCCCGAGTCCCTCATCAAGCTCACATGAGGTTGAGGATGGAAGAGCTACATGGCAGGATGCAGCACAACCATCAAGTTCATTAATTCCTTTTACTGCATCGGCTGTTGGCTCTCAAAGACATAATAGAAATCAGACCCCTAATGAATCGATCGACAGGATAATTGATGATGTTAGACAACTGGCTCATGCTCTTCAAAATCATGAGTCTAACATGCAGAACAACATGATGGTCGGTGTCAAATTCCACGCTGAAACGATGTACGACTTCAAGAAAGATACTGAAGTACTGCCTGGGTTGATCACACGAGTTCTCAATGACCATGCTAACAGACTCTACAGAGACAGGGTTAGAATGGAAGGAGAACTGAAACATGAAGCTGCAAGCACCCGAGCTGAAGTCAAAATCTGCAAGCGATATGCGGAAACAGCATCAGAAAGGCTGAACACTCACTCTGAAGTGCTACAGACACTAATAGACAATGTAGCCGATCAATCCAACAGATGCAAAATCATCGACGATCGATTAGGGAACCTGGAAACGATTCTGATGAATGCATTTCCTCAACATGTCCCCGGTTCTAGGGAGGCCCCAGCACCTTCAAATAGACCACGGTCTAGAGTGGTTCCAAGTCGCCCTGCTCCAACCCCGGCTTTTGATGATGCCAAAAGGGGGAAGAATTTCCAGATAGATACAGGGGCTCTGGGGACAATGAAGGTGAAGATGATGATCAGCCTCTAAGCAGGAGGAGAAAGAGGTCTGAATCATCTGCTGCTGATGACGCTCCTTCTCCAAAAAGATGGAGAAAAGATGATGAAGGAAGAGCTGGTGGTGCAGCTGCTACAAGCAGATCAACAGCAGGCGCTGCATACAGCAGTGCTGCAAACATAGATGCAGCACCTCCCTCTTCTCATCATACGAAGAGAGGGAGAGAGAGTCATCAACAGGACTCAAGAAAGAGGGTGAGCAGAGCCGAGGCTGAAAGGCATTACAACGAGAAAATGGCTGCTCAGAGGGCGGAAAAAGCCAGAGCTCAGAGAGAAGAATATACCTGGATGCAAAGGCTTGGAGTGATTGGTAAGAGGAGAATCTTTGACAAAAATCTCTACCAATATCCCCCTCAAGAAATTCCACGTCTTGATACGGACAACATATCTGCTGAAGTTTCTTTGTTGATGGATCAAAGGCCCTATGGAGATAACATGGTCTGGAACTTAAACATCTTCAGGGCAATCAAGCTGCCTACAGATAAGAATCCATCCTTTGAAGAAATCAAAATGTACAAGAGATCCGAGTATCTCAGAAACTTCAAATTTCTATGCAAAAAGGGCAAATTCAGTAGATTTCAAACCTGCCAAACTGCATTGAGAAGATATGAAGAGCTTACTAGAGTTGGAGAACTTGAAATCCAGAATCACTACATAGACCAAGTGAAGCAAGGCTATATTGTGCCTTACTATGAGGATTTCTGGCTGAGATGGATTCAAATCCCAAGAATCAAGGAAATACTTGAAGAATCCTATCCAGAGTCCATTCGAGACTGGTGGAAAGGATCAAGAGAAAGAGTAGAGCAAGAAGCAAGAAACACTGAAAGAAGACCAGATGAAACGACGAAAAGAAGGTCACTATTTCAGCATTAATCTACATATCTGATATATCCAGGATTAATAGTTATTTTGTTTTTCAAAAGCTTATCATGTATGAAATCCTGATGAAAAATGATGTAATGCATGTAAAAACTCTCCTCATGAATGATATTATGTAATGGTTTTGTCATCATCGAAAAGGGGGAAATTGTTGAGATTTCATGTTTAGATGTTGATGAGACAAAGTCAAGAGAGTAATAGGAAGTTTGAGTACCCCATTTTTCATGATGCTTAATTTGGAACATAGACTAGGATCGAGTCTTGATATATATAAACTGAAAGATAGAGGTAAACTTGCATACAATGTTGCATCTAAGAATTCAGAATAAAGCTGCTGCAAGAATGAAGATACAGCAAAACTGCAAGAAGACAGTCACAACAGTGCAGCAAAGAAAGAAGAAAGGGCATGTAGCATCGCTGCAAGAAAAAGCTATCAGTATACTGCAAGCAGATCTAAGATACAGCAGCTTTCTACTTCAAATAGTATATTGCACACAGGTCTAAGCTTTCTACTCAAAGCAAGCCAACTGAAGAGGTATTCTGCAATCCAGAATAGGATAAATGCAGTACGAGGAACAAAGATCCAGTATTTCCAAATAAAGCCGTTCCAGAGAAGATCAAAGTTGCAGACATGAAGCTAATGGCAAGACGCCACGTGGACTGACGCGCCGCAGAAAGCTGCGAGACGCATCCATCGCATTAAATGCTCCAAAATGAGAAGTCTAGTCCCATTAAATGCAAGCCATGCCTTTGATCAAGTGCGCTGAAAATTCAAATGAGAGATATCTCCTTCAACGGATATCTACTCTACAAGTATAAATAGAGGATGAGGAACCCTGGAGCTGACTACTGGAAAACTGAACAACTGAAATATTTGCACAAAACTCTCAAGTTCTCAAGCAATATTCTCTCAAGACGTCTCTCAGTTCCAATCACTCAACCTCTGTGAAGTGAAGCAAGTTCAAGCCGAAAGATCCTTTGAAGGATTCAAAAGCTCACTTCACCACACCAGTTGTAGAACAGATTTATATTCTTTTAACCTCTGTCCTGTGTGGTTAGGTTGTTTTAGGTGTCTAACAGTTGATAGGAGGGATCTTTGCTGTTAGTATAGTTGTCTAGGTGTTAGGCAACTTCCTTGTGTGGGAGTGTGAACCCTGTGTGGGTTAGCCTTTAGAGTTGCAGTGATGTGTGATCTCTGGACTCTAGTAGGTGGATAACTTTGTAAGTTAATAGATTGTTAGGAGGGTCCTGTAAATCAATCTTGCTTAACGAAGTTCCTGCTCGAGGTAGCAGTAGAGTGGACGTAGAAGGCTTACACCACCTTCGAACCACTATAAGCCATAAGTGTTTTGTCGTTTTCTTATCTGCGTTTTACATTTCATATCTTCTTATATCTTTAGCATAAAACCTTTTGCAAAGAAGCATATTTGAGAAAACCAGCCAGCCTTGTGTCACATTATATTTTCCGCTGCGTATAAAACTCTAAGTTACAGCGTGCAGCACTGCATCCTAGTGCTGTAAGCAGTAACTGGTTGGCGCTGTAAGTTCAAGTAACTTACAGAACAGTAAAGTTTTAACAAGTTTTCAAAATCGACCAAGGTTCATTCATCCCCCCTCTGAACCTCGGACACCACTTGGGACCCCACAATAACAATAAACATAAACATAAACACAAACACAAATAGTAAACACAATTACAATAACAATAACAATAATAATAACAATTACATTCAACAATAAATACAATAACAATAGAATAACAATAAATAATAAACAATAAACATTTAAACAAAACATAAACAACAAAAAACAATAACAAAAAACAATAACAAAAAACAATAAACAAAAACATAATAAAAATAATAATTATAATAATTATAATTATAATAATTGTAAAATAACAATGATAATAATAAATTTATATTGGAATCATGCAATGCATTTATTATATGCTAGTAATACATTATTATTTTTTTCTACTATTATTGGACTTCTAATTATTTACAATGAAACTACTCAACTTTACTGTCAAATAAATTTTTAATTCATTGTTCGATAATAAAAATAATAACAATTACAACAACAACAATAATTATTATAATAATAAAAACAAAAACAATAACAATAAATTTTAAAAAATGAACATAAAAATAAAAATAAACATAAACATAAACAATGAACACAAACACAAACAATAAACATAAACACAATAACAACAAACAATAAAAAGTAAAAAAAAACAATAAAAACATAAACATAAACATTAAAAAACAATAACAAGAAACAATAAACAAAAAACATAAACAACATTAATAACAATATCAATACAATAACAATAAACAATATATAGTAAAGAGTAAACACAATAACAATAATAATAAACATAAACATAAATGCAATAACAATAACAGAAAACAGTAAATAATAAATAATAAGCACAAACACAAACAATAAACAAAAACACAATAACAATAAATAATAAACACTTAAACATAAACATAAACAGCAAAAAATAATAAACAATAAACACAAACTCAAACTTAACAACAACAACAATAATAATAATAATAATAATAATAATAAACACAATAATAGTAACAATAACAAAAATAATAACAATAACAATTATTATTATTATTATTATATAAATAATAATAAATTAAAATTAGTAATTTTAAAATGACAATGATAATAATAAATTTATATTGGTCTCATGCTATGCACATACTATAAGCTATTAATAAGTATACTCTTTTTTCCATTATCATTAGGCTTCTATCTACTTAGAATGAAACTGCTCAACTTTACTGTCAAATAAATTATTAATTCACTGTTCAATAATAAAAATGACGATAAAAATAATATCAAAAAACAATAACAACAACAATTATAATAACAATAGTAATAGTAATAATAATAACAATAACAAAAACAAATAACAAATAATAATAACAATAAACAATAATAATAAACATAAACATAATCAACAAAAAACAATTACAATAATTACAAACAATAAACATAAACACAAACACAATAACAATAACAATAAATAATAAAAAATAAACATAAACACAACAATAATTAAAAATAAACAGAAACACAAACACAAAAATGATAATAAACACAAAAGTAATAATAATAATAATAATAATAATAATAATAATAATAATAATAATAATAGTAATAATAGTAATAATAAATTATTATAATAAAAATAACAATGATGACAACAATGATGATAATAATAATGATAATAATAATTGTAAAATAACAATTATAATAACAAATTTATATTGGTCTCGTGCAATGCACGTTTTATATGCTAGTAATATGTATACTATTATTTTTTTCCGTTATTATTTGGCTTTTAATTATTTTGAATGAAACTACTCAACTATATTGTCAAATAAATTTTTAATTCATTGTTCAATAATAAAATGACAATAAAAGTAATAACTAACAATAACAATTAACAATAAACATAAACGCAATAACAATAAAAAATAAACACAAACACAAACAAAAAAAACAAGCAATGAACATTAACACAATAACAATATACAATAAACACTTAAACAGAAATATAAACATAAAAAAAAAAAAACAATAACAATAATAATAAACAATAAACAATAAACATAAACATAAACACAATAAACAAATTATTATTATTATTATTATTATTATTATTATTATTATTATTATTATTATTATAACAATGATAATAATATATTTATATTGGTCCCAAGCAATGCACTTATTATATGCTAGTAATACATTTTTTTTCCCACTATTATTGGGCTTCTAATTATTTAGAATCAAACTACTTAACTTTATTGTCAAATAATTTTCAAGTCTTTCTACAATATTAAAAATGACAATAAAGATAAGAACAATTACAACAACAACACCAATCATAATAACAATTATAATAACATAAAACAATAACAATAATAATAAAAGTTAAAAAATAAACACAAACATAAACAACAAAAAAACAATAAACAGTAAACACAAACCCAAACAATAAACATTAACACAATAACAACAACCAATAAAAAATAATCAGTAAACAATAAACATATAAATATAAACATAAACATTAAAAAAACAATAACAATAAACAATAAACAGTAAACGCAATAAGAATAACAATAAAAAATAAACAGAAACATAAATGCAATAACAATAACAATAAATAATAAATAAGAAACAATAAAAAATAATTACAAACATAAACACAATAACGATAAACAATAAATACTTAAACATAACATAAATAACCAAAAATAATAAACAATAAACAAAAACACAAACTTAGTAACAATAATAATAATAAACACAATAATAGTGACAATAACAAAAATAATAACAATAACAATAATAGCAACACTAACAACAAAAACAACAACAAAAGTCAAAAACAAGCTATGCATGTATTATAGGCTAATAATATTTATACAACAACAAAAGTCAAAAACAAGCTATGCATGTATTATAGGCTAATAATATTTATACTCTTATTTTTTTTCCATTATCACTAGGCTTCTAATTTTGTAGAATGAAACTACTCAACTTTACAGTCAAATAAGTTATTAATTCACCATTCAATAATAAAAATGACAATAAAAATAATAACAATAACAATAACAACAAAAACTGTAAGAACAATTACAATAACAATAATAATAACAACAACAATAACAAAATAACAAATAACAATAACAATAAACATAAACATAAACAACAAAAAACAATAACATCAATTATAAGAAATAAACATAAACAACAAAAACAATAACAACAATGATAAGCAATAAACATAAAAAAAAAAAAAACATAATAACAATAACAATAAATAATAAACAATTAACACAAACACAAACAATAAACATGAACACAATAACAACAAATAATAAACAATAAAAAAACATAAACATAAATACAACAATAATAAACAATAAACACAATAATAATAATAATAATAATAATAAATTTATATTGGTCTCATGCAATGCAAGTTTTATATGCTAGTAATATGTATACTATTATTTGTTTCCGTTATTATTGGGCTTCTAATTATTTTGAATGAAACTACTGAACTATATTGTCAAATAAATTTTTAATTCATTGTTCGATAATAAAATGACAATAAAAGTAATAACTAACAATAACAATTAACAATTAACAATAAATATAAACACAATAACAATAAAAAATAAAAACAAACACAAACACAAACAAAAAAAACAAGCAATAAACATTAACACCATAACAATACACAATAAACACTTAAACAGAAATATAAACAAAAACAACAAAAAACAATAACAATAAACAATACACAATAAACAATAAACATAAACACAATAAACATATTATTATTATTATTATTATTATTATTATTATTATTATTATTATTATTATTATTATTGTAAAATAACAATGATAATAATAAATTTCTATTGGTCTCATGCAATGCACATATTATATGCTAGTAGTACATTTTTTTCCACTATTATTGGGCTTCTAATTATTTAGAATCAAACTACTCAACTTTATTGTCAAATAAATTTTCAAGTCTTTGTACAATATTAAAAATGAAAATAAAAATAATAACAATTACAACAATAAAACCAATAATAATAACAATTATAATGACAAAAAACAATAACATTAACAATAAAAGGTAAAATAAACATAAACAACACAAGTGTTAATAGAAACAATAAACAAAAACACAATAACAACAAATAATAAACAATAAAAAAATACATAAACATAAATACAGCAATAATAAACAATAAACACTAACACAAACGTAATAATAAATGTAAACATAATAATAATAATAATAATAATAATAATAATAATAATAATAATAATGATGATAATGATAATAATAATTTTATATTGGTCTCATGCAATGCACGTTTTATATGCCAGTAATATGTATACTAATATTTTTTTCCGTTATTATTGGGCTTCTAATTATTTTGAATGAAACTACTGAACTATATTGTCAAATAAAGTTTTAATTCATTGTTCGATAATAAAATGACAATAAAAGTAATAACTAACAATAACAATTAACAATTAACAATAAATATAAATGCAATAACAATAAAAAATAAAAACAAACACAAACACAAACAAAAAAAAACATGCAATAAACATTAACACCATAACAATACACAATAAACACTTAAACAGAAATATAAACATAAACAACAAAAAACAATAACAATAAACATAAACACAATAAACATATTATTATTATTGTTGTTGTTGTTATTATTATTATTATTATTATTATTATTGTAAAATAACAATGATAATAATAAATTTATATTGGTCTCATGCAATGCACTTATTATATGCTAGTAATACATTTTTTTCCACTATTATTGGGCTTCTAATTATTTAGAATCAAACTACTCAACTTTATTGTCAAACTAGTAGTACTCCCGCGCGATGCGCGGTTTATTATGTATTATGACAATATATATATTGTTATATTAAAAGGTTATTCATGGCATCTTATTATTTCGAAATTTGTAAAAATCCGTATTTTTTTATTGATAACATCAATATTCAACAATTAAATATGAAAATAAAATTGAACATAATATAATAATAGTTTTGTGTTTTGAGTTTAATTTATGAATAATTAAGAAGTGATTAATAATTATACTTACTATATGTTTTGTTCATATTTTCGTTCATTTATATCTTATAATTATTTTTAAAATTTATAAATAATTTTCTGCATTCTTTTTTAGATGGATTTGTTCAAAAGGCATTATATTTATTCCAAAAAATTTTAGTTTATATTTATAAATTTAGGTTTCAAATTAACTTTAAATTTTAAAACAATATTTCTTAGATTTTTTAAACCATTTTTCAGATTTTTTTGGAACATATTATAGTTTTTTAAAACAATTTTTAGATTAATTATATCTATTTATTTGAAATAATTTTGAGTAAATTTTATCAAATATTTTTATTATTTTTATTTAAAAAAATTTATTCAATTTATTGATTTTTATATCTTGCACAATTAATATTACATATATATTTGAATTAATTTTTAAATTTTATTTTTTGATTTAAGATTTTTAGACTTATCCTCACAACCTTATAATAATAATAATAATTATTATTATTATTATTATTATTATTATTATTATTATTATTATTATTATTAATAATTTCAGATTTATTATTATTTTAATATTTTTAAAATAGTTTCAAACTTTTAAACATTTCACAACCCTTCATAAAATAAATTTAGATTTTAAAACTATTTTCCACATTTATATATTAAAATTATAAAATAATTTTCAAAATTTTTAATTTTTTACAATGTTTAAATTTCATTATTTTCAAATTTTAATTATATCATTAAAATATAATCATATCATTTAAGATAGCTTCTTTTATTTTATCTCTACTCCTATATATAAATAATAAGATAGCTTATTGTGTAAGATATATGTGAAACTTATTCTATAAGATACTTAAAAAGTTATTTAGTTTTTTTTTCTTTTTTTCTATTGGTTGATAGTTTGGGAGGGAAAATGGTAAATTTGTAAAATTTATCAACTTCTTTCATTTTATATATAGTATAGATAAATTTTCAAGTCTTTGTACAATATTAAAAATGACAATAAAAATAATAACAATTACAACAACAAAACCAATAATAATAACAATTATAATGACAAAAAACAATAACAATAACAATAAAAGGTAAAATAAACATAAACAACAAAAGTGTTAATAGAAACAATAAACAAAAACACAATAATAACAAATAATAAACAATAAAAAAATACATAAACATAAATACAGCAATAATAAACAATAAACACTAACACAAACGTAATAATAAACACAAAAATAATAATAAATGCAAACATAATAATAATAATAATAACAACAACAACAACAATAATAATTATAATAACAATAATAATAATGGACAATGACAATAATAGTAACAATAAAAATATTAATAATAATGAATATAAGAATTATAATAATTATTATAATTTTTATAATAATTACAATTATAATTATCAAATAACAATAATAATAATAAATTTATATTGATCTCATGCAAAGCACATATTATATGCTAGCAACATGTATACTATTTTTATTTTTCGTTATTATTGGGCTTCTAATTATTTTGAATGAAACTACTCAAGTTTACTGTGAAATAAATTTTTAATTCATTGTTCAATAATAAAAATGACAATAATAGTAATAACAATAACAACAACAATAAAAATAACAATTATAAGAACAATAACAATAACAATAAACATAAACATAAGCGCAATAACAATAAACACAAACACATATATAAACACAAACAATAAACATTAACACAATAAACATTAAATACAAACACAAACAGTAAACACAATTACATTAACAATAATAATAACATTAAACAATAAATACAATAAAAATAACAATAATAAAATAAAAATAAACATAAACACATAACAATAAACAACAAACACAAACACAAACAACAAACATAAACACAATAAAAATAAACAACCAATATATAAAACACAAACATAATAATTATTATTATTATAAATATAATAATAGTAAAATAACAATGATAACAATAAATTTATATTGGTCTCCTGCAATGCACTTATTATACGCTAGTAATACATTATTATTTTTTCCGCTATTATTAGGCTTCTAATTATTTAGAATTAAACTACTCAACTTTACTATAAAATAAATTTTTAATTCATTGTACAATAATAAAAGGGTCCGGCTATCCACACCCCACAAGCTTCTAAACACGCCCAATTTTTTTATATTTGATTTAAAAAAATAAAAAAATAAGAAAATTCCAAATTTACCCTTATGAATTAAAAAAAACGTAAAATCCATCATTTTCCTTCTCTCATCTGTTTCCTCCTGTATTTCTCCTTTTTTTCTTTCATTCCTCAAACTTTTTATCTTGAATTTGCAAAGGGATAGCGTATGAAAAATCATTATGAGTTAACAAAATATATAATAATCGTATGAAATCATGTAAAAATAACGAAAAAATGGATCAAATCAGAGGACCCGTTCGACCCTGGTTGGTCGAACACAAAGAGGTGTGTTCGACCACCAGACATCGAACACACTATAACATGTTCGACGCTTGGTGGTGTGTTCGGCCAACCAAGGTCGAACGGGACCTCAAATTTTGTTTCTTTAAGTTTTGAGAAATAACACCATAATATAATGAAAATCATTTATTTGGTAAACTAAATATGTAAAAAAAATGTGTGAAAACATGTAGAAATCATATAAAAAGAAGGAAAAAAATAGATTAAATCTGAGGCCCCGTGCCGAACACAGAGATGTGTTCGGCCACCAGGCGTCGAACATGTTATAATGTGTTCGATTCTTGGTGGTCGAACACACCTCTTTGTGTTCGACCAACCAGGGTCAAATGGGTCCTCAGATTTGATCAATTTTGTCATCTTTTTACACGATTTCATATGATTATTATATATTTTGTCAACTCATAATAATTTTTCATACGTTATCCCTTTGCAAATTCAAGAAAAATTATGGATTTTACTTTTTTTTTTAATTCATAAGGGTAATTTTATTATTTTTTTATTTTTTTCAATCAAATATAAAAAAGATGGGGTGTGTTTAGAAGTTTATGTGGTGTGGGTAGCCGCGCCCATAAGAAAAATGACAATAAAAATAATAACAATTACAACAACAAAAACAATAATAATAACAATAACAATAAACAATAAACAATAAACATCAACATCAACAACAAAAAACAATAACAATAAATAATAAACAATGAACACAAACACAAACAATAAACGTAAACACAATAACAACAAACAATAAACACGTAAACATAAACATTAAAAAACAATAACAATAACAATAAACATTAAACATAAATGCAATTACAAAAAAACAATAAACACAAACACAAACATTAAACATTAACACAACAAAAATACACAATAAACACAAACACAAACATAATAATAATAATAATAATAATAATAATAATAATAATAATAATAAACACAATGCAAAAGAATAGTATGAGAAATTTGAATCTATACTTATAAAAGGAGGGTTTGGCTCTCTCAAGTGTTGACAAGTGACACTCTCTTTGAAAGACAAGTGGACTCTCAAAGTGATGACAAGTAGAGCTCTCCTAAATTGCCATATGTAATATATTTAATATATATTTTATGAAAAAGAAATATTTAATGCAAAAGTCATTATTTCTCAATTAAAGAAATAAAAATAATTAAAATGATTTATAGTTAATGCAAAAATCATTATTTATCGTTACAAAGGTGAAAGAGTAATTACCACTTTTTAAGGGTAATTATTTTCTTACCTCCCTCTCCCACCACCACCATTTTCATGGGTCTCTCCACTTCCAATCTCCCACAATACGTACAGAGTAACACAAAGCATCCATTTTGCCACCGTAGAGAGTCATAATCGTAGTGAAGCAACTAGAGTTATCATAATTGTAGATACATGATACACTTGGTTAATTTGCTGCCATCAACATTACTATCATCCTTTTGATTTAATTGAGGTACATTAGTCAACTTTGTTGTTTCTCATGTGATGTTGAATGAATTTGGCGGATTTCAATCATTGAGAAGCCACGACAAACACATTTTAATTTGGATTTGGGAACTTAAGGAGATAAATATTAGATGTATTGTAGCACCATTCAATTGATATATTTTATGTCGTCATGAGTTGTAATCGGAATCTGTATCTTGAAGTTTTAAATGTTTGTCAGATACATATATGTCTCTTTGTCATAATTACTGATTGACTTCTACATACCATCTCAACATAAAAGGATTTAGGGAAAAAAGTGAATTTTCATGATGCTAATAGAACAAAACCAACTTAATTTCAAAAATAAAGAGAAATTACATTAAGTACAAACAAAACACTTCGAAATAAATCTACAACAAAGAAATAAAAAGATCTTTGAGGATACAAATATTTTACAAACTCACAAAAGGACCTTTAAACTTATTTACAAAAATGAATATTCAAGAAAAAATATAACATGCAAACATTAGAATTCAGTAATATCGAGCATCCAATAAAATAAAGTACTTTAAAATTACAACTTAATCAATGAAACATTACGAAGAAAAAATCCAACAACATGCAGCCCGTGCATCGCACGGGTCTACAACTAGTTACATATAAAGTAGTGGAAGAATACATACGAGTTCAATATGCCAACACTCGAAAACATTGTACAAGGTAAGAGCACTACGCATCTAAAATTACATGAAGTAGACCAATGACAAAACTGAATATTACCAGCTGATTTGTAGATGATGCAATTCCAACACTAACAACAACAACCAAAAAAAAAAAAAAAAAACAAGCTATGCATGTATTATAGGCTAATAATATGTATACTCTTATTTTTTTCCATTATCACTAGGCTTCTAATTTTGTAGAATGAAACTACTCAACTTTACAGTCAAATAAATTATTAATTCACCGTTCAATAATAAATATGACAATAAAAATAATAACAATAACAATAACAACAAAAACAATAAGAACAATTACAGTAACAATAATAATAACAACAACAATAACAAAATAACAAACAACAATAACAATAAACATAAACATAAACAACAAAAAACAATAACATAAACAACAAAAACAATAACAATTATAAGCAATAAACATAAAAAAAAAATTAACAATAACAATAAATAATAAACAATTAACACAAACACAAACAATAAACATGAACACAATAACAACAAATAATAAACAATAAAAAAACATAAACATAAATACAACAATAATAAACAATAAACACAATAATAATAATAATAATGATAATATTAAATTTATATTGGTCTCATGCAATGCACGTTTTATATACACAATAAACAGAAATATAAACATAAACAACAAAAAACAATAAACATAAACACAATAAACATATTATTATTATTATTATTATTATTATTATTATTATTATTATTATTATTATTATTGTAACATAACAATGATAATAATATATTTATATTGGTCTTATGCAATGCACTTATTATATGCTAGTAATACATTTTTTTTTCCACTATTATTGGGTTTCTAATTATTTAGAATCAAACTACTCAACTTTATTGTCAAGTAAATTTTCAAGTCTTTGTACAATATTAAAAATGACAATAAAAATAATAACAATTACAACAACAAAACCAATAATAATAACAATTATAACGACAAAAAACAATAACAATAACAATAAAAGGTAAAATAAACATAAACAACAAAAGTGTTAATAGAAACAATAAACAAAAGGCCAAATAGCTAAAAAAATCCAAACCTTTATGGATTTTTGCTATTTTGGCCAATGCTTTTAATTTTGTCAATTAATCCACAATATCACCAACTTGTTGCAATTTTGGCCAATTTGTATTTCTGGTCAAAATTAATTGATTAGGTTGTGATGTGGTAAACACATAGACAAAATATAGTGACATGTCATCAAATTAAAATTCTCAAATTCAAAAACTCAATTCCAAAGACCAAACCTTTCTCTTCCAAATCCCACCTCCATTCACCCATTCTTACGCACTCAACACATACCACAATAGGGTAGCAATACTGATGACCCAAGTGCTTTCCTTTCAACCCCCGCTGCAGAGATTGTCCATTGAACTCACAGTAGAAGAGTTGCTCAAAGAACAAAAAATCCCCTTCCCATTTTTCAGGCGTCTTTCTCAGAGAAAGGAAAGCACATGGGTCATCAGTATTGCTACCCTATTGTGGTACGTATTGAGTGCGTAAGAATGGGTGAATGGAGGTGGGATTCGGAAGAGAAAGGTTTGGTCTTTGGAATTGAGTTTTTGAATTTGAGAATTTTAATTTGATGACATGTCACTATATTTTGTCTATGTGTTTACCACATCACAACCTAATCAATTAATTTTGACCAGAAATACAAATTGGCCAAAATTGCAACAAGTTGGTGATATTGTGGATTACTTGACAAAATTAAAAGTATTGGCCAAAATAGCAAAAATCCATAAAGGTTTGGATTTTTTTAGCTATTTGGCCTAAACAAAAACACAATAACAACAAATAATAAACAATAAAAAAATACATAAACATAAATACAGCAATAATAAACAATAAAGACTAACACAAATGTAATAATAAACACAAATATTATAATAAATGCAAACATAATAATAATAATAATAATAATAATAATAATAATAATAATAAATTTATATTGGTCTCATGCAATGCACGTTTTATATGCTAGTAATATCTATACTATTATTTTTTTCCGTTATTATTGGGCTTCTAATTATTTTGAACGAAACTACTAAACTATATTGTCAAATAAATTTTTAATTCATTGTTCGATAATAAAATGACAATAAAAGTAATAACTAACAATAACAATTAACAATAAATATAAACACAATAATAATAAAAAAATAAAATCAAACACAAACACAAACAAAAAAAACATGCAATAAACATTAACACCATAACAATACGCAATAAACACTTAAACAGAAATATAAACATAAACAACAAAAAACAATAAACAATAAACATAAACACAATAAACATATTATTATTATTATTATTATTATTGTAAAATAACAATGATAATAATATATTTATATTGGTCTCATGCAATGCACTTATTATATGCTAGTAATACATTTTTTTTCCAGAATTATTGGGCTTCTAATTATTTAGAATCAAACTACTCAACATTATTGTCAAGTAAATTTTCAAGTCTTTGTACAATATTAAAAATGACAATAAAAATAATAAAAATTACAACAACAAAACCAATAATCATAACAATTATAATGACAAAAAACAATAGCAATAACAATAAAAGGTAAAATAAATATAAACAACAAAAGTGTTAATAGAAACAATAAACAAAAACACAATAACAACAAATAATAAACAAAAAAAAAATACATAAACATAAATAAAACAATAATAAAAAATAAACACTGACACAAACGTAATAATAAAAACAAAAATAATAATAAATGCAAACATAATAATAATAATAATAATGATAATAATAAATTTATATTGGTCTCATGCAATACACGCTTTATATGATAGTAATATGTATATTATTATTATTTTCCGTTATTATTGGTCTTCTAATTATTTTGAATGAAACTACTGAACTATATTGTCAAATAAATTTTTAATTCATTGTTCGATAATAAAATGACAATAAAAGTAATAACTAACAATAACAATTAACAATTCACAATAAATATAAACGCAATAATAATAATAATAAAAACAAACACAAACACAAACCAAAAAAACAAGCAATAAACATTAACACCATAACATTACACAATAAACACTTAAACAGAAATATAAACATAAACAACAAAAAACAATGACAATAAACAATAAACATAAACACAATAAACATATTATTATTATTATTATTATTATTATTATTATGGTAAAATAACAATGATAATAATAAATTTATATTGGTCACATGCAATGCACTTATTATATGCTAGTAATACAATTTTTTCCACTATTATTGGGCTTCTAATTATTTAGAATCAAACTACTCAACTTTATTGTCAAATAAATTTTCAAGTCTTTGTACAATATTAAAAATGACAATAAAAATAATAACAATTACAACAACAAGACCAATAATAATAACAATTACAATGACAAAAAACAATATCAATAACAATAAAAGGTAAAATAAACATAAACAACAAGAGTGTTAATAGAAACAATAAAAAAAACACAATAACAAAAAATAATAAACAATAAAAAAATACATAAACATATATATAGCAATAATAAACAATAAACACTAACACAAACGTAACAATAAACACAAAAATAATAATAAATGCAAACATAATAATAATAATAATAACAACAACAACAACAACAATAATAATTATAATAACAATAATAATAATGGACAATGACAATAATAGTAACAATAAAAATATTAATAATAATGAATATAAGAATTATAATAATTATTATAATTTTTATAATAATTACAATTATAATTATAAAATAACAATAATAATATTAAATTTATATTGATCTCATGCAAAGCACATATTATATGCTAGCAATATGTATACTATTTTTATTTTTCGTTATTATTGGGCTTCTAATTATTTTGAATGAAACTACTCAACTTTACTGTGAAATAAATTTTTAATTCATTGTTCAATAATAAAAATGACAATAATAGTAATACCAACAACAACAATAAAAATAACAATTATAAGAACAATAACAATAACAATAAACATAAGCGCAATAACAATAAATACAAACACATATATAAAGACAAACATTAAACATTAAATACAAACACAAACAGTAAACACAATTACATTAACAATAACAATAAACAATAAATACAATAAAAATAACAATAACCATAAACACATAACAATAAATAACAAACACAAACACAAATACAAACAACAAACATAAACACAATAACAATAAACAATCAATATATAAAATACAATAACAATAAACAAAAACATAATAATAATTATTATAATTATAATAAAATATCAAAGATAACAATAAATTTATATTAATCTCCTGCAATGCACTTATTATACGCTAGTAATACATTATTATTTTTTTCCGCTATTATTAGGCTTCTAATTATTTAGAATTAAACTACTCAACTTTACTATAAAATAAATTTTAATTCATTGTACAATAATAAAAGGGTCCGGCTATCCACACCCCACAAGCTTCTAAACACACCCCATTTTTTTTATATTTGATTTCAAAAAATAAAAAAAATAACAAAATCCCAAATTTACCATTATAAATTAAAAAAAAAAAAAGTAAAATCCATCCTTTTCCTTCTCTCCTCTGTTCCTCCCGTGCTTCTCCTTTTTTTTCTTTCAATCCTCAAACTTTTTTTATCTTGAATTTGCAAAGGGATAACGTAGGAAAGATCATTATATGAGTTAACAAAATATATAATAATCGTACAAGATCGTGTAAAAATAACGAAAAAATGGATCAAATCAGAAGACCCGTTCGACCTTGGTTGGTTCAACACAAAGAGGTGTGTTCGACCACCAGGCACTCTCTTTCACTCCCATATCACTCCTTCACTCATCTCACCCACATTGCACATTCACTTTTGTCATATAACAGGCACATAATGCCACGTTTATAAATCAACCATGTTCAACTCACATCAGCTAATTACTGCACTTTATAGCACTTAACCACTCAAGCGGGAAAGCAGAAATTCCCCCATAACTTACACTACACATCACCACTCAGAAAATATAACACCTTTCACTTTGCACAACACGTTCAAACTTTCAGGTTATAATCAGATATATACAATAATTGCACATAAGAGCGCACATTGTTCACATTATGTAATTTATAAGAATTTACCCCCAACTCAGATAAGTAGTTCTGGCAGCTGCTACTGTTCAAGAAAAGTTAAGAGACTCTTCGTTGGTGTTTCCTATAAAAGTATAAGAATAGATCCTATTTAGCGGCGTAAAGGGATTACTCACAACTTGGCTAAAACGTGAATTAAAACATTCCTAAATAAGGTCGATAATCAGGGTTTATAAGTAAAAACTTGAATATAAAAGGAGAGAACTCGTACTACTTGGCAAGATGGGTTTTCATGCAAACTAGAACTTATGACAGAAGAATAATACTAAACTTACTAGAATAAAATTAAATCCGGCTAAAAGAATTGGCTTTGCAAAATATATAACTCTTTCAAAAATAAACTTTGCGAAATTAAATTGACTTAGCAAAATAATTGAATCTTGCAAATCAGCTCATTTTTACGAAATTAAATAAATTTTGTACAACATTTAAATCTTGCAAAGTTGCTCCTAACTTGCAAAGTTGAACTCAATTTGCAGAAATTAAAACTTAGTTTGCCAACAATTAATTTGCGAAGCTAAAACAATTTGCAGGATATAAAAGTGATCTTTCCAAGCTAAAATAACTAGACTCGAAATGCATACTACGAAGCATAATTAGAGCAACTCAACCTGCAAAGTAACATAAAATCTTTGCCTAAACTAAAGGAATTAAATTTGAATTGCATTTTGCAAAACCATGCTAAATGTATAAAATTTAATTCTGCAAACATAAAGAAAACAGCTCTCTTTTCCTCATTCCAAAACTGCTCCGACTAGCCACTTTCCGTTGCCGCTACCACCGACTCCGGCGACCCGCGTCGCCGGCGACTCACACCCAACAGACCACCACACTACCACCTATCCAGACGACCCACCGACACACACCTAAACACTCTACAACTCAAGCAAACACAGCTCGAAGAGGGGCTGTTGACAAGCCCCAAAACAGACCCGGCGTGCCCCAACTCGACACACCAGCGCGCCCAGGGCTCGGCCAGCGCCCTGCACATGTATGCCCAGCGCCGCGGCGCCCGCCAACACCCGCCAGCGCCCAGCACCGAGCCCAGGCGACACACCCCCCAGCCCCGACACCCCGACTCATCCAGTAGCAGCAACAACCAAAAGTAGGCAGCCCAAGCAAACCTGGAACGAGAGAGAGAGAGAGAGAGAGAGAGAGAGAGAGAGAGAGAGAGAGAGGGGGAGAGACCTTGAGCGAGAGGGAGCAAAGAGAGAAACTGTTCGTGCGTGAGTGAGTGTAGGATCTTTTTCCCTTTTTATTTTATTTTACCCCCTTTCCCCCTTTCACACACACAAGAGAGTTTACTTAGCTAGGTGTCAATTTGAAGAGTGGGTAAGCAATTCTTTTTCCTTAATTCCCTACTTATTTATCTTATGTTTATATATTTATTTATTGCACACAAATTGTTTATTCTTATACCTGTATATATATATATATATATATATATACCTTAACTAATTAATTTGGCTATTATAGTGATGGTGGCGGGTGGCAGAGATTTGTGATGACTAACCTTTGCTTATTTAATTTATTAAACAACTTCTTAATATTTAATTAATTACTTTCTTATACTTAGTTAGCTAATTAATTAAGCTTTAACTAATTAATTCTTAGTTTAATTAAGATTATCACTCACATAATTAATTCTTAGCTTAATTAATTAATTAGCAACATATAATCTTAATTAATTAATTCTTATACCTAGTTAATTAATTTGGGGTGTTATAACCATAATATAATGAAAATCATTTATTTGGTAAACAAAATATGTAAAAAAACGTGTGAAAAACATAGATGTGTTCTATCCTAGTTGGTTGAACACAGAGATGTGTTCGACCACCAAGCGTCGAACATGTTATAGTGTGTTCGATTCCTGGTGATCGAACACACCTCTTTGTATTCGACCAACCAGGGTCAAATGAGTCCTCATATTTGATCAATTTTGTCATCAGTTTTACACGATTTCATATGATTATTATATATTTTGTTAACTCATATAATGATTTTTCATACGTTATCCCTTTGCCAATTCAAGAAAAATTATGGATTTTACTTTTTTTTAATTCATAAGGGTAAATTTGGAATTTTATTATTTTTTGATTTTTTTAAATGTAATATAAAAAAGATGGGGTGTGTTTAGAAGTTTATGGGGTGTGTGTAGCCAGGCCCATAATAAAAATGACAATAAAAATAATAACAATTACAACAAAAACAACAATAACAATAACAATAAAAATAAAAATAAACATAAACAATAAACATCAACATCAACATCAACAAAAAAAAAACAATAACAATAAATAATAAACAATGAACACAAACACAAACAATAAGCATAAACACAATAACAACAACAAACAATAAAAAATAAACAATAAACTATAAACACCTAAACATAAACATTAAAAAAATAATAACAATAACAATAAACATTAAACATAAACGTAAATGCAATAACAAAAAACAATAAACACAAACACAAAAACAAACATTAAACATTAACACAATAACAATACACAATAAACACAAACACAAACACAAACACAAACACAAACATTAAACATTAACACAATAACAATACACAATAAACACAAACACAAACATAATAATAATAATAATATACTCAACGTTATTGTCAAATAAATTTTTAATTCGTTATTCAATAAAAATAATAAAATTTACAGCAACAATAATAATAATTACAATATCAATAATAATTATAATAACAATAAACAATAAAAATAAACATAGACAATAAACACAAACACAAATAGTAAACATAAACACAATAACAATAAACATTAAAAAAACAATAACAATAACAATAAACAATAAAGATAAAAAATGTTGATAACAATAACAATACACAATAAACACAAACACAAACACAAAAATAATAATAATAATAATAATAATAATAATAATAATAATAATAATAATTGTAAAATAACAATAACAATGGTATTAATAAAATTATATTGATCTCAAACTTATTATATGCAAGTAATATACTTTTATTTTTTTCGATTATTATTGGGCTTCTAATTATTTACAATGAAACTAATCAACGTTATTGTCAAATAAATTTTTAATTTATTATTCAATAATAAAAATAATAACAATTACAACAACAACAGTAATAATTATTATAATAACAATAACAATTATAATAACAATAAACTATAAACATAAACAACAAAAAGGAATAACATTAAACAATAAACAATAAATATAAACACAATAACAACAAACAATAAAAAAATAAACAATAAACACATAAACATAAACATTAAAAAAATAATTAATAATAAAAAATAAACATAAACAACATTGATAACAATAAACAATAAATAGTAAACACAATAAATAGTAAACACAATAACAATAACAATAACAATAAATAGTAAACACAATAACAATAAACAATAAACACAATAACAATACACATAAACATAAATGCAATAACAATAAAAAGTAAACATAAAACAATAAACACAGACACAAACACAAAAAATAAACTTAAACACAATAACAATAAACAATAAACACTTAAACAAAAATAAAAACATAAACAACATAAAACAATAAACATTAAACACAATGACAAAGATGATGATAACAACTACTACTCAACTTTATTGTCAAATAAAGTTTTAATTAATTGTTTAATAATAAAAAGACAATAAAAATGACGACAACAACAATAACAACAATTAAAATAACAATAACAAAATAACAAATAACAATAAACATAAAAATAAATAACAAAAAACAATAAACAATAAACAATAAATAATAAACATAAACATAAATAACAATAACAATAAACACAAACAAATAAGCATAAACAACAAAAAACAGAAAACAATAAATAATAAACATAAACAAAATAACAATAAATAATAAACACTAACACTAACACATAAACATAAGCATAACATAAACAACAAAAAACAATAACAATAAACACAATAACAATACACTACACAATAAACAAAAAACACAAACACAACAACAACAAGAACAACAACACAACAACAATAATAATAATAATTATTATTATTATTATAATTAAAATAAAATAATAATAATAATAATAATAAGAAAAAAGATATGAATAATGGCGGCAAGTCACTCTAATCGCGGTTAGAATACAACCAACCTCTGCTGCAAATGAAAAACCTGTAAAGAGGATATGAAAAGTTAAACATAACTTCTAGTACAAATAGGAGTTGACAATAAACATAAAAATAAATAACAAAAAACAATAAACAATAAATAATAAATATAAACATAAATAAAATAACAATAAACATAAACAACAAAAAACAGAAAACAATAAATAATAAACATAAACAAAATAACAACAAACAATAAACACAAACACTAACACTAACACATAAACATAAGCATAACATAAACAACAAAAAACAATAACAATAAACAATAAACATAAACACAATAACAATACACTACACAATAAACAAAAAACACAAACACAACAACAACAAGAACAACACAACAACAATAATAATAATAAAAATAAAAATAAAATAATAATAATAATAATAATAAGAAAATAGATATGAATAATGGCGGCAAGTCACTCTAATCGCGGTTAGAATACAACCAACCTCTGCTGCAAATTAAAAACCTGTAAAGAGGATATGAAAAGTTAAACATAACTTCTAGTACAAATAGGAGTTGATTAAGCAGCCAAGATTGCAGATAAATCATAAGAACACATACCTTTAGCATTCTCTATTTTACGCTCAATTATCTTCGAGAGAACCAACATCTTCAAATGTCATCCTGTAAAAAGAGTACAAACATGAACACACATCCCTTTGAAATCAAATTTCCAGAAGATAAATCATGAAAATTTAATAACCAAAACACCAACAGTAACAATTCATTAAATCAATCTCATACACAAATTAATGAACACAATGCAAAAAAATAGTATGAGAAATTTGAATTACATATAAAGTAGTGGAAGAATACATACGAGTTCAATATGCCAACACTCGAAAACATTGTAGAAGGTAAGAGCACTATGCATCTAAAATTACATGAAGTAGACCAATGACAAAACTGAATATTACCAGCTGATTTGTAGATGATGCAATTCCACCAGCTCCATCTGCACTAAACATCATCGTACTCTTGGATACACTATTGACATGGTGTAGCTGCTGCCAGTAGTAATCATTCCAGTTGGAGTAGTAATTGAATAAACTATATTACTAAATTTAACTTGCCACATTTGAAATATTTAGAATTGTTCAGGATCAACAAATGCCCAAGAATGAACTAACCTATTCTAATTGTTGTTGCTGCTGCAATGGATCCTGTCGTTGAGAGGAAGATTGCTGCATTTTGCCCATTTTCATCTGCTCAGAATAACATGTAATTGCAAGTGTTTAGAAAAGATGTATATGAACTCATCAGACACCAATAAATACGAACAAGCTACTCAAAAATTACATTGTTTTGGGGGGTGTAAAGGTACATTAATAATTTTTTTTGAACTCGTTTATTAGGATAATAAATTACAGAAGCAGAAATAGTTAATGATGAAAATCTAACTACCTAGGTCAAATTAAAGCTTTACTTCTATCCAAAGTGAGGAGCAAAATTTTTAATATGCATTAAACTTGAGAGAAAAAAATCCACAAAGAATAAAGCAGGATAGGGAAAGCATTTAAACTCCGTGCTTAATTCACAGGAAGTTAGAATCGACATGTAATAGAAATGAGCTGGGGTAATAGATAAAACATTAAATTGACAGGACATAATAATTATGAACAATGGCATCAATATCACGTTTCCCCAAAATACTATATCTGGAAATCCACTAGAAACATATACATTAATAAAGAAGTCGTGCTCAAATCAGGAAACATTGAAGACAGGCAGACCCACAATCGGTCTCAAATTTATTATTAGTAAGAGAGGAAAGTTGGTGTTGAAGATAGTAGTGCCATTCGTCGTATGGTCTATATGGCTAGAACGAAATAAGAGGATTTTTTAGAACTGTAGTGAGTCATCAGAAGAGGTTTGGGATAGGATTAAGTTTAGGGGAGGTTTTTGGTAGTCATGACATAAGAGCTTCAAGGCATTTCATATAACGTATTTAGTTAGGAGTTATAGAGGGTGTGGGGGTATGGAAGCTTAGACACATCAGTGCCACTACCTACTCCACCAAGACCAGATTTTGACTGAAGAATTGTTTGGCCATAAATTGATGATGGGTCCATAGGCAATGATTTTTGTATTGTGCCCAAGTTCACTTCCCCTTTGATGTCCTATAAAGTACCAAAAGTAAGTTACATATGATCTCAGTGAGTAAAGACAATGGATCAAAAAAGAGTGTTCAATAAAAGAAAAGGTTCGAGTAGTTACATTAGCCGGTGGTGGTCGTCTTTGGAATTGCTGCAAGGCTGCAGACGTACTCCCAGAATTGCCTTGTATCAACTAACTGAATTAACCACAACAAAAAATAAATATTCATTTGATTTGATATCAATTTAACAACTTGAATTTGATAAAGGTGAACAAGGCTGTACTAGATTTACCCTTGTCAGCCGAAAGCTGATTTAAAAAGTGTCATTCTATTCTCTGAATCCATTGGATGAGGATGCTTCATACGCTCTTCATACATCTCCATGGCCAATATGCTGGCTGATGGCTGCCCTTTCATTCCTTCAGAATTTATAGAGCCACCAAGTGTAGGAAGATTAGGATCCCTTCTCTGTGCAACTGAGCACTACGTTGATGCATGAGCTGCAACTGCTGCATTTGAAGTTGCTGTTGTTGCTCCCTGCTTTCATTTGCGCGTCTAAAGTTTAGTTTAAAATTACAGGGTAAATGAATTAATTCATGCATTCATACTTGCTTTTAAACCTTAAAGAAATGAACAGAATCAACAGTTGAAGAATTTTGTGAAACCTCTATGTATGCAGCAACTGATTTAGAATGCTTCTCATTGGTCCTTGCAATGAAGATGTCCCAAAACACAGGCCACCATTCAAAAGAAAAGAGTGTCTTATCAACACTTGACCATTTCAATAAGATCCAATATAGCAGGTAAGAGCACTATGCAACTAAAGTTACCTGAAGTAGACCAATGACAAAACTGATTATTACCAGCTGATTTGTAGATAATGCAATTCCACCAGCTCTATCTGAACTATAGATCATCATACTCTTGGATACACAAGTGACATGTTGTAGGCAGCTAGTAGTAGTAATTCCATCTCCTGGAGTATCTGTTGATTATAGATGTAATCTAATTGTCTCTTAATTATGAGGTGACTATGATTCAGTTACATTTCTTTATCAAAATCTTCCCAGTGGCAATAAATACAGAAAAGGAAAAGTTTAAAGTGAGAAATGTTGTGAAGCCAAAGATATCAGAAAATTTTCAAAGTGAAGTAAGATCATTTATAAATGAGGTACACTAAGGCATCCAATCAAGTACTCATAGAATCAAGTAATCTTTAAATGTTGTACCTCAATCAGGCTGTAACTTTGGTGTCCATGGGGAAGAATCTTGTTCACACATCTTCCAGGGAATCTTGTTCACACCGGGCCGTTCACTTGGTTGAAGCTGAACAATCTAACATAAAAGGAAAATTGCATTCAGCACCTCATTGAGGAATATAAAGCAAAGAAGAAATTTTTTTTAAAAAAAGATTGTATTACCTGCCAATGACACCGGGTGAGTGCTAAGTCTGCCTTGAGCCTGTTTGTAATTGAGAATGTTGCCTGGCACCTCAGCTCCATCAATATGGTTTAACGTCGTATTATCTAGCCTGGAAATATAATAAATACAGGGAAATTATCTATGCTAATCAATAAACTGAACATCAAGACTGATATAACTTATATACAACAGTACAATGAAAATGTTAAGATTGGAGTAAAAAAAGCATTAATTATGAACTCTCTGCCTTTCTCTCTGTGAAAAAGCAAACCTCTGGCGTTTCCTCTTTTCCCGAGATTATTTCCACTTTCTCATCCTTGATAATCTACAGCTCTGTCAATACTTTCTTCATGGACTTTGTGCAATGGATGAGTTGACTGCTTATGTCCACTTACATCTATATCATTTTGCTCTAAACTTTCAACCAAATTACTTGCTTCAACTCCATTTTGTTCATTATTGATCCCATAGGAATGAACAATAGGTCGAGGCCTCACAGGAAGAGTTTTTCCAGTGTTTCTAAAGTCTTCCATGTCTGTAACATTATGTACAACTGTTGCCTGATCATTGGCTTCAGGATTACCACTCACTCTAGCTGCATCATCATCTATCTGTTTCCGACTGAAAATATCAACCAATTTTCGCTGACGGAATTTGTCCTCTTTTTCACGATCCTTTTTGTTCAACCAATCAAGATGAACAACCCTTGGGACAGGATTTGTGATCTGACAAATATGTGGCTTAATTTCAGAAGCAAACAAAAGAATAAGGAAATAGTACTACTCAGCAGCCATACGTAATATCTCCATCTTTTGCATAGCAGCAGGAATAGTGATAATTTTTTGAATAGCTGAGCTAAGCCTTTGCTTGTAGTATGACCAATCAATGATCGACCGGATGCCAGCATCTGATGATACTTTGCACCACTTTTTCACATAATACTTCATGATTTCTGCAACCCAATTTTTTGCATAACAGAATAAGCACTTGATTTATGTTCCAATAAGGTTGAGAAAAAAAAGAATAGAGTTTTGAATTTGACCTGCTTCAGTCTCAAAAATTGCAACAGGAATAGCACGCTCACTTACTGGCATTCCCTGTTTAATGTGGCATGTCAATAACCTTCAAGGCCACACAGATTTGTATTTTGAAAGAGTAAAATCAATGGGGAAAAGACTGAAGTCATAATACTAGGACAAATGGTGAGGTTGAGCATAAGAACATAGGAAAAATATAACTAATATTCACAGGAGAGCAACAGGCTAGGCAACAATTTACAGCACCAATAGGCATCAGTTCATGCCCATTATTTTTTCCACATGCATAATGCTAGAAAATCTTCAAGCAAAAGAAACAGTGATGAGAGATTCTAAATAATCCAGATTTATAGACAGTAGGGTGCATTTGTTCAAGTGCGGCTATGGATATCAGAGACACTTGATACTTCTTACTTCATCATCTGTCTGCATATATAATATTTATACAAGAAAGTGGAAGACCTTAGATAATATCTTTTGCTAACTTTATAATTGACGTTCTTTTGTTATCATGCTTACAACTTCCGATATCACCGCAAGGGCATCAGAGAGAGAGAGTTCACATCTGCAGACAAAGTGATGCACATTCTTTGCTTCCTTTTCAATTGTTATAATAGATCATGCAGAAAGAAAACTTAACAAATCAACTGCTAAATATCTATCAAGAAGACATTAGAATCTTACAAAGCATTTAGGCCAACTCTTGAAAGAATGCTATCACTTACATTTCTATGGTAGAAACATATATAACCCAAAGGCAAACAAACAGAAACCTGCATTCTGTGGTATTGAAGGTCATCTCATGGTTTTCACTTAAGTAAAATACTAAAAGCAGAAAAACTTCTCACTAAACTAAAGGCTAAAGCGATTCCGTACCTTTGGTTCACATGCAACTATATACTGACAGAGAAGTCCTTTGTCTTTAACCATTGCATCCCCAAGGAAATCCGCTAGGCGTTTTGCTGTGGTCACTGCACATGACTTTTGTTCACCATAGTCTGCTAAGGACTTGCTCATTGTGCTCGATTCTGATATATAATCAAGCAATTCACTATCTGCAACATCTTCTCCCTGATTGTGAAATTATAGGAGATTCAGATGATAAAATCTCATGAAACTCTTGCAGTTATAACAGGTTTTAGTTAGTTAAGAGAACTACATGTGTACTGCTGCTATTTAATCAATTTTGGCATGGCAACCGAAAGAAAAATTACACAATTTCTTCAAGGATCATGCTTTCCTTTGCTGTACTTGCAATGAAGCAGACATACTTCTAAAAAATTACAAATGAACTCTTTCTGAATGAAAATTATTCTAGTATTCACAAATCGCCAAGAATTTTGGAAAAGAAATTAAGGCAAAAGTTCCAGTCTATTCAATGGTGACAATAAGATTAAGAGAGTACTTTGACATTAAGAACTGTTGGCAGATAAAGTTGTGGTGTGTTCGTTATCAATGTTAGTAACATACATCAAGAAGATCAAGCCAACGATTTGCAACAGCTGCAACAGCTGAATAGCACTCTTCTAATGTTGACCCATGAAGAAACTTATCAAATAGCTCAGCCTGCAAAAAGGACAATTTTAGTTAACTCGTGAAGCAAAATTCCTAATGAGAAAAATGGCTGCTTTAAAAGACATTAACAGCCCTAGTAGGGGGATAAAGGAATTCCTTGAATGAGGCAATACACCAAGTGACAACTATCCAATCACAAGGTCAGAAGGTTGAAGATACAAATCATCATGACTAGGATATAAAAATCTAAGGTGCTAGAAAATGAAAATAAAGTAAATTATTCATAAAGGCAGAAAGATGCATGCTGTGCAAAAATAAGTTATTAGCAAGAGGTACTGATTAAAATAATACCTGGAAAACTTCGATGAGCTTCAGCTCACCTCTACGCTTGATCTCAAAACCTTTCAGTTCAGCTAAGGTATCGTCATCATTAAAAACTGCATATCGTTTCTAAATCAAAATCCCTTCCTCCTTGGAAGCAGGTATAATCATTGTCTATAAGAAAAAAATTACACTTAAACATCTTAGAAATATAACGAGACGAAATATAGTGCAGTGGCCCAATAAAAGACAAAGATGATGGGCTATCTCGTGTGTTCAGTCTGCATCACCTTATACGGTCCATCCACCTCAAATTCAATTGAACACTCACTATGTGTTGTATAAGTCTTACTGATAGGGTCTTTAAGTGTCTGCAAGAAACAGTAAATGGCAGTCAATCTCTTTTTTTTGTATGTAAATTTCACTTCTCATGCTGAAGGTTAATGACAAATGAAAATTAATTCGTAATGGCAATAAATATGAAGATGGAACTTACACAAGTACAGAGATAAAAAGTTTATTTACTAACATTCATTTGATTTGATATCAATTTAACAACTTGAATTTGATAAAGGTGAACAAGGCTGTACTAGATTTACCCTTGTCGGCCAAAAGCTGTTTTAAGAAGTGTCATTCTATTCTCTGAATCCATTGGATGATGATGCTTCATACGCTCTTCATACATCTCCATGGCCAATACGCTGGCTGATGGCTGCCCTTTCATTCCTTCAGAATTTATAGAACCACCAAGTGTAGGAAGATTTGGATCCCTTCTCTCTGTAACTGAGCAATACGTTGCTGCATGAGCTGCAACTGCTGCATTTGAAGTTGCTGTTGTTGCTCCCTGCTTTCATTTGCGCGTCTAAAGTTTAGTTTAAAATGACAGGGTAAATGAATTAATTCATGCATTCATACATTCTTTTAAACCTTAACGCAATGAACAGAATCAACTAAAAAGAGTTGAAGAATTTTGAGAAACCTCTATGTATGCAGCAACTGATTTAGAATGCTTCTCATTGGTCCTTGCAATGAAGATGCCCCAAAACACAGGCCACCATTCAAAAGAAAAGAGTGTCTTATCAACACTTGATCATTTCAATAAGATCCAATATAGCAGGTAAGAGCACTGTGCGACTAAAGTTACCTGAAGTAGACCAATGAAAAAACTGATTATTACCAGCTGATTTGTAGATAAGGCAATTCCACCAGCTCTATCTGAACTATAGATCATCATACTCTTGGATACACAAGTGACATGTTGTAGGCAGCTAGTAGAAAACTTGGTCTAAACTTGGTCTCAAAACCATGTATAATCGTCCATATAAAAACACATAGAGTGTAAGCATAGTAACCTGAAAGATATTCAAAATCAGCCTTTGATTCAAAGTAAAGTAACTCGAATTCCTCTGTGTCTCATAGCTAATATGCCTCAAGTACATAGTGTTTCAACCTCATATCACTATGTATTAATGTGACTAACAAGAATTATTTATGATTGCTGATCGATTTTGGGGCTTGATGAACTTAAACCTGCATGATATGTATAGCTTAAACAAGGATAATCACAATAGAAAAGGATTCACATACCATGCTACTGAAGTAAAAACCAACTGTGGTGAAGTAGAAAGACAACATCCGGTAGAAATCGAAGCGACGTCCCAGTCGATAGACATCTCAACCAAGTGTCTGCTCTCCATTTCCATTTGCAACCTTTGCCTCAAAAAGGGATATCTGATTCATGCCAACCTTGCCTACTTGGATATATTCATGATGTGTTACATAGCCCCTTCGAAGTGTTGAATTGTAGCCTGAATGTGGTAACTCAGATCATGATCAGATAAAAGAAGGACAACATTGTATCTCTAGAAGCAAGCCTTCAAGTAGATATTACCAGAAAATCAAGTCTTCACTCAAGTATATTGTTTTCGACGCTTTGCTTATGCCGCCCCGTGTCAAGTGAAAGATTCTGTCAAAAATATCAGGATGTCCATAGTGGAACCTTACCTGCAATACAAGTTCATTATGAAAATAGTGATTCAAATTTCATTTTCTATAAAAATATTCACATAATTGATATTAAGAATTATCCAGTGAAAAAGTTAATGAAATAGTCAAGCAAGTTACTAAAGTACGATTCATGATGTAAAAGCTTGTACAAATCAAACGAACAAGCGCACATGACTAACATAATTTCTTGTTGGAAGAACTTGTTATAGAGGTAACCAAGATTTGAAAGACTTTGGTTATTGCTAATCAGCATGAAGCAAAGAGCACATAACCTAAACCGTATAGTTTTTTTGCTATTTCATTCAACATTTATTCGATTGATTCAATACTTCATATTATTGTTTACATTTATTAGAAGAACTTCAAAAGCTAGCTGATAGCTTCTGTCTTTGAAGATATATTTTGCTTTTGATCATACATGTATGTATTTGTTTAAATTGAAGCTTTTTATTTGTTTCACCAAACCATAAACCTATAAAAAGTTGAGTTGTCAGTAACTTGATTTGAATGGGAGAAATTTATATAGATAAATATATGTGTACATAAGACATTGGAAACTAATAGGCCTTTTTCACATATTATCTGTACAGTTTATTAATTTTCTACATATGCAATGTTTTTAAGGAGCATTATAACCTTACCAAAATTGTCATCACTACACATTTGCATACCAAAAAATAACTCAAAGACAAGTACTTGTCCTTAGAATTTAAAGATTTACCTTAGTGGATTTGCCAAAACTCTTTGCCCAATTGTCACAAAACTGGTTTCTTGATTGGACATAAACCAAGCTAGTGAAGAAACACTATGATCAAAGGAAAAAGGTAAGCATATTCATAAAAGTGTGTAAAATTATACCAACTAATGTACTTTAACACTAATAAAGCAAATACAGACCTTCCTGTGAAAATATGCTCCCTCAGTCCTAATATTGTTGGTCTCCATTGTCCATGATGAGTTTTCAAAAGTTCCTCCAAAACATTACGCATCTTGAAAGCTTCCTCAAAATAATTATCCTGTGGGAAAAAACAATCATCAATCATGTATGGTGCAATGTAATACTTATAAAAGTCACTACTTATAATTCCTTCTTTTTTTGTTCAAAAAGTGAAAACTGGGCCTAATAGTCTCTATCTCTCTCTCTCTCTCTCTCTCTCTCTCTCTCTCTCTCTCTCTCTCTCTCTCTCAACAGATAACATGCAGAGCACAGGCCTGGTCATGCTCTATAAATCCTTTTCTTTTGTTTTAATTTTTGTGTCCATGTTGCCCTATGATCGACGTGATGAGTTTATTAAAAAAAAATTCTTTTTCCATTCAATTTGAGTTTGTTACATTCTACCCATGTGATTCACCTTGAATCAGTTCTTGTATGAGATATATGTCATAGTATCCTTATTATCTTCATACATAATGTACATGCGTTTAGTATCAATAATATGGCAAATTTATTGACAAATTTATTGCCTTCTAAAGATCAAGTTTTGCAGTTGTAGGTGTTCCAGTGTGAATAAGGATTAGCGAGAACAAAATAAACCCTCCCAAAATCTCTATATTCCGGTGGGTTCATCGTCTTCACCAATGGTCATTACAGCCATAATTCTAGTTGTTTATTATTCCGTCTTGCCTTTGTGTAGCGTATAAGGTTATTATGGGATAAATAATTTCAAAATTTTCATTTTTTATCTTTTCTTCGTCCACCAGAATCGCCACTGCGTAAGAATGAAATCTATGTTTGTCATTCCTAATTATAAAATATTGAGTTAGATTTCACGCCAACATTTACATGTGTAGTAACCATATCAGATAAAGAGAATTCTGAGTGAGTAAAAAAGTTGAGTTTGAGGCTTTCAGGTTGAAAACTGACCTAAAAGAGAGCATGTTACGAACTTTTGGGGCATTAGGCATGATCATGAATAAAGAGTTTGCAAAGAAAGTAATCCTCCACAGTCAAATGCAAATGAAGCCTAACAACCTGTAGAATGTAATGTGAAACAATAAGGCAAAGAACACAAAAACAAAGAAGCATTCATAATTACCAATACCTTTTCCATCCAAGACCTGTTTTGTAAGAGATCAATGTTCACCCTTTCAAACTTCTGCTCTTTCTTTTCATCTTGATGTACTGGATGTGCTTTCTCCAAAACTCTACATAAAAAATGTTGAAATTAAACTAATCGATATAGCTGCTAAGAGAAATTTTCTGATAGACATGCTCGTGGCCATTGTTAATAACATCTTGAATGATAATTTCTACAATGTCCTGGAGTTTGTTGATGATCTGAGAACGATATAACTGTTTGTCTTCCTCATAGTCTCCCATCTGCCAAATTATAGGGGGGAAAAAATTATATCCAACTCACAAGAGAGGCTTGCAATATCTAGATTGTTGTAACTATGAAGTACAAGTAGAAGCATTGAAAAATGGAACTTACAAGTAGGTCTAGAAATTTATCCAATTTTTCACTTAACATTGGCAACCCACTTGTCTTAAATTTCCTTAAGAATCTTTTTTCTTGGATGTTGCTTTCAACTTCTTGACATATTTCTGAAATAATACTAGAAAGGTACTCGTATTAGCAAGCAAAAGGTGACAACTTTCATGAATAAAGGTGTCACAGAAAAGTAAGAGAATTAGGAATACCACATACTTCCTATCCCCTTTGTCTAACAGAAGGGCGAAAAGCAAGTCTCCCAGCGTTTCGTAGCACTCAATTATTGCAAAATATATGAAATCGTCATTCTTTATTTTCCTGATGAGATCAGCATCTTCCTTCTCCTTGAAATCTTTCGCCATGTCCAATGCTATTGGAATCTAATATCGATTATAAGATAATGAGTCAACAACAGAATTGTATTGACAGTTGAAGAAGTGAAAACTAGACCTGTTTTACCTTACTAGCAAGCAAGAAAGGAGGCCACTGGACGACCGATACATCACTTGAGGAATATGGCACAAGCAGCAGATATTTCTCTCTGGAAATTTCGATATATACAGCATTAGTTTCTCCAACATACTCGATCTAGTTGAAATCATCTTGAGACTAAAGCAATAATATCCCGTCATGTAGAACAATTACCAACCTATGGCTTATCAAATCTTCACTTCTCATAGATAATATGAACTCATTCCACATCTGAGAGAACTTCGCAATGTTTATTTTCTCCAGCGTGTCATCCTGTCATAGCAGTGTCTTGTCAGGCAAAAGACAATATCAATGTTTAAACAACTAGAGCATACGATATCAACGAGCAAAGTTTTGATGAGAGCACAAGAATATCTACTTACTCGCTGATGTTGTTTGATTTCTTCTTTGGAATACGGAATGAGGCGCCTGCTGAAAGCTGATGGAACAGATTCGAATCTCGCCCTTAACATACCAAGTGTTATTATCTACAATTTGATAAATGGAAAAATATCAAAGAATGTTTCATCAGGAGTGTTTAATGGTAACTAATCTATCTCATAAATGGCAGAAGAATCACTTGCCTCTCCAAGGTGGCTGAATGATCCATAAATCCCACCAATAACAGTTGCAAATATAGCATACCATATTTGTGTATCCATGAAGTAGAACTAAATGCAAATAGACTTTTATGGGATTTGAGAAGAAGATGTTTTAGCAATAAATTTCGAATTGGCTTCATTTCTCATTACATACCAGAACAATTGGAGCCCATATTGCAATAACAACAGCAATATTATGAGTAACTGCATCATTTCATGTTCAGATTAGATTAGAAAGCAACACAAAAACAGAAGTAATCATCGTGAAAAGAATGTTACCATTTGGAAAGAATTCATGCCAATCATAGCTACTGACTCTGAGATTCATGATAATCTTTGTTGGTTCAATCAATGGCAATATCTAAGACAAGAAAAAAACAAAACGAGTCAGACTAGGAAATGCATATCTCTGAGAGTTAAACTTACAGGATAAAGAAGAATGACATGAAAACACTTGATGGTTATGCATCTATGTGCATACCACACTCCTTCTAGGAATAGGATCTTTTAATGTTATCCTAACAGAGCAGCACTACTGACAGAAATGCAAGATGCCATCAAACAATATATAATTATTTAAATCATTATGGGAAGTGTGATGCTCAAGTTCTGAAAATTCCAGATTCATTTATTGACTTGTGTTCAGAATTTGATCACAAGCTTTGAGATTTATATAGACCAACTCTGGATGAAATGTATCTCAATAGCCAAAAGTCAAAAAAGAATGTGGTGCATTGTCAAAACAACAATGACATTAAATTAAGCCTTTTATTTCAAGAAGTGGGTTCGTCATTGTAAACGCAATCTGACAAATTCAGAACCTGGATTCTCTATTAACTATGGTAAAGAAGAGCAATGTCCATAAAATTTAAGTCGAAAGAAGATTAGGGCTTTGAGGAGATAGCAGAGTATCTGGTTAAATTTCAGGTTCCTCCATGCATTAAAGCTCAGAACTATATCCAAGACAGCTAGCAAAAAATTCAGAATAGCTGCTGTGACAAAGATGCTCAAAACACTTTGAAGTACATCCTTGTCGAAAAGAGCATTTGAAGACACACGTTGATGCCATGCAATGATAATCATAGCCTGGAACAGACACTCATAGTTAAAGGATAAAACTCTATGCCGTAACATATTTGCTCTATAAATCTCATGTCAGGCATTATTTATTAAGGTCAAATGACTCTTGGGTTAGGTTTGATTATTTAGAATTATATATATAATTTCATGCATATTGTTCCCATCCAGTGTCTTACTTTTATTTTTCCATTCCTTGATTGTGTCTTCTTCATTTGTTATCTATGTACTCCATGATTAATTATAAGCCATCAACGTTAACTAGGATCAGATATTTAAGAAAAAAGAAGCAGTTTCAAGTACCTGGAGAGCTGATGTGAAAAAAATCCACATTCTGTCAAAACTCCTGTAAAGGTGCCAAAATGTACGCAACTCAACAAAATTTGTCTTCGGTTTTCTGTTTCCTACAGCCTGATTATTTCCCTGCGAACATGATTTGGGTAAGTACTAGGATTCTTCTAAATTACCAAGACATAGAATAAGAAATATTATGACTTATCAGAAATCTAAAATGTCTTATGAGAGTATTCCTTAGTTCCAATGGTATGAGTTCAATGTATGAGAAATAAAAATGACTTAACTAACAGCCTGCTCACTCCAAAGTGGCCAGGATTTCTAATTCTACTTCTTCAGAAGATGACTATTAAAAAAGGTCGTCATTCAAGTATACACAGCTAAAAGTCTCTCATTCGCGTATTCCATAATTTAGTTTTACTTAATAAACATTTTTTGTTTGTTTCTTGATATCAGTAAAGATCCACACTGAATAGGAAAAAACAGAAGAAAAGCATGGAAAAACCAATCAGAATATCATTAATGCATTGATCAGTTGATAATTTATCTGATTTTCATCGGCAATGTAATAGCATTTTATAGTAAAATGCTTTAGACCTCAAGCTCCTGCAAATTTAAAGCCTTTTTCACACAAAGAATATCACTTTCTCCCACATAAAGCCGTAAAAAATAAAAAATAAAAAGCTATATTTCTATCTCCTATATGATTAATCTGTTTATTCAAGTCTTTTGAGAATAAAATTCAACAGTCGGTTTCATACTATCGTTCAGGGAGTAGAAGAAAATTCAGAAGAAACGCAAAGAAAATAAGAAATAGGCATGAATAATAAGTTTATTTGTTTCACTTTATAGGTGCACATCATAGTATAAAAGTAGAATGCATACCTTGTTTCCTGGCTTTGACACATCTGAGTGCACAAAGAAATCGGCGTTCCAATCCAAAGGCCACCCCAACTTGAAACATTTTTCGGTCCTAAGAGCAAAGCAAAAATAAAGTCAAGAAAATAAAATAGAAGCTCGGAAAATAAAATATCTATTCAATCCTAAATATGGGTTCTGATAATCAATACAGTATATCTATTCAATCCTAAATATGGGTTCTGATAATCAATACAGTTACCGGAAGTATTCATTAAGATCATCGTAGTTCCTCCATCCTGAATGGCTTGCTTTCCCATTTTTGTTTTTCCTAACTTCCTTTAAGAATAAAGTGAGCAAATTAGGAACCAAAAAACAATTTTAAAAAACCATAAGTGAGAAAGGATTTTACCTTCTGCATGACCTCATAAATAGGCGTCACAACATCCCTTAGAAATGCCTCCTCACCCTGTGATGTTGTTTGAGATGTAGCTCCAATTACATGTTCAACATTACTATATAGAGTCCCATACATCTCATGTGACATCTACAAATGGGAGATCACAAAATGTTACTATTTTCCACAAAAAGGGTACAAAAATAATGTTTAAACTGCACTTAGATTTACATTTTAGTACCATTGTCTGTCCAAATGATCATATAGGGACCAATATTAAAATTTTCTCACAACATGATGCATTCTGAAACTAACAGTTTCTAATGAAGAAGAAAGATTTTGGCAGATATCAATCATCAGTACTTAAGAAAGATAAATCAAAGTCAGTAGAGCATAATGCAAGAGGTAATATATGCAATTAATTTTTTCATAGAAAAGGGTATACCCGGTGAAAAATATAGCATATGCATTCGGGCATAAATCGAATGTTTGATGCTTCACCCCATATAAGGAGATAAAGAGCAATGTAAAGCAGCTGTGACTGTTGCCTCCTATCAACCAATGGACACCTGCAAGCAAAAAGATGAATATTTATTATCGGTTGTTATTCATTGGGATTGGATGATAATGTATCCATAAAGAAGTCAACTTACTCCAGATTTGGTTCGGTGTGCAAGTACTCACACCATGATTGATAATTCTTGAAAATCTTTTCCATCAGTGTCTGAATTGTATTGTCATCCAACTGCAGAACCACTTGTAGTCAGTGTGGTAAATATATGTACACTACTTCTTGCTATTGAGCAATAAAAGAAACACTTACCAACACATAGTCCTGAAGATTCTTTTTCCTTACATCCATATTAGCAAGAAGCAATATCAAGTGTTCCCGCTGATTTGCTACATTTCCTTTCTTCAATACACACATGGGAACAGAAGAACTCAATCAGCTTATGTGGCCATCTTAAGAGTCAAAATAAGTGAAAAGGAAAATATAAAATGTAAAGTTTGCCAAATATTCAACAAATTGAATGAGTCAACACATTCTGTTGAAAGGTGACATAAATTTTTGGTAGCTAGAGCTGGTAGCATAATGGACTGACTAACACTAATTATAAACACTCAAGCTAGAGCTCTAGCCTCATGAGAACAAGGCCATCAATCCTTATAAAACAGTTGAAGTAATGTTTTATAATGCGTAATCAAGTATTGAACTCTACCTGAAAACCAAATCGTAAAGCAAGCCATTCAAGATGTCGTTTACTCTTCTCTCGTTTCCTTCAGGCATTTGAAATATGGAAAGATTATGTACGTTACGGATAGCACGAAGTGCTCCTTTTATCTGATTAGAAACACAAGGAAATGATACTATAAGATTGACAAAATAGTTGTATGCGTAATTTGAATCCCATATTAATCAGTAGATATCAGAAAGACTTAAAAATTCATGTGAATCTTCATGAATTCAACCTCAGGTAGTTCCATAATTGCTGGTTTGACACCGACAGCATACAAGGGCAGAATGTTATAATGCTCAGACTGTTCCTTTTTCTCTTCAATATCTTTGGCATATATTTGAGTCTCTGCTTATCACATCAATAAAATTAACATAGATTATTAAAATACTCTAGTAGAATAATGATTTAAATTTAAAAGTATAGAAATCAAACCTGATCATCAATTTTTGACAGAGGTACTACTGTCCTCAGCACATCATACAATACAGTAGCAATCTGATAGATCTTGGCCAACTCTTCCCTATAAATTCAAATAATTAAACACTAAGGTCTAACAGGTGACTAAGTTAAAATGTCGCTGAATTATTCTTAGTAGCATTAGTTCAAGATAATTCTTACGGTTTTTTTGTGTACTGGCCCTCTCTGATATTTTTCTCATAAAAATTCTGATAAAATTTCTGGATTTCTCTTGGATCATTTTTCGCTAGTATGGGTCTTGTCTCTTCTTCTTCCTGCAACCATTAGCAATAAATTTGTGGACCAAGTATTTATAGATAAAACGTTAAGAAACACAACAAAACGGTTAAAAGAGAAAAATGCCAAATACCAAGAATTCAAGAACACATGATTCTGTTAAAATCAAGACAGATCAATGATAATTATAAAAGTTATTCAACGTCATGAGTGCTACCTTTTCAAGTCTGTGTAGTAAATACGTCTTAAACTGCCGAATACCACTGCTACTTGATGTTGGATCCAGCCGGTGAGCTTTCTCGAATGCATGGAAACGGCCTAATCCAAAGTTGTAAAAAATTAGCGAACAAACAAGAACCAGTAGTAGTAGTTAACTCGAGGGATGATAAACAGGAAATGGTCGTGTTAAACACATATCCAAATTAATTACTGCACAGATTTGAAATTAGAAAACTTTCACATTTTGCACTTTGAAGTAGCCTTCAAATTCTGGTTTTGGAGTGTTCCAAATCCTCTATATCTTCCCCAACACACTGCAATTTTTTGAACATGCAACTAATTCTCAAATACAGCAGTATCATAGAAATCGATAAGCTAACATGCCCATGTAGTGGTAAAATATTTCCACACCCGCAAATTATAGCAGTACCATAGGAGATTGAACTAGGTTACACCATTCATGAAAATGATCTTTAATTTAATAGATCCATTCAGATAGTATTGCTATAAAATTCAAATAAAAGAGATCCAATTATCTTGCCTTTATTTAAAACATAAAATGTAACAATAAGCAGACCAGTCTTTCTACCGTGACCATAATCTCATGTGATAAAGACTAAATTCTTGCGTACTATTATAAGAGTTCAGATATATTTATCCAGAAATACCAATAAAAAAAAATATTCACCACCACCCACCCCTGCAAGAAGAAGGGATAAAAGGAAAAAGAAAAAGAAAAGAGAGAAACAACCTCTTCACCCAAGACAGTCCATGAAGAACATGGATGTTGACAATGATTACTTACATATATTATAAAGCATAGATAAATCTTAATCTGCTCATTTACCTCTCTATTGATGATGAGGTATCCTTGGCCATCAATCATGTATGAAATCATCATGATTGAATCATATTCAGCATCAGGAAATTTTAAAGGGAGCTTTGTGGTCTCAATATCAAAAGCACAGACATGAACTTCTGCACGTTGCAACAGATCTGTCCTCCCTTCTACTGTAAAATCTCAGCACTTGATACACTTACATCGTACCACTGTCCACACCTTATATCTGAATTATGTGAACTCGAGAATACATCAATAGAATATATTTGAAGTTCCGAATCCTCAAGGAGAACAAGGAAATAACTCTGGATTACGAAGAAGCAAATTACCATTGTCAATGGCAAAACGAACATGATAATGTACATCAATTTTTTTTTTCTTTTTCTTCTTTTTTTTCTTTTTTTTCATCTTTTTTTTTCTTTTTTTTCTCTTTTTTTTTCTTTTTTTCTGTTTTTTTTCTCTTTTTTTTTCTTTTTTTTTCTTTTTTTTCTTTTTTTTCTTTTTTTTCTTTTTTTTCTTTTTTTCTGTTTTTTTCTTTTTTTCTCTGTTTTTTTTTTTGGCAAATAAATGAAACAATGTCTTGCATCAATCTAAAACAAGAAAAGGAAGCCCAAAGTCCACAAATGACTCCAATGCCGTGTATTTCCAGTCATTCACATTTTTCCCAGATCCACCGCATTATCTCTACCATCTCCATCTTTTTTTTTCTCCTCCTTATTAACCGTCACCTTTTGTTCTTCCTGCTTTTGCACAAAAATGGACAGTAACCGTGTTTAGGCAAATCAAATGAACTTCAAAATAAAGAGAACACACAAAATAACACGAAGATAAAAAGAATCCAAAAACCAATTAGAAGAATGCAAAATAGAGAAACTAAAACTGGGGTCTCTGACTGCTGTTCAAATCAAAACATTTTCAGATTCAGACAAGGTTTATAGTTGAGACTTCATGCAAAAACTAGTCATTGAAGGTAGAACAGAAAAACAAGTTTTGGAGAGTAGCAATATAACTGATGAATAGGTAAGCCCGGAAGAAGATAATGTTACCTTTTCCCGGTCAATATGGACTTGTAAGCATCCTCAGCATCCAATTTTGCTAGGTTTCTTTCAACAACATGAATGAGATCATTCTTCACTTGCATCAATTGTTGAACGGTATCAAAAGATATCTTCAAATAACATTTGTGCAAACCAGATCCATGATCTTTCTGTGGCAAATGGATAAATATTCAGAACATACTATTTTCAAGATGCTCTACAGTGCATGCTCAAACCTCTTTTTTTTTTTTGTGCATTGAACAAAATCGGAATGGTAGTTGATAACAGCAAAGAAGCGAAAAGATTCAACAGAATTGAAATTGAAATGTCTTAAAAAGAATAAAGTAAGAAAATCATGCAGCAAAGGAGCCCCGAAGTAAAAAAAAAAAAAAAAAGTCATCCTACTCTAGAAGAGTGTTTTCTCCAGCTTTATTGCTATTAGGGATTAAAATAGTTAATTCTCTTTAGCTGCAATAAGTTTATGCAGCTTAGCTTCTCCAGGACTAGAACCAGGTCAAGCATTATTAGTGTCCAAAATGAAGTGCATATGTTTCTTCCTTATACATTAGTAGTTGTCGTTCGGGACGACTATTAAAAATTTGAGAAAAAATCCAGCTCTTGCAAAAGATATGAACACGGTACATTGCTAATATATGCTTTAATCATTAATATATAACTATTACATGAATGTAGCCACATGTAATAAGCACACACAAACACAATCATTTATATTTTCAAATACACAACCATATCAATTTGCAATATTTTCAATTACCAGATTACAGTCAGCATTATATAAGTATATTTAGAATACATGGGACAATCTCCAAATTCCGAAGATAAAATTACAGCTAGGTATTACAAACTAAGGAAACTAGTCTGAAATCTCTGCCTCACACAGAGTTAATAAATGCAGGCTTCCTATAAAGGTCACATTACCTTTTCCATGATGGCATCCTTTACTTCATCATAATTTGAAACTGATTCTAGGTCCATCTTTCCCTCCACTTTAATAGCATATTGCAGGTCACGATCAAGATTATCAAGTAATTGCTGCAAGGATATAAAGTACTCAGACTTGGGTAGTATTAATAAGCAAATAACGTGTGGTAGGGTATAAGACTCCATGACTCAAAAAGTGACCACAAATCATTCAAACTGACACTGAAAAAGATGTTGCTTAGAAAAGCACAACAATATTAAAATATAGCAGCCAAACTAGGCTACTTGGAACTTTATTCAATCAAAGTAGTGAAAATTTTGACCAAATATTCCACATGTGTAAGATATATAGTTTATGCTGAGGGATTTCCTCGTTCTAAATATGAAGTTGAACTTCTGAATTCCAAAGAACGTCTATGGAGATTGCCTTGCACAAATGCCCCAGATAATTTGCATTTATTTTGAATAATTGACTAAAGGATCAATAACTAAACTTCAAAAAGAAGAAGTTGACAATCTTAATAGAGGAGTTGGGTAGATGATTACCTCAAAAGCAGCCGGATCAAGTTTGAAACTTGTCGGAATATCAGATCTGAAAACCCCACTTTCTAGGCATTCTACATGGCCACCAATATATGTCTGGATACGATTAGTGTTTGTTTAGGGCAGATAACATTTGCTTTGTATGCCTGCAAGTAACATACAAGCAAAAAACTGAAGTTATTGTGATTATAAAAATTTTAAGAGGCCAAAGAAGCTGAAACAGCTAATTTTTTGTTTCCTCTTGTTTCTGCTTTTATTTCATACTACTTTTTTTTATTTTTTGGTGGAGAACATCTTAGAAGATGGAGTAGTTTGAGGATACAAATGAAATAATTCAAAGTATAAAGAAGGTTAATGGCAAATACAGATTAATTAGTACAATCTATAGGGCTTCAAGTATTTACCTGGACCATAAGAAGCATTTCACAGAGAGTTCCACTTCCTTTCCTTAAAACTTCATCTGGTGGCATGGGGATTATGGTTGCTAGGGAGAAAATGAATGGGTGCACATAAGTCATATAAAGGTAGTAAGTTGCAACAGCATCAGAGACAGAATATGATGCCATCATCTGCAAAGTCATAAAATGTAAGAAAGATGAGTTAAAAAGTCGTGAAGTATGAAATGATATACTGAAAGTACAAATGTTCACCAAATTTAGGTTTTATTGACTAAAGACGAACAGATTTAGGTTTTGTTGATTGTTAGGCACATTTCTGATGCAATATTTCACCTTGTTTTTCTCCATCTGAAAACTTATTTATTAAATGCTTTAGTCTTAATCGTGGAAACAGTGTTATGCGAGTTCTTCCAAGAAGAACTTGAAGAACAGTTAATACCTAGGTCAAATTATTCATACAGCAAATCCTAGTTCATGATTTAATTAAGCACGAATTTTTATTTCCAAATTCATCTGGATCTACCAAAAGTACGCTGAGGTCTAATAAACTTCAAAGGTACAATTCCCTAGATGTCCAAGAGATTATAGTGCAGTCCTTAATTCCCTGAAAATTGGAGCTTATGCTAGTAGATACGCAAAAATCACACTTTCACAGTCAGGGGCAACACAGTTCTTTCACTGTAAGACATCATAAACCAAGAACAAGCTCTAATAGCCTTTTAATGTTGCCAAAATAATTATAGACCTCTTCTCAACTACAAATTGACCCTTGCATAACAAAGAGTTAAAGAACCATATGGATCCTTATGGCCTTATCTAGCATAGCCAAAGATCTTATTTAAAAGAAATAGATACATTGAACTTTATAACTTGCAGCTCTGGTTGATAGAATCTTTGATGTAATCATAATAGTCAACCATATAGGCTTGCAATACTTGACCTTTAACCCAAAAGCATATGAATCTTTACTAAAGAATCAGCAGCAAGCTGCTCAAGAGCTTATGTAGGTGGTGTTAATTTCTCTTTCTTATCCGCATGCCCAGATGTCTGTATCAAACCAGAAGCATTACAATACTTTGTGAAGAAAACCAGCTTCAATCTATGACTTATAAAGTTCCATGCATGTTTATTCCGTCTACTCGTGTTGTTTATGACCACTAAAGTTGTCTAGCTCTAATTAGTAATTTCTTCCAGTTAGAGTATACATCTTGCATATCTCAGATAATAATGCTAAATAATTATCCTCTAGCTAAACACTAGCTCATAGTCAGTATTGAAGTTATCAGGACCAACCAAAAAAGTAATCCACGTTGATCTTCTCAAATTATAAAAATTCAGTAACAGGTCAAAATTTGTAGTCAGATAGAGCATACCTGCGGCCGTTCTTTTGCAAATGGAACCATATCCTCCGGATTGACTTCCAATGGATCATAACCCAATTTGGCTTTTGTCACGGCCTGAAATATCAATAAAAACTGAGATCTATATGCACACACATATTATCAAAGAGAAAAATGCTAGAAGGTGCACATGTTAAATCAACATAAGACAGGAACTAAGAAGACCCAATAAATTCTCAAGTGATAATATACAATGATACAAACTAAGCAACAGAGATCTGATAGGATTGCAACATCCTCAACCATATTTGAATCAGAAAAAGATTCAAAAGGCACGCATCCAAGAACATAGAAGATAGAAGATATGAAAGCCATTTTGCTAGGTATTTAAGAACATAACATAATGTTACACATAAGATAACACATAAAACTAGATACCATGACATAAATTCAGCATCTCACTAGATCTAAGTCACATAAACGCGATGTAATTATCAATCATGTTGGAGTTTAATTGCATTCAAATTCAATTGAGTCAAACTGATCTGTTGTTGAATGACAAAAACAGGAAGTTTCTCATGCTGGATTCCTGAGAAATCAGTAATCTAGCAGCCCCTTTATGAGTGCAGAAGCATCAGAAAATGATTTAATGTCATTTTAACCATATCCAGGTGACTGTACAGTAAGTCAGTAACACAAACCTCTCTCAGCTATATTTTGATCAGGAAAAACATTTGTAACAGAGTTCACATATGATTGGCCATTTCTGCTATTGATGAAGGATATGTTACAAAATTAACTTCAGCAGTCCCAAGGAAAAAGTAGAAGCAATATATAAATAATACAAATCAGGTAGTAGAAAAATGATCATAAAGTAGGAAAAAAGGTCAAAATTTATAAACTAATAAAAGTTAAAAGTCTATTAGAGATGGAGAATCACATACAATTAGGACATAGAAGTAAGCAAAACAAAGAAGTTCAAAAGAAAGAATGGCACCTTTAAGCCCTGACTGCCTTGCGGGAGATAACTATCTCGTTTAACCCATGCATAACAATCCAGGTGGCAAGCAAATCTGGCACGACATTCACCTTGAATTTTGTCACACCAAAATCCAAGTTCCTACAGTTCAAAAGTTAAGAGGGTACTGAGAATTCTACAGATTGGATTTTTAATAACTCAAGAGAAAAAGTAATTTGCAAATAAAATGACGTGATAACTATTTCAATTACACTATGAAACGCTCCTCAACTGATGTATAATATAATCATGTAAGCAAACTTATATCAGAAATAACTGCTATGAAATTTATAGAACTTCCAAGAAGTGAATTTCAATTATTAAGAAGCACCGGTTGAGGCTTTGGAAAGACCATGCAACTGAAAATGCAACAAACATACTAATAATTGATTACTGATTTATGCATCAACGAAATCATGCAAGGGATAAAATCATGTATAGCAGTATTAGATATGAAAGCAAGCGACAGAAACACTAGCTCACAAGTTTCTGCTCCCTACATCGATGATTATATTTGTAAATTGATTAGGAACTCTTAGTGCAAGTTAACTGAAGATGGCTAAAGAAACTTCATGTGGCTATCAGTGATAGGCTACATACTTCATTCAGGTTGTAACCATGATGGGCTGCACTGGTTTCCAGGAAAGGCCAGTCAAAAAAGTCACCATTATATGTGACGTAAATACCAGGCTTGACCTCTTGCATATGGGAAAACCATAGTCTAAGAAGTCCTTTCTGTGATAAATTCCACGGTTAAATGTAACACAAAGTTATATTTTAATAATATATAAATAAATTGAAAGACCCTTAGCACCTCATCTTTCACATTTTGCACTTTGAAGTAGTCTTCAAATTCTGGTTTTGGAATGTATTCCAAATCCTCTATATCTTCCGCAACACACTGCAATTTGTTGAACATGCAACTAATTCTCATATACAGCAGTATCATAGAAATCGATCAGCTAACATGCCCGTGTAGTGGTAAAATATTTCCACACCCGCAAATTATAGCAGTACCATTGGAGATTGAACTAGGTTAAACCATTCATGAAATTGATCTTTAATTTAATTGATCCATTCAGACAGTATTGCTATAAAATTCACATAAAAGAGATCCAATTATCTTGCCTTTATTTAAAACTTAAAATCTAACTATAAGCAGAACCAGTCTTTCTACTGTGACCATAATCTCATGTGATAAAGACTAAATTCTTGCGTACTATTATAAGAGTTCAGATATATTTATCCAATAAAAAAATATATTCTCCACCAAGCACCCCTGCAAGAAGAAGGGATAAAAGGAAAAAGAAAAAGAAAAGAGAGAAACAAAGAATGGTTGCAACTTCTTCACCAAAGACAGTCCATGAAGAACATGGATGTTGACAATGATTACTTACATATACTATAAAGCATAGATAAATCTTAATCTGCTCATTTACCTCTCTATTGAGGATGAGGTATCCTTGGCCATCAATCATGTATGAAATCATCATGATTGAATCATATTCAGCATCAGGAAATTTTAAAGGGAGCTTTGTGGTCTCAATATCAAAAGCACAGACATGAACTTCTGCACGTTGCAACAGATCTGTCCTCCCTTCTACTGTAAAATCTCAGCACTTGATACACTTACATCGTACCACTGTCCACACCTTATATCTGAATTATGTGAACTCGAGAATACATCAATAGAATATATTTGAAGTTCCGAATCCACAAGGAGAACAAGGAAATAACTCTGGATTACGAAGAAGCAAATTACCATTGTCAATGGCAAAACGAACATGATAATGTACATCAATTTTTTTTTTCTTTTTCTTCTTTTTTTTCTTTTTTTCTCTTTTTTTTTCTTTTTTCTGTTTTTTTTCTCTTTTTTTTTCTTTTTTTTTTCTTTTTTTTCTTTTTTTTCTTTTTTTTCTTTTTTTCTCTTTTTTTTTTTTGACAAATAAATGAAACAATGTCTTGCATCAATCTAAAACAAGAAAAGGAAGCCCAAAGTCCACAAATGACTCCAATGCCGTGTATTTCCAGTCATTCACATTTTTCCCAGATCCACCGCATTATCTCTACCATCTCCGTCTTTTTTTTTTTCTCCTCCTTATTAACCGTCACCTTTTGTTCTTCCTGCTTTTGCACAAAAATGGACAGTAACCATGTTTAGGCAAATCAAATGAACTTCAAAATAAAGAGAACACACAAAATAACACGAAGATAAAAAGAATCCAAAAACCAATTAGAAGAATGCAAAATAGAGAAACTAAAACTGGGGTCTCTGACTGCTGTTCAAATCAAAACATTTTCAGATTCAGACAAGGTTTATAGTTGAGACTTCATGCAAAAACTAGTCATTGAAGGTAGAACAGAAAAACAAGTTTTGGAGAGTAGCAATATAACTGATGAATAGGTAAGCCCGGAAGAAGATAATGTTACCTTTTCCCGGTCAATATGGACTTGTAAGCATCCTCAGCATCCAATTTTGCTAGGTTTCTTTCAACAACATGAATGAGATCATTCTTCACTTGCATCAATTGTTGAACGGTATCAAAAGATATCTTCAAATAACATTTGTGCAAACCAGATACATGATCTTTCTGTGGCAAATGGATAAATATTCAGAACATACTATTTTCAAGATGCTCTACAGTGCATGCTCAAACCTCTTTTTTTTTTTTGTGCATTGAACAAAATCGGAATGGTAGTTGATAACAGCAAAGAAGCGAAAAGATTCAACAGAATTGAAATTGAAATGTCTTAAAAAGAATAAAGTAAGAAAATCATGCAGCAAAGGAGCCCCGAAGTAAAAAAAAAAAAAAAGTCATCCTACTCTAGAAGAGAGTTTTCTCCAGCTTTATTGCTATTAGGGATTAAAATAGTTAATTCTCTTTAGCTGCAATAAGTTTATGCAGCTTAGCTTCTCTAGGACTAGAAGCAGGTCAAGCATTATTAGTGTCCAAAATGAAGTGCATATGTTTCTTCCTTATACTATGTGAGAGGGGATTCACCACACATTATCTTTTTTTGTCACCGCATAATTTCAAAATGAACAGAAAATTATGAAAGATGGTAGCTGATATAATGTCAAAGTTCCACATCATACCGAAGCATGTTTGACTTAATATTGCGCAAACATGAGGCTCAAATCCTATGTCAAGCATTCGATCAACTTCGTCTAGGACCTAAAAACAAAGCCAAGTTAGAATGTTTGTTTAATGAAGCTATATGAATGTACAGGTTATACAGGTGTTTCAAATAGCATATTGTTTCCAAACAATATTTCAATCAGTGACAGAATAAAGTAACTAGCAATTCACAGAAACATATCTAAAAACATGACTTACAGCCAAGCAAAGAATCAAAAAGAAAACACATGCATGTCACACTCGGATGTGTAGGTGGCTAGCATTTAGCCACTTTGAAATAGGGAATGTTAACGATCTACAAACATTTTATGAGGTGCATAAATATTAAGCGCGCATTACAAAAGCAAATAAAGCAATGAATTACCTAAAGCATTTTTACCAAATCCAATGGTTGCAATGCCAATAAAATCACGGCCATCAAGGAGAAAAGGCCAGGAATGAGACTGAACTGCCGATGACTTATCAAAAGTCTTGCAACATTCTTGCTTTTTTTCTTCTTTTTATTGCTATTTTTTTCTTCTTTTTGTTTCTTTTTTTTTTTTTTTCTTTTTTTCTTTTTCTTTCATTTTTTCTTTTTTTTACTTTTTTTTTCTTTTCTTTTTTTTTTCTTTCCTTTTATTGCAACTCTCCCACGAAAGATACCACCTTTAGCCACACTCCCATTTCCATCTAATCTTGTAAACGACCGGGGCATCCCAAAACAAAGACCTGCATATAAAGTTACATAAAGAAGGAGGTATGAGGTGTTGATGGTGCAGATGTCAGATATCCAATAACCCTAATTTAAACATCAACAGGATTGACATTAAAAAGTCATAAGAATGAATGCCTAGTAGAGATAAGAATAAAAGAAGTGCTTACTTAGAAATCAAAGTGTCGTATTTCCCGAATAAAGCAACCACAGTTTTGATGCTACTCACAGCTTCAGCTTGGATACCGAGTAGCTTCAAGTGGTACCTTGTCACAGCAGCTCTAACTTGTTTGCCATCAACGATGAGTGCTTTCAGCCCTTTATATCCAGTGGGTGGTAGATCATCGGAGAGAGATTTCTTCGGATTTATTACACTTCTATTCTCACATCCTTGGAACTCAACAGTGAACGAAAACGTACTACCGATTTGAGGAAGACTAATAAACCCCATTTGACCACCCATGAGCTCCACAAGACACTTACTGATGCTCAATCCTATACATGTTCCTCCATAATTTCTAGAAGTTGAACCGTCTGCCTGCATAAACGGCGTGAAGACCCGTTTTTGTGCGTGTTCTGGGATACCAATTCCAGTATCTTCAACATACACCATCAAGGTGACACTCTGAGAAGCATCGTTCATCATTTTAGTGGCAGTAGTATCACATCGGACTTCATCTTCAAAATGCTTAAATGTTTCCCAACTGCTTCTATCATCAGCAGCTTGTTTGCCACTCAGGGTATTGAACTGTCGAACGCAAGACTCAGATTCTCCATTCAAACAGCTTTCAGTCTTCACATCCACAACAGACTTGGCTTGTGCAGCTAAATGGACTTGCACAAATATATGTCCTTCATCGGTGAACTGTTACCACATTAGAATAGAGTTAATGAACATATATGGAAAAATTAAGCAGTTAAGTAAAAGAGTAGCTTTGGTCATCACTTGCCTTTACTGAGTTTCCGACAAGATTGGCAACGACCTGCCTGAATCTTCCCGGATTCCCATCGACAATTTCAGGCACTTTATCTGATACAAAAACAGCCAACTGCACTTTCCAGTTAGTTACATAATTTTGTATACAGAAGTTCTAAACTTCAGTGATAAATTAGAATGTAAAAATCTGTAAACTAACCTCAACGCCCTTTCGCCTAGATTTCTCAGAAAACAAGGATAAAACATCATCAAGAATTGACCTAAGGTCAAAGGGCACTGCCTCGAGCTCCAGCTTTCCGGCTTCAATTTTAGCACGATCCAGCACTTCATTTATCAAGGTTATCAATGTGTCTCCACAAGCTTTAGCTGTTTGAGCAAAGTCCTTTTGGGTTGAACTTAATTCTGTGTCGAGTAACAACTGTAGCATTCCTGCAATAATAACAAGATACAAGTGTAAGTGTGTAACCTAACCGCCCATTATCCATCAAAATGTGATTAATTCAATCAATCAAAAGACTTCAATATACCTAAGATCCCATTCATGGGAGTTCTTATTTCATGAGAAACGGTGGCCAAAAACTGCAAAGATAGACGGATTAAAACTCAGGTGGTCAAGAATTCACACAAAGTCAGACATTTCATGAGAAACAAGTACGAATCAAAACCTGAGATTTGGCAATATCAGCAGCTTCAGCTCGAACTTTGAGTTCCTCCATTTCATGGAAATCGTGTTCGACTTTCTTAATGTGGATGGCTGCACCATGGCAAATCACAAAGATAAAGAATGACGTTGTTTGCGCCGAACATGTTGTAGGAGCCTTCTGAAGGTACCTAGAGACAATTCAAATACGAAGAATGTCACAAAATGCCTTTTGTTTCTTTATTACAGTACGATCAACTTACTAGGAAACGGTCAGGATTTGAGAACATACCCACATATCATCTCATGTTTCCGAAAAGGGTCTCCAAAATCAAGTTTGCTCACATGCTTATGGGACATATGGCATTCGTAAGACTGGTGGCCATACATAATCAAACGATCAGAAGAGTTAGTTGTATCATATACATTGACTGTTATATCTCCGTTCCCGGAAAGTTGCCCCAATAGATTCTCAACAAGGGATTCAACATCAAAGGCTCCACCAAGGTACCTAATTGACATTTACCATCACTTAAAAAGGTTAGGAAACGAAGCAATATATAAATAAAGAAAATAAGAACAAAAGGCAGAACTAGACATTGAGACATTGGTCAATAATTTCGAAGCAACTGCAATAACATAGCCGCGTCAAAACCAAATAAAAGAAAGGAAATCATATATTTAAAGACCCTACTTTGTGATGGATAAATTTATGTGAAACTACTATCTCATGCACCTCCATGGAGAATAATTAGAACCCTTTAAAAGGAACAGGAAACCTCTTTCAAAGTCAAATAAAATTCACAACCATGGCATACTATAAACAGGGAAGAACAAAAAACATAGATAAAGGTTACAAAAGGCAGTAATGTAGCAATTTTGTAAATATATTAGATCTACATCATTTCCATTGTTTTATCAATTAACCTATTTCTATTTCAGATCCATTAATGAAACTACAACACCACCTCTATGTTACTAGCAAGTAACACGTGTGATTCACAAACTTTATTACGATAATTATATTGAATTATATTGTAAATAACAATATTTTGTTAAAAGATAAATTGATTATTTATGGTATATCATAGGAAAACTTTCAAAATCTAGTTTACTACTAAACTAATTTTATGAACAAATTTAAAGAACGTTAGCACGAATATTTAAAAATATATTTTACAAATCTTTATCTATATATGATATATAATTGGAAAGTTTCAAATCTATTTTAGTACTAAACTGATTTAATGAAAAAATTTAAAGTACTCCAGCAAGTATAATAAAAAGAATCTAAACTCCATATCCAATGTGTCACAGATTTAACCAATGAAAGGACTCTTGCCTTCTATAATCAAATGAATAAAAATATAACAAATATAGAATTACTTAATTATCATTAATACCTAAAAACCTTATAAGGATATTATTAACATAATGAAAACTGGCCAACACTTAACACACTTCTATATTAGAGAGAGATATAACATACAGGAATCATAGTATAGAAAACACATAGCCACTTCAAATGGCAACACAAGCTGGCTCAGAGATTAATACTAATGTACTAAGTATTAAGTAATAGCCACAAATATACAACATGAAATACATAAACATTTCAAGCAGAACACTCAAGATGGAAGGTTATCCTAATAAACCATAGTGAAGGGTTTCAATGCACCTTTATCTACGATTTTTATCCATTCTTAGAACCTCCAACAGATAAGTTGCTACGGTGAAGAAACTAATATGACAGACACAATATGCTCTACAAGAAGCTGTATATAAACTATCATCAATTCGTAAAGACAGAGCAAGTGCATACCCTGCGGTTGATTCAATGCGCTCTTGCACAGTGGGGTTAGGTGGGAGCGTCGAATTGTAGACTGGAAACGTCAAAACTACCCCAAGATGATGTGAATTCAGCAACCTAAATGGGCTAGTAAGAACAGCTTTACCAGTGGCCCGAGCCCTCAGTATGTTTTCACGGTCCTCCTGCGAGTCGAAACTTATAAGCAATCGAAATACGAACATTTTCACAAGTATATAAAAAAGGTATGATCAAACAAAGAAAGCAAGCTACCTCCCCTGACATCATATCAAGTGATTCAATGTAGGATACAGTTTCTTGAGAGAATATCACAGGTGCATACTCGTCTCTAATCGGTGAAGGCTCTTCCTCCATTGTTCTAATGGTCCAGCCATGTTGTCTCTCAAATTCTTCTCTCTGAGAATTCAGAATCCTCTGTGCATAGGCCACACCACTCAACAATGGCCTCTCAAAGGATGTTCTTGCTGTGTATTCTGCAAATGTTTCCTGCATTTACCACAATGCCACAATCTTAAAGACATAAATCATGTTTCTAACACACTACCAAGAAGTCTAGATTTGACTAAACTACACAAGTTAATTGACAAAATGCAACAAACCTGATCAATTAATGATTGTAGATAATTGATTTAGATGAAATTTTTATGGCGACAATTAGTACGATGAAATAAAATTAAGATCACTAATTTCAATTTCATACTTACAATCAGAATAGGGTTTGCTTCGTTAAAATAAATACACTTTAGGAGTTAAATCATCATAGCATATATTATATAATCAGAAAGACTTCAAAGAATTCTCAGGTTATCCAGTTTTCATGTATATGAAAATAAATACAAAACCTGAAGGGCAGGAAAGAATGATGATTCAATCAAAGCAATAAATACAGAGCCTTGTTCATCGTAGATTAGATATGCTTGTGGTTTCTTACTCAAGCTTTCTGTCATAGCAATGATAGCATGACGAGATATTAGAATCTTTAAATACATTGGACCTACTGTTGTTTGCCATGTGCTCATTAATACTACACAGAATGAAAGACTCTCCCAACTAAGTTCATTATATGTCTAGAATAAATTTGAGATGGATCTCACAATTTGAACTAAAACAAAGCAATTTCGAAGGCAAAAGATCATCCACTTTACCTCATCAATCACAGCAGCTCTGGCCCTGCGGTGTCTTTCAACCAACTCGGTCAAAACTTTAGTAAACCGCTTCTTCACTTCTCCAGTTAGCATATGGCCTGACCTGTATTCCTGTTCAATCATAAAATTGGTGGTGTGATTATATAAGAAAATATTTTCATTACAGAAGAAAAACTATTGCGCACAACTACCAAACAGAACACTAATACTTACTGTTCTGATGTGTTCAAGTTCAGCATCATCCTCCAAGAAAAAGCCAAGATATTTGATGGGTATGGCCTATAGGGGAGAGGGGTCATATAACAGTGTAAAAATATGAAAGAACACAAAAAAGTTGATAGGTGGATCCGATCTGAAATAGACTGAATCTAATACACAGAGAGCTCCAATAGCTTTGTGACGCTATAATGATATGACCTAGCATTTATAATCAAATAGCTTGGCCTCAAATAGTTATTAAGTTAGAGTAGAATAGCTCTAATGATCAACACTTATAAAATGGAGCCATTTGTAATACTTCCCCAAAGGGCTAGATATAAAAAAACATGTATGAACAATATACATTGTTAAGATTTAATCCAGATGCTGCAGCTCATATAGAGAACTTCATGTTTTGGAGTTTACAAAGAAAAGTAAATAATAGAAACAAAAATAAAATAAATAACTATAGACAAGTTATATGCAGATTTTTTAACTTCTTGTAGCTGTGAACTTGAGTGATTTAAAAAGGTCTGAAATAAAACTTGCACTGATATAGAAATAGGCAGGTAGTTGTAGGGAGTAGACTGTTGAGAGCAGAACACTAACCTCAGAACAAAGGTATGGAACGGAAAGTGTTGTAAAAACAAATCCAGCAATTATATAATATGAGGGTGGTTTGCCTTTGTTGTGAGCAGGAATGAGCCTTTTATGCGATTCAAGTTTGATATCAAACTTCAAAATTTCAGAATTATGAAGAACTTTAATTGCAGCATTATCCCCAGTATACTTTTGGGACACAAGGTAGCTAAAGCCAACATGCTCTCCATGCCTAAATGGAACTGCAACAACTAAACACAAGCTATGAGTGGTAATGTACAATTTACATGCTGTTGAATAATTTTTTATGGCTCAGAGATCAATAGAATTCAACAATCAGAGCAACAAATTTATGTCAACATGTTGAATACTAAATCTTTCTTTATTATTATTCTTTCTTAACTATTATCTCCAACCAATGCTCCTGGCTAACTTTGACACAGGCTTTATGCATGCCTACGTGTTTGCATAAACATGTTCTATAGTTGTCCACAGGACTCAAAGGTAATAGTCTTTCTATGAGATACAAACTATAACATGTTAAGTTCTCAACTAATGCATATTCCATAAACACGTTCAACTTTTTATTGGTGCTTTTATGCTTGTCTAAGGACACTTCTTAGGGCATTCAATGCCATGCTAGTGCAACTAAATAAATCAACAATTTCGTGTTAAGGAGAAGACGGAGCATAATCCTAAAGAAGTGCCAAAACATTAAAAATGATGCTCAACGAATAATTCATAGTCAAATTTAAACGGGAAATAACATTGTCATCCGAAGTATGTTAGATTTTAGATTTTGTCAACTAAACTTTCTTTGGTACCACTTGACATCTCAAGTACACAAACTTTTGCAATTTGCTATCTTGAGCTGTCCCAAAGATGACACATGTCCAGATGCCAGAATATGTCAGCTAGAGTTGGTTCGAAGTAGCCCATGGTAAAATGCAAAAGTTCCACAAGCATATACTCTTATATGAGTTTTAAATCTATTCATTACACAGAAGACTTTTATCTGCAGTGTATACCTGTTCCATCATTAGCTATATCATTCCCGTTGAAGCTAAGGATTATATCTGATGGTTTCAGAAAATTAAACTCTGGAGCAGTGGGATCGTTTCTTCTTATACGTAAACCCTTCTGATCGGGTTTCATCCCCATGGTCAAACGCAAGTCTGGATTTTCCATCTTCTGCCACTTAACCACAAGAATAGGAAATCCTGGAAGACAACAAATAGTTTTTGTGAAAGAATGAATCAGATATCTTTTTTTTTTTTTCGAAAGAAACAATTTTATTAATAAAGGAGAAAAAAAGGAGGGATGAGAGATCCCTCAAGGGGGTACAAGAATCAGAAATACCAGAAAACGACCAGACTGTGAACACTGACCGACGCAGAAGTGAAACAAAACCAAAGTAGACCTTTACAAAACTATACCCCAATCCCTAATAAGATCTGAGAACAAGTAACCTCTAAAGAAGCTATGCTTTGACGCCCATAGACTGACCCTAAAATTCACCCTACCCCATATGTCCTCTAGGGACTCATGTGTATCCTCAAAAATCCTTTTATCCCTCTCTAACCATATGGACCAACAGACGGCCGGCACTATAACTCTCCAAAGAGTTTTCCCCCTTTTACTTGTAGAGCTTCTCAAGTTAGTTTGTAATAAATCCAACACTGAAAGAATCAGGCATCTAATGACTAAACGATAGAAGACTTTCACAAAGGAATTAATCAAGGGAACACACTAGACATCATAATTACAAATTGAAAAATTGGTGGAACACCAGATAAAGAAAATTAGAAAGTACTGTCCCACAAGGGCCTAAATAATCAAGATAAGTGAGTATCACCAGAGTGACAATATTAACTTAATTAACTAATTAATTCGATACAATCATTTTGAGCAACAAGAAGTTTCCAAATACATAGAATGAATAATCAGCCAGCAAGCTGCCAACAATATGTACATATGAGTTATTTCTATAGCATGACGATGATAAACATACTCCAAACTGATGACGTTACTGATCATTAGGTACTAAGGAAGAGTAATTTTAAGTTTACTAATGAAGTTCCACTCCAACATCCTTTCCCCATCCCTCTCTCTTTCTAAGAGAGCGAAAGTTGAGAAAAGATTAGGTAATCTTTCTAATCCAAAGCAATGGCGAGAGAAATCCCTACCTTAATGCCATCAACAATTTAGCCCACTATGTATGATGACTACAACAACCAAAAAGAGGAAAAAAAACACTCTTTCTTGCCTAAGTTAACCCTGTATTAAGTCAGAACCAAAATCAAAAGTATACCTGAATCTACTACTCAAATATTTAAAAAGAAAAAAAAAATTTATACTATAGGTCATGTTACAGACAGCCTAATAAGCCCGGGAGAGGTTCTATGCAAGTGTATAAATAGGAAATGGTGTGAGACAACAAATACAGCAAATACATAGAAGCACAGAGATTGCTCATCCGATGGGGTCCAAAGAATGCCAGAGAACTTATAAAGTCAAAACATTTTCGGATTATATCAAGGGCAGTCTACATGAGGCCAATGAGAACTTAAATCAGAGGAAATTTTCTAGAAGATACAGATAACACAATAATTCAGAAAGTCCAGAGGATAAAGTTAAAATGGGTTGAACATTATGAAAGATACTTAGCTACAGTAAATCCTGAACACAAAGTCTAACCACCCCAGATTTCTACGTCCAGATGACTCAAATTTGACTGTGAATGTCTTGGTGACCCGTCATTTAGCCCAATATCTATAACAGATAAATCTTACCTAGATGCCTCCTATACCAGTCCTCAAAAATAATTCCAAAAAAGAAAACGCAAGAGAATCCCAGATTTATACCATTATATGTTCCATTCTTCTCAGAATCTTTAATAAAGTGCATGATGACTGGTGTTGGTATGACAACCAATATTCTCGACATCCTCATGCTTGAGTGATTGGAAAGCAATTCCCACACAATTTCCCTTGTCGTTGAAAGCAAGACCCCAGAATTTCCAGAGTTAATAGCAGCATCTATCTGCAAGAACATTTTTCACAGAAAATACATCAGCACAATTTTTTTCTACAAACTACAGTTAACGGAGTTTAATTACAAATCAACTACCTGCAACCCTAGAAGCTCAGTTGATCCATGAAAATAGGAAAGAATTTCTATTCGTGACACAACCCCACTTGTTATAGAGATTGTGTCACCCCCTATTGGATAACCCACGACAGTAACAGCATCTTGAAGTGCAGGCAGATCCCCAAATTCTACAGGTGCAACCCCTTCCCAGAACTCGTCATCTTCAACTGTAAGCATAGCTGCAGCACCATATAAACAAAAATTAACTATAAAAAAAGTAAATATCAGTCACTTCTAATCATATCCATAATATATTTGGGTCAATATGCAATCAAGTTATGGCTCAAGAATCAATCAACCAAACTAAAAATCAGATGGAAAGAATTTAACAAAATAGCACACTATAAATTGCTAGAGGCCAGTCTTAGATTCCTCCAAATTCAAGACTCCTTTGAAGGACTAGGGGTTTTTAAACAACAGAAGTTCAAAATGGATCCCAAATGAGATCTTATATGATTTTTTTCTTAGGGTGCAAGGACTAGGAAAACTTTCCCTGAACACTAAAGAAATCCAGCATTCTGAAAGAGGCCAAAAGTGGGCATCAATATGCCCATACCAAACTTGGCAGAACATATTTAAAAAGTCAACCCCTATCCACTGCCTGACAAGCAATTGGAGGTTCAATCTGTCTTTCTCTTCAGATGCTTCCATCAACATTGACCTAGCACAACCCTCTTTCTTGCATTTTCCTTTGGACTAAGAAAATAAGTCCATCAATATTACACTATTTCAATATGCATCAACTATATATCTAGTAAAAACAAATTTCAATGAATGCTATCATTATATGTTAAAAGAAGTTTGACAGAACACAAAAGTTATGCTGGGGTTAAGCAATTATGTTTTGCCAAATTATGCTGGGGTTAAGCAATTATCACACAATTTGTTAAGGGCCCTAATATAGAATTATAAACCATCATTTAAGTAGTTAGTGGATTTCCAATATTCTAAAGTTAGTGAGAACTCACGTCAAACATTTAAATGAACATACATTGACTTCACTGATGTTTAGGTTCGAGGTTGATGGTTACTAGGGAAAGAAAAACAAAAGTTAGAAATTAAAAAAAAAAAAAAAAAAAATGGCCTATGTGCTCTGAAGTTGAAGTCAAAGAAAGGGACAATGATTAGAGGCCCATTGAGCAGGCAAGACATATGGTTATTCAATACAGGGGTTTGCAGAGCATAAAGAACGGACTTGCTTTTTAATATAGTTACTCAACATAGAATGTTGACACACTACAGCAAACTTTAGCATGGGGGCTTCAACTGCAGCTCAAGGAGATATTAAATATAATAACTATGCATGACATCACTATAATAGCTATAAAAATAATTTTGGCAAAAGACATCCTTTTGAGACTTACTTGCACGCTCAACCAAAATTGACAGAACAAGGCAGTGACCAAGAATGAGCCTTTCCCTAAAAATTACAGCTTTCCTTTCCACCAGGGCACCCCTTGAATCAAGAATGTAGCTCTCAGAATTGGGCCCACCCATGCCCATTGGCTCTTCTCTTCTCAGTTCCTACTTAGATAGAAGCAGATGATGATAAATATAAAGAATATGTCTCATGCAGAAGCGAAATAAGAAATGAATGGGATGATGATAATCAAGAATACAGTAACAAAATCTGGGGAAATACAGAAACAGTAGTCTATAGGGGTGAGCATTCGGTCGTTCGAATGAAAACTGAACCGAACCAAAAAAAAACCGAAAACCAAAATGTATATTTTTTCAAAACCGAACCGAATTGATTTATATACAAAAATCGAACCAAACCAAACCGAACTCAGGTCGGTTTGGTTTTTCAGTTTTAAGTGTAATTTGATGATTCGGTTTAAAACCGAACCGAACCAAATAAAACCAAAACCGAAATAGCTCATTTTTTATAAACCGAACCGATATGTAGGTAAAAACCGAACCGAACCAAACCGAATCACTTAGTTCGGTTCGGTTTTTCGGTTCCGGTTCGGCTTTGCTCACCCCTATCACTTGCCTGTCAGAGTGACAGCACCATGAAATGTCAAAATTTACCTCTTGGTTGGCAGAAACAAGCAAACGCACACAGTCTATTTCATTGAGATGAGATCATCACTCCGTTTTTTCCCAGTTTTACAAGCATTCAATTTTTCAGTGGTTGTCAGTGCCAAAAGTGTAGCATCCAAAGGTATGCCTTCAATAAGTTGCGCTTCCAATTCATAACTATTCACACACATAATATTGAATAAAGGAGAGTAGAGAGATGAAAACTAACTATCTGGACATCCTGATCATCAAGTGAGATTGGCCCAGCATCTGGAAGTCTCACTTCTTTCGACTGGACTTCAGCTCTATCTATCGGCTTTGGAGGCTATAAATAGTACGATGAAATAAAAGTAAGATCACTAATTTCAATTCATACTTACAATCAGAATAGGATTGCTTCGTTAAAATAAATACACTTTAACAGTTAAATCATAGCATATATCATATAATCAGAAAGACTTCAAAGAATTCTCAATTTATCCAGTTTTCATGTATATGAAAATAAATACAAAACCTAAAACAAAGAAATCACAAATTATACTTACAATTTTGGATGATTTGGGCAAAGGGCCCCGACCCGCGTTAACAGAATACTTCGGGCGTTTCTTCGCCAATGATGACATAGTTGGCCGCATATACCCAGCCGCAGAACGCACCATTTTGTCTCCCGTTCACCGGTAATTATGCTGAGCACGTTGGAAAAACACTCGATGAGAAACGGAGGAAAAACGGCGCAGAGAGAGAGAGTAGAAAGCAACAAAAATACTAGTCTGATACAAACCAAAATCAAAGAAAATCACTACTCATGAGACTTATTCAGGGAAAACAACAGCGCACAGGTTATATAAATTTGACCATCTGATACACAAATTATGCAAGCTTTCGTGCTTCTTAGATCTGCAATCCTAGTCTCCACTGGTAAGCGATCATTGTATATGTTAGTCTATAACTCATCAGAATCAACGTAAATCGCTCAATAGAAGCAAAATCAGATAATAAAGGTCCTAAATCATATAAAATTGCATTCGCCTAAATTGCCTAAGATCTTTGCAGTAAAATGTAAAATCATTATTCAATTGAGAAGACTGTTCTCAGTGTATGGAGAGAGAGAGAGAGCGGGGGGGTATTAGCGGCGTACCTGCGACGGCGGCGATTTGAAAAAGGCTAACAATATGTTGACGAAATTTGTTGTCAGGTAGTTTATATAGCCACTTGGATTGTCCATCTTTGATGGACCTAGGGTTCGAATCATTCTCTATTTCTATTTTTATTTTTTAATTTTTTATTTTTATTTTTTATGTGTATTTGTCTTTTGATTTCTAATTTTTATTTAAAAAATGAATATTGGATCTTGATTTTTATTTTTTATTCTTTTATTTGTTTTATGCGTATTTGTCTTTTGATTTTTAATTTTTATGTGTGTTTGTATTTTTAAAAAATGAATATTGGATTTGAAATATTGGATCTCAATTATTGGATCTTGATTTTTATTTTTTTACGTGTATTTGTCTTTTGATTTTTAATTTTTATGTGTGTTTATATTTTTAAAAAATGAATATTGGATTTGAATTATTGGATCTAGATCGGAAAAAAAAAAGAAATTTTAATTTTTTTTGTGAGTTTTTATTTTTGATTTTTATTGGAGTGTTTCTATTTTCGATTTTTATTTTTTTATGTGTGTTGCATCAAAGAAAAATACACAATTAAATTGCCTGGAGAGCAAGCAGAAATGATTGCAGGTGTTTGATCTCATCCAAACATAGAACAGAAAAAGACCTAATGCATCTTTCTTTACAATGTAAAGTCAATTATCTATTTGAGGGTAGGGGCAGTTTCTGGCGAAGTGTCCAGGTTTCCTACAATTATAACACAAATCAGAGGAACCTGTGTTTCCTTGTTGTGTTAGTCTTACTTGGGGACTTCTTTCTGATGTCTGAGGCTTCTTCCTGAAGTCGTTTTAAACCCCTTATGGATTATATTCAGGAATCTCTTGAACTTCTTCAGCAAGAGTGTCATCTCTTCCTCAGCATCCTCAGCAAGCACCTCTTTCTACTTGTGCTTCAACTTACTGCTGCTTGCAGTAGCTGCATCATGTGTCCTTGTTGTGAGTGTTGCAACCTTGGCACTCGAATCCTCAACTTTTTTTCTCCTACATTCCATGTCGAATTTGAACGCCTTGAGATTTGAGAATAGATCAAAGGTGTTCATCGCATTGAGGTCCAGTGAGACTCTCATTGTGGTTTTTTTTATGTGTCATTCCAATGGTAAGGCTCTCAGCATCTTTGTGTTTTTCTCCTTCTAGGTATAGGTCTTTCCAAGAGATTCAAGCTCACTGATTATAGCTGTGAATCTCTGATCAAGTTCTTCTAGGGTTTCTCCAGGTTTCATGGTGAACTGCTCATATAGTTGTGTGGCTTTTGAAACCCTATTATCTCTGGCAAGTTCATTGCCCTCGCATATCAACCCTAGTTTTTTCCAGATTTCTTTAGTTGTCTTGCAGCTCTTCACTTTGCTGAATGTTTCTTTATCCAGCGTGAGAAATAATGCGTTTTTAGCCACATTATCCAAATTGGCTCTCTTTTTTTCCTCAGGATTATATTCATGTCTAGCTTTGACAATATACTCCGCTGGTAGAGGTCTCCTATAAGCTGGTGCAGCTCCCTGTAGAACGGGTGCAGGAACCCCTTCGACATCATCATCGATCTTTGATGTGCCATCAACCTCACCAGTTGCGGCTTCATCTGTTGCCGCTGCAATTTCTTCAGCTCGCGACACTGTATTGCATAGATGGGGTTTGCTTTGTAGATAACTGGTGGTCCTTCAGTTATGACATACCACATTTCATCATGCATCGCTGATAAATGGGCTTCCATGCGTATCCGCCAGTCATCATACTCATCTATGGAAAACATAGATTGTTGGTCCCAAACGACTCAAGAGGTCAGAGGTTCAAAGGGGGGTGAATGAACCTCTATCGATTTTGCAAACTCTTTAAAACTTTTTCTGTATATAACAGGTTCCTGTCTCAACAGAGAAGACAGTAACCTGTCTCGAATCAGCAACCTGGCTCTAAGCTTAATCAGGTTACTGACCCAGTATCAGAATGTAATACAGCGGAATAAACTTGATAGAGTTTCTGATTGGCAAACATGTTTTCCTTTTAAATATAGTTTTAGCAAAAACCTTTTCAGAATGCTTGTGATAAGTGCAACAGGATAGATATGCATAGAATGTAAAACATGTAAATCAAAGCATATAAACACACAGGTTTATAGTGGTTCGAAGGTGGTGTAAACTTTCTACATCCACTCTACTCCTACTCAAGGAGGAACTTTGTTAGGTCAGTTCGAATTAAAAGTCTCGCTTTACAAACATCTTCATAACAAACTACGCCTATTAGAATCTCAAACTCTAGTCGAAGGCCACAACCCACAAAGGGTTCACAATCCACAAAGGGCAAGTAATCTATTTCTAGACTACACACTTAGCAAGGATCTAATCCTCTCAACTAAGTTACCCCATAAACAACCTAGCGCACACAGCACAATGGTTAAAGATAAAAAGGTTTATTCAACTGGTGCGAAGCAGTCTTGATCTTTGATGGCTTCAATGCTATTGTAGACTGCTCCTAGAAGATTGAGTGGCTGAACATGGATAAGCTTGAGAAGTTTTGGAATATGTCTGATTTTCCTCTCAACTCTGTTCAACAATTTCTTCAGTTAGCCACACCTTCTATTTATAGATCTTGAGAATATATCTGTTGGAGGAAAGTATCCGTTGAAGGAAGACACTTCCCCATTTTGAATGTGAACTACGATCTCTCAAGATCTTGCTCTTGGACCTCTCTGACATTCCTGCTGACCTGTCAAGTCGGTAAAGGTCCATGGCTGAAGTTCATGCAATGGCTGCTTGATGTCAGCTAGTTTTCCTCTTCTTCTTACTGCATGATCTTCCTGATGCTGCTTCTTGTTGTCTTTAGCTTGCTGACTTCTGTAGTCTTCAGCTTCCTGCTTATAGCTTTCTGTTTCCTTCGTTGATAGCTTTCTGCTTGTAGCTTTCTGTCACATTCCAGATGATATATACCAGATGAGCTGACCCAACCAGGGGGTGTCACATTCCCACAATGATAGATCCGACTACCCGAGCCGACCAGAAGTTAGATCGGCCAATCCAGAACCAGTTTGGTGATGATAGATCCAATACATAATTAAGTGTTGATGCTCAGACAACTAGGAATCTTGTACCAGATGAGCAGAAAAGAGTTGGATAATTTTAGGGAAGAATCCATAAGAAAGGAAACAAATCAAGATCAGATCATATTTGATTTAGATATGATTTAATTCATTTTTTTCCTTATTTGTACCCTAAAATTAAGGGATTTATTTCTTACTTTCCAAGTTTCAGATCATAGTCTATAAATAAGATTAAAAACCTCATTCAAGGGGTTCCGAAATCATTGTATTCAAGAAATTAAAGAGCTCTTTTCTCTCAATTCATATATTAAAAACGTTATAGCCGGCCAAAACTGACCGACCAGAATAAGCCTAATAGATTTGCCCGAGTAGGCACCGGGCACAGTGTTCTTCTCACTTTATCCGATTTTCCATACTTTTTATTCGGTTCGATTTATTCGAGCTGGATCGATATTTTGGGTGTTTGGCTAGGATTTTGTGCTATACAAATCTGACGTCAACATTTTGGCGCTAGAAGGAGGGGGCATGAAAAATAGAGCATAACTCCATGACAACCAACACATTCAACGATCACGAAGACCTGGGGGTCCCACCCTATCCCCAAAACCCGAATCTGTTACCTGGTGGTTCTGGTTAACGCCAACTACACAACACCCCTGGGGTCGTAACCAACACACCACTGGAAAGGATCCCAATAGGTATTCCTCTAGTAACCGAGTCTGGAGAGGTTGGAATGATGTCGGAGGAGATCAACTCTATGATGTTCCGGCTCGGCGAGAGACTAAAGAAAACTGAAGCAAGGGAGAGGAGCCGTAGAGTTCACAACCTTGAGGACACTCAATCCTCGGATGAGCCGAGGAACAAGAGAATGGACAAAGGAAAAACTGTATTGGAAGAACAGCGAGCAGACAGAACACCGTCTCTATGAAAAATCCGACCAGAAATCCGGTACTGTCCGAGCTGATCAGAAGTACCGACCAAAACAAGGAGCGTGTTCGACCGGATGGGCCCCGCCTCCACCCAGAAAGCAAGAAAATCCCGAAAAACGCTCGACTTCTAGAACGAGCATCAATGAGATGAGAGAAGGACAGAGAGCAGATACTTTGAAAACGAAAATGAAAAACAGGAACTCAGAAAAAGGTTGGCTGAAATCGAAGCCAAGAGATCAAGACCGAACAGGGAAAAAGGTGGAGGAAGACCTCACCCTTCACTGATCGAATCTCTAGTCAGGCCACCCCGCAAAGTTCAAAATACCTCTAATTGGTCTTTATAATGGCGAAATCGACCCTACCTTGCACCTAGACAAATACGCTTCGTGGATGGAATTATAAGGGATTGGAGAGGAGCTTATGTGCAAAGCCTTCCCCTTGACATTAGGGGACTGAGCTTAGAGATGGTTCGGATCAATTCCAGACTTTTCAATTAGAAGATGGGTGAGCTGACAAAACTTTTCCTTACGCAATTCATGGGCTCGAAGATGAGGTCTATCCCGAAGGAGAGACTAGTAAATATCAAACAGGGCAGAGACGAGTCGCTAAGGTCTTACATGGGCAAATTTAACAAACTGGTGTTGGAAATGGAACACGTATCTGACGACGCTGTGCTAATGGCCATCATGGCCGGCCTCCGACCAAAAACTAGGTGCTGGTGGAATGTTCATGAACATGGCCCAAAGACGTATCATGACTTCTTGAGTTGAGCAGAAAGTTATATTGGAGCTGAAGAGGCCATCCTGGAGAAAAAACCGACCCCAGAAAGGTTGGAGGGGAAAGAAAAGAGGAAAAACATACCATCTTTCAAACCCCCGGGAGAGTTCAAAGTCTATCAGAATGAGGAGCTTGATCGGGTCCGACACATTCTGACCGTCAGCCCGACCCAAGTACTTACCGAGCTGAAAGGTCAGAACATGCTGCCGATCCCGAAACCGATGAAAGCCGACCCTGCTTAGCTGAACCAGAACAGGTATTGCCAATACTATAAGTCCCCAGGACATGAAACAGACAAATGCAGGGCACCGTCTTTTTCTTATTTTATTCGATTTTTATATCATCTGTTCGGTTCGATTTACTTGAATCGGATCGAGATTTTTGGTGTTTGGCTAGGATTTAGAAAACAACCCTTGTCTTAGGATCCTATGACAACACGTCTACGACAACGGCAAGTTCAAACCCTTGTCTATGAGAGAATTTTTCGGGCAAAGACAACGGTTCCGTCTACGACATCGGCAGTTTAGACTAAGACAAGGTTTTTTCAAAAACCCTTGTCTTAGGGGTGTAGTCTATGAGAGAATTTCTTATAGTGGTCCTAGGACAACACGTCTACGACAACGACAAGTTATAACCCTTGTCTATGAGAGAATTTTTCGGGCTAAGACAATGGTTTCGTCTACGACAACGGCATTTTAGGCTAAGACAAGGGTTTTTTGTAGTCTATGAGAGAATTTCTTGTAGTGTTAGTTGTAATCAACTAACTGAAAAATGAGTAAATCTCTTTTTTAAATGATTAAAAAAATGATTTTTCATAAAATTCAGACAATTAATTATAAACATGATCTGAAAAGTTGCATAGTTGAGGTGAAGAGTATCTTGCAAGCTTCCAAAAATCATCAAAGTCAAAAGAAAATCTCGATAATCAAAAAATGTAATGTTGATTTTCAAAAATTTCACAATTTATAATTAATTTATTTAGTCAATTTACATTATGTGAGATTTAGATGGAGAAGTGGAAAATCAGTAATTTCTAACAACTTCTCTATTTTTATATAAATATAGATTTAATAGTATTATATATATTTTTATATAATTATAGATTTAATAGTATTATATATATATATATATATTTTTTTATAATAATAATATATTCCTTATCATGAAAGATATTGTTTTCTTTTAATTTACATATATTTTTATTATAATCATTAATAGATTATTACGAAAGTCAACTATTTTTTATATTTTTCTTTGACAAAACATTTTTAGGAGGAAATGTGATAAATTAGTAAATTTTATCAATTTTTCTCTTTTTATATATAGTATAGTTTTTTTCCTCAGTTGATTTGATTGATATTGATGTCAAACATAACTGGACCGATTTCAAATAAATTGACAGATTCGGCCCAACTAAAGCCCAAACATATTGTTTGGAAATAAGAATCAGCTTCCCAATGTTATAAGATAATTATTTTATGAATATAAATAATATTTAAAACTTCTAATTTAAATATATTTTTGTAAACTAATGCATTACATGATTCATATGTTACTTTATTATATAGTTATAATAAGTAGTATTTACTCATGCATTGCACTGTTTATTATACGACATTTAATAATCTAATTTGTTATATGACATTTAATAATTTAATTTTTTTGATAGTGTAATGTGGCGATATATTATCTTAATATGAAATATATAATGGTTTAAAATTTATATTAATAAGAACTCACATATTTTAACTTTAAATTTATGTCAATCTAAATTGTTGTATTTGACAATATTAGAAATTTAGAATGCTAACAATAACATAATTTTTTTATCAATAACTTAAGTAGCGGATTTGATTTTATATTTTAGATATGAGGTGGTTAGAAGTGATCAATTTGATCACTTAACACTATCTGTTAGAAAATTCTCATATTTTCATTTAAAACTATTTTTTTATCTTTGAAAATAATATTAAAAATTAAATATTATATTGAACATTGAAAAACAATGATTTTCCTTTTTTTTTTCTAGAGAATCTAAAATGGAAAAATATTATATACTGATGAAGGTTAAAAACTATAAACTAAAATTAAATTTAAAATTTTATATTTTTTATAAGAATTATATAATGATATATTCTTTATTTAACAAAATATAAGAAATATATATTTTTTATAAACGTGCCAGATATGATATAAAAATGTTAATAAACAAGGGCAAAAAATTGTATGCCCCCAACCTGACCCGGCGCGTGGGCCGCGCCCTATTATGGTGTGGCCGTGCACAAACTGATTATATATACTCTTTAGGTATCACACATTTACTCTTCAAGTATCACACATTTACTCTTCAGGTATCACACATCTACTCTTCAAGTATTATGCAAAAACAATGTTGTTTTCTTCTTTTTACCCTATTTTTTTCTTCTTCTTTCTTCTTCTTCTTAATCTCTTTTCTTATTGATTTGTTATTCTTCTTCTTATTCTTCTTGTCTATCTTCTTCTTATTCTTTTTCAAATTGCCATGAAATCATTTATGAGGTTTTTTCCCCTTTTTTATTTATGAATAATTTTAAAACATTGAAAATAAATTATTTCAAACAATATGAAATCATGATTTGTAGAAAATTTGATGAAAAGTATGATGAAATCGTGATTTGCAAAAATTTTGAGGAAGAAGATGATGAAACATTTGAAATCTTAAGATTTTCAGTAAATGTATTAGTTGAATGCTCTTAAGGTATCAATTGTTTACTTTTAAGGTATCACACATTTACTCTTAAGGTATTAATGCAGAAATAGTGTTGTTTTCTTCTTTTTCTTTTTTTTTTCTTTTTCTCTACTTCTTCTTAATTTATTTTCTTATCGATTTGTTATTCTTCTAATTTATTTTGTACATTCTTCTTCTTCTTCTTCTTCTTCTTCTTCTTCTTCTCTATTTTCTTGTTTTTATTCTTCTTATTTACATATTTACTTTTAAGGTATTAGTACTTATAGTATAAGACAACTCTTAAGGTATCAAATGTATGTTTATAAGATATCAGTTGTATATTCTTAATGTATCAATTGTATACTCTTAGGTATTATATATTGCTTTTAAGATATTAATGCTTATAGATAAGATATTACATATGCACATTTTTAAGGTATTACATGCTTACCTTTGAGGTATTAATGCTTATAGTATAAGATATTAGATATGCACCTTTAAGGTATTACATATTTACCTTTAAGATATTAATGTTTATAATATAAGGTATTAGATATGCACATTTAAGATATTACATATTTACCTTGAAGGTATTACATATTTACATTTAAGGTATTAATATTTATAGTATAAGGTATTACTAATGTGTATAGTATAAAGTATTACATATTTACTCTTAATGTATTAATTATTCATTTAATGAAAAATATCACTTGTATATTATTTAGGTATCACTTTGTAGCAATTAATGAAGAAATTGAGAAAGAAGAGAAAAAAAATGAATTAAAGGGGAAGAAACCAAAAAAAAAAAAGAAAAAAAAAAGAAAGGAACAGCAAGAAGTGAGAAGAGAAAAAAGGAAAAAATAATAATAAATAAAAAAATAATGTCGGGGGCACATGCCCCGGGCACATAAGTGCTGCCCATAAACAAGATTACATATATAAGAAAGATAATTTTACTATATTATGCCTCAAAAATCAATTTCAAATGAAGAGAATTTTTTAATTAGAAATATGAATTATACATAAAAAGAACCTACACACTCTTCTCTCAATTAAGATCTATATATAATTTTAAAGAGGAAAAAAACTTACCATTAACCCCTCCCTTATCACTCAACTCACCCCCATCCCCCTCCCGTCGCCCCCTTCTCCCAATTGCATGTGCAGCTTTTGCTGCAAATCTACTAAAGCTATAACGATATTGCTTCTATTTTCTAAGCATTTTTTCTTTTGTTTTTTATAAATTTTTTTATTCCTAATTTTTTATTTTCAAAAATACCTTAATTTGGGCAGGAAAATGACATTTTTGTAAATATCTCCAAAGGTTTTATTTTTATATATACTAGTACTTTACCCCACGATACGTGATTTATTATTTATTTGATAATATATATAATAGTAATAATATAATGAACTTGTATAAATTAAATTAAAAGGTATGAATAACATTTTCTATTATTCCAAAACATGTACAATATAGAAATGCATTTCACATATTTTTTTGTTTTTAAAATTTTCATTTTGTAATTTAAAAAAAAACACTGTATAAATTAGAGTTTTAAACTCAAAAGAATAGAGTTTTGATTTGGTTAAGTTTAGCAGCAGGTGTAAAGGTTGGATATCTAAAATCAAAACCCAAACTCAAACCCATCAACTATCTAACCATCTATTATCAAAATCCAAACCCAAATCCGAAAATAATATTCTCTCAATTTAAAAATAACCAAACTCATCGACTATCTAACCACTAATTATCTAAAATCAAAATCTAAAATATATTTCCTTATTTGGTCGACCTTGGAAATTGTTTACTGTTTTTATATATTTGTCAATTCTAAACATTTTTAAATACACAAAAACTCATGTGAAACGGTCTTATGGATAGTTACGTGAGATGAAACTCCATCATTCATAAAAAATATGTGAATTATAAGATTTGAGTTGTGGGTGATAGGGTTTTGGATTGACTCGTCTTACACAATATAATAAAAATTAATTGAAACGGTCTCACAAGCGATTTACTCTTTTAAATAAGGTTTTAAATGATTTTCAAATAAAACAAAGGATACTATTTAAAAAAAACATTAATTTTATTTCCTCAAACAATCTTTTTCTAAATTTTCTTATTTTTAACTCTTTAAAAAAAATTCAACTCCTTGTTTGTATTTCGGTAAGCATAATTTTTTTTCTGAAAAAAAAAATTTGATTATGGTGTATTAAAACCAAATTTTAAATAATTTTGAAATTAAGATTTATTAATAAATATATAAAACCTCCTTCACAGCCCCCAACCAATCGCCCCTTCCTCTTCCTCCAGCTGGACAATTTCTTCAAATTTTTCACTTATTTTTTTTCAAGGTTTCAATTACAGCTAAGTAAGTTTAGGCGAGAAAAACATTCTTTCTATTTTGTCGGTGGTTCTATTACTCCCTCCATCCCTTAAAACTCTACACACTTTCCTTTTTAATCTGTTTTCAAATATTTTGTACATCAAAAAATGGCAAATTTTATCACAATTATTATCCTCATAATACATACTTATTTACACACATTGCCATTATTTTTTCTCTCTCAACATTTTATTACTTTTTGTCTTTTTCTCACATAATTAACCCTTATACCATCAATCATAAAACAAATATTTTTTTTTCTTAAAAACTGTGCCCAAATTAGTGTGAAGAGTTTTTCAGGACGGAAGAAGTATTATATAAATATAAATATAAATAATTGGAAATATTAAAAATCTCGTTCTAACTACAAGTCAACCCTAGTCGCCACCCTCCTCTTTCTTTTCCACTTTCTTCCATCCTTGCCCCACGGGAGGATGGGAGTGTGTCTTCTTCCTCTTTTTCATGTTTTATGTTCTTTATTTTTTATTTTTTTTCTCTTTTGAATAGGTTTTTTCCTCCTTTAATGGAAGTTGATTTCTCCTCTTTGTGGGAGTTGGTTCATTGACATCTAATCAGAGATCAATTTTCTATTCAAGATTAAATCTGGTTATGCAGTGAACGATTTGGAGTGGAAGATAGTTTTTTAATATTTTTTATTTATTCAGAGTGAGTTTGAAGAATGCCGAGTTTTTTTTCAAATTTAGTCTTTGAAACATCAAATGTCTTTTTTTTAATCTCTATAGATAGTGAAAGCAAGCATTACTCTAATTGAGAAATTTTACTCTCTTAATCTTTTTCTTTGTTTGTTTTCCTGTTACCTTTGGAACATTGTAGGGATTTTTTATTTACAATATCATGTAACAATGTGTTTCTCGTATTATTAATGAAGTCATGAGTTTATATATAAAAATAATAATAATTGAAAATTAAAATCTTTTCATCAATATCATGTAATACATTTATTCATGATTTTTTTTATCTGTTCTATCAATTCAAATCGTACATAATTATTTATTCTTCTCAAAATTATATTGTGTTATTGTTTTTTATTATGTAATTATTAGGCTTTCATTTGTTTTTGTATAATTTTTTTCTTTTACTTAAATTCAGTTTATACAAATTTGGAGTTAAGATTAGAGTTAAGATTGAAAACAAATTTGGTTGAAAAGTGCAAAAATATCACATTTATGCTGCGCCAAAAACATATATGAGATTGTCTTACATAAGTATTTAATAAGTGAGACAAAATTTCATATGGGTTAGTCAATGTCAATCAATGCGGATCAACGTTTTTTAACGTGGTCAAGTATTACAGATTAAGTATATGTTTAATTCTTAATAGTATGTTGTTATAGCGAATTAATTTCCTATACACTAGTATAAGTCTCGTGCGATGCACGAACATATAAATTTCAATATATATATATATATATTAATATGAAAATGTTGAACACGAAAAATAATAAATTGTTTTGGAGAATTTCAGTCTGATTTATTACTTGTGTGACTTACAACCATAAAATCTAAATATTTCGAGTTTGATGTGAAAATTTTAATTTAAAAAAAATTAAGTTCTCATAATATTTCAATCTCATTTGGTATACCCGTGTCCGTGTGATGTATGGACAAATAAATTTGAAGTGTAGTGATTTTTTGATATAAAAATGTTGTTCATGAAAAATAATATAAATTTTCAAAGTGTTTTCAATTTAATCTACTACCCATATAATTTACGAATTTAAATATTTTTTTATTTTCATCATACGTTGTCGTCACTATTGGCCTGAAATTTTTTTATGCAAATTTATGTTCAATAATTTATTCATAATGAGTATAAAATGGTGATATTATTGAACATTATAATCAAGTCTTGATAATATTTCAACCTCATTTGGTATTCGTGTGATGTAGTGAATAAATTTCACGTGTTAGTAATTTTTTGATATAAAAATGATGATCATGAAAAATCATATAGTTCTTCAAAGTTATTTCAATTTAATCTACTACTCATGTAATTCATCTAAATATTTATTATTTTCATCATATGTTGTTTAACTATTTTACTACTTGTTTTGGTCACAATTGGCCTAGAAAATACTTGTGCAAATATATGTTCAACAACTTATTCATAATCAGCTTAAAATATTGATATTATTGTATATTACCCAAAATAAAATTTCTAAATTTAACATACCATCAAAAAATCTGTATAATTATTTTTTTCAGATGTCTTAAAATCAAAATTTATCTATTAGAAAAATCGTATTGGATGGTAAACATTTCAAAATTTGATAAATTTAAAACCATGAAACTATATTACAACATAAACTAAATATATTTTATCATTGTTCTGTGAACTTCATGCTACCATGATAGTGAAATTTCAGATTTTTATTTACTTTTTAATCAAGGAGGAAACATTATTTATTCTTACAACAACAAAAAAATTATAAATTTTTTTTGCTAATTTTTTCATGGATATATAAAATGATTTAGATTAAGGTACAAATTTTTATTTACAACTTTTCATGACAGGATATTATTACTATATATACACAAATCATACTAACTTTATAACATATCAAATAGGATCATATTTTTTTCCTCAATTTTCGTATATATACAAAATGATTTTTATACCATGAATATACATACATTATGAAAAACTAAATATTTATAATTTATAAATTTATAAAATAATAAATATTTGTATTTCTACTTTAAAAAGTAGAAATGAGGTTAGTTGGTTTTTATATAAATGACAATGAAATTTCATAATAAAAAATTCAAAGTATTTAAAATATATATGTAAAAATTCTTCATCTATGTATTATCACACTTATAAATAGCATCGACTATCTATTCTTCAATATTAATAATGAAGATATATTTATATAATTCAGCATTATGAAATAGAACATATTTTTTATTATTTTTTATAAGTATAAGTATAAATGATATTGTTTTTAATTATTTTTTATACTTAATTTGTAGTTTTTAATAGAAAGTATATGAATTCATAAATTTTATACTTCCTAAATGTTATTGTGTGCAACAATATATCATATGTATATTTTTTTTATTATATTCAAGATATATTACAAATCTTTATAATTTTTAATAAGAATTAATATAATATAATAAAATAAAATTATGTAAACACTCTGTTATATTATTAACATTGTTACATAGAAGATATATAAAATTGGAGTATTGTATACAACATACTTGTCAAATAAAATTGTGTGATGTTTATAATAATTTTACAATACATATTTCGAATATAGTAAATAAAAATAGTTAGTTTATGTTGTTTTATATATGTTGATTGACTTGATTAATAACTCACTTCTTGGTCTTCGACCCTCTCAGTCACTACGAACGTCCCCAATTAATGCAATGATATATTTATTGAGGTGGTATATGTGTATGTGGGGTACAACATTAGAGATAAAAAAAATACTTTGATGATCTATAGTTCTTGAAATCCGATCATTATTTTATTTTAATTTATTCAACAAACATATCTTTAATCTTTGATTATATCAATAATTAAAAAAGTTATTAGATGAGATCATACTAACATTCATATACCATATATAGATAATAATTTCCAAGATTTTGTTGATATTATAAATGATATTATTACCATATATATAAATCATGTTTAATACAATAAAATTTATAATTTATAATTTATAAATTATGAAATAATATGTATTTCTATTTTTGGGAGGTGGAAATAGGTTGGAAAATTTTAACATTTCAATTTTGAGGGGGTGATTGTTATTATATATATATATATATATATATATATATATAGATTTTGCAGCCATAAGTATTACTTGTATAAGTATGCATTTGTAGCTATAAGTACACGTTTGATTGTTGATAGTCATATAATTAAGTGTATATTTTGTTGTTTTAAGTATTAGTAATAGTCATATAAGTGCATTTTACATTTACAACTATAAGTATTTGTTGTATAAATATGCACTTATTGCTATAAGTATTCATAAGAGATAAGTATGTGTTTTACTTGTAATAGGTATATAAGTATAAGTTTTATAGTTATATGTATGTGTTTTATAGTTATACATATGTGGTTTATTCTTAAAAGTTATGTTGTTATATAGGTAAGTGTTTTATATAAGTATGTGTTTTACGACTATAAGTATGTTTTTATTCTTAACAATTAATTTAAATATGTCATGATTTACACTAATTAATATAAGTATGTGTTTGATAGCTATAATATTAAGTCATAAGTGTGCATTTTTAGTCATAAGTATTAGTTAACATTATATAAATATGCATTGTACAACCATAAATACCATGTAATACTTTTTGAAAGTATCGCATGATATATATATATATATATATATATATATATAAGAATTAGTATTTTTGGGTCAATGGTATTGACCAACGTTGATTGATCGGTCAACATTTCGTTGGTCTGGTTGGATTGACCTATCTAATAGAATGTGATCAGTGAAACGGTTTCACACAAGATTCATTCTTCATGTTGTTAATTTTTATTTTATTTTAATCCTATATATTAATTATATTATACTATGTTCAGATATTAAATGAGATCATGAGATGTTTTTTTTGTCAATTACTTATATGTAATAATTATTATTTTAACAAATTTATTTTAATTTATTTTAAACTCGTGTATTACATTGGATGGAAATTTATGGACACAATATTGTCAAGGAAATCACGTACACACATTTAGGTATTTATTGTGAAATGTGAATAAGTCTCCGTTTCAATTTGGAATACACAATTTGCTGCAAGTGAAAAAAATCTAATTTTCAACTTATTTCATAAGTGCATCTTATTTATATAATAAAAAAAATTATATACATTGGTGGACACATATATACTAATTAATATATATATATATATAATATTAATATTAATAAAATAGATATATGTGCATATGTATTATATTCCCCGTCCGGACCCATCCCACCCAATCCAGTTTGTCTGTAGTGAGAATTTTTTTCGAAGTAGTTCACATGATTAAATCAGCCTCTGTCACCATTAAAACATAAACACAAAACATGTTCGTAGTCCTCATGCAGTGACTTTTGTTGACCTAACCTGTGATAATTCTCTATGTGGGACCCACTTTGCTAAAGCTTTATCACTAACCTGTGATAATCCTTTAGGCTAGCTTGTTGACCTCTGAGAAGAAGGCCGAAGAGAAACCGACAAAGAAGGTAGAGTTGCCTTTATTAAATTACAAGCTACTCTATTGCAATTTCCACATTAGATAACTCCTACATATATTAAGTATATTCTTCTCTCTTTTATTTTATAAAAATCATCAAATTTGATGTATGTAAATAGACTCAATTGGTCTCTCATTCGTTAGTTACACGGACATATACGAATTTAGGATTCATACAACTGGCTGCTCCACCTTATTTATATATATATATATATATATATATTTTTTTTTTTTTTTAATTGTCTCTATTTTTCTCTTATACACGGGCCTTATCATAATCATCTTCTTTAATTATGCTCATTTTCGTCTTCTTATTTTCTCTCACATACACACGCTCATCTTCTTCCTCTTCTTTTTCGCCGTCTTCTCTTCCTCTATCTTCTTCTCTTAAATTCCTTTATAGTTCTTTTTCCTTTTTTACTCTTCTTCTTTTTCACGATATTCTTTTACTCTATCAAAATACTTCATAACCAAAACCATTTTTTTCAAAAAACAAAAAGTATTATGAGTTGCAAAAAAAAAAAAAAAAAAGGGATAAAAGGAATCGCAAAAAGGTTAAAAAATAATTTTATTATTTTATTAAAATATATTAATTGTATAACATAAATGTATTATTTTATTTACATATATTACCTCATTTTATAGATATGACTTAAGAATATTATTTGTATCAAATAAATATATTAATCATATAACATAAATGTATTACTGTATTTACTATTTTATTATTTTACTGAGATATTATTAGTTATATCATATAAAGATATTAGTTGTGTTATGAAAGGATTGGTGGGTCAGAATATCCTGCAAGACTTAAAAACAAATGAACAGATTGATAATGTTGTTCCAAATGTCACAACATTTACCAACACATTCATACACTTAGAATAATCAGAATATGCAGCGGAATATAAAAACGAACAAGGACAGAAGATTTATCCACGAGTATATAAAGATACTCGTGGAACGCCAGCAGGGCAAAAAGATTTATTACTACAAGAGTAATTACAAAACAACCACAAAGAGATCTTTTGAAAGAATCTCTTTGAAAACTCTCAAACACTCTAAGATAATCTCCCGACTCTCAAAGAATGTTAAAACCCTCTTTAGGGTTTACAAAGCAACAAACCTAGAATCTATCAAAGGAAAGACTCTATTAAACAGAATGTTGTCACAGATGTTCCAACACTCAGTTGCTTTGAAAGCTGTCCTTGTATCTCACTTTCTATGCTCTAAGCTATGCTCTTGGATTTCTCTGGAAAGTGCACCCTGATCTGCAGCCTGGATTGTGTTATTTATAGACTCCAGCAGATCATGCTTCTTGTCCATGATCTATCCATGATCCATGATCTTCATCCATCTTCCACACTCTCCACAACTCCATCTTCTCCATGATGTTCCACTTCTCTTCTTTCTCCATCTCTATGGAATTGATCCACGTTCTCCACTCTTCTTTTCTGCACGTCTTATCTCCTGTGTTTGGCACGTCTTTGATCAGCCTCTTTACTTGATAAATTCCACGTCTGCAAAAGAGAATAAGAAAGCAAGAAACAAATTCCTATTTTGTAGGAATTATATTATCATTAAAAGACTTCTTCAAATCTTTCCTTCTAAGATCATCATCCCTACAAAATCTCAACAAACAAATCCATCCAATATATTAAGTATCTTTAAGTATAAAATATACTATCAAATACATAAATATACTAGTATTAAATATGGAATAAAATACCAAAGAAAAGGCAAAATTAATTAGTGTTAAAATAAAACACTAACAATCTCCCCCTTTTTGGCTTTTCTGCTCAAAACCATATTTAATATATCTCCCCCTAAATACCTGCAAGAAAACATCGTTAGAGAAAAAATAAATCTCTTAAAATCACTCCAAACAAATCAATTGAAATATTAATTTGTTTTGGATAAAATACCAAATAATATGTTTTGTGAGAAATGCAAAATAAAATAAGAGTTTACAAAAATAAACTCTAACAATCTCCCCCTTTTTGCCTTTCTTCACAAAACACACCATAATCTCCCCTTTAAACCAAGATCAACTTTTGAAAAACATTTTTGAAAACTTCAAACTCCCCAAAACAATTTCTCCTTTAAACAATCACACCAAATCAATCTCCCCCTCAAAAGAATCTCCCCTTTAATAAAAAACACACTAACACTAGAAATTTCTCCCCCTTTTTGAGAAGAAAGATCAGCAAAAAGATGTCTCAAATGCTGGTTATCTCATCAAGCTATTGATTCAGTGTTCAGACCTGCATAAATAAAAGTATCTCGAGACAAAAAACATGTTAGTGAAACAAATGTTGAAACTGATGTTGCAACATTAACAGGGATAATATCGTCAGTCCAAAGCATACACCAATGTGATCTTCACAGTGGGAAAACAAAATGCTAGGAGCAAACATGAGGGATTGAACAATTGAGAAATTTTGAGAGAGAATGAGGAGTATGGGGAAGACAAAAAATGAGATGAACGATATTCTCTTCATGTACGTAACAGAACTGAGTGGTAGGAGAATAGAGAGTATGTATGAGATGAGTATATGGAAAGAGAGAGAGTAGGAGTGATATAACCAGGCATGGAGAACTGTGAGTATAAGTAAGCACTCAAGAACCTGAAACCCCTTAAGATTCTCAACAAAATTCAAATTCAAATTTTAAATAAACTGATTTTAGCCAAAAAAATTTGAATTAAACAAAAATTATCCAAAACACAGAGATATAAACATCATAAGATCAGAAACATTAGGAGACGAACTATCCAACTCAAAATTGTATCCACAAAAATAGGTTAAAATTCTAGGGATGCCTAAATATAGAATTGTATGCAAAATTTCCAGATTTTGTGTTTCGCAATGTTGACACATTTGTAACAACAATTCCTTTAAATTATAAGCAGGCTCAAAAACATAACACAGTGTACCATAAACATTAATTTCAGCACAGGTTAATCTCTACCAACCTTTTGAAAAGATGACATCGTCGTAGCGAGCGCCGTGTCTCTGGTTACTCAGTTGAGAGATTAACTTTTTATTGTGGATTGTGGTATCTCCTACACCTTTTTACAAGGAAGCATCGTCATAGCGAGTGCCGTGCCCCGAGTTACTCAGTGTAAGTCACACAACCCTTTTTAAGCAATCACTAGGCTGCTTGAAAAGCATCGTCGCCGCGAACGCCGTGCTCCAAGTGCTTCGTGATTTTTATCAAAATTTTAAGCAAGGTACACTTTAAAATGAGCCATTCACATAAATCATGGAATTGTTAGAACAAATGTCTACAAAGAGTCACACATCAACCAGAAAACACACAAGCAAACATATGCCTAAAAACCCTAGACAAAAAGCCTGAACAATGGATGTTTTTCAGATTGTGCCAACATTAGGAACAACATCCGTAAACTGTAAGTATGCAATCAGATCACACACAAACCAAGAGAGCTTTTCAAAGACGAAAATCTCTCAAAATCTAAGGCTTTGGTAAATATATCAGCTATTTGTCTATCAGTGGATACATATTCGAGTTGAATAAGACCTTTCTCTACTAAGTCTCTAATAAAATGATGTCGAATGTCTATATGTTTTGTTCTTGAATGTTGAACAGGGTTCTTTGAAATATTAATGGCACTCATGTTGTCACAATACATAGTCAAATTATCACATTTAATACCATAGTCATTAAGCATATGTTGCAACCAAATTAATTGGGAGCAACAACTTCCGGCTGCCACATATTCAGATTCAGCAGTCGAAAGAGATACACAGTTTTGCTTACGACTATACCATGAGACCAAATTATTTCCCAAATAAAAACATCCTCCACTAGTGCTTTTCCTATCATTCACATCTCCAGCCCAATCGGAATCACTATATCCTACAAGGTTAGGATTAGTATCTTTAGAGAACCATATTCCTAGATCACATGTACCAGCTACGTACTTTATGATTCTCTTAACAGCATGTAAGTGAGATATTTTAGGACTAGACTGATAACGGGCACAAACACAAACGCTAAACATAATATCAGGTCGACTTGAAGTAAGATACAGCAAGCTACCTATCATTGAACGGTACAGCGTTGTGTCAACATCTACGGCAACATCATCTTTTGATATTTTCTGCGTAGACCCCATCGGTATCCTCATATGCTTAGCACTTTCAAGTCCGAATTTTTTCACCAAGTTCCTTGCATATTTGCCCTGGGAAATGAAAATGCCTTCATTAGATTGTTTTACTTGTAAGCCCAAAAAGTAAGTAAGCTCACCGATCATACTCATATCAAATGTTGATTTCATAGCATCTACAAAAGAATCTAGACTTTGTTGCAAATTAGAACCAAATACTATGTCATCAACATAAGTTTGTGCAATGATTATATCATTATTATTCCTTTTAATAAACAAAGTTCGATCGGCCTCACCTCTAACGAATCCGAAATCAAGTAAGAAGTTTGTTAACCTACCGTACCATGCACGAGGGGCTTGCTTCAAACCATACAAGGCTTTGTCAAGCTTGAACACATGGTTAGGATGGAAAGGATCTTCAAACCCTTTAGGCTGTTCAACGTATACTTCCTCATCCAAGTAACCATAAAGAAAGGCACCTTTTACATCCATTTGATATAAGGTGATGTTTAGATAGCATGCTATAGCAAGTAAAAGCCTTATAGACTCAATTCTAGCCACAGGTGCGAAGGTTTCGTCATAGTCGATACCTTCGACTTGTGTATAGCCTTGAGCTACAAGTCGAGCTTTGTTACGAACAACTTTACCCGTTTCATCAGTTTTATTCTTAAAAATCCATTTTGTACCAATAACGTTGGTATTGGAAGGTCTAGGAACTAGAGTCCATACCTCATTTCGGGTGAATTGTTCAAGCTCCTCTTGCATAGCTTGAATCCAAAAATCATCTTTCAAAGCTTCTAACACATTTTTAGGTTCAAATAAAGAGACAAAACAGTAATTTTTTACCTCATCGTATGTGGTAGTCATACACACATACCTTACCATGTCTCTATAATTAATCGGTTCCTTCCTTCGTGTTCGAATGCCTTCTTGCACTCCCCCTATCACCTGGCTTGTAGGGTGATCTTTTCTAATCCGAGCAGGCGGATCTCTCCTTACAGGATCACGAATTTCATTCTCACTTTCATCAGATTCAATGTTGTTACCAGATGTTTCTTCAAATGTTGGAACATCAGACACAACATCAGATCTGTCAGTTTCTGTATCAGCAGGAACAGACGGTTTCTCCATCAGATCCATCACCATATCTTCATATGTCTTTCCTGCAAGATCAGAACAATCATCAAACACTATGTTGACAGATTCCTGAATATTCCTTACCCTTAAATTGTATACTCGATAAGCATGGCTATTTAAGGAATATCCGAGAAAAACAGCTTTGTCACTCTTCGAATCAAACTTAGCAAGATTTTCTCTGTCATTAAGCACATAGCAAACACACCCAAAAACATGAAAATGTTTCAAATTTGGTTTCTTTCCTTTTAGAATTTCATAAGGTGTTATTTTGCAACCAGGCCTAAGGTAAACTCTATTTCCGATATAGCATGCGGTGTTCAATGCCTCAGCCCAAAATCTTTTTGACAGATTTTTAGAACTTAACATGACTCTAGCCATTTCTTGCAAAGTTCTATTCTTCCTTTCGGCAACCCCATTTTGTTGAGGTGTTTTAGGAGCCGAAAACTCATGAAAAATCCCTTTCCTTACACAAAATTCAGCAAAGTAATTATTTTCAAATTCTTTTCCATGATCTGACCTAATTCTCAAAACTTTTGAAGAGAAAGAGGTTTTGATTTGAGTAAAAAGCATTTTAAAGTAAGAGAAAGTTTCTGATTTTTCACGCAAAAAGAAAATCCAAGTGAATCGTGAAAAATCGTCAACAATTACATAGGAGTACCTCTTACCACCTAGGCTTTCTACCTCAACTGGACCCATAAGATCCATATGCAAAAGATCAAAACAGTGAGCAGTACCAGAAAATGTTCCTCCCGATGTTGCAACGTTATGTGGAACACGTGTCTGTTTACCTTTCTGGCAGTCTCCACAGACTACTTTAGTTTTGTAATTAAGGTCAGGCAAACCTTTTACTGCTCCAAACTTCATCAGCTTTTGTAAGGTACGGAAATTCACATGTCCCAATTTTTGGTGCCACAAAATTGTGTCATCAAATTGGACCTTGTTACAAGTGACCTTGTTACCAACAAGATAACAATTATCTTGAGACCTTGTTCCTGTCATAACACAAGTGTTAGATTTATTAAAAACTTCACAAGAACTTTTATTAAACTTTACCTCCAAGTCATCATCGCAAAGTTGACTTATGCTAATTAAATTAGCCATAAGACCATCAACTAATAAAACACTTTTCAGACTTGGAAAACCTGGTACATCAAGAGTTCCTCTACCTAAGATTTTACCTTTAGCTCCTCCTCCATAAGTGACATAACCTTCGGTAAGTGGTTCAAAATCTTTTAAGTACCTTTTTGTTCCCGTCATATGACGTGAACATCCACTGTCGAAATACCACGAGCCTGCAAGGTTAGTCCTCAAAGCAGTATAAACAACATTGCAAACAACAGGAGCTTTAGGAACCCAAACTTGTTTCACAGTAGTGTTTCTTCGTTTGTCAGATATGTTGTTCGAAATGTTGGGTAACATTTCAGACAACATTTGATTACTGGACATATCTCTTTTCAGTTTGAAACAAAAAGGTTTTATATGCCCTTTACAAAAACAATAATGACAAACAAACTTCCTTTTCCTACGTCCAGAGTTAGAAGACTCACCAACATTTTTAGATTTTTCTTTCACAAAGGTAGTTTTAGCATGATTTCCACCAAAGAGGTTCGGAAAAACAGATTCTTTTGATTTAAACTCGATACCTGCTCTATCACTTTTACCTTCGTTCAAGACCTCATTGACTTTCGTTGAGCTACTGGTCCATTTTGCAATAGTGGCCTCTGCATTATCCAATTTTGATTGAACTTTATCAAGCTCCATCTCCTTCTGAATCAGGGCTGTTTCAATCTTAGCTAAAGATCCCCTCATGATATCGTTTTCTTTGGAAAGGACTTCAATTTTCTTGCACTGCTTCTTCCAATCTTTAAGTAAGGATTTATAAAGTTCTTGGAGCTCTTCAAAAACTTCATCTCTATCTAATTCTTCATCATCTGGAAGAGAATCTGTATCCAAAACATTCAAGCAGGTTATGTTAGAAAAATTGAATAAGTCATACCTGTCAGATGTGTCGATCAATGTGGCCACATCTTCTGCAACACGAAGAGTCTGGTCATTCTGTTCGCAAATTGTTGCAATCATCAAAGACTGGTTCTGACTTTCTTGATAATCGTCCTCATCTTCATCATCGCTCATGGAAACCCAGTGGTTCTTTATCCCATACTTCCTAAGAGTATTGGCACATTCATTTGCATAATGTCCCCATCCCGAGCAAGCATGGCATTGAATACTTTCGAGATGCTTCGGATCAAATCTGCCATGTTCAGAACCTGCTCTTCTGGGATTAGATTGGAGTTGGGCAGGTGTACCAGTTGGCTTCCACGAAGGTTGAGCGGCATTCTTGGTCTGAAAATCTTTCCCTTTCGGACGAAATTTCTTTTTGTTGATCTTCCTTACCATCGAATTGAACTTCTTAGTCAGCATTGCCACATTGTTTCCTTCAGTGACTTCCTCCAGTGGTTCATCATCTTCATCGCTTTCATCATCAGTTTGAGCTTGGAAAGCAATGTTCTTTCCCTTCGAGCTTCCTTCTTGATTCTTCAGATTAAGCTCATATGCTTGCATGATGCTTTGGAGAGTATCAAAGTCCATCTTAGCAAGGTTGTGTGCTTCTTCGATAGCACACACCTTCATGTTGTACTTTGGTGTCAATGTGCGGATGGCCTTGGACACCAAATTCTTGTGCGTAATAGAGTCTCCGAGCACCACGAACTGATTAGAGATGTCACGTAGTTTCTCAAAATAGGAACTAATGTCCTCATTCTCTTCCATTCGCATGGTTTCGAATTTAGACGTTAGAGTTCGCAATTTTGTCTCTCTTACTGTGCTATCTCCTTCATAATGCCTTTGGAGGATGTCCCATGCCTCCTTTGCTGAAGTACAATTCTGGACAAGCTTGAAAACACAGAGATCTACAGAACCAAGGATAACGTCGAGTGCCTTAGCATTGAAATTTGAGTTCGCGGTTTCAGTCGCCGTCCACTCATTTTTCGGTTTGAGTACAATATCACCATCCCGTTCACAAGTCTTCGTTGGATGTTCAAAACCACTTAACACGACGTCCCAAGCATTACTGTCAATAGACTTAATGTGGGAACGGGTACGGATCTTCCAGTAGGAGTAGTTCGATCCATCTAGCACCGGCAACTTTCCGTGAGGATTACACCAATCCATGTCTTGCACGTACAAAACAGGATCTTATCACCTACAAAGTCGAGTGATACAGGCTCTTGATGCCAATTGAAAGGATTGGTGGGTCAGAATATCCTGCAAGACTTAAAAACAAATGAACAGATTGATAATGTTGTTCCAAATGTCACAACATTTACCAACACATTCATACACTTAGAATAATCAGAATATGCAGCGGAATATAAAAACGAACAAGGACAGAAGATTTATCCACGAGTATATAAAGATACTCGTGGAACGCCAGCAGGGCAAAAAGATTTATTACTACAAGAGTAATTACAAAACAACCACAAAGAGATCTTTTGAAAGAATCTCTTTGAAAACTCTCAAACACTCTAAGATAATCTCCCGACTCTCAAAGAATGTTAAAACCCTCTTTAGGGTTTACAAAGCAACAAACCTAGAATCTATCAAAGGAAAGACTCTATTAAACAGAATGTTGTCACAGATGTTCCAACACTCAGTTGCTTTGAAAGCTGTCCTTGTATCTCACTTTCTATGCTCTAAGCTATGCTCTTGGATTTCTCTGGAAAGTGCACCCTGATCTGCAGCCTGGATTGTGTTATTTATAGACTCCAGCAGATCATGCTTCTTGTCCATGATCTATCCATGATCCATGATCTTCATCCATCTTCCACACTCTCCACAACTCCATCTTCTCCATGATGTTCCACTTCTCTTCTTTCTCCATCTCTATGGAATTGATCCACGTTCTCCACTCTTCTTTTCTGCACGTCTTATCTCCTGTGTTTGGCACGTCTTTGATCAGCCTCTTTACTTGATAAATTCCACGTCTGCAAAAGAGAATAAGAAAGCAAGAAACAAATTCCTATTTTGTAGGAATTATATTATCATTAAAAGACTTCTTCAAATCTTTCCTTCTAAGATCATCATCCCTACAAAATCTCAACAAACAAATCCATCCAATATATTAAGTATCTTTAAGTATAAAATATACTATCAAATACATAAATATACTAGTATTAAATATGGAATAAAATACCAAAGAAAAGGCAAAATTAATTAGTGTTAAAATAAAACACTAACAATCTCCCCCTTTTTGGCTTTTCTGCTCAAAACCATATTTAATATATCTCCCCCTAAATACCTGCAAGAAAACATCGTTAGAGAAAAAATAAATCTCTTAAAATCACTCCAAACAAATCAATTGAAATATTAATTTGTTTTGGATAAAATACCAAATAATATGTTTTGTGAGAAATGCAAAATAAAATAAGAGTTTACAAAAATAAACTCTAACATGTTATATAAATGTATTAATTCTATAACATAAATGCACTAATTGATTTACATAAAGATATTATCTCATTTTACTTAAATATATAATATAAGTGTATTACTTGTATCACATAGATGTATTGAATCATTTAAAGTAAAGGTATTAATACATTTAACTAAACTTATTGTCCTATTTTACTAAAATAATTGTTTTATTATTTTACTGAAATATATTGGTTGTATCACCTAAAGATGTTAGTTGTATTACAAAAAGATATTAATTGTATTAGATAAAGGTACTACCTCATTTTACTAAATATAACCTACGGACATTACTCGCATAACTAAACGGTATCACCCGCATAACTAAAAGGTATTACCTATATAACTAAAATTTACTTATTTGAAAGAATATGAAAAAGCACAATAAGATATGAGTGTGAACGGATTGACGTGTGGGGACTCACGTGAAAATAGGTCGAGTCGGGTTGCACAGATCTAGAATTCCTGCATCCATTACATATAAAGTATTATGATATAAATAATATTATTAATTAACACGTTATATATATTAAAAATAATGAAATATAAAATGAAACATCAATATTGTAGAATTTCATATTTTGAATAGTTTGAATAATCTTTTTTAATCAACCCACCTTTATTTTAGTTTTTCTTTTTTTATTTACTTTTCTTTAAAAAATTTAAACTAATAAATTTCAAATATAAATGATTTTTGTACGTGAAGTCTAGTATGTGTCATTTTAATAATTTTACTAAAACTTATATTAGTTAGTAATGTTTAGTATTAACATTAAATTTGATATCACTACAAGAAAAATGCACATAGACAAGTGTTATTAACCCTTGTCGTAGATGGGTTAATAACCGTTGTCGTAGAATCACTACAATCACTACAAGAAATTCACCCTTGTCGTAGATGGGTTAATAACCATTGTCGTATAATCACTACAAGAAATTCACCCTTGTCGTAGATGGGTTAATAACCGTTGTCGTAGAATCACTACAAGAAATTCACTGCACATAGACACGTGTTATTAACCCTTGTCGTAGATGGGTTAATAACCGTTGTCGTAGAATCACTACAATCACTACAAGAAATTCACCACGTTGGCAAAGTGCTGACGTCATCATGCCACGTCACCAAAGTGTTGCCACGTTATCATATTGCGCGTTGCCTGGGATTCGAACCCAAGTGTTAGTCGTAGAATCACTACAATCACACCAAAGTGCTGCCACGTCATCATATTGCGCGTTGCCTGTGATTCGAACCCAAGTGTTAGTCGTAGAATCACTACAATCACACCAAAGTGCTGCCACGTCATCATATTGCGCGTTGTCTGAGATTCGAACCCAAGTGTTAGTCGTAGAATCACTACAATCACACCAAAGTGCTGTCACATCATCATATTGCGCGTTGTTTGGGATTCGAACCCAAGTGTTAGTCGTAGAATCACTACAATCACTACAAGAAATTCGCCACGTTGGCAAAATGACGTCACTACAATCACACCAAAGTGCTGCCACGTCATCATATTACGCGTTGCCTGGGATTCAAACCCAAGTGTTAGTCGTAGAATCACTACAAGAAATTTGCCACGTTGGCAAAATAACTACAAGAAATTCGCCACGTTGGCAAAATGCTGCCACATCATCATGTTGCGCGTTGCTTGGGATTCGAACATCATGCCACGTCACCAAAGTGACGACATGATTACCAAGTGTTAGTCGTAGAATCACTACAATCACTACAAGAAATTTTCCACGTTGGCAAAATGACTACAAGAAATTCGCCACGTTGGCAAAATGCTACCACATCATCATGTTGTGTGTTGCCTGGGATTCGAACATAATACGAACACTATAAGAAATTTGCCACGTTAGTAAAATGACTACAAGAAATTCGCCACGTTGGTAAAATACTGCTACATTATCATGTTGCGCGTTGCCTGGGATTCAAACATCATGCGATCACTACAAGAAATTCGCCACGTTGGCAAAATGACTACAAGAAATTTACCACGTTGGCAAAATGCATTTGCCAACAAGAAATTCGCCACGTTGGCAAAATGCTGCCACATCATCAATTCACCATGTTGGCAAAATGCTGCCACATCATCATGTTGCACGTTGTCTGGGATTCGAACATCATGCCACGTCACCAAAGTGACGACACATAATCATGTCAAATAAGAAATTCACCACGTTGGCAAAATGACTACAAGAAATTTGCCACGTTGGCAAAATGCATTTGCCAACAAGAAATTCGCCACGTTGGCAAAATGCTGCCACATCATCATGTTGCGCATTGCCTGGGATTCGAACATCACATAATCATGTCAAATAAGAAATTCACCACGTTGGCAAAATGACTACAAGAAATTTGCCACGTTGGCAAAATGCATTTGCCAACAAGAAATTCACCACGTTGGCAAAATGCTGCCACATCATCATTTGCCAACAAGAAATTCGCCACGTTGGCAAAATGCTGCCATATCATCATGTTGCGCATTGCCTGGGATTCGAACATCACATAATCATGTCAAATAAGAAATTCACCACGTTGGCAAAATGACTACAAGAAATTTGCCACGTTGGCAAAATGCATTTGCCAACAAGAAATTCGCCACGTTGGCAAAATGCTGCCACATCATCATGTTGCGCATTCACCACGTTGGCAAAATGACTACAAGAAATTTGCCACGTTGGCAAAATGCATTTGCCAACAAGAAATTCGCCACGTTGGCAAAATGCTGCCACATCATCATGTTGCGCATTGTCTGGGATTCGAACATCATGTCACGTCACCAAAGTGACGACACATAATCATGTCAAATATTGCCCATTGCCTGGGATTCGAACCCGAGTGACAAGGTGGTGCTCCAACCACTAGACCACTAGTGCTTTATGTAGTATTATTCTACATGCATTTCTTTTATTTCAATTTTTGATATTTTTCAATTTTCTATTATCACATACTTTTTGTTAATTTTTATTATTTGTATTTTTAATATATTTTAAAAGGTTAAAAAAAATTATATATATATAATTTGAAGATTAATGACTAATTAATATGTTTAGTAATGTTTAATCTTATTTCATTTTAAGACAATTATAAAATATACTAGTGCATATTTTTAATATATTTTATAAAAATACTATTTTTTAAAATTATGAGTTTGTTCATATAAGATAATATTAATGCAAATAATAAGATATATATATATATATATAATTGGAAGATTAATGACTAATTAACATAAGATAATATAAGATAATATCATAAAATTAATAATTAAACTTTTCAAATTTAATTTAATTAAAAAAACAATTAATATTATCACATATTTTTTTGTTAATTTTTATTATTTTTATTTTTAATATATCTTAAAATTTTAACAATATATATATATATATATATATATAATTGGAAGATTAATGACTAACTAACATAAGATAATATAAGATAACATCATAAAATAATTAAACTTTTCAAATTTAATTTAATTAAAAAACAATTAATATTATCACATATTTTTTGTTAATTTTTATTATTTGTATTTTTAATATATTTTAAAAGTTTAACAATATATATATATATATATATATATAAAATTGGAAGATTAATTAAATTAGTCTACGACAACGCTTCTACGATCCTACAACAACGTTAGAGAACAACCCTTGTCTTAGGGTCCTAGGACAACACGTCTACGACAACGGCAAGTTCAAACCCTTGTCTATGAGAGAATTTTTCGGGCAAAGACAACGGTTCCGTCTACGACAACGACAGTTTAGACTAAGACAAGGGTTTTTTCAAAATCTCTTGTCTTAGGGGTGTAGTTTATGAGAGAATTTCTTGTAGTGGTCATAGGACAACACGTCTACGACAACGGCAAGTTATAACCCTTGTCTATGAGAGAATTTTTCGGGCTAAGACAACGGTTTCGTCTACGACAACGACATTTTAGGCTACGACAAGGGTTTTTTGAAAAAACCATTGTCTTAGGGGTGTGTAGTCTATGAGAGAATTTCTTGTAGTGTATATTAGTTAACTTTAAAATTTCATTTATTAAAAATTTAATTTATAAAAAAAAGAAGAATTTAATGCGAAAAAAATGTAGACATGATTATGACACATGTGATCATACTTATATATATATATATATATATATATATATATATATATAAAGATTTACTGTAAGGTATTATTTATTAAATGTAAATGTATTACTTGTTTATCTCAAAAGTCTAAAAGTATTACTTATTTATCTAGAAGATATTACTTTGTTTATCCAAAGGTATTGTTAGTTATATGTAAAACTATTATTTAGTTATCTCAAAGGTATTACTTGTTCTATTGAAATGTAGTACTTGTTTTATCTAAAAGGTATTATTTATTTATCAAAAAAATTACTTTACTTTACAAGTTATTGAAATGTAAAATATTACAAATATAACTGAAAGATATTACTCATGTAACCAAAATGTATCATTGTATTATAAATTATAAGTTTAAAATCTTAAAATTTACTTTGAATTTGAGCAGCAAAATAATAATTTTCCTCGATTTTGGATAAAATGTCACGGTAATATCAATGAATTCAATTTCAACAACCTCCTTTTCAGATCCATTCCACGGTTTACTTGATAACATCAACTTAACATTGAGTTATTAAAAAAAAAAAAAAAGGTGGTGTAGAGAAGACCAAAAACAACTCAAATAAAGGGTGAGGAGGGTGGAATGTATGGTGTATTAATTTAGGTTGTTTATGGAAGAATTCCCATTCCCACTAATTAAGCATAACTTTTCTTCTTTTGTCAGCCTGCTTCCCCCTCCCTTTATCTATATATATATATATATATTTGTTTTGTACACTCCTCTCCCTCTCCTTTCCCTTTCCACTATTATTTTTCCCATTTATTATTCACTCCACCAAATCAGAGATGTATTGCCCCCATTTATTAACATACAAAACTTGATGATGAGGGACTTTTGGCTCTCTCTCTCTTTCTCTCTCACACACCCACCACACACACATTCTCTTCTATTTCACAAAATTACATTTACACCCCCCACCTCCCTTCCTTCTCCTACACCTGTTTCTTTTTGTCACACGCTATTGTCTCTCTCTTCCCTCTCTCTCTCTCTCGCACACACACAGGGAACTTCTTTTCTACTTCACAAAAATTCTTTCTTGAAACTCCATCAATCCCCCACCTTTCATCTCCTGTTTCTTTACGCCCAATTTCACCCCCCCCCCCCTCTCTCTCTCTCTCTCTCTCTCTCTCTCTCTCACCATAGTGAAGTAATTCAGTTTGTGTTAAGAAGAAGAAGAGTGCAGCAAAACCATGGCAGAGGACTCAACCATCATGGGTGAACAAATTAGATACAGAAAGCCCAGAAACCCAGAAACAGATCCGAATTCGAATCGCTCCAAAACCACAATTTCATCAATCCTCCTATCCTCGAGCCCATCCACCGAAACCCCCACCTCGAAGAAGAAGAACTTCACTTCCTCCACATTCAGAGGACTCGGTTGCACGGCCTCCTCACAGGTCTCCGTGCCTGCTGTCATAAGAACCTCGGCCAATTGGGAATCCAAGAAATTGAAGAAGAAAAGGCTTAAGCCCAAGAAAAGCAGCAGCAACGACAAGCTACTCATCCATGGCAATCCCCCTCTTCCTCCTCCTAATCCTTCCAATGGCATTAACCCATCTTCACAATCGTCTCTCTCCTTGGCACTGTCATCCAGTTGTGTCGGCGCCCCCGATGTTTGGTGTGGTCCTGGGATGGGGCTCACCACTGATGCTGCTTCTGTTGATTGTGTTGTGAGAAGGGCTGGTAGAGGCAAAGTTGATGGCCTTGATAGGATTGTTCTTGGTGCCAGAGAGGTATTAATTGTTCATCTCGTTCTCTTTCTGGGCTTCAATTTCTCTCAATGTTGTATGTTACATTTGTTTGTTTTTGTTGATATTGATTTTGTGTTGGTTATTGATGCCATTATCTTCTCAAGATGGAATTCTCTGTGCCCTTTTAATCATCAGCTCTTGTTTCGTTTGCCTAGCTTTGTCGACTTTTTGTGGCATCTATATGTTGTATTTCTATATTGGAATGGTTAGATTAGTGTGTGCTTTTTAGCAAGTGTTTGGAATATTTCTATCCAAATGGTTGGTTATCTCTTTTGCCCATGCTTTTGGCCTATAACATTAACTTATAATGCTTTTCTTGTTGAGTGTCACATTCCACATTGTTATGGAAATTGTCTGAATTTAGTGTTGTTGTTTCAGCGTTCATGTACTGTGAGGAGGATGGTTACTCCAGAAGATAATCCTTTCTTTGAATCTGACACTGCTATTGGAATATCTCGCATTCGTTCTGATTTTTCGGGATCCAGACATCATCATCGTCATGTCAGAAATGGTCTCCGTGAGGGACTTGCGGAGGTTAGCTTCATTTTAGTTTTTGTAACTCCGAGTAATGTTGCACAATCTTCTAGAATTGAGCTACTATTGGAGGTTAAAAACATATGTAGACAACATGATTCAAAACCTTGTGTGTAATAGTCTCTCTCTATAAGATGAGTTTTTTTTTATGTATTGAATTGTTCTAAATCTTATCTGAGTTAAGGATCAAAATTCTTCTGTCCTTTTATATCTAATTATTGTTTTTGTCTCTCTATGTAAGATGAGTCTGCCATTTTTTGATTCAGTTCAAAATCTATAATTAAGGGTCGGATTCTTGTGCTTGAGATATGAAGTTATCAGAGGATTTAGAGATGATGAATATTGTTTTACAGAGGAATAATCAATCTTAAATTGCCGCTAATTTCTCTTTGGACTTTAAGGTTCTTAAAGAGTGTTGATCCATTAATAGCATGAAGACAATCTGAGAGTTCATATTCGTCCATTTGAATATGAGGCATCATTTTTGTCAATTCTTTCATCGAGTTACTATTCTCTAAACATTCTGACTTATCCAGGAACCAAAATCTTAAGACTTATCAGAAGCTAAAACTAATTGAAAGAAGATTTAACTACTGCGAGTGAAAAGTTAATACCTGTTCTTTATTACTGTCTCGTATCAACGTAGACTGAAAAGGATGTTTTCGATAAAATTACGGAGAAACACCGTTTCTTTTGCCATATATAAGAACAATATAAGTTTCCATCATCTTTAAGTAGACCATCTTACGTTAGATCTCTCACTCTACCTTTTTAGTTAATCTTGGTAACACTGCATTTTTTAATAGAAAATCTTCCTAAAAAGCATTACGCATGCTCAAACAACTCTCTAAAACTTGTGAACTTAAGAAAAAAGTAACTTTGTTTGCACATTCATAGTGTCATAAGACCTTCAGAGTTGATGTGTTTAGGATAGTCACTGTTGTCTGATGATTTATGATATAATTCTACTGTTTCTGTTGGTCATTGTTATACTAATGAATCATGATTCATGAATGAAACTACCATCGTGCCATGGATAGATAACAACTTACGAAAATGTCAAATTATCATTGTATGGTGTAAAAACTTAGAAAAACTAATGCTTATGATCTGATGTGATCACAGATTGTAATGCTTCAAAGTAGTCTACTGATGGGCGGGAGATCAGATGGGCTTGATAGATACAGGGATCTGAGGCTTGATGTCGATAACATGTCATATGAGGTGTGTATACGTCTTTATGACTGACTAGTCGAATGCCTTTGCTTCATCTCCTTTTTTCTTTAAAATCTTATTGTGTGGCAAACAGGAATTACTAGAACTTGGCGACAGGATTGGGTATGTGAGCACCGGACTGGGAGAGGATGACATAGCTCGGTGTCTGAGGAGGACTAAACTTGCCATGTTGGATGATTTCTCTCTACGTTTCGCCTCTGATATTGAGAGGAAATGCAGCATATGTCAGGTTAATATTCAAGATATTTCACTTGTTTGTGTTAATTGTGAGCCAAGATTGTGTTTGATTTGAGGAATTTGAAATGCAAACTTTGAAATGAATGAATTTCAAATTCACCGGTATTGCAGGAGGAATATGAATCGAATGATGAAATGGGTAAGCTAAAGTGTGGACATTTCTATCATATGTATTGCATAAAGCAGTGGTTGGGGCAGAAGAGTAGCTGTCCCATCTGTAAAACATCGGCTGTCTCCCAAACGGAAGCTGAATAGCTTCCGTTTGATCTTTTCTGTATAGATTTCTCATGACTCATTCTTTCTTGTTGTAATTTGGTCTGTATGCCCAAAATCTGCCATTTTTGTGGTTGGCAACTTTGGTGTTGATTGAAATCTTAACTCCATATCATTTGTAATTTAATGTTTTTTCTTTACACGTGGTTGTTCTGTTTGATTACATCTAATGTTTGTGTTTTCATTTGGAATTCAATTTTAAATCTATTAGAGAATGAATCAATGTAAGCAATTACCAATTGGTTTGCCATCATGGAAAATCCATGTTTAAATTGTGCCATTGAAATGAAACCAATGAATGAGTCAATTTAAACAAATACCAATTGATTTGTTACCATAGATTTTTGATCCATCTTTAGATTCTTATTGAAATGTAATCTAACATGTTTTGCATGTTCATTTACAATTGGTCTGCTAGTCATTGTATTCTAGCCATTGAGTTGGTGTAACTCATTATCAGGATAGATTCCCTTCCTTGAGATCCCCCATGTCTATTCCTAAGGCAATGTCTTGAGAAACTTGTTTTCTTTTCTTTACTAGTAAAACATTATAGTCGTAGCATATCATGGATTCTATGTATACATCTAAGCTTCTCATTCGGATGGTGGAGAGATGAATGGACTATTCAACACATACGTAGGTCCAAGTTAAACGTGTTATAGAATGTTCGATGTTTGGTGGTCAACAATAATTCCTCATGTTCAGTCAACTAGGATTAAATGGAGCTATATGAGTTCAATTCATGTAAATTGAATTCATGTTTTCAACATAATTTTTTTTTTTAATGAACAATATTCTTATGACGTTAAGTGAGTTCAATTCATATAAATTGAATTCATGTTTTCAGCATACATTTTTTTTTTATGAACAATATTTTTATGATGTTGAGAGTTTGAGGAGGAGGAGGATCGAGAAAATATGAGGGAAAGATGTATATTTATTTAAATATAGAACATTTTAGTCATTCAACTATATTTATTTTTAATGTCCATTTGGATAAGGGATTCGAGTGAATCAGAAGCTGGGAACAAGAGGGAGCCATCTTGAAAGTGATTATCAATATAAATTTGATTATATTACTATTTCTAGGGATTAATTATGACAAACAAATTTAAATACCTTCACATCACTACCTAAAATGTGCCTATGTATTAGCATCTTTTTACTTGATTTCATAGGCAGATAGCGATATAGTTAATTTGATTGGTGTAATCTGATAATTTAATTGATTATTCCATTTTATTATGTATACTAGCTAATACGCTTATAAATTAATTGTGTTTGAATTATAATTTTAACTAAAGAAATTAATAACCAATCAAAAAATATCTAACAAGTTTTAACAATTATACAACCAAATCAATATAAAGTTAAAATTCCTAAAAAAAATATATAATTCAACCGGATTTGACTATACTGTGTGCCTATCTTACAAACATCTTCTATATGCAGTGTCTATCACCATCCGTATTGTGGTAAGTTGATTGTGCCATTTCAAGAAAGAAACAATACGTTTACGTTATACTTTTAAGAGGTTGATTCATATGTTTATTTCCTCTATTCTGCAGTTTGGTTTCATTTCCTTCTCTAAAATGAAAATTAGGAATCTGTTAACTTCACCAGAAGATTTCTTTAGTGAAAAAATGGTAGTAAATAATCTCTCTTGGGCAACAGACAAAGAACTAAACACAAAAAATTCTATGCCCCAGTGGCACAAATCTTAGATCCGTGCCCCAAACCCGACCCGCGCGCGTGCATACACTGTAGTTGTTGTGCGCCGCGCGCACACAGCGCACACAATTGAAGGCCACGCGCGCACACCTAATTTATTTTTCAGGTATCACCTGATTTACATTTTTTTCAGGTATCACCTGATTTACATTCAGATATCACACATTTGCTTTTCAGTATCACATATCTACCTTTAAGGTATTATGCAAAAACAGTATTGTTTTCTTCTTTTTTCTCTCTTTTTTTTTTCTTCTTTATTCTCCTTCTTTTTAGTCTATTTTCTTATTGATTTGTTATTCATCTTATTTGTTTAATGCAAAAATACTTTATAGGTAATTCTCAAGTATTACATATGATTTACTCTTCAGGTATCACCTGATTTACTCTTCAAGTATCACATATGATTTACTCTTCAAGTATCACTTGATTATCACATATAATTTATAGGTAACTCTTAAGTATTACATATGATTTCCTCTTCAGGTATACACATTTACCCTTCAAGTATCACATATCTACCCTTAAGGTATTATGCAAAAACAGTGTTATTTTCTTTTTTTTTCCTTTTCTTTTTTCTTATTTCTCCTTCTTCTTCTTAGTCTATTTTCTTATTGATTTGTTATTTTTCTTATTTGTTTAGTACATTCTTCTTCTTTTTCTTCTTGTATATCTTCTTGTTTCTTATTCTTCTTCAAATTGTCATGAAATCATTTAAGATATTACATAAATACATTTTAGGTATTACACAAAGTAGCTTTTAAGTATCACATATATTACTTTCAAGTATTATATAAATATCTTATAGGTATTAATGTTTATAGTAAAAAAAAGGTAATATATATACACATTTAAAGTATTACACTAATACATATAATGTATTACATATTTAACTATCTATATATACTTATATTTTAAGGTATTGAATTCATACTTTTAAGGTAACCTTAAAGGTATTATACATATACATTTGAGGTATCACATACATACCTTTGAGGTATTGCATATTAATATTTGAGTTATTTAATAAATATTGTTAAACTATTATATACCTTTAAGACATAACATTTTAAACAACATAATGAATCATTTAGACAATACCTTTAAGATATTACATATGTACTTTTTAGGTATTACACTAATACTTTAAAGGTATCACATTATTCACATATAATATATTATATACTTACATTTAAAGATAATGGATACTTGTCTTAAAGGTATTACATAAGTCTCTTTAAAGTATTTACCACTATGTTATTAGATACTTATAAATATAAATATATTAAAATTGGTTAAAAACATAAAGATACATAGTTAGAAATTGTAAAACATAATAATATCAATTACATAAGTTAATTGTATTCTAGAATTACAATTTCAGAATTCATCTAAAAAAATCAAGAATTTGGAGTTTTAGAACCAAACTCCTTTAATGCTGTTGAATTTGAACTGGTTTGTTTGGTGTACTTGTTCTTTTGAAAATGACCTCTGTCATCAACCTTTTATAACTTTGCAAATCTGTTTACTGAATTTTGTTGTAGATGCAATAAACAAAGTCTATGTCTTGTTTGAGGAAAGACCTATATACAATCACACATAAGGTATTAGTAATTATCGTTTGAGGTATTTCATCTATTTGGCTTAGGTATTAGTAATTACCAAACACCAAATTTATCCCATAATAACATAAGGTGTTCAAGATTTATGTTGAATATCTTTTAAGTATCAGACGAATACCTTTCGGGTATCATATGTATACCTTTAAAGGTATCTGTTGAATAACTTTCAAGTATCAACTGAGTACTTTTGATTGATAATAACATAATGTATTAACATGTTTCTGTTAAGGTATTAGACTATGTAAGATAAAGTATTAAAAGTCAAATTCACCCAATTGTAAGATAAAGTATTAATAGGATCAAATCAACAAAAATAGTTAAGAAAAAAAAGGTTAAAGACACAGTTGAATCTACATTTTAATTACAAACAAAAAATGATGGAGATTATTGTCAACTACTGTTCTCGGTAGAAATCAAATCATCAAACAATTACAATATTAAAATACCACAAAAAATAATTAAACAAAATTAAAAAAATCAAATCAGATTCAGAAATTGAAATTCTAACAGTCATTTCATCAAACACTTTGCATTCATCACTGCAAAACCCAAATACCTACAGAATCAAACCAGCAAATCAACACAAACTTCCACAACACAGATCAATCCACATCATATGATACAAATATAAATCCCAAAAACAATAAGAAAAGTGTCATTGTGGAGAATATTTTATAGATTGAGGAGCTGTGAGGAGAATTGGGGAAAGAATTGTCAAATTTCTTGAATCGGCGGCGACGGCGGTGGAGGATATGAGGGCTTCATTGAAATATTTAATTAAGCCGATGGCGACGGCGGAGGAGGGTTGTGATGAGGTGAAAGATTTGGTATGATGAAGGAAATGATTTGCAGATGAAATAACGTGATTTGCAGAAGACTTCGTTGAGGAAAAAAAATCAAAATCTATATATATCGATCCATATACAGACCGGGTCGGGTCGGTACGGGTCGGGGGCATGAATCCTAGGATCTGTGCCCCAGGGGCACAAGAGTGCTGCCCAGAACTAAATTGATTGGTTTTATTTGAAAGCATATTTTTACTTTGTTTTAGAACTGAAACTATATTTATTTTATCCAATAATCTCAATTCATCGTTCCACTTTCTACTGAACAGTTAAATCACAACCCAAAACCGTATTCCATGTTTATAAGGGTTTAAGATCTCTTTATTCCCTTTATTTTAATCATCATTTGTATTTTAAATATAAAAATCTGAATTTATTAAGTTACTTTCTATTGATTATAATTTCATAATTTTCTGACTTATTTTGGTGCATAGAAATTGTGTAAAGAAGAATAAAGCAACACAAAATAATTCTCTGAAATTAAACATCAAAAGACTTAAAATTAAAATCAAATTCACGAGGATATAAAATTCTTTTAATAAACCCACAGTAGTTGTATTAAAATCAAAAAAACAAAACCCACATAGATTTGCAAAAGGGAAGCACTAGTGTTGTAACAGCAGTCTGAATCTCCCGACTCCCGAGATGTTATAGTCGGCTTCTTGTGTTGTAATTTGTAAATAACTTCTTGTGAAAATCTCAAACAACTGCCAGTCTGCCAACCAAAACCCTCCGCCTTTCTCCCTCAGATTTCCCCAAGATGAAATTCAATTCAGTCATTTGAGCCAACCCTTCTCTCTGCAGATCTCAATTAATCTCAGAACTCACCTTTCCCTCCAAAACCAATGGCCCGAGTCTTCGAGTACTTCGTAGTCTGTGGAATCGGGCCCGAAATCCGAACCCTTGATGGCGACAGGGGTTACCATGGCTTCGGCATCTTCTACTCGCCATCTCTTCTAGATCAACATCCTCCTCCCGATCACACTCTCTATCCTCCTCCTCCGCCTCAGCTTTCCACTTGCGTTTTGCCTGCCGGAGTCCGATTCTACGCCTCTGGCTTTAATTCCGATGACCCTTCCTCGTTTCCCCGGAGCTATCCCATAGTGTTGACTGAGGGGGATGGGTCCAAGATTTACGTAGCTTGCATTGCATTTCGAGATCCTGTGTGTGAGGATATTGCTGAAGCCTATCGACTGCCTACTAATTCCTTTGCTGATAAATGCATCTGTTTTGTCTCGCGTGCGCCATGCTTCCACATTCTGCGTGATGCGTTGGAGGAAGTTTTCCATCTTTGTTTTTCAACCTCCGGAAGCAGGTAATGATGGATCTAGTGTATATGTTGTTCGGATTCTGGTAATGACCTCCAAGATTTGCTCATAATAGTACCCTAATGGTTTTAGAGTCTTCTAGATTGTGGGATAGCCATGTACAAGCTCTTCTAAGTCTCTCCTAACTTGTTTTGATTCATTGCATATGCATTATTATGTAGTTGTCACAGCTCAATTTTATGGTAAATATCCACCATCCTTCCCATATAATTCTCTATGTACGACAAGGAACTAGGAATTATGCATATCAAACTGTGAGAACTTGCTAGTCACCTCAGTTGATCTTGCAAACTACTAGTATGACTTCTGTACCATTTGTGTTCCAATTTGCAAGTTTTTCATGATCTGCATAAATTCTATGTTAGCTGAAGTGGTCGATAGTGTGAACACAATGGAGTTCTTTTAAAGTAAAATGACTAATACCAGGATGACTAGAATGACATTAGTTCTATTATCCCTAGCTTCTGCATTTTACATGTGATTTAGGACTGATGTTTTGTGAGTCACAAATAGAAAGCATGGAAGGATATTGCTTCATCATGTACAAATCCAAATACGAATTTTTTCTGTTTTACTTTCTCTTTTCCTTAATTGTGGAAGCTTATTATTATTTCTGGAAGATGATATATGATGTTCTCAGCTTCAAAACTTTTTCAGCCAGCCACTGTGGGATATCATTGCATACTTAATCTCCAATGTACCTTTGCCTACTCCTGGAAAGGAGCGAGTGTTGTTTCCAGTTGAGAATAGCCTGCTTGCTTTAGAAGTTCCTTCAAAGGACGGGTTTCCTCATGCTGATGTATGTAATCAACTGTTTTTCTCATTCAGGTTTCCATTGAAGAGTCATTTGTTAGTCTGCACCATTTTTAGTAAATATTCATAGTATATTTCATCATGACAGATATCCTTCCAGCCTCTGGTCCAGTGCTTGGATGTTGATAATTTGATCAAATTATTTACAGCTGTGTTACTTGAAAGAAGAGTATTGCTCCGCTCAGACAAGTATTTCCCTTGGTCTTTTACCTATGTTTGCAATTTATAATACTGTTCAATAGTTCCTAGGATCAGTCTTCTAGTTTTCTAAATGGGATAGAAGTATATAACTTAATCACTCTGCTCCAGTTTATCCTTGTCATTGGTTTAATTTACATTTTTATGGCTGACAATGACTCCTCCCTCGTCCCATTGTACATATCGTTTCCAATTAATGAATGGTTCCTCTATTCTTATCAAAGAAAAATATAGATTGAAAGAATTCAACTACAACAAAATATATAATGAGACACAGTAATAAAAAGTAAATTCAATAATTTCTATTCTATATTCTTTTTTCACAAGAATTTTCTAAAAGATCAAGAAGGTTGTGTTGTATCCATAAGTCATTGGGCACTCTGAATGCTGTATGGGTTGGCTTGCCATATCAACATATACAATTTATCTTTGGTTTTTTTGTTCCTTTTTCTTTTTCCTTCTCAGTTTTAGATATTCTGCATCTATTTATAATACTTATCCCTTTTTTACCCACCCTTATCCTTTTTTTACCCCACCTTTATCCTTTTCTAAGGAAGTATCCAATACCCAATGTTAAGAGTATCCATATCATAGATGATTTATCTGATATGGAGTTTGGAAAATTGCACACTTACAAAGTTGGAGGAATGGAGGACTTATGGTTTTTAGAAGCTATCAAGTGGATATAGTCTTATATGGTGATGGCCCATGTGGAGCAGGTGTGGGTGGGAGCTATAAATGATGATAGAACCCCCTAGCACCCAGCATAAACTCCCACTCTATGAACGTTCCTGATTTGCACACTTTACATTCATGTTTTGTGTTAGTTCTTGTTTTTCTCTTATTATGCTTATGCTCAGAGCATGCCAACTCATGCAATACACTTAATTGTGCTACTCGCAATTTTTGAAACAAAGAGGCAATTTTGTTCAGCATATGATAAGTCAAGGGTAAATGATGGACTTTGATAACCTTGTTGATGTCAGGACTTCTAGTGGGAGCTAATGTTTCAGAAAATTTATGGTTTCAGGTTACCTGGGAAGAGGTGCTATTCCTAGGATTTGTTTAAGTGTCCCTATTTGAGGGCAAACCTTTGTGGAGAAATTATTCTTATATTGTGTTTCTATTTCCTTAAGCCTTCTTTAACTAACTCTGGCTGTTTACATAATATGTGCAGATATTCTCTTCTAACTCTAGTATCGGAGGCCATTTGCCATTTAATATATCCATTTCGGTGGCAGGTGCGTCAAAATTTATTTTTAACGTAGCTTTTGATAAAGATTTATTGAACTGGTTTGAAACAGTTGTAGTTCTTTATTCTAATAAAAGTTTTGAAGGAATACTTGCTGATCTTGTTATGTTTGTTGTGCTGAAGCATGTCTACATTCCGTTGCTATTTTTCAGTGGAGTTGACTATATTGATGCTCCTACACCATATCTGATGGGTCTTCATTCAGGTGTTGACACTTTTGGGCTGGTCATGGATGGCGTAAGTTCATTCATTGATTTCTTGAATTTGAATAAACAGGCTATATTTTAAGCGTGCAATTTCTTATTTTACCAATTCAACTGCCTTTTAAGCATTTATTAGCCATTTTCAGTTGGTAGCTTTATCCCGCATATATTCTCATATTTGTTTCAATCCTTTATAAAGGTGCATTAAAATCTACAATACAACATTTGTAGAGCAGAGCAGCCATGAATTTGAAACCCCTATTCTGTGTGAAATATAAAAACCTTATGCCCTTAAAGGCAATAACATTCAACAAATTATGTCAACCTGTCTGACGCACTGTCATGGTTCCACACAATTTATCACCCTGGTATCCATCAATGCTCGCACCAAATCTTGTCAGTCTGAAAACTTAATCACACCAGAAGTGGAGAGAGAGAGTCATCAATGCTCGCACCAAATCTTTTAGTCCGAAAACTTAATCGCACCAGAAGTAGAGAGAGAAAGAGTTATCTCGGCTAGACTTTGACCAAATTAATGTTTGTGGGGTTGCAATTTCCCTCTATTTGGATAATTTTTTCCATCAATAATAAAATCATATAGGGTGTGTTTGAGCTAGAGTTATAGCCCTTCCAGATGGGGAGTTATAGTCTGTCCGGATGGGGACTTTGTAGTCTCTTCCAATGATTGTGTTGGGATGTGATTTGAGGATTTTGAAGTCCACTCATTATGGGCTAGTGGTAGGTAAACCCTATGACAATCATTATTTCATAATTCCCAACATGACATACCAATCATCAAATCATAACTAAAATAATTTTTTCACAATATAATAATAAGTACACCCACTTTTTCGAGTATGATGTGACATTACAGAACAATCCTATCCTACACAATCCCAAAATAAACAAAGGATTTCGTTTTCATCAATTCTTCAAAATCCTAGGATTTCAAGATGGCGACATCCACTTGAACTCTAGTCCAAACACACACATATCTATGACTTCATTACCATGGACCCATTATATAGAGGTACGAACAAGTGAAGTTGACTCTAGTAATGTACTATTCTAGTTTGATTTGCATTGCTTATCTAACTTGAAGTGAAGTTTGAGCTTTGTTGGATTATTAAGTAGAGTTGAGCTCAAGTAGCTCGATAATTTTGTAAATATTTATTTTATTTCATTGATGCGAGTCTGTTTTGAGCTCTCAATCTTAAATTTTTGTGTTTCAAGACTGAATATCATGCTTATCGAGCTGATCTTAAACCAATCAACTTTGAGTTGACCATAAGCTGTTTTCACTTCTTTTTTTCTTCTTTTTATTATTATTATTTTTTCCATGAGGAACAAAATTTTATTGATTAGGATAACAGGAGATACAGGGGATGAGAAGTCCCATTCAAGCAGACCCAAAAACTAAAGAACAAAACTCAAATCTCTGACTGTATCTGAAACAAAAGAACTAAAATCTTTATAGTTAGACACCCACAAAGCAACCTGAACTTAGTTTTCTCTCAAACTTCCTCTAACGACTACTCAGAATCCTTTTGTTACTTCATCTGAATAGTGCATTCTAGAACTTAGGAGCAACGACAACTGTTGTTTGTTTTCACATTTTTGAAGTGCATGCTAGGGAGCACATTGGAGAAAGTCTATCTCTAAAATGGACATTTTATATCTGAGTTTTTGAAAAAAGTGACTTTTAAAATTAAGTCCAGGGTTGGTAAAAATGCATATATTGCCCATTTACTAGAAGTGCAAGAAAAGATTTCCAAAGCCACAAATTTGAATTTCTTCCAAATGGACTTTTAAAGAAGCTACTTTTCCAAAAGTCTATTTAAGTTTATTCACGAAACACACAAAATTTTCACAATGGACTTTCATTTTCAAAGTCCATTCAAGTTTGATCACTAAACACAATTCTTTTTTTCAAAAGTGAACATTTATTTCCAAAAGCCCATTTCAAATGGAATACCAAAGAAGCTTGAAATGCTTATTATCACAACAAACATATATTTTTATACTTATAATTTCCACTGACCTTGATGCAGTGATTTCAAACTAAATTTGAAGTTGATATGCTGAGTTATTATGTTACCTTGAGGACTCTTGCCTCAATTTACTTAACCATGTACAAACTGTACAAAGAAAAACCAAATGGTTATCTCATTGGTCGGATGAAATGCCCATATCTCATTTTACTTAGAAAGTGCATGAGAGAATTGTCATTAATATCTTGTCATATTCTTCTTAAATTAAGCCTTGCATATGAAACAAAGATAGTATGCAGTATTGTAAGTCATACCGGATAATAGTAATTATGTGGACTTATTCTATATGTAATGCTAACCGACAATTTTTAGGTGAAAAAGGGTATCTTCTTGGGCTCTAGATTACTGGTCTATTTGATGCATCGTAATTGTGTAACTGCTAATCCTATGAAGTATCTAATGAAATTTGGTGATCCTTTGCAGGTGGTAGTGGTTGACCTTGAACATAATCTCATCACAACGACTGAGGAGATACCATCCATACCTGAGCCAGAGTATACTTCTTTGCGTGGTGAGATATTGAAGCTGTTGTATCCTAATGTAGTTGACATAGACCAGTTGAAGGGAGGTCCCTTCTCTGAGCAATGCTCTAGTGGCAGTAGGACTTGGGGAGAGGATCACAATCTCCATCTTAGGTGAACATTCTCGATCAGTTTAAAATTTTGAGAAGTAATAATAGAGCTGTGGATATTTTCATTTTGATAGGATGGTGATATTGATTTGTCTCTTTCTATAAAAATTATGTACTTATGACTATGTTGTGTGGTTACAGCCTCGTTACACATTGAGAGTTGTGAATTTCAGTATTAATTCTAATTTACACAAAGTACTTTAGTTTTAGTTCCTAATGTTGTGTTTGGATTAGAACTTCCAAAATTTTACTGTTTGAGAATTGAGAGAATTGGCATTGGAGTTTTGTAGAATAGTAGGAGTTAGTGTTTTTGTAGAATTGGGAAGTGAACTTTACTGCATACATCAAATCATCTGCGGAATAGTGGTGTGGTTGTATTATTATAATAAATTGAATAATTGATGGATTAATATTACTTTTGTAAGTTTTGTGGGTGTGTGAGGAGGGGGGAGGGGGTAATTGAGAGAGGAGCACATCTGATTATCGAATGGGGAATGGCCCCGCACTATTTAATTGGAAACTGGGAGAATTGCAATCTATAATTCTAAAACAATCATTAATTGGGAACTGGAAGAAATTTTGTTCTACCGGTTCCAAAACAAACATGCCTTATGTTATGAAGTTATCACATGATCTACATAACCATTTTCATAATTATTTGTCCGAAGAGAACCCTTTGGTTGGATTCAACAAAGAAATTTGGGCAAGCTAAATTTTGTTGTACTCTTTTTCAAAATCAGAGTCATTATTTTACTCTTCTTACGAGTGGTTTCATTCTTGGTGGTGATTCACATGTTAGTCGAAGTATTTTTACTGTACTTTTACCTTTTCAACTCTGTTAGACTGTATCTTCTTTGGCTTTTAGTTGTCTGAACTCATAATGCATGCAGTGATTTTGCTATTGGAAATACATGCATATATTTGGCTGGCAAATCATGGATATCTGAGATTTTATTTTGTACCAAGGTTTTTCCATAAAAGAAATGAGGGCTTCATCTTTTGATAGGGTTTGGCATTATTTTATGGCAGTATGCATCCAAAAATTTATTGCAAAATAAATTTATGATGAGTTCATACCATACTGGGTCGTATTTTTTACCTAGTGAAATAATTGTTATCTGTAGATAATCTTCATGTTAGACTTGCACTTCAAACTGCTCAATGTAGTTTGAGCCAATGTTCCATGCTTTTTGTTGTATCTAATTAGTTTTAGTGGTAACTTTAGGTATTAATATGTTAAGGTACAAAAGCATAATTCTTATATAATTGGGATACAACTTTGAAGTTGATCAACATAGGAGAACATGTAAGATCACATGTTGACATCTTTGTAGTGATCCATTTAGTGTGTAAATCTACATAGTGTATATTAACAATCAGTGTACAATGTATTGTAGGTTGAATGTGAATGTGTGTGTCAAACTGTACTTATACATTTGTGATGGACTTGGTAAGGTTTGTTTTTACCTTTTATTCCTCCACTTCCATGGTTATTATTCTTAGCTGTCAAAGTAGAGTAACTGATGAAAAATGAAATTTTATACTGGATAATATGCCTGTCTCATCCATTGAATAATAATTTGATTCTTGCAGGTTCATATTCCTAAAATTCTTTGCATCAATTTTAGGCGGCTATCGTAATTTTATGGTATGAAGCTTTTTATCATATTCTTCTTTTCAGTTTATTAATCGGTAGTCTAGGTGAAGGCTGAGACTGAGATATTAACTTTTAGGAAAACACTGCAACTCATATCTTCAACAGCCAGGCTTTTCTGAAGAAGCGTTCTCGGTCTACAAACCAGCCACCAGATCCTATGGTGATTGATTCCATCTGTTTTGACTGAGTGCCTTTAATAGTTTATTATTAGAGTTCTTGTAACTTTGTATAGGTTCAAGTACATTAGCTTCCATTTTGAAAGATAAGACTTCTGAATTTTACATTTGACGTGCATCTTTAACAGATCAGCCAGTTTTTAGATTCCCAAGGTTTCTTAGATTATTTGGAGAGAGGTCTTGGTTCAGATGGAAATGGAAATAACCTTCTTGATAAGTTGCAAGATGCTATTGGCAGAGGACAAAATCCTTTTTCAATTTTTTCCGCACCTTTGACAGAACCAGATATTGTAACTATTTCTGATCCTGGGTTGGAAATGCCAGGTACTTTTACCCATTACTTGAACTGGATGTAGATGCAGACATGGTAAAAGGATTCTTGAGTCACTAAAGAAAAGTGTGTGGCACAACCGCCTTTTGTGCTTCTTTTTACCCTGCAGGATCAGGTGCAAAATATCGTTATGATAGGTTTCCTGCAAATATCAGAACAGAAGAGCAGGAACAAAAGAGAGAGCAGATTCTAGCAGCAGCAAGTGGAGCTGTTGAGTATTCTGGAAAGAATGCACCAAGGTATACTATTATAAGAAGGATGAGGATAATCCTCTATACTCTTACTTGACTCACATGCTAAACATTTCCTTTATTTTTCTGTGTAGTGCACCTTCACCACGTGGTAAAGATTCTAAGCCTGAAAGCTTGAGTCCAAGGGAAAGAGCTGTGAGTGTCATATTAAAGTAGTTTATATGGTTCAGTGAGTCATCTTCTGTAGTTTCGTTAATCGTATAATTACGATTTTATTACAGGCTGAAAGGGACCGCATGGTTCTAGATATTCAAGTGAAACTTCAGGTGCAGTGTTTTTCTGTTTAGTTATTTTCTCTTGGCTCTTTATCCACATTTTGTTCATATATATTAGCCTGTAGATTTTTACTCATGGTTATGTTGGTAAGAATTTCATTAATATGTAGGTTGTTCTTGTAGCTAGTTCTTCTAAATTATAGTTAGATCTCTCTTTTCTAGTAAATCTCTTGGATATATTAGTATAAATACTAGGTCGTTGTCAGGTCTTTTGGGTCATTCAAATATTCATATTCCTTCTTCCTTTCCAGGATTTTGTGAAGGTTGAATCTAGCTTCTGTTATAATAGGTCTGGCTTAAATTTGATTGTGTTTCCCAAATTATTGATCAAAGCTCCAGGACTTTTGATATTGTTCACATACGGTTTGGAGGCCGAGCCCCATCCCAGCAGTCAGGGTCGACTTAGGTCAACTAGTTCATGAGTATTGCTGTTACAACAATCAAATTGTAGATGCTTGTTTCTGAAAAAGAGCAAGAATATATTGAACAATATTGCTATTGAGTAGTTCCCCCATTTTGCATGGCAAATTCGCTGAAGATGATAAAATAAAGTTTGTTTGCTTGATCTTGAATAAAGTTTGTTTGTAACATACTTTATGTCAGCAACTCATGGGAATTTTGATATTTTAATTGTTACACAATGGGTTCAATCATTGTTTCGTACCTCAATGTTGATGTAGGTGTGACTGGATAGGTTCAATTTATGTTGTTTTATCATTGTTTAATAGTTCTGACTAAATATTCTGCTTTCAACCTTAAAATGCAATATACCTTGTTCTAATCTCGCCTTGAATTCTAGAAGAACTTCAAAATAATTGGTTTCCTCTGAACAGGGATTATGGCTAAGACTTCTGAAACTGGGGGCAACTGATGACCCTCTTTCATCATTTGAGTATGGAACCATCCTTGGTATGCTTCATGTCTTGACCAAACTCAGTTTATATTTGTTGCTCCATTGGCATAAACGGATGGATAAGCTTTCTGGATTTGTTAATCTTTTTCAGCTTTAATCGAGTCTGATGCGGAGGGAATTGGTGGTAGTGGATTTGTTGAATGTATAAGAGAACATATTTATTCGGTATGTTCTATCTCTACTGACAAAGTTACATCCTCATGTTGTGTTATAACTCGTGTCTCCTCCACAGGGATGGGCTGGTCAACTGACAGAAGAGCAGTTTATAGCAGTGAAAGAACTGGTTTGTTCAACTTCTTGAAGCATGATCATGATATCTAGTCTCAATAATTTTCTTTTAGTACATTGCTTGACTACTCTTCAGAACCTTAAGTAATTTATTGGCCATTAACACAGCTCAAAACAGCCATCAACCGTGCTACAGCTCGGAATGACCTGGTTACCATTAGAGACGCTCTTGAAGTCTCTGCTGCAATGCACAAAAAGGATGTGAACAATGTACCAGATTATGTTCAGCGACACCTTCGCTCTCTTTCCATCTGGGACGAGTTACGGTAGGCGTGACTTCTTTGTATCCTTCTTGGGCTTTCTATTTTTATTTGTTATAGTATCTTACACATTATCTGCTGCTCACTTTATTTGGTCTCTGGATAATTGTTGTTCTGGATCCTTTCTGTTTTAAATCATTTCAGCTTATTGAAACTTGAAAGGACACCAGTTTTAGTTGAATTTTGGGACTAAGATGCCCAAAATTTCTTATTTGAGTTATCTAACATCATTTGTGAAGGCCAACTTGGGCCAGGTATCAGTGCTGATACATAAGGCTTGAAAAATGAAACCTCATGGAGATTTAGTCTTTATGTCTTGCCTAAGACTCAGGGTCCTGAGGGTTACAAATATGCCAGAGTGCAACTGCCCCTTATATGTATGTGAAGAGGAAATGGACCATTTCTACAGATTTACCATTAAATGCAACCCAAAAAGTCTTGAAAAGTTTTCCAACGTAATTCCTGAAGCACAATCCTGTATACATAATCCAATTTAACTATCAGTTCATAATCCTTAACTCAATAGGCGATTTAACACAATCCTTAACTATCAGTTCAAATTTAGCTATTTTAACAACCTTGAATATGTTCATTTCTCCATAGGTGATTAACATTAATTGGGGATTTAGCATATTTGTTTAACCTGGTTATGTTCTGATTTAAGCAAAGAAGTCTATTTAGTATTTACTAATAATGGCAGTAGAAACATTTTCGAGCGAATCTATAATGATATTGTTGACCTAATATTGTTGCTATTTCAGTACTGTGGATTTGTATATGTAAATGCTCTTGATTATCCTGTGCATGATCTATTGCAGCTTTTGGGAAGGATACTTTGACTATCTGCTTGACCGCTTTTCTAGCAAGTAAGGATATATCATTTTAATGCTCCTCTCTGTTTTATTTTATTGAAATGGGCACTTGATTTTGTTTCAATTGATTGAATTCCTCAGGTACTTTATTTTGGATAAGAAAGTTCATTATCTCCTCCATGTTTATATTTTGGATAAGATAGTTCAGTATAAAAGACTTCAAGATATACTACATCCATGCATCGTAGTTTAAAATGGAATTTTTGTTTCCCTTACTGGTTGTGGATAGCTCGCATAGTAAAATAAATGAGTTGAAATCTTCAAAACTTTCATGTTACACATTAGAATAAAACTAGTTTATACTGTCATATTTTCTCATCATAAATATATTGCTAATCTCTTATAATTAAAGACTATTTTGATTTCTGTAACCCCATCCCCCAACCAAATGTTTCCTACATAAATTCGCTGACCATTATTCAAATTCTAACAAGGTGGAAACTTAATCGTACATGATTAATAAAATTACATTTTGATAGTCTTGCATGCATATGAACCATGTAATTTCACCTTTCAATTGTAGTATTATGTGTAAATTGATTATAAGTTTTGTGTTAATGTGATGCAAGAAAGAGAACCAGAATTAAGGCATGTGAGTATGTAAGATGCTTAAGGACACCAAAGTAATATATATATATATATGTATATGTATATGTATATGTATGTATTGATGGATGGAGAAGAACATTATGGACAAAGTGGTTGAATGGATCTGTTCCAGTAACAGGTGCTATAATGTGTGTTGACCATTTCGCTTGCTGATTCTAGCTTTAAGGTGTTGATGAAGTTGTTCTCAGTGTCAATTGCTACATATTGGCGCCGCTACTTTCTACAAATCTTTGACAATCTTTGGCTAGAATTACATGATTGCGTATTCTTACTTTTATTTTTTTGGTAACGCTTATTTCTTGCATTTTATTTATAATTTAGTGCTACAGAAATCTCCGGAATAATAGAAAATTGGTCTTGAGGAGATATGAAACTGAAAGTATTGTGTTTAAGTCCCTTTACATACTATAGCTTGTATGCCATGCAAACTTGAACTGTTTTCTTGGAATTGTCTATGGATCCACTGATCCAGTAAAGCTTACAGACTTTTACGATATGAAACTGTAGTTTTTACATTGTCAAGTCAGAAGATGTAGGATTAACCTCATGAGGAAACTATCCCAGTTCATTTTCTGTTGATTTTATCTTTTCTTAGCCCTTATTTTTGATGACTCTATTTGGTGTTGTCTCTTTATTGGCATGTGGAAAGTAGTATGAAAATATTCCAGATCACAAAATTAAAGATGAAATGTCTGTATTGATCAATTCTGTTTATTGTAATGTCAGGACAACCAATTATGCAATGTTGGTGACAACACAACTAATAATTCTAGCGACACATATGGTATTTCTAATCTCATCTTTTTTTCATGCTATTCTCATCTTAAAGTTTTTGGTTTCTCACTCTTGATTGCAAATCCAATTTTCTTGCTGTTATGGAGGCTGGTCTGGGACTTGCTGATACTGATACGTGGTACATGATTGAAACAATAGCAGGAAAGAACAACATTGGATATAAGCACATTGTAAGTTACATTATTTGGATTTGTTGAAAGACCATGTTATGTTTGCTATGGTTGATTTATTATGTTGATGACTTGAAGAATTTACTTATTTTCTCCATATTTGGATACACTGTCTTGAAAAACTTGCTTTCCAAAAATTACACGATCTACAATCCATTGGAACATTTATAATTTCAGGTTTCTCCCAATGCTCCTGGTCAACCCAACAATCGATGATAATTTGTAGTTAAACTTAGTTATTTTAAAATTTTGCTGCTGTAGTCTGTATAATAACAAAATAACACTGCGGCGAATATTCACAAGGGGAGGACTAAAGGCACAACCCCCACTTCTAAGGGCACAACACTAATTTAAAAAAAAAAAATTCTGATTTTACCCTTAGGGTTGTTGAACTAGTTCCGTTCGGTCGTTATGACCGAACGGGCTTCACGGTGTTCGGTCAAGATGACCAAAAATCCTTCTATGTGTTCGATTGTGGTGGCCGAACACACTTCTATGTGTTCGGCCAACCGTGGCCGAACGAAACTGATCCGGTTCAATCGTTTTTTTTACGTTTTTTGCTACGATTTTCACACGATTTTCACACATTTAACAAATTTGTGGAATGTTCGTCATTATGTTGACATTACATTTTTCAAAAAATTAAAAGATTTAACAAAAAAAAAAAACGCAACCCGTCCTAGTCCGCGCGCGTGCCCGGCGCCTACAGTCACCCGGATCAGTTTCGTTCGGCCACCACGACCGAACACATAGAAGGACGTTCGGTCATCTTGACCGAACGCCGTGAAGCCCGTTCGGTCATCTTGACCGAACACCGTAAAGCCCGTTCGGTCATAATGACCGAACGGAACTAGTTCAACAACCCTAAGGGTAAAATCGGAATTTTTTTATTTTGTTTTAAACTAGTGTTGTGCTCTTAGAAGTGGGGGTTGTGCCTTTAGTCCTCCCCTATTCATAATTGGTGGATAGATGGAAAAGACTACTGATTGATTAATTTAAACAGAAAATTCTGATCGAGAGATGTGTATAGTTATGAAGAAGTGTTCCTAATATCTCAATACAAGCTAATGTGCTTCCCTCTAAAACTAGCCAACTATACAAGTTCACCTAACGCTAGAAAAATTGAATCCCTTGAGAATCTGCTGATCCAAATCTGGTGCAAATAATCTGCCTGCAGATTTGTTGCTACAAACAAATTTGCCCTCAAGATCTGCTCATAAAGGCTGAAAATTTGCAGACTGTTGCAACATCTAATTCTTGGATCCAGTAAATTTTCTGACATATACTGTGGGAGTAGACTATGAATCCCAAACCTTTCAACATTAATACTGCCAAAATTAATCCATTAGTGTAGAAAATGACCCAATGGTATGCTGCATGAAGTCTCCTTTGACTATGATCCTTCTATGCAACCTGTTGTCTTTGCATCAGAGTAGACTAGCTCCTATGAGATAATGGGTGGTTTTCTACTTTTGTGTGACTGATTTTTCATGGACTTTCTTTGTTGTATCTGATCTTCCTTTGTTTTTTTTCCTTTTTCATTTATTATGTTTATGACCTACTGAGTTGTTCACACTGGATAGCAACCCTTGACTAGAACCACATCCACAAGACACTTGCACAACTCCTTGACCTATTCTTTTATCATATATATTACTCATAACATAAGTCAGAGTTTTAAACTATAACATCACCTTAAGGTAATAGATTCTTGATTATTGACTTGATACTTACTATGAATAACATGCCCATTAGACACGTGTAATATCAGGTTACTTAGTCAAAACTGAAAATCCCATATTGGATACCTGAAGGCATGTTGCTGTCAACACCCTTTCCTAGTCTATTCAATGAGGCCCTTTAGTTGTTTTATGTGCTCTAAGATCTGTGTTTCTTGTAAATTGTTCCCTGATATGTTTGTACTATCTAGGAATTTTTGTCCCAGCTGCATTGATATTTTCTGTGTTGTATCAGATAAAGATAAGGGGATTCCTCTCACATATCAGACAAATTTGCATTGAATATTGGGGAAGTTATTCTGGGAAATCTCATCCTGTATCCTCATTTGGATTACCTTCTCCACGTCCACAAGATGCTGGGGATAGTGCTCAGCAATTATCGGAGGCATCCGTTGTTGGAAGGAGCTGGGTTCAGAGCATGTTCAGCAGGGATAGAGCGAGTTCTTTTAGTCGTGTCCGTAAGTGGACATCTGATAGTGGCAGTTTAGGTATAATTGGCTTTCGATTTGCAGAATTGAAAAGTTTTTCTCAATCATATTGCTGTTCTGAGATCATAATGCATTATTGATCCAGCTATAAATGAGAATGGATCTCCTTACAAGCAAGATGCACCTGCGGCAGGGCAGAAAAAAACGCAGACCAGCATCCGCATGCTAAGAGGTCATAATGGTGCAGTGACTGCTCTACATTGTGTGACCAAAAGAGAAGTCTGGGACCTAGTTGGTGACCGTGAAGATGCAGGGTTCTTCATCAGTGGAAGCACAGACTGCACAGTAAGATGAAAAAATTGTTGCTCAAATTTTAGTTTCCAAGGGTTGATCTTGTTAGAGACAGCACAAGGAAAATCTCTTCTTTTTTTCCTTCACATGGAATATATTTGTTTCCACTTTCGGAGCCTAGATCTCTGTAGAGCACTATATGTACCTCTTTAGACTGGAGATCATTCTCACTAATTATAGAATTCCTAATTGCAATCTTGTAGACATTCGTGGGGTGCCAAGGGTGCGTGCTTATAAGTTGTCTTGTGGCAATGATGGGATAGTTTCTTGGATACGACTACCCCACACATAAGCCTATGCAAACCAAAGCGTCCCGAGTCAACCCTGGCAACATTTAGATGCCAAAGTTATCTGAACACCAACTTTCTTTCATGATCTTTCTAGCTCCAATTTCGTAAATTTTTATCCTATTTCTTGTACATTTTAAATATAATATATGAAAACATATGGACATAGGTTCCAAACTTGGGGTGTCACCCCTGCCCAAAGACATGATAAATGCCTCACATCTCTATACTCATCTAACTTTCTGGTGTTCTTCACTTCAGATAATGTTTTGATAACATAAAAAATGCAGGTAAAGATATGGGACCCTAGTCTTCGTGGTTCTGAACTGACGGCAACTTTGAAGGGGCACACTAGGTATCTTCAAACTCTCCACCCCCCTCCCCCCCTTTCCATGTATGTTCTCTGGATATGTGTGCGTGTTAACATATGGCATGGGGATAGTTGATTATAATATATGCAGATACAGAAATATTCTTGGGAGGCGGATTTAAAAATACTTGGCTAGATGTCTACTTTTTAAACATAACGAGGCATGTATTCTAATTTATAATTCTCTGCGCAGAACTGTCCGGGCCATAAGCTCTGATAGGGGGAAGGTGGTATCTGGTTCAGATGACCAGTCTGTACTTGTGTGGGATAAACAGACCACTCAGCTTCGAGAAGAGCTGAAGGGCCATGATGCACAGGTTTGGTTATAATTTCACTGCAATTTTGCACTAATATATACAATTCTGTTGTGTATGCAATTTGGTCTCTGCATGTATTTTGGTAGTAGAAACAACTTGCTTTAAAAGGAAGGTAATAAGATTGGGCTGTAAAGATAGAGACTGAGAATTTTCCATGTTGCTGTACATTTATCCTAAACTATTAGTTGGAACTGATCTGCAATTTAATTGCCCATTTTCTCTTACCTTCACCGAGTAATTACGAAGGTATGTATCTAGAATGACCTTAGGCTTCTCAGTGTACTGTGATTTTTTCTGTACTAACCTGGATCTGAGCAACCTATACAAATTCTGGACCTGATTTGGCTAAGGGTTAGAGTTAATCCTGCTGGTGGTTCCTTGAGGTTAATCTTTTCTTGTTTTGTTTTTTGTATTTTGTTGGATGCTAAATTTTAAATACTATATCCTCAAGTCATTGCACATGAAATTCAGTCATTTTCCACCATGCCTTAACTTGAATGCCAAAAGATTTAGCTCACTAGTAAAGTTCAGTTACTTGACCCATCCCATCCCATCCCATCCCAATCCAACCAACCCATCCCATTCAATACCCTATCACTAGATTATAGCATTTTTTATATTGATAAATACACTAGAATTTGTCTCTCTAACACCTAAAATATGAAGCATCGGAAATTCTAGCTATGGTTAAGAGTGAAACGTGAAATGGCCATATTGTGCCATTTCAGAGACATAAAGTTTAACAGTCCTTAATGTCTTGCACATCTCATGGAAAACCATAAAAACAAATGTAACATGTAAAATGCTACTACATTCTGCAATCTGCTTAATTTCTTTTATCAAATGTGTGTAGAGCTCTAATTTAGTTTATCAGTGACTTTCACCTTCATCCAGCTAAACAATTTGTCAACCTTTAAGCTTCTGTATTCCATTTTTGTTTTAATTAGAATTAGATCTTGTAGCGATTTTATAAAGTAATGCTTCGGCATCTGTTTCAATTTGTCTTCTGATCTGCATTGGACGATGTCTTAAAAAACAGTAAATTTGCGTGTTGGTGATGCTGTAATTACCTACCCCCATCGTCTTGATTTTCTGCTTGTGAACATACTTTTTGACACATGTCACACATCAGTGTTTCAATAGGACTCGTTTCATTTGGGAACTTTCTATCTCTCTGTCCTGTTAATGATGAGCACATATTTTAATTATCTCTGGCTATTGACATAGAAATGGCTCTTGAATATCATTGGACGTGAGATTGTACTTTGAAAATTCCACGTCAATGCAACTTTAGGAGATGATCACTGTTAATTCCTCCATGTTCTTCAGCATTTTCACGGTTTCTGTGATTATTTATGCATCCTGGTTTGTCTTTGCTCTAAATGGGTATTTCTGCATGACTATATGATTGATGCCCATTTACTGCATGACCATATGATTGATACCCATATATTTCATTGACATCTTCAAGACATTACCTTGGCTGATGCCTTTTTCACTCCCTTTTAGGTCAGCATTGTACGGATGCTTTCAGGTGAGCGTGTCCTCTCAGCTGCACATGACGGCACTGTTAAAATGTGGGATGTAAGGACGGATACCTGTGTTGCAACAGTAGGCCGTTTTTCGAGTGCTGTTCTCTGCATGGAGTATGATGACTCCTCTGGAATCTTGGCTGCTGGAGGCAGAGACGCGTAAGCAACTTAAACTTCATTGTCTAGACTTTTTTATATATTTATCTATAAAGAAAATAATTTTCAGGTGGCCTCTGCAAATTGCTCGTAGTTGTCATTTCTTAGTCTTCCTATACCCTGACTTCTTCACATTTGTTTTAAGGGTTGCAAACATTTGGGACATTCGTGCTGGAAAACAGATGCATAAGCTGTTAGGGCATTCAAAATGGATTAGGCAAGTTGTTGGCGTTTGAACAATAAGGCTACATTTTAATTGTGGTGTCTAATATACCATGCTGACTGCAACAGGTCTATTAGGATGGTTGGAGATACAGTAATAACAGGTAGTGATGATTGGACTGCTCGAATGTGGTCTGTCTCTCAGGGAACATGTGATGCTGTGCTAGCTTGCCATGATGGTCCAGTTTTATGCGTGGAATATTCTGTAGCAGATAAAGGAATTATCACAGGTTAAAATCAATTGTGCTTTCAGCTGGGGGTCTTTCGTAGATTCCTGCTTCTAGTTTATTGCTGCTTAAGTTTAGATAGTTCACTAACTTTTTCGTGTGATTTTCGTATATTCAGGATCAAATGATGGACTTATTCGGTTTTGGGAAACTGATGATGGTAAGACTTCAAGTGATAAATTTATTTTTTGTTACCATATGCAGGAATACTCTTATAAATCACATGATGTCTTTGAACTTCCACCAGTTTCCTTTGAATATTATAAACCATGATATTGTATTGCATTATAAAATCATGGATAAAGTCTGATGCTGTTACATGGACATGTTTTTCTTTCTTGTTTTTTGTATGAATGATTCTAATGTATCTTTATTTGCTAAGGTCATATGTTAGTACCATACGTCTGCTGTAATGGTCAATTCCCTATAGTCTTAAAAGTCTCCATAAATATTATATTCTGTTAATGTACCCTATTTAAATTGTATTTTTAATATTTAATTAAGGTGTATATGAAATTGTAATTTTGTATTTGATAAAAGTAGTAGTTGCGGACAATTGTGTTGTATTTAATGTTTCAATTATTTCATCATACAATGACGGATTAGGGTAAATTTTACATTTTACTTAATGTCTGGTGCAAAACATATCCCTGTCCATTTGTTGTATGCATGATTTCTTTTTGGTGTCGAAATTCTTCAGTTAGTTCAGACCAATACATGGATTACTTCTAGTGAACTGCTTTAATTGTGTCGATATGAAAGTTCTAGTGTGACATGTAAGATCAATAGGCTACTTGTAAGATTACTATGCAAATTCTATTGTAAATTTGATACTGCCAATTTCCTCGCTCTTCTTTTCAACACATAGACAGACACATTATGATGGTTACACAGATACATCTCTATATTATATGTTTGTATTACAGTCATGCTAGTATCAGAGAATGGAAACTGAGCAAACTTAACAAGGTTAAAAGTCAAAATGGTGACTACCAAATTTACTTTCTATTTGAAGGTCTTAAAAAAGTTGTTAACAGAACAAAATTGGAAAAACTTGTCATCTTTGTTCCCTTGACATTGGTTACACATATCATATTTTAAGAACACTAATCCTTAAAGCTGTGTTGCTTTGAGTTCTGACATATGATGAATTATTGATTGTTAGCTCGACCCTAAACTACTTATCTGTTCCTCCTGCTCGATAGTTCATTTTGAAAAACTTTTTCATGTTACGATAAAGTAATTTGGAAATTTGAACATAAAGTGTATTGCTTTGAGAGTTTGAGTTGCTGAAATATGATAAATTATTGATTGCAAGCTCAACTCAAAGCTACTTAGCAGTCCCTCCTGCACAATGGTTCATTTTAAATACTTGGATTATTAGATAAAGTATTAATCAATTATTACTTCTCCTACTATTTCTTGAAATATAGGACCTCTATACTAAAAGTACGTATGGCCAATTTCTTATATTTTTAGGTGGTATAAGATGTGTCAAGAATGTTACCATTCATACTTCTCCCATACTCTCTATAAATGCGGGCGAACACTGGTTAGGGATAGGAGCTGCCGATAATTCGATGTCCCTTTTCCATCGCCCTCAAGAGCGACTTAGTGGACTCCCCAATACAGGTACAAAGATGGCTGGGTGGCAACTCTACAGGACTCCACAAAAAGCAGTTGCTATGGTTAGTATTTTCCTCCCTTATCACTTTCATTAAATTTATTTTCAAGCTACTTAATTTATGACCTATGTATTTTATGATCGGATCTAGTAATGGTCTCCTGAGCCCAGACATTTGCCTCTATTTCTAGCGTCCTAGAGATTTTTCTTATCTCCTTAGGAGTTGCGATTACCTTTATCTAAGCTCAACTTAATTCTGCCATGGCCATGGATTCAGTCAACTTCTCAGTGTTCTCAGTGTTTTAAAGGGAATTTAAATAGAACCCAATGTTAGGTTTCTTATGGAGCCAACTCAACACAAATAACTAGTATTTTATATTGAATTGCTAGGTGTTTAATTCAGATTACTAGTAATTTTTGTTGAGTTTGGCTCTATAAGAAAGTCCAAAGTTGGGTCTATATTACCCATGTTTTAAATAAGCCGGAGAATAAACTCCGAGACTGATTGTCCTCATTTTAAAGTTCATTGATTTACTTGGTAAGAAGTAACTTGGTCGATTTTAGAGTCCCATAAAATGGGTGAATAGATGTTGTAATTCAGCAGTTCTTGAATATACGTTACAGTCCTGGATTCTGTATCGGTTTTGCTTTATAAACGGTTAGCTCTTGTAAATGTGATGGTAGAAATATCATATTTTCTTCGTAATGAGTAGAGCTAAATAATGTTGTTGGTGGTTTCAGGTTCGATGTATGTCTTCAGATCTGGAACGGAAAAGGATCTGCAGTGGTGGGCGTAATGGGATGCTTAGGTTGTGGGATGCAACTATCAACATCTGAATCCTTCTCTTTTTCTCTTGCTATTTATGTAACTTGTAAACATGCTTGTATGTAACAATCAACATCTAAGTATGCTTGTAAACATACTTAGAGCCCTCGTTTACTTCAGTAGAAATGATTGAGTTGTATTGATAGGTAATGTGAAAGTGTGGGCTAAACAATATGAAAAAAATATCTGAGGGATTTTATCCAACTTTTTATTTTTTATTGTTATTGTTATGAGCTACATTGATCTTAATAGGTTTTGGAATTAATAGGAATAATTGTGGATGGTATCATTATGATGATATCTGTCTTTGATTAATATTTTAATTTCAATTTAGAATTTTCGATTAAATATCTCTTTGTAGTTTGTCATTTTTAACATTTGAAATTACATAATCTAATTTCTATGATACATCAAATGCAATTAAAAAAAAGTTTATAATATCTTGCAAAAAGACTTTTTCGTTCATATATTAAACAAATGAAATAATATATTTATGATGTTGAATTTATGTAAGATTAAAGTTGACTTTATCAATATTTAAAGTTTTGTACTATCGCGTCTAATTATTAATTTAATTTAGCGTTATTCAAATAAAAATGGCCATAAAAAACATTTTTTTCTTGAAACCAACTAAATTTTTTTAGAGGTAAATGTTGACATTTCTGATAATTCTGATTCCATAGAGTTGTATAGGTTGAAGTGTTGCTCTAAGTCTATGAACATGTGTATGTTTTACTTATGAGTAGGTCTTCTGTGTCCCTAGCATGGTGTGCCTCAAATTTCAACTCCAATACCTTAAAATAATACAATTAATATATTTATATGTAATAAATAATATTTTAAATATTATCTTTCACTAAACCATATATTTATGTTATATAAGTTAATAACTTATGAGTATACAACTAATATGTTATGAATATACTTTATGAATATATAACTACACAAATGTTTTTGTGCATCAGGTGCACAAATTCTAAATCTGTGCAACTGGGTTGACCCAATCCGGAGATGCATTTCACGCGTCTCAAGAGTCCACACGCGCACCCACGCGCCCAAATTCTAGCCCAAACCCTAGTTTCACAGTTATGTTGACCTAACTTTTTAGTTTGACGAACCTAACATTTTAGTTTGCTAAACCTAACCTTTTAGTTATGTTCACAGAACTTTTTGCAGTGTATGACAGACCTATAACACCTTTCAAAACCTTTATGTTGTAATAATATAACATTTATGCACAATAATTTAACATTTTCGTTATAATAATATAACCTTACGTTATTCTTTAATTACATAAAATGTTATGATATTTATACATAAATGTTATACTAATATGATATAAAGGTTAAATTATTATAACATAAAAGTTAAGCCATACTATATGAATTTTTATAATGGAAAAAGTCTAAGTAATATCACTTAAATGTATGTAAATGTTATACTAATATAATATAAAAGTTGTACTCGGTTAACATAAATGTTACATAACTTTTAATTATATTTTTTATACTAAAAAAAGTTATGGAATATCCATTTTATAGGCAATTGTAGTTCATGGGCTTTCCATTGCGATTGATACGACTAATCGCTACTCCATTTGATTATCGAAACCACCATTCTTCTCTTTTATGATATTCGATAACCCGAGAGGATCCTTTTCAGCTTGATTTGGAACGCAGTCGGACTATCAAATCCGACTTAGCCAAGCTCATCCAAGCCCCTTATTCAGGAGGAATCCGACAAGTTTCTGAAGGGCATTCAATCTGCCGGGTCTTTTGTAGAACGACTCATCCATAAGTAATTTTACTTAAAGATTATGATATCTGTACATAAAAGTTATACTGATATAATATGAATGTTATATTCGGTTAACATAAATGTTATGTCATAAATTAAAAAGAAAAAAAGAACCTGGGCACATCCGAGTCGGACCTGACCCGACCTGATCCACACGCGCCCAGTTGTATAGATCATGATTATGCACACCACTCATACAACTAATATGTTTCACTAAAATATATATTTCAGTTATACAAGTAATACCTTATGAATATAACTAATACTTCATGAATATACAACTAACACCTTATGAATATATAATTAAGATCAAATTAATAATATTTTTGGGTATGTACATCTCATTGTATTAATAATATTTTTAGGGTACATACATCTCGTTCTCTTTATTTATTCAAAAAGAGCCCGTCTCCTATGCAACTGGTGCATGGATCTTAATCTATGCACTCGGGTCGGGCCGAATCCGACCCGAATCCACGCATTTTCCTTTTTTTTGTCCTGACCTTTATGTTATGTTAGTCATACCTTTATATTATATTAGTCATACTTTTATGTTATACTAGTGATACCCTTATGTCTAGATTTCATACCCTTCATGCTATACTTTAACTTAAAAAAAAAATCGCTGGTCTTCATACTATGTTAGTCATACCTTTATGTTATATTAGTCATACCTTTATATACAAATATCATACCTTTATGCAATACTTTAACTTTGAACCCCAAACCCTAATTTCGGCACAATAAACCCTAATTTCGGCACAAGTTGTAGATATTTACATTTATGTGATATTATTTATACATTTATATGAACATAAACATACATTTATGTAATATATATAAATGTACAACTAACATAATTAAAAGGTATGACTAATATAACTAAAAGGTATGAAAGGTATTGATAGTTGTTTGAAAATATGTTAAGGTACATATAAAAATCTAAAAGGTATGACCAACATAACATAAAAGTATGCTTAACACTACATAAAGAGGTATGTCTAATACTACATAAGTGTATCAACATAGCCGTACATTTATGTAATATATAAATATACAACTAACATAATTAAAATGTATATCTAACATAATTAAAAGATATGACTGTTATAACTAAAATGAATGAAATGTTAATATGTCTGTCTAAAAAAAATGCTAAGGTACAACTAGTCTTATAAAAGGTATGTTTAACATAATTAAAATGTATGACTAACACTACTAAAATGTATAGTTAACATAACATAAATGTCTGGTACCTGGGGGAGCATGTTTGGGCGGATTTTGTTCGTGACCTAAAGACGCGTGCGGGTGTGTACGGGCGCGTGGCGGATCAGGTCGACCCGAATGTACGGATGTAGGGTCCGTGCACCATGTGCACAAAAGTTTTTGTCATTCAAAAATCATCCAAAACAATGTTTATAAAATATATTTTGATATGAATTTTTTTCCATGGGAATATATTTCTGATTTGTCTAAGATTTTGTTTACAATGCCCCCAAATTTGATAATAGAAGATTCCATATAAAGAACGCTATTACATGTCCTTGAAATTCATAACAAAAACATTCTGGCTAATACCAACTTAAAGACAAACATTTAATTGAATATATTTTCAAATCAAAATTTTCATAAATATATTGCAACACTTCATACAACATCTTGTCCGATACTCTATTTTATTTCTCTAAATATTTTGAATAGAAAAGTAGCCCCAAATCCTATCATTATCTCTTTAACTAATTTCTATCTATAATATACCATATAATTATTAAACGATATTTCGAAGAAAACCAGATTTATTTCGGTGAAATTATCATGTATCATGATCGTTTACTTGTTATTATTTAAAGTTGTGCAATTTTAGTTTAGCTAGTTGATTTACGTTTGGTAAAAAGTTAGATTAGTTAATTCGAAAATGCTATCATCTTTTCAAAATTCAACTACTTTAGGTTTTTTTTTTCCTTTCTAATTGTTATTTAAATTATTTATCCTGGATTTAATGTAAACATATATATAAAGATTAATTTTATAGACTTCAGACATATCTCACACTATTAGCTACGTTAAGCTAGTTTTATCTCTGTGTTATTAATGTGTAATAACAACTCATAAACTTCTACCATAAAGGCACTTGGACCATATAATAGATGTCTAGATTGAGCACATTATGTAATTCAACTTCTCGTTGTCTACTGTAATATAATTTTTTACTTTTTATGTGTATTTGGTAATACTTTTCTATATATCAGATAATACTTTTGTATTATAGGATACATGACTCGAATTAGGTCAGATCATGTCACTAAAAGACGCACGGATCCTAAATTGTCCAGACACTCTTCTCTCTCGTATAACATGTAATACTTTTGTGTATATTAGGTAATACTTTTTTATATATCAGATAATATTTTTATATTATGTACACATACCATATAATATAATAGAAAAATATTATCTGATATATATAAAAATATTACCTAATATATACAAAAATATTATACAATTTATTATATCTGACACAATCCGCCCCGTCTCACGAAATGAGATCCGTGAGACGGTTTTGTAGAAGACCCGCCCAACCTAATAATCTTCTCGTTCCCTCAATTGCTCAACATCTCTCTCTTTCTCGCATTAATGCCATGTGATTTTTTATTTTTAGTTCGATTGTATTAATATAAGATGTTAATAGGTCTTATAAGCAAGTACTGTTTATAATAAAAAATCAAGGCGGCTCTTATTTTGATAAAAGATCTTATCTATGAATTTATTAAAAAAACTGTAATTTCAAAATTGATATTTACGTACAAAAACACTTATTTTATTGAATTACTTCAAACATATTTTTTTAAATAAGATCATTTATAATATTATAATTTTCACAAATGTATCTTATTAGATGAAGTAGAATATAAAATGTTTTTAATAAGTTTAGCCAAACATCTCCCAAACATCTCATGTTGTCATGTGCCTAATTGTTATAGTAGTTAATGATCTATTTGTACTATGAAGTTGGTGAAAAATTGTCAACTAAACTAATAGGCTGGTCTATGTTTAATTTTCTAAGAGTAAAGTAGTGAAGGCTTCGTACCTATAAATAACAGATCTTCGTTAGAATATGTAAAAACTTAAAAGAATTGAAGATGGTTTTTAGTGAGGAGATAATCTCCACACATATTATTAAGCCATCATCTCCCACCTCAAACGAATTAAAAACCCACAATCTATCCTATCTAGAACAAATTGAACCATTGATTTATAGCCCTCTTATTTTCTTCTATCAAATTGATGAATCTACGCCGCAAATAAAAATATCTCAATTGCTTAAACAATCTTTATCTAAAGTTTTGACTTTCTTTCCCCAATTTGCAGGAATAATCAAAGAAAATTCATTTGTTGATTGTAATGATACAGGTGTTGAGTTTTTAGAATCTCGAGTTCATGCTCACCTTATACATTTTATAAACGAGCCAAAAATTGAGGACCTCAAACAATTAGTTCCTGTGGATAGTATAGACCATAGTGACAATGCCATTCTTTTAGTGAAAGTAAATTTCTTTGATTGTGGAGGTATTGCTATTGGTGTTTGTTTTTCCCATAAAGTAGGTGATTTTCAATCTAACATGATATTTATGAATGCATGGGCTACTCTATGTCGTGGAGAAGATGGCTTTATTCAGCCTTTATTTGACATGGCAGTCCATTTTCCTGCAAGGAACTCGATTCCTGCTTGTCACCTTCCAGCATGCGAGAACAGCACAACAAAGAGGTTAGTCTTTAACAAGGAAAAGCTTGAGAGGCTTCAACAGCAAGCTGTTTGTGATGAAGTTAAGAACCCCACTAAGGTAGAAGCACTCTCAGTTTTCTTTTGGCAACAATTCATAAAAGCTACTAAAGTGACATCAAGTACAGAAAAACCATCATTCGCTATAGAACATGCAATGAACTTGAGGCCAAGAAAAACACCTCCAATACCAGATCACACCTTTGGCACTGGCTCCATTGCTTGTTTCGCATTTACATCAGAGACGACAGATACTAGTGATCTGATAAAAAAACTAAGGGTTGCAAAAACAGCCGTGGATGATAATTATATCAACAAAGTCATTAATAGTGAAGAGTATTTGAGAATGATATACGAAATGGGTGAATTGTTTAAATCAGGTACAAAGTTACTTTGTATCAACAGCCTTTGGAAATTTCCAGTATACGACATTAACTTTGGTTGGGGGAAGCCAGTTTGGTTTTGCATTAGTGGAATGCCTTTTCAGAATTATATTCATTTTATGAGCACTCCATCCAAAGATGGTATTGAAGCATGGGTTAACATGTCTGAGGATATGTTTCGGATGCTCGAGACGAATTATAATAAGCTCTTTTCTTAAGTTATTGGTATAGATTTGAATAAATAAAGGTTGGCCAAATATTTTTCTTTGGTTCTATTAAAATTTATTTTTCATGTTTAGTGTCTACGTGTTGATTAATTATAATTTGGTTCTATACTCGATCGACGCATGTATTGAATTTTAATAATACATAATACATGCATTTTCTCAATAAATTAAGGATCTCATGTGTAAAGGATAATTATTTATAGTAATTAGCACATGCTAATGTAAATCGTATTTCTATAAATATATATAAAAAATTATTGTAGGAACTAATATTTTTAACATTTGAAGAAACTTTTTCATGGGAACCCAACTACACATATGATTCTTCTGTTCAATTTTAAAGACAAATTAATACTTATATGTTATAACTTGTTGGTATCTTTGGTGTCTTATTTTTTGGCTTAGACAATATGAACTCACTTTGATCGATCATACAATAATGTAATCTTTGTAAATGAATTGAATTTTGAATCACAAAGAACACAATCACCCAAACCCGGAACACCTCGATAACACCCTCTTAATAACTCTCTTACTCAATCACAAAAGATTTTCATAGAGATAGGCCATGAAACTGTACAAGAATGGAGAGACTAAGATTGAAGAGAGACTTTTCTTCTTAAGTTTTGCACAAAGCAAAAGGGAAGACAACAAAGGGCAGAACGATGGACCATTGTTGAAAGAGTGTGAGAGGACTACCAAAGGATGTGAACTATGAAATCACACAAACTAATTGAGCCACTATTCTAAACGTGCAACCATTGTTCGAAGATGTACAAATTCAAGCATGGAGGAGGCTACGGGACATTCAACAACCATGTGATGAAAAAGTATCCCGACAAGGTGGGCCTCGATCGAGGGCAAACCCAACTCTGGGGATTTACTAGTTCTTCTCAAGGTCGAAGTATGGATGATATAACTTTTAAATTTAGTCAATTAATACTAGGAGAGGTGTTGTAGGGCCCCGGATCAAAATAAGCATAATTTGATAATTAAATATTTGAACCCTAACTTAATAATTATGTGCATATATGTTGACTGTTCAATTTAATACATGCGTTTCAGATAAGTGTTTATTGTACGTTTTAGATCGATATTTTTTCTAGACATGGAACCTAGATGATTTTTTATACCACGCGATGCGTAATTAAAAAACGAGAAGATAGAAACGAATTAGAGGTCAATTGGAAACTCGTAGCTCAAGTAACGAAGAAAACAGTGAAAACGAAGAATACGACGTATACGAAGAGTAGAAAATACGAGATATTCTTGATGAACAGTGAAATGGGATATTTTGGATGAATAGTGATCCGGATATTTTCGGTGAATAGTGATTTCTGGAATTCTATAAATAGAGGCTCATTCGCTTCGAAAATTCACCGTTTCCCGAGCAAGCCGAACGAGCCGAGCGCGACGAAAACACGCTACATGTGGGATTGAGCTTTGGGATACAAGATCTTTGGTACTTGCTATTCACGTGGTAACCACCGAACAAGGTGGGGGTAATTGCTATCTCTTTATCTGTCTACGGTTTTCCCTATTTTGAAGCATGATTGAGAAATACTAAATGTTGTGATCTTATGCTATGATTACGTGTTCATGTTATACTGTGACAACGTGACTGAGTGCTATATTTCCGGTATTTTATATCTGTGGACTGTTATAAGAGGGGGATTTCATCCCCATGAGTGTATTCAACGCACTCACCCCCCACCTGTACTCACACTACAGGAGATGAAGAAAGTGAAGACGCGTAGAGAGAGGGGTGTCCTATCAGCTGTGTCCATCTTCTGGTTTTGTCTTTTAAAGATAGGTTGTTCGTTTGTAAAAGAAAACTGTATTTCTCCTTCTTTGTAAAAGATCCTGATGTTTTTCCGCTGCGTAAGGTTTAAAACTCTATATTATCGGTTGTAACCGATGTTGCGAGTGTAACACTCATTGTCCTTTCCTTATTCTTTCTTTTAAATATCATGTACGTCTCTTTTCACTTTCTCTCTTAACGCCCAAAGATGAAAAACTCTGATATTTTGACAAAAAGATTTTGGGGCGTTACAGATGATATCAGAGCCTAGTTCTACCCTTTGTAGGGCTTTGCTCAAACTTGTTTTTAAAACGTGATTTCAAAAATGTGTTTTTAAAACATATCTTTCAAAATGTGGAGATGTTTTCAAAAAGATATAGATAGGCACTATCCTCTCTCTATAGGAGTCTCCCCCTGATCATAAGACCTGCGAAAGGAGTGTTTATCTCTTATGTGATATCTGGTTTGCATGATATAAATCATTTAGGTTTGAAGAGGTGTTAAGAATACAGTTTCACAATAAAAAGATCTCTTAAAAAGGAAACCCTTCGGTATTTAAAAGTAACAGGGTAAGATGAAAATTCTCTCCTATACCTCGTGTACGGGGTAAGATGGGAAATTCTCTCCTGTAATTAAAAGAAACGGGGCAAGATGAGAACTCTCTCCTGTACTTAAGTGTACGGGGTAAGATGGGAAATTCTCTCCTGTAATAAAAAAAAAAACGGGGCAAGATGAGAACTCTCTCCTGTACTTAAGTGTACGGGATAAGATGGGAAATTCTCTCCTGTATTTAAAAGAAATGGGGTAAGATGAGAACTCTCTCCTGTACTTAAGTGTACGGGGTAAGATGGGAAATTCTCTCCTGTATTTAAAAGAAACGGGGTAAGATGAGAACTCTCTCCTGTACTTAAGTGTACGGGGTAAGATGGGAAATTCTCTCTTGTAATTAAAAGAAAGGGGGTAAGATGGGGAATTCTCTCCTGTACTTAAGATACATGGTAAGACGGGAAATACCCTCCCATACCGAAGGAATTTTTCTCTGAAGGTGCAATGCATTTTTTTGTGGGTAAAATGAGAAATACTCTCCTGTGCCTAAGGGAACGGGGTAAGATGAGGAATACTCTTCTGTACCTAAGGAAATGGGATAGGATGGGGAATACCCTCCTGTACTGAAGGAATTTTTATAGGAACAATGCATTCTTGTGTGCTGTGATGATAAACGAGAAAAATGTGTTTTAAACGAGAAGATCTTTTCGAAAAGAAATGAATAAGCACCATCCTCTCTGCATACGCTTCTCTCTCTAACCACAAAATTTAAAATGGATGTTAGTGATGTGTTTCATGATGTTTTGTTTATGTTGGGTTTTCTGGTTAATTTATGCAAGTTGGGTATGTGTTATCCAACATGATCGTGTTATGCTTCGATGATAAACGAATGACAAAGAATCTATTGAGATTAATATATGATTTATGGAGTAATGTTTACCGGTACTGTAGTACCAATTATTGATTTATCTGATGCGAAAGATTGTTGGGTTACATGGGGTAAATTATAAGGGTTAGTTTCGTATGTCGTCTATATAACGATACGAACGAAAAACCTTTGCCAAAGTTTAAGGATCGCGCTTGGGAGTAGAATTATTTTAGCCGATCTATATGCGTTAGAGATGAAGGACTTGAGGTGATTATGGAAATGGGTTGGCTTACGGTAAAATCACGCAGTGAACAAGTGTTGTGCGTGAGAGATTGTTTCTCAAACACCTGGAGAACCAGAGTTCACTTTTCAAGGGACATGAGTTAAAGTTGACTCAAGGATTATATCGAACATAAAGACAACCCAGATGCTTAGCAAAAGGAATTGCGAAGCTTGGTTGGTCAACATGGTGGACCCCGAGAAAGAATCGACTACCATTGAGAAGGTGCCGGTGATAAAGAAATTCATGGAGGTGTATCGAGTATCAAGAGCTGAACAAGAAGACAATGAAGAACAAGTATCCACTGCCTCAGATTGAAGATCTCTTCGATCAAATAAGAGGCACCAGGGTATTCTCGAAGATTGACTTAAGGTCTGGATCTTACCAGATGAAAGTCAAGTTAACGGATTCATCCAAGACGGCATTCAGGACGAGAAATGGAAAGAACGACGCGACACGAGAATAAGAGGATGAGATTCTGGCAAAGTAGCCAGTCTTATCGTTTCTTTAGTACGCGCTCAATTTCGAGGACGAAATTCTTTTAAGGGGTAAGGGATGTAGGGCCCCGGATCAAAATAAGCATAATTTGATAATTAAATATTTGAACCCTAACTTAATAATTATGTGCATATATGTTGACTGTTCAATTTAATACATGCGTTTCAGATAAGTGTTTATTGTACGTTTTAGATCGATATTTTTTCTAGACATGGAACCTAGATGATTTTTTTATACCACGCGATGCGTAATTAAAAAACGAGAAGATAGAAACGAATTAGAGGTCAATCGGAAACTCGTAGCTCAAGTAACGAAGAAAACAGTGAAAACGAAGAATACGACATATACGAGACGTATACGAAGAGTAGAAAATACGAGATATTCTTGATGAACAGTGAAATGGGATATTTTGGATGAATAGTGATCCGGATATTTTCGGTGAATAGTGATTTCTGGAATTCTATAAATAGAGGCTCATTCGCTTCGAAAATTCACCGTTTCCCGAGCAAGCCGAACGAGCCGAGCGCGACGAAAACACGCTACATGTGGGATTGAGCTTTGGGATACAAGATCTTTGGTACTTGCTACTCACGTGGTAACCACCGAACAAGGTGGGGGTAATTGCTATCTCTTTATCTGTCTACGGTTTTCCCTATTTTGAAGCATGATTGAGAAATACTAAATGTTGTGATCTTATGCTATGATTACGTGTTCATGTTATACTGTGACAACGTGACTGAGTGCTATATTTCCGGTATTTTATATCTGTGGACTGTTATAAGAGGGGGATTTCATCCCCATGAGTGTATTCAACGCACTCACCCCCCACCTGTACTCACACTACAGGAGATGAAGAAAGTGAAGACGCGTAGAGAGAGGGGTGTCCTATCAGCTGTGTCCATCTTCTGGTTTTGTCTTTTAAAGATAGGTTGTTCGTTTGTAAAAGAAAACTGTATTTCTCCTTCTTTGTAAAAGATCCTGATGTTTTTCCGCTGCGTAAGGTTTAAAACTCTATATTATCGGTTGTAACCGATGTTGCGAGTGTAACACTCATTGTCCTTTCCTTATTCTTTCTTTTAAATATCATGTACGTCTCTTTTCACTTTCTCTCTTAACGCCCAAAGATGAAAAACTCTGATATTTTGACAAAAAGATTCTGGGGCGTTACAGGTGTAGTTGAATTCATAGTCGAAAAACATCTTCTATCTAATTTTCCTTGTGATGATGCTTATAAAAAATTCAGTAGTAATTATTTACAACCGACAAGTAGAAAAATTTCTAAAAACACCGTTACTAGGGATATAGTAAAAACGGTAGGAGAATATAAATTTAAATTAATTGAAGACTTGAAAATTTTAAAACAAAAAGTTTCTATATGTAGTGATATTTGGAAGGATCCTTATAAAATGCATGATTACATGTGTATTACTTGTCATTGGATAGATGATGCATGACATATTCAAAAACGTTTAATTACATATATAGATTTTGATGAAACACATACGGCTTTACACATTGCACAAAAAATACGACATGTTTTAAATGATTATGGTATTTTAAGAAAAATATTTTCCATAGGATTTGATAATGCTAGTGGTAATACGACGGCTTTACCTTACTTGATTGACTTTTATCGACCTCCGATTAGAGGAATTTTTTTTCATATTCATTGTATGTGTCATTGTTTACATTTATGTGTTCCAAATGGATTAGAATCATTAGATAAATATATTAAACCTATTAGAATTGCAATTTATGAAATTGCTAACTCTACGGTCTATCATAAAAATGAGCTAGGTTTTGTAAGAAAAATGGTTTGGAAGTTAAAAAATTTATAATCGATGTTAAACATCGTTGGAATTCTACTTTTTATATGCTTCAAGATTCTTATCAATATAAACAAATGCTTTGTGAATTTTATTTAGAAAATCCACATGATAGAGTTGTTTTATTTGAAAATTCATGGGATGCATGTCTTAATTTAATTCAACTTTTAAAATTTCATTCTAAGTTTGGAAGTTATACTTTCAATCTTAGAATGAAACTCAATCTCTTTCAATTTTTTTTCCTCTTCTTCAATTTATTTTATACAAAGATGAAAAGTTGTAATATTTTAAATTCAAGTATTCAATATTGTAGTATGATTCAATGAATCATGATTGTAATACATTGAATTGTAATATATGATTTTGAACATATATTGTACTTGTATTTCTAAATTTTTAATGTTTTATTGTAATTTTTTAATTGATTGTATTTTATTAATTTTCATTCATTTTACTTTGTTAAAAGTCTTCAAAACTATATATAAAAATCACAAGACTAAAATTATGAAATATTACACAAGTCATGCCAAAAAAAAAGAAAAAAAAACTGAAAACCGAACCGCTGGTTCCGGTTTAACCGGTGGTTCCGAACCAGAACCGAAACCGAACCCCCCAGGTTCGGTTCCGATTCATATTTGCCTGTTCGGAACCGTGAGCACCACTAGTTCTAGTAGGATGGTTACCACTGACTGATATCGTCAATTTACTGTGATGGTAGATGACATATTTGATGTTATTATGATTCCGAGGAATGGAAGTCATATTGTGGAAATATATATTAGGGGTGAAGAAACATCTTCTTTGTGTGAGAGGTTATATGAGATGTATGGAATTGGGTCTAGAGTTCTTTTGAGTGTTTTGGTTAATGTAATGAAACAATTGGTTGATGGGGGTGATGATTTTAAGAGAATTTTTATCTTGTATGTCATGTGTTCTTTTCTTACACCTTATTCAATTAGATTCATAAGTATGTGTTGGGATATTTCAGTAGTTATCTTGATAAGACAGAATAGTATGCGTAATAAGATAATGAATTTTGCTAAAAGAAAGTTTCCACTGAATACATGATCATAAGCTTATTTCTCTATGAATAAGATCATGTAATGGTTTTTCCAAATGATAAGGAAAACCAACCTTAGAAGAATTAAGAAGACGTTCTCTAAGGGTCAGCAAACTGTAGGAAACAGCAAGCTGAGAGCAAGTATCTGCATAAGAAGCAGATATGATGCTGCAAGGAGTAGACAACAAGATGTAAGGAACAACATGCTGAAAAAGAAGAAGAAAACTTCGAACAGAAAGCTGTCGACAAAGGAAACAGGAAGCTGTCAGCAGATTACAGAAGCTAGCAAGCTGGAAAAAAGCAACAAGCTGAGGAAACAGGAAGCTGTCAGCAGATTACAGAAGCCAGCAAGCTGGAGAGAAGAAGTATGCCGAGGACAGCAAGCAGTAGCATCAGGAAGATCATGCAGTAAGAAGAAGAGAAAAACTAGCTGACTTCAAGCAGCCGCTGTATGAACTTCAGCCTTCGACCCATACCAACTTAACAGGTCTACAAGAATGACAGAGAGGTCTAGGAGCAAATTGTAGGCGCATTAAATGCACACGTCAAGATCAACTCAGAAACATTTAATACGGCTACAGAAGAAGATCTTGAGAAATTGGAGTTCACATTCAAAATGGGGAAGTGTCTTCCTTCAACGGATACTTTCTTCCAACGGATACATTTTCAAGATCTATAAATAGAAGGTGTGGCTGATTGAAGAAAATTGCTGAACAGAGTCGAGAGGAAAATCGGACATATTCCAAAGCTTCTCAAGCTTATCCATGTTCAGCCACTTAACCTTCTAGGAGCAGCATACAACAATTTTAGGACTACAAAGATCAAGACTGCTCCGCACCAGTTGAAGAACCTTTTATTTTCTTTTAACCATTGTGATGTGTGCGCTAGGTTGTGTTATGGTGTAACTTAGTTGAGAGGATTAAATCCTTGCTAAGTGTTCCCTTTATGGGATTATACCCTTTGTGGGTTGTGGCCTTCGACTAGAGTCTGAGATTCTAGTAGGCGTAGTTTGTTAGGAAGATGTTTGTAAAACGAGGCTTGTAATTCGGACTGACCTAACAAAGTTCCTCCTTGAGTAGGAGTAAAGTGGATGTAAAAGGCTTACACCACCTTCGAACCACTATAAACCTTGTGTGTTTATATGGTTTGATTTACTTACTGCTTTACATCTTACATCATCATATATCTTGCAGTATACATCACAAGCATCGTGATTTAACATATTGGCAAAGAGCATATTTGTAAAAGAAAACTGGTTTCCAAAAGAACTCTATCAAGTTTATTCCGATGCGTTACATTCTGATACCGGGTCAGTAACCTGATTGAGTTTAGAGTTAGGTTGCTGATTCGAGACAGATTACTGCATTTTGGTCAGGAACCTGTTAGACAGAAAAAGTTTTCAAAAGAGTATGCAAAATAGATAGAGGTTCATTCACCCCCTCTGAACCTCTGACCACTTGGGACTCACGGAACCAACAAGTGGTATCAGAGCAAGTTGGGTTAAAAAGCCATCGTATCAAGCTACCAACCCAGATCCACCCGTTTTGCATTTGGAAAAACCTTTTTCGTTTTAATGAAACCAAAATCATCATTTAAGCACAAGCATATGTTTCGTATAATCCCAACTTCTCATAATCTTCTCAATGCATACTTCTACAGATTGATTGCATGATGATTGAAGATAAATTCACAATGAAAGCTGAATCATTGATCCTAAACCAAAGAAAGCGATAACCTGAGTTCAGGTTACCAGGACTAATAAATGGATCAGCAAGTTGCATCACATAAGACCGATCATAATCCAGTTTCAAGGAGAAAGCTGAGGAAACAACTGTCTAGGTCATACAAAGAAGAAGCAATAAACTACAAAGTGGTAAAGGTCAACACCATCAAGCAGAAAGTTGAAGAAGTACTCTACTAGCAAACAAGCAAAGATCATCCTAAAGAGTATCAACAAAGAAGAAGACAATATCAAAAGAAGTCTCAGATACCTAGAAAAAGTCAACAAGAGATCAACAAAAACATCGTTCTGAGAAGAAGAATGCACAATCTAAGGGGGAATACTGTACTTCACAGTATGCAAATTCCTACATACACCACTGCTAACTCAGAGAAAAGAGCACTCTCAGAAATTAGTAAGGTCTATCAAATAGTATCAAAAGGACCAACAAGTGCCAACAAGTGGTATTCGTAAAGACAAGATCTCTACAAAAGAAGACACTAGATATGGTATCAATAAATGAGAGACCTCAACGAAAGACTACAAACCTTGATGATCAGGTTGCTGAACAAGGCAACCCTGATGAGAGACAAGATATGGTATTCGTAAAGACAAGATCTCTACAAAAGAAGACACTAGATATGGTATCAACAAATGAGAGACCTCAACAAAATACTACAAACCCTGATGATCAGGTTGCTGAACAAGGCAACTAAGCAGGTTGCTGAGGTGATTAAAGCTACGACTATTAGAGTAAGCAGAAAATCACTAAAGAAGCAACACTAGTATGAGCTATTCTCATTCCCAATGAAGCAAGCACTACAAACAAAGAGATTGCCAAGGGAAATCAAGTATCTAAGGATATAACTGTTGTACCTGCTAAGAAAAGACAAGGTGACCGTCTTCTCAGAAGAATCTAAGAAATCACACGCCAATGAATTGAGAAGAACACTCTTACAGGAACAAGAGCTTAAAATAGCTCTCTTGAGTAAGGAAGTATGAGTTCCTTAAGAGGGGGAACTTGTATAAGTTTTTAAAAGAATTAACTATTCTGCTCATATAGTTTAACTTTCTGAAACATGATGCTACACTTCTAATAGAACAGACTTTTTAACAGTATCCAATTTCAGGACACAATAAGTATACACTAATTGCTTCAAGTGGATATCAGAGAGAAAATCCAACACTTAGCAAGAGAAAGTGCAACTCACGAAGAAAAGTAAATTCTCTACTGAGCTATCAACAGGAAAAGAAGCAACCTGATGACAGATACCTAGAAATGATCATAAGAAAGTCATCAAAGAAGAAAGTCTAAACATGTTGTATCAGATTTGTCAAGTGATGTCAGGAACCCATAAATCATTTAGAAAAAGGATACTGTAGGAGAAAGAGAGAATATCAAAACAATATCACAGCATAACAGGATTTCTGACCATACAAGCGGTGCAACAAGTGATATCAGTATTATCAACAAGTGGTATCAGCAAGCTGACAGGACCAATAGATGATATCAGGAAGCTGACATAGTACAACAAGTGATATCAGTAACAACAAGTGAGACAGCTCCTACGGAGGATATAGAAGGGATTATCAAGAGAAATAACATCACAGGAGAAAGTCTAACAAAGATATCAGCATGCTCTCAACAAATCAGTACTTATGGATCAACATGTTATCTACAAAAGGAGTGATGGGTATCTACGACCTCGATTCAAGAGAACCAGCTATGCACAGAAGACTAATAGACACTGCTATCAATCAAATCACAACAGTTCCAAGATCTAACTTTTTAGAAGATAAAAAGACGGTTACAACATTCTATCCTAGAAGATCAGATATTTACAAAAAGGTCCCTCCACCTTTTTAGAACAACCGTCAGATCGTGCGTTTCATCTCCCAACCGTTGATCGAAGAAACTGCTCATCCGCCTATATATACCCGACTCTTCACCATTCTTCCACATATTTACTACTCACTAAAATACTTGGTAAATCACAACAACTACTCATGTGAGTTATATTTATCGACAAAAGGGAAGAAGATTGAGACATAAGAAGACAGAGATGGAAATGGAGATGACATCGATGATGTAGACAAATCTCTGATGACCTAGAAGCAGAGAAGGTCTTCAGAAGAATGGAGTATAGAGGCTTTGCTTGCCAAGAAACAGAGAAGGTATTCAGAAAAGAAGATGGCCTCTATAAGATGGATGCTAAGAAACAGACATTCATCCTCCATTCAGATGACACAGGTCAGACTTCCTCAACTCCGATGAAGATATGGGACCGAGGAAGTCATTCAGGACCAATCCTTGGACAGAGAAGACACTTGTTGCCATTCATGGAGATAAAATAAAACAATAGGTTCTTCACAAGGCTGTCGGCATACTGATGGTCTATCCAAGGATCTAGTGTCAGCAGCTTCGAGCTGGTTTCTGGGTATAGTAAAAGAAAAATTATAAACCAGACCAGCAGTCAAGGATCCAAGATGAACGTGCCTGGACATTGACGAAGCTACACAAGAAACTGATCATCCACTGATCAGGTACCTGACCTCCTGACACCTCTCTCTCGAGGCCTTATTCCCTTAGGTAGGAATAAGAAGGAGGAACCTCGAGAAGTGACAGGCAGTTGTTTGGGTTTTGAGTAGAAAGTGTCAGACAAGAGGAACCTGATGGCCAATCTTGATGTTGTAACTCCACCCTTGAGCAGCAAGCTGGAGGATGATGACAGAGAGGAAGAAGAGAGTTACAAATCAAGAGTCACTAAAGAGCCACTGCTGAAGCGTTATTGTAAGGGGGAATCAGTTAATAATGGCGATCAGGAGTCACCTATCATCTGAAGCAACAAAGGACAACAAGCTAATCATCCAAGAAGATGTGAAGGGTGCAGCAAGCTAATGAAAATATGCTGAAAAAGGCATGAGATCAGAGATGGTAGAGAGGGAGAAGAAGAACTCCCTGGTGGAAAAACATGGAAACAACAAACTGAAGAAACTGAAGAAAAAAGTAAAGGTAGATGGAGTAGTAGAAGCTTACTTACTTTTGTACTAAAATGTAATTGTGCTTGTACAATCATTAAGTTTCTAATAAAAGAGCATTTTTATTTAATGACTCTTGATCTTATTATGTTATGTCATCATCAAGATAAAGAGGGAATTGTTGGGATATTTCAGTAGTTATCTTGAGAAGACAGAACAGTATGCGTAATAAGATAATGGAGTTTGCTAAAAGAAAGTTTTCACTGAATACATGATCATAAGCTTATTTCTTTATGAATAAGATCATGTAATGATTTTCCAAATGATAAGGAAAACCAACCTTAGAAGAATTAAGAAGACATTCTCTAAGGGTCGACAAGCTGTAGGAAACAGCAAGGTGAGAGGAAGTATCTACATAAGAAGCAGATAAGATGCTGCAAGGAGTAGACAACAAGATGTAAGGAACAACATGCTGAAAAAGAAGAAGAAAGCTTCGAATAGAAAGCTGTCGACAAAGGAAACAGTAAGCTGTCAGCAGATTACAGAAGCTAGCAAGCTAGAAAAAAGCAGCAAGTTGAGGAAACAGGAAGCTGTCAGCAGATTACAGAAGCCAGCAAGCTAGAGAGAAGAAGCAAGCCGAGAACAGCAAGAAGCAGTATCAGGAAGATCATGCAGTAAGAAAAAGAGAAAAACTAGCTGACTTCAAGCAGCCGCTGCATGAACTTCAGCCTTGGACCCATACCGACTTGACAGGTCTACATGAATGATGGAGAGGTCCAGGAGCAAATTGTAGGCGCATTAAATGCATATGTCAAGATCAACTCAGAAACATTTAATGCGGCTACAGAAGAAGATCTTGAGAAATTGGAGTTCACGTTCAAAATGGGGAAGTGTCTTCCTTCAATGGATACTTTCCTCCAATGGATACATTCTTAAGATCTATAAATAGAAGGTGTGGCTGATTGAAGAAAATTGTTGAATAGAGTCGAGAGGAAAATCAGACATATTCCAAAGCTTCTCAAGCTTATTCATGTTCAGCCACTCAACCTTCTAGGAGCAGCATACAACAATTTTAGGACTACAAAGATCAAGACTGCTCCGCACCAGTTGAAGAATCTTTTATTTTCTTTTAACCATTGTGCTGTGTGCGCTAGGTTGTTTTATGGTGTAACTTAGTTGAGAGGATTAAATCCCTTTGTGGGATTGTACCCTTTGTGGGTTGTGGCCTTCGACTAGAGTCTGAGATTCTAGTAGGCGTAGTTTGTTAGGAAGATGTTTGTAAAACGAGGCTTGTAATTCGGACTGACCTAACAAAGTTCCTCCTTGAGTAGGAGTAGAGTGGATGTAGAAGGCTTACACCACCTTCGAACCACTATAAACCTTGTGTGTTTATATGGTTTGATTTACTTACTGCTCTACATCTTACATCATCATATATCTTGCAGTATACATCATAAGTATCGTGCATTAACGTATTGGCAAAGAGCATACTTGTAAAAGAAAACTGATTTCCAAAAGAACTCCATCAATTTTATTCCGTTGTGTTACATTCTGATACCGGGTCAGTAACCTGATTGAGCTTAGAGCCAGGTTGCTGATTCGAGACAAGTTACTGCCTTTTGGTCAGAAACCTGTTAGACAGAAAAAGTTTTCAAAAGAGTTTGCAAAATAGATAGAGGTTCATTCACCCCCCCTTTGAACCTCTGACCACTTGGGACTCACGGGACCAACAATATGACTGTTGCAAAGTCTATTGTTGATGTTAATAGAATTCCAAAACTAAATTGGTGCTTATATGTTTTGGACAATTTATGTGAGTCTGTTAGGGCATTTAAAGATGACAAGTCAAAATGCGTAAGTGGTTATGGCATTTTGTTGCAAATTCTATATTTACAAGGGTAAAGTGGCATGAAGTTGAAGAACCTAGGTCATTGCCTCTCATTCAACATTGGACTAATGAGAAGATTTCTAAGAGATATTCTAAAGTGGTTGATGCTAGAAAATATGGGGAATGTGAGCTTGTGGTGAATGTCTACCCGGTGTCGTCAATGGGTAAGGTTGCTGGTGTTGATATAGGTGGTGATTTTGTTGATGAAGTTGAACATGATGAGAAGAGTCATGGTGAGGTTCAAAAATCCTCAAAATGCATAAAATTCGTTCTACCAGAAGGACATTTGGATGATGATGAAATTAAAAAGATTGCAAAAGATGTAAGTTTTTAAAATTATTAATGTAATTTATATATATATATATATATATATATATATTTATATGTATTTTGATAAGTTATGACATGCGATACCTTTGAGGTATCAGTTGAATACCTTTCAGGTATCAGCTATCCATATTCAATGTATCAGTTGAATAGTTTTAAGTATTTTGATAAATATTTATATTATGATAGTATTATGACTGGTAGACATGTTTTCCACTTTATTTTGCAGGAAATACATGTAGCCTTTCTATGTTATGAAAGAGACATTTCAATTGTTTCCAATCATCATATGAGGATTGCTAAACATGAAGAATATAATAAAGAAGAAACAAGAATGCCGTTCATGAACTCCAGAAATGTCTGAGTCGTCACAAAAGTTCTTTTCCAATGAGTAGCTTCACAAATACATAGATGAAGTTGAGCACTTTATGACTGAACAAATTGGCCTCAGAGATGCCATCATTTGAACTTCTGACACCAGACCCACCTCAATTCAATAAAACTCCCCCTCAAAATAAAGAATCTGCTGAAGCTGATGAAGAAGATATATCTAATAAAAAAATACCTTTAGATAGAGAATTGAGTGATGTTATGTTGTTAATCGGTTCGAAGAGCAAGAATGACGTGGAGGAGGATAGTGGTGGGTTTTGGAGAATTACAGAAGATATTAGATACTTGTTTGATTTTTTGGTTCATTCGAAACAATATTTGCATTCTATGGATCAAAAACACAAAGAGATTGTGAATTATTGTTTTTATAATGGTGAATCAGATGGCATTCAAGAGTAAGTTACATGAATTTAAGTTCCATGCATTTTTTGTTTATAATTATAAGTATGATATGCATTCAGTTAATGTATGATATGATACCTTCAAGGTATGTGCTGAAAACCTTTTAGGTATCAGTAATTTACCTTTCAGGTATCACATATATACCTTCAAGGTATCTACTTAATACTTTTCAAATATTAGTTGTTGACCTTTTATGTATCACATGTATACCTTCAAGGTATCTACTTAATACTTTTCAAGTATTAGTTGTTTATCTTTTTTCAGGTATTACATGTATACCTTCAAGATATCCATGAAATACCTTTCAAGTATCATATGTATACATTAAATGTATCTACTGCATACCTTTCAGGTATCTGTTGTTGACCTTTCAGGTATAACATATATACAGTTAAAGTACTACTTAAATACCATTAGAGTATCCTTTATTTATCATTGAGTATTTTTGTTTTCAGGGACAAATTGTATGGAAATGGATGCTTCAATTTTGTGATAAGAGAGAACATGGCTTCGTTATATCCTAGGACTAGAGTAATTCAATGTGTTTGTACTGCCTGGTGCTTGCTTGTAAATGATTGTGGAAATGATGGAGACAAAAGAAGTCGGTTTGTGTTCAACTTTGAACACAGTGTAAGTTTAAAATAAATTTTATTAACTATATAATTTTTATTTCTTGTAAGTTGTTTTATTGTGTTTTGTTTTATTTTATGTAGGATGATTTGTCTTAGATCATACATAATAAGGGTGATGCTGAAGAGAATTCAAGATATATAAGATCCAATTTTAAAATTTGGATGGATGTGTATAAGAAAACACTCGATGTTGTTGAAATGGTAATTTGTTTATAGCAATTCTTATACATTTTATTACAAAAAATGCACTTTAATTTGACTTTTTGTTCATTGAAATTGCAGATTTTTATCCCATTTTGTCTTGATGATCACTATGCTGCTATTGTTTTCAATAAGCCTGACAAGAAATTTCAGTATTAGACAACAAAAAGTATGGAGATAATGAAAACAATATATTTTTTCAAGCTGCTGAAATATTGGTAAGTTCTTTTGAAATATCATTTTGAAGTAAATTCTGTTTTTTTATGAGTCTTTTATAACATTTGATTGCTTTTCATTAAATGATGTTTCAGAGAGTTCAAATGTTGAAATTTTTAGATGATAGAAAAGAGAACACAGTGGAAGACATGGTCAATTATAGTTTTGAAAATGTGGAGTTTCATTGACAAATAACAACTGTAGATTTAGATAATGGTGTATACATGATGCATCACATTAAATAGTTTGATGAAGTCATTTATACTACTCCAGATTTGTCAAAGATATTTTATTTTATTTTTTGTTGTATTTTAATTAATTTTTATACATCATGTTGTCGTTTACAATGATTATACTAGTTATGCTAGTTATACTAGTTATACAACCTTTATGTTATGCTAGTTTAATATTTACATTATATTACAACATATAATACATTTTAAACATTTATGTTATAATAATATAACATTTATGTTATAGTAATTTAATTTTTATGTTATAATAATATAACATTTATGTAGTACTTTAAAACATAAAGGTTATTATATTTATACATAAAGGTTGAATTATTACAATATAAATGTACAACTATACTACATGAATTTTTGTCCAAGTAATATAATTAATTTAAAGGTTATGATATTTATACATAAATACTATACTAATATAATATAAATGTTACGGTTCAAAGTGCAATCATAATGTTTACACTAATTCATGATCTATTCCCCGAAAAATAAAAAGGAAAAGAACGACTTGGATAAACAGAAAGAAGATTAGTTCATCTCTTCTTTGTTATCCCCTCCACCGTCACCGTGTCCGGCAACCAATTTCATCTAGGGTCTCTCCATCGTCATACTCAAGGATGAAAATATCGGTTTCGGTAGAAATATCGGTACCATGATTTTACAGAAAGATCAGTGGATATATCAATTTCGGTGGAAATATCAGACATTTTTAAAAAAAATATGGAAATTAAACTTTGTGAAAAAAATTAGAAAATATATCTAGTGGCTTACAAAATATTATAACTAACATTAATACATATATTTAACTTAAAATTTCAAATAAAATGATATATTTACAACAAGATTAAGTTAGTATTAATATTAGAAAACGACTATTCTTGAAAAATTAAATCAATTATTAAAATTTTTGAAAACTATATTAATATCTAATATTTTTTTCTCTTGAATTTTTACTTAAGTGAGTTTTTCTTATAAAATATTTTTATAATTACAGCATAACATTGATATTGATATTGTATAGAAATTTACTATATATATATATATATATATTATATTTTCACTTAAGATAAGATTGTAAATGCATTTTAAAATTTCATCTTTTCTAATTTTATTTGTTCTATTTTCATATATCATAAATTAGATAATATGAATGCAATATATCGGTGATTTTACAACAATATATCATAAATTAGACAATATTAATGCAATTTTAATGCCACTAATAGATTTAAAAAAAATCAAAAATTTTCAAAAATTAAACCACCATTTTTACAGCCGATATTTACCGATATCACACGAAATTAAGCCATTTTGGCCGATATCGATACAAAAACCGATATTTTCTGATATATCGTCGATATTTTGGTAATATTTTAACGAAATTTTCCTGCATGCCGTTTTTCTTTCGGGTCCATGAAACGAGCGATATTTCGCCGAAATATCACGAGTTTTTCATCCATGAATATATATAATCTATAAGAAATATTTTTATTTAACATATATATTTTAACATAAATTAACAAATTCTAAATATATATTATATTTTCTACTATATTATAATTACATTATTTTAAAAGTTATGATATTGCATCACACAAAATAAAAAATAGTATAGATTAAAATCAAAAAACTATTTCAAGTATACATTTTTGTACTCTGCAACCTAAATTATTTTTCCTCTGATTGCACCTGAGAGGGTCCACAAGTTTTTCACTTTGCAACTCAAACACATCTTCTAATCACATTTTCAACTAAAATGGAATCCCAGTTATTATGAAACCAATGGTAAAACACTCCATATCTAATATCAAACGAAAATCTCTATTCAACCTTTTGATCTCCATTCAATTATTTAAGCTACTGAGGAAAAATCATACGAAAATTTTGATTTTGGTAAAAAAAATTTGATAAGAAATAAACTTAGATTGCAAAGTGAAATATATGTGGAGTTGGGAATGTCAAATAAATAGAAAAAAGTAGGACAAAAATAAAAAAATAACATTTTGTGCAGATTAATTTTTATGTGCGATCAGCATCAGTAATGCTACAAAAATAGTTGTAATATTAATGAGGTGTTATTAATACCAATATACCATAATGTAAAAAGCAAAGAACCAATTACTATGTGTTTCTTTCAAACATTGGATACATCATTAATACAAAATTAAAATATAAATAAAGTTTGGAAGTTTTAAGGAAACAACCATGTAATATTATGACAGTAAATTCTATCATCAATCATTACATCATCCTTTGCTGCATTGGAGGTGTCATTCCAAATTGTTGCTGCTTCTGCTGCTGCTTTGCCACATTCCCCAACCATCCTGGTAACAACATTATATTCAGCATTCATTTTTATTTCACACACACATATATATGTACTTTATTTTCTAAGACTCCCACTATGTTATATGCAAAAATTCTTGATCGATTATTAATACCACATTCATTGTACTGTTACACGTATAAAAAAAATTATATATCAGTTCAAAGCTACATGTCGACTGAAAGTCAATTTATAAAAAAATAATAATAACAGAGGATCCATCAACTACGAACATACAATATTTTTGTATGAGCAACAAATAATTAGATCTAATTTTTGGAAAAATGCAAAATTGATCCTTTAATTGTAAGAGCATCCACAACCCATCACCCCAAAATACAATCCATTTAATAAAAATGTTGATTCTCTCTCCTCCACATCAACATTTCATCAATTTAAATCCACACCCATAATCCATTAAATCTTAATTCACTATTTTATGGGTCTCATCTCCACTCAATTTTCTCTCTCCAAATTTAAAATAAGATTTAATTTATAATTTCTATTTTTGATACCACAAATTTTATTTAAATATATTTTAACTAAATAAAATATTATATTAAAATAAAATATTTAAACAAATTTATTTTATTTTCATAAATACTAAAATGAAGTACATATATTATTGTTTTTAAAGTGCTAGCACTTATATGACTATATCCATCTATATCACTTTTAAATTGCTAGCACTTATACGAATATAATCGAATCATGATTATAGAGAATTAAAAATATAATTTATTTTGATAATATATAAATTATTTAATTAAAATTTTAAAATGATAAAATTTTATAGGTTGAATAAAATTCATACAAAGTTGAATAAAATAAAAGAAAAAAATGCAAATTATCGGCAATCTTGATAATTAATGGAAAAATAATAAAAAAATAATAATAAACTTGAAACTCTTTTATTACCTTAATTAAAAAAAACATTAGGATTAATTGGCAAATTTATATTAAAAGAAGAATGAAAAAAAAAATTAATACAAAACAACTTCCTACAATCTCAATATTTAATATTAGTGGATAAGGATAATTACAAGATATAATAAGTGCTTCCAAAAAGAAAGGAAATAAAAAAAAAAAAAAAATTAAAAACATAAAAAACGTATTTTACATATTTGGAAAAAGAATAAATAAAAAAAAAGAAAAAAAAAAGGAAAAAACAGAAAAAGCAGATCTGGGACCCAGCTGTCGGGTCCCATAACGCCCCTATTCAGCGCGTGTGAATCACGCGCCAATCATAATTTGGCGTGATATACACGCGCTAGCTTTTCGAATTTTTTTTTTTTTTTTTATTCACTTTTTGGATCCAAATCCACCTCTCCTCCATGTTGGATTAAACCATTCCTCCACAAAGCTATGGATCCATTTAATAGGGATCCAAATCCAAAAAAGTGCATGCATTGTGGTTGCTAAGTATTGGTCTGTGGCAAAACTAGTTCTCTTTATTTCAAAAGTAGCAAAATCAATCTCTATCATTTTAAATGTTGCTATGAACTTGACTCATAAAATTGTATAAAAGCACGAGTGCCGGTTGTTATTTTTATGACGTCTTCATATTTTTTGAGCTTGGCCACTTCATCTAAGGTAATTGCAATAAAAGATTTTAACTAGCTAGTTTTGCCAATTTATATCACAAAAGTCATAGGACCGATTAGGCAATTTTGTCAATTTCTCTTTTCCCCATATATTCGATATTTGACTCAAAATGGGTTGACCAAAAGAAAGCCATCTTAAAGATTAAAATGGGTTGACCGACTGTATATCGGTTAAGGCTTAATGTTAGTTATGATAAAAACTTAAGAAAAGATAAAATAAAATAGTAAATGGAGATGGAGTTGTTACCAATAGAAGGGTCAAAGCCCCTTTCCTGAAGCTCTCTATATTCTTGACAGAGAGCACAGCACTCACAAAAGCAGTGAACCAGCCAATCAGGTGCAGGGGATTCTATCAGCCCAAACTTACTTCTCATCTTGCTTCGATAAGTGCATGACATTATGCATGGCATCGCTATGCAACAAGCTATCAACGTGTACAGCATTCCACTCGTCCCACAAGCTAGAGAGAGAAGAAAGATTTAATTCAACATTATATTATATTTGTGCAAACATAAGACTAAAGATGGACTTCTTACGGGTAGTTCCAGAGTCCATTATTTCTGCAATCTGCCCAAACGTTACGCATGGAAAGAAGAGAGTAATCACAGCTGAAATAATATTTAACAAACACAAACATTAATAAATCAAAATTCATAATATTCATCTATATAGAGAGGAGGAATAGAATGATCAGTACCATTTTGTGGATCATTCATGCAATCGAAAAGTTGAGTCCTCCATGGCTGAGTTGGGGGCTGATACTGTTGTTGTTGAAGAAGCGGAGACGGTGAAGCTCCCACGGGTACACCTCCCACAACTTGACCTTGATAATTCATTTGCATTCCCACATTTGGCTGCTGTTGATGGTGGTACTGATTTCCCATGATCGGAGGAGGAGGAGGAGGGAAGGCTTGTGGCGGCGGCGGCTGATCATGATTTTGAGGAGGAAAAGAATGAACTTCTGCCGTGTGCGGAGGATATGCTTGTGGCGGAGGACGGTCGGGTTGGTAAAGATCGTCTTCATTAGGAGGTGCATCGTCGATTGTCTCCGGTGGGGTTTGATGCAGTTCTTCAAATTGAAGACCTTGATGATATTGAACTTCGTTTGTATCTATGCGTCCCATTTTTGTGTCTACTGCCTGTGTGTATGTGTTTCCAACTGGGATTTCTTGATGCCTTGTTTTATCTTTTTATATCAACAACAAGTCGCACCCTTATTTTTCTTTAAATAATTATTTTTGTTTTGACTATAATCAATTCAATTACATTATTAGTTTCTTATTCAGAAATAAAAAACTTGGAGCTTTCGAGTTGTTTTTTCCAGCTGTTAAATTCTCATATATGTTGAATACTTACAAAATAGTTATCTCCAATAATTTGGTTTTTACTAGGTACAATTATAATATTAATTTTTGATTCACAAATAATTAATTTTAAAACTGCAAATCACTGAAAGAGTTCAGATTTCGAGTTCTTTATTGTTATCTGTAATATTGTTAGGTATTGTTTCTCATATGTTTATGTCATCAATAATAATTATGAAATGGTTATTAGTTTAAATTGTGAAATGTGAATGAGGCTGCATATATTATCACATAAACATAAAATTAGAGAATGAAAGGCTGTCATTGGATTTTACAGTATAAATTTTGGTTACAAGTGGGTGGCAAAACCATGTAATTAATCAAACTTTGAACAAGTTCATATTCACACCAATAAGCATAAGAACAACTAAGATTGATGAGTAAATTAGCAGACATGAAGTTGACTTTGTATATATTATTGTGAGATTATGGAAAGTGAGTGGTGAGAGGTTGACTTTGACTAAATCAGATCAAGTTGATTTTTCTCTCATGTGCCTTTATATCTAATGAGCTGCCATAGTGTAGAATCCTTCCACACTATTATGGGGTTTAGGATAAGCAAATATTACTTCCCTCGTCTCAATTATTTGTTTGGGCTCATTTTCATCTTCACACACATTAATAAATTCTAAACAATATGGAGAAAATATAATGTCTTCAACCAAATAATTGAATTGTCCTCTTAATTGGGATTACTACTGTTAATTATTGGAATTTCTTCCGCTTTAAATTAACTGACATTGTGAGAAAAGAAAGAAAAAAAAAATGAATGCAGTATTAGTAAATAGGCTACATTTGGGAACAAATGTATAAGCAATTATGAGCATCAAATTGGGAACAAAATGTAAACTATCCACAATTCGGGTAATGCCCCAGTTATGAGGATATGATTTTGTTGTTAAGGGTAATGCACTTATCCACGAGGCTAGCAAATGGTTTCCTGAACTTGTGAGCAGCCACGAAACTTCCTTATATTATTATTATTATTATTATTGACCCATCAATTTATGATCTGGTTCCATCACTACTTGTGAGGTATGGAAAAAGAGATCAAATTTGAATTTGCAAAGGTGGATATATACTTTGAATTCGGATTAGTTATAGTTTAGTTTGGTGTGTTTTGAAGTTTGGAAGTATATATAGCACAAGTTTAAGATAAGTAGTGAGTTTGATAAGGAAAGCCAGACTGACAACACTTTTAATAAATGGGTTCCATTATTCATATATCTTTTATATCTCTTTAAAGTTGAGGGATATTTGTCTAAAAATATTTTTCTTTTTTACTTTTTATTTTTTATTTTCGTTGCTAGAAAGTGACGTTTTCTCTGGCTAAAAAAGATGTCGACTATATACGTGGTATCATGAATAGAGAGAATTAGGAATATAATTCCAAGATAAATAGTATATAAGTCTCGTCAAAGAATAAAAATATCTACAAGGCAGTGCAGTATACTAGGGCAGAGAAGCAAGTTTAAGGCCTATGGGTGCAATATATGTTGCATTTGTATATGAATATGATTAATTTTTATTTATTATTTTGAAACATTATGTAGTGTTATATCTATTATATTATTCAACATTCTCACCAATATTTTAGTTTGATTTTAATTGTTAAGGTTTAGAATAACTCTAAATTTTCATTTTGAATTAAATGATAAAAAAAAAAAATCCCAAAAAATTCATAGTTTATTTTAAAACACATATTCGTAGAAATTATTCAATTACATTAATTAATAAGTTTCAAAAAGTTGAATAATTTGAATAATCCTTTTTAATCAATCCATATTTATTTTAGTTTTTCCTTTTTTATTTATTTATATTTTTCTCTATATTTTTTAAACTAACAAATTTCAAATATATAAATGATTTTTGTATTTGAAGAGCATGTGTTTTTTTTTTTTAACATTTTTTGTTGAAATTCTTATATTATTTAGTAATGTTTAATATTAAATTAATATATTAATTAGCTAGCTATATTACTTAGCTTTAAAATTCAATTTCTTGTTGATTTAATTTATAAAAAAGAAAAAATTAATGTGAAAAAAATGTAAACTTGACATGTGTCACATGCGGTCATACTTTTATATATATAAAAATGTTTGTATCAACCTTTATATGTGATGCCACCAAGCCCTACATTGTTCGTCCCAACTTGGACACTTTGATGCTTTAACAACATAAATTTTATGTACAAATTATAATGTATATATGTAAAGTATTTGTGAAGTATATGCAATCACTTTTTTTTCTTTTATAATTTTTTTTTTGCATTTAAGGTTTTTTTTTTTTTACCTAGGCCAAAAATAAATTTGTTCGTAAGTACAACAAAAGTAATTGCTTGTGACAATGACTACAATAAAAAAAGGTGAAAGAAAACAATTGTAAAGTGTTGTTGTAGGTTTAAAATTGTAGTCTATGCTATTGTTGTCGAAGAGTAGCGCCCAAAGACAACACTTCAAAAGTGTTGTCGTTTGCTCATAGACAACACTTTTTAACTGTTGTCCCTTATTTATCAAGTGTTATCTTTTATATTGAATTTTTCGTTCATAGACAACAGTATAGCTGTTGTCATTCCATTTACTTACATCACTTTTGAATTGTTGTCCTTTTTGAGAAACTACTGTCTTTGTTTCTTAAATTTTCTATCATACACAACAATTTGTCTGAAAATACAATAATTAAGAACTGTTGTCTTTTATTTACATCCACAACACTTGAAAAGTATTGTCTTGGATTATGAATTTTTTTTCTTAACAACAATTTATTTATGCTAATAAAAAAGTTTAGAATACATAAATTATAGATATTTCATACTTAAAACATAAAATCTTCATATATTAAACAAATGTTTGCGAATATTAATCGTATAACAATTCCTAACAAAAATATAAAATAATTCTCCAAAACATCAAAGTCTATGCTTGAAAAAAAATGTAATAAACATGTACTATTTCTCCAAAAACATCAAAGTCTATACTTGAATTGAAAAAAGTATGAACATGTATTTACTAGATTGGTTGATGTCGTTTCTCCAAAAAGTTGCACATCAAAAGAGAAGAACAAAAATTAGTGCAAATAACAATACGTACTCAACTCATTACATGACATAATCTTAAAACATGAGACAAACAAATTTAATCTTAATGAACTTAAAGCTAACAATCACCACGTAAACTTCAACCATCCAAGCAACTTCCTCCTCAGCATTTAGTTCATTGTTTTGGTCGTGGGCTTGATCAAATTCCTACGGCTGCAAATACTTCTACATAGGAAGAGAATTTCCAGCTTTCTCCTGGGGTTTCAATCTCAGTTCTCATAATCCAACAAGGCAGAGAGGTCTTTGATTTCATAATAATGACTTTTTTCGAACTATACTGATAACCAAAAAAGATGCATCTCTTCATTTGGAATATCCGAAATGGAAACTATCAAACAACCACAATAATATTCTTTTAGAAAATATAATTTGAGTGACAAAAGCTGTTTGAGTGGTGAATGGTTGCTCAATTAACATCAGCCAGTGAAGAACAATCAGATAACTAATTGTCTCAATAAAATATTTCCGGATTAAAGACTTAGTGGATAAAGTCTTGGTTTGTTGTTACAAATTTTGTTGGAATATAAAGGGTGATTTGTTTCAGAAACCAATTTTGAAGACAAGTAAAAGTTTACTTTGAAACGATAGTATTCATGAGAAAAATGAGACTCACTTTTGACTTAAGATTCAAAATATAAAGTTAACATACATAGCAACAACCTTTAGATTAAATAAATTTATCACTAGATTTGAACATATTAGGTAAGATTATCACCCCCACCAATGGCTTAGAAGGTCTAATAATTCTTCAACCAATAATTACTACAAATTAAATTATTTTAATAACATTCAATGATCCATCGTTTGTAATTCTTTTAGAGTTATCCTCTTCTCAGAAAGATTAACAAAATATAAAATGATGCACAACATTGAGGTTTCAAGTAAGATTGCTTATAGAAGAAGTATAAAATATAAAAGAAAACAATCATTAACACATGGCATGGCAACAATTCAAATAATTCTCGATCTATATATTATAACTCCATCATATATAGCTTTCAGGTTTACATATTTCCATACATATATCTTCATTCAATAAATCAAATAGAACCAAACATATTATCCATGGGGGATTTCCCAACATGCCCGATAACAATCTGAATGAGCACACACAAGGTTAACATGGCTTCAAACCATAATGAATTTACCAAGGTTGTAAAGCATGGGATGAAGGAATAATGAAGTAAAGCTCAAATATGTACCTGTTTTTGTCAGTTTGTGAAACTATGATTGAAAAAAAGAGTTGTTTGTAATGCAGAATCGACCACTATTTTGATCCAAAATCCTTTGGCATTTAAGTGCTCAACAAATCCGAGCACAGTGGCCATTGGAATCCCAACTAAATAGAATGATGCTAAGTTGATATAAGCACCAATGTGTTGCCAACCACTCTTGCAATTCCTGATCATGCATATACACCAATTAAACTATATAACTTACCAATTAATCAAGATTCGTCCTAATTTTAACTGAATCTAAATAAACCAACCTTGAATTAGTACTTGGAGGCTATCAGTGAGGGTGGAGAGATGTAAGGCTAAATTGCGTTGACACTTGGTTAGCAATTCATATGAGAGATATAAAATTCACTATTGAATTAATTAATTATTACATGATAATAACATAAGATTGAATATTCTCTTAATCATTTCAAAAGTGATAAATTCAATAAAATAGGAGGGTAATTAAGTAAGTTTAAGGTAGTAGTCCAGGTTGATCAGTTTGAGAGTTTAAATAGCATGATTAGGCTGTAGGATTTTGATGCTACACAGTGGAAATAAAGAAAACAATTTTCCAAGCATCAAAACAGATGAGGATCTCATGCACAATATAAATAACAATTTACCTCTTGATGCGTGTCCTTTGATGACGAAGACCAAGAATCACAAATGTAATTCCTCTACTCGAGACACACAAGCTCTTCCTAGATCTCCTCCAAAAACATTTGCTAGAACGTAGAGAAACTTCTTTTCTTTACTGAAGGAACTACGTTTTCTATTCAGTTAGGGGAAATGTGTTTTCTTTTCTGCGTATGGAGAATAATGTTTTCATCCTCTTCATTAGGTTTGGGCTCATCAATTTATACCAAATAAGGCAAAAGCCTATAACCTATGTCTAATCATATTAGGCCCAACACATATCCTAATCATATTAGGCCCAACACATATCCTAATCATATTAGGCCCACAACTTATATTCAACGGGCTTATTGATCTAGTTCAAACTTAATGTGTGTAACCCTCGTAGGACCCAGTTATTGTCAGTAGCAAGCCCAACAATTGGAATGCAGATCGTAGTTGGTTTCTAGCTAAACACTACGACCACCTAAAATAACTGAATTAATAATCTTCATTAATTAAAATCCTTAACTATTTATTACATTGACATCTTATTAAAGGACACCTCCTTCAATCTCCCACTTGTCCTTAACAAGTGTGCAATAATAAATTCTCTTGTCATTTTAATGTCTTAATCTGAACATCATGTAAGATAGTTCGTCATTAATCTATCTTATTCAGACTTTTTCTTGAATTCCAAATTTAAACTGTCAAAACAAATGATTAACTGTTAATCCATTTGAGCATGGTCATGCATTTCAGTTTTCATTTTTCAAGAGGCCGAAGACAACATTCCTATTAAATAGGAAGAGAATCCCAATTTTGTACACCCACACTTCTCCACACAATTCATGTCAATTCTGATTCTCGACTTTATAGCCTCCTTTTACGGCACGACATTTGACGAAATCAAGAATATCCAATCCTTATATAAGAAATAAGTGGTATACTCATGGTTTAGGAACTTATTTAATAGTTACTGAAAATTCTATGACGTTTTACAGAATTTTGTTCGGGTTAATCCAATATATGTTCTCCAACAAATATCTATGTAATTGATTAGACATCAAATGTCTCTATAGCCCATGAAACTGTGCTATCAACCAACTTACAAACTAGTTTTCATAAGTCATTATTGTCCAATTTAATGACTTAGACTAGGGACAATGATAAATATAACTTCAAGTTCGCATGATAGGGTTCCATTCATCAAATCACATATTTGACAATCCTATTTGAAATTATAAATTATATTGGACATATTAATTCAACAAAATAATGAATCAACATTGAAAATCTATTTCAAAACAAACATATCATTTTTCTCAAGTCTATGAACAAGTTTCATAAAATTAGAAAATTACATGATTTAAAACCAATCTCTAGAACGCTTAATCCCTATGGCCCTAATATGACCGTCATGCTTGGGTTGAGGTAGTGGCTTAGTCAATGGATCTGCAACATTGTCATCCGTATGAATTTTGCATATTTTCACATCTTTTCTCTCAATGATATCTCGTATCACGTGAAACTTCCTCATAATGTGTTTGGACTTCTGGTGTGACCTAGGTTCCTTAGCTTGGGCAATGGCTCCATTATTATCACAATAAAGATTTACACCATTGTCTATGTTAGGAACCACACCAAGTTCGGTAATGAACATTTTAATCCAAACTCCTTCCTTTGTTGCTTTTGAAGCTGCAAGGTATTCTGCTTCAGTTGTAGAATCTGCAACAGTGCTTTGCTTTGAACTTTTCCAGCTCACTGCTCCTCCATTAAGACAGAAGATGAAACCAGATTGGGACCGAAAATCATCTTTATCCGTTTGGAAGCTTGCATCAACATAACCTTCAACAACAAGTTCATTCTCACCTCCATATACTAAGAAACAATCCTTAGTTCTTCTCAAGTACTTGAGGATGTTCTTAGCTGCAATCCAGTGTGCTTCACCTGGATTCGATTAGAATTTGCTACACATACTCAAAGCATATGAAATGTCTGGACGAGTACAAATCATTGCATACATGATAGATCCTATTGCTGAGGCATAAAGAATCTTACTCATGTGCTTTTGCTCATCAGGTTTTGAAGGACACTTATTCTTACTAAGCATTATACCATGTGACATGGGTAGAAATCCTCTCTTAAAGTCTTTCATATTGAACCTTTCAAGAATTTTATCAATATAAGTTTCCTGACTTAATCCAATCATCCTTTTAGACCTATCTCTATAGATCTTGATGCCCAAAATGTACTCTGCCTCTCCAAGATCTTTCATTGAAAAACATTTCCCTAGCCAAATCTTTACAGAGTTAAGCATCGGAATGTCATTTCCAATGAGTAGTATGTCATCTACAAATAGGATCAAAAAGGCCACACTACTCCCACTAATTTTCTTGTAAACACAGGACTCTTCTTCATTTCTGAGAAAACCAAACTGTTTGATTGTCTCATTAAAATGAAGATTCCAACTTCGAGATGCTTGCTTCAATCCATAAATAGATTTTTGAAGTTTATATACTTTCCCAACATTTTTAGAATTTACAAAACCTTCCGGTTGTGTCATATACACAACCTCATCCAAATTTTCATTAAGAAAGGCAGTTTTGACATCCATTTGCCAAATCTCATAATCATAATGAGCTGCAATTGCTAGGAGTATCCGAATGGATTTAAGCATAACAACTGGTGAAAAGGTCTCATCATAGTCTATACCATGAATTTGTTTATATCCCTTAACCACCAATCTAGCTTTGAAAACACTCACGTTTCCTTCCTTGTCTGTTTTCAACTTGAAAACCCATTTGCTTCCTATGAGTGTTACCCCATCTGGTAAATCAACCAAGTTCCAAACTTAATTTTCAAACATGGACTCCATTTCAGATTTCATGGCATCTAGCCATTTATCAGAGTTTGGACTCGTCATAACTTCCTTGTAGCTGTTAGGCTCCTCATTTTCCAAAATTAAGACTTCATGGTTTTCTGTCAAAAGAAAATCCATAAATCTCTTTGGTCTAGATCTAGGCCTATCAGTTCTACGAGGGGCTAGAGCAACAGGAGAAATATTCACAACAGGTTGTGAACTTTCTTGTATATCTAATTCGAGTGGGACATCATTCAATACCCCTGTCGGGATTATGAGTTCACGTTCCTCTACCTCTGGCATATGGGGTGTCATATCTGACACATCTAATATGTCATTAAACATATAGGTCTACACCTCTAATGAAGGTTGAATTTCATCCATTTGTTGCTCTTCACGAATTTCTTCGAGAAGTACATTACTCCCACTTGTCGTCTTTGAAATAAACTCTTTTTCCAATAAGACACCATCTCGAGCAACAAACACTTTGTTCTCAATTTGGTTGTAGAAGTAATAGCCTCTTGTTTCTTTTGGATAACCCACAAAGAAACATTTGTCTGATTTGGGTGCAAGCTTATCAGAAAGTAAACGTTTTACATAAGCTTTACATCCTCAGACTTTTAGAAAAGATAACTTTGGAACTTTTCCACTCCATATCTCATATGGTGTCTTTTCTACAACTTTTGACAGAGTTCTGTTTAGTGTAAAAGTAGCAGTTTTGAGAGCATATCCCCAAAAAGATAATGGAAGATTAGCATTACTCATCATAGATTGAACCATGTCCAACAATGTTCGATTTCTCCTTTCGGACACACCATTCCATTATGGTGTTCCTGGTGGAGTTAGTTGTGAAAGAATTCCATAATTTTTAAGATGATTATCAAATTCTTGACTCAAATATTCACACCACGATCAGATCGTAATGTTTTAATTTTCTTGCCAAGCTGATTCTCTACTTCATTTTGAAATTGTTTGAACTTTTCAAACGATTCAGATTTGTGTCTCATCAAGTAAATATACCCATATCTACTTAAATCATCAGTGAATGTTATGAAGTAGCTAAAATTACCCCTGGCCTTTAAACTCATTGGTCCACATACATCAGTATGTATTAGTTCCAATAGTTCACTAGCTCTTTCTCCCTTTCCAGTAAAATGTGATTTCGTCATTTTTCCTTTTAAACAAGATTCACATGCATCATATGATTCAAAATCAAATGATTGCAAAAGACCTTCTTTTTGCATCTTATGTATGTGTTTCAAGTTAATATGACCTAAACTACAATGTCAAAGGTAAGTGGGATTTGAATCATTTGATTTATACTTTTTAGTATTTATGTTATAGACATGGTTATCTAAATCAAATACATAGAGACCATTCATTAAGTTAGCACTGGCATAAAAAAATTCATCCTTATAAACAGAACAACATTTATTCTTAATAATGAATGAAAACCCTTCAGTATCTAAAACGGAACCTGAAATAATGTTTCTAGTAATAGAGGGAATGTAATAACAATTATTCAACTCTAAAACTAAATCAAAGGGTAGAGATAGACTATAAGATCCTACAGCTAAAACAACAACTTTTACTCCATTTCCAACGCGTAGGTCTACCTCTCTCTTTTCCAGTTTTCTAACTCTTCTTAGTCCCTATATATTCACAATAATATGAGAACTACATCCGGTATCAAATACCCATGAAGAAGAGTCTGCTGAATTTGCTAAATTGATTTCAATAACAAATATACCTGAATTGGAAACTATATTTCCATTCTTCTTATCCTTCAAGTACTTCGGGCAATTTCTCTTCTAATGACCCTTGTCATGGCAATGGAAACACTCAGTATCAGAAGAAGCACCTTTGGGTTTGGGTTTAGGTTTAGGTTCAACAACTTTCTTGTTTTCACCTTTTTTCCCTTGCTTATTCTTTTCAGCGCCATTTTTCTTGAACCCTTTTCCCTTATTAACCATTAGAACATCATTCTTTGGTGTTACGGTCTCAATATTTTGCTCAGCTATTTTGAGCATTCCAAGAAGCTCTTCTAAGGTCTTATCAATACCATTCATATTGTAGTTTAACCTGAATTGGTTGTACTCATCATGAAGAGAGTGAATGATGATATCTGTAGCCAACTCTTGACTATAAGGAAATCTAAGTCTTGCCATGTTTTCAAAAAGACCAATCATTTTGAAGACATGCAAACCAACCGGTTTACCTTTCTCAAGACGACTCTCGAGAATTACCTTAGAGGTCTCATACCTCTCCATCCTTGATTGTAACTGGAACATGTTTCTCAGTTGTTGAATGATGGTATAGGCATCCATATCCACAAACCTCTTTTGGAGGCTTGTTTCCATGGTTGCCAACATAAGACATAAGACAGTCACAGACCTTTCACGAATAGTTTTTTTCCTTAAGTCTCTCCCCAACTGTTAAGGTGTCACTAAGTTTTGGGATTAGGGTGTCAAGGACATCCTCTCTGTTTTTAGACCTGAGAAAAACTCTCAAGTTTCTCTCCCAATCGAGGAAGTTATTTCTGTTCAACTTATCCTTCTCAAGGATTGAACGGAGATTGAAAATTGTGTTGTTGTTGTTGTTAGTCATTTATCTACTTATGAAAGAAAAAAATACACCATTCAATCATGTATAAAAGAAAATAGCTCACAATTTAAACAAATTTAAAACAGGCTATGCACACTATATTCATTTCAAATATTTCCTAGTTGAATAAAGTGTTTCCAAGATCCTATTTCACAAAATTTTGAGCTGACTTAGTCCCTTCCCCAAAACTAAGTGATCAAGGTAAGTAAACTCTTTTACTAATTATAACATTTATAATTCTTGGTTGATATGTTAACATCTCATGGTAAATCATATCCTTTTACCTCGAAGTCCAAAACTTTGTCTTTTGATAACTTCGTTGAGTTTAACCAAATCATCCATGTAAATCCCTTTAATGAATTTACCCGTATTATCCCAAGATAAAAAATGACACTTTGCTAACCTATCATAAATTATCAAGGGTTTCATAGGCGTATATTTGGAAAAGCATATTACTCAATATTTCTTTAGGGACTTATGATTTATTATGCAGGTTTATATAACGAACTCATAACATAAACCATAAACATACATAAACATACAATGCATAATAAAATGCATAAAATAAATGTGATCGTAGTATGACCCCTATATATATATGTACATACAAAAGATCAAATCTTCAGTTGCTCCATCTTGAACCGTCATGGATCTCCATCATTGTTCATCTAATCAATGCTTACAAGATTTTTATTCTAATTACAATAACTAATATATATATATATATATATATATATATATATACAACAATCGATACGCAAAGCGTATTCAAAACTCTACAACTACATAAAATTATATATGGGCCATACTTTGATCACAACATTCATTCTAAACATCACATATAAAGAATAATAATCATACATTCATTCAAAACATCATATATTAAGAATAATAGGAATGCATACTCAATATCAAATATTAAACATACATTCATTTACATTAAATAAACGACAAAAATCTATTAATCAAATTAATAGACAAAATAAACTTCATAATTCAATTTAATTCAACTAGATTTAATGTGGAAATATTTTCAAAATTATAATTGAATCAAAATGTTTATTATGGCCCAAAATTTATTTAAAATAAATCCAGGCCCAAAGATATAGAGGCCCAACAGGTGCAGCCTAGCCATGCCCATCGAGCAGAAGCCTAAGGGTCGGCCCAGCATGTCATGGCCCATCAGATGGGCCCAAGGGGCCAGCAAACAGAAGCCCATCGAGCAAAATTCTCAGCCCAACATTTATTCAAAATATGTGCGGCCTGAGGGATTCAAACACACGACCACGCGTGACAAAAATGCAACAATTACCAATTTGACTCAAGCTTGCTCTGCATCAAATAGGGGAATAATTAACATTTAACTGACCCTCACTTATAATCGCAAAATTAAACAAATTTTCCGAAAAAATATGGGATTTGATCCCGAGTTTCAAGCCACAACTTCAACCACTTGACAAGTACAATTTACTAGTTATAAAATCGTGTAACTTATGTTAATCAGAAAATCCGCAACAATTGGGATATCCAATCATTCTTGGGATTTTAAGAAAAAATTCGCGTGGATAGGGGGTCGAACCCGCAACCCCCACTGACTTTTGCACACTCTAAACGTTGGGACACATGCTAAATCCATAGGAAATTATATATCAAATATATATAAAAAAACAGATTCTAGGCACCATGATGTTCCCAAGCGATTTTGGGCATACAAATTAGGGTTTTGTTATGTCAAATACATCAAATGAAGATCCAACTAATCAGAATCAAATTCTAATTAAACAACTTTAATCAACATATCGATCTCATCTTTTGAATTAAAATCATGAAGAACATGCATCAAATTGAAATATAATAAAAACAATCATTATTAATTTGTGCAAGAGGCTCTGATACCACTGTAGGATTTTGATGCTACGCAGCGGAATTGAAGAAAATAACTTTCCAAGCATCAAAACAGATGAGGATCTCATGCACAATATAAATAACGATTTACCTCTTGATGTGTGTCCTGTGATGACGAAGACCAAGAATCACAGATGTAATTCCTCTACTCGAGACACACAAACTCTTCCTAAATCTCCTCAAAAAACGTTTGCTAGAACGTAGAGAAACTTTTTTTCTTTATTAAAGGAACTACGTTTCTATTCAGTTAGGGGAAACGTGTTTTCTTTTCTGTGTATGGAGAATAATGTTTTTATCCTCTTCATTAGGTTTGAGCTGATCAATTTATACCAAATAAGGCAAAAGCCCATAACCTATGTCTAATCACATTAGGCCCAACACATATCCTAATCATATTAGTCCCACAACTTATATTCAACAAGCTTATTGATCTAGTTCAAACTTAACGTGTATAACCCTCGTAGGACCCAATTATTGTTAGTATCAAGCCCAACAATTGGAATGTAGATCGTAGTTGGTTTCTAGCTAAACACTACGACCACCTAAAATAACTGAATTAATAATCTTCATTAATTAAAATTCTTAACTATTTATTATATTGGCATCTTATTAAAGGACATCTCCTTCATAGGCGACACAAGTCACTTTATTTGTCTTGGTTATAATATCAAATATTAAAATACAATATCTCTTAAGTCATGGCTAGCTAATACAACTTGCTGCTTACTAAAATCATTCCCTTATAATGATCATATAAATAGAGGGGCAATCACGCATCATAAACCAAATTCATGCCAAGAATTTCAAGATTCAAATACACTCTCTATCCCATTAATTCCACTCAAGAAAAATAATAAAATTGATAGAGTCAACTTACAAGGCAGCAAAAAAAATCAACGATGGGCCGAACAAATCCAGATCAAATTCACAGTGTTCCTGAAAGTTAACTTAAAACGTTAAAAAAGATAGACCATATAACTACATGAAAATTCTATTTGCAGCAAATACTGGACTTAGAGTAACAGAAATATAGTTAAATTAATCCCAGAACATTTTAAACCTAAAAGAAAACAATATTAAAGAGAAAATTTTGAGATCTGACTCAGAAACCTAGCTAAAAAATAGAAGAACTCCATAAATACGAAGGTCGATTTCCAGACAACAAATCAAAATCAAAACGACAAAAACACACGCCAAATTAATGAACTAACAATAACTAAATTCCATTAAACAAAAATCTAATCTGCTTAACCTGTCAGAAATACAAATGGCTCAATTTAACAAAGAAAAATGCACGGGTTCTACGAGGGTATATTGACGGATCAACAATAATCGTGAAATTCATAGAAGAATTGTAATCCACGAAATAAATTACCCAAAACAACAGAACATATCTTGAGAACAATGGGGAGAGCTCGAGATTAAGAGTGAAGAATTAGGAATTAGGAAGAAAAATTCCGGATTATCCTCCTTTTTTGACACAAATTTGGAGAAAACGAAAAAACACCCTTTCTCCGAACGGTAAAATCCTTCTTCTACTGTGATAACTTTCTTCACCATTCTTCTTCTACTGCATGCGACAACTTTGTTGGGAGAAATCTGGAAAATGTTGTCGGAAATGTTGGGCAACACCTTCGGCAACACCTGGTACTGGAATCTGAAACAACGTATGACCGAGGCCCGTGCACGCACGGTTTCTTTAAAATAGATTCGTACGACTCTCTTGGTGCTTGAGTACTCTATGGACGTCCGTTTCCCAGGATACAACGGTTAAAACCCACAGCCAAGTTAAGCACCTAACTTGCTGTCTTGGCGAACTGGAAGAGTGCCTGATTGGTATCGGAAAGAGGGAGCAAAATGCTAGAGATTCCGAGCAGGGAAAAAGTAGAAAACGAGAGGAAAGCTTTTTTGTGTTGTCTCGGTTCCTCATGTGGAGCAAGGCTATTTATAGGCCCTCTCCAAGCCCATGCCAAAAGTTGCAATTAGTGCACACCATCATGGCTTGGAGGTTACAAGAATGTGGAAAACCTTGGAGGTTACGAGAATTTGGAAGGTCTCGGTGGTTCCTCGTGGCAAAAAGAACGAAGCCGGGCCCGCAGCTTCTCGGTCCGATATTCGTGCGTGCACACGAGTCGCATGGTTCGAAGTTCAATTCGGAATTTGATTTGCACCCCGCGTGCGCGCGTAGAGAGAGCCTCCTAGCCAATACTTCTTATCCCTTATAAAAGGGAAATTCATTATATATTGGAAAAATTATGTTTGGTTTTCCAATGTGGGACAACCAATTTTTCCTCATAAACTAGGATTCAACTATGCGACTTTGAGAATCAATTTCTCATTCACCCAATATCCGATTTGGGCCTACCATATATCACCACGAACCTCTCACGGAGGTGAACACATTCCAACTTTACTTTTCCACAATCGGGTACGGGACCCGCTAGAAATTAATGCCCAAAGTCAGGCTAAACATGCTGGAAATTTAAGAAATTTCCAACAATCCCCCACATGAATGAAAATTGACACAGAGATGGAAAAATACCAATCGATAGTCGAGTCTTGCATAGGATAGGTAGGTTACCCTTTGAACCTTCCCTTGTGAAAACACATTTACTTTACTAGCTAATTAGTAGACGCGATATCCTTGAACTAATCAGCCATTGGTGTAAACGATAATGCGCCTCACACAAGACTTTCCCTAACACTATCTAGTTCTCATGGTTATGTTCGTTTTTGGCCATGAACAACGTCCTGGTTCTGCGAGAATTGCTAAGAATCGAGCCTTTCAACGATTCCCTTTGAAGCGGCCCCACTTCTTTCTCACATAGGTGATTCTTCCTCCACGACAAAATCATTAAAAGCTTTAAGCTTACCCTAAACCCACTAAATCACTGTTTCTCAATTCAGGATGGGCTTTTGAGATATATTAAAAATATCCCCCACAGTGATCGTTCGAGTTTTAACAAGTCGGTTGTCCTTTTGAACCTAGATCTTGGGATCTCCAGTCAACTAGGTTGAGTTTTCCTTTATCTCAACTCATTTATCACAATGCTTTAGCCCCATCCCTCTCGCTGAACTTGCAACCAACTCTCTATTTAACCCTTTGGTCAACGGATCTGCCAAGTTGTCTTTCGATTTTACGTAATCAATCGAGATGACTCCAGTAGAGAGTAGTTGTCTAATGGTATTATGTCTTCGACGAATGTGTCTAGACTTACCATTATACATGTGGCTTTGTGCTCTCCTAATAGCCGATTGGCTATCGCAATGTATACTAATCGCGGGCACAGGTTTAGGCCACATTGGAATATCTTCTACAAAGTGACGAAGCCATTCCGCTTCTTCTCCACACTTATCTAGAGCTATAAACTCAGATTCCATAGTGGATCTAGCAATTACCGTTTGTTTAGAAGATTTCCACGAAACGGCTGCACCTTCTAATGTGAACACATACCCACTAGTGGACTTAATGTCCTTCACATCCGATATCCAGTTCGCATCACTGTATCCTTCAACTACAGCTGGATAATTGAAATAGTGCAGGACATACTCACGAGTGTACCTTAAGTACCTTAGTACTCTCACGATAGCTTTCCAGTGCTCAGCACCCGGATTGCTCGTATATCTACTAAGTCTGCTGACAGCGTAAGCAATGTCAGGTCATGTACAACTCATCAAGTACATCAGACTTCCGATTATTCGAGAGTATTCAACTTGAGACACACCGTCTCCTCAATTTTTTGATAAATGTTGGCTAGGATCTATCGGGGTCCTGGCATATGTTGAATCATACTTGTTAAATTTCTCAAGAATTTTCTCAACATAATGTGTTTGACTTAACACAAGTCCCTCAGACGATCTGTGGATTTTAATTCCAAGGATCACGTCGGCCAAACTCATATCTTTCATGTCAAATTTCGCATTCAACATATCTTTAGTGGACTTGATCATCTTATCGTTGCTTCCAACGATGAGCATGTCATCTACGTAAAGACATAGAATGACGTAGCCATTTTCAATGTTCTTCACATAAACACACTTATCGTATTCATTGATTTTGAATCCATTACTCAACATGGCATTATCAAAATTTTCATGCCATTGTTTTGGTGCTTGTTTCAAGCCATACAAAGATTTTACTAACTTGCACACCTTATTTTCATATCCAGGTGCTATGAAACCTTCCGGTTGTTCCATATAAATTTCCTCTTCGAGATCTCCATTCAAGAACGCAGTCTTGACATCCATTTGATGCACTTCAAGATTCCTTAAAGCTGCGATGGCTAACACCATTCTAATGGATGTTATTCTCGTTACAGGAGAATATGTATCGAAATAGTCAAGGCCTTGTTTCTGTCGAAATCCTTTTTATTACAAGTATTGCCTTGTACTTATCGATAGTACCATCTGCCTTCATTTTCCTTTTGAAGATCCACTTGTATCCTAGTGGTTTACTCCCTGGAGGAAGATCCACTAATTTCCAAGTGTGATTTTGCAGAATTGAATCAACTTCACTTTTAATTGCCTCTTTCCAAAGAGGTCCTTCAGAGGAACTCACAGCCTCTGAGTAACTTTGAGGTTCACTTTCAAGCATGTAGGTAAGGAAATCATCACCAAATGATTTTTCAACTCTAGCCCTTTTACTACGTCTTAGCTCAACCTCGTTATCTTCACTTGGTTCTTTTCCCATAGGTTCCACATCCCTACTAACAGATACATCATCCATTTTCATTTTGTGTGGAAAGATGTGTTCGAAAAACGAAGCGTTTCGTGATTCGATTATCGTGTTCTTGTGTATGTCAGCTAATTGAGACTAATGCACAAGAAACCGATATGCGCTACTGTTGTGTGCATATCTAATAAATACACAGTCAACAGTTTTAGGACCGATTTTCACTTGTTTGAGAAGAGGTACGGCTACCTTTGCAAGACAACCCCACACCCTTAAGTATTTGTAGGAAGGTGCCCTTTCATGCCACAATTCGTATGGACTTTTGTCTAACTTCTTTCGGGGTACTTTATTTAAAAGGTAATTAGCTGACAGCACAGCTTCCCCCCACATGTTCGGAGGTAAACCCGAACTTAGCAGCATGACGTTCATCATTTATTTGAGAGTTCGATTTTTACGCTCTGCAACACCATTTTGTTGAGGTGAATAAGGTGCTGAAGTCTCATGCCTAATTCTGTGCTGGGCACAGAAGTCGGCAAAAGGTGATACGTATTCACCACCTCTATCACTTCGAAGCACCTTAACTTTTATACTTAGTTGATTTTCCACCTCATTTTTGTAGAGAATAAATTTCTCTATTGCCTCATCTTTACTCTTTAGAAGATAGACATAACAAAACTTAGTACAATCATCTACAAAGGTGATGAAATATTTATTTCCACCACGTGTTTGCACCGATTTTTTGTCACACACGTCCGAGTGAATTAAATTTAGTGGTTCACTATTTATTTCAATAGTATGAAACGATGACCTTGTTAATTTTGCTTCAACACAAGTTTCGCACTTACGTTTAGAGTCAATTTGGAATGTAGGTATGCTTTACAAATTCATTAACCTGCGCAGGCTATCATAATTGACATGTCCAAGTCTACCGTGCCAAATAAACAAAGACTCAAGCATATAAACGGAAGAGGTACCGATTTTATTCATAACATTCTTAGGTTTAACAACCATTACATTGAGCTTAAATAGCCCATCAACAACATAACCCTTCCCTACAAACATTCCATTTTTGGTCAAAATGACCTTATCAGACTCAAAAACAATACGAAAACCGTGCTTGATCAAAAGCGAACCGGACACCAAATTCTTGTGAATTTCCGGCACATACAACACATTGTGAAGCGTCAAATCCTTCCCAGAGGTCATCTTCAAAACCACGTTTCCAAGCCCTTTCACATCAGAGGTGGCAAAGTTTCCCATGTAAAGCTTCTCCTCGGTCCCGATTTCTTCAAGCTTATTAAACAGCTCATTGCTCGAGCAAACATGTCGAGTAGCTCCAGTATCGATCCACCATTCAAGCGGATTTGAGTTCACCAAATTAACTTCAGAAATCACAGCAGCTAGGTGAATATCATCGACATCTTTAGTGATGTTTTCAACCATGTTAGATTCTTGTTTTTTCTTTGGCTTTCTACACTCAGTCGCCTTGTGACCCGGTTTATCACAATTAAAAAAATTTCCAGTAAACTTCCTCTTAAAGCTTTCTTTCTTAGGCCCCAAGGCACCCTTCGAGGGTGGACCGGCTTTCTTGTTATTGTTAAAATTCCTCCTTGAGCCATGCTCAACCACATTAGCCTTAGCCACGTCAGGGCTAACCAATTTCTTTTCAGAGCCACGATTGTCTTCTTCTATACGAAGACGGACGATCAACTCCTCCACATTCATTTCTTTGCGTTTATGCTTCAAGTAGTTCTTGAAGTCTTTCCAACCCGGTGGCAACTTCTCGATTAATGCAGCCGCTTGGAAGGTTTCACTTAACGTCATCCCCTCGGAATGGATCTAATGCAAGATAACTTGCAACTCTTGCACTTGACTTATCACGGTCTTAGAATCGACCATTCTAAAGTCGAGAAACCGGCCAACTATAAATTTCTTGGCACCGGCATCTTCGGACTTATATTTCTTTTCCAAAGATTCCCATAGTTCCTTAGCCGTTTTCAACGAACTATACACGTTGTACAGTCCATCAGCTAGGCTGTTCATCACGTAATTCCGACACAGAAAATCGGTGTGATTCCTTGCATCCAAAACATGAGCAGCTTGTGCATCCGTATTCTCACCAAGAACCAGAGCATCTTCCGTCAAGAACCTAGCAAGGTTCAATGTTGTCAAATAAAACAACATCTTTGATTGCCAACGTTTGAAGTTCAAACCATTGAACTTCTCAGGCTTATCAAGGTGATTGATCGGGAGATTGACCGGAGCAGAAGGTCCGTTTGGAGGGGCAGTAGGTCCAGCAGGGTTAGCACCAGTAGGGGGAACCTGAGCAGGGGCAGGAGGATTAGTCATCGTTTCCAGAAAGTAAAGGAATCTGTTTTAAGACTGTTGGGAGAAATCTGGAAAATGTTGTCGGAAATGTTGGGCAACACCTTCGGCAACACCTGGTACTGGAATCTGAAACAACGTATGACCGAGGCCCGTGCACGCACAGTTTCCTTAAAACAGATTCGTCCGACTCTCTTGGTGCTTGAGTACTCTATGGACGTCCGTTTCCCAGGATACAACGGTTAAAACCCACATCCAAGTTAAGCACCTAACTTGCTGTCTTGGCGAACTGGAAGAGTGCCTGATTGGTATCGGAAAGAGAGAGCAAAATGCTAGAGATTCCGAGTAGGGAAAAAGCAGAAAACGAGAGGAAAGCTTTTTTTGTGTTGTCTCGGTTCCTCATGTGGAGCAAGACTATTTATAGGCCCTCCCCAAGCCCATGCCAAAAGTTGCAATTAGTGCACACCATCATGGCTTGGAGGTTACAAGAATGTGGAAAGCCTTGGAGGTTACGAGAATTTGGAAGGTCTCGGTGGTTCCTCGTGGCAAAAAGGACGAAGCTGGGCCCGCAGCCCCTCGGTCCGACATTCGTGCGTGCACACGAGTCGCATGGTTTGAAGTTCAATTCGGAATTTGATTTGCACCCCCCGCGCGCGTGTAGAGAGAGCCTCCTAGCCAATACTTCTTATCCCTTACAAAAGGGAAATTCATTATATGTTGGAAAAATTATGCTTGGTTTTCCAATGTGGGACAACCAATTTTTCCTCATAAACTAGGATTCAACTATGCGACTTTGAGAATCAATTTCTCATTCACCCAATGTCCGATTTGGGCCTACCACATATCGCCACGAACCTCTCACGGAGGTGAACACATTCCAACTTTACTTTTCCACAATCTGGTACGGGACCCGCTAGAAATTAATGCCCAAAGTCGGGCCAAACATGCTGGAAATTCAAGAAATTTCCAACAAACTTCTCCATCGTACTAGTATTGGCAAGGTGAAACATTACTTTAGGTTTCTTTTATTTATTTTATTTTATTTTATTTGTTAAACATATGAAATAAAACTAAAATAATAATAATAATAATAATAATTATTATTATTATTATAATTAATAGAGTTCATATATCTGCCAAGAATCTCTTCTACAGAGGGCATTATTATTATTATTATTATTATTATTATTATTATTATTATTATTATTATTATTATTATTAGACTAATAACTGTTAGATAAATTATTAAGAATTCCAACAAGAAAAATTTTAAGGCTAAGGAGTTCAGGTATTTGTTTAGGACTTGTTTAAGTTATTCATTATTTGGAAAAAAGAATTATTCACTGCAAAAGAAATTCTAGAGATTTAGTTTTTCAATTTGTTATTTTTCTAATTTATTTTTTCATATAATTAATTTTGTCCTCTATTTAAGGATTAATTTACTCAACATAATAAATTATCAATCAATGATGAATTAAATTATCCACCAATAATCAGTAATCAACCTATCAACATTCACAAAGTTCAATATGAATCAACAATAATTTACGTACCCTCAATTTCAATAATAAAACAATATTAATCAATAAATAAATAAAAAAATTTCAACAACAAAAGTTAAGATCCAACATAACGTATTTGACATACCAAAGCTAAAAAATAATCAAATTGTAATTGTAATAATAACATACAAAATAACAATAATAATTAATTATATACCTCAAATATAATAATAATAATAATAATAAATAAATAATAATAATTAATTAATTAATTAGTTAATAATAATTTTTTGAAAGAGGTATGATATTAGTTTCAATATAAATTATCCACAATCCAAAATTGATGACTTTATAGTTAAAAGATAACATTTTTCAAGTATTGTCAATTAAAAAAAAATGCATAAAGATAACACTTATGAGAAATGTTGTTATTATCTCAAAATAGGAGCTCAAAGAAAACACTTCTCTCAAAATGTTGTCATCTGCTCTAAAAATATATGCTCAAAGACAACATTTCACCAAAATTGTTGTCAAATTTGTTGTTTTTGACCGACAAATATACGCCCAAAGACAACACTTCACTAAAATTGTTGTTAAAATGCTGTCTTTGACCAACAAATATATGTCTTTTCTCAACATTTTAAGCAAAAAAATGTTGTGAATTTTAGAACGATAACATTTTGTGATTTAAAATGTGGTTGTTAAAGTGTTGTCCTTGAGCATTTTTGTTGTAGTTACAAAAGTAGTTCAGAACACCTATTTTATTGTGATAATATTTTTAGGTAAGAATTGATAATATAAATTGAAAATAAATTTCGAAAGAATAAAGAAACCAACTAAAATAATAATAAAAAAAGATATATTAACAACATTAACAACATATTTGCAAAAATGTATTACGAGAAGACTTTCATGTCAATGTTTAATTTCCCAAAACCATTTTTTATATAATATGATTCATGATCTTGGTAATTTATATTTATATATACTAGAATATTTGATTCAATTCGTAGTAAATAAATTTGTTTAATTAGTTAACCTTGTTCGATAACGACTATCATGTGATTTCCACAATCAAAGATCAAGCAACAAAATTTGGACCCATCAAACCGACTCGAGCTTGGTATTCAAGCAACTCAGCTCAGCTCGGACCCTTAATTCCATCTCAATACATTACTCAATAGAGTGAGTTTCTTGTGAGATCATGTCACAGATCCTTATTGTGTTGCGTGAGACATATAAATTCACAATCCAATCATCCACAACTCAAATCCTAGAATTCACATATTATTTGTGGGTGATGAAGTTATATCTCACGGTAGCTATCCGTGAGACCGTCATACATGAGTTTTTGTGTATCATCAAATTTATCAAAATTCATCATTAATTACAAAACTAGCTACGACTCTATTTATAAACTACAAAACTACAGTTTTTTGTAGGACCGTTTTAATTGCGAAGTAATTTATTGTGGCATGAGTTAAAATAAAATTGTCTAAGTTCTAATGATACAAGCTGATATAAATAGAATGTTTTAATTCTATTTCCAAATGTCATAATTGACACGAGCTCAACCAATGCCGCGTTATATTGTCCCACCAATATTGACTGAGATATCTAAATCATAATTTGAACAAGAACGAAATAGTAAATTTAGAAAAGTATATACAACCTAGCTAGTGGACACACACACACACATGTGTGTATATATATATATATATATATATATATATATATATATATATTGTCATGTAGTAGCTAGTGGATATATTGTTTTTAACCCTAAAGCTTGAACATGGCTTGACTTTTGAGCCAAACATCGTATGAATCAAATATTATAATTGAGGCCAGATCACTGCGCCTACAATCAAGGCCTGTCTCTAATGTCTTCTCATTCAACAATTAATTAGACTTCACCTTGTATCATATTGTCTCATACATCTCATTCTATGAGACAAATCCCATTCTCTAATATGTTCTCATTCAACAATTAATTAGACTTCACCTCGTATCATATTTGTTTCATACATCTCATTCTATGAAACATCCCATTGATTTGATTAATATGGGTCAACGCTGGATCAGTACAAATTAGATAATATTTTTAAAAAAATTATAATTTAACATCACTCTTAAACAAGATTTTAAGTTCGAATCCCCTCATCCCAATTGTAACTCAATATATATATATATATATATATATATATATATAAAATAAATTTACGAGTATCATGTAATACTTTATATTTTAGAGTAACACTTATGTACACCAGTTGCACAGAATTGCACAGACTTTTATGTTATAAATGTAATATCTTTATACATGTTCATTTTAAAAGGTACGAATATTTGTATATAAAGGTACTACATTTATAACATAAAGGTCTTCCGTGCAACTGGTGCACCAGTTGCACAGAAGTTTTTGCCTTTATTTCAATATTCTAAATCCATGATTAATTTGAAAATTATAATTTGACTAGTAATACTTTTATTCTCATCATTTAATATTTTTGTATGTATTATAGATGTATTTTTAAAAAATTATAATTTGAAATGTGATACTATGTAATAATTTTATTTGTATCAGATAATACATTTATGTGTATCGGATAATATTTTTGGTTTCTTGACTTCAAATCAATGATTAGTTGGAAAAATAGTAGTTTGACAAGTAACACTTTAATTCTCAATATTCGATACTTTTCTATATACTATATAATACATTTATGTTATCATGTTATATGTTTTAAGTATGATATAATATACTTAAAAATATTACATAATACAAAAAAGAATATCACTTGTCATATCCGTTGATTTTAGGTTGGCGTCGATTGGCCGTTAACCTACAAAATTAATTTGACGTTAACCGAGTTGACTCGAATCAACTCACAAAATGAGATATGCAATACATACAAAACGCAATAAAAAATGTAAAATTAATTGATTTCAAATCCACTCAAAATTAGTTCAAGATGAAAATGATATAGATTTCAAATTCACAACTAATCTAAATACAGTTGATAGATTTATGATTAGAAATTTCAAATTTCTTCTCAAATCCATCCATTCAAATGGAGTCTTAGATATATTATTTGTTAAAAATGCTCTTAATTGTTGGGCCCCCACCAAACCGATCCGGCCTAGGGTTCGGCCCAAGTGGAGACCAGAACCAGTTAGAAGTCCAGAACCGGCTAGAAGGCCAGAAGACCCGATCGGGTTAGAAGAGCCGACCCGGCCAAACAAGATCCCGACCTAACCAGGCCGACCCGAGGAAGCTAAGTCGACCAGGAGGCCCGAGAAGACCAGAAGGCCAGAAATCGAGGCCATTGTTGCAAGAAGAGCAGAAAAGACTTAGTTATTTCGAGTAATCTTCAAGAAAGGAAACAAATCAAGATCAAATCTTATCCGATTTAGATAGGATTTAATCCATTTTTCCCTTATCTGTACCCTAAATCAAGGGAGTTATTTCTTTCTTTCCAAGTTTCATATCTCAAGTCTAGCCTGTAAATAGGGCCTCAATTATCATTCAAACGGATCGAATTCTAGATCCGAAATCATTGTAATTAGAGAACCTTTTACTCTCAATTCTTATATAAAAACGTTCTGGCCGGCCAAAACTGACCGACCAGAATAAGCCTAGCAAATTTACCTGAGTAGGCATCGGGCCATTCTTTTTCTTATTTTATTTGATTCTCATATTACTTATCTGGTTCGATTTCCTTAAGTCGGATCGGTATTTCTTTGTGTTAGGCTAGGATTTTGTACTCTGTAAAATCTGACGTCAACATTTGGCGCTAGAAGGAGGGGGCTGAGAAACAACACATAGCTCAAAGACTACCAACATAGAATGTCCTACCTAGTCTTCAAGACCAGAACCTATTATCAGAACGATGCAATGGGGCTAGGGAAGAACTGAAAGATTAGATCAAGAAAATTACTCTCCAAGGTGCCGAGATCATTTACCGAGCCGACCATAGAGTCTATATGTCGAGCTCTTCTATCGAGCCGACCAAAGATTAGATCAAGAAAATTGCTCTCCAAGCTGCCATAGTCTATACGTCGAGCTCTTCTATCGAGCCGACCAAAGATTGGATCCAGAAAATTGCTCTCCAAGGTGCCAGAGTCTATACGTCGAGCTCATCAATCGAGCTGACCAAAGACTAGAACAAGGAAACCACTGCCCGAGATGTCGAGCTCATTTGCCTAGCCGACCAGATAGTCTACATGTCGAGCTCATCCATCGAGTCGACCAAAGATAAAAATAAGGGAATCGCTCCCCGAGGTTGCGAGCTCCTTTGCCGAGCCGACCATAGAGTATACGTCGAGCTCATCCATCGAGCCAACCAGAGACAAAAACAAGGACATTTCTCCCTAGCACATCAAGTTCATTCACCGACCCAATCTGAACTAATTCGCTGAGCTCGGATTCTGACTAGGGGCTCCGACCCCAAGCTCATCCGAGCTCTGAAATCTGAATAAGGCTCCGACCCAAACCGAGGGGCTCCAACCTCACCAAAGGCTCCGGCCCAACCCGAGCTCGCCCGCCGAGCTCAGTATCAAACTTAAAATTTCCGACCCCACCAAAGGCTCCGGCCCAACCCGAGCTCGCCCGCCGAGCTTGGGATCAAACTTAAGGGTTCCGACCCCACCCGTGCTCGCCCGCCGAGCTCGGGATCAAACTCAGGGGTTCCGACCCCACCAAAGGCTCGGGCCCCACCCGAGCTCGTCCGCAGAGCTCGGGATCAAACTTAAGGGTTCCGACCCCACCAAAGGCTCCGGCCCAACACGAGCTCGCCCGCTGAGCTCGGGATCAAACCTAGGGGCTCCGGGCCCACCAAGGGCACCGGCCCAACCCAAGCTCATCCGGGCCACAAATTAGAAGGGCTCCGGCCCCCTAGCTCATCCGAGCCCTGAATCTGATAAAGGGCTTCGGCCCAATCCGAGCTCATTTGCTGAGCACGAATTATCACTAAGGACTTCGGCCCAATCCAAGGGTATCCGAGCTCATGAACTTGACCAAGGGCTCCGGCCCCCACCTTAGCTCATTTGAGCTCTGAAATCTAAACTAAGGGCTTTATGCCAAGAGCTGAGCAGAAACGTACCTGGTGTCATGCCGGGAGCCAACCAGAAACGGACCGGCGTCGTGCCGGGAGCCGACTAGAAACGGACCCGGCGTCGTACCGGGAGCCGAGCAAAAACGGCGTCGAACCGGGTGCCGACCTGGACCGTGAGCGCACATGCCGGGTGCCAGGTAGCCCCGCGCGCACACACGCCGGGAGCTCGCGCACACGTTGGGTGCCGCGCAGACCACCGTGCGCGCACACGTCGGGAGCCGAACTGGCCCGTGCGCGCACACGTCAGGAGCCGACCTGGCCCGCGCGCGCACACACCGGGTGCCAAGCAGACCAGCGCACGCACACGCCGGGTGCCGAGCAGAACCCGCGCGCACACACGCCGGGTGTCGCAAAAACCCGCGCGCGCACACGCAGGGTGCCGAGCAGACCCCCGTGCAGACCACCGCGCGCGCACACGTCGGGAGCCGACCTGGCCCGTGCGCGCCCACACGCCGGGTGCCGAGCAAACCCGTGCGGCACACGTCGGGTGCCTAGCAGACCCGCGCGCACACACGCCAGGAGCTCACGCACACGCCGGGTGCCGAGCAGACCCGCACGCGCACATGCCGGGTGCCACGCAGACCACCGCACGCGCACACGTCGGGAGCCGACCTGGCCCGTGCGCACCCACACGCCGGGTGCTGAGCAAACCCGTGCGTGCACACGCTGGGTGCCGAGCAGACCCCCGCGCGCGCACACGTCGGGAGTCGACCTCGCCCGCGTGCGCGCACGCCGGGAGCTGGGTAGACCGCATGCGCACCGAGCAGACCCGGCTCGAGCCGACGGGAACCGAACCGTCCAGACCCAAATCGCCGGGGTCCGACCGAATCGATGGGACCCGACCCAAGCATAACCGTTCCGGGCAAGTTTCGAGCCATCAAGGTCCGACCCGGCTTGGACCTACCCGACCAGGTTTCGAGCCACCACAGTCCGACCCGGTCAGAACCAACCCAGCCGAGCCCAGCGCCGAAGCAAGCCTAGCTCAAACACAAAAGAAAATAAAAAATTGAAGTATAGATAGCAGGGCTAAGAAACTTACACTTACCCAAAAAATCATGGTATGTCGGAATAAAAGGAAAGATGAGGTCGGCTTGTAGGAGGCTGATTGAGTTAGGCCCCGACTAGAATGATATCTAGCCACGGCCTAAGGGGCTAATGTTGGGCCCCCACCAAACTGATCCGGCCTAGGGTTCGGCCCAAGTGGAGACTAGAACCAGTTAGAAGTCCAGAACCGGCTAGAAGGCCAAAAGACCCGACCGGGCTAGAAGGGCCGACCCGGCCAAACACGATCCCGACCTAACCAGGCCGACCTGAGGAAGCCAAGCCAACCAGGAGGCCCGAGATGACCAGAAGGCCAGAAATCGAGGCCATTGTTGCAAGAAGAGCAGAAAAGACTTAGTTATTTCGAGTAATCTTCAAGAAAGGAAACAAATCAAGATCAAATCTTGTAACGCCCCAAAATCTTTTTGTCAAAATATCAGAGTTTTTCATCTTTAGGCGTTAAGAGAGAAAGGGAAAAGAGACGTACATGATATTTAAAAGAAAGAATAAGGAAAGGACAAGGAGTGTTACACTCGCAACATCGGTTACAACCGATAATATAGAGTTTTAAACCTTACGCAGCGGAAAAACATCAGGATCTTTTACAAAGGAGGAGAAATACAGTTTTCTTTTACAAACGAACAACCTATCTTTAAAAGACAAAACCAGAAGATGGACACAGCTGATAGGACACCCCTCTCTCTACGTGTCTTCACTTTCTTCATCTCCTGTAGTGTGAGTACAGGTGGGGGGTGAGTGCGTTGATACACTCATGGGGATGAAATCCCCCTCTTATAACAGTCCACAGATATAAAATACCGGAAATGTAGCACTCAGTCACGTTGTCACAGTATAACATGAACACGTAATCATAGCATAAGATCACAACATTTAGTATTTCTCAATCATGCTTCAAAATAGGGAAAACCGTAGATAGATAAAGAGATAGCAATTACCCCCACCTTGTTCGGTGGTTACCACGTGAGTAGCAAGTACCAAAGATCTTGTATCCCAAAGCTCAATCCCACAGGTAGCCTACATAAGTTATGATATTTCTTAGATCCTTAATAGATATAATTAAAGCTATAAACATTTCCGGCGGAAGTACGATCGTTAACTACGCGGCGGGTCGAGAGATCTAAAGATTCGAATTTTGGAGACAAGACTGAAAGTTAAATCCAAAAGGCTGAGATGATAGAGGATTGAATTTGGGTCACGACGGAAAAAAGAATGAGCTCGATCGGAGTTGAAACGAGCTCGAACGGAGCATTTTAAGGTTGAGGGGTATAATGGTAATTTTGGTCAAAGGGTTGACTTTGACCGGGCCCACGGACCCCGATCAACGACGTCTCGTCATCGACGACTCGATACGGATGAACGACGTAAAAAAAATGAGGTTCGGATCGAAAACACGGCGTCGGGTGCACGTTGGCACCCGACGGGCGCGCACGGGCGCGCACGCGGCTCACGGCACCCGACGGCTGCCGAGTTTTCTCGACAGCGGGTAAAGTCCCTCGGCTGGCTGCCGAGTTTTCTCGGCAGCCCCTTCCCAGATTTTCCCGACGGTGGCCTGCCCGACGCGCCACCTTCCAGGCGCCACCCGGTGCGGTGGCAACGCCCTCTGCCGCCGCTGCCAAGTTCGCCGGAAACCTTGCACTGCCGGCTACCACCTCCGGCCGTCCATCTCCGGATTCCGACATGAATAGTGCCTGAAAATTTCACCGCAAAACCCTTCGATACACTGATTTTTGAATACCAACTCCGATTTTCAAAACTCCTGCCGGCGACTTCCCGTCGCCGGCAACCCTTCCCTAAGTCTTGGCCGGCGACCCCCCATCGCCGGCCACCTATTCCGACCAACCCCAACCACCAACACAGCCTATACATACATGCATGAACACACACACACACACACTCCCGTTTTCAAACACACACACTGCCATCTCTTGGCCGGCGACATCCAGTCGCCGGCCACCTTCCCCACGGCCTTGCCGGCGACCTCCCGTCGCCGGCCACACGTTCCCTCACGGCGGCTCCCCCCGGCGCCGCCTCCAACAGCATGCACAAACACACACACTCACACACCACACAACACACACACATGCATACATATACATATATACTCCACTATTCCGGCCAGGCGCCGCCACCCACTGCGGCGCTGGCACTCCGGCAGCTTCCCACCACTCTCCGGTGGCCTTGCCGGCCACTGTTCCGGCAAGGAATCGAGGAGAGAGAAAGAAATCAGAAGAGAGAGAAAGGATGAGGGGTTAGGGTTTCAAGGCTGCTTTTCGCCGTTTTCCGGCGAACCGTAAGTCGGAATTGAATTCCGGAAGCTGTGCTAGACTCGACTCGACAAGGGCTACGTCGTGTGCGAAAATCGTCCGATTTCGACAATGTCGGAATTTTTCGGCGACTCTCCGGCGGCGGCGCGCCGGAGGCAGAAAAGAGAGGAGAGGGGGAGAGGATGGAGGAGGGAGAACTTACGTGTTTTCGTCGCGCTCGGCTCGCTCGGGAAACGATGAATTTTCAAAGCGAATGAGCCTCTATTTTTAGAATTCCGGAAATCACTATTCACCGAAAATATCCGGATCACTATTCATCCAAAATATCCCATTTCACTGTTCATCAAGAATATCTCGTATTTTCTACTTTTCGTATACGTCTCGTATACGTCGTATTCTTCGTTTTCACTGTTTTCTTTATTACGTGAGCTACGAGTCTCCGATTAACCTCTAGTTCGTTTCTATCTTCTCGTATTTTAATTACGCATCGCGTGGTATAAAAATTATCTAGGTTCCATGTCTATAAAAATTATCGATCTAAATCGTGCATTAAACACTTATCTGAAACGCACGAAATTAATTAAACAGTCAAAGCATACGCACATAAGTATTAAATTATAGGTTTAAATATTTAATTAATCAATTATGCTCATTTTGATCCGGGGCGCTACAAATCTTATCCGATTTAGATAGGATTTAATCCATTTTTCCCTTATCTGTACCCTAAAATCAAGGGAGCTATTTCTTTCTTTCCAAGTTTCATATCTCAAGTCTAGCCTATAAATAGGGCCTCAATTATCATTCAAACGGATCGAATTCTAGATCCGAAATCATTGTAATTAGAGAGCTTTTTACTCTCAATTCTTATATAAAAACGTTCTGGTCGGCCAAAACTTACCGACCAGAATAAGCCTAGCAAATTTGCCCGAGTAGGCACCGGGCCATTCTTTTTCTTATTTTATTTGATTCTCATATTATTTATCCGGTTCGATTTCCTTAAGCCGGATCGGTATTTCTTTGTGTTAGGCTAGGATTTTGTACTCTGCAAAATCTGACGTCAACATTAATTAATGCTCATTTATTGGAAGTGCAAGAAAAAATTTCCATTTAAATTTATAGTTTATATACAAAATAGATACAATTAATATATTTTCACAAATTGACTTTTATATGCTAAAGTCAATTTCAAATGAATTACCGAACAAGCTCTATATTTGGTGGGTCCTTTTACCAATAGTTTACTTAATGGGTCGAACGAATATGTATAGACCTCAAGTTAATTTTACATAAATTATATTTAAAAAATATTTGTTGGCATAATTCTTATAATAATAGTTTCTTTAAAATAATAATATCCTAGTTGAGTAAATATGCACATAATTTATATCTTTGATGTGGATGATTTCAGGGATGTTGTGCATAAAGATATTTATGTTTGAATCAATCAAATCTGGTACTATATCAAATATGTTTAATAAAACAGATTAGGTAAGTACCGATGGATGTCGATATATTTCACATTAAATATGAGAGACTCATACCAAAGTTGGGTTGTAAGCTCATTTCATCGCAAGTCCTTGAGATCCATGGCATTGGGGAGACATAATTATGTCGTCAAAAATTGTGTGCAGACTCATTTCATTTCAAGTTCTTGAGATCTACAAATCTTTTTGTTAAGTTCTTGAGCATTAGGATGAAGTTTGCTAGGTGGGTGTTGACATTTGCTAGGACTAACGTACGATAAGGAAGTTTATGAATACCACATTAAGTTCTGCTCGATCTTATTTTAGTGTTTGGCCTAGTGGGTCTCCACATGATTTTTAATTAGGGTTTTTGAGAAGGTGAAATGTCATTTTTAACTCATCCTAGGAAATAACTATAAATATTTGTAACTTGTAACTTTGTACTCATGTTTTTTTATCATATTTCAGAGACATAATGTGTTTGGCATGTGGAAAGTGTTCATAAGCCTTCTATAAAAAATAATATCTTGTTTTAGTAATTATTTCTCTTGTTTTACTTTTTACATATCTGAATTGTGTAAATATATTCGTGAAGAATATTCAGTATTCATCAATCATATATTTATAATCATATAAATATGCATACATATTTGTTCATTTCGCATATATAATTAAATAAGTAAGTCAACTGATTTTTTTTTTCAAATCAACGCCTAGTGAAACTGTTATAGATATAAAGATTATTTATGAACATTAATACTTGATCTCATTCATTTAATATACGACCTTTGGTTTTTCATTTTTTAATACATGATCTCCATCCATTCTAAAATATATAGTGCTTATGATAGAGGATCAATTTACTACGTTGTTCGCTAACTACATATTTGATGCAGATCATTTCTTGACATTAGAGGAAAACAAGAGCTCAAAATTAAAAGAATGCTGAAAATTTTCATGAAATGTAATTTTTTTTAATATTTACATCTACAAACTTGTCAAACTGAATTGGAAGTTCAGAGGATAATTAACTTGCAATATTTAGCAAGTAATTTGCCAGATGCGTTTAGTGATCATATAAAAGGAGTGATAAAATCACATATACCTACGATAACTGCACCACAATGAGTGGAAGTTTCTAAGAAATCAAGTATATCAACTACGCAAATACTCCTATGAAACTGGTGCATGGATTCTAAATTCTTATTTCAATGTGGGTCGATCCGACCCGAGATCACTTTCAATGTGCTCTCACGCATCTAGGTATTCGGACTCACACATTTTCCCACGTGTTCGTGTTCTAAAAAATATGTAAATATTAGGTGAACATTTTCCCACATTTTCACACATTTTAATAATATCTTGTTTAAATCTTTATGTTATATTAGGTGAACATTTATGTTGTAATAATATAATTTTTATGTTGATACAAAGATATGAGTAATATTACATAAAAATATGACTATATTGATATAAAAGTATAAGTAATATCACATAAAGGTATGTTGATACAAATTGTGCCCTTTTTTATGTTACAATACTACATAAATGTTATGATATCTGTACTAAATGTCATACTAATATATCATAAAATGTTATACTAGTATAATATAAAAGTGAGTCATGAATTCCTGTATTGGATTTGGGTCGATCCAATTCTATGAATCTTCGTGCAACTGGTGCATGGGATAGTGACTCTATCAATTGATAGTCTTGTATGCCCAAAGCATAAAGGACTTGAGAAAATTATATAAATTCACGGTGAACAAAATCTAATAGGAATAATCAGTAACTCCCAATATCTCCTCAAGAGATTTGTTCTGAAGATGGAAACATTAGTAACACTACGCGTGCACAAAATAATCAATGTACTAGGGTTGCAGAATTGCCAGATCAAAATATTTTGGGAAATGAAGGTGTTCTGGTTGATGTAAAGTCGAAGTTGCTATGATTTTTATATATAGAAGAGAAACTTACAATAGAAGTAGCACTGTCCTTGACGACATATTTGTCTCCACAATTTCTCTTACCATCTCTAATAATAATCTAGATCCAAAATCCAAATGGATAGCTGAGTTATGAAAGTGCTCAGACCAGGTAAGATGGAAAGAAGCAATTGAGGCTGAACTAGACTCGCAAAGTCTTTGAATCTATTGTGAGTACTCCTGAGGATGTTATCATTGTAAGATATAAATGAGTATTTGTGTGAAAAAGAAATGAGAATAATAAGGTGGTGAGATACAATGCGTGATTAGAAAAATAAGGAATCTCGTAGACCCGGTATTTATTTTCGATCAAACATTATCTCTTGTCATGGATGATATGACGTTCTGCTGCTTAATATCTTTAGAAGTAAACATGAATTTAGAAATGTAGTTAATGGATGTTATAACTATATATATATATGGATCTTTAGATCAAAGTATTTATATGAAAATCTCTTATGGATTTCAAATTTTCTAGATGAGAAAAAAATGAGAATAAAAAAAAAATATAAATATATAATATGGTCTTTATATAGCCTAAAACTATCATAAATTATTAGGAATTTTCATTGTAATTTTAATGATGACAAAACTCCTCTTCTTTAGAATGTGTTTCTCTTCATATATAGATTGAGTCTCATGTATAGTTTCCATAGTGTCATCTATTTCTTTACAGATAGAAGACTAGCTAAACATCAAAAGCTTGGCTGAACAAGTAGAAGCCTTGATGAACGAGCACAAGATCAACTAAAGGACAACTACTTAGATGAGCATATTTCAAGGAGGAACACATGACAAAAGACTTATCATAAGAAGACTATGTGATTCAAAATAAGTGCTTAACTAGAAGACCACCTAGAAGAAAAAGAATTGAAAACTGAAATGGATCACTCAGAAATACACACATCTCTAATACTTTTGAGAAAAGATGAATCTCCAAAGAACTCATCAAAGAAAATGAAACACTTCTGGAAGATCTAGTCTCTTTTGGAAGAGGAGTTGAAAGACTTCCAACACTTATTAGAGCATATTTATTGAAGTCTCCATCATTGAAACAGACATACTTAATGAATCACATATTCGCCATCAAATCTGTTATCAAGTGTCAAGTCAATTAGATAAGATCAACTTGAGATTGATCCAAAACAACACCTAAATTGAAAACAAGGAGTTAAAGATTGTCAAAGGAACTCAAGTTACCGTTAGCATAAGGTCAAAATCTCTTGACAACCAAGTATAATAACCTTAAATGCTACAACTTTTCAGAAAACTGATACCTCATTTGAAAAAATTTGACAGACAAGTACACCTAAATCCTAAAGACAACGAGCTTGTCCACCATTTGAATTGACTCTATCTAACAGTTGGAATCTCACCCTCTCCTATAAATAGAGATCAACTCGAACTGATAAAGAATGACCGACCCAACAAGATCACATCATCCTTACCAAGATCAATCTTCAAGTCGATCAAATTCCTCATTCTAAAAAGCTCAACAATCTTCAAATATCCATTATATTTAGATTAGAAGAGAGTAACCCACAAATCTTATACATCTTGTAAATCCTTGAAATATAAGATCGGTCCTTCTTGAAATTAAGGAGTATTACCCTTAGTGTATTTGGGAAGAAAATTCCCCAGCTATTTGGAAAGAAGTTGTTGTGTTCCTTAGAAATTTGGGAAGAAAGTGTGTAGTGTACCTCTTGTGATGGAAGAAGTTGTAATTGTCAAAAGACATACTTAGTAGATTCCCCAACTTTAGGAAGAGATAACATAGAAGGATTACACCACTTTCGAACCTCTATAAATCGATGTCTCTCATTTACACGTATTACATATTTGTTATCTCTTTTATTATCTCATCTATATCCATACATATATTTGTGTCATCTCTCTTTACTTTCTAACATCTAAAAGGTGCTCATATTCTTACTTACATTTCAAGTATTTTTATACATGCTATATATGTTGTTCTAATAGAAGAAAAGAGTTCGACCCTTACATTTCCGCATAGAGGCCCATAGTTCACATCTTTATTTTCATCCCTTATGGGCAGCAACCCTTATCAAAAGAACATCCAATTTGGAAAACAATTGAGAAACATGAGGTATTACAATCAGCCCTTGAGGTGTAAACTAAACTAATTAAATCTCTTTATTTTTATCATGACAATCTGTATTTTAACTTTTTATAGACAAAGATCTTATAATTGTGTTTCATTTAATATTCAACTTCATGTCTATAGAGTATTGTGAATTAAAAAGGTTTCTTATGTTATCATTTAACTTTCTTGGTTTAGAAAATTGGAATCATGAGTGATCTATATAGGAGTGGGCATTCGGTAACCAAACTGAAATTTCAATAAACCGAACACAACTTTTTTGTAATATCTAGTATAAAATAGTGAACCGAAATATATTATTTTGGTTCGGTAAAAATTGAATTATTTCGGTTTCTCTTTTTAGTAAAAGATCGAATTTTTTAAAACACTGTAGATTTTGGTAGAGTTTATGCTCATTTTTCCCCTTTTGAACATCTTATTTTGAACATGTCCACGAAACTGCAGAATCCTAACAAAAAAACCCATATAAATAGAAAACCTATTGTCCACAATCAAACAACCACAAAAAAAGAGTAATTTTGGTCCAATGTCCATCAGTCAACAAAATGTCAAAATACTAACAAGTTACACAATAAGATTAGATTAAATCCTAAACATTACAAACTTGCATCAAATTGTCAAAAACAACTTAAAGTTAAACGGTTCCAACTCCCAAGTTCCAATCTTCAAACATCGAACTCCTTCTCAATGTTCCAAATCTTCAAAGTTTCATGTCCCATCCTATATATTACAACAATTTGCTTAGTACAATAAAAAGAACACATAAGAAAAATGACCTTGATATGAAAAAAAATTACCTTCAAATAATCATATGCCAAGAATATCGGAGCTTGATCTAGAATTGATCACAAATTCTGCAAAAACACAAAATTTATAAGGTCATTTTAAATGACAATTTAATTTTAGAATTCTTTTAAATTTTACCTTTTTCAAGTTTTTGAAGGAACACCTCATCCTCAGCTATATAACTTTTTGTTGAAGTCAAACGTGGCCACAAATCAAGGCTTGTGTCATTTTTGGAGTAAGTGAAGCTCTAAAATCATTAATGACTTGACCACCAGTGCTAAAGACACTTTCGAAAGCAACGCTAGAGATGGACATACCTAGCACATCATGAACCGGTAGTGATAAAATAGAAAACCTATAGCTATTCATTTTCCACCAATCAAGGATGTTGAACTTTGGAAGATATTTGGTGATCGGTTCATGGAAATACAAATTGTTGGGATATTTTAGTAGTTATCTTGATAAGACAGAACAGTATGCGTAATAAGACAATGAAGTTTGCTAAAGAAAGTTTCCACTGATTACATGATCAAAAGCTTATCTTTCTATGAATAAGATCATGTAATGGTTTTCCAAGAATTAAGGAAAACCAACCTTAGAAGAAGTAAGAATACATCTTCTAAGAGTCAGTAAGCTGTAGGAAACAGCAAGCTGAAAGGAGTATCTGCATTTGGAGCAGATAAGATGCTGTAAGTAATAGACATGAAGTTGTAGGAAACAACATGCTAAAAGCTGCACAAAGGAAATTGAGAGCTACAAGTAGAAAGCTGCAAGCAGTGTACAAGGAAGCAGTAAGTTGTAGGAAACAACATGCTAAAAGCTGCACGAAGGAAACTGAGAGCTACAAGTAGAAAGCTGCCAGCAGCATACAAGAAGCAGTAAGCCAACGAAAGCAGCAGGCCTAAGACAACAAGAAGCAGCATCAGGAAGATCATGCAGTATGAAGAAGAACAAAGCTAACTAATATCAAGAAGCTGCTGTATGAACTTCAGCCATGGACCCATACCGACTTGACAGGTCAGCAGGAATGTCAGAAAGGTCCAGAGGTAAATAGTGGGCGCATTAAATGCTCATGTCAGGAGCAGTTCAGATGCATTTAATACGACCACAAAAAAGATCTTGAAGATCAAGCTTATATTCAAAAAAGAGAAAAATCTCTCTTCAATGGACTTCTCAACAGATAGATTCTCAGATTTATAAATAGAAGGTGTGGCTGACTGAAGAAAATGTTGAACATGAAAAATAAGTTGATCATGTTAAAGTAAGCCGAGCATTCTGAAGTGAGCTAAACAGAATCGAGAGGAAAACTCAGACATATTCCAAAGTTTCTCGAGCTTATCCATGTTCAGCCACTCAACCATCTAGGAGCAGTCTACAATAGCAATTGAGCTTTCAGAAGATCAAGACTGCCCCACACCAGCTGAAGAACCTTTTATTCCTTAACCATTTATGTTGTGTGCGCTAGGTTGTTTTAGGTGTACTTAGTTGAGAGGATAATATCCTTGCTAAGTGTATAGTCTAGAGATAGGCTATTTATCCTTTGTGGGTGTTTGTGCCCTTTGTGGGATTGTACCCTTTGTGGGTTGTGGCATTCGACTAGAGTCTGGGACTCTAGTAGGCGTAGCTTGTTAGGAAGAGGTTTGTAAAGCAAGGCTTGTAAATCGAACTGACCTAACGAAGTTCCTCCTTGTGAAGGAGTAGAGTGGATGTAGAAGGCTTACACCACCTTTGAACCACTATAAGAAAAATGTGTTTGCATGCTTTGATTATATGTTGCACTTTACTTACTACATATCTATACTGCTGCATACATCATAAGCATTCTAAGAAAAGACTTTGCTAAAATCATGTTTGAAAAGAAAAACCGGTTTGCATCGAAAAGAAACCCTATCGTTGTTTATTTTGTTGCGCTGCATTCTGATACCGAGTCAGTAACCTGATTGAGCTTAGAGCCAGGTTGCTGATTTGAGATAGGTTATTGCCCTTGGGTCAGGAACCTATTATACAGAATTTTTTTTAAAGAGTTTGAAAAATCGATAGAGGTTCATTCAACCCCCCTCTGAACCTCTGACCACTTGGGACATTTGGGACCAACACAAATCTAGCTCCAATTGAGCCCCAACTCCATCTTTAGATAACATTTGCATGTGCCTTTTTTTTTACAACAGTAGTGTCATTCAAAAATGCATTATCAACAGTCATGGTAAAAATATTTTCAAATCCTCAATCAAGTAGACAGTTTTCAATCAAAAGACCAACCTCTTCTCTTTTTATGAGATGGACATGGAATGAAATTGAGAATTACTTTACGCATTTTCCAACTATCATCAATGAAACGTGTAGTGAACACTAAATAAGTAAGCCTTTGATTCGATGTCCAAGTATATGTAGTTAATGAAACTCTTTGTCCTAGTGTTTTAAAATAACTCTTTAACTTATTATTTTCATCTAAGAACTAGTGTTTGTGGAACTAGATTGGTGATCGAACCCGCTTGACCATTGGTTCAATCGGGAGGTTTGATCAGTTAATAGAAATTTAACAATATTTTATTTAAAATTTTGTTATATAATGTAATTTTCTATAAAATTAAAGAAGATTAATAATAATAATAATAATAATAATAATAATCTAATAATCTTTTCATTATCTACAAACTTAAAAGGTAATTCATCCTTAATCAACATTACAACTAAGGCCTTTCTAATAGTATCACAGTCATACTTCGATATAGTACTCTTAATTTTCCCATTTCGATCAAATCCAATTACTGTTTGACCTTTATATTCAGAAGCATGGATGAGCAGCATGGGTCTTACCACAATATTTGCATTTTGTCATTTGTTTGCCATTCTTGTCTATGAAAGGAGTGAATAGATCTCAAGCCTTAGATCGGTTCTCCATTTCTTTCTTCTTCATAGCTTATTGGTTGTCTTCAATTGTATCCATTGGTTCAGAATCTATAGCGCAGTGAGATCATTATTTCACACTTCTAATTTATCGTACTGACCCGATTGAGCAGTTTTGGAATTGAGTTGTGTTTGAGGCATGATATTGGGCTGTTTATAATTAAAAAATAAGAGTACATTTTTAATTTGTAGATAAGTAGACTTAATTTACACATATATGTCAAGTTTGAAGTGTAGTGAAATACGATACTAGAATAAAGAATCAAAATTGATCAGATTGAACAAAAATTGATGTACATTACAAAATTAATCTATAAACTGCATATATGTAGTTTGAATAGATGTACAACATAAAATTATGTTCGTACTAATCATCAAAATGGATGTACATTACAAATTTCTTTAGAAATAATAACTCATCTCAGAGGTATGTGACATGATAACAATAATTAATATGAATACATAATGCAATTCATCAAGGATGGTTGAAAATTGTAGCATAAAATTTAGTGGATTTAACAACCATATTTCAGTTCATTCTACAACATAAAGTCGAAAAGAAATACTGAAAAATGAAAATAAAATAAAAGATTTAAAGGTAAAACTGTAAAACGGGTCTAGAAAGTAAAAACTGACTGAGTCTAATGACGGTAGGGATAGTTCTCCGCTCTCCATATTAGCAGCGATGGTAAGGAATATTCTTAGAGGAGGACGGCATCGCGATTGAATAGTGAAGTGAGTTTCTTCCTTTTTTTGTATTCTATTTCTATTGAATCATTTTTTTTCTCGTATGAGTAAGGGACTGCATTTGGTCCAATTCTCTATTGATTGGCATTTGAGCCAATTCTAATTAGTAACTTAAGTAAAAGATTGGTACTGGGCTAAATAACTTAATAAAATGCCCAACAAACCAAAATAATATATATCTATATAACTATCTCGGTCGGTATTAGGTAAAAACCGAATTACCGTTCGATTTGTACCAAATTGAACCGAATACTGAAATGTTAAAAAATGCAAAACCAAATACCAAATTGAATCTGTTCGATTCGGTTCCATGTGTACCAAATTATCGGTTTTGATATGGTTTGATTAGTAAAACCAAAAATGTGCCCATCTCTAGATCTATACGATGACTAATTATTCATTGATAATGATGATGCTCAAGATAAGAAAATACTACTAAGGAAAATAATAGTTTTGCATGTGTTTCTATATAAACATTGCAAACACCATTATATCACAAGTGTTTGAACATATGTTGATTAGGTAAAGATGATATTTAAAAAAAATTGTTAGGTTGTTTTGATAAACAATGAGCCTTTCATTGGAAATTACCATTTTAATTTAACAAGCTAACAACTAAAATTGATTTTTATGATTTGTTTGTATACATTAGTATGTTATTATTGTGCATACCTTCCTACTCTCACATGTAATTTCAAGTATACAGGCTGTAAAATTTGGCACAATCTTTGATAACTTTTTTAAAATGCAATGTGTATGTTGCGCTTTTTTAACATGAAAGGAAGTTGGGAGTTGGGATCAAAAAATGCACATTAGAGATATTGAAACCAAATATAAAGAAGCTACCATAACAGAAGTTCTTTTAGTTCATTCAAGTTTGACCATTGCTAATAAGTAAATAGAATTAGGATTTATTGAGTAAGCAAGATTTCATTCTTGTAGAAGATGAAATATTATACAACAATGTATTGAAAGATTGTATAGAGACATAGAGAGAGTTGAAGACATTACAATTGAACAAAGTGAAGATGAAAACTACGAAGACAAGTGACAATTTAAGAAGACATTTTTGACATCTAACTGGTGAATGGGCCAATTATGCATAATTGCCAACGAAAGCATAACACGAACAATTGCTATAATCATAATCAAGACCAAGAAGTTATGTATAACCCTATGTAACTAGTCGGGCTTTCAAACGATCAATAGAACTATCTGAGAGAAACTTTGTTCAAAAGATCCATTTGGAACCCACAACATTGGTCTCGGGTAGTCGAGGAATAAGTTCCCAAGTTTTATTTGAGTATTGAGCTTTGACTTCCTCATTCATAGTAGCAAACCAGTCTGGTTGTTTAGCTGCTAACATAAACCCATTTGGCTCAAAAATAGTAAGCAAAGTAGAGAGAAGAGATGATAACTGCAAAAGGACAATATCTGCAAAATGATGAAGTTTGAATAGACCAACTTGAGCATGAGTACTAATCGTAGGATGTGGTTTAGGTACAGGAGCACGCATAGGTTGAGGTGGATCTGGAAGTGTTTGATCTGCCACAACAGGCTAAGTGGTGCGTAATAAGCCACACGAACGAGGTGGCAAAGGTTGTGAAAGCTCATTAGGAGAATGAGGTGAACTATGAGCAATAGCCCTCAAAGGTTCATCAAACATGGAGAAGTCTAATTCAATTGGCTGTGACGTAAGCATTACTAGATTAGAGAAAATATAGCTCATCAAATTGTGCATGTCGGGTGACATAGATACGGGAATATAGATACACAAATTTAACGTCCAATTATATAGCACCACGTGTAAAATAATATGTGAAATATTAATTTATATTTATTTTGGGGATTAATTAATTAAATATAATTCCTAAATTATATAATTAAATTAATTAATATTTCATATATATTTCGTTGGCCAATCAGAATTCGCCACATGTTAAAATGTTGCAGATATTATCAAATTAAATTTGATAATTATCATAAGAATATCTCATATGATCAAATCAGGATAGACTAATCGAATAACTCCAACAGAGTTTTAGAGCTATTAAAATTCTACTTCCGGATATAGCCAAATAATAGTGGACCAATCAAATCATTCCACTCATACTTTAAAGTCTATCGAACTCTCTATTTTACATCTAAAAATAAAGATCTCAAATTCAACATTTAAGACACAATTACAGAGCAATTTGAAAAGTTCAAGAGCTAAAAGAATTCTCTCCAATGTTCATCAATGATCTTCAGCGATCTTCAAAGATCTTCGACGCAATCTTCAAGTTCTTCAGCGATCTTCAAAGGTGATCTTCAAGTTCTTCGATGATCTTTAAGGTGATCTACAAGTTTCTCAGCAATCTTCAAAGTGTTCAAAAGAAAGTTACAAGAACGACGTTCAATCCGAGATCAAAGTGTTAAACCTCTCCGATTGGTATTTCTCAATTCAAAGATCATCAAATTCAAAGGCGGTCTTCGCAACTGTTCCTTCAAGAAATTCAAATCTATAGAAACTTTGACTAAAGTCAACTTCAAATATTGAATAGAAGAATCAAGGGATTCAAGAGATTGTACCCGAAATTCATTCGCTAGATATAATTTGTGCAAACCTTTTGTATTTATTTATTTAAATACAAAATTTATTGTTACAAATTTTTGGCACACTTGGTGGAACCATCTCTTCATTTCATCTTTTCTCTTCACCAAGTTACTGAAAATGTCTACACACTAAGCTTCATCAAATTCTACTTTCATTTTTTCTCTTCACCAAGTTACTCAAAATGTCTACACGCAAAACTTCATCAAAATCTACTTCATCAACTTCTTCAAAAGACAGCCCAGACCGGTGGCGTTACCACATGAAACATGTTGAACCAATTGCAAAAGAAAATGATTCCCATAAACCAAACAACTGTTTCTGAAAATGAAGAATCGTCGGCACCTATCAGTATAAATCAAGATGAAGAAGACACAAGTGATAGAAAGGAAGAGAGAGCAAACCTTATGTCAAGCCGCCTACTAAGGAATCAATGGCAGTTAAGACATGGCTTATTAGGTTCCGAACTAAAACGACTGACAAGGTTAAGCCAATGAAGAATACCATTTAAGAGTGGGGCCAAAGAAAGCTAACTTTGAAAGAAAGCTCTTTAGATCTTATATGTAGCCAAAGCTCAAAGATCCTACTGGAATTCAAAGATTTGAAGGCGTTTGAAGTCTTTGCAAGAATATGTTGTCATAGTGTTGTCTGCAGTGTTACAACATCATCAGCAACATTCATTTCTAGAATCTGTTATGTGTAGTATTACAACATTTTCGTCACCAGTTTTATTTTTTGTTTTTCCATTGTAATTAACATTGTTTGGTGCTCTATAAACCAACAGTTTATTGAAAAAACTTGAAGAATGTGATGCATGTCCCAACATTCGAAAGAACTTGATTTCTAGCTCGTTGCTAGTTAATCATGGCTTTAGACTTGACTTGTGGTCAAGTCTGATAAGTTTGTAATTAGCAAATTTGGACAATTTCTAGGAAATGGGTACCTTGATAATGGTCTGTTTAAACTTTTTACTATGGTCATTGTAAGCCGTATTAGCAAAAATATTGTCCACGATGTTAGCACAAATGTTTTTAGCGTTGTTGGCAAATAAATTATAAATAAAAATGGTTCTACTTTTGCTTATTTGACTGAGTGTTCTTCTTTATGGCATGCTAGATTAGGACATGTAAATCTAAATGCTATAAAAAGGTAAGTCTTGATTTACTTAACATTTCAAAAACGGATACACCTAAAAAGTGTGAAGTGTGTGTTGAAACCAAAATGGCTAAGTTACCGTTTCATTCGATAGAAAGGAACACTTTGCCTCTAAACTTGATCCACACGGATGTGTGATTTGAAGTTTATGCAAACTAGAGGTGGTAAAAAATATTTCATTACTTTCATTAACGATTGCACAATATTTTATTATGTCTATCTCTTGTGGAGTAAAGACAAAGCTATGGAAGCTTTCAAACTCTACAAGAATGAAGTTGAAAATCAACTTAACACTCGAATTAAAGCTATTTGAAGTGATAGAGATAGCAAGTATGTAGTCCCGTTTGAGCAATTGTGTTTTGATTCAGGTATAATTCACCAAACTATGGCTCTATATTCACCGCAGTCAAATGGTATAACTGAACGAAAGAATCAAACTCTTTAGAGATGAAGAATGATATGTTAATTAGCTCGAGTTTGCCACAGAACTTATGGGGGGAAGCCATTCTAACAGTTATTCATATTTTGAATAAAATTCCACACAAGACTAAGGATATTACTCCTTATGAGTTGTGGAAATGACGGAAACCATCATATAAATATCTTAATGTGTGGGGATGTTTGCTCTTAAATAAGTTAAGGTCGGTCCTAAAAAAAGTCAATTGTATCTTTATAGGATATGTCTTCAATAGTAGTGCTTATCAATTTTTGATTCACAAGTCGGAAATACCCGATATGTCGAAAGACACTATAATTGAGTCAATAAATGCGATATTCTTTAAGGACATCTTTCCTAACAAGGAAAATGAGAATGTCAGAGCATTCGAGACAACATTTGAAAATGTTGGCACATTGAAGAGAATATTCGAAAAGATTGACGATTATTCGACTCAAGAGAAGCCGAGATGCAACAAAAAAGCTAAAGTGGTTAAGACTTTTGGTCCTGATTTCATCACTTATGTGTTGCAAGATGAACCTATGTCTATTAAAGAAGTTCTATCGAGTCCAAATGCAGTGCTATGGAAAGAAACTATTAATAACGAGATCGACTCGATCATGGAAAACTATACGTGGGAGTTGGTTGACCTCCCGAAAGGTTGCAAGCCCTTAGGATGTAAATGGATCCTAAAAAGAAAGTATAAAGCTTATAGGTCAATTGATAAGTATAAATCCTGCTTAGTTGCTGAGGGGTTTAAACAAAAAGAAGGGTATGATTTCTTCGATACCTATTCACCCGCAACGAGGATCACCTTTATTCGTGTGTTTCTCTTGATTACTATTTTTCACGGTCTTAAGATTCACCAAATGGATGTGAAAACTATGTTTCTAAATGGTGAGTTGGAGGAAGACATATACATGGATCAACTTTAAGGGTTTGTAGCGTTTGGAAATGAGAAAAAAATATGCAAGCTCATTCGGTCGTTATATGGGCTAAAGCAAGCTCTGAAGCAATACCATGTGAAGTTTGATAATATGATGTTTTCGAATGGTTTCAAAATCAATGAATATGATAAATGTGTGTATGTAAAAGGCACACCGAATGCATACGTCATGGTATGTCTCTGTGTAGATGACGTGTTGGTCATGGGCAGTAATCATGAGATAATCGTTGATATGAAATACATGTTGAAATGAAACTTCGACATGAAAGATATGAAACTATTCGATGTCATTTTAGGGATCAAGATCGAAAGGTCGTCTGATGGAATTGTCTTATCGTAATCTCACTATATTGAGGCGTTGAAAAAGTTCAATGCATTTGACGATCCTCCGGCTAAGACTCCTATAGAACTTAATGTTCACTAAGCAAAAAATAAAGGCGATTCAGTGGCTCAAGTGGAATATGCAAGGAACATAAGAAACGTATATACATTGCTAATTGTACACGTCCTGATCTTATGTGTAGTGAAAAAGTTAAGTAGGTTCATGAGTAATTTAAGTGATGAGCATTACAGAGCGTTAAAAAGGGTTTTAAGGTACCAAAAGAACACCCTGATTGTAGGGCTGCGTTATACGAAATATCCGACAGTACTTGAAGGGTACAATGATGCTAATTGAATATCCGACACGTAAGACTTATTTTCCACAAGTGGACATGTGTTCACTATCGAAGGCAGATCGATGTCGTGGAAGTCCACAACAAATGTGTATAGTCCGATCTACCATAAAGTCTGAGTTCATAGCTTTGGATAAGACTGGTGAAGAGGCTGGATAGCTTCGTGTTTTCTCGAGGACATTCCCTGTTGAAATAAGCTTATACCGATGATAATGGTACATTGTGATTGCCAAGCTACCATTGGTAGAACAATATGTACAACGGAAAGTCCAGAACTATTCGTCGTAGACATAATTCTGTGAGATATGTGATTTCAAGCGGTGTAATGTCAATTGACTACGTTAAGTCAAAAGACAATATAACGGATTCGCTCACGAAAGGGCTCAACCCAGATCAAATGATTAAGTTGTTAGAGAGAATGTGTTTAAAATCCACAAAGTAAGAACTAAAATAGTGGTAACCCAACCATGTTGACTAGAGATCCCAAGAACTTGGTTCAATGGAAAAACTAAGCTATGGATGTTTGTTAGAGCACTTGGAAATTCAATTCTTCCCTAGAGAGCACCTGACTAAGTGTTGAAACCTGCAAGATGTGGTTAGGTTAAGTCTTTGACTTTTAATGATTCCTACGCCTCGTTGAGGTAGAGTATGACAGGATACTCATGATGGGAGATCGCCTATATAAATGAGAAGTAAGGGTTGCTTCAAAGTAACACTTATGAATCCAAAAGACTGTCCATGACCAAAATAGATACAAACGTGAGAACAAAAGGGGTGAAGATCATTGTGTCGATACTGTTGTTTTGGTATATATCAAGGTAGAATAATTCAAGGCATCTCATCCACTAAGCCACTGGTATACTCGATGGTATTCGACTATGGAGGGTTCAAAGCCACAAGCTATCTTTCCTTATGCAACTGTGTCTCAATTGGACTAGATTGTGGGTCTGCATGATATATGCACTAATTTCCACTCATGTGGGCAATTGTTAGAGAAAATTGGTTTTGAACCAATTATAAGTGTGGGTTAATAGTTGACTTTTGTATGATGTCTTTACCACACATGTTTAACTATTATTTTGAGGAGTCCAAGTTGGGCAAATGTGAAAGTAAAAGGCAAAATATTGTTCTACTTCTCAAGTAGATGATCGAAGTGCATTTCCACTCTCAAAACTGATTTTCAGTGAGTGGAAATTAATGCACGAAGTTGGTGGTCAAAACCTATCTGGTGGCCAGATGTTGGGTCCGATGTTGGAAATATTGTGAGCAACATTGCTTGTCTACGAAGCCCAAAATGTAAAAGCCCATTAGGTAGACTATTTGGGGAGGCCCATTTTGTAGCCCTTGTGGCTAATGGTCTTTCAAATCATCAGTAACTGGTTGTGTAAGGTAGTGGAGAGCTCCACTAACTTAGTGGGCTTAAATGCTCATTATTATGGGGAGTCCCTTCACTTTGTGGGTGTGCCTATAAATAAGACATGTTTTTCACAGCTTTGCATACCATTGGGAGCACGAAATTATCTCTACAAAGTTCATATTTCTCATAGCATCTTTGGAAAATCAAACTTGCATTTTTTAGCATATAGAGTGTGATCTAGTCCTTCAACCATTTTAGTTTGTTGGTGTTTTTAGTTTTGTGGTGCTACTAACTAGAAGATGTAAGTCGTTTTACCTTTGGGAACGTCACATCGTACTGTGAGCACTAGTTGGGATGCGTTCATTTTTTAGGGGAAATATCTCATTGACTCAACTTTCCAATTTGCATTCACGGTGCATTCCAAAGCTCTTCTCCATTGTAGGAAAGTTGTTGCTTTTTGGATCTTGTATGTAACCAAAGCTCAAAGATCCTACTGGAATTCAAAGATTCGAAGGCATTCAAAGTCTCTGCAAGAATATGTAGTCGTAGTGTTGTCTGTAGTGTTACAACATATTGGCAACATTTGTTTCTAGAATCTATTGTGTGTAGTGTTATAACATTTTCAACACCAGTTTTATTTCTTATTTTCTCATTGTAATTGGCATTGTTTGGTGCAATATAAACCAACAGTCACTTGAAAAAAAATACAGTTGCACAAATGTACATAAGAAAATTTTATATAAATTGGTACATTTTCCTTCCTCGCCAAAGTTTATTTTTTTATACTTTTCCCTTTTATCAACTAACTATTTACAACAATTATTTCCCTCTCAAAGATTGTTCTCATTAGTGATAACCCTCAATGACTTTACTAGAAATCCTAGTTTTGACATTGAAATATTGGTTATGTCCACTAACATAGCTATTTGGATTCGAGTTTGATTCTTCTATGCTTCATAAGTTTTAAAAAGCCACATGTGTAAGGTTGATGTAAAAAAAATTTTAAAAGTTATATTCACAACCAATTATCATACAAAGTGATAAAAATTGTACTTTTATCTTATGGAGGAAACTAATAGCCTCATCAAACTCACTTGCCCTTTTTTATTGGCGCATATCATCTGTGAGGGTTATTTCATATCTTTTAGGGGCAAGAATGTGTTAAACACAAGTATTAGATTAAGGTGTCTTTTGAGCAACAACTAATCAAAGAATTAACAAAAAACACGTGAATTAAGTTACCCATGTTTGTGAAACATTTGAGATCAGACTATAATCTAGAAACTGAGAGCAAAAGCCCCTTAAACTTCAAGCCGATTCAGTTATGGTTTGAGAGAAATCGATGGATTATTTTTTAGAATCATGAATTAAGCAATGAATTCTGATGGTACAATGTGATCTATTCAAAACAAACCAACATAAATTATTCAATTACTACATTATATGAAAATTTTGAACTTACTTAATCTCACCTTCTCTTAAGTGCCCAATAAAGAATCTCCCGAGTTGGAACTATTATGTAATAAAGCAAAAAAAAATATCAAACAAATTTGTGACACATTAGCTTAAAAAGCTCGGATCATGACAATTTGGAGCAAGATTGACGGAAATAATACATAAGTTCTAGCCAAAAAATGGATTAACTTATTTTGAATAGGTAACTAATTTTGTTCCTCCTGGAAAACACAGAATTTCTAAAGTTTATATCTGCTTAACAGATGTCCTGCATATGCATGCACCACAATGGATTCATACCCAAACAAAGTTAACACTTCAAAAGCTTGTTTGTCTTTTTTTTCTAACTATACAATATAAGAGTGGGAGCTCATCAAGCTGCACATGTGCAATGCCAATAGATTTACACACAAAAACAGTGGTGATTTCACCAATAAAAAGTAAATCACACTATCAAGAATCACCCCACAAAATTTTAAAAACCAATCTAAATGAAATTGCATACCGCAATCCCTGAATCATAATTCGAATAAGATGAATTTCATGCAAAAGAGAAGAATATAAAAAGAGAAGAACATATCCATCATTCATGTTGTAGAATTTCTCATCAGAACAAGTTGGTGTCCCTGAAAATTTCATCCTAATATGCATCACTAAATGCACTCATATTGAATCTCTAGTATTAGCTGGTTCTTAAGCATGACAATTAGTACAACCAAATACCCGTTGTCATCAATCAATTAATATATAGCATAAAAGTTCACTACTGAATTCACTAAGAAATGGTAACATCATAAAGTTCACTATTGAATTCATATAAAAAGGCAACAATATAAAGACGATAAAGTTACGAAAATTGAAGTCAGTAATAGAATACCAGGCTCATCAGTGCCATCAGGGCAATCATAGAAGTCGTCATTGAATTGGGATTTGTTGAATTTCTTTAATCCATCTTTGCACTTAATTGTACTCGATGATGACGATTCCTTGAAGTAATATTCATCTGCACCATATCCACTTTTTGTTAACTACTCATTTTTTTTCTTCTAATGCAACAATTCATGTAAAACACACAAAGGGACATCATATAAAGAGAAATGGAGAGAGAAAAAGAGCACTTGGAGTCTCCAAGGAATGAGTCCTTAGGGGGAGAAGATATAACCAATCTGGTAATGCATGAATCAACATAACAATAATGTTGAAAGTAAACATAAATCAGTGATTTTGCAGTCTAATAATTTTCATTGGTGATTTTATAGTACAATAATTTTCATCTTCCACCAAAATATAGTATTAGTAAAATCGTCATAAAGATGACAATGGTAATTTAGCTCACTCTCTAACGTTGGAGAGTAAGGGTTTCTCTTACGTATCCTGTTAAAGTATACAGGGGAAAAAAGAGAAAAGAAAAGGAAGATAATTATGAGAGGGAGAAAGAGAGAGAGAGGTGAACCGCGGGCGAGCTGAAGGAGCAATGAAACATCCAACAAAACGGCGCCGATGCTTGAGGGATTGAATGGCTTATTGGTACATCCGAGTGTCCACATATCTCAGCATCAATGTTGTCTATCATCAAACTCCTCCATATTGTATGGGTTAGAGAGAGGAAATGACTTTTACTAAATTTTGAGGTTCAATATCAACGAGGGTTAGCAATGAAGAGATGGAAGAGAAAGAAACTTAGGTGAAGAAAGAGAGATTGTAACGGTTGTGGGTTTTAGAAGGAAAGAGGGTTGATGAGGACACATGGGTGCTTCACATTTCTCCAAGCTACTAATATAGTTGCTCCAGATTTCTCCAAAAAGCTAAGGTGGCGGCTTGTGAAAGATCCAAGACCTACCTTTACAAGTATAGATTTGTGGTAGTTATAATCAAGAATAAAAAAAATTACATTATTTGTAATAATAAATATTGTAATTTAGATCAATTTAGATATTGCAATGAATATATGTTTATAAATTTTAATTTTAAATGTGTTCATTAATAATGAATCTTCTAAATATTAGTTACAAAATTTCTTTATATATATATAACTAATATTTCTTTATATACATATATATATAGAAAACCTTGGACAAAAATGGCATAACAAATTGCAAATTGTCCCATCTAAAATATTTACCATAAATAAAAATAAGGGAGCCCAGCCTACTGTACCACAAAATATATAACTACGAACAAATTTACCACATTATATAAAAATGTGACAAAACTACCACAATTTTTTATGACTCTTGAGCTGATGGGATTGGAATACTATTTAGGTTAACTAACAATCAAATTCCATTAATTAAATAAGATTAAAAAAATACTTGCATGAATTCAAATTTAAATGGCTAGTACTATTAAACGAAAATTTGGTGGTGTTAAACATAAATTCATTTAAGTTGATCTTGGATTCATTTAATATTGTTACATTCTTCGTTTAAGTTCAGAAATTTGTTTAATAATATGCAGTGTTACAAAAAGTAGTGCAAATTGAGCAAATTATCGTTTAATGCCTATAACAATTTGTAATGTTTTTACTTTTCAATTGTTACACGAATTTTTTAAACAAGAGACATTATTATATGCATGTAATGAAAATTTACACTATTTTTTAAATGAATTGTTAAACTAATTTGTTAAAAAGAATTGTTTAAAAAAATTTGTTAAACGAATTTGTTAAAAAATGTGAAAATGTTTGACTTATTAAATGAATTTCAGTTTAACTTAAAAAATTGTTAAACGAATTTGTTAAATGAAAAATGTGAAATGTTTGACTTATTAAACGAATTTCATTTTTTCATTTAAAGGTTTAGTGGTTTTCAATTAAACGAAAACTTGTTTTTCGTTTAATAGTGTATTTCGTTTAAGGGAATCTGCCAATTTCGTTTAATAGTGTATTTTGGCTACTCCTTGGCTTTTCTTTCTTTGAACCCTAGAATTACAACACAACCGCCGTTTAAGCTCATCTTCTTTCATTTTTTTCGTTTAAACACAACAATTGTCAATACTCTTCTTTTTCTTTTCGAACTACAAGCCACAATTTAATTTGAGGGGTGTTTGAAATTCGTGGAAACAAGGAGAAAATTGGGGTAGCCTGTTTTCGTGGAATTGGGCAGATGAAGAAATTGGGGAAATTTTCATGGAATCAGACATATTTTCAACTAAGAAGAAGAACAATCCAGGGAGAACCAGGTTAGTTTCCTAAATCCATGAATTTCGTTGAAGCATGTTTCATTTTACGAAATTTGGGTTATGTATGCATTTTAGTTCGAAATTTGGGGTGTAATATTGATAAATTTGGGGGTGTTTCGTTTAACATGTTTCGTATATTGATAAATCTTCTTCTTCGTGTAATTGGGTTTGATTTAGATGAAAATGTGTGTTTGTATAATGTTGATATTGATAAATTCGTATAATGTTGATATTGGGTTCGAAATTTGGGGTGTAATATTGATAAATTTGGGGGTTCAAAATTCGTGTAATGTTTGTTTATTTTGGATTTAATAAAATTGGGTTTGTATAATTGGATTTATGAACTGCCATTTAAATTTTCGTTTAATTGGGTTTGTGTTTGTATAGTTAAACGAAATTGGTTTGTATAGTTAAACGAAATTTGCCGTAGTTGGGTTGTATAGTTAAACGAAATTTGGGTTGGGTTGTATAGTTAATATTGAATTTTTAGTGCTTGCATAGTTAAACGAAAATTTTGGTTTGTTTTCTATAGTTAAACAAAGATTTTGGCTAAATGAGTTAAACGAAAATTGATATAAGCTGTTTGAATTTTGGTGCTATATACGAAAATAGAGTTTTGTAATTTATTTGTGTTTAATTTTTTTTGTTGCCGATATTTATTTTTCTTTCTTTGCTTTTTTTAGTGTATTTGGGAATTAGTTAATACTATTCTAGCCATTAATATATTATAAATAAGACATACGTAGTTATATATAGTAATTTACAATTCTTGTAAATATTTTACAATTTTCATGTGTCGTGAGGTTTCTCGAATTAGTGGCAATGAGGAGTACGAAAGATTCTTTCGCATCGGGCGAGACCGTATTTGTCGGTTCTTGAGGAGGGAATTCACTCTCATCACGGGTCTACGTTTTGGAGACTCGGACTTCGATCCCCATGCAGGACATACACCACATGAAGGTAGATTATACCTGAGAGTGGTTGTCGAGCATGCATCTGTCACTGTTTTGCATATACGTTACCGATTTGTTGATGGGGAGTGACACCATAGTATCGAGGATACAATTAAGATCGCTAAGATTCTCATCCTCTACTGTATTGTACTAGGGGTCGATGTCGGAAAGACCAAAATAGATGAGTGGGTCTAGGTTTAGTGGAGCAGGAGGAACTCTGGGAGAGTTTCCCATGAGGGAAGTTCTCCTATCTCAAACTGTTGCGACATATGGACAAGGTCCCCACCATTGTGCCACCTCCAGGTGTCCGACCACCCACCTACCACTTTTACGGTTTCTCAACTACTTTACTGGTGAGTATCTTTTTATAAATATAGATTCATCCTAGCATTAATTTATTTGACAGCTTGAATACTAACATTATAACTTTATTGTCCAAATATGGGCTTACGAGACCATTCCTGTGACTGGCACTCTTGTCGGTCGTCCACTGAACAATGTGCCACAACAAATACCAAGATTGTTGAAGTGGTCTACTCAGAGGGCCACTGATGACATCACTAATATACTAGAGTAACAAGTATGAAATTATCTTTTTTTTAAATATAGGAATATAGATCATTTTAGTCGAAATATTATTCCTAATCGTAAATTATTTGAATGCTTTGTTTTAGGTTGATTATTTCGAGACTCTTGAGCCGAGTCCCGAGGAGCGATGATTTATTGGCAGGGAATAGATCAAGGACCACTCATTCGGTGTTCAGCTATGGTTGACTCGGCGTAGAGTGAGGGCTCCAGCAGAACCAGGTCTTGTAACACGGGCACCCACTTCTCGGTCTATCCGATCGACTACACGTCAGTCTACACTTGGGACGAGCCGTCATAGCACGTGTTCGTCAGCTGGTCCTGATTCACATGTCCTTGAAGAGTCTATTTTTCGATTTGGCAAGCCGGAGTGTGATCCAGATCATACCACAGTGCCGAACCGTGCATACCAGCATACTTTACCGCCGCAACATAGTTATGATTATGATCCTCATTCTGATCCAGAAAGGAGCGATCACGGTAGCGTGTATGAGCAAATCTTTGAACGGTTAACTACAATGCAGACTCACTTTGATGGTAGGTTTGATGGGATCGAGCAGGCAATTAGAGATGAGAGTGATCGTTTGGAGCATCAGATCCCCTCGCTTATTGAGGATCAGCTCAGATCATGTTTTGGCACTCATTATGCGTCTCGCTCATTCGAGCAGTGGGCGGCTTGGCCTAAGGAGGGCCATCATACTCTACTTCTCCTGCATCGAACTTCGATCATTTGGATCAGTATCCCACTTATGCTGAGCACACTCCTTCTGAGCCATACGTTCCACAGTCTGCCCCTTATCAGTATGCACCTGACCCATACGCTCCGCAGTCCTCTAGTTATATTCCCTATTATCTGGTGACTGTCGCGGACCCGATCACAGCTACTATTCCTTATCAGTGTAGCGATGATGGTCGTAACCCTTCTAGAGATGTTGGTATATCGTTCGAGATGAACACACCACCACCGACATCCATATTTCAGACAGAGTTTGGTGATCCTGGCTTTGTTACAGGCTCAACATCTGGCACAATCGGACATGACATTCTTGAAACAAGTGCTGGAATCCATGCAGTTCGACGAAGAGATCGGTCTCATTATTTGGGAAGTTCATTCGCGAGTGATATCAATTGGCAGAGAATGAGTGATCATAGCTACGATAATTTCTTAGTGTGGATGGAGCTTGGGGACGAAGCTGATAAGTAAGTTTTACCTGTCCAAAATTTTGAGTTTTTTTCTTCTACTGCTTGAAATATGTTTTTAAATTTTGTATCAAATTTTCACCTTGTATATGTTCTATCTTACAGGCGAAACGTTGACATCAGTTATGTAGTTAGCCCTGATTTCTTCAGTTGTTGAATAAATCCACACATTATGCTTGATAGAGAGGTACTAGTCTTTACTTCATATATTATGTCCTTACACACCGCTATGAGCTAATCGTATTTTTGGAATAAATTGTACAAAAGTTTTTGTATTGTAGGTCCGCAATGCTTATCTTACGGTACTTCAAGGTCATCCAGAAGTATTTGGAGTTCAAGTGGATCAAAATTTGAAGGGACATTTAAATTGTTGATTGCATGTTTAATGTAAGTTGAATTGGAATTAAATATAATTGTATTACACTTATATTCGTTCAAATAGGTTTTACACTAATTGTCATTGCAGGAAACGTGCAAAGAAATTTGGAACTCCAAGCATGCGACGGATCATCCAAATTCACGTTACCCAGAAAAATGTCGGGAGGAGTTTGACCGATTTGAGCTAGATCGACTTCTCCCATATGTGAAATGTGACAAACCAGGATGGCTGAATATCAAACCTTGGTGGGAAGATGTTTGAAGGGTACGTTTGAAGAATTGCAACAATTGTTTCTTCATCATTTATTACGGTTTATTAATAGTCTAATAAAAGCCTGTTATTATTATTGATTTGTTAATAGGTACTCTTGATTCTTAATTTGTACAACCATTGGATGGTTGCGTCCTTGCACATCGGGTATATGACGTTGATAATGTTCGACAGTTTAACACACAAGTGGACTCCAGATGTGCAAGCACTCAGGTTTCAACAGACCCTACCCATTCGCCGGATAGTAAAGCGCTTGTTAGAGCATGCAGGTTACTATTCGAAGTTAAACTACTCTCAATGGAAACCTGAGATGATTGCTCTCAAGTCTGCGCCGCCACAATTTTGTTATCGTTAGGACGATCCTACTTCTCATGGAATTTTTGATAATATCACCCAAAAAAATATGCGTATAGGTTAAACGAATTTTATAGTACCATCTATTATAGGTTAAACGAATTTTCTTGTTTTATATAGGTTAAACGAATTTTAGTGCATTATTATAGGTTAAACGAATTTTCTTGTTTTACTCAAGTATCGAATTTTAGTGCCATTAATATAGGTTAAATGAATTTTTAACACTATATAGGTTTAACGCATTTTTGGACTCGTTTAATTATTATTGTTCTAATTGTTTACACTTAATTGTTCACTATTTTACACCTAATATCAATTGAATATTATTGTTCAATGATTTACACCTTGTTATTGTATACTGTAGGTAGACTTTAATATCATTGTTCACTGTTTTACACCTTCTAAAAATTGAATATGATAACATTTGGACTCACTTTACACGAAAATTAGACATGTAACATTCATTTATATTTTCATTTTATATATAATACTTAAGTGTTTTAAATTGATAATATTGTTCTTTTTTGTATAAATATTATGTTTTTTGATAGTGACACGAAAAAATGAGCTTTATCTCCGTAGTGGTTTGGTTTGGAGGGTATTGGGAAGGGTTAGAGTACAAAAATGGTTCGCATGAGTGCCTTCACCTTCAAAGAATCGGATATCATGACTTACTCGACTCAATTCATGGATTTGTGTGTGCTGATATGAATTTTTAGGGATATGTGATCCATGCATTAATTGAGACAAAAGGCTTTGTGCAAAAGAAGAAGATAAAGAATGATTCCGATCTGTACCGATTATTCCAAATGGGAAATGAGGAGGTCATCATTTTTGTTTCCCTTAAAACGATGGATGTTGGAGTCAACTTGTACTCGGAAGGAAGAAATGTATCGGATGATATTTCAAATGTTCATTCTTCTACGTGTGCTGTAGATATGACAAATTGACATGATTATTTTGCTAACAAACTGGATAATCCAAATGTTCCATATGGACTAAAAAATGATGAATCATTTTATGCAAAATTTGGTTTATCGAATGAGGATCATATGAGACAGGTTGGGACATCACTACAAGAAAAAAAGTTTTTAGTATTGGAAATCTTTTGATACCAAAGATAAACTATTTGATACAAAAGAGTTTTGGTATCAATTTTTTTTCCGATACATATACCCCCGATTCTAAAGACCTGGTATCAGATAAAGAGTTCTGATACTAAAGGATCATACTCTTTAGTATCAGAAATGTATTTAGTATCGAATAATGGTATCAAAATTTTGTGATACAACATTGTGTCTATAGTATTTAAAACTTTTTCCGATACTAATCATATAGTATCAATACATATTTTCTCATACTAAATGATTGAACTCTTCAGTATCAGAAATATATATAGTATCAGATAATGGTATTAAATTTTTTTAAGACAACAGTGTACTTATAGTATCCAAAACATTCACTGATACTAAACATTTAGTATCAATGCATGTTTTGTGATACCATTATTAATGATATCATTAGATTTTTCTGATATTACAGGTTGATGGTATCAACCTTAATTTTCAAATACTAAAAGCTACAATAGTATCAACATTATATTTTTTGTACACACATAGAATACAAGATAGTATCAGATATAATTCAAATCTATATGTAGGTGTCCAAAGTATATTACCAACCAAAAAACCATAAGTACATTAATTTCCTACATAAAAAGCAGTATATAAGCTTCATTATAAAATAAAGTGAAATGTTTTTTTAAGAACTTCATGACTCAATCATTCAAAATTCTTCCATCGGAGCATATATAAGCTTTTGTAATCACAAGATTAAGATATGTAATAATTCCTTGCTTGTTAGCATCGTTCATCTGCATCAAACAAAACACATTAAATTCTACCAATACACAATTGTAATAATTGTATAAAATTAATAAAGTTAACTACAGAAGAATAACATATAGAGATACCTAAGAGGATTCATTCTCCATACTCATACTCATCATCCATGTAAGAAAAACTCATTGAAGTCTCTGTTGAAGAATTTGGAAATGAGATAAATCTCAGATTTGATTCTTTTTTCTCCAATAAAGAAACAAAGAATTTCAAAGAGAATCACCAGCACCAATCGTTAAATGATCAATGGAAATGAAAAGAAAATATAAAATTATAAGAAACACTTTATAGTGTTCATAATATCAAAAAGGTCATCCAATTAACAAGGTGCATGCTATTTATGGCAGCTCAAACCATCAACCCATTTCAAGTCTTAACACCATAGAATAGTTAGCATACATACCAGACTACCACTAGCTTGGATTTGGAGAACAATATTTGTCAACTTCTGAACTTGGTCCTCGAGAGTTTCTCTTTTCTTTTTTTCACCTTCCATTGCTTCTTCTAATTCCTTTCTCTTTTCCGCTTGGATTGCTACCTCATTTTCCAATTCTACTCATTTTGGTTTCTCCGATGCAATCTCTTCTTCTAAAGCTTCTCTTTTTTGTCTTTCAGCTTCAACCATTAATAACGCTTCAGTGGCTCTTTGTTTTGAAGTTCTAGCAGTTTTATTCTTTACACCAATTCCATAAGTTCTTTTGTATCCACGCTTATCATCTCCAACTATTTGTAGAAAAATCCATTCTCGCTCACTAGCAACATCACAATCCGGTGGAAGGTTCATTAACTCACCCTCAATTCCAGCCTATAAAACACATATTTCACATCATTACAAAATCAAGTATTCTCAATATAATTATTCAAGATCATAGTAAAAATATAAAATAAAAGAATTATCTACTCATTCGTACAATTAGCTTAGCAGATTGTGGATCAACAGGTTTTGTTGTTGGCTTTCCATAAGTAATAATAAACAACCCCAAATTATCCAACTCCACTCCATCTTTTGTCTATCATAAACAAAATATTCAAGTATAAGTAATTTTTTAAAGAAATATGATTTGTAATTTGAAGAATAATATGTTCTTACCTTCTCCTCTCTAAGACGAGCAAAACTCTTGCTGCCCAAGTGGTGTGCCATCAGAATACTATTACGATTCTCTATATTTCTCTCACTACAAGCCTATATTGTCATTTATCCATCAAATGTTGTATTAAATATTATTAATATAAACTATATTAAGCATAATAAGACATTATATACCTGCCCTTCTGGTGATTCCCAGTAATTAACCATCTTCTTCCATTGATCTGGGTCCACTCTAGAATTCGGCTGTTTTAATAGCATTTCAAGTGTTGCATTTGCCATCTTTGGTATTTTATAGTGTTTTTTTCTTAAGTTTTACCCTCCATGATCTTAAACAATGATCTAACTTATCCATTATCCATTCATTTGGAGAAGTTGGACCTTCAAATGTGAACCTAGTCTTTAAGTAATTAACATGTGAAAAAGTAAATTTGAGTACATTTAATAAAATTTAGTTTTGAAAATAAATTACAAATTAAAAGATAATACCAAAATGGCTTCCAAAGGGTTTCCCCTCTTCGATCATCCAAGAACTTTCTCCAATCTTTTATATTAAGAGGTATCAATTTTGGATCTCTTGCAAGTAAGCCAAGGTAAGATGACAACTTCCTCGCATTTCTACATTTTGGTTGTCTATGAACATTAACCTTCACTACTGTCATAGTGTTACCTTGCAAGTTAGCACATTTATTCGGTCCTCTAGCAGCATACTTCTTTTTAACAACCTCATTCTCTACACCATAAACAGTAATGCATATTTATACCATTGTTAAAACCAAAAACTTATATTAATTAATGAAAAGAAGGATTATTAGCAACTCTACCAATAGTTGCAGCATTTGTACAACTAGTTGCAGAACTTGTTGCATTCACAGATTCAATAGTAGTATCGGTTGCAACACTTTTCATGTTTTTAGTTAGCAGCACTTGATCTCCTTTTTTGAACCTCTTAGATGAAATTGATTCATCATTTCTCTTGGATGAATTTGCCTCATCAATGCTCTTTGATTGAATACTATTCATACTTTTGATCATTGTATCCTACAATCAAAATAGATATTAATATTAAAAGAAAAACAACATATCTTGAAAGTTTAAAATCATAATCATGCAAAGAAAATAATTGGAAAACAAATAAAATATATGTAAAATCAAAATAACAATCATGCATAACAAATGAAATAGAAGAAATCCACCATTATTCAAAGTCATCTTCATCACTTTCGAGATCCTCACTATTTTCCTCATCAGAATCACTAGCGTCGCTTTCAACATCCATGTTGTCATTGTTAGCATTGTCACATGCATAAATTTTATCAACGTCAATGTTAACATTTTCCAAAACATTAGAATCATGCATTTGAGAATCGAAATAGGTACTTGTCTCGAGAGAAAGATCTTCATTACACATATCATATGCATCTCTAGATTTTATTCTTGTCACGACACTCCAATCTGTCTCCACAGGATCTGGTGTATAAAAAACTTGGAAAGCTTGAGATGCCAAGATGTATGGTTCGGTTGTCTTCCACAAATGCTTGAAATTAACAAGTGTGAAACCTAATGAATCCTCTTTAACACCTATTGTCATATCCACCCAGTCACACTTAAAGAGGACAACTTTTCTCTTTTTGTAATAGTCCAACACAATAATATCTCTAAGAACACCATAGTATATCAAACCCACTTCTGAATCAACAGCTACACCACTATTCTGAGTTGGAGAATGCAATTCAACATCTTTAGTTCGAAATTTGAATCCATTATAACTAAACTTTTTATCCTTTTAGCCAAGCTACTTGGACCTTTACTTAGCCAATAAAGATTCTCTTTAATTTGTTGGTCATCCCCTTGATAGAGCTTTTCACCCTAATATAGGTAAAAACATTGTTACTGTAACAAAATAAATAAATACATATAAAACTTTTCAGTCTTGACAAATACCTAAATAGTTAAAACATAAAAGTTAGATACTTTTAAATGTAATAATTTGTACTAAAATCCAAATAAAATTATAAAATAATTTTAAATCATTAAGTACCTCTCAATCGGATTCATCTATCGATATTGAACTGGCCCAGCAATCATAACTTCATATGCCAAATGGATAACCAAATGAACCATGACGTTAAAAAATGCAGGGAGGAAAGTCTTTTCTAAGCGACATATTGTTAATGTAACTCGAGATTCCAATCTCTCAAAATCCTCAAATGTAGCATCTTTGGAACATAACTCCTTAAAAAAATTGTTAAACTCAATCAGTAACTCAATCAGTAGAACACTTGTTTCTCTAGGTAGTGATTTTCGTATTGCTAAAGGCAACAATTGTTGCATTAGAATGTGACAATCATGACTTTTCAATCCAAATATCTTTCTAGCGCCAACATCCACACAACGTGAAACATTAGAAACATACTTATCCGGAACCCTCACTGAAGATAACACCTTGCAAAAGTTTCCCTTAGCCTTTTCATCTAAAGAGTATAGGGTTGGTGGTATTATGAACTTTTCACCTACCTCTCTAGGATGATGATGAGGTCTAATATTCATGTCCACAAGGTCAAAACGTGCGTTAAGAGAATCTTTATTTTTCCCTTCAATCTCCAATAACGTCCCAACCAAGTTATCACATACATTTTTTTCGACATGCATTACATCCAAATTATGTCTTAGCAGAAGATGTCTCCAATACAGTAAAGAAAAGAAGATACTTTATTTTTTCCAACCAAGAAAAATGATTCTTTTTTGTTTTCTACTCTTACCTCTTACATTTCTCTTTCTCCCTCCAAACTCTTTATTGATCTTTCCGAATATAACTTTTACCTGAGATGCTTGATTGAACAAATCGATACCAGAATACACCTTTGGTGGTGGTCTCTTTTCAAGTGTACCATCAAAAGCAACCTTGTTTTTTCGAAAAGGATGACTCAAGTCTAAAAAACGACGATGTCCCATGTAGCACATTTTTATACTTCTTTTCAAATATCGAGAATAAGTGTCAGTATTGCAATGAAGACATGCATACTTACCTTTAGTTGTCTATCCTGATAAGTTACCATACACAGGAAAATCATTTATTGTCCACAATAATACAGAATGCAACATAAATGTATTGTTATTACAAGCATCAAAGGTCTCCACACCATTATGTCATAATTCTTTTAACTCATCAATTAACGGTTGCATGTAAATGTCAATATCATTACTTGGAGCTTTCGGACCAGATATAAGAAGTGACATAAGAAAATAAGAATCTTTCATGCATAACCATGGTGGCAAATTATAAACTATGAGCACAACTGGCCATGTACTATGGGAGATGCTCATTGTACCAAAAGGATTGAATTCATCACTTGTCAAACCAAGCCTGACATTTCGAGCATCTTTAGCAAATTCAGGATATTTGTTATCAAAACTCTTCCAAGCAAGGGAATCAACTGGATGTCTTAGTTTCTCTTCACTACTACATCCTTTTTCATGCCACCTCATTAATTGTGATGTTTTCGATGACATGAACAACCTTTTTAATTGTGGTATCAAAGGGAAATGACGTAAGATCTTAGCTGGTCCACTTTTCTTTCCAACCACCGGATTCTTCCATCTTGAAGTTTGACATACAGTGCACTTCTCATCTTTATCATTTTCTTTCCAATACAACATGCAATCATTAGGACATGCATCAATTTTTGTGTATCCAAGACCTAAATCAGTTATGATCTTCTTCATATGGTAAATGTTGCTAGGGAGGTTTGCACCATTAGGAAGAAGCTCAATCAAAAATTGCAATAGATCATTCGAAGATGTAAACTTCTTTCATATGATAAAGACGGATTATCAATGATAAAGTCGTAAACTTCTGACATCCAGGATATACTTCTATTTTAACATATTCCATTAGTTTGTGATATTTTTCGGCTTCTAAATTCATCTCGTTCTTATCATTTTTTGGAGATGTATTTGTACTAGTATCAAAGTTTGACACGCCAAATGCATCATGCAAGAGTCCATCTATTTCATTCATCTCCTCATCAACAAAGCTTTTATCATTTGATAAAATAGATGGTGATGACCCCTCTTCATGAAAAACCCATGTACTTCTAGCATAATTCTTATCGAAACCTATCCACTGTAAGTGGTCGTGAACTTCCTTGGGATCAAGATAGATAGTGAGGCCATATTTCTTACATGGACATTTGATTTTTCCATTTAAAGATGAAGAACATATCGATGACTTGATAAAGTTTTCCACTTCTTTCATATATTCATTACTGTTTCTCGGCATAGAAACCCATTCTTTACCAGATTCCATGCTACAATTTCATAAATCAACTATATTAAACCTAACATTGACAAATAGTATCCTATCAGCAAGTTTTTCCAAATTATATTAAACTAAAGAACGTAATAAATACATACAAAATACTATACAAATTCAGCGAATTTAAACTAATTTATTATATACTCAACCAAAGTAAATAGTTCAGCTAGAAAATATAGCAGGCATAAGATGGATCGAGGAATAAAAATGGCAATGGAAGGTTAGGGAACATTTTTATTGTGTAAATGGTACTTACAGTTGATGAATTATATAGGATCCAAGTGCCAGTTGATTTCTAAATCACTAAAATCAATCAAATCCTTGACTTGATTTAGAGTTGCATATCTGTGTTGTAATAGCAAGAGCTACTGCGAATTCTCTCCTTGCTCCAGATTCTTGCAACTTCTTTTACGTGGCAATTTTCTTGAAATAATATAGCCAAAAGGCTTTCTCTTATTGTCACGCCCCGTTTTCTTTCATTAAAATATCAGAGTTTTTCCTTGTGGACGTGAAGAAAGAAGAGGAAAAAGATGTACATGATATAAAACAGAAACCTTTGAAAAAATATAGGAGATGATTTTACAAATATAAATCATCGGCGTCTAGCCGAAATAAAATATTTAAAACATAGCAGCGGAACATCATCAGGATCCATAAAGAAAATGAGAAGAATTTATCTTTTACAAACGTAAATTATTAAAATAACGTTTCAACAAGCTTTGAAAAAGAGACCAAAGGAGAAGACTTGATACGACATCATCCTCTCTATGCATCTTGACTCTCGCAATTCCCTGTGGTGTGAGTACAGGTGGGGAGTGAGTGCGTTGAATACACTTGTGGTGAATACATTCTTAGTTTAAGCATATACACAAATCAAACATATATAACGCACAACACATAATTCGGTTCTTTAATGGACACCCAACCCCTGACTCATTAATGGACACGCAACCTAATGGACACAAACCCATGAATCACTAGTGGACACTAAGCCCAATGGACACAAAGTCCATGATAATACGGACCCTAGTTACCCCGTAATGTGAAAGTAAACTCTTAGTCTCTTCCATGAATGTGGACTCTCGTCCTCTCACAATATGATAAAATGAAAACAATATTCGCAACATATAATCACAGTATATATCTCAAGACACATAAATTCACAATTCATAGCGTTCAATAGCATTCTAATAAAATCTAGTTTACATGCATACGTTCGTTATCATCGTTATGCGCTAAATACAGAAAACATAGAGGTATTAGGGATTAGAGGTTACCCCCACCTTGTTCGGTGGTTACCACGTAAGTAGCGAGTACCAAAGATCTAATAACTCAATGCTCAGTCCAACAAGTAGTCTACACAAGTTAGGACGTTTCTTAGATCCTTAACAATGTATAATTAAAACTATAAAAGATCCCGGCGGAAAAATGATCGTTAAGTACGTGACGGATCGAGAGATCTAAAGATTGGAGCCAAAGAAATGAGAGGGATAGATCAGTCTAAGTGGCTGAAATGATAGGGAATGAAATTTGGGTCACGACGGAAAAAAAATAAGCTCGATCGGAGTTGAAACGAGCTCGAACGAAGCATTATAAGTTTAGGGGTATTTTGGTAATTTTGGTCAAAGGGTTGACTTTAACTAGGACCCCCGACTCCCGACAAATCGATGAAAACATCCGAAACGGAACGACGTGTGAAAACGCTCGCCGGTGTGTACACGGCGCGCACGGCGGCTCCCGGCGCACGTCTGCGCCCAACGCGCGGCGTTCTCAGCAGCTGCCGAGTTTTCTCGACAGCACGCGCAACGGTAGTCGGTGGTCTGCGCGCGTCTGGGCAGGTCTCGGCAGCTCGCGCATGCGTCTCGGCAGCTGGCCGAGTTTTCTCGGCAGCTAGGCCAGGTTCGTGCCCAGGCCTCCCAGCGTCGGGCCTGCTCGACCAGCCACTTTCCCGGCGCCGCCCTGAGCCACCGCCACCTCGTCCACTGGAAAGCTTGCACCGCCGGCTACCACCTCCGGTCATCGCTCGCTGGATTCCGGCGATGAATAGTACTCGAAAGTCCGCCACAAAAACCTTCGATACGCAATTACGCTAACATACACCCTTCCTCTCCCAGCTCCAATCGACGACTTGCAGTCACCGGCGACCACTCCCTCATCCCCAGATCACCAGCCGGCGACTCCCAGTCGCCGGCAACCCCCCAAACCCAGCCACCAATACACTCAACCAAAGCAACACACACGTATGCTTATATAAACACACCTAAACTGACAAGACTTAGCCGACGACTAGAAGTCACTGGCCACCCTCCCATGGCCCCGCCGGCACATCACCAACGCTGGCCCACCGTTCCCATACGGCGGCGCCACCTGCGCCGCCTCCATCAGCACATCATTCACGCACACACAGTAACACACCCTCAAACATACACACAAGCACGTTACATATATATATATATATACTACTGTCCATCTCTGGCGCCACCTCCCACGGCGGCGCCGGCCCTCCAGCAGCTACTCCATATCCCCAGGTGGTTTTCCGGTGGCTGCTTCGGCGAGAAAGTGAGAGAGAGAGAGAGAGAAAAATCAGAAGAGAGAGAAGGTGGTGGAAATCTAGGGTTTACGGTTTGGAGCTCATTTTTCACTGTTTTTCGGCGAATAATAAATCAGAATTGAATTCCGGAAAATGTCCTAGACTCATCTCGACGAGACCTACGTTGTGTGTGAAAATCGGCCCAAACCGAGAAGTTTGAAATTTTCTGGCGACCTCCGACGGCAAAAAAGAGAGGAAAAAGAGAGAGGAGAGAGAAGAGAGAACTTACGTGTTTTCATCGCGTTCGGCTCGTTCGGAGAAACAGTGAAAAATGAAACAAAAACTCTCCTATTTATAGAAATGGAAAAGTATTGTTCACCTAGGGTAGGTTACTGTTCATAGGGTGGGTTACTATTCACAAAAAGATCTTGGTTACTGTTCACGAAAAGATCTACCCTCGTTTTTCTGAAACTTCGTATTTTGCCCTTCTCGTCGTAACTTGAGCTACGGAACTCTGATTGACCTCTAGTTAAAAGAAAGAATTAATAGACAAAAATTGAATAAGGAAGTCAAGCAAAGAATATATGCAAAAGAGCATACATAACTTGTTAATGGGGCTATATCATATGAGAGAGAGGGAGATCATGGCTGCAACACTATAAAAGTGAGTTGTCTATTTCCTCTTCTTTATTGGCTAACCTGATCATTGCTATCTTCCTCCAAGACTATGTTATCATTAATTTAATCAACCACATTGAATTTATTTGTTAAAAAAAAACCAATAAACCTGGATATGAATGTGTAGGAGCAAGATAAGAGTTATGTAAAAAATGTGGTAATTGTAGTGAGGGCTGTTCACGTCAATATACAAAAATGGGACTACAAAAACACGCAAAGACCATACAGTTGGCTTAAAAGAATATAGTAAAAACTCATGGCTACCAGGTTAAGCAGAAAGCATAGTGAAACAATAACTCTCTCAAGTACTAAAAGAAACTCTATTCCGGAGGTTATTTCTGAGATTAAACAAACAAATTGATTATTCTTGGTCATGACAGATGCGCCATTCTTCAATAGTCATTTTACAGCAACAAAACAACATAATAGCCCCGTCTCCAACTTCAGCCATATTAGGAAAATTACAATTAAAGTGAAGAATTGTTAGTTCTAGCATTTTACTAAACACTTAATATGCAGTTTAAATTAATGAAAATCATTTTCCTCTTGTTTTTTTGTTCTTCTAGATGCAAGAGAAAGGCATCTAAAACTGATTTAAATTCCACAAAAATGACAGGCTTAGATATTCAAAACTAACGAATATTACAAAATTAAAACCCAACTTCACGTAACTCGATTTTCCAGCTCAATCAATCCATGAGATTCGCTGCAATTGGAGCAGCTCGATCAATCCATGAGATTCACTGCAATTGGAGCAAAAGAACGATGGTGGTGATTGAGTATCAAACAGAAATCAGGTAAAATCCCCTAGTAATTGAAAGAAGCAGGATAATTTTCCAACTGAAATATGTAAAAAATGAAAAAGAGAACTTTGTATCTTCTTCAATTACAGTCAAACTAGGCCCAAGTGGCTCAGTGCTTTACTTTTTTACAGGCTTTATTTACGAGGCCCATGTATTATTTGCGTTGTTGGCCCATTTTGTTATTCTTTCTTACTTTCTAAGTCGACCTTTATTTATTTATTAATATACCTATAAATATAATCTGTTCTGCATAACCTAAACTAGATGTACTCCCTCCAAGAAAAAGAAATATGTTTCGGTTTGTAAAATCTATTTTTTTCCCTAAACTAATTTTTTTCCTGTACTAAATTATGCTTTAAAAGTTAAACGAGTTATCATTTTGAGTTTTTAATAAATACTCAAATGACAAGAATTCTTATGATTATAATCAAAATGATATAGGTGGGAATTTATAATTTATAAAATATTGTATCTCTATCCAAAATTATATACATATATATATAGAGAGATGGACATGGATGAAAATCCAAGCGGTGTAGCCGTGTAGTCCCTAATTTTCAAACGATTTATACCACAATTGTAATATTAATTCGTAAAAATAAGTTTACTTTATGGATACCAATCATAATTAGAATAAAAAAAACATATTTGATACCAAAAATAAATGGTATTAATAAATAAATTATTAATACCAAAATAACAAGAGTATCGAAAAATTTGTGGATACTATAAAATTAATGGTATCGGTAATTAAATTTTCTATACCAATCATAATTAGAATCAAAAAAACATATTTGATACCAAAAAATAAATGGTATCAATAAATAAATTATTAATACCAAAATAACAATAGTATCGAAAAATTTGTGGATACTATAAAATTAATGCTATCGGTAATTAAATTTTCGATATCAATCATAATTAGAATCAAAAAAATATATTTGATAGCAAAAATAAATGGTATCAATAAATAAATTATTAATACCAAAATAACATTAGTATCAAACAAATGATAGATGCTATAAAATTAATAGTATCCAAAAACAAATTTTCGATACCAAATATTCATTGCCCATAAAGATAGTATCATAAGTAAGTACGCCGATACAAAAGAATAAGATTTTGTATCCTTAAATGAATCTGATACTAATTTTCCGATACCAAATAAGGTATTTCTTGTAGTGCATCCTCAAGTGCTCAGTGGGAATCTTGGCCATCGTCAGTTGGTCGTAAAGACTACGTGGTAGTGACTTTGGGACTTGACAAGTTCGACTTGAATAGGTCTCCGACTATGTCTACACAACCTAAAGAAATACAACGTAATGAATTACCACTTCCAATTTTCAAAGACTTTTGACTACAACAGAGACATGATGATGGAAATGGTAATAATTTTTATTTCATTTCTTAAAAACCCAATGAAGTTACTTCATTTGAAAAATTATTTTGTTTAACTAACGTCTATCTTGTGTATAGATTCGAACAATGAGGAAGATGAATCTGGATCAGCCTTTGTCAATGTAGAAGATGACCTTGAGTTGGATGATGGGGATCAGACTGCTTTGGATATAGACCAGCGAATCGCTCTTGAGGAATTTATGACATACATTGATAGACGAAATTGGTTTATTCCGGATATTCCAACCTTCGAGGAACCCCGTATAGCATATTTCGATGATAATGAGTCGTCTACACATGGTCTGCACAAAGGAGCCACGTTTTATAGTAAAACTGAGGTGAAGAATGATGTTGGTTTCTACCATTTGGATAATCAAGTTGAATACTGTGTTGACCATTCGGACAAACACAGATGGTTCGTGAGATGTAGATTAAGTAACTGCACATTCATCCTTCATGCCTCGGAGAAACAAAAGTGTATTGCCACATGAATACTCAATTTAGCTGAACTCGACTGCCTAACGCCAACTTCCATCTATTTTGATAGGTCAGTATTATGTTGACACGGTTCGAAAAGAGAACTCGAGCCTCATTCCCAAGACCATTATTGAAGAAATGAACCAGCATCACGGTTTGAAACTCAGTTATAGGCACGCATTGAGAGCGAAACATCATGCAATGCGGGAGGCATACGGAGATCCCAAACAATCATTTGCAATGCTACCTTTATACTTGTCAGCATTGGAAGGTTCAAATCCCAGTACGTATACAAAATTGGAAACACATGAATCTGGAAAATTTAAATATGTGTTTTTTACTTTGGGTGTATCTATTCACGGATTCCGACGGTATTCACGTCCGGTGATAGTGTTGGATGGTTGTCACTTGAAAGGACAATATAAAGGGATCAGATTTGACGTTGTGACGAAAGATTGAAACAAGCAAATCTTCCCTCTAGCAATTGGGATAAGCGATGTGGAAAACGATGAATTGTGGACTTGGTTTTTTAACCAAGTTCGTGTAGCATTTGGATGCCCCAATCAATTATTTTTCATGTCCGATCAACACACCAGTATCGGTAATGCTATCAAAGCGGTGTACCCAGAAGCCACTCATGGTCTATGTTGTTTTCATCTGCAACAAAATTTAGCCAAATATGGGTCACGTTTCGTTGGACTATTCCACAAAGAAGCTTATTCTTATCAGTCTATGAATTCAAACAGTAATTTTTATCTACTGTTTGATATATGTTGTTGAAACATTTTAGAAGAGCATATTTGGTTGTTAGAAAATTTTATGGATTTAACTTTAATTTTGATAGGTACGTCACCACCATCGAAGAAACGAACATAGAAGGTGCACTTGATACCTTAAGGAAAACAGCTACGAGTAGGTGGTCTAGTATAAAATGTCTCATTCGACGATTCAATTTCATGACGTCAAATGCTGCCGAGACATGGAATGCTCACCTTCTTTGTTCTAGAAAGCTACCAGTTTGTTCTTTTTTGGAGTGTGCTCGGCGGATTATAGAAATGTGGTTTTACAAGAGGAGGACGACTGTACTAGAGAGACAAAACATACTGACAAAGTTCGTCCATGAGATATTGTTAGAATACACCAAACTTGGACGACGTATGCAAGTTGAGCCACTCTCACGATTCAAATACAAAGTCATAGATGGGAGTAAGATTTTTCTCGTTGATCTCTCCCGATACGAGTTCTCTTGTGGTATTTATCAAGCAATGTTGATACCATGTTCACATGCATGTGCAGCAATAAGGTAATCTCGATCGATCCAACTAAACAATTATCAATTCAGAATATGCAACAATAATATAAAAACTAACGTTTTATTTCCCTCTATTACTGCATGCAATTTTGTGAATGAAACAATCATTTATTACGTTGGTGTTCACTAATTTCTTTTAGCTACTCCCGCAAGTGTACGGTGTAGGGTGTAGAAGTAGTGAGTAAGGTCGATCCCACAGAGACTGTCTATCTGGCACTAACTAACTACTCAAATTCAGTTCTCAATTTTATCTAGGAAAATCAAATCTCATCAATTTCAAATTAATTCAATAGAAAAGTAACTACGTAGATAAATTCACTCAAGAATAACAGATATCTAAGACAAGTTCTAAGACATGCTTTCATCTAATTCTCATCAAAACATCACTTTAACCAATTCAATTTCAACAATCAATCATCCTATATGAGCAATCACATATGTCGAATTAACAGCCCTCCTAGTTAACCGGTTGATTATTATGCCACCAGAGGTATCCCTACTCAATTTGATTGAAACATAGCAACTCCCAAAAGTACCTAGGATTGATTTCCCATCACATAAATTCCTTAATCTCCCGATCTAAGTCTTTTTATGTGTCATGTGTTTATTCTTCCATAATTAAATCTCATCTCCCAAATTTTGATCTAATTACTAAAACATGCTCAATTACTGGCCACATAACCAAACAAGCAATCAAATCATAAACACACAAATAGGATAAACGATCATGAACTTTGAATTGAAATTAAAGATCCATCTCGATTCGAATCAAATTACTAACAAGCCCTAGAAGCCCTAGAAAATTAGCTAGACATGATTATAAACAAACTCAAGGACAAGATTGGAAATATCATATCTACTAAGATTCAACAAGGGAAGAAAATATTAAAAACTCTATTGACGATCTCACGATTCCTCGATCTCTTAAATTTTTCTTCAAATCCTCTCAATGCTTCCCAGACTATCGTGTTTTTCTCTTATGAATCTCTCTCCCTAAATTTCTCTCATTCTTTTACTTATCTTCATGTTGAGTATTTATATTGTGTTGAGAATCTTCCAAGTGAAGTAACTAATGAAGATCATCTAAGAAAACCAAATCTTGACGAATTCTTGTTCATCTGGACACGATCGACCGTACCCTACTAAGAGGTCACTGGCGATCACACGGAGCTGACCGTGCTGTGGGGCACGGTCGTGCCAGTCATCGTGCACTTCTCTACATAATGACGCACGATTGTGCTGCATGGCATGACCAGTTCTGTCACGCCCCGTTTTCTTTCATAAAAATATCAGAGTTTTCTTTGCGGGCGTGAAGAAAGAAGAGGGAAAAGACGTGCATGACATAAAACAGAAATCCTTTGGAAAAGAAAGGATACGATTTTACAAATACAAATCCTCGGCGTCTAGCCGAAATAAAAACATTTAACATAACAGTGGAAGATACATAAGGATCCATAACAAAGAAGATAAACAATTTAAATTTACAAACGACCAATAGAGATTTTAAAAGACAAAACCGGAATAAGACACAGCTGATAAGTCACCCCTCTTTCTACGCATCATGATTCTCTTCATCTCCTGTAGTGTGAGTACAGAATAGGGGTGAGTGCGTTGAATACACTCGTGGGAGTAAACCTTGGGTCTTATCATATGTTAAACAGTTTAAATAAATATCACATATATGAGTTCGGGAATTAGTCACAACATATAATTACCAATAGGTGCGGGTGTAACCCGTCTTACCCTACATGCATGAAGAAAGGTGGTAAGAGACAGTTTATAGAGAAGAAATGAGGTAAGAGACAGTTTACAGAAGAAAGGAGGTAAGAGACAATTTACAGAAGAAAGGAGGTAAGAGACAATTTACAGAAGAAATGAGGTAAGAGACAGTTTACAGAAGAAAGGAGGTAAGAGACAATTTACAGAAGAAATGAGGTAAGAGACAGTTTATAGAGAAGAAATGAGGTAAGAGACAGTTTACAGAAGAAAGGAGGTAAGATGTAACACCCCATTTCAAGAAAACCTACATATGTATATTTATTAAAATTTCTTGTAATGTTCATTTAAGAATGATTTAAGTGTGAGATCTTATATTACATTAAGTTATGATTTATGATTTCGTTGTGCTTGTTTATTTTAAAGATTTTATGACATGTTTTTCTTTCGAGATTTTAAGGGTTTTTGCAGGATGACTTACGGAGGAAACCGAGCTCGATCTCCACTCACTCGACACATATGAATGGAAGTAAAAAGATAAGATGTTACTTAAATGAATAAAATGATTTTAGGTTTTATGCTAATCTTATTCGTTACCGTTTTTGAATACTTTCTTTTTATGAAATTAGACGTTTACCTTCAACGAACATACATTATAGTGAATATTAAAATAACCGCAATGCTTATTAATTTAAGTACATATGGAAATTTAATACTTAATTTTATGCTAAGCAATTTCCACATTTATGTGAATTATACATTACATTATTATTGTTAGTTCCTTCAATAAGGTATACATGTACTTATAAATATGTGTAATATGAAACATCAAAATATCAAGATAAATAAATTAATTTAACTTTTTATTTAAACCATATCTTCCATGATAAGTCATTGCTAAGTTATGACTAAGCAATCTAAACCTAGCCTAGCCACCTCACCACCCTAATTGCAACATGCTAAATATCCATCAACTTGCAACATGCAATACATCCTTTACTTAAGGATCTCTCTCTCTCTCTCTCTCTCTCTCTCTCTCTCTCGATCAAGTCATACAAAGAGAACCAAAAAATCAGCCACTTATAGTTTAACATAAGAAGCAAAGAAAGAGAGAAGAAACAAAGGAAAGAAAGATCAAGCATACATCAATCTTTCCTCAAACCCTAAAGGTATTTTGGCTAAAACTCTCTTAATACCTTCATTAAATCTTATGATTTATGGTAAATACCTTAGGTTAGAAAGTCCAAAGATGTTCTTTGGCAAATTTGTTGGGATTATGTGTTGATTGAATGAAGAAATAAGTTGTTCCTAGAGTAGACTTAAGGATATACCTTGTTTTGCTTCTGTTTTGGATGTATTCGAAAATCTTAGAAATTGTTTTAAGCTAAATCCTTTTTCCAGATTGAAATATATGAAGCCAAGAGTATTTCTGTAAAATTTCAGAAGATTTGGAGTTAAAATCAATTTTATATGATTTTTCTAAGATAAGTTGTTCAGAGACAGTTTCGCCCTGTTTTTAGGTCGGAATCATGTATTTTTCTGGAACAGTATACTTCGAATTTATATATGATATTCTAGTATGTTTAATAACCTGTTCTTAGGTACGTGTAGGAACTTAGTATGAATTTTTTTGAGTTTTGTAAGATTTATGCCGGATTTTACAATATAACCTGTTTTCTGTGTAGATGATGTCCTGTTTTCAGTCTTGTTCTAAAAGCCTTAACTATTTATTGAGATCGTATTTATAAACCATGTTTTACTATGTTGTAGTAAATGTTCTTATAAGTATGTAGAAATTTACTATGACATTTTTGGAGTCTTGTACAAATTATAATTAATTTTACAATATGGTCTGTTTTCGGTCTAGATGATACCCTGTTTTCTACAACTTATAAAATTCATAACTAATTATGTAAATGTTATTTTCAATTGATATTTTTATATGTTATACTTAGATATGTTTTCTGACTTCTGTAAAAATATGATAACATTTCATCAATCCTACAGGGTATGGTGAATTTTTCATTTGAAGGCTATTTTGGAGCTAGGATTGAAGTGAAAAGACTAGTTAGATGTGTGACTTTTAATTCTTTGAACAAGCTGTTAAAATTCATGAAATTTCAACATGTTATACTAAAGGAAGTTATATGATTATATGAATGATTATGTGATTTTAGGAATTATATGGGAATTATTAAAATTTTGACATCTTTATATGTCATTTTAGGTCAAAAATGACTAGTTTAAATGCCTAACAATTAAGTCATAAGTATGAATGTGTTTTAGGTTAATGTAACCTAATATAAATATAAAAGATTGTGTTATACGATATAAAGATGCTAATCAGTTAAGTGTGTCGAGCGCAGTCGAGACGATCGGTGAATCCGGAGGCAATCCTTCCACAATTAGCGTACAAGTGGGTAACTTCTACTCTACTATGTGTTGTTAATTGAATTGAGAAGTTATGTATGAAAATCTACGACTGAAGTCCGTAGCTATAACCAATATATAACTTCTATACTCGGCGACGACCTTAAGAGCTTAAATGTCGGGTCTATGAAAGCGACCCTACTTAAATGCCTGGTCCATGAAAATGACCCTGCTTAAATGCCTGGTCCATGAAAACGACCCTGCTTAAATGCCTGGTCCATGTGAGGTTTAGTGGGCGAGCGATTCCCACATTCCTCTATGATTATGATATGTAGTACTTGCTTAATAATTTAATTGCTTCAATATATTAGATTGTAAAGTTATCCCACTGGGATCCCTCTCCGGAGGTGTCTCATGATGCTACTTTATATATTTTCAGGCTCGGCAGATGATGATGAGGACGTGTAGCAGGCCGGGCGGACTCTCACTGTCACTTTTAAATAGATATGCAAGAATTATGTTTCTTTTTCTTTAAAAAGCAACATGTTGTTTAAAACATGTATTATATGAAAAACTATGGACCTAGACTCGTATCCTATTATATATATATATATATATGTCTTGTTGTGTAATTCATGTAAGTCTTTGGTTCGAACATTTTTTCCTAGAAATGTGGGTGAGACACGACTAGACTTGATTAATAGTCGATATATAATTATATATATGTTATATTTAAAAAAATAATAAAATTTAATAACTCTCGTGTCTTCGCTTTTAAGTCTTCCGCTGTATTTTAGAAAGTAATTATAATTTCTTTAATTTCTAAGTAAAGGGTGACGACCTATTTCCAATTAAATTGGGAACGGGGCGTTACATAAGAGATAGTTTATAGATGAAATGAGGTAAGAGACAGTTTATCGAATAAATGAGGTAAGAGACAATTTATATATCAAATATAGAAAACATTTAACAAATAGAGTTTAGAAGTTACCCCCACACACAAATATAATCACAATAATTAAACCCAACATATAGTTCACGAGGCATTTCATCGGGAGGTCGCAAATTCATCATGCGTTCAAATAACATAGCAAATATGATTCGTTCCATCATGCTTAAATTCACATTCGAGCATCATACATCATCATTTCTACTCATTTTGATATAACATAAATGTATGGTTTAGGGTTTACCCCCACCTTGTTCGGTGGTTACCACATGAGTAGCGAGTATCAAAGATCAAGGCTCAATCCAACGAGTAGCCTACACAAGTTATGATGTTTCTTAGATCCTTAATAAATATAATTAAAGATATAAATGACTTCGGAGGAAGTGTGATCGTTAAAGACGCGACAGATCGAGAGATCTAAAGATTGGGGTTGAAGAAATGAGAGGGACAGATCAATCTAAGTGGCTGAGATGATAGGGAATGGAATTTGGGTCACGACAGAAAAAGAATGAGCTCGATCGGAGTTGAAACGAGCTCAAATGGAGCATTTTAAGTTTGAGGGGTATTTTGGTAATTTTGGTCAAATGGTTGACTTTGACCGGGCCCACGAACCCTGGTCAACGACGACTCGATTCGGATGAATGATGGAAAAAATGAAATTCGAAACAAAAACACGGCGTCGCGTGCACGTCGGCACCCGACGGGTGCGCACGGGCGCGCGCGGCATCTGACGGTCTCGGGAGCTGTCGAGTTCTCGACAGCTCGGGTTCCCGGCTCGGCAGGCTGTCAATTTTTCTCGGCAGTGGGCATCCCGTCTCGGCAGGCTGCTGAGTTTTCTCGGCAGCCCGGCGCTTAGCATCCCCGACGTTGGCCTGCTTGACCAGGTTATTTCCCGGCGCCGCCTTGTGCCGCCACCAACCGCCGCGGCGCCGCCTTGTGCCGCCACCACCACGTCCGCCAAAAAGCTCGCACCGCCGGCTACCACCTCCGGCCATCCCTCGCCGGATTCCGGTGGTGAATAGTACTTGAAATTCCACCGCAAAACCCTTCGATACACATATACGCAAAACCAAACCTAACCTTTCTAGCTCTGGCCGGCGACTTCCAATCACCGGTGACCCTTCCCAAACCCCCGGCCGGTGACCTCCCATCGCCGGCAACCTTTTCCGACCACCCCTCACTGGAAACCAGCGGTGAACAGTAGCAGCAGCCTCCAAACACACACTCCAACACCTCTAAAAACTACTCCGGTCGGCAACTTTCCGGCGCCGGTCACCACCTCAAAACCGACCCAACCTCTTCCCCAATAGCCCAACTTACCCCAGAAAAAGGAAAGAACCAAAACCACCAAAAAACGAGAGAAAAATGAGAGAGAGAAAAAGGGGTCAGGAACTAGGGTTTAGGGTTTGGAGACCGTATTTCATCATTTTCCGGCCAACGGAAACTCGGAATTGAATTCCGGAAGTTGTCCTAGACTCGTCTCGACGTGGGCTATGTTGTATGCAAAAATCGGCCGAAACCGACAATGTTGAAAAATTCCGGCCACCTCCGACGGTGTCGGCGGTAGCGCGCCAGAGACAGAAGACAGAGGGGAGAGAGAGAGAGAGAGAGAAGAGAGAGAGACTTACGTGTTTTCGTTGCTTTTCGGCTCATTCGGAAAAACGATGAAAAATGAATTGGAGGAGCCCCTATTTATAGAATTGGAAAAGTTACTGTTCATTAGAGTATGTTACTGTTCACTAGGGTAGGGTTATTGTTCACAGAATATTCTTTTCACTATTTATCAAGATTCCACCTCTCGTTTTTCCGAAACTTCGGGTTTTGCCCTTTTCATCGCCGTTTGAGCTACGGGTCTCCGATTGACCTCTAATACATGTCTATCTTCTCATTTTTCCATTACACATCTAATGGTATAAAAATCTTCTAGGTTCCATGTCTAGAAATTATATCCATCTAAAACCGGCGTTTAACACGTATCTAAAACGCATGTAATTAAATTAAACAATCAAGATTAGCACACATAATAATTTAATTAAGGGTTTAATATTTAATTAATCAATTATGCTAGCTTCGTTTTGGTCCGGGGCGCTACAAGTTCGTGCACCACCACTCTTCCACGCGATCTCGTATTTTCATTCTTCCTTCCTTGGTCATCAATTACACTTGAAACTTGCACTTTTCTCATCAAAATCATGAAACTAAGCACAAACCCGTCAAATGCAACTTATACAATATAACATCATAAATCACCATAAAAACGTATCTAAACATATCCAAATGAATACATAAACATACGCAAAAATATATTAAAAACGACACTTATCAGTTGGCACATATTACGCGACAGAATGGTTGAAGGGGATGTGGGCAGGTGATGTTAATCATGTGCCTGATCCACAAGATTGGGATGTGTTTGACAATGTGAGGAACAAACGATGTATTCCGCCAGACAAAACAAAACAAGTAGGTCATCCAAAATCTAGATGTATTCCCTCAACTGGTGAGCATGCCGGACCTTCACGCAAACCCACTGCATGTAGTCGTTGTGGCAAACCCGGTCATAATAAGTCGAGATGTACCGAACTCTTGCCTTTCGAGTATCAAGTACTCGATGACGATCTCGATCCAGAAAATGATGGTCAAGCCAGGTGAAGGAAGAAGAAACATTGCTCTGTGTGTGGTTCGATAGAACATACCAGAAGAAAATGTCCAATTTATTTGGCATCGAATGTGTGAAAGGATTAACAGATTGTCATGTATGTTTGAAGTTGAAACATTTTTTAACTCTCAATGTTGTACGAGGCGTATGTATTAACATCTATTTATTCAACTTGTCATTTATTCAACTTAGATGTATTAACATCTATTTAGGTTGAATAATGTTGCACTATTAAACGAATTCATCTTTCAAATTTGTAAATTTTCATTTAATACTTCATGTGAAATGTAAACGAATTCATGTTCCACTATTAAACGAAATCATGTTTCAAAATTGAAAATTTTTGTTTAATAGTTTTAAAATCTGCAAATTTTCATTTAATAGTTGTAAAATCTGCAAGTTTATGTATTAAATACATGCATGTCTTAAATAATTGTTAAACGAATTGTAATAATAAGTGCATAAATTTTCGTGATAATAAGTGCATAAATTGTAATAATAAGTGCATCAATTAAACGAATTTTTCGTTTAATAAGTGCATAAACGAATTGTTAAATAATTGTTAAACGAATTGTAATAATAAGTGCATGAATTAAACAAAATTTTCATTTAATAAGTGCATAAATTTTCGTTTAATAGTGCCACTTTTCGTTTAATAGTGGTAGGCATTTTGCACTATTAAACGAAAATTTGCCTAAAGCATGTAATTTGCAAATTTTAGTTTAATAGTGTAAATTGAGCAAATATTCATTTAATGTGCTGCTTTGCAAATTTTTGTTTAATAGTGCCACTTTTCATTTAATAGTTGTAGGCATTTTGCACTATTAAACGAAAATTTGCAAAGCAGCACATTAAACGAATATTTGCTCAATTTACATGCTTTAGGCAAATTTTCGTTTAATAGTGATTTGCACTATTAAACGAAAATTTGCCTAAAGCATGTAAATTGAGCAAATATTCGTTTAATGTGCTGCTTTGCAAATTTTCGTTTAATACCCACAAAGTGATTTGATTGTTAGTTGACCCAATCAATTTTAAATCCCATCAGCTCACTATTCACTATACAAAAAATTTTAAATATTTCATTTTTTTTTCTCACGCTACCACTTCATATATGAAATTCTCATCTCACACATAGACCTAACCCATCATCAACATATACAATCTTGCATCTCACATATCAACATAGATTTTCTTCCAAATTCTCATCTCACAAATGTTACACCATCAAAATTTGGTTATCATCAAAAGTCATTTGTTAAAAATTACAAAATATGAATTGGTTAACAAATATGATAAATTCTCAATCATTCCTCAATAAATCCTCAAGATCAATCCTATTGTCTCACAATTAAAGAAAAGAATGAAAAATATATTACAGAAAAGAATGAAAAATATTTAATTATGAATAATAAAAATTAAATGAAATCCTCAAAATGAATAATAAAAATTGAAATATAAATTAAGTAACAAAGAGAATAAATTCTCAACAAATTCTTAAAATCGATAAATCATATCCTCAAATTCAATTAAACTCAACAAATCCTAAAAAATCAACAAATAATATCCTCCAACTCAATTTTCAAGAAGTCTTCAATTAATCCTCAAAATCCCCAAGCCACTTTATTTACTTGTATTTATGTCTTCAAAGGATGTACACATGTGAAAAAAATTTAAAACTAATCAGTACCATAATTTTTAAAATGTAAAAACTTTCAGAAAAAATAAGAAAATGGTATACCATCCAAGGATGTAGTAAAATTTCTCCTATCATTTACATTAATGTTACAACCATGACAAACTCTTACTTTTCAAATTATTTTTTCCTTTGATGATTTATACAGGAAAGTATGTGTCACTAATGCCACAACCATGACAAACTCTTACATTTTGAAATTGTTTTTTTCTTTGATAATTTATACAAGAAAATATGTGTCAACTAATGCCACAACCATGACAAACTCTTATTTTTTAAAATTATTTTTTCGTTTGATGATTTATACAAGAAAGTATGTGAATGATTTATACAAGAAAATATGTGAAGATATTGATGAGGAGTTATGTTTATGTGTGAGATGAGAATTCCGTATGTGAAGTGGTGGTTGAGAAAAAAATTATATGTATAATAATATAAAATATTAAAAATTAGATAGATTATGATTTAGAAAATTATGGGTATAATATAAAATATTAAAAATTACATTGATTATGATTTAGAAAATTATGTGTATTATAATATAAATGTGTATAATAATATAAAATATTAAAAAGTACATTGATTATGAGAATTGGGAAGAAGATCAACATTGTGTGATGTAAATTGTATATGTTGATGATGAGTTAGATTTATATGTGTGATGAGAATTTTATATGTGGAACGATAGCGTGAGGAAAAAAAATATATTAAAAATTAAATATTTTTTAAAGAAGTGCGCACGGTGCGCATTCTTCAGGTGCGTGCCTGATCATTCCTATATATATATATATATATATATATATTATCTATATTTATGATTTCAAATTTGTTATATGCATCGTAAAAGGAAAAATAAAATATCAAATTTGACATTTTTCGGTTTGGTGTGTTTAACTTCTTTTAATTGATTTTTAATAATTCAACTATAGTGATAGGCTAAAATATGATAATTAAAAAAAAGTGTAAAAAATTAAACATGACAAACTAAAAAATATGGAATAAAAATGACAACAAATAAAATTAAATTAGAAATTCAATAAAATATTTTCTGAAAAAAAAAAAAAGACTACTTGAGAATAAAATTAATAACAAACTTTTGATATAATGTTTTGGAGTATTTATGGTGGATGGAATATTTAATTAAATCCAATTTCCAATATTTTTTTAATAAATAACAATAGTTTTAGGGGTATTTGAGTTATTCACTTATTTGTATTAGTTTCATACTGTTAACTCCAAAGCATCTTGGAAATAGAAACCCCATTCATTAGTTATGGCCCAATCCATAGCAAAATTTGCACCAAAGAGGGCCCTCTAAATAAAACCTGGAAACACGGCCTAAATCCACACCAGAACAGAATTCAAAACCCCTTGAAACCCCACCTCTGAATTTTCGAATTCCCCCGCGGAAGAGGCGCTCGAGCGAGTAATCATGTATGGAGGAGGTGGGTACTCGGTTCTCTGCCTACATTCTTATGCTGCTTTCGTTTTTAGGTACAATTCGCCACAATTTCACAACTGTTTCTGTTGTTTGCTTCAGATGAAGTATCGGCTATTGTCGTAGACTTAGGTTCGCACACCTGCAAAGCTGGTTACGCCGGTGAAGATGCGCCTAAAGCTGTTTTTCCATCTGTGAGTTGTTTTTTCTATTTTATTTTATTTTATTTTAGCTGCAACTGTAGTTAGTTAGCAAATGCTATGCATTTATGGTGAGTTCCAGCTTAGAAATACACTATCACTCAAAGACTAGGGTTTCTTATGGATTAGATATAGTGCCTGTAGTTCTAGCTAGTTGGAAAATGTCGAAGTTGAAACAACATTAATGTGATGGAGTGACTTTTACAATCGGTCAGATGTTCTCTCTCACAATTTGCGTTTGTTTTAATCAGGTTGTGGGGTCAATTGATGAAATGGAAATTGATGATGTTGATAATTCAGACAAAAACTCGGGATCTGCCCTCGATTCTAAATCCAAGGGCAAACGTAGATTGTATGTAGGATCACAGGACTTGGGGTTTCGAAGGGATAACATGGAGGCAAGTATTTTCCATGTATTCTTCTGAGAATTGGTCATTGCTCCAAAATTTGGTAAACTGAACTGTGCAAAAATGATACTTTCAGGTGTTATCACCTATCAAAGATGGAATAGTGGTTGATTGGGATATGGTTGAGAACATATGGGACCATGCCTTGAGGTAACTGATGCATTACATTTTGACTTCTCCACCTCTTAATCCTTGAATTTTTCAATAAACAAGTCGAAGAATGTCCATTTTCCAAGGATACCATTTTTTGCTCCTATTTCTGAATTGTTCTTCTTTTAACATCCTTTCTAGGTTTCTACATTTCAAGTACTGAATATTATAGAATTTCAAAATTTACACACTTTTGAATATTTGATTGGCAGGAAATGCCTCCTGATTGATCCAAAGGAACATCCAATGCTCCTTGCTGAGCCATGTTCTAATACTCAACAGCAGAGAGAAAAGTGAGTCGAATGTCTAAGATACTTTACTGATGCTTTGATTTATATATACATTTGTGTGCAAATGATACTGGCATTTTAATCACAGCTCTTATCAATTATTCTAGTTAGATGTACTAATCATTTGGTGCTTAGTTATTAGCAGTTCCTTACAGTAGGTTCTTTCAATTTTCCTGTTATTTAATCTTGTGCTTTTGCCAATAGTTCATTGAATTAGTTGTTGTTACTATATCTTGTTAGGGAAATTAATGGCAATTATTCTTACTTATAGTTACATGAATAAGCAATAACTACTTTGCTCAAAGGTTCTTGGACACATAGAATATTATTCTTTCTGAGTTTTATATTTTGAGGTGCAGTGAAGTAATATGGAGAAACATGAGAGGAATAAAATCCCTTTGGTAGTTAGTTGCTTCCTTGTCTTTCTAGGTACCCTGATTTTATTCTTCTGTCCTTGATGTTTTCCTTTTTTTACTTTATAATTTTCTTGCTTTAAGGATGTGGGCTGGTGGAAGGTGGAAGGCCTTATTGCACGTTTATACTTCTAGACAGGTTCTAACACTAGCAAATCTAAAAACTGGAAATGCTCTTATATTGTTTGTACTCAAAATGAAAGTTGTTTTGTTTAGTATTCCTTCTTGTCGTTACTGTAATATGACTCTAGCTCATTTATTGTTGGATTTTAAGCTGATTACTGATTACTTGGCTAACAGGACTGCAGAGATTATGTTTGAAAAATATCAAGTCCCTGCCTTATTTTTGGCCAAAAATGCTGTGAGCTGCTCTTCATGATCTGACCAAAGACTGGAAGCAATGGCCAGTTTCTTTTCTTTGTTTCAGAATATATCACTTTTCTGTTTGATAATCATGGCTGTTCACTTTTTCCAGGTCCTCACATCTTTTGCATCAGGACGTGCCACCTCTTTAGTCGTTGACTGGTAGGAGCTCATATGCTACCTGTGTTTTCGATATTATCCTTCTATTTTGATCTTAGATTCTTTATATATAGCTAAAGTTTTCAGTTATGATGTGCTCAACTTCTAAACTGAAATACAACAATTTTTCGTTGTCATAGTATTTTCAATTGCCTTTGCAAGTAATAAGAATGAAACAGTTCCTTGTTGTGGGGTGGAAGGCGAATGCAAGTGAATAATATGTGACAAGTTTGTAAGTTTAAGTAAGGGGTAATACTTACATGTTACTATGATTATACATCTACAACTCTAATATATTCTAACAACTTTTTTCTATATCAAGAATCTCTCTCTCTCTCTCTCTCTCACACACACACACACACACACACATATAGCAAAACCTATCAACCTAAATCATTTCAAAATTTAAAATTAAACTAATTTAGATCAATAATCCAGCACCTTGAGCTTCACTTTATGACCAGCACTCCTCTTGTATGATAAAGTTAATATAATGACCCTATAATTGGTAACTGTAGAGGATTTTTTTACAGCTAAAGATTTCAGGTTCTTCCTTCTTGTATGCAGGCTTTCTAAATTGTTTTTCTTATGAATCATCAATCTTTTTGAGGCAAGCTAAAACTAATTAACAACTATTACAACACTCAGTATCTATTCTTTTGTGCTGATTTATTTTTTCTTTTCCCTAGGTTCATTTCTGCTTGTTTTTATGTTATCTTATTGTTAAAACTGCATTTGAGCTAGCTAAATCAGCACTTCTGTTCCTTGATGCAGTGGTGGAGGATCAACTACTGTGGCTCCAGTACATGACGGTTATGTTCTTCAGAAGGTACTTGCCTTTGTTAAGTTGGTGTTTCAATATATTTTGGGTTCACTTACACTCTTCCAATCCCCCCTCCCCCCCTCTCTTCAGGTCCTTGCGCTTTTTCTTGAACTAGATATTATGCCAACTCTCTACATGACTGATCATTTGTGTTACTGCTTGGGTTATATTTGGTTACCTTTCTCAACACACCACATTTTGTTTACATTGGAATTGTAGTTCATGCATGTCTTCTTAGTCTCCAATCACTGAGCCCATTCTGCTGCCTCATGTTAGTCAGTCATCTTGTATAAATAAAGGGAAAAGAAGGGTTGGTTTGCTTTGAAATATAATGTGAAACACTGGTTATCTACAGCATATGCTAGGAGGAAAAGCAGATAGCTTTCTAAATCTACTTTTTAGTGAGAAGAATGATAATTCCTATGATCTATCATAATTATGGTCCAATGATTTGACGCAAGTATTAATTATCTAATGAAGTCTGAAGTCAACAGTTTAATTTAGGAAACTACGTATGTCTTCACTAATCTCAATGATGTTTTATACACTTTTACTACGATAATGTCAGCAGAATTATATTCTTCAAATTCTGTTTTCTGAACCTCAGGTATAGTTCATATAATTTGTTTCAATTACCGCTTGATGATCTTTGTTATTGCTGCTTCTATTCTTGCCATGCTTCATTCCATCTCATGACAAAAGCCTGCAATTTTTTCTCCCGTGATGATGATGGCCTAACTCTTCTCCAACACCTTTATTTGTCTATCCATTTCTTCTTATCACGGTTGTAGCATGGAAGGTTGGACTAAATTGATGAAGTTAAGAGTTAATATGGATTAATGTAAAAAGATGAACGATGGTGGTATTTTAAAGGAAGGAAACATTACAAGAGATCCAAGAATGTTCTCTCCAGAAAGTTAAATTTCTGCCCCTCATCCTATATTGATTCCAATTATAACCACTGTCTGCCCCTCTCTGCTAATAATGGTGCTATCTATAGTCTAATACTTAAATGTAAAATTGGCATGAAGATAATTTTACTCAATTGGAGATCCCATAATCATGGGGATCAGACTCCCTAATTTATGCTGACCAGGGATCCCAGGGGCTAATTGACCTCCTAATATTATTCTCGTTGATCCATCAAGACTAGATAATCCAATGCCCCAGTCCCTGCTTTCCTTTTCTCTATCATATTATCCCTGAAGAAGTCTGACAATCATTAGAACATAAAATTTCTTTTTTCTTCCTATTTTATGAGGTGGGGTATTGATCAACAGAAAAAGTGGTGATTTGGATCTGAATATATTCGTTGCATTGATATGTACCTCACCAGCACATGTGAAGATACTTACACCCGAATGTATGATAACTTGATAATTGTTCTTATGATCATCAAGAACGAATCAAGCCTTGACTCGTTATTCGTAAAGAGATGAGAACTGGGACTACTATGAAGGCCAAATGCCTCACCTAGAACACTCATACACAAACTGAAGATAATTTTCCTAGATTTCCATAGACACAATCAGGATTCTGAAGATGTTATATTCACAAGACAAACTTAAAGGAATTCGCACGATTCTTCAAAAGAAGAAAAGAAAACTTTTAATATATTCAATATATTAAAGTTCAAAGTTGCTCTTTTATATGGCACAAAAAACACACTGAAATAAGGAAAAATTTAGGGGCCGTTTGGTAGGCACCTTTGCAACTAAGCAATGGAAATGGAATGGATTTAGAGTGTTTGGTACGCACCTCCTTTGATTGCTGCTACAGTGATTTGAAATCCTAATATTAAGGAATCACGATTATTTAGGTTTTCCTAAGCAATGACTTTCATTCCTCAATTATATTTTCTAAAATAATAATAATAATAATAATAATAATAATAATAATAATACTAATAATAATAATAATTATTATTATAATACTAATAATAATTATAATAATAATAATAATTATAATAATAATAATACTAATAATAATAATACTACTAATAATAATAATAATAATACTAATAATAATAATAATAATACTAATAATAATAATACTAATACTAATAATAATAATACCACTAATAATAATAATACTAATAATATTAATAAATTATTAGTATTATTATTATTATTATTATTAAGTTGATTCCATTCCTAAAGAATTTTGGTAAACCAAACAACATAAATTTAAAGAGATTATTCATTCCATTCCTCACTACTATCATTATCATTCCTTTTCCCATTCCTCACCATCATACCAAGCGGCCCCTTAGGCTCTGAGGTACTTTTGAACTGGGAAAGGTAACTATTGTAACTGGAATCGGTAACTAGAATTGGTAACTAGCAATTCTCAGTTTAAAAATAAAAAGAGAGAACTAATAAAAGTTCCTCTTTAATCTCTCCTTGGATTCAAAAACTGACTAAATAAACTGTCATAATTCTTTAGTAGAAAATTTATTAAGAAATGCCTCCTCTCTAGAAAAAACTTCCAAAGTCTCTTGAATCATGATAATCTCTTACATGTCACAGGCCCAAAGTTCCTCCTTGATTTGACTATTGATCTGATTAAGGGAATACCCGAAATATAAATCAGTTTGAATAATCTCATTTGGAGCTCAAAAGCTCAGACAAGAGAGTTATGCTATAAAAACAGAGATGTGCTGAAACTGTTTGAAGTTAGAAAATGAATCTTATTAGCAATTGCCTAAGTTTCATGCTAAACCCCCCCATCTGTCCTTTAGGTTTTCAATGATCATGTTGCCCCCTCTTGTACTGTATAACTTCTACATACATGTTAGAGATATTATCATCCATATAATGTAACCAATGGGAAAATTCACTACCTACCATATTGTAATCCATTCAAATAATCATGCTCATTTCCTATTTGTTTCATTGTCTTTAACAAATCAATTTGTCCTCCCAACCTGTTGATTTCAGACAGTTTGTTATCTATGACTGCTATCTTTTCAGCCAAAGCTAATAATTGCCAATTGGTTAATTAGCATCATAAAATTTTTAAGGAGATTTATGGTTACCAATTTGGTTTGTCTTCTTTTTTAGATGGATTGATTGTTCTCTTCCCATTATACAAAGTTTTGCTTGCTATTTTCTGTCTTAGAACTAACACAAATGTTGAAAGTAGAAAATGCTGATTACCTAACATCATGCCTTGCTCATTTTATTTGTGCCATTTAAATTATGATCTGGACAACATTAGACACAACCTTTATTTTCCCATTTGAATCAAGTTTTTTTTACTTTGTTATGCTTATTGTAGGCTGTTGCAACATCTCACTAACATAAATGTTGAAAGTAGAAAATGCTGATTAACTAACTCCAAGCCTTGCTCAGTTTATTGCCTTCATTTAATTATAATCTGGACGAAGATACAACCTTTTTATATGATTTTTTTCCCATTTTAATCATAGTTTGTTTTTCTATATGCTTATTGTAGGCTGTTTCAACATCTCCTATTGGAGGAGATTTTCTCACTGATTGCTTGTTAAAAAGCCTGGAACACAAAGGAATTCCTGTGAGTTTATAAAAAATTTCATACCTATAAATTTGCTGTTAACCAACATTTAATCTCATAATCTTCGTGAAGCTTAAATAAGGTTTTATTGACAATCCTCGTTATGTATAAAATTGCAGATAAAACCTCGTTATGCGTTTAAACGGAAGGAGGTTCGTCCTGGGGAATTTCAGGTCATGAGTTCTCTATCTGATGTAAAATAATGTATTATGTTACTTGAGTTCTTGTGTGTATGCTTGAATTGGTGATACTTTCTTAAAAATTTTGGAAGCACCTATATGAATCAGGAAAAAATTATACTCAGTACAATCACTATGCTGCATTATGAGTACAGTGAGTTTCTGGAAACCTATACTCATTGGTAAAGAATGTAGAAGCTCACTCCCAATTGTTCCAACTATATCATTATCTCTTGACTGTGTACTATAAGTACAGTCTGCTTATAACAGCATGTGGGATCATTATATACTCAATGACTCATAAATAAAGACAACGCCAAATTCTAATTATTGCCATTTCGTGCCTTTTTATATTGACATTTATCTACTTCTACCTGACCTTACTTCCTAGTTTCATTTTCTGATAACTTGAATAACATTTAGTCTTGGATCCTACAGATTGTGGACCTTGACTTTCCCAATACCTCAGAAAGTTACAAGCTTTATTCTCAGGTCACACATTTATCAGAGCTCATCAGTTGCTGGTTCTTATTCTGTTTCTAAATATCCTTCTTTATTGCAGCGGGTGATAGTAGGGGACATCAAAGAATGTGTGTGTCGAGCACCAGACACCCCATATGATGGTTCGTTCTCTTTATAGATGAATGGATGATCTTCTTTCTGATTAATTGACTTATCTAGTGTGATTTTGACTCGACTGCAAGTGCCTTGCTCTATGTTTTTTTACTAAAGATTTTTATAGCAATGAAAAGGTGAAAATATGAATACTATAACTAGTTATGAGATTCTTCCTGCCTGGCTATTTTCCTATGTTAGTGGAATCGAACCGGGTATCAAACTAGCTTGGTTACTGGTTCACAGTTCAACCAGTGGTCCGATTGAAAGATTATTGATTGGTGAAATACACTAAAATATGTGTTTCCACATCAAAATGAAATAGAAAAGATATTATGAAGAAATTCAATATAAAAGCCTATGTTAAAGAAAACCTTGGATGATTGCATATTTTCAACCACATTGATTAGAAACCATTTAACAGTTCAACTCGTGATCCGACTGGTTCGATCGAAAGAATATTGAATGGTCAAATGCACTATAGTATGTGTGAACTTGCTCCCACATCTAAATGAATATAAAAGAAATAATGAAGAAATTCAATCTAAAAACAAATGTTAAAGAAAACCTTGGATGATTGAATGTTTTCAACCACATCGATTATAAACTGAAAGAAATTGAGGGGGAAAGCATTATAAAACATGTTATATGTGTGAACTTGAATCCTACATTGAAATGAGTTTAATATAAAGCATGGAAAAATTCAATATAAATAGTAAAATGCTAGAGAAAATCTTCAATAGTGGTATACTTTCTCCCATATCGATTATAAATCAAAATAAATTGGGGGGGGGGGGGGGGAGAAGCATTATAAGATATGTCAGATATAAACCTTGTCTTCAAAAGCATTAAGGCCGGTTATATTCGGTTTTTCTGGTTCAACCGCAAATTGAGTTTTAGTACTAATTGGATCGGACCAAGAAACTTGTTCTTGGTTGGACTGGTTGAACTGGACGCTGCGGTCCAGTCCTACAAACCATGCTACTTTCATAAGGATGTGAAGGTTTCTGTAATCTCTCCGGCTAAGTTGATCTCACGTTTGTACTGATGGTGATTAGATGTGGAAGTTCTTGGCCATAGCATGGTATTGACTAGAGAAATTATAGAACTGACAGTAGTATGATGCTCTTAATATCTGGAACATTGAATACCAAAGGGAATGGCAAGCCAGCATAATCTGGTATGCTATAAGTTAGGATGAATCCTGTAATATTGTTGAGTCTCTGAAATACTGTAAATATTCTTCTATAAGTTTCTTTGTAATTACTGACTATATGTCAGTCACCGTGTTTTGGTAGTAGCTTCCTCTCATAATTTTATTATTCTCTCAATCATCTGTTTCATGATATTTTTATTGTTTGCCAATCTAGAGAAAGAGGGGAGAGGTTGTAAATTGTTCATGATATTTTATTACTTGGTGCCTTGTGTGATGCTTTTTTGTACTTGTTGGAAAAAAAAAATTAGTAATCCCACGTCACAGTGTTTCACATGGTGTTATTTATGGTTTAGATAAGGCAATTTTAGTTATTCCATTCATTTGGTTTTGAACTTGGGCTAATGCAGAGAACCTATATATATGCTGACATTGTTTCTTTTGGTCAGAAACTTCATATTCAAACATCCCAATGACACCTTATGAGCTTCCTGATGGACAGTAAGTTGCTGTCAGTTACTTTTATTTCCTTTTTATTAATATTTCTTAGAACTGTCCATTGATATACTCAAAGCATTATACCTTTATCATTCAGCTAAATAGAGGTTAAACCCAGTATATTGGTTTGTGAAAATATACCTAGTTAAATAGAGGTTAACAATTGATGCTTATAATTTCTTTGGCTGGATTCTTGATGCATCTGGTACCTGTAGATATCTATTTGGATTTATGTCAGGCATGAGCATTAGCTTTTATATGCAATTTATATTTTTATCTAATGGTGTAGGACAATTGAAATTGGTGCTGACAGATTCAAGATTCCTGATATACTTTTTAATCCATCTTTAGCTCAGGTATGTATCCGGATACCTTTACTTGTTTATTCCAGTAATATTGTGCTTTAATCATGATATATGTCATAATGCTAATAATTCAGTTCTTTTATGCAACTTCCCTCATAAATTTTCAGTGATGCTGGTGTGCTTTGCAAATACTACCCTTTTTAGACGTGTACAATTTGTTTGTAATGTCTTTCTTTACAATGTGAAGATCTTGGTTCTTTACATAAATACTATACAAGATTTGGACTTTTAATCTTATTTTTGAAGATTTAATTTAACTGTTTTGTGTTCTTGAAATATTTTGAATAGGATAGGAATACATTAGGAGTTAAGACTTGGTTTAGCTCGTTTTCTTAATAGATAGCAATTCCATTAAATGCTAAAAGAAGGTACCTGCAACTTTTGATGTCATCTCCATATTAGAATTACAGTTGGTAGATAGTTTTATTTCGGTAAGATTGACCAATATTCCTGGAAATTATCTGCATATATCTTATAATAATCTGTTCTGATCCCTTCAGAGGTATGGCTTGTCCCTTTCATGTACATCTTATTGAGATCCCTTAGGTAGGGGCGTACACCAAAACTCTGCTTAATGGTGCCGTGGAGCTTCTGTAGAACCTTGAACCTTGTGGACAAGATCTTATAGGTAGAGAGGACCTGTGAGACGAAGGTGGAGCAGAAACAAGAATGTAGATGGGGAGTCTGATCTGGTGTCTTTCTTGTGGGGGTATTTTAATATTTATGCTCAGTTCTAGAGCTTCATATAGGAAAATATACATGAAAGGAGGTTTGTGTTGCTGGAAGATGGACTTTCCAACTGGTGACAAGTCGGTTGGAGTCCAGTGAGGACCGAATTTACTGTGTATAATCAAGATGAAAGTTGATGATACCTGTAGAGATTTCTTTTGGAATAGTCAGGAAACTTGCAGATGCAGTTGATATTGATGTGGGACATATGCGTGAGACACTGACATGCAAAAGTAGTGCTTAAACTATTGAATGTTGAATGAATAATGAGTCCAATGGCCAAAGTTTTGCAAAGGGGCTGAGGTTTGGTGAGAGAGAGTTCCTTAGCAATAAATATTCTTGTGATTCTGATTTGCATAAATAGGTAGATTCCACCATTCAGGTCTATTTCATTTTAAATGCTTATAGAATTTTTTTTAGTTCCATTATTGATATTGTTGTTCCTGTTTACTGTCATTGTTGTTGGTAGTGTTGATGTTTATTATTATCATAATATTATGTCATTGCAATTTGCAGAAGCACAGCCTTTCACTTTGTAATTGGTGTATTTCCTCGGTGTTGACCTTTGAAGATAACTTTTATCTTTTTGTTGTTGAGATTAAGATTCAGAGAGTTAAAAGCTATTGGTTGATACTGTTTTAGAAGATTTTCATTTATATTTTTTGAGAAAACCACATATCTTCAAAATGGTGAGACTCCAGGATTTTTAGCATCTTGGTGCCTCCTCCTTACCACTAAGACAAGGCCTTGTTGACAATTAATACTTTTTCACTAACCATGCTGAGTCTGAATCTTTTATTTAAATATTTTCTATTGTTCTTATTTTGTTGTTCAAAGTCGAGGGCAACCTTTTGGCCAGATTTGTTATGCATTTTATGTTGGATAAGATTAAAGTTTAGGTGCTGTGTGACATCCCATTTTACTGATGTGCCATTTTCTTAATGTATTGACATTATGCAATTTAAACCAGAGCATTAACTCATTTTAATTTGGTAACTTGGTATCTACAATGTGATGTCCATTTCAGACTATACCTGGTATGGAGAGTTCCGCAGAGATGACTTCATCTGCTCGTGGTCTGCCACAAACGGTGAGTGAGCACTTCAAATATGCTTTGCTTTGTGCTCAAAGCCGATCATATGGATTTCCTTTTCGTTCCAACTATAAATTTAAATTACTCTAAAAATTCCAGGTGATTGAGAGTATAAACAAGTGTGATGTTGACATTCGCAGAGAACTTTATAGCAGCATATTGGTAAGATAATTACTCCTTATCTAACATGACTTTACCCAATAAATGTGCTCACCAAATGCTCTCTTTCGATTTTATTGTAATCGGTCATTAAACTGGTGCATAGTTTTTTTCTCTATTATACTTTTCCATGTTTTCCTTGGTTCGGGTGTCTCTGTAATTATGTAGAGGCTGAGGGTTGGATCTTTTATCAGATATAAATTTTATCATTTCTATCCTGTATTGGTGGTTTGGGTCTCATTTTCCCCTGCTCCTCAATCAATGGGGATGTTATACTTTGTATGTTTAAAATGTTGCATGCAGATTCTGAAAAATGTGTTGTTTGATACTTGGACTGATTGAATCATTCCAATGAACCATAAGGGGTTAAACATGCTATTTCTGTAATCTGGCCCTTGTATTTAGATTTTGATCTTGCTTTTCAGAACTATGTTAAATTATATTATCATGGGTTTTTCATTTTTAATTAGTTAGAGCAAGCAGGTCATCCATGCTTTAATTATTTCAAGTCCAATTTTTTGTTCCAGAAGTGTAGTGTATTTTATTCAGTTCACATTTTTCTGGAAGTTCATAACCTTTCAACTGCATATGTTTCCTAAAATGTCATTTGTCATTGAATTTTCAAGTATGCTGGAAAAGCATGGGTAACAATCATCATTAGATATTACGAAAAAACTATTCTATTTTTCTTTTGTCCAAATAATATGAACTCCCGTTACTTGACTGTACAGTTTCTGATACCTTGTTGATGCTCTTCTGCAGCTCTCAGGCGGAACAGCATCAATGCAACAACTGAAAGAACGTCTTGAGAAAGATTTGCTGGAGGTTGTCATTTCAATATATTGCTTGTTTGTATAAAACTATGACTTATCTGTTCTTTTTGTCTTTTCATTGTTGCCAGAAATATGTTTGACCTACAAAGAGAAAATAATGTTATGAAGATATCTATTCTGGTTCAGAATTTTTTTTTTTTTCTAGCTAGGTTTAAGTAATCTACTTTCTTTACTCTCACTCTCTCTAGCACAAACATACTCTCCTGCATATGTTGAAATTTTCTTGTTTACCTTTTGACTTCACTCAACATGTATGCCTCTTGTCTTCATGTATGCTTACCCTGGCTTGATGCTAAATGATAAAATCTTAAATTTGAAATGGATAAACCTATTTGTTGGCTTTCCAGATTAGTGATGTTTGAATGGCATTGCATATTTTTCAATGATGTGATCATACGAGTGGTATATGAGTGAAGTCTCTCCAGTTCTTTGCACATTCAATCTTCTGCTGCTTGCTTATGGTGAGTCTATTGTTTATTGATGGAATTGTTCATTCTAATGAGGGTTATATTGCAATTAGGAATCTCCCCAAGCAGCAAGGGTTAAAGTGTTAGCAAGTGGAAATGCTACAGAAAGAAGATTCAGGTTAGATTGATTGCGCTTACTTATGAATCTAAATTGTTTCAAACATGCATGCAGCTTCTCCACATTACTTGGGTTTATTATTTGTTTTGGAATACATTTTATTGCTCATTCTCAAAAAATGAAATACATGAAATACATTTCATGATAATTTCTTAAAAAAAAATAAAATTATATATTGAATGCTTCAGCATGGTAAAATCAGTATTCTCACCACAAGAGTTTTTAAGGTTTGTCTTTCTTTTTCTCCCTAATTCATATGCATATGGAGCATGATTTTTGTTATATGCATATTTGAATTATGTTGGGTTTAGACGACAAATTATTTTGATGTGTTCCCCATGAAGGTAGATAATTGTGTTGTGCAAGTTGTTAATGTTCTAATGCAGAAAAATTGACCTAATTTTTGACTTAGATATCTAGCCTCCATTCCACATTATCAAGAGTCTTATTATATGATTACACCTAGAAGCAAAACTTGATTCACTTAATGCTTGTTACTAATGAGTGTGAATACAGTGTTTGGATAGGGGGGAGTATCTTGGCCTCTCTTGGTTCCTTTCAGCAAATGTGGTTCTCAAAGTCTGAGTAAGTTCTCATTCTTGCTTCCTTGACTTGGATTTTTATATGGTTGTTTTTATGGAAATGACACTTATCTTTTGTCAAATGACAGATTTGAAGAACATGGAGCTTCTTATATTCAGCGGAAATGCCCTTAACATGCTTTGATTTTCTGCATAATCGAGCATTGCTTTAAGTAACGGCATATTGGCGGTTTAATTGTGTTATTGCGTCATTTGGTTGTTGTAGTAATTCATGACTTTTGGTGCCCAAGAGATAGCTAGCAACTTATTAAATAGAATGTACTTATGAATCTTATTGTTTAGCTGTTCTAACCTGCCATTTCTTACTGGATTGTAGATGTAGAATATGTAATAGAGCTCCAGCAGACCTTGCTCATTCCTATACATGATCATTTTAAGGATTGACATGGGAAGAAATGCATTTAAACGAGCGACATTTATGGGTTTTTTTTTTCAGTCGTGTGTGCTTATGTTTGCACTTTGTATTTTAGTGAGACATATCAAAACTATTTATTTTTAACTTTTAAGTCAAAACTTATTTAATTAAAATCAAAATATGTTTAATTAAAATTAAATTTTGTTGAATTAAAATCAAAATAAATACCAAAGTCGAATATTGCATTAGGATGTGACTAAAGACATCCCACGTAATACTGAGCGGATCTCATTTATTAAGAATACTCCAATTATTTGATAACGTAAGGGCCGGCTATCCGCACCCCAAGTTTTCTAAACACACTTTATTTTTTTTTTTTAATTCAAAAAATGGTAAAATTACAATTTTGCCCTTCTTAATAAAAAAAAAAATCAAACTCCTCTCTCTCCTCTCCTCCAGACGGGCTCCAGTCATCTCTGCTTCTTTTTTTTTTTTTTTTTCTTTTTTCATTCCTCAAACCTTAAATTTCCTTAAAAAAATCATTTTATAAGTTAACAAAGCATATAATAATCATATGAAATTGTGTAAAAAAAATGAAAAAATAATAACAAATCTGAGGACTCGTTCGACCCTGGTTTGTTGAACACAAAGAGGTGTGTTCGACGCCTAGTGATCGAATACGCTATAATGTGTTCGACCAGGAGTCGAACACTCTATAGTGTGTTCGACCATTGGTCGAACACATAAGGGTAAAATTATCTTTTTATTATTTCTTGAATTTCTTAAATCAAAAATAAAATAATTCGGGTGTGTTTAGTGGATTTTGGGGTGCGGATAGTTGGGCCCATTCATATATTAAAAGATTTCTAAGCACACCTCAATAGTTTTCAATTCTACCCTTTGTGATAAATAAAAAAAATTAAAATTTGAAAATTCACCAATTTCTCTCTCTCCTCTTCTCCCTAAAAGTTAGATTCCTCACTTTTTATATCTTGTATAAGCTTTGTGTTTGATTTTATATGAAAAAACATCTCTAAAATCAATTTCTTAAATTTGATGTGCTTGGGTTATGGTACTAAAAATGTACCACCAAAGTGAGCGAACGTTTATAGAATTGTTTGGTCGTATTGATTGAATATCTTTTGTATCGTTTAGCCAATACATGCCAAACATGTGGTGTTTTAGTCGGTGTATATGTACTGAAAATATGATTACTGTGGGAATTTCATTATCTTACCAAAATTTAAAACATACTGGTTAAAATCATTAAAAAGGTATGCAAAATTTTGTATTGTTTATTCCGAGTATATCTTTATAAAAAAACTTTTATGCATTTGGTGCATGTATCATTCATGCACTCAACTCAATCTGACCCGGCCCAAGACCGCCCAAATTTTCCTTCAGGCATCACCCACACATGTGTCCCCACGCACCTGAGTGGGTGAGTCCTAACCCACCCAAATTCGCTTACAGGTGTTGTACCTTTATGTTATGCTAGTTCTATTGTTATGTTTTGTTAGTCATACCTTTTTGGGTTTTTAGTTATACCTTAACATATTTTATTTTTAAACAACTATTAATATCTTTCATACCTTTTAATTATATTAGTCATACCATTTAGTTATGTTAGTTTTTACCTATATATATTACATAAAAGTATGATTATGTTGATATGAATGTATAAGTAGTATCACATAAATGTACGAGTAATATCACATAAAGGTAAACATGTACAAATTGTGCCAAAATTAGGGTTTTTTTAGTTAACGTATTACAGAAATGTATGATATTTGTACATAAATGTATGACTAATATAATATAAATGTATGACTAACATAGTATAAAAGTCAGCGGTCTTTTTTTTTTTTTAAGTTAAAGAATTGCACTAAGGTTATGATATCTGAACATAAAAGATATGACTAAAGTAATACAAATGTATAACTAATATAATATAAATGTATGATTAACATAACATAAAGGTTAGGGCAAAAAAAAATGCTCGAATCCGGGTCGAACCAGACCCAGCCCGTGAGTTGCATATGCAACTGGTACACAGAAGAGTTACTCATATCTTCATGGTATATAAAATCATCTTTAAAATAAAAAATTTCAAAAAAAAAGGAAACTTAATATGCTTGGTTGGTTCGACCACTTATAGCCGAACAATACTAGTAATGTACTATTGAAGTGACTGAATGTTTATAGAATTGTTTGGTCATATCGACTGAACCCTTTTGTGTTGTTCGGCTAATACGTCTTTTGTATCGTATCGTCTGTACTAAAATAAGAATAGGACCCGGCTATCCACACCCATTTATTCTAAACGCACCTCATTAAATTAAATAAAAAAGAAATGATTTAGTTAAAGACATTTATACCCTTAAATATAATTTTATAAACAATTATACTTAAATTAAATCTATACTATACACACCCCAATTATTAAAACACACCCCATTCCAACACACCCATTCTAACACACCCATTTACAACACACTCAATCTCTTCCTTCCTCACTTCATCTTCTTGCTAAACCTTAAAATAAAACCCTAAGCAAACACTCACCTCATATCTTGCTCGTACTCAAAAGTTATCATGTGCGAAGAAAGCACACATGAGATGGACAATGTAAGTCGTTTACAAGCTTTCTACCGATTGTTTTTCTGTATTTCTGACCTAAAAACTTCAAATTTTCCGATCGGCCATTATAAGCCGAACAAATCGTAGAGTGTTCGACCTGTAATGGCTGAACATAATGAAGATTATTTGACCACTACTGGTCGAACAAATTGTATATGTTCGAAAAGTAGTCGAACATTGTGTGATATGTTCGGCCAACTTTGGTCGAACATCCTGGCTTTTAGAACAATAGTTTTGTTTGATTATCAATGTATTTACTTGTACATTTCATACATACATTATAGGAAATTGATTCACATGAATCTAAAATGAGCATTGTGAATGTAAACGTGGAAGACGATCCGATGTATGAGCAAATTGATTTTTCAAACGATTTTAGAACCAATGAAGTATTTGATGATCGTGATGCATTGGTGAATTGGGCAACTAGGGTGGGAATTCTTCTGAACATGGTCATATTGGTTAGATGATCGGATAGTGGACAAAGTGGAAGGCGAGCTCGGGTATTTTTGGGTTGTGAGCGTGGTGGTAAGTATCGTCCATCGAAGTCAAAAGTTGTTGCAAGCACGTCGGGGGAAGATGGTAATAAGTCGTTAAAAGGACGGAATACTGACACTAAGACGTGCGATTGTCCTTTTATGTTGAAAGGAGTACAGTTGAAAGAAACTGGCCAATGGTGTTTGGTTATTGAATACGGATCGCATAATCATCCAATGGGGCGGAACTTGGTCGGTCACTCATTTACAGGTCGACTAACAAGTGCCGAAGATCAACTTGTGCGTGACTTGACTATTAACAATACAAAACCGAAGGACATATTGAGTACAATCAAGCTTTCTTTTCCCAAGAATGAGTCGACCTTGAAGACCATTTACAATGCCCGACTGAAGTATAGAGTAATCGAGCATGGAGGTCGTACTCAATTGCAATACTTGTTGGGCAAATTGGAGTTGGAGAAATACTACTACTTGACCAGGAGATGTGGTCAGATAGATAGTGTCACCGATTTGTTTTATGCTCATCCAACATCTGTGGAATTGTTGCGTGCATTTCCAAGCGTGTTATTCATGGATTGTACCTATAAGACTAATAGGTATAAGATGTCGTTGTTGGAAGTAGTTGGTGTCACGTCCACACACTTAACTTTCTCAGTTGCGTTTGTGTATATGTCCCACGAGCGTGAGGACAACTATAGATGGGTGTTGACTACATTGAAAGGATTGATGAACGACAGTTGCTTACCTAAGGTGATTGTAACCGATCGATAGCTTGCACTCATGAATGCTATATCGATAATGTTCCCCAACTCCACAAATTTGCTGTGTCGATGGCATATCAACAAGAATGTTTTGACAAGTTGTAGGATGATTTTCGGTCGAGTTGAGAGGTGGGAACAATTCAATCATGCATGGAATTTGTTGATATTAGCTGATGATGAACATAGGTTTAATGAGTTGGTTAGGAGACTTGAATCTGACTATAGAGAATATCCTAGGGCTGTTACTTATGTGATGAAGAATTGGATCCAGCCGTACAAGGAAAAGTTCATCTGCGCATGGACTGACAATATCATGCCTGTTGATAACACATCTACTAGCAGGTATGTTCTAGAAGTAGATGAATGATTGAATTTAGTGGATACTTTATATTTCATCTGTTGTGACATAGGTATTTGTGTATTTATAGGGTTGAGAGTGCACATGCCAAACTTAAAAAATAATTGGGCTCTAGTCAGGGGAATTTTGAGACATCGTGGGAAAGAATCCATCACCTGCTCATCACATCACATATGAATGTGAATGCCTCATTCGAACAAAGTGTACATGTGGCAGCACATCGTTATGCCAATCCTCTGTTCAAGAATAGAGGATTGGTGTCTCATCATGTGCTTTCTAAGATGCTTGACGAGATGAGTGGCGTGGATAGTTGTGGTGTAGATCCTTTGATGTGTGGTTGTGTGTTGCGGAGGACGTGTGGCTTGCCCTGTGCACACGAACTGGGATGTTTGATACGAGATGGTCAAGTTGTCTAACTTGATATGATTGACAAGTTCTAAAGAAAGTTGGATTGTGAACCTGCACAGTGTAAGGGCTCTGTGAACGTTGATGTTGGAGCCCGTTGGAAAGAAACAATTGATGATATAAATGGGTTATTTGTAACAGCCTCGGAATCTCAAAAGTTGTTGTTGCTTAAGAGACTTCATGAGATATCCATACCATCAACAAGTTCATTACAAGAACCCCAAATTGTCGCTCGTCCCCATAGTAGGCCTAGCAAAGTGAAGTTGCGGAAGGAGACGTCCACAAAACGCAACCCTTCAAAGTTTGAATACGTGGAATCGGTGCATGAAAGTTGTTCGACACCTGTAGAAGATGATGCTACAACCGTAGGTGAATGCACCAAGACGACTCCAATGTTCACAATATTGAAGAGGAAAATGCTTCCAATTAGGCAACGTTCGGTGCACAAGACGGGTGATGAAATATTCATAAGTCAACTTCCTCCGATCATGCAAGAACACGTGCTCAGTATAAAAAATCCATTGGGAGACGGGTATTGTAGTTTCCGATGCATAGCTCACGAGGTTGGTTTGGGAGAGAACTCGTGGGCACAAGTTCGTAGCGATCTCATTGATGAGATACAAAACTTCAAATGGTTATACAAGAATATCATAGGTATGAATGACCGAATTGCACAGATTACCAAGAACTTGACGTGCTACAAGAAGCCTATTTACCAGATCAATTTTTGATGGGCATTCCCTGAAATGACCTACTTGGCTGCCAATGCTTACAACATGACGATAGTCCACCTATTGCAGAACATGTGTGTCACTGTTCTACCCATGCGCACCCAAATACCAACAAAGCCTCGACTTGTATGCATGGCCATGGTGGGAAACGATCATTACGTTCAGGTAATTCGCATATGTTATCTTAAGTTATGGGCTCGCGTGTTTATTAATACTATCATTTGTTGATGAAGTGAGTCTGTTTTTGTTGGTAAAATTGGATGACAACGCACCATTACGACCAATTATTGATCGCTGGTTTGAAACTCACCTACCATGTGCAACTGGGTGGTCTGAATTTTATAAAGATCGAATCATGAAGTATGTCCTTCAGAGTCGTAGTGAAAGCTTTGTGGCTGCGAATGTTTCCATCGACATAGATGATGATTAGGGTGCAATACAAATGTTGGGTTGTATTATACAATATTTTATTGTTGGTTTTTAATTCCGATGTTGAACAATTGTTGTAACAATGCTTGTTTTATGGAATGTTCAGCGTAGCTTGTCCCTTATACGATCATCTGAATGGGTCTCTTCAAGAATTTATTCTATATTTCCTTATGTTCGACAACTACTGGGCGACGGGCATCAGTGTTGTTCGGCTATAAGGCGAACAAGCCTTCACTTTAAAAAATAAGAAATACATTTTTCGACAAACGTTGGTCGAAATTATCACATGGTGTTCGACCGATGTTCGAACATGTCAGGTAGTGTTCGGCCATCGTAGGCCGAATAGTCTTCAAAACGTTCAACATTTACTGGTCGAACAGAAGAAATTTCCCATTACAATCACTGTTTCATTTTATTGAACATTTGTAACAAACAATATTTTAACAAAAATAAAAAGATAATTGGCTACGATGGGGTACAATATTGTGGAATTCAGAAAATAAAACACATATAAATAGTTGTCTGCAATACACATGCTAAGATCAAGGAAGCGAACAGATAGTCATAATTGTTTAACAATTATATACAAAAGTCAATAACATAGAGCCCTACTTCTACCCTCTACGACCCCGTTGTGCTCTAGATGTGGAGGTGCGTCTGGACGACTGTGATTGTTCATTGTCATCTATCTTCAGTGAACGATATGCCCCCACTGGGGCTGGGATCGATGCATCGAGCCCATCCTGTGCCACCATCCATTGTTGATACACCGGTTCCAGATGTCCCAACACCAAATTAATCATATCCCACGGTTGTGGCCCCCGAGGTCGAGACGGAGAAACGCGATGTTCGGACACGGTCGCAGGATTTTAGATTATTGGATGCGAGACATTGTTGAACTACTCCAAGTAGTTGTCCGAGCACTCCTAATCCGGGGACGCACGTCTTCCTCGGCTATCTTGAGATAGTACGTGATTTCTCCAAACTCAGAAATAGGCTCCGAATGCATACCACGTGATCTTGTACTTTGCGCCCGTAGTTCCCCATCGGGCGATCATCAGGACGAGTGGCTCATCAGGGATACGTTGAAGATGTCCAAATTAGCGAAAGACACGATCTGGATGATACGGCTCAACGATCTCGAACGCTCGTATACACCCTTGATAGAAGGTGACTTCATCAAATGGATGGTGATCCCGAATATCACTATAGGGCATCCAATTAACCTATATAGAATACACATATAATTAATGCGTATTTGTAAGACTGGGTAAAAAATCTTCTTTTCGACAAAGTAAATACTCATGTCTGTCGGTGACATAGCATCCAAAATTTCTCGAGTAGCAATCAACCGTTCAAGGGTTCCACCACCGTGGGCTCGTTGCATCCACTTTCTCGCCAGGGGCTCATCCCATCGGTAATTGACATTATGTATTGGCTTGAAAACCGAAAAGTACTCGTATATCCAAGCCTGCAACAAGAACACATGTAAACAAGTATATACAAATTCTAATAGGACAAATTCAAATGAGGCTCGTCGCTAGGGTACCTCGAGTAGTGTCAGATAACCACTCATTTGTCTCACCCCATTTCTAGAGGCGAGTCCGAGCTGTCTATACAAGAATGCCAAACATGTCGCTCCCCAAGCATAAGTGTGGACACGGTCTAGACGCTCCAGAAATGCTAGGATCTTGGTGTCGGCTTGGGTTCCAGTCTTATCGGTAAAGAGTGTGCAGCCCAACACAAACCATAAGTATGCCCGAACAGAATGTGCCAACGTGTCCACATCATCTGATGAACAGTCTCTTGCAATCCGACTCCGCAACCATTCTAACTTCACACTACTACCTCGAAGTCCAGAAAAAACCTCTGTTGCGTCCGCTGCGGAGACGCCCAACAACCGACAAATCTTCGAATGACCACGTTCCTCTACGCCCCTAGTCTGTGGCAACATGACCGAGTGCCCACTAACTGGAAGTCCAATTATACATCCCACGTCGTCCAATGTGATGGCCATCTGACCCCACGGCATGTGAAATGTGTTCGTTTCTGGTTGCCAACGCTTCACGAATGCACATATTAGATTTTTGTTTGGCGTCTTGTACGATGTCCACCTCAAATCTGAAATGTTGTTTCTTTCCAGTATCGTCCAAAACTCCTCATTGGGGTTCTCAAACATCCACGTCTCCATCTTTGTGATGTGGCACCAACACTTCAAGATCGGTCTTTCTTCCCTATGCCAGATCGCATAGGCAATATGTGTCTTGAAGCTTGGGATCAACTGTGGATCAATGAGTTCGCCAGGGCAAGGACCCGTCAAAAGCTCCTCTTTATCATCCTCATTCTCTGGCCCCTCTGGTGCCTCGTCTTCCTTTTCAACTTCAGTGGCATCCGGGGCCACATACTCCATCAATAAAAGACCATAAGACAAAGCAATCGGTTCCTCAGTGGCCCGGGGCTCGGGCTGTTCCGTCCGACGTCTTCTATTGGACGTAGTAGGTATTTTCCTTTCATAAATACGATACTCTCCTGTAATATACACATCAATTTTATGAATGAGGGATAATAATACATAATAACATAAAATAATTGTTCTAACACACTATGATGTGTTCGAACATAATTCATAATGTTCGAACAACTGTCGAACACACTACATAATATTCGAACAATAGCCGAACACATTACAGTGTGTTCGAACTACAATCAAACAATTAGCATTATGTTCGAACAACTGTCGAACACACTCATAATGTTCAAACAGTAGCTGAACACAATACAATGTGTTCGAACAAAACTCGAACATAACGCATGTCGTTCGGTCGACCAGGGTCGAACTCAACGCGATCCAGACTTAAAAATGCCGATCACGATTTTCCATTTCCCGTCCAAAATCTACCACAATTACACATGTTTTCAACAATAATGGTTCCTAAACATGATTTCTACACAATATCCCTCAAATTTTAACAACAAAACAACAAATTTACCCAAATATATCAAAAAATTTGTAGAGAAAATCTCAAACTTAGCTCTTTATCTTGTTGGAAAGGATTCATTGTACTCCAATGTGTTGTTGAATGCGAACTAACAAAAGCTTGTTCGAATTTTGGTCGAACGATTTCTTCGAACAAATCCGGATTGTGAACTTAGATTTCTTGAGTTAGGGTTTAATTTGGGAAAAAATGAATTGTGGGGTGTGTTTGTATGTTGGGGTGTGTTTAGTATGTGAGTATAATTTAGGTATCAAGGGTATTTTAGTAATGTGTTGGGGTGTGTTTAGAAATTTTAAAATGAAATTGATTTAATTGTGGGTGTGTTTAGATAAATGAGGTGTGTTTAGAATAAGTGGGGTGCAGATAGCCGGGCCCATAAGAATATATGCCACTAGTTTTTATTATACAAAATATGATTCAAATGCTATTAAACTTCATATAAAAACATGTATACAATAATTTTTGCATAATCTTTTGTTAATTTTCATGTTCTATATATATATATATATATTTTTTTTTTTTTGTATTTTTCGCTTTCAACATTTATTTTACTAACTTCGTGCCAAATAGGTATTATTAGGTGACCCAAAAGTTAAATAAATTATGTGCAAGTTTACAATCTTCGATACTAGTAGTTAAATAAAGAGTAGTGTCCTTGTGAAACATGTGCATGAATCTAGATTCTTGTAACTGGACACGTGTGGGTCGGGTTGGGTGGGTTCGAGTCCGGATCCGCACCCAAATTAAATTTTTTTAAATCTATATGATAACCTTTATATTATATTCGTATAACCTTACATATATCATAACTTTTAAATGAATAATTTAGTCTTTTTTCAGTATAAAAATTCATATAGTATAGCTGAACTTTTATGTTATAATAATTTAATTTTTATTTTATATTAGTATAACATTTATGCACTTAAAGAATAACATAAATGTCATATTATTATAACATAAATTTTAAATTATTATAACATAAATTTTTAAAAGGTATTATAGGTCTGTAATATACTGTAAAATGTTAAACTAACAGAAACATAAATATTATTTGAATATAACATAAATGACATAACTAAAAGGTTAGGCGCGCATGACTAGAGTTTGAGTGCGGACCCAGGACATATGGGCATGCGTGGGTTGCTTGAAAAGCACCATCGGGTTGGGTCGACCCAATCACACGATTTTCGACTCATGCACCTGATGCATATAAATAATGGGATAGCAACACATATTACCATAATTTCTATATTATAGATAAAGAAATACCAATAAATATAACAACATAACAAATATAACATCAATTATAACATTATGCATAAAAATATCATCAAATATAACACTACCACAAAATACCACAAAAACAATCAATGCTCCAATTTGACTTTTAACTAACTTTCAAACACATTAAATTCTCCTTTTGTTATTTAATGCAAATCCAAACCATTAATATAATCCTACTCCATTTATTTAATTAGATCCGGATAAAACGTAATCTGATCAATATCAGGCCCAACATACTTCCGTAAAATTAATTAATCCATTAGAATTCATATCTTTCTTTAACCGCAACAACACCGGGTGAGATGGTTTTCAAAGCCACAAGCTGGAAAATCACTGCCCTAGACCGTTTTACGAACAACTCCTCACTGTTCAACTTCAATCCTCAGGGAAGATGATCTGCAAGTTATCCAACTTCTTCAGCAACTGCACAACACAACCTTGGTACGTTTCCTACACCAGGTGTATAAAGTACTCCTTTTATGGGACGAATCAACAATACTAAGAACACATTGAAAGTAAAAGTCTTTCTTTTATTAAGAACTTAAACGAAATATTTATTACATCAGTAATCTCCTATTGGGAGGAGAATACTTGTTTAGCCTCTAATATGAGATGAGGCCTACACTCGTAAACACATAAACTATAAACACTCAAAATATTACAGAGATTTTATTGTAGAGAAAACTAAGGGAAATGTTCAACGTCCTCAGCTTCCTTCAACACTCGCTATATATAGGCATGAATCCGGACTTGAAGTGCGGATTCCAAATCCTGTTGTGCACCAGCTGGCCCCTCCTTTAGTGCTTCCATGTGATAGTTGTTAAGAAGTCACTTTCAGCTAGTTAGTGCGTCTCTTCTTTCTTCCCCGTGACTCAGCCCATGTGATGTTTGTCGGGAAATCTCTTAACTTTCGTGACTCACCCCATGTGATAGTTCTCGGGGAGTCCTCTAGTCTTTCTCATGACTTACCCCATATCAGTTTGTCGGGGTATCTTTTTCTTAAAAATTAGGTATGCGTGGTCCCCGCGGATAACGTTTATTTTGTGCTGGACCCCTATCTCTTTCAGACCCTTGTTCCTGTTGGTCGGGTTTGGATCGGAATCCTTTCACAAACTCGGGCTCCTTCTGATCAGGGCATGCTTGACAGATCTGATCAATCCATCGGCCAACATGCGCCATATTACAGAATTTTCAGTATATTTCTTTGCTTACCGGAATCTTGTTTTCCTAGAGGTTTTTCCTCTTTGTTTCAAAGAGTTTCTCTACAAAGCCTGTTGTTGATCCTATCATAGAATTAAGAAGAAATGATCCACTTGCTGAATTCTGAAAGAATTTGAATGGGTATTTGACTTTGTCCATTTCAGTTATACAAACCCAAAGTCCCCATGCTCTCCTTGTAGAAGCTTCATCTTCTGAAATTGCTCCTACCAGTAAAGGAATTTCTTCTGGTGAAGCTGCCTTTATATTTTTTAAGGCATTTCCATCCGGTCTTCTTAGCTTGATGAAATGAAAAGTTTCATTGAAGCCTTTCTTCGCCGGTTCTGGGGCTGCACTGATAAAATAGAGCTCCAGAATATCGTCTCTGGATAAATGTGGATTATTTGCCCAAGTCTCGTGAACGGCTTCCCCAATCCATTTCGGTAATTTTGAAATTTCTGGGAATCCGGGTGATACAGTATGGATTGAAGCTAATGCTCCAAAAGTATAACATTCTTGTACTTCATTTGGATAACTTCCTGATTTTATCCAAACTCTTCGGTACTTTCCTGAAATATCAACCACTGTTTTGTCTGGGCTGATACATTTTCTTATAATCAACTTCTCTCATTGTCGCTGGTAAACCTGCATAGGAGAAACTTTAAACTCGTCAGTTTGAACCTTAGTCTTGCCTGTCTGTGGCCTAAGGTTCAACTCTCCCTCTTTTACCCCAGAGGTACTGGGTTGACTTAAAGACTCGGGTTGTGATACCGGAGCTTCAACCTTCATTACAGTTTGTACATCCTCAACGAATGCATCACATGTAACACTCGTGATTATGGTATTAGAATCCATAACCTCCGGGTTAGAGTCCCGTGCTCGAATTGCTCATTTTTGCACCGTGGGAGATGCAGCTTGGAGGAGAGGCTTGTCCAACGATTGGAACAATTGTCCCTGAGCGTGATTGCATGCTCTTATTAAACCAGAAACAAATTCCTAATCAACTCGTTGAAGTCGTCCATCAACTTCGGCATTGAGACATAACATCCCAAATTCTCGTTCAAGACCTCTAGGTTTTCCCTGAGATGTCTAACTCGTTTAAGGACCTCATCAGCAACGCGTCCTTCAATCTCGTGTTAAGAAATCTACAAGAATATTCTCATGAGATTTCACAATGATAATATCATAATCATAATATTGACATTCTGCTTGTCATCTAAGTAATCTAACCTTTTCTAGTTTAGATGCAATTTTATATTTCAGAAAAGCCTTGACACTCAAATTATCAATTTTCAAAGTAAACTTCTTAGCCAGAAGAAATAAAGGCCATTTTTGAACGTCTTTCTGACTGCGAAGAATTCTTTCTCGTTGATATGCCATCGATTTGTTTCTTCGTCTGTAAACAAACCGCTGCAATATTTGCATGACACTTCTTCGTTTGGTGTGGCTTTCATAAGAACTGCTGCCCACCAATGATCACTGACATCTGTATACAGAACCAGTTCATCCTCGTCTTGAGGTATAATAAGTTTCAGAAGCTTGCTACAGACTTCCTTAAGTTGTTTTATCCCTTCTCGATGTTCATCTTCCCATTTGAATATTGTATCTTTTTTTAGTAATAGGCTGAATACCTTCCTATGATGAGTTAGATTGTTAATGAACATTCCAGCGAAATTGACAACTCCAAGAAAACATTGAAGTTGTTTCTTATCTTTGAGATCATCTGGAAATCCCTGTATCTTTTCCATAATGTGGCTTTGTAGAATGATCCCAGATTCATCGATTTCAATTCCTATGAATTCAATCTGTTTCGTAGCAATTACCGCCTTTTTTTCGGAAAGCACTAATCCTTCTTTATGATAAACATTTGAAAATATTTCCAAATGTTTGAGATGCTCCTTCATATTCTTTGAAGCGATGAGAATATCATCGATGTATACGAACATGAAGTTGAAATAATCTTTAAAAAGATTATCCATCTTTTTTTGATATATCTGGGGTGCATTTGCCAGACCCATAGGCATGACGTTCCAGACATAGTGTCCTTGTGGTGTGGAGAAAGTTGTGAACTTCTTACTTTCTTCATCCATCTTAATCCGGTAGAATCCAGACTTGCAATCGAACTTTGAGAATATCTTGGCACCTTTGATACAGTTAACCAAGTGTTCTCTCTTGGGATGTAATATCCATCAAACTCTAGAATGTTATTAATCTCTTTATAATTAATAACAAGTCTAGGTTTACCTCTTTTGATTTCTCCATGATTCCTTACCAGGAAGCCTGGGCTGCTGTATGGAGAAACTCCTGGTGAAATTAACTTAAGGTCCAGATGTTCCTTAAGTATTTTCTGCATATCCTCACGATCTGTCTAATTCATAAGGATTGGTTTCAGTCATCACGATCCTCATGTTCCTTTCCTGGTTTCACCATCAAGGATGCTTTAAGTTCGTTCCTGTTCCACCATGCCAAAGGATCTTCATTGTAATTCCTCTGGATCTTTTTCCTGAAATCTTTGAGTGATATTTGTTCTTCAATGGTAACATCACTCTGTGGATTCTCCAATAGGGCTTTCCGCAATTCCGCAATAGTCTCTGGAGGAACTCGTTCTTCTCCTTGTATTTTGAATGAATACAAGTTATTATCCCATCTCTTTAGATCTTTCTGCTTCGATCCATATTGTCGAAAGGATAATAATGCATCACCAAATCTTCTTTTATCCACCATTTTTGGATGTCGAAGTTTGACTTCATCACCACGCTTGCTGCGAAAATTAATAGGCATTCTTCGGTAGAATTCTTCTCGCAGTCTTTGCACAATAATCTTATATTCACATAATGTTGTGAAAATAAGCATTCTTGCCTCATTCTCTTGTGTAGTTTAAATATTTGTAGGAAATTTTTTCCTAGCAAAACATCTGCTCTTGTATCATGGAAATAGATTGGTGGCATCTTTACTTTGTACCATGGGGTACCGCCTGCACCTCCAATCATAATTTTTGCTTGTTTGATTCCTCAATTAAGGATAAAAATCCTTTTGGAGAAATCTCGTCCTGCAATGGCCGGTAGATCTTCACCACAATTTTTGGGAAAAACCTCCTACTTTGCGGTACAAATCCCTGTTCTTGAATCAATATAGGCCGCGAAATATTTAGCCTTGTATTCAGCATATAACATTCCGATAGAAATGTATATGGAGAATTGACTAGTGGTCATCTGATTCTATATCTTTTATCAGCCACTGTAAACTCCATTCCATCTTGTAATCTTTCCCAAGGCTTATGATCCTCGAGAAAATCGATACCCAATATTAATTGTTCTGGAATTCTTCCTACAACTGCTGTGATAGTCAGTTCAATTTCACCCATCTTTAGGCTTCCTTGAAATCTTCCAACTATCGTTTGTTGGAGATAATATAAAACATCACAAGGAAATATATTATCCTTTTGAGTGATGTCGAATATTACTTCAACTTCTCTCCATCCTTCTAGACATTTCTACTCCCCTTTAGTTTTGAATACATCTGGGATTCCCTGAACTGTATTAGGCCTTTTTTCTTCCCAACGACTGCTACTTGTCAATCTATCCTATTGGAAAGACATTCTCTTTGTCTTAAATCTGAGACTTTGGCTCTTGTTGAAGACGGGCCGATCTTGGATTTTCATATCTATCTCCTTTATAGTTGGAGATTCGATAAGATCCGGCAGAACCACCCTTGCGAAGTCCTCAAAGATTCTTGGGACTTCAATAAATTTCTTTCTCAAGAATACATCTGAATGATGTGTATTCGAGAGAGCATATGAAATCTTGTAGGTTATCAAGTAAGGTCTATTCCCTTCTTTCATCAAATCATCTCGTTTGAAATCTTGATGAAGGGTTAAGACTTTGTTGAAGTCTCGATCTCCCAAATTGTATGCAATTCTTGGATAGACATTGAATGTCAATTTCCCTACATACAAGTTTCTTGTGACCGCCCCAAGGCATGAATCCTTGAGATTCGAGATTCGTTTATCAAATATAGCAAGATTGAGTGGCGAATCAATTCCTTCTTTGAAGGTTGCTTTAATAATAACTCTTATGGCTCCAATGTGAATCCATGAGAGTGTATTTGCAACTTCTCTTTTGACTTTGCTTCTGATCTCCTGAACTTCTCGGTAAGGGATCAACTGCATCTCGATCAAGTTACTAGTGAATTCCATTGGGATGACAAATTCTCCAGTAGTAACTCTATGGATAATTTGGTGTTTTCTATTACGAAGCCCAAATTTATCCAATGCCTTTTCCATAGCTCCAATAGTAAGACCATCGTAAATCTGAAGCTTTGGATCTTCCTTCATAATTCTCATAAGGGTTTTATGAGAAACCGTCGTGTGAGAAAGATATCCTGCTATATCTTCTCTTGTTGTTTGAAGAATTTCTTCTTCACTCTGATTCTGAAGATGACTTGCTTCCATCATCAGAATAGTCATAGATGCTTTCATCTAAGGGTAAATCCTCAAATTGATACACCTGTATAAGATCTTGATAGTAGACAGCTTCTTCGAATTCTAGTGTTGCTTCGAACTGTCTAATACCTCTCTTTTGGTTGTCTGGGCAATCCGTCGAGACATGCCCTCTTGCTCCACATGTCCAACAATTACAATCTTTAAAACTTTCATTAGCTCTGGTGTGAGCTCGTCTGAAAGTTCTTCTTCCTGAAGTTCTGCTAGAACTTCCTTGGTTTGAGTCTGATGAAGAAGCTCTACTCCTGCTAGGTGCTGGTCTTTATCCTGATTTGTAACTTCGGGCCTTTTGTTTAATCACATCCTTCTAGGTCTCCATGAAGACCTATGACTCCTTCTGTTGTTGTTGCTTCCACGGCTATAAGGATGACTTCTTTGTTTCCTCCTTTTATGCCTCCGTGGTTGACCTCCCACAATTGTTGGGATGCCATTATCTTCACAACATAGGGGAACCATTTTATTGATTCTTCGGAGTCTTTTGTAGTTCTTGTAGAGTGTTGCCTGGTGGGACCATTCAGCTAACTTGGCCTTTAAGAAAGACATTCTTCTAGCCACAATATCTAAATCGTTTGCAATCTTGTACTCCCTGATGAGCATTTCTCTCCAGGGACTTGGTATCTTCGCAAAGAAAAGTTACGAAGCTTCTTTGTCACCCACCTTAGACTTCCATCGGTATTCTGTAAATAACTTAATGTATTCGTCAATATGACAAATATCATGTAACTCGAGGCAGTAGAGGGCTTATTTGTATCGTTTTCTTTTCTCTTCTTCCAATCCCTTAAAATAGCCTATGCCGATAAAATGAATTTTGAATAATTTTGCCATATTATCGACTATTCCTTTCAATGACTCACCAGCAGTAACGTTGTTTCTCATTTCTAGTACAGTCATGTCTCATGAGGTTTTTACAAATCCCTCAAGACTCATCTCAAGGAGTAAGATAAATCCTTCATTTGTAAGGTTAAGGGTACCTGCTGCAATCCTCATCGCCGATACCCAATCATCGATAAGGACTTCTCGATTTTTGAAATCTAGGATATCCAAATTTAGCATCAATCCATACGGATGTATTGGATCTAGATGTGACTTTCCATAAGGCGTATTCATAAGATTTGGCCTTCTAGAACGTTATCAAGTTCCTGAAACAATAGGATCTCCCCTTGTAGTGAAATCTCCAGTGTGCGGCATTGGTTCATCCATATGATGTGAACCTGAACTTTCTATAACGTTAGGATGCACTGGTGGTTGTGGAGGTGGTCTTTGGTGTTGGTCACGAGTAACCAAAGTTGAATCATCTCCTGTATTCATCTTTAGATCTACAATCCCTAATCCTACGAAGGACTCGACAAGTTCATGTAGATTTTCAAGATTAATCTTCTCCATATCCATCACTTTTTATTTTGTGATGGATTCTCCTTTGATGATATCAAGAAGCTTTTCATCTCGAGTCATTTGTCGTATAACTTCGGTTGGTTTCCCTTTTTGGTTTAAATAGGAAACTGTTCCGAAATCTATACGTCTTCTTCCTCCGGGAAGACTTGGTTTGTTCTCCAGATTCTTGACTCTTCTTTGAATATCATGAAGGATTTCAAGAGTTTCCTTCTGATATTTCACCATTGTCTCCATCTGGTTGTGGATCTGATGAACTTGTGTTGGTAGATGATTATGGCAATTGCCATAATTCTGTACCGTCTTCTGGATTTCTCTAAGATCTTGAGAGAGCTTAGATGTGTTCGGAAGTATCTCGATCCATCCAGGTTCTCCTTCTGTCATTAATGATTTTGATGAACTATTTCCTAGAGGTTTATTAGTTCGGTATATAACTTCTGGTTTACCACAAGGAAACCCATGTAATATGCCGCTTGTCTGTCGCATTGCCTTAAGGTTACTTTGTCGACTCCTGCGTTTTCTTGTTCTACATATTGATTTTGCCAATATGTTACCTTGTCTTGGTGTTCTCGTTCATACATCGTCAAAATTTGATGATATCTCCTGTAGGGTAAGCATCTTGGACATTCGTCCAGATCCATATTTCTCTTGGAGAAATTCTCCTCACCAAAGATTAATTACATAAACATAATAAATATAACTTAAAAGTTCTTAATAAACCTAGGCTCTGATACCATTTTCGGGGTCCGGATTTAACTAAATAAATGTAAGGATATTTTATCTTTTTCAATTTTAATTTTTCAAAGGAACTTGTACGTGGCATTGTTACTCATTTCAGACCACTGGTTTTTAGACATTATTGGCACGAGGAAAGTATTTCAGTCTATATACTTATTCCGTAAGAAAATCAATCTTTAAATGTTAAAACATGGATTTGAATTAATTAATCATTTTTTGGAGAAAATAATTAAATATAATCAAATAAAACTAAGAAGTAGTTGTGCTTTAAATGCACATGTGTGTTCTTAAATGCACATGTGTATCCTTGAGCAAAAATGTGGCATATTGGGTACTAGTATTATATTTGGTGGTATATTTGGATATTTATTATATTTGATGATATTTTCTTATCCATATTATAATTTTTATGGTAATATCGTACCTTTCCCTTATAAATAATTGTATTAAATAAAATGTATAATAATTGTCCGACCTGTGAACCCATGTAAAGACATGTTTCCCACCCCTAATTTAAATGGAAAAAAATTTGTGTTATTATTTTATGATTTCATTTTTTACTTTACATTTAACCCTAGATATAATAGAACGAGAATAGATGCTAGTTGAATGGATTTTAGAAGGTTTAACCTTAAATTTTGAAACTATATATAGAGCCAAGACTATAGTTTTTATTATACAAAATATGATAATTATTTTTCTTTTTTGCAAATCAACATCAACCGACTGAACATTTTGTTTCCGTTTTCATTGGTTTTTTCGATATAAAAACAATTTTAGATAGTTTATATCTATCTGTTAGATGAAACAAACTGTTGGTTCACGATCCAAATCTCATTCGATGTTATAAAAACACTACCATTTACAACCTTCAATGCATGAAAATACATCTCAGAAGATATATAAGAGACAATCCACAAGTAAATATGAACTTAGTTTATTATCTGCATATCCTCATGAGTAACATGGTAATCAAGAAAGAAATTATTCACCTCCTGACTTCCCTTTATGTACATATATGAAATGTCTATTATAGGAGCAATTGACTCGAGACATTTTCTCAACAACCACCATCTGCAGGCTCGATCGAGCTCAAAAGGCCGTTCCCTCGAAGCTGCGTGCAATGTTCTTCTGCATCGGCTTGAGCACATATTATTACCACAGCGAGCCCATTGTAATGCGCTTCTTGCATAATATTCACAGCATTATCAAGAGTCATACCGGGTATAACCTTCATTAATACTTGCACAACATACTCCCTTTTATTGAAGTTGTCATTATGCAACAGCACACGATAAGGTGGGGACATTTTTCTTGACTTCCTGGAGCAATGAAACAAATACTTTTTGTATAATTTCATGTCATTTAATGTCAAGTTCTTCAACTTCTCACACTAATACCAGTCAATGAAACATTAAACTCCAGATAAATGAGACAAAACCAGCAGAGTCGAGATGTATATTTTAGATGCGCAACAAAATCTGTTGAGGATAAAACTAGAAGACACGCATATACAACTTAACAGATGGATTATATGTGTGAATAAGAGTAATTTTATGAAAGTAAATGCAGAGAAACAAACCAAAGAGATGCATGTTTTGTTCTTATAACTTTTCCTCCATTTGGTTGATACAACTATTATATTTATGCAGGAAGAAAACTCAGCACATGAAACAAAACTGAGGGTAAAAAGCAGTTACAACTTATACTGTGCAGATAAAATAAGAAAAGCATTATGTAGATAAGTGATTTGACTTCCAAGCACTAGCAACTGGGATAGGCGAGCAGTAACTAAGCTATACGAGACAACAAAGTAATATCCAGAACAAGTCCAAGTTGATTGTTTTTCCAATGTTTTTGAGGAAGTACAATATGGTATTGCTGTGAGATTAAACTCTTTAATTATATGCTGGTTTTATGGATATGCCAGGCAAATCACGAGACATCCAATACAGGTTAGAATGGATTGGAATATAAGGACTTCAGCATTGTTGGTAGATTATCTTCAGATTCTTCAATGACTAAAAATATTTTCCAGTGAATGTTGATGGATTATCACAAGAGTTGCCCAACTAAACCTAATATACTCCATAGCTAGGATAGATAGATGAAGTCATGCAGATTGAAAGATCATTCAAGGAGACACTTTACCTCTGGACACAAAAAGATTTGGTTCCATATTTTTTTGCCTTTGAAACGCGTGTCAAGGATCAAAGGCTAAAATGCTAGTTCAAAAGGATGTGAATAAAAGTTGTCAAAAGTTGTCATAAGACAGAAACTTGGAAAAACTCTTAATGTTTGAAGTAGTGCGTATGGAATGGACCAGTGATCAAACCGCCTTGACCACCAGTTCAAGAAACAGGGGTGGTCAGACTGTTAAAAGAAATTAACAATTTTTTTTTTTTAATTTTGTCATATTAAGTAATTTTCTATAAATTGATGATGATGAATAATAATATTAACAATTATACAGAATCCTTTTTAGTAATAATGATAACTATAATAATGATAAATTCAAAATCTTTGTTAATAAAATCTAGAATATTGTTCAAAATAGTACATAACATATAATATAGATAAGAGTAGAATATCAAAATTATATCTCCTCAATTTTTTAAAAACTAAAAAAACTCATTAAGTTTAATAACATGTCAATTTTCTCTAAATAGCATGGAAATAGAACTAGTCAAAGAAGAGAGAAAAAGAATATTTTCAAAGAGAACCTAAATAACCAGGGAAAGATAGTTGCAGAGAACATATGATACATGTAGCAAATGTTACTGCTGGAGAAGTCATTAGAATACATAAATAGGAAGAAACGAAGTCATAGAGGCTGAAAAGAGGCAAAATGAAAACAAACATCATATGTATTAAACCAGGATCCTAACAAATTAAAAAGAAATAGAGGTGAGGTGATCCTTGCACGTAAAGCTATAAACTTTATTCAAGTTCAATTGTTAACGTTATCAAAGCAAGCTCAAACATGTTTTCAAGTCAAGCTTGACCTTGATAATATTTGATTCTTTAGAGCCTGTTTAGAAGTATGCATGCATGCTTAAATACAGTTTCAAGCTCAATTATATGTTTAATGAGCTTGAGCTCGATTATCATTAAACTAGATGAGCTCAACTAAGCTTATTTAATCTGAGCTCGAGCTACTCATGAACTTAATAATTTTACAACAAACTGGGCTCAAGCTTTTTCCTATCTCCTTGATTGGTCTATTACAGCCCTACTACATGCTTCATAATTATTAACTAATGAGAAGTCAGGCACCAATATGAAAACAACCCTTGATGCAATGGTTTGGGATTTAAGTTAGATAGGATGACTAAATGCACAATTAAGATTAGCCCTCCCTCGCTGTTCCAAGCAGATAAAGAACATAGATTTGGTTAACATCCCAGTATACATACCTCAAATCAAACTCAGATTCACGGCCTGGAGATGTTTTTTCTATAACGGGTTTTTCCAAAACCCCACCACCTTTTCCTACACCAGCAATCGGCATTGTCATCAACATGCTTCGATTTGCCCATTGTTTATGAAGTGGATATCTATCCCCTGTACAGATCAGGATTATATCTGATTCAGTCTCACATGGATAGGAATCAACTATCAGAGAGAGATTCATGCTGGAGGATACTGGTTTAACCGACAATTGGGATATAGAAATTGAATAAGTAACTAGGGGCTGTAAGTTAAGCATATATTAAAAATGATGAGCAGATCAAAAAAAAAAAAAAAAAGTCAAACATCATGATTGCATGTAATAATTAAGAAAGTAATGACAGGAGGTGACAAAGATCAACAAACATCAGCTAACCATTATTACAACCTGACACCTAATCTTGAATAAAGCATGGGTACAATTTTTTTCCAAACCATACATCACTTCAGTACAAGCTATCCATGTAAATTTCGAGTACAATCATGTTAAGCTATAAATTAGAGCCAGAACACTACTAGGCAACAACTGGTGGTTAAATTTGAAATTTTCATTCGAAGGGGTATGATCCTTCGACGAATACGTAAAATAAGTAGCATACATGCATAGAGATCATTCCATATATGAAATAAATTAACAGAGACGATTAAATTAACATATACAGCAGTGTTATCCGCATAGAGTTAAATTTTGGTTTTCAGACATGATCAAAGCACAGACTTTCCCTGCTTGGTAAGGCTATGGCATTAGGGACTATACCTTAAGCCAACCTTGCTAACTGATTGCTAAAATAACAGATTCCATAACATCAAAAATTTTCTTAAAATTCCATATCAAGTTGAAATCCTTCTGTCAGGAAATGATAGCAGAGGTGGGTCTTTAGACCAGATATAGTACTCTGCAAGGTCAGAGTATGTTACTATGAAAAATCCTCATAAAGTGTCTGAACCACAGAGTATCATCGCATAGGTGACAATTTCCAAATTGATAATGAAAAACCAGTAACCTTTATCTCATGAATGTAATGCAGGTATTTGTAACTGAAAGAAATGAAGTTCAATAAATTTTTCCTGGTTTACTTTCCAATCCAAAGTTGTTGATAAACCAGTGCCAATAACATAGGAAGACAATATAGTATTCGTGCAGACAACAGGTGCAGAGGAAAGCAACTATTAACATAAAAGTGAAAATCTTAGACATGAACAAGAGCAAGATATGAACTTAATTGAAATATTTAGATTTCTTCAAGTCATCATAAGGTCATTATATTTAGAAGATCAGTTGGTTTGTTTAGGAACAGAAATTCAATAAACGTGGATGCACGTGGATGCACAATTCATAACTTTCCAAAAGTAAAATACAAAATACTAACGAAATATGTATAAGTATGTCCAGGATAGTCCCAATCTTCTCTTATCACTATTGCTGGAAGTGGGCTACTATTGATAGCTTCAATTTTGTTAAATTAAGTCTAGAGCTTATGTTCAGGAAATATTTAATACTACCCCAAACGTTTAACATCCTTCTCCTTCGTGAAAGAAGCACCAAACATGTACCCATTGGGGGGGGGGGAGCTACTCAACTGTAATGCAGTAGCTTAATGAGGAAAAGTCTAATGGCTCAAAGATTTTATTTTTCTTGTCAAAGAGACCAGCTAAAATTTTACACTGAAAAATTGCAATAAGCTGTTGGTCACAGCTGAATGATGCCATGTAAGTAGTAATTAGCTATAAGTGCTGCCCTGATGTATCCAAATATTTGTGTTCCCTCAACTGATCGACTAAAGATTAATATGCTTGAACATGCCAGCCTAAAGGTAAATGAGAACTGGTGCCACGCTTTCCCTTTACGCTAAAATCTAAATTATTGAAAAAGAGTCATCTTTCATCAGACCAAGAGTGTCACTCTCATACATGCAACAGGAACATAGCCTTGTTAACAAGTTTCACCTTTATGAACAGGAAAAAACAAAGGAATTCATTTTCCAATTACACTTATTCATATATATTCATCCCCAGTAAATTCATATATTTCCTTAGAGAAGGATAAATATAACACATTTACTTATTCAGAGGACTTCAGATTACTGCAATATTTTTTCAAATAAAAAACTGGAATTTTTTTTCATAAGGCAGTTACTAATACTACATACTTAAAACACTTTTAGTCCACTTCAACTGTACATCTTCTTCAACTTTTGCTCTTTATAGATCTTATATACTAACAACTTAATGGCAATTATCTAAAGATTCCCATCTAACATAAAAAAGTCCGTCAAAAATGAAAATTAGTTGGCTTTCTACATGATTTCAAATAAGAGTTTCCTGATTGAAAATTGCTTCGCAAGTACATAATTTGGTTCACCAGAGCTTCAGCGACACAAATAGAGCAGAACTTGATATCGAAACAAAACATATATGAAAATTAAAATGAACTCAACAATTCAAATTCCCAGAAAGTATTAGGCAACAAGGAAACATCAAACAAGCAGTAATCCCACGCTCAGACACATATTTGAGGAAAGAGTAGGAGGAAGAAGAAGAAGAATTGATTACCAGATGAAGGGTGGAAGATTTGATTAGGGGAAAGAGCTACTCGGCCGCAGTTAATGACGGTCTCCATTTGCTCTCTCTCTCTCTCACCAATCTCCCAACCACACACTCACACACTCACTGTGTGTGTTTGTTCAAACCAGAAAAAAAAAACTATTAATAATAAAAACTGACGGCTATCATAAATAACCACACTGGGGATGAAAATTGAGGAAAATTTCCGAAATTCCTCAAAAAATCTCTTCACGTGAAAAAAAACTTCCGCTGATATTTTTTTGGCAAAGCGAAGACGATTTTTCTGCATAAAGCGTCAATTAACAATCCCTTTGTGGTTGATAGTAAATACCATAATTGACCTTACCAAATAAGAGTTTGACTTCATCTTTAAGAACGCAATTAACACAAGAGTGGGATTATGATGCACCATCATTTTCTAAACGGGCCTGCCAATCCACACCCCCACAATTTTTATGTTTTAATTTAAAAAATACAAAAACATTTTATTTTCTATTTTACCCTTAAAATTTTCAAAAAAATATTTCACCTTCCCCCCTCTCTCCCGTCAAGCACGCCCAACCTCTTTTCTTTCTTCTTAAAATGGTGTGTGGCCCCCATTTTAATATATTTTAATAAAAAAATAAAAAAATCATAATTATATCTTTTATTAAATTAAAGAAAAATTGAAATTCTTCCCCTCTCCCCTCTCTTTCTGATGTCTCTCTCTCTCTATCTTTCATCTCTATCATGTTTTTTTTATTTGAAAATAAACGATACATAATGGAGTATTTCATGGTTAGTTAAATATGTAGAAATCATGAGAAAAAATGTATAAAATATGAAAAATCAATCGATACAACAGTTCCATTTGATCCTGGTCAGTCAAATGTACAACCATATATTTGACCACAAGGTGTTGAACATGAACGAAGTTGTTGGGTTTGATCGATGTTTAGCATTTTTACACAATTTTCACCGATTTTTTGTACGATTTTTACATATTTAATTAATTTGTGAAATGATTCTAATTATATTGTTGTTTCACTCCTAAAAAATTTAAGAAATATGAGAAAGAGAGAGAGAGGGAGACATGGAGAGAGAATGGGAGGTTTGTTTTTTTAAGGGTAAAATTAGAATTTTTTTATTTTTTATTTAAATATTTAAAATATGATGTGTGTTTAGAAAAGGTTGGGGTGTGGATAGTCTCATTCTTAACACAATTTGGTTCTTTATGAAGTAGGCTTGGTAAGTTTCCCTTCAAGATCCACTTCAAACTGGTCCCTTAGAGATGTTAAATGTTTTGGTAGGTTACGGTTTTGCCTATCTCATACCCTAGCCGCATCTAAAATATCATGGTCATACTCTATTACCATATTATTTGTCTCAGGTAGGGTATGGTAATACTCGACGAGTAACCATGCAAATCATAAGTAAATGAATTACCCATTTATATAGTATTCCACATGGTAAATGCACCTGACTTTGTTCAACCCGTCCCAATAAACTGTATTTTTTTCCAGGGGAATAAATGTGAATTTTGTGAGAACCGAGTCCCTCGTTACTTGTTGACCAATATAGTTCATGCATCCATGAATTTTATAAATTATTGCATGTTTTTATGTGATACTTGAGTATAGCATTCGTTTAGTTATTTTATTTTATTTTATATTTAATCTTTGAGGGTGTTTGTTTTAATATTAGTAGTTAGGTACCCTCAACTTAGATTATGAAAATTCAAATTTAATAAATTGAAATTACATGAGTGTTTTTGTGATAATGTGTAATACGTGAAAGTGTGAGGGTAGAAAAAAAAAGAAAAAAGATAATTGACATGTTAATAGAAGAAAGGTCGACTTGATATAATATTAGATACGTGTCAATTATGGTATAAAAATAAATAAACTTAGAAACTTAATAAAAAATGAAGTAATTTATAGAAATTAATATTATCAAATCATAAAGTGGTTAATCTTACAAATTGATTATATATGAAGTAAAAGAGAAAATTGGTAAAAATACCCCGTATATATATCCTAATTATGATCTTACCCTTTTATTTTTTGAGTTTTTAAGAATACCCTGTATGTTACTGCTGGTTGTCAAAAATACCCTTTTACCGTCTATAAGAGGTGACATGCTGACATGGCAGGTTATTACACATGTGGAATTGACTTTTTCATTATTTTTTCCTTCTAACTCCATGTCACTCAAAAAGAAAGAAAAAAATCAGCAAATTTCACTAAAAATAATTAATTGATAATAATAATAATAATAATAATTATTATTATTATTATTATTATTATTATTATTATTATTACTATTATAAAGATTATTTTTGGAAATTTAAAAGTAAAAAATAAAATAAAAAATATTATTTAATATAATATATAAAATCTGAAAATTTCATTTAAAAAATTAGAAAAATATTTCAAAATAACGCAACAATAATCATATTATTAAATTATGAAAATTAATTTTCAAATTTTAAATCTAAAAAATAAAATTTATAATACTTAGTTCAAAAAAATAAAATTCGAAATATTTATTTCTAAAATCATAACTTATTTTGAATTACTAAAATCTATGTTTAATAATAATAATAATAACATAACAAATATTACTAAAATCTATATTTAATAATAATAATAATAACAACAACAACAACATAACTAATAAAATTTGAAATATAATACTTCGAAATATTATACTTATTTAACAAATAAAATTCGAAATAGTTATTTAAAAAATCATAACTTATTTTCAATTACTAAAACCTATGTTTAATAATAATAGTAATAATAATAATAATAATAATAATAATAATAGGAAATTATGTTTACAGTATTAATTAATGACATAAACTTTCATAATAACAAGGAGATTATTAGCATAGTTATTAATTTCTTTATAGTATTTAAAATATTTATAAACCAACAAAAACAAAATTTAGCATGCTAGATATTTGTTGGAAAATTATCTCTAAATATCTAAAAAAATAAAATCGATTAAATGGTTAAAAGTAAAATAATTAATAAAATCACTAAAATTCTTAAAAATAAAAATGAAGTATTAGTAAAAAAATTTATACATATATAATAAAATTAGAATTTTTAATCTTACATAATAAGAAAATTAATTTTTTTTGTTTTTATTTGTTGATTTTAGATATTTAATATAATTTATATTTATTGTAAATAAAATTTCTAATTTTAATATATTTTCATATTTACTTAAATAATATTTTAAAATTTAAAATATATTTTTTCAGAACTTCTATTATTATTATTTTTTTGTACACATATTTTTAAATAATATTCTGATTTTTTAAATAATAAATTCTTATTTTTATTATATTTCCGAGAATACCCTGTATGATTGTATGTTATTGCCAAAAATACCCATTTCTCAATTGACATGGAAAAGAGAACAAAAAAAATCTAAAAAACAATTACAATTACACATGTGTATTTAAGTGCCACGTCAGCACATGACCGGTTGGTGACTTACCACAGCAGGTGACGGGGTATTTTCGACAAGAAGAGCCAACATACGGGGTATTTTTAAAAACCCAAAAAATAAAAGGGTAAGATCATAATTAGGGTATATATACGGGGTATTTTTACCAATTTTCCCTGAAGTAAAACTAAAAAAATTAATACTTTCAATTAATATATAAGAATGTAGATATCTTTAATAGTATAATTAATAAATCAAAGAAATGAAATGAAAATTGTGTTCACTTATAACATGTCACAACAATCCATAAATGGAAAATGAGATTAGTGGCATGGGTCATCATTAACCTACGAGATATGTGGTGTCCTTACACATATATTACAAGAAAGAGGTGGTTTTTTATCTTACAAATAAAAGGAAGAATTGATATATAATTATATTAAATCCTGTTGCAATAAAAAAAATTAGAGGAAAGAAATCATGAAAAAGACGATAGTGGAGAAATCAGGTAACTTTTTAGTTGTTTTCTAAGTAGTTTGAAATAAATTTCTTGAAATAATAATTGATTGATGTCTTAATAAAATATAAAAGTTGTGAAAAACAGGTTTTATGAATTAACCAGTGATTTGAAAAGATAATTGTTGGGATTTCAATGTTTAGATTTTGATGAGACAAACCAAGAATGTAATAGGAAGTTTAAGTACCCCATTTTTCACAATGTTTTAAGTGAAAACATAGACTAGAATTGAGTCTTGTTGTAGAAGCTGAAAGATGGAGGTACACATGCATACAATGCTGCATCGAAGATTTCAGAACGAAGCTGCTGCAAGAAACCGTTACAGCAATACTGCAAGAAGGCAGTTGCAACATTGCAACAAAGTAAGAAAGAACGACATACATCAATACTGCAAGAAGGTCTAAGTTACAGCAACACTATAAAGGACAAACAACTGCAAGCAGACCTAGGATACATCGCGAAGCTTACTTCTCAAACTGTAAACAAGCGCCAACGACAAACAGTCAACTGAAGAAGTATCCTGCAATCCGAGGAAGGATAAAATGCAGTACGAGGAACAAAGATACAAGCAAGAATAAATAGAGCCGTTCCAGAGAAGATCAAAGTTGCAGACACGGAGCCAATGCCAAGACGCCACGTGGACTGACGCGCTGCAAAAAAGCTGCGAGCCGCAACCATCGCATTAAATGCTCCAGAAAGAAAAGTCAAGTCGCATTAAATGCAAGTCATGCCTTTGATCAAGTACACTTTAATTCAAAATGGGAGATATCTCCCTCAACGGATATCTCCTCTACAAGTATAAATAGAGGATGAGCAACCCTGAAGCTGACAACTGAAACATTTGCGCAAAAACTCTCAAGCATTCAAGCTATACTTTTTCAAGTCTACTCTCAGTTTCAGTCACTCAACCTCTGTGAAGTGAAGCAAGTTCAAAGCCGAAAGATCCTTTGAAGGATTCAAAAGCTCACTTCACCGCACCAGTTGAAGAACAAATCTATATACTTTTTAACCTTGTTGTTGTGTGCTTAGGTTGTTTTAGGTGTCGAACAGTTGATAGGAGAGATCCTTGTTGTTTGTATAATTATCTAAGTGTTAGACAACTTCCCTGTGTGGGAGTGTGAAACCCTGTGTGGGTTTGCCTTTAGAGTTTGCAGTTGTTGTGTGATCACTGGACTCTAGTAGGTGTTTAGCTTTGTAAGTTGATAGATTGTTAGGGGTGTCCTGTAAATCAATCTTGCTTAACAAAGTTCCTGCTCGAGGTAGCAGTAGAGTGGACGTAGAAGGGTTACACCACCTTCGAACCACTATAAGCCATAAGTGTTTTATTGCTTTCTTATCTGCGCTTTATCGTTCATATCTATCTCTGTCATAAAGCATAAAACGTTTTGAAAATGATCATATTTGAGAAAACCAGCCTTGTGTCTTAAAATCATATTTTTCCGATGCGTATAAAACTCTAAGTTACAGCGTGCAGCACTGCATCCTAGTGCTGTAAGCAGTAACTGACTGGCGCTGCAAGTTCAAGTAACTTGCAGAACAGTAAGTTTTAAACATATTTTCAAAATCGACCAAGGTTCATTCACCCCCTCTGTAACTCGGACACCACTTGGGACTAACAAGTGGTATCAGAGCAAGTTGGGTTAAAAGCCAATTAATCTGGTCACCTACCTAGATATACCTTTGTCTAGCTGTTTTCTCTGCATCCTTAAAATCTCATTCTTACAGCATATCATGGATTCCTCTAATCATAAGTTATTACCCATATTTTCCATAGAGGAATATGACGATTGGAAGATAAGAATGCAGACACATCTTTCAGCGATGAATGATGAGATGTGGACGATCATCACCGAAGGACCGATTATCCCTATGAAGGTGAACCCCATGCTCGGTAGAGAAATGGAAGAAGGAGCACAACCACCACCCAACTTCCTGGTCAAACCAAGACAAGAATGGAACAATGAAGACAGGAAGAGAGCCAACCTAGACAACGTGGCTAAGAATGCTCTATTCATCACCTTGGATAAAGACACATTCAGCAAAGTCCAAACTTACAGAACGTCCAAGGAAACTTGGGAAAAGTTGGAACAAATATGTGAGGGGACAGAGCTCACTAAAGATAATAAGATCTCCAATGCCACCCAGCTATTTGAGCTCTTCGAGATGAAGAATGAAGAGACTCTTGAGCAACTAGATTTAAGATTCACATCCATTGTGAATGAACTAGAAGCTTTGGGCAAGCACTACACTCAAAAGGAGAAGAACATGAAAGTGCTTAGAGCCCTGCCCGCGGAGTTGGATAGCAAGACCACAGCCATGAGAGTGTCCATGGATTTGAAATCATGAGTACATTTGATCTATTCTCCGACCTCAAAGCATTCGAATATGATATTAATAGATGGAGAAATGAGACAGAAGAATCAAGCTCCAAAGTTACTAACCCTAAAGGACCCTTACAGAAATGGGTACCTACATCTGCTTGAGTTTGATGTAGGTTTCAGTGCCAGGTTGCAGCAACGATGTATGGTACATAGACAGTGGTTGCTCAAGGCACATGACAGGAAGTAAAAAAGCTCTGAAAGACTTCCAAGAATGCAAATGACCAAAGGTCATCTTTGGAGATGATTCCAAAGGAAGCATAAAAGGAAGTGGATGCCTAGTCAAAGGAAACATAAAGATCAAAGATGTATCCTATGTGAAAGGCCTCAGATACAATCTTCTAAGCATTAGTCAATTTTATGACAAAGGATACACAGTGGAGTTCAACCTCAACAAGTGCTTAATCAAGGACAACACATCAAATGAAGTCAAGTTTACAGGAACAAGAAGAGGAAACATATATCTTGCAGACTGGAATTCCTCTATTCATTCAACATGCTTCATTGTGAAAAGTCTACCAGAGCTGAGCTGGCTATGGCACAAGAGATTAAGTCACCTGAACTTCAAGACAATCAATAAGCTAGCAAGAAAAGGTCTTGTAAGAGGATTGTCGGATGTGGCATACAAAAAGGAAAATATATGTGGAGCTTGTCAGAAGGGAAAACAAGTGAAAAATTCATTCAAGGACAAGTTGCAGAAGTCATCTCACAGGATTCTGGATCTTCTACATATGGACCTCTTTGGGCCAGTAGAACCTGTAAGTATAAGTGGGAAGAAGTACTCACTTGTGGTAGTAGATGACTACTCCAGATACACATGGACCATATTCCTTGCTAAGAAATCAGAAACACAAAGCAAGGTACCTGACCTAATGAAGAAAATTCAAAATGAAAAGAGCTTGAACATTGTGAAGATCAGATCAGACAGAGGAATTGAGTTCACAAATAAATTCATAGAGAATTATGTTCTTACAATGGTATTCGTTATGAATACTCTGATGCAAGAACACCTCAACAGAATGGTGTAGCTGAAAGGAGGAATAGAACCATCAAGGAAGCAACAAGGACAATGATAGCAGAGGCAGAGATACCCAAGAGATTTTGGGCTGAAGCAACAAACACTGCATGCTATACACAGAACAGATATCTAATTAACAAAGATCTAGACAAAACCCCTTATGAAGTCTGGAATGGATATACACCAAATGTTTCATATCTGCATATCTTTGGATGCAGGTGCTATATTCTCAACAATGGAAAGGAGCATCTAAAAACCTTTGATGTAAAATCAGACGAAGGAGTATTCTTAGGATACTCTGTTGTGAGTAGAGTCTTCAGAGTCCTTAACAAGAGAACCTTAGTGGTTGAAGAGTCAATCCATGTGGTGTTTGATGAACCACATTGTGACACAAAGAAACTAGAAGAACCTGCCAAGGATACAGCTCCAAGGAAAGAAAGTGACGTTCCATATGTTGAAGGAGTTCTGCATACAGAATAAGACAAAGAAGAATAAGTTGCACCTCTGGATATAGCAGATAATCTTACAGTAGGAGAACCTTTAATCTTACAGCAACATGAGGAGCAACCTAGACTTGTACATGTTCTTGATCCTGACAGGACATGGCTAAGGAATCATCCTAGGGATCTTATCATTGGAGATCCATCCATAGGAGTAAGGACAAGAAGGTCCATTCATCATGAAACAATGTTTGCATGCTTCATATCTTAAACAGAGGCCTAAAATGTTGAAGAAGCGCTACAAGATATCAATTGGGTACAAGCCATGCAAGAAGAGATAAATGGATTTGAAAGAAATCAAGTTTGGCAAATAGTTGCAAGACCAACTCATCAAAAAGTTATTGGAACAAAATGGGTTTTCAAGAACAAGCTAGATGAATCTAGACTCGTTGTGAGGAACAAAGCAAGATTAGTTGCTAAAGGATATTGTCAGGAAGAAGAAATTGATTTTGATGAAACTTTTGCTCCAGTAGCGAGGCTGGAAGCTATAAGGATTTTTCTGGCATATGCAACTCAAAATGAATTTCAAAGTATATCAAATGGATGTGAAGAGTGCATTCCTTAATGGTATTCTTACAGAGAAAGTGTATGTAGAGCAACCTCCAGGTTTTGAAGATCAAGTAGAAGAGAAGGTGTTCAGGTTACACAAAGCTCTGTACATACTCAAGCAAGCACCAAGAGCTTGGCATGACACCTTACCTCTTTATCTGCTGGAAAAAGGCTTCAAGAAAGGAACAGTGGACAAAACTCTATTCAGGATACAGGATGAAGACAGTATACTTCTTGTACAGATATGTGAGAAGTTCTCCAATCTGATGCAATCGAAATTCGAGATGAGTATGATGGGAGAATTAAGTTTCTTTCTAGGGCTGCAAGTAAAGCAGCTAGTTGCAGGAACCTTCATCAGCTAGGTCAAATACACAAATGAACTTATCAAGAAGTTTGGCATGGAGAATAGGTCAGCAACATCTGTTCCTATGTCTACATCTACAAGCCTTGACAAAGATGAAGATGGTAAAGATATAGATATCACGAAGTCCAGACGGCTCATAGGATCCTTGTTGTATCTTACAGTAAGCAGGCCAGACATCATATTTGCAGTTGGAGTCTGTGTAAGATTCCAAGCAGCACCAAAGAAGTCACATCTGTCAGCTGTTAAAAGGATTATCAAGTATCTGAAAGGAACTCAGGAAGTAGGCCTATGGTATCCCAAAGAAGGAGGATTCAAGCTCAAATGATACTCTGACTCAGATTATGTAGGCTGCAAGATTGACAGAAAGAGCACCAGTGGGACTTGTCAATTTCTGGGAAATAGACTTGTTTCATGGTTCTGCAGGAAGCAAACATCGATTGCAACATCTACAGCAGAAGCAGAATATGTAGCAGCAGGAAGTTGTTGTGCGAAAATTCTCTGGATACAGCAGCAACTAAGAGATTATGGGATTGAAGAAAAAGAGACTCCAATTCTCTGTGATAATACGAGTGCAATAGCAATTACTCATAATCCTGTATTTCACTCAAGAACAAAGCATATCGATATAAGACATCACTTTATTAGAGATCACGTAGAAAAGAAAGATGTCGTGCTTGAGAAAGTTCATACGGACCTCCAGCTTGTAGATATATTCACTAAACCGTTGAGTGAATCGAGGTATTCTACTCTTAGAAACGAACTGGGAATTCTAAAATAATGAGTGAAAAAGAAAATGCAGAAGTCCAAGGGGAATATATGCATGCTTGCGAGAAGCTGCAAGTATATTGTTGTAAGCTGCGTCTGCATACAGCGCTGGGTTGAAACAGCGCTGCATCTTTTATTCTTACAACATAGCAAGAAAATAAGAGAGTAAACAACACTTGGTTACAACATTTATTTCAAAGAGTATTTAATACTCTGCAACCTCGTACCCAGGATGCTGCAACCTTAAAAGGACAATAAATTAGACGGCAAATCGCATGTCCTTCAGCATTAAATGCAAAGTCTGCTCTGTCAGATGTCGGAGAGGCGCGGTAAGAGTCCACGTCTGCGTAAGTCATGATTATTTACGATTTGACCCCTTCATCTTCTTCTAAGGACCGTAAGATCATTTCCATCTTTTTAATCTCAACCGTCGATCTTACCACATGTCCCTTGATATTCTCCATAACCCTATAACCTTCTCTTTTTTAAATTTTACTTTGCCTACATCACAAAGAGAAGTTCTCATTCTTAAAAAAATCCCTAAGTCCCAACAATCTCAAATCTACATCAATGGCGGCCAGACAAACCACAATCTTAGAAGGACCTTGATCAACCAGGAGCACATTTATGCTTCTGGGTTGTACGACAACACCGTCATCCGTAGGATTTTTGATGCCCTTGAACGGACCCAAATCCTAGGGTTGTTAACCACCGTCTACACTGGATTCTCTGTAGAATCAATTCAAATGTTCTATGTTTTTGCCAGGACTTCGGAGGAGAGGAACTGCATCCTGTTCAAGATGGATGCAGATGGAGAAGAAAGGTCTCTAACCGTTAGAGACATAGCCACCACCTTCAACATCTCGTCTGGAGGCCTGACCCTCAGTCAGCTTGCGACATATGGGGAAAGCAACGCTTAAGAGATGTGGGATCTCTTTAGAGTTAAAGATGTAGGGGCAGAGATCAAGAGAAGCGCCCCGAAGAAACTCTTCAAGCCGGAGTTTGAACTGCTCCATGATATCTGTGCATACTCCATTGAAGGTAAAACGGGGAGTTACGACAAATGCACAGATCTCCGGTTCCGGATCATGTCTGCCATCATGGCCGGAGAAAAGGTGAACTGGGCAAAGTTCATCTTGAAGAGAATATGAGAGGAAGCAGAGAAGAACACACCAAGGAGGAGCTATGGAATCACCATTTGCTCTCTGCTCTGCAAGCTAGGTCTTCAGCTTGTAGCTCCCATCCCTATTGTCGTTGGGAAGTTTCTTGGTGAGAAGAAGAAGGGTAAGACCCAACCGAAGACAGTTGCTTCTGGGTTACACGGAAGAAAACCAAAGATAAAAAGAATGCAACTCTGGCATTGCAGGATGAAGTGACAGGCAACGCGGGTGAAGATGATGATGATGATGATGATGAAAATCCTCTTCCCATCATCAAGGGGACACCAAGGAGGGCAGAACCTGAACTTGAGTCCTCGTCCTCAGATGATGACGCACCCCTGGCCAGGAGGGCCCCACGCAGCAAGAAGAAGGCTGCTGCAGCTGCTAATTCCCAACTCTCTACTACAAGTTTGTCAGTAGATGTTGTTGCGGATGAGTCACATCAGCAAAGGATTCAGCCAGATGAAGAAGCTATTCTACAAGGGGCTACTGATTTAGCCTCTTTGCCGATCCTGAAGCTGTTCAGTCTGTGCTCGATCCAACCTTCCCAGCTGCTAGAAATATGGAGCAGCAGTACAGTCTCTGGAGGAAGATGAGACAATCCAAGGGGGAAATCTTGACGCAATGAAAGGATTTCCTCTCTGTGGAGCAAGCAGTCCTGGGGTGGGCCAATACAAATGATATTCTGGCGCTCCTGCAACCTGAGTATGCAGCAAATGTGCAAGATCGATCAAGAAGCACTCAGGGAGCACTGGACAGAGGGAAGGGCAAAGCTCTTGCAGAATCCCACTCTGCAGAACTGCCGATGAAAACAGCAACGGAAGATGCTCATGTCTTTCTAGCCCCGGCTGCAGAGGCTATAAGAAGGGCGATGACATCGCATTTGCGCGAGAACAAATCGACACTCTGGGAGTGGAGTAGGCTGAGGAAGCCATGCTGCAACAGGCGCTGCAAGCGAGTGTCAATGAGACAAGGATGCAGCACACTCCTAAGAGGATGAGAGGAGAAGGAAGCATAAGTCATCACATTTCAAACTCCCCCACATATGAGCAAATGGTTGAAGGCCTCACCAATATAGTCACCCTTGATTCTTTAGAGGAGGAGGAGGAGCCTCAACTGGTGGATTATGGTGATTTCCCGGTGCACACCATTCCTGATGCTGCTGCAAACACTCAGGGGGAACCAACCGCCATCATCAGAGACGATCTCCCTGACATTGCTGAGAATGCCGATGAAGCAACCACATAGGAAGTTGCAGAGGTGGTACTCTTTGTACTGGAAGAGACAACAGTACAACAAGCAGCTACCCTATCAGAAGCTGTAGAAGAAACAAGAAGGGTAGAGGCTGAGATTCTTGTAGCAATTGAGCTTTCAGTGCTGCATACAGTGGAAGCTGCAAGAAACCAACAAGAGCTGCAAGAACCCATTCTTGCAGCAGAGACTGTCAAGGATACAGGACCAGTCAAGAAGATGGGGTCTTATCGAAGACCCCATGTGAGGCTGTTGTTCTGACAACACTCCCCGATGGTGAGAAGACCTCTAAAGGGTCGGCTGTTGAGACAGTACCCTTAGAGGATGTTCAAAGAGAAGATGAGGTAACCACTATACAGCTAGAAACACCTCACGAAGAGGTTGCTGCTACTGCTGCTCGCTCAAAAAAATCTACCCAGGTTACAGCAGCAAGGGTTACTGAGGAAGCTGAGTATGTTGAATTCCTCCAGAGGATGGCTGACCGCAACAGAGCTAAATATGGAAATATTGGCGACGTGTCAGTTATGATATCATCCGACGATGAGGAATAAGTCGTTGAAGAAAATCCCACCTCAGGCTGCTCAAGTCCCTTATCAAGCCTTCATGAGGATGAAGATGAAGAAATTGAACCAGAGGCTCCAAGGCAGGATGCAACACAACCCCCAAGATCTTTAGTTCCTTATTCTGCATCGGCTGCTGCCTCTCAAAGACAGAATGCAGGCGTGACCACTGATGAATCGATTGACAAGATAGTTGCTGCTGTTAGACACCTGGTTCATGCTCTTCATGATCATGAGTCTAACATGCAGAACAACATGATGGCCGGCACCAAGTTCCATGCTGAAACCATGTCCAGCTTCAAGAAAGATGTTGAAGCACTGCCTGAGATGATCAAACGAACTCTGAATGATAATGCTCACAGGCTATACATGGACAGGGTTAGAATGGAGGAAGAATTGAAAAGAGAAGCTACAAGCACCCGAGCTGAAGTCAAATTCTGCAAGCGATATATAGAAACAACATCGGAAAGGCTGCACACTCACTCCAAGGTGCTAGAGACACTTCTGGACCATGTACTCGAACAATCCAAAAGAACCAGAAGTGTCGACGATCGATTAGGGAACCTGGAATTGATTTTGGGGAATGCACTTCCTCAGAATGCCCAAGGATCCAAGGAAGCCCCAGCACCTGCAACAAGACCACGCTCTAAAGTGGTTGCAAGTCCTCCTGCTCCACCCCCGGTTTTTTATGATGCCAAAAAGGAGGAAGAATTTCAAGATAGATACCGGAGCTCTGGAGAGAAAGAAAGTGAAGAAGAAGATGATGACCAACCTCTAAGCAGGAGGAGGAAGAGGTCTGGACCATTTGCTGCTGATGACGTTCCTTCTCCAAAGAGATGGAGAAAAGATGATGGAGGAGCTGGTGGTACAGCTGCTGCAAGCAGATCAGCAGCAGGCGCTGCAAACAGCAGTGCTGCAAGCAAAGAAGCAGCACCTCTCTCTTTTCATCATACAAAGAGAGGGAGAGAGAGCCAGCAGCAAGACTCAAGAAAGAGGGTGAGCAGAGCCGAGGCTGAAAGGCATTACAACGAGAAAATAGCTGCTCAGAGGACGGAGAGAGCCAGAGCTGAAAAGGAAGAATATGCCTGAATGGAAAGGCTTGGAGTGATTGGTGAGAGGAGAATCTTCGACAAAGATCTCTACCAATATCCCCCTCAAGAAATTTCACGTCTCGACACTGACAACATATCTGCTGAAGTATCAGTGCTGATGGATCAGAGGCCCGAATGAGAGAATATGGCTTGGAACTTAAACATCTTCAAGACAGTCAAGTTGCCTATAGATAGGAATCTATCATTCGAAGCAATCACGTTGTCCAAGAGATTCGAGTATCTCAGAAACTTCATATTTTTGTGTAGAAAGGGCAAATTCAGTAGATTTCAAACCTGCCAAACTGCACTGAGAAGATATGAAGAGCTTACTAGGGCTGGAGAGCTTGAAGTTCAGAATTACTACATAGACCAAGTGAAGCAAGGCTATATAGTGACCTATTGTGAGGACTTTTAGGTGAGATGGATTCAGATCCCAAATATTAAGGAGATACTTGAAGAATCCTATCAGGAGTCCATTCGAGACTGGTGAAAAGGATCAAGAGAAAGGACTGCTGAAAGAAGACCAGATGAAACGTCTACAAGAAGGTCCCTATTTCAGCAAGAATCAATGTATGTAATTCAAGATTAGATTTTTTTTCTCAAAGGTTATAATATATGTAATCCTGTTGAAAAATGATATAAAACAATGTAAAAGCTTCTTTCATGAATGAAATAATGTAATGGTTTTGTCATCATAAAAAAGAGGGAAATTGTTGGGATTTCAATGTTTAGATTTTGATGAGATAAACCAAGAATGTAATAGGAAGTTTAAGTACCCCATTTTTCACAATGTTTTAAGTGAAAACATAGATTAGAATTGAGTCTTGTTGTAGAAGTTGAAAGATGGAGGTACACATGCATACAATGTTGCATCGAAGATTTCAGAACGAAGCTGCTGCAAGAAACCGTTACAGCAATACTGCAAGAAGGCAGTTGCAGCATTGCAGCAAAGTAAGAAAGAACGGCATGCATCAATACTGCAAGAAGGTCTAAGTAACAACACTATAAAGGACAAACAGCTACAAGCAGACCTAGGATACAACACGAAGCTTACTTCTCAAACTGTAAACAAGCGTCAGCAACAAACAGTCAACTGAAGAAGTATCCTGCAATCCGAGGAAGGATAAAATGCAGTATGAGGAACAAAGATACAAGCAAGAATAAATAGAGCCGTTCCAGAGAAGATCAAAGTTGCAGACACGGAGCCAATGCCAAGACGCCACGTGGACTGACACGCTGCAAAAAGCTGCGAGCCGCAACCATTGCATTAAATGCTCCAGAAAGAAAAGTCAAGTCGCATTAAATGCAAGCCATGCCTTTGATCAAGTACACTTTAATTCAAAATGGGAGATATCTCCTTCAACGGATATCTCCTCTACAATTATAAATAGAGGATGAGCAACCCTGAAGCTGACAACTGAAACATTTGCGCAAAAACTCTTAAGCATTCAAGCTATACTTTTTCAAGTCTACTCTCAGTTTCAGTCACTCAACCTCTGTGAAGTGAAGCAAGTTCAAAGCCGAAAGATCCTTTGAAGGATTTAGAAGCTCACTTCACCGCACCAGTTGAAGAACAAATCTATATACTTTTTAACCTTGTTGTTGTGTGATTAGGTTGTTTAGGTGTCGAACAGTTGATAGGAGAGATCCTTGTTGTTTGTAAAGTTGTCTAAGTGTTAGGCAACTTCCCTATGTGGGAGTGTGAAACCCTGTGTGGGTTTGCCTTTAGAGTTTGCAGTTGTTGTGTGATCACTAAACTCTAGTAGGTGCTTAGCTTTGTAAGTTGATAGATTGTTAGGGGTGTCCGTAAATCAATCTTGCTTAACAAAGTTCCTGCTCGAGGTAGCAGTAGAGTGGACGTAGAAGGGTTACACCACCTTCGAACCACTATAAGCCATAAGTGTTTTATTGCTTTCTTATCTGCGCTTTATCGTTCATATCTATCTCTGTCATAAAGCATAAAACGTTTTGAAAAAAGATCATATTTGAGAAAACCAGCCTTGTATCTTAAAATCATATTTTTCCGATGCGTATAAAACTCTAAGTTACAGCGTGCAGCACTGCATCCTAGTGCTGTAAGCAGTAACTGACTGGCGCTGCAAGTTCAAGTAACTTGCAGAACAGTAAGTTTTAAACAGATATTCAAAATCGACCAAGGTTCATTCACCCCCTCTGAACCTCGGACACCACTTGAGACCCCTCTGAACCTCGGACACCACTTGAGACCAACATTAATAGTAAAAATTTTGTTAGTTATTGTAATTAAATGGTAGTAGCAAAGATTTGATGATTTGCATATTCAATATACCTAAGCACATATACAGACTTATAGCATCAGGAAATTAATTTATTTGTGAGTATATTATCCAATAATTGTTATTTAACTCATAAATTAATATGATCTCTTATTAATTGACGTGATTAATATAAATTTTAATGTAATGGATAATTCATTCAAAAAAAATTTGATCTCATTTTGATGATTTTAGCAAACTAAGAAAGTACGTATTTTGATTTAAGAGGGTTAATCATTAATTAGATGTGTGTGCGCTTATATAATCATTAACTAGATGCATTTAATTAAAAGAATAAATTTCTGTTAGTTTATTATAATTTGTTATAATCATAAATATTAAACATCTAATTAATAGTAGTAATTTTATAAAAATTTGTGTTAATTAACTGTTAGTAATTAAAAGGTACTTATGAAATACCAAACATGAATTTTTACTAAATTATATAAGAAATTATATTGTTTCCTTATTAGATGAATTTAATTTTCTTTAAATATTTTGTAAAATGATAATTATTAATAAACAGGAGGTATAATATTAATAAAAATAAAGTGAGTTTATAAGGAATGCTTAGTTATTTTATTATAAGGAATTAAATTAATACGGTAAGTATTGTTATCATTATGTTTGTATAATATTTAATTATATAAGATTAATAGTTTTGTTGGAATATTAAAATGATGCATGTATTTCTATAATTCAAGGATTAAATATTTTATTTGTCTATAAGAGTGTCATGACCACACTTGCTCAACCGCACATAGAACGAATTTTAAATATAATACAATTTAAAAACCTGCTATATATAATATATTTTTTTCGACATAATATTATCTCATACCCAAAGCTACTCTGTTCACATTCATATAAAAGAAATTTCAACAAGTCAGCAACTCACGAACAATTTTCATGTTAACCCATTAGTATGCATCATATTATATAATACAAAACATGTACAAATAAGACTTAATTTCTAAAAGCAAAAGTAGCATAAACTACAATCATGCCTAATAGGTCGTCATCTATGTACATGAATGCTCAAAATCCTACAGGAGCTCCACAGCTTGCCCAGTACGTCCATAACATTACACATCATCATAGTTACCTACAAAGCATAAATTACATTAGATAAATCTCACTAAACAGAAATTATGCATGATAGTATGGTTCTTTATTTTACGATAGCTACTGAACAACAAATCAAATCTCGTGAAACACGTAGTATACATGTATCATCAATTAACACAAATAATCCACAAAATACTATTTTATACTTTGCAGTTATAATAAATTTCTACTTACCTAAAATTCAAAAGATTTTGGTTGTATAAGCTTCAAATTTTCCTCTAGAACTTTCTTGATATTTTCTTTCTCTCAGCGATGCTCTGTTTTCTATTACTCTGTTTTCTTAAGCTACCCCCACCTTAGGAAGTAGTTTGAACGAACATTGTCTATGATGATCCGTATCCAAGAGAGTTCGCCTTTTCCCTTGTTCCTTTTTACGTTTTCTTTGGCCACAAAGATGATTGAAGCGACTTTCGATAACTTTATAGACAAAAGAATGAAAAGAAGTGACTTTAAGGGTGAATATGGAACTTTAATAAACTCTATAACAAAATACATTGCTTAGAGAATCTCTATTAGACTTATATCGGATATTGCTAGGCTTGACTGTAGTTTTAGGAAAACTAAATATAAAATTAGGATTTAAATTACATCTTGGAAGACTTAAAAATAATTATAGAAAGACTAATTATAGAATTAAGGTTTAATTGAACCAACAATAATATTTAATTTATTTAAAATAATTCTCTAAACTAGTTTTTTCCATGTTAATTTAGTTCAAAAACTGTCTATAATGAAAAATTCACCAAATCTTATAGGATCAATGAAAGCTTTTGAAATTCTTACAGAGGCTACATAACATGATGAAGAATATAATGTAAAATTATCTAGTACAAATAATGATCACACAATTAGTTATGAGATTTAGAAGTTGATAGAAAACAGGGTATAAACTTCGTCGAAAATAGGTCGTCTTGTAAAATTTAGCATAAATCGTACATGACTTCAAAAATTACATGGTAAACTTCTACATGCTCATAAGAACAGTTACTATAAAATAGTAAAATATCACATATGAATTCGAAGCCCATAACTCAGGGGAATAGATTTACTCAGACCAAAAAATAGGGCAAAACTGTCTCTGAACAACCTATTTTAGAAAAATCATAATAAATCGGGTGTAACTCCAAATCTTATGAAATTTTACATATTTTTTACTTCATATATCTCAATTTGGTAAAAGGATTTAGTCTAAATCAGTTTCTACAAGTGCACAAATATTACGAAACATGCCTACAGATACCATACTTCCAGCATATGTACCACTTTACATATTCAAGCAAATTATAAACATAAAATTCTCAACCTAATGTCATATAACATCTTCGGACTTTCTAATATATGTTAATACAACCAAACAAAGATATCAAAATCTCAAAGGAAGAGAAAGGTAAAGAACACAAAGTAGAGGAAGAATAAAGGGTATGGAAGGTCATATCTTTTCGCCGCCTATTCGCGGCGGAGACGACGGTCGAAGGAGAGATCGGGCCGGGTCTATGACAGGCTCTTTATCGGCTTCAACTAGGTGTAAAAACCAATCAAAAAGAGGAGTGGTGGCTGCGACAACCTCGGCGGCTGCCGGCAATGTTGGCGGTGATGATTCTGCGTAGGGGAAGAGAGAGGGAGAAGTGATGTTAGAGAAGAAGATATTGATTATGTTTTGGGTGGGGGTTTTCCATTGTTTTCTGTGGGTTTCCCTTCCATAGAGAGAGAATGAGAGATCCAGCTGAGAGTTGCAGTGAAAGAAAGAAAAATAAAATGAGAGTTATGGAGAGAGAGACACGTGCATTGAGAGGAGAGAGAGAAGTGATAGAGAAAGAAAGGTGTATTAATTGTTGTGGTGACACATTTTTGTTTATCCTTGAATGACCATACATTTTCCTTAATATTAAAGCCAAGTTTGGTTGGTGCACTTTTTAACATATACACCTATATATATGTGTGTTGTGTGTGTATTTATATATACATATAATACATTTTAGTTTTTATTTTTCTTTAATAGCTTATATTTATTTATATTATTATTATTTCAATTTAATTTTCAATTATTGAGAATTCTTATTATATATTACGTACTTAAAATTTAATTTGGGGTGTTACAAAGGGCTATTTTATAATTTGAGAAATTCAATTTGATTAATCTAAGATGTTCATTGCTGGATGAAAATGGTTAATTCGTTATGCCTTAAATCTTTTATATTAATTAATAAAGCAACTACAATTGAGAAAATTAATATTTTAATATATTTTGTTACTTAGAATCAAGGATGAAAATATCCCGATATTTTCGTGCGATATATCCGTGATATATCCATATTTTGAAGGTTGCGATATGGATATGGAGGTAAAAAAAATTTCCAGGATATATCGCAAATATCCATATTCGTCCGTCTCAGTGTAAATTTGGAAAAAAAATCAGGAAATATCGCGGATATATCCAAAAATCGAGATTTTTTCACAAAATATGTATTTTTAGACCAAAAATAAATTTGATTAAAATTTAAAAAAAATTGTAGCAGCAATAGTTCTTTTATGGGGAAATATTTTTAAAAAATTATTAGAATAAGATTAATTAATTTGATTTATCATTTAAACATTGCCGCAAAAGCCAAATTTTATTTTCAAGAATTGAATTATGAAAATATCAATCATGCATGTGTTATGTGTTATGTATTTGGCAGCTGAATGGTGGGTTATGTATGGTCATTCATCACCAACACTAATTAAGAAAATTGGTCATACGAATATTGTCACAACCGGCATCATCTTCTGCCTGCGAGAGAAATTGGAGCACTTTTGCATTAATACACACGAAGCAACAAAATTGTCTTGCATATCCAAAACTTCAACAACTTGTGTTTTGTTATTATAATATGAAGTTGAGGATATGAGATATGGAAGCAGAAAATGATAAGGTTGTTAGGATGTATACTATAAGCCTAGATTTTTGTATGAACATCTTTGTGATATGAGAATTATTTTGGTCAAATGTGTGCATTTTATATTTGTTATATATGTTAATGCAATTGTCCAGCTTAATCTATATTGTAGATAACATGGTGTGTGGTGCCACACAGAAGATCATGCTATCAGTTCCTTATAGATTATAAATAGGAGCTCACAACCAAGATGGATTTTGACAAACCATTGGAACGGTTGTAGTGTGATTTGGTATTAGTCTGTCTTGACTATAAAGTTACACTAGTACATTTTGTATGTATTGAGCAGAACCATATGAGGTTGTTCGATTTGTACTGACTATATATATAAAAGAACAAGACCTTTGTTATTATGGATGCACGTCTTCTTAATCCCTATATAATAACAGGCACGTGTACTCAGTGTTTGTTTCTTTAATTTGCCAATAGGTGAGATTTGTTAATAAATCAATAGGCTCGGTGAATTGGGAGATAGCACTGTTTATATGGTGTGTTGTTGATTATAGAAGGAATTTGTGTCCTAATTATTTAGGATGATGATGTTCCCTTGAAGAGCTCATAAGGATTATCATGTAAACCCTACAAGTGGATTTAATCCGACATGATAATAAAGATGAGTGGTACTACTCTTGGAATTAGATGTAAATTAATTAAGTTGTCAGTAACTTATTTAATTTACGGACATTCGATATCTTAAACGTGGGACAATAAACGTGCACATAATAAAGAAGCCTATATTGTAATATGGGATTAGGGCGGTAGTTCAATTATAACTCTTTAGTGGACCGAGTTATAATTGATGGGCTTAAGCTGGGTGTTCGGGCTGAACACTAAGCCTATGAGGAGGCCCAACCCTAATTCCTCCTCTAGGTCCCTGTTGTAGCCTATAAATAACCCCTAACTCATGCCTCCTAGAATCACTACCAAAAAACTCACGTGTACATCAAATATACAGAATCTGTAACGCCCCATAATCTTTTTGTCAAAATATCAGAGTTTTTCATCTTTGGGCGTTAAGAGAGAAAGTGAAAAGAGACGTACATGATATTTAAAAGAAAGAATAAGGAAAGGACAATGAGTGTTACACTCGCAACATCGGTTACAACCGATAATATAGAGTTTTAAACCTTACGCAGCGGAAAAACATCAGGATCTTTTATAAAGAAGGAGAAATACAGTTTTCTTTTACAAACGAACAACCTATCTTTAAAAGACAAAACCAGAAGATGGACACAGCTGATAGGACACCCCTCTCTCTACGCGTCTTCACTTTCTTCATCTCCTGTAGTGTGAGTACAGGTGGGGGGTGAGTGCGTTGAATACACTCATGGGGATGAAATCCCCCTCTTATAACAGTCCACAGATATAAAATACCGGAAATATAGCACTCAGTCACGTTGTCACAGTATAACATGAACACGTAATCATAGCATAAGATCACAACATTTAGTATTTCTCAATCATGCTTCAAAATAGGGAAAACCGTAGACAGATAAAGAGATAGCAATTACCCCCACCTTGTTCGGTGGTTACCACGTGAGTAGCAAGTACCAAAAATCTTGTATCCCAAAGCTCAATCCCACATGTAGCCTACATAAGTTATGATGTTCCTTAATTCCTCAATAAATATAATTAAAGCGATAAACGATATCGGATAAGAGACGATCGATCGAGACAAGACGGATCGGTAGATCTAAAGATTGGAGTCAAAGAAACGAGAATGGAAGGATCAGTTCAGCCTCTGATATGAAAGAGGAAGGAATTTGGATCACATAGGAAAAAGAATGAGCTCGATTGGAGTTGAAACGAGCTCGAACGGAGCATTTTAAGGTTGAGGGGTATTTTGGTAATTTTGGTCAAGGGTTGACTTTGACCGGGCCCACGACCCTCGGTCAACGATATCTCGTCAACGACGACTCGATACGGGTGAACGACGGAAAGAAAACGAGGTTCGGATCGAAAACACGGTGTCACGTGCGCAGTGCACCCGTCGCTCGCTCGCCGCGCGCGCGCGGCTCCCGTCGCCGTGTGCCCAGCGCGCCCAGCAGTATCCCGGCGCGCCCAGCTCGCCTGCGCGGACTCGCCACCTAAACGGCCTTCCAGCCGCCGTCGGCCGGCGAACCACCGGTCGCTGGACACACCCTCGGATTACCCACACTTCAGGCTACTAACTCCGGCCAACGGCGGCCACGACGGCGCCGTCTAACTCTGCCAAAACACCTGCAAATATAGCCCGTCGCCCAGCGTTCCGACGGTGGCCTGCTTGACCAAGCCACTTCCCGGCGCCACCCAGAGCGGTAGCGCCGCTTCCTTCCGCCGCCACTTACATCGCCGGATACCTTGCACCGCCGGCTACCACCTCCGGCAGTCCATCGCCGGATTCCGGCATGAATAGTGCCTGAAAATTACGCCGCCAAACCCTTCGATACACTTATTTTTGAATACCAACTCCGATTTTCAAAACTCCGGCCGGCGACTTCCCGTCGCCGGCAACCCTTCCCTGAGTCTTGGCCGGCGACCCCCCGTCGCCGGCCACCTATTCCGACCAACCCCAACCACCAACACAGCCTATACATACACACGCATGAGACACACACACACACTTCTCTGACTTGGCCGGCAGCCACCTGCCGCCGGCCACCTCTCCCAGGCCCTCGCCGGCGACCTCCCGTCGCCGGCCCATCGTTCCCACACGGCGGCGCCACCATGCGCCGCTCCAACAGCATGCAAACTCACACACACACTAACACACCTACATACACACACACATGCATGCATACATACATATATACTACTGTTCCGGCCAGGCGCCGCCACCCACGGCGGCGCCACCACTCCGGCATCACCACCACACCACCAACAGCTTCTCCGGTGGCTTCTCCGGCGAAAGGAAGAGGAGAGAGAGAGAAACAGAGGAGAGAGAAAGGGTGGTGAGGGTTAGGGTTTGAGGCTGTTTTTCGCTATTTTCCGGCGAACCGTAAGTCAGAATTGAATTCCGGAAGTTGTCCTAGACTCGTCTCGTCGAGACGAACGTCGTGCGCGAAAATCGTCCGATTTCGACAACGTCAGAATTTTCCGGCGATGCTCCGGCAGCAGCGCCGCCGCGCCGGCGGCTGCTCCGGCGGCGGCGCGCCGGAGGTAGAAAAGAGAGGAGGGAGGAGAGAGAACTTACATGTTTTCGTCACGTTCGGCTCGTTCGGCTCGCTCGGGAAACGGTGAATAATGAACTGAATAAGCCCTCTATTTATAGAAATCCAAAATCACTATTCACCGAAAATATCCGGTTCACTATTCATCCAAAATATCCCATGTTACTGTTCATCAGTTGACTTTTCCGAGTTACTATTCACATAAATATCTTCGTTTCCATTCAACGTAAATATCTATCGACTTTTCCGAAACTCCGTGATTTGCCCTTTTCGTCGCCGTTCGAGCTACGGGTCTCCGATTGACCCCTAATTCGTTTCTATCTTCTCGTCTTTCCAAGACGCATCTAATGGTATAAAAATATTCTATATACCATGTCCAAGAAAAATATCGATCCGAAACACACCTTAGACACGTATCTGAAACGCACGTAATTAATTAAACAGTCACAGTAAACACTCATACTTATTAAGTCATACGTTAAATATTTAATTAATAAATTATGCTCGTTTTGATCCGGGGCGCTACAGAATCACAAGAGAGAGTGATATGAGGCAAGATTGTTGAGCCTTTGGAAGATCCTCGCCCACACGATGTCCAAGGAAAAGGGCTAGGAATACAACAGAAGATCGAGAGGTCTCACTGTTCGCCTTCATCAGTCCCGAAGAAAGGTATGGTTTCTTTCCGCTGCGTATATCTTTATGGAACCTGATTCTGATTACATAGGGCTGGCGATTTGTTGGTTCCAACAAAGGTTGCTGAGCAAGAATATCTAGACCTAGTAGATATAACTGCTAAAGCAAGTGATGAGGAATAAGACCGACTTTTCAATGGATTCGTCCTGCACACTTAGATGACAATGAAGGAAATCCGAATCCAAAAGTAGCAGTTATGGTTCGTGAGAGTGGTGTTGATGTGAATCGGGTGTTGCAACAAGAAGTTGGTAGTACCACTTTTGGTTCAGAGTCTTCAGACTCATTTACCAAAACGAATCGCTCAACTGATGATGGAGGAAATAGTGGAAACAGTTATGGTGGTAATGGCGGACCAAACCAAGAAGATTATTTTTGAAATCAAAGACCATTGAGTCCATTTAAAGGTGAGGGTGAGTTCACTCATATAACACAAGACACAGATCATGGATCTAGAGAAGGAGGTCTGGGTATAGGTGCAATCGGAAAGGATTATACAAGGAGACATGTTTGGCATGAAGATGAAAGCTCAAATGCTGATATAGATCAATCACTTTCAATGATTTTGGACTCAATATATATGGACACCAACCAAAATGACATGTCTCAAGAATCATATACCCATGACACATACGGGAGTTCACAGTTTGATTGGAGTACTCAAAATGTATTTAATTATCTATTCCCTCAAATGTCCTATGGAAGCATGTACCAACAAAATGATGATTGGCTCAATCCACACTATCCAATTTATGGTGAAACCATTGGAAGAGATATAGTAACGCACCAACAACATGTGCATAATTATATTCATAACTACTCAAACGTGATGAGTTGGTACCAATATTGTTTGGATAAAGATAACATTGCACCTGCTATTTTTGAACCTCATAGATCATCATTTTGGCTCTAATGATTTGGTTGTATCAATCAATTTTGAATAAATGTCAATTTTCGTAACGCTTTTATATATTTATTATTTATATGTATGTTGTAAACATGTCATTTTGTTGAGATTTCAAATTAAATATATACATTTTTGGATGTTATAATAGTCTGTAAAATCTTATATAAAATTTCCAATTTTTTAATAGAGTTTCCATAATTTTTTTAAATTTTTTGCGATATCAATATGCGATATCGATATATCCATCGATATATTCGTAAAATTAAGGTTGCGATACGATATGCGATATGGATATTTTCATCCTTGCTTAGAATATATTCATTTTGCACTTATTCATGAGGTTAATATATTTGTTTTGCTAATCTCATTCAATAATTTAAATTAATTGGTCATTTATGAAGTATGGTCTTAGATATTACATGACATGAGTTGTGAAGAAAGAAAAATTTAATTGTTAGAAACTTGATTATATATGTGTATACACTTGTTTCATAATGATTATTTTATAAGTTGATTAATTAAATTTTTGTATGAATTGTCTAAGTTTAAAATGAGCAGATCATAGATTCTTCTAAAGTTATTTAATCAAGATATTACTGCTATTCATCTAGTAATGATATTTTACTTATAATTTTAGATTAGTTGTGTTAGCACAAGAGATAAAGAGATTTTGGAATAATCATTCTGGGAGACAAGGTAAGTAGAAATTTATTTGCAACTACAATGCATGAACGTAGTACTTCATGTTATATATTGTTTAAGTGATATTACATGATTTCATGTATCTTTGAGAATTGACATGGTTGCATAAGGCTATGGGAAAATATATGTGATACATTACGAATATCAATCACGAGCATCAACACGTGCATACGTAAATGATGAAAGTTATTGCATTCTACATGCATGACATGATTTCAAGATGAAAAATATTTTATTGACCACTACTAGTGCACCGAGGCATGTAATCATGCTTACTATATATTATATGGGTAGCCAGTGGTATGTGATACATGTGTATGACTTGATTTATTCAGTCGGTGGCATATGAGATGTGGATATGGCTACCAATACTATATGTTTAGCCGATGACATGTGAGATATGAATATGGCTTGATTCGTTCAGCCGGTAGCATCTGAGACATGGACATGGCTATGATGAATGATATTATGTTGAGCTCTATACGGTGCCTAGTAGATTGTGGTCAAGGGCCCAATGAAGGAAAATGATTTTGAAATAAACGTTTTTATTCATTAGGATGCATCATTGACATCATTCTGTATTATTAATGTTATGTGCATAATTTCTGCTTACTGAACTTTTTAGCTCATATAGTTCATGCATTGTAGGTAAACCTGCCGATGTATAAGCAAATAGACTTACTGACCGTATTATTGAGTTCATATGGGTTCGTAGATGGTGTACATGGATGACGACTTGTTGGGCTATGCTATGGGCTTATTTTGCTTTAAATAATATATTTGATAACATATCTTTACTTCTTTATTCTCGTACTCTGATATGTTTAAATATGTAAATATAAAGTCGAGTGTGGTTTAATACTATCATACATGTTTCGAAACATACTATAATCATCTTGTTGATAAAGTACTTGGACTTCTTTTGTTTGATCCTCTAATGTATATAAATATGTAAAATATAGAAGTGGTTGTTGCTTGACTTTATGGTACACACTTTGAAACGTGTTATAGTCTTATCGGATTTTCATGTGTAAGAAAAGTTATTTATGTTATTATGTTTTAAAAAAGGAAAAAAAATTAATAAAAAAAATCACACACTCACTTACAGGTCTTTTAATATGAAAAGTTACTACAAATCTAGCTATGTTAGAAATGTGGGCGTGACAAATTTCATTTATAATCACAAATTAATCTTAAACAACATTAACAAAGAAACAAAAATCAAACATAATATAAGAAAAAGTGAAAAAACTACATATATATCAATAACATAATATTTGAATGTGATCATTAATAACTTGATTCAATATATCTCCCAAAAAAATACAAATAACATAATTGTCAAATAATAGTTATGTTTTATATATCTAAAGATTGAATTATAAAATATATTATATGTGTATGTTATAAGATTATATATTTAATTATTTAAATATATGATGTGTAATTAGGTTGTGTGATCGAGTAGGGTAGACAGACATAATGCTAAACTCATACCCTACACATACCCTAATATAATTTAATGGGCACATGTAAGACCATACCGGTTACCGTAAACATTATGTTATACCCTACTCATTTACCTGACTACCCTACTATGTGGGTAAAACATACATTGTTAGGAAATTATTGTTTAGATTTTGATGAGATAAAACACCTTTGTAATAAGAAAGTAGAGTATCCTATTTTTCACAATGTTTAAGTGAAACTAGACTAGGTTTGTAACACCTCATTTCAAGAAAACCTGCATATGCATATGCATATGCATATTTATTAAAATTTCTTTTAATGTTCATTTAAGAATAATTTAAGTGTGAGATTCTTATATTACTTAAAGTTATGATTTATGAATCATATTATGATCTAATATTTCTTTCGAGATTTTAAGGGATTTTGCAGGATCGCTTATGGAGAAAACCGAACTCGATCTCCACTCACTCGACACATATGAATGGAAGTAAAAAGATAAGATGTTAATTAAATGGATAAATGATTTTAGGTTTTATGCTAATCTTATTCGTTACCATTTTTGAATACTTTCTTTGTACGAAATTAGACATTTTACTTGATCAAGCATGCATTATAGTAAATACTAATATAACCACAACACTTATTAATTTAGGTACATATGAAGATTTTTAATACTTAATTTTATGCTAAGTAATTTTCACATTTATGTGAATTATACATTATGTTATTATTTTTAGTCCCTTCAATAAGTATACATATAGTTATATATATATATGTGTAATATGAAACATGAAAATATCAAGATAAATAATTAGTTTAACTTTTATTTTAATCCAAAGCTTCCTTGATAAGTTTGCTAACCTATGACTAAGTGAACTAGCCTAGCCACCTCACCACTCTAATTGCAACATGCAAAAATATCTCCCAACTTGCAACATGCAACATGCAACACACCCTTGCTTGAAGATCTCTCTCTCTCTCTCTCGATCTCTCGACCACTTCATATAGGAGCCAAAACCATAGATAAGTTACCATAAGAGATAAAGGAAAGCAAAGATCAAGTATCCATCAAATTCTTCCTCAAACCCTAAAGGTATTTTTTGGCTAAACTCTTATGAATCCTTCATTTAATCTCATGATTTATGCTTAATACCTTAGGTTAGAAAGACCAAAGATGTTCTTTGGCAATTTGTTGGGATTATATGTTGTTTGAATGAAGGAATAAGTTGAATCTAGAATAGGCTTAAGGATATGTTTTGTTTTGTTTCTGTTTTGGATGTGTTCGAAACACTTAATGATTGAATTAAGATGAATTCTTTTTCCAGATTGAAGTATATGAAGTCAAGAGTATGTCTGTAAAATTTCAGAAGATTTGGAGTTGAATTCGATTTTATATGATTTTTCTAAGATAAACTGTTTAGAGACAGTTTTTGCCCTGTTTTAGGTCTGAACTCTATAATTTTCTGGGCACAGTATACTTCGAATGTATGCATGATCTTCTACTATGTTTAAAAGCCTGTTCTTAGCTATGTGTAGGAACTTAGTATGTATTTGTTTGAGCTTTGTACGATTTATGCCGGATTTTACAATATAACCTGTTTTCTGCGTAGATGATGTCTTGTTTTCAGTCTTGTTCTAAAAGCCATAACTATTTATTGAGATCGTATTTATAAACCATGTTTTACTATGTTTTAGTACATGTTCTTATGATTATATATAAATTTACTGTGACATTTTTGGAGTCTTATACAAATTATAATTAATTTTACAATATGGTCTGTTTTCGGTCTAGATGATACCCTGTTTTCTACCAACTTCGAAAATTCATAACTAATTGTGTAAATGTTATTTTCAATTGATATTTTTATATTTTATACTTGGATATGTTTTCTAATTACTGTAAAAATATGAAATCTTTTCATCAATCCTATAGGGTATGGTGAATTTTTCATTTGAAGGTTGTTTTGGAGCTAGGATTGAAGTGAAAAGACTAGTTAGATGTGTGACTTTTAATTATTTGTACAAGCTGTTAAAATTCATGAAATTTCAGCATGTTATACTAAAAGAAGTTATATGATTATATGAATAATTATGTGATTTTAGGAATTATGTGTGAATTATTAAAATTGTTACACCTTTATATGTCCTTTAGGTCTAAAATTGCTAGTTTAAATTCTTAAACAATTAAGTTATAAGTATGAATGTATTTTAGGTTAATGTAACCTAATATAAATGAAAAATATTATGTTATACGATATAAGGAGGCTAATCAGTTAAGTGTGTCGAGCGCAGTCGAGACGATCGGTGAATCCGGAGGCAATCCTTGCATTTTCAGCGTACAAGTGGGTAACTTCTACTCTCTACTATATGATGTTAATTGAATTGATAAGTTATGTATGAAAATCTATGACTGAAGTCCGTAGCTATAACCAGTGTGTAACTTCCATACTTGGCGATGACTTTAAGGGCTTAAATGCCTGGTCTATGAAAGCGACCCTGCTTAAATGCCTGGTCCATGAAAACGGCCCTGCTTAAATGCCTGGTCCATGCGAGATTTAGTGGGCAAACGATTCCCACATTCCTCTATGATTATGACATGTAGTACTTGCTTAATAATTTAATTGCTTCAATATATTAGACTGTAAAGCTATCCCACTGGGATCCCTCTCCGGAGGTGTCTCATGATGCTACTTTATATATTTTCAGGCTCAGCAAATGATGACGATGACGTGCAGCAGGCTGGGCGGACTCTCATTGTCACTTTTAAATAAATATGCAAGAACTATGTTTCTTTTTCTTTAAAAAGAAATATGTTGTTTAAACATGTATTATATGAAAAACTATGGGCCTAGACTCGTATCCTATTATATATATATATATATATATGTTTTGTTGTGTAATTCATGTAAGTCTTTGGTTCAAACATTTTTCCTAGAAATGTGGGTGAGACACGACTAGACTTGATTAATAGTCGATATATAATTATATATATGTTATATTTAAAAAATAAAATTTAATAACTCTCATGTCTTCTCTTTTAAGTCTTCCGCTGTATATTAGAAAGTAATTATAATTTCTTTAATTCTTAAATATGTAAAGGGTGACGACCTATTTCCAATTAAATTGGGAACGGGGCGTTACAAGGTTTGAGTCTAGATTCTTTAGGTTGAAGAATGAAGAAGACCAAGCTTCATTAACTAAATAATTGAAGTGAAGAAATACTGCAAAAGGTAAGAAAAAAAATTCTACGGAAGTAAAAAGAAGTTACTAGAAAAGGAGAATTCTAGCAAAGCAATAAGTTAAGTTAATACAGACAACAAGTTGTAATAGAAGACCAGTAAGCTACGATATTGCCATAATAGAAAGCTTGGTTGCAGAAAGAAAGTGTTGCCAAACAAGGAGACAAGAAGAATGAATTAATCCTCACCTCAATACAGTATGATGAAGATCAGTGTTGTCCAAGGAAATGTCTCTTCAAAACTAGCCAGTAGAGACAAACTAACTGAAGCAGAACCCACAACCAGTGAGCAACAAACATGTGACCTGACACACTGCACATCTCTGCAACCTAGTATAGCCACATTCAATAACCTAGAATATAAGAAAAGGAAAATTTAATGCAAAGTTGAGGGACATTAAATGCGAGCTCAACAATATTTGAAGAGGATTCAAATTCAAAGGAGTGTGCCTCTCTTTAACGAGCATACTCTTTCACCTATAAATAAAGAAAGAGATCGACTGAAGCAACTACTGAAATATTCACATTCGTACAGCAAGCAAGAAACCTTTAAGTTCTAGAAAGCTTACAAACTCTCAAGTTTCAGTCACTCAACCTTGAAAGAAGCAGTTAAGCCTAAGATCTATCGAGCTCAAGACTATCAAGGTTATTTCAAGCACCAGTTGAAGAACCCCATATATTTTTAACTTTTGTGTTGTGTGTTTAGGTTGTTTTAGGTGTGTTTAGTTGATAGGAAGATTGATTCTTTGATGAGTGTTTAGCCTTAGGAGAAAAGACACTAACTCTTTGTGAGTTTTAAGATTTTATGTGAGTCAGTCTTTAGGACTTGTGCAACTTGTGTGGAAGCTAAATCTTAGTAGGTGCAAACTTGTTAGGTTGATGAGTGGAAAATCAGAATACAGACTCATCTTTCAGTAATGAATGATGAGATGTGAGAAGTAATCACTGAAGGTCCTCCCATCATCACAAAGCCAAATCTAGCTCTAGGCAGAGAAGCTAGAGAAAGATAAAGAGCTGAGCAGGAAGCTGCCCAAGCAACATCAGCAGTTGCAACAACCGCTGAAGGAATTGTTGATGCTAGAGAAGTTGAGGAAGTTGAAGCTAGACTTCTAGGAATTGTTGCACCACCTGCAAGACCAAGAGTAGAAGTTCCAAATTATAGGAGAGCTCCACCTTCAGAAGACATAGTCAAAGCTAGACATGAGTATGCTAATGAGGACAGAAAAAGAGCTAACCTACAAAATGTGGCCAAGAATGCTCTATTCATCACACCGGATAAATGAACTTTCAGCAAAGTGAAAACATACAAAACAACTAAGGAAGTTTGGACAAGCAAGAGCAGATATACGAAAGAACTTAGCTCACAAAAGATAACAAGATATCCATTGCCACGCAACTATTCAAACTTTTCAAAATGAAACCTGATGAGTTAGAGTAGTTGGGCCTGAGGTTTACATCTATTGTAAACAGGTTAGAAGCTCTGGGAAAGCACTATACTCAAAATGAGAAAAATATGAAAGTTCTTAGAGCCTTACCTGTTAAGTAGGACAGCAAGACCATTGTCATGAGAGTATCCGTGGATCTAAGGACAATGAGCAATATTGACCTATTCTCAGACTTCAAAGCATTCGAGTTTGACATCAATAGAAGAAAGATTGAGGCTGAAGAATCAAGCACCAAGGTCACTGCACTTACTGCAAAATCGAATGATACATTAACAACTAGCAGCAGTAAACAAATAGAGCTGTATGCAGAAGATGCTAATGAGGATATAGCTCTACTTTTAAAAAGTTCAAGAAGTTTCTGAAGAACAACTAGAGAAGAAAAGACTTCAAGAAGAAGCCCATAATCCCATAGGTAACCCAACTTCAATAAAATACAGTTTCCACTGACTAGTCTTACAACTGTAGGAAACCAGGGCAAAGTTACAAGACAGTATCTGTTAGGATGTATATTATAAAGCCTAGTTTTGTATGGACATCTTTATGATATGAGATTCATTATGATCAAATGTTTGCATTTTATATTTGTTATATATATTAATGCTATTGTCCAGATTAATCTATATTGTAGATAACATGGTATGTGGTATCATACAGAAGATCATGCTATCAGTTCCTTATAAATTATAAATAGTGGCTCACAACCAAGATGGATTTGCACAAACCATTGGAACAGTTGTAGTGTAATTTGATATTAGTCTGTCTTGGCTATAAAGTTAAACTAGTACATTTTGTGTGTATTGAGCAGGACCTTTGAGGTTGTTCGATTTGTACTGACTATATAAAAGAACAAGACCTCTGTTATTATTATGGGTGTGCGTCTTCTTAATCCCTATATAATAACGAGCACGTGTACTCAGTATTTATTTCTTTAATTTGCCAATGGGTGAGATTTATTTATAAATCAATAGGCTCGGTGAATTGGAAAATAACACTGTTTATATGGTGTGTTGTTGATTATAGAAGGAATCTGTGTCCTAATTATTTAGGATGATGATGTCCCCTTGAAGAGCTCATAAGGATTATCATGTAAACCCTACAGGTGGATTTAATACGACATGATAATAAAGATGAGTGGTACTACTCTTGGAATTAGATGTAAATTAATTAAGTTGTCAGTAACTTATTTAATTTACGGATATTCGATATCTTAAACGTGGGGAAATAAACGTGCACATAATAAATGAGCCCATATTGTAATATGAGATTATGGCGGTAGTTCAATTATAATTCTTTAGTGGACCGAGTTATAATTGATGGGCTTAAGTTGGGTGTTCGGGCTGAACACAGGACACCTAGCCCATCAGGAGGCCCAACCCTAATTCTTCATCTAGGTCCCTGTTGTAGCCTATAAATAACCCCTAACTCACGCCTCCTAGAATCACTAGAAACTCACGTATATATCAAATACACAGAATCACGAGAGAGAGTGATAGGAGGCAAGATTGTTGAGCCTTTGGAAGATCCTCGCCCACACGATGTCCAAAGAAAAGGGCTAGGAATACAACAGAAGATCGAGAGGTCTAAACTTCGATCAATTTGTCTTCGAGAAAGGTATGATTTCTTCCGCTGCGCATATCTTTTAGAACCCGATTCCGATTGCATAGGGCCGGCGATCCGTCGGTTCCAACAGTATCCCACTTAAAGACCTCATGCGAAGTTACTATTGAGACAGTACTTGCTGAGGACACCTTGAAGACCTCAGGTGAAAATGTTGTTGAGATAACTCTTGCTGAGGATTGTTCACTAATTTCTTTTAGCTACTCCCGCAAGTGTACGGTGTAAGATGTAGAAGCGGTGAACAAGGTCGATCCCACAGAGACTATTTATCTAGGCACTAACTAACTACTCAAATTCAGTTCTCAATTTTATCTAGGAAAATCAAATCTCATCAATTTCAGATTAATTCAATAGAAAAATAAATAAGCAGATAAATTCAGTCAAGAATAACAGATAACTAAGATAGGTTCTAGGACATGCTTTTATCTAATTCTCATCAAAACATCACTTTAACTAATTCAAGTTCATTAATCAATCATCTTATATGAGCAATCACATATGTCGAGTTAACAGTTCTCCCGAGTCAGTTAACCGGTTGATTATTATGCCACCAGAGGTATCCCTACTCAATCTGATTAAAACACAACAACTTCCAAAAGTACCTAAGATTGATTTCCCATCACATAAATTCTTTAATCTCCTGATCTAAGTCTTTTTATGTGTCATGTGTTTATTCTTCCATAATTAAATCTCATCTCCCGAATTTTGATCTAATTACTAAAACATGTTCAATTACTCGCCACATAACCAAACAAGAAATCAAATCATAAACACACAAATAGGATAAACGATCATGAACTTTGAATTGAAATTAAAAATCCATCTCGATTCGAATCAAATTACTAACAAGCCCTAGAAACCCTAAAAAATTAGCTAGACATGATTATAAACAAACTCATAGACAAGATTGGAAATATCATATCTACTAAAATTCAACAGGGGAAGAAAATATAAAAAACTCTATTGACGATGATCTCGCAATCCCTCGATCTCTTGAATTCTTCTTCAAATCCTCTCGATGCTTCTCAAACTCTCTTGTTTTTCTCTATATATCCCCCTTCTCTCTAAATTTCTCTCTTCTCTCTCATATTGAGTATTTATATAGCTTTGGGAGTATTCCAAGTGAAGTAAGAGATGAAAATACGCCAAGAAAACCAACTTCCCTAATTCCTGTTCACCCGGGCACGGTCGTGCTATACGGCACGGTCGACCGTGCCCTACTTAGGGGTCACTGGCGATTGCACGACGTTGACCGTGCTATGGGGCACGGTCATGTCCCGTCATTGGGCACTCACTGTATAATGGCGCACGATCGTGCTACATGGCACGACCAAATCGTGTGCCACCAAATCTTCCACGCGATCTTGTATTTCCATTCTTCCTTCCTTGGTCATCAATTACACTTGAAACTTGCACTTTTCTCATCAAAATCATAAAACTAAGCACAAACCCGTCAAATGCAACTTATACAATATCACATCATAAATCACCATAAAAATGTATCTAAACATATTCAAATGAATATATAAGCATACGCAAAATATGTGAAAAACGACACTTATCAAATCCCCCAAACTTGAACTGTTGCTCGTCCTCGAGTAACATCAACTACTCAACTGACATTCATAAAGATAACTAAGCAGGCCACTAGAGAAATACGAACCATGACATTAAGCAAATCAAACTATAGACCATATACACCTAATTGATATCAAAAATTCATCCAAACTTCTAATGAATATTTCAAACAATTCATAACCATGTACCTTCAAGGAGTAATGAACCTCACAAGGTAAAAGTGTATCACTCACACTCAAAAGTGTTTAAACATAGGACGTGTATACGCTCAAATCGATAAATCAAGTAAAACATACCATAAGCTTGCAAATCGTCTCACTTCTCCACCACATTTATAAATGTGAATATTAAGAATCAAAAAGGATTTTATTTAGAAGCAATGAGGCTCTTTGGACAGGGTAGGAAAAATTTGGATAAAAGTGACTACTCAAATAGATATTTGAAGCTTCTCCACAAATTTCAACTCAAATCATGAATTTTTCTATCTTCATGGGGTCTCTTCAAATGACCACTTCTCCCAAAACATGAGTTTCAGCGATATGTCAAAAATAATAATTATTCAATTGAGTTCCAGAAAAGGCACAACTCAACTAAAAATTCTAAAACATATCAAAATTAGGCACAACTCATGCAAAAAAAATTCTTCCTACAATCACCTCTTCAACCCAAGTATATATTTTCTTTTCTTTCATTTCACACTTGGTCTCTCTCTTTTTTTCTCTTTTTTTTCTTGATATCCTCCACCAAATTCTTCCTCCGACTCCACATATACTTCCCAATTGAGCTTCAAAATCATAGGTTGGCTCAAAATAAAGGCACTGGTAATTTACCCAATTATTTGGCTCATCAAAGAATAAGGCTTAAAGGCTCAACAAGGCTAACTAAGGAAATATATCGAATTTGGTGAGAAATTATTTGGCTAAGTGACTACTCAGAGCAAAGATAGCCTTATATCATTTTCAAAAAATTCACACGTACTTGTAGTCTCGAAGGAGATACCAAAGCAAGTTCTAGAGGTATATACAAGACAATCGATAACCACACAATCAAAAAAATAAGACTTGGTGTAATATCAAGTCAAGGCTCAAATCTCACAAGCTTATTTTCATACTCCTCAAAACTACACAATCATTATTACATGCTCAAATATATCACCAAAAAAATTCAAAATAAACTTTCAAATTCAATCAAGAAATATATCCCTACGTTCATTTTATTCAATTCATGTTTCTTATAACTCAAGAATTCACTTCATATCTCCTAATCACAAGATCATCTATCATCCTAAAAAAACAATAAATATGTTAAAACAATAAACATATAATGCAACTATTCATATGATGCAAACCATCCCCCCAAACTTAAAGTCGACAATTCCAAAGAAGACTCAAAACTTGGAAAGAAATGGCTAATTGGGTTGCCTCCCGAACAACGCTAAGTTTAACGTCTTCAGCCAGACGAGATGAAAACGTACCTTTTATGGAGGAAATGTTTCCTTGATCTCCACTTCCATGTCCATCAGCCGGCTAGGCACGGTCGACCGTGCTGTACAACACGGTCGTGCCCCATTGTCCAGAAGCTCTTTACTACCAGGCATGGTCTGACCATGCGCCACAGCACGGTCGTGCCCGGTCTTTTCCTCTTCGATTCGTCTTTTGTCTTGTCGTTTCCTTGCCTTTCAGTGGTACATCTTCATAGGTATTTCTCGATCTTCTTCACAGGTACCCACTATATCAACAAAGCTGCAATTCTCCCTTTCATCACGGAGTCTCATGTCCTTGTAAATGTTGAACACGATGTGTTCGTCATTTATTCTCAAGGTGAGCTCTCTTTTTTGTACATCGATCAATGCTCGCCCTGTGGCTAAGAATGGGCGCCCTAAAATTAGGGGCACATCATGATCTTCCTCCATGTCGAGAACCACGAAATCCACCGGGAAGATAAATTGACCAACTTTGACTAGCACATCCTCGATGATTCCCTTAAGACAAGTTATTGTCCTATCCGCTAATTGCAATGAGATGGTGGAAGGCTTCACGTCACCAATACCAAGCTTCTCGAAGATGGACAGCGGCATCAAATTTATACTTTCTCCAAGGTCACACAAAGCCTTATTAAAACTCGATCCTCCAATTGCGCAAGGAATTGTGAAACTCCCCGGGTCCCTTAAGCTTTTATGACAGCTTTTGTTGCAAGATTGCACTGCACTCCTCCGTCAGATTCACTCTTTCATAATCCGCCATCTTTCTTTTCTTCGACATTACATTCTTAAAAAACTTAGCATAGTTCGACATTTGTTCCAAAGCATCTGCAAAAGGAATGTTAATGTGAATCTTCTTAAAATTTTCCAAAAACTTAGCGAATTGAGCATCTAGCCTTTTGTAATACCCCAAATTTCTAATTAAATTTCTTTTATGAATAATAGACTTTTTATTTATTTATCATGGTCTCATAATAAATTATAATGAATTAGTTATGTGAGGTGTTTAGAATTCTTAAATAATTAGTATATTAAAGATCATACTAAATTAGATATAGAATTTTAAAATTTAAATTTAATTGTGGAGATAAGAATTTAGTTGTTGAGAAGATTAAGGAGTCCACCACTTGGGATCACCTACAAGAAAGGGGGATTGAAACCCTAGATATATAAATATATTATCATATATTATTAAACACATGTGGCCGTACGAGTGAAGAGAGAAAAAGAATGGAAAACAAGAAACAGAAGGATGGGAAACTAATGGAAGTCGAGAGTTCACAGGTAATGGCTTACGATCAATTTAATTAGTAAATAAATAAAATAAGGCACAAATTGAGTAGGAGTATAAGACATGCGAGAATAGTCTTGATTTAAAATTTGGGGCATTCATCTGTGTTTTCGCGAATTTGTGAAATGTGGCAAGTAATTAAGTCTTGGTATAACTAGTGAGAGTTAATTGCTAATTCTCTAATCTATGTTGCCTTTTTCTTTTCTATGCATGAGAATGACATTAAGTGGGTTTGGCATTTAAACTTGAATTATAATATGACAATGATTTTAGGAAGTGATAATTAGAGATTTGGTCCTTAGTTACATCAATAGTTTAAGTGAAGAATTTAAATAGTTTATTATTATATATATATGGAAGAGAATATCCTGTTAAGAAAATTATTTTGTTTAGCAATTCTTCTCTTTATTTCATGTTGAATATAGTAAATATTTATGCTCAATTGCCTAATTGTCCGAAGAGATGGTCTGATCTTTCATGTTTGTGGTTCGGTTTTCATAAGTTTTGGATTGAGAATAAATTATTTAAATTAGTGATAGAGTTATTGTTTGAACATGAGAATTTTATACTTTGTCAGTTGTTGGCTTGAGGAATTTAGTTGTTAACTGTTGGTTTATATTCTCTTTTATATTGAAAATACACTAATTAAAAAGTGGTGATATAGAATTGTACTTAAGAATTTATTGTAATTAGATTGAGATCATTGTTATTATTAATTAGGATGGACAATTAATTAGTTCAGTGCATTAAATTTTAGGAATTTTGATCCATGATATAATTAATTAATTTACTTGTTTAGTTTAAGAATTGACCTCTGTCTATTTACAATTTATTATAATATTCAGTAAGCAATACTTGTTAAGTAGATTATATTTAGCCCATTGTTGTAAATTGATGAGTTTTATTTAAGTACACTATTTTAATTTTTAATGGCATATTTAGTTTAGCACATGAATTTAATAATTAAGATGCTCAAAGGAGAAGTGAAACACAGACTATACAGTAGGGTTGCATGAAGAGTTGTTAAACTCCTTGATGAGTTATAATATAGTGAGAAATATTATTTAGTGATATCACTTAGGTCACTAAATCATTTATCAATACCGAATTAAATGGTAAGTAGATTTCCTTATAACAGAACTGGATTTGAGTAAAAGTTAATAAGTAAATAAGAAGTAGATTAGTTTTAACCTTCGCATTAGGTGGATAAATCCTAATTATATTTTCATCTATTCTTCCACGTTTTAGAGTTGATTGAGAAAGCTTAGAAGTGTGAGAGGATCGTGAGATACGTAAGTTTTGGAAACTTCAGGTAAGTACATCTTTCACCTGCAGTATGAGTAGCTTTGTTTTGAATGTTTAATGATTATGCAAAATTACGTGAGTGCCTATTTATGTTTTATGTGAGTATGCTTTAATGAGTTGCTAAGTTAAATGCTTCGTGAGTTTTATTATGATTTATGTGAATGTGAAGAGATGTTTTGTTAAGTGTGGTGATTCCATATGTTTGACCTAGTGCAAGATGCATGTATTTTGTTTTACGAAAAGTGAGAAAAGTATTTTGAGATGGAGTATATATATTTATATATATAGTTTTTTTTTTAAGAGACTGGTACCGGGCTCCTAGACTGCCCACGAGAAGAAGTTAAGAGCTCCTAGACTGCTCTATTAGTTATTAGTTGCTCCGTTTGGATTCGGTGGCTAGCTACCCCGGATTCTTCGGAGTTGCGCGCATTGGTACCATGTCTGGGCCCATAGTATATTATTTTCAAGTATAAGAGTATATTATTATTATTTTTATGAATGATGTTTCTAGTGTTTTCTAAAGTTGCAAAGAAAAATGTTTTGTGAGATATGTGATGTACTTGCTAAGCATTTTTGCTTATAGTGTTACCTCATACTGCAGATAAAGGCAAAGGTAAGATGTGATGCAAGGAGGTAGCAACGCTGAAGCGTGATTGGTGATGACGGCCTCGAAATTGGTTTAAGATTTTTTTAAGAGATTTCTAAGTCTCATGCAAAGTAAACTTTAGTTTTGAGTTCTTTCGATGCAATGTTTTACACAAATAATTTAAGTCTTTTTGGATACTTTAGACCGTTTTAAAATTCTGATATGTCTCTTAACATAATTATTTCCGCTGTTTAATTTTAAAAGAAAATTTTATAAATCCTTATGACGTATTTGTATTGGTTGGAAAGTTAAGCATAATTTAGTAGAAGTAACTACCCTATTAGAAGGGGGTGTTACACCTTTTCTTTTGAAAATATTGAGGAAAAGGAAGAGAAGAAATTGAAAATGGAAGTGAAGGTTTAGAATTTGATTTTGGCTTCTCAACCCCTTTTTGTTAGGCTTCATCTTTCTTTTTCTCCACCACTTCTTCTTCCTCTTTCCTCACGTCTTCATCTTCCTCCGCCACCGGTATGCTTGGCCCTCGTATTCTGTTCCACTTCTCAATTGAATTGCCAAACATTGCTCCTTCGGGTTTATTTCAGTGGTGCTTGGATATTGACCATTTTTATGTTAATTCCCTACGTACTCGGAAATCTGCCCAACTTATAACTCCAAGGCCTTCATTCGTGCATAAAATCTTTCTTCAATCCTTGCGAATCTATCTCGTGATTCATTCACAAATGCACCCACCAAATCTTCTAATGCCGGCTTTTTTGGTTCATCGGTAACTCCATTCATAACAGAAAAACCCGGAGGGGATTGCAAAACATTCTTATTATTTACATAAGAAAATTTTTCATGATTCATCCCTCCGTGTTTATACTGATACATACCCCTATTTCGGAAGTTTTGGTTGTTGTAATTCTACCCATTCACATAGTTGACGTCTTCTACCTCCTCTTGTTGGGTGAAATCACATCCTCGACTCCCTACACTTCCCACGTTTTGAGTTTGAATCTTTACTAGCGCAGATACTTGATTTGTGAGAGCTGCTATTTGTGAGGATAAAACGGACAATTGATCTTGACTTTGAATCTCCGCCACTTTCCTATATGTGTTTCTTTCAAACGGCCATTGGTAGCTGTTTGTTGCCATTTCCTCCAAAATATAAATCACATCCTCCGGGCTTTTGGCTAACAACGCTCCTGTTGCTGCTGCATCTATCATAGCTCTCGTCGATCCAAACAGTCCATTGTAGAAGAAACAGACATGTTGATCTTCAGGAAATCCATGTTGGGGATATCTCCTTAACATACATCTGAATCTTTCCCAAGCTTCGCCCAAGGACTCCCCATCAAATTGCTTGAACTGTGTAATCTCACTCTTCAACTTCAACGTCTTACTTGGTAGAAAGTACTTAAATAGAAACTTACTACTTAATCCATCCCACGTAGTAATCGAGCCTGGAGGAAGTGAGTTGAACCACAGCCTTGTTTTATCTCGTAAAGAGAACGAAAACAATCGAAGTCTTTTGGCATCATCAGAAACGCCATTCAGCTTGATCATATCACATACTTCAAGAAATTGCGCCAGATACGCATTGGGGCCATCTAAATGGCTTCCCCCAAACTGATTTTGCTGAACCATAATGATCAGAGCCGGCTTCAACTCAAAATTATTTACTTGAATAGGTGGTCGCACAACCCCCCTTCCATTTTTGTTTTGGTTGAAAATAGTCTCTGATGGCTCTCTGAGCACCAACTGGTGGTAATTAGTTCACTCTTTCTTCATTGTTTAGTACCTGTTCTTTTGGATTATCTTCAGCCATCTGAGTTGGAGCAAAAATTTTCCTTAGTGTTTTACTACGTCTGCAAGTTGCTTCAATCTCCAAATCTAGTGCAATCAAGTTCACCTTTTTAGAGCGAGTGTTCATGTACAATCTGAAAACACCTAAAAGACAAGTATCAGATATTCTCTAAAAACCAGAAAAATAAAATAAATAAATAAATAAATCCTAGACTAAAAATAAAAACATAATTCGAATATTAATTATTCCTAAACTCCAATCCCCGGCAACGGCGCCAAAAACTTGTTCACTAATTTCTTTTAGCTACTCCCGCAAGTGTGCAGTGTAGGATGCAGAAGCGGTGAGCAAGGTCGATCCCACAAAGACTGTTTATCTAGGCACTAACTACCTACTCAAATTCAGTTCTCAATTTTATCTAGGAAAATCAAATCTCATCAATTTCAGATTAATTCAATAGAAAAATAAATAAGCAGATAAATTTAGTCAAGAATAACAGATAACTAAGATAGGTTCTAGGATATGCTTTTATCTAATTCTCATCAAAACATCACTTTAACCAATTCAAGTTCATTAATCAATCATCCTATATGAGCAATCACATATGTCGAGTTAATAGCTCTCCCGAGTCAGTTAACCGGTTGATTATTATGCCACCAAAGGTATCCCTACTCAATCTGATTGAAACATAACAACTCCCAAAAGTACCTAAAATTGATTTCCCATCACATAAATTCCTTAATCTCCTGATCTAAGTCTTTTTATGTGTCATGTGTTTATTCTTCCATAATTAAATCTCATCTCCCGAATTTTGATCTAATTACTAAAACATGTTCAATTACTGGCCACATAACCAAACAAGAAATCAAATCATAAACACATAATTAGGATAAACGATCATGAACTTTGAATTGAAATTAAAGATCCATCTCGATTCGAATCAAATTACTAACAAGCCCTAGAAACCCTAGAAAATTAGCTAGACATGATTATAAACAAACTCATAGACAAGAATGGAAATATCATATCTACTAAGATTCAACAAGGGAAGAAAATATAAAAAACTCTATTGACGATGATCTCACGATCCCTCGATCTCTTGAATTCTTCTTCAAATCCTCTCGATGTTTCTCAGACTCTCGTGTTTTTCTCTATATATCCCTCTTCTCTCTAAATTTCTCTCTTCTCTCTCATGTTGATTATTTATATAGCTTTGGGAGTCTTCCAAGTGAAGTCAGAGATGAAAATACGCCAGGAAAACCAACTTCCCGAATTCCTGTTTACCCAGGCATGGTCGTGCTATACGGCACGGTCGACCGTGCCCTGCTTAGGGGTCACTGGTGATTGCACGGCATTGACCGTGCTGTGGGGCACGATTATGCCTCGTCATTGGGCACTCACTGTATAATGGCGCACGGTCGTGCTACATGGCACGACCAGACTGTGCACCACCAAATCTTCCACACGATCTCGTATTTCCATTCTTCCTTTCTTGGTCATCAATTACACTGGAAACTTGTACTTTTCTCATCGAAATCATGAAACTAAGCACAAACCCGTCAAATGCAACTTATACAATATCACATCATAAATCACCATAAAAATGTATCTAAACATATTCAAATGAATATATAAGCATACGTAAAAATATGTGAAAAATGACACTTATCAAGGATGTTGGGAATGAAGTGTTGAAGAAGGATGTTGAGCACTTAGAGCCATCTCTTAAGGAGATTGATGTTGTAGCACCCCGGGTCAAAATGAGCATAATTGAATAATTAAACATTTGAACCCCGACTTAATAATTATGTGCGTATGTTTTGACTGTTTAATTTAGTACGTGCGTTTCAGATATATACTTGGTTAACGCCGGTTTTAGTTTTAGATGGGTATATTTTTCATGACATGGAACCTAGAATACGATTTTACCAAGAGATTCGTATCAGAAATACGAGAAAATAGAAACAAACTAGGGGTCAATCGGAGACCCGTAGCTCAACTGACGAAGGAAATGGTAAAATTACGATAAAAGGTAAAAATAAAAATAATATTTTAATGAAAGGTAAATTAAGATATTTTTGGTAAATGGTAACTTTTCAACGGTAAAAAGGTAATTTCCAAAATCTATAAATAGGGGCTCATAATTTTCAAAACTTATACGTTTTCAAAGCCGACGACCCGAGCGACGCTCGCGACGCAAATACGCTATCCATTGGATTGATATCAGTTGGAGTGGGAATCAAGATACCAAGTCTTTGATACTAGCGACTCACGTGGTAACCACCGAACAAGGTGGGGGTAGCCTCTTAACCTTTATCTGTTTACAGTTTCCCTATTTATGAGCATGATTGAGGATTACTAAATGTTGTGATTATTTGATGTAAGTGGGGGTAAACTCTAAACCCTAATAACTCTATGAAATGTGAAGTCATATGTTTTGAGATAAATGTGGAAATTATATGATGTGTGTGGGGGTAACTTCTAAACCTTAATGACTCTATGTCTTCTGTACTTAACGCATGATGATGATAACGAACATATGCATGTAAACTGGATGTTATTAGAATTCTATTGATCGTTATGAATTGGTTGAAGCTTATGTGCCTTGGGTTTTGTGCTGTGTTTGTATTCTGTGTTTATTTTACGATAATGTGGTAGGGTTGGGCTCAGGGTCCAGTGGGCTCAGTGTCCATTGGGCTGCGTGTCCATTAGTGAGTCGTCGGGGTGTCCTTTGGGCTTCGTGTCCATTGGGCTGCGTGTCTAGTTTTGAGTCGACAGAGTGTCCTTTGGGCTTCGTGTCCATTGGGCTGCTTGTCTTTTTGTGAGTCATGGGTTGTGTGTCCGTTTATAAATCGAGTTATGTGTTTTTTATAATATGTGATGTGTTTAATTGCTGATTTGTTATATCTGTTGATACGTGATCGACTTAATAAACATTAAAACATGGAAAGTATTCCACGAGTATATTCAACGCACTCACCCCCCACCTGTACTCACACTACAGGAGAAGAAGAGAATCTTGACGCGTAGAGAGAGGGATGCCCTATCAGCTGAGTCCATCTTCCGATTTTACCATTTTTAAAGATATGTTGCTCGGTTGTAAAAGAAAATTGTATTTCTCCATCTTTATAAAAGATCCTGATGTTTTTCCGCTGCTATGTAAAATGGTTTTATTTCGGCTAGACGCCGAAGATTTGTATACATAAAATCGTATGTTCTCTTTCCCAAAGATTTCTATTTTATTTCATGCACGTCTTTTTTTCCCCTTCTTTCTTCACGCCCGCAAGTAAAACTCTGATATTTTTTACTAAAAGATTTTGGGGCGTGACAGATGTTGCCTCAAAAGCTGATCTATCTAACATCTCTTCTGATATTGTAGAAAATTTGCTTGGACATGATACAGTAGCCGATAAAGATACAATACCTATCCAGGATATTGCTCTTATCCCTAAAGACAAAAAGACTCAAATTGCTGCTCCAGATCAGGATCCAGAAGATGATGGAGTAGACTCTTCTGATGATGATAATGATTATGATGCTGGTAATGACAACCCATCTATCCAAGGTGCTTCATCTTTCCGAAATCCACAAGTCAAAGAGTACATCAAACAGAAGATAAATGAAACAGATATAAAGCTGATTGAAGAACAATTTGCAGAAGCAACTAAAAAGCAATCCATGACAGACAATCAATCCTTAGTTTTATATGATCCAATGCCAGAGGATAACTCAAAAAAGAGAAACTATAAAGTTGTCTCCATCTGCTCAGGACATCTCTTTTCAAAATGTGGTTATAGTTGTTCAAGGTCTGGTGCGGCTTTACAAGATCATGAAGTAAACATGACGAACAACATCCACCTAAGTGAGAAATTAATCTCATACTTCAACGATAGAAAGCTTAATAAAAGATCTGGCAAAACTCCCAATAAAAATACAGACAAAGCTGAATGCTGAATGGAATACTTAAGCCTTGGAGAGGAAGTAGGTTGAGCGGGAAGTCAAAGCTGTCAATGAAGTAAAAGATCCATTAGTGAAAGACATCAAAAACATCATTGTTGCACACTCTCTTATGCTTAATTCATTGCAAGAAGGAGCTTTAAACCAAGAGCGAGAATCTCAGAATACCATTGACAGGTTATCCAACCTTGAGCTAATTATTGGAGAACTTAGATATATTATGTTGCATGTATTTCCACAACATGCTCCCTCTGATAAAATTATCGTAGCCTCTTCAAAGTATGCCCCTATTGATGATGCCAAAAAAAGGGAAGAAGAGCAAAAAAAAAAAGAATTGATGTTGTAGTAGAAAAAGTCATTGAATTCTTAGAAAAGATGATGATGAAAATGAGGAGGGCTTGGTTAGTAAGAAACAAATAAGATTAGCACCTAGTACTAGCCGAAGTCCTCCTACAAAAAGATAAAAAGACAATGAAGGTAAAGGTGGAGCTGGAGCTGTTGCATCTAAGATAGCAGACAACACTGTATCCAGACATTCAACAAGAAATGATACATCAAACCCACCTTAATAACAAAGACAATCCAGCAGACAACAACAATCCTCACATAGAAGCAAACCCTTAAGCAGTGATATTGTTAGAAGATTGGATGAAGATATATGGAGATAGCTAAAAGCTGCTGATGAAGAAAGAAGAAGGAAAGAAGATGCTTATGAAGAAAGTGGATGATGCTCTCTATCAGTATCCACCACAAGATATTTTTTTCTTTGATCCAGACAATACATCTACAGAAGTTTCAGTTCTTCTGAATCAAAGACCCCTGAATGAAGTCATTGCATGGAACTTGAAAGTATTTGACAAAGTATCTCTCCTTAAAGATAGGAATCCTACATTTGAAGAAATCACTCTGTTTAAAAGAGTTGAATACTTGAGGCATTTTGGACACTTATGCCAGAAGAACTACTTAGGTTGTTTTAGGTGTCCTAAGTTGATAGGAAGATTAATTCCTTGTAGAGTGTTTAACCTTAGGAGAAAAGACACTAACTCTGTGTGAGTTTTAAGATCTTGTGTTGGTCAGTCTTTATGACTTGTGCAACCTGTGTGGAAGCTAAGTCTTAATAAGTGCAAACTTGTTAGGTTGATAGTTGTAAGGTTTGAGTCCTATAAAACAACTTGTTTAACAAAGTTCCTCCTCAGAGGAGTAGAATGGACGTAGAAGGATTACACCATTTTTGAACTACTATAAGCCTTTGTGTGTTTATTTTCTGTTTTAGTATCTATGTTGCTTTATCTTGTTGTATCTACTTTGTTCATCATATTGCATTAAAATTTTGCTAAAATCCATATTCTGTAAAGGTTTTCAAAAGAAACTCAATCAAAAGTTTAAGTTTTCGATGTAAAGAACTCTAGTTTCTGCAAGCAATGTTGTATCATAACGTTGTAAGCTGAAACAGTAACATGTGATATAAGTTGTTAAGGTTAAAGTGAGTAAGTTCGAAAGAATTTTTAAAATCAATAGAGATTCATTCACCCTCCTCTGAACCTTTGTACCACTTGGGACCAACATACATTCCTAAGACGAGGATCATATTTCTCATCTCGTTCTCCATGGGGAGATATTATATGTATATATATATATCACTAAAATTTATTAAATTAAATATTTATGAAAAAAATTATTGTTATAAGAATGATGAAAATTCGTTAAAATCTAATTTGATAATTTCTCATTATGGTTTTATTAGATTATGTATATTGGGATATTTTTGTATAGGTTTTGATGAGACAAAGTAGATTTTGTATAGGATTTGAAGTACCCCATTTTTCCATAATGTTTATGTAAAACTTAGTTTTTGGTTAAGTTTCTGTTTTGTTAAAGTTAGAAGAACAGGAAGATGGAGGTTTCTGATCGCAGCAGGATTCTGCAAAGGAGTGTAGTTGGATGTTGTTTCCAGTAAACTGACACAATAAGCAAAATCAGCAAGCTGCATCAGTAAGTAGCATATAAGAAGTAGTAAGGAGGATTTAGAGGCTTTCTACAGGATCAGAATAGAAAGCAGTTGGTTTTCAAAAAGGTGTTAAAGAATCAATAAGCAATATTTAAAATCAGTAAGCAGGATCCAGAACAGAAAGTTGGTGTAGAACAGAAAGTGTTTGTTTTAACCTGAGTAGGAAACAGCAAGTTACAACACCCATATTGTCACGCCCCAAAATCTTTTCGTATTTTATCAGAGTTTTACCGTTGGGCGTGAAGAGAGAAATAGTAAGAGACGCAGACACAACATAAAGAATAAGTAAGAGACGCCAGAAGAAAGAGGTAAAGGACGATGTGAATCTTTCACATATCAACAACGGCCTCGGCCGGTAACATTCGGTCTCAATACCGTTATATAAACAACATAATAAAGCAGCGGAAATCAAACCATCAGGATCTCACGACTATCATATGTATCAAAACTCATTACAAAACGTGATTTAAATAAAACATTGTTTGAAAATGTTTGTGCGACAAAATCTTAAAAAGACAAGTTCAGAAACAGCACCGCCTCTCTCCATCTAGGGTTCAACATGCTCATCAGGGGGTAAAATGCGTTGAATACACTCGTGGGGAGTGCGTACAGAATAAGGGGGTGAGTGCGTTGAATACACTCGTGGGGATAAAATCCGCATCTTATAACATGCAACAGTTATATCGTACAGGAAAGTAACATTCAATCACAGCAGGTAAAATGCATAGCAGATATTAGAAATGGTAAGAAGGATAGGTGCGGGAACAGCCCGTCTTACCCTATAAAACGGTCTCAATACCGCTGGTGCATTTCAAGAGGACCACCAAACCTCAACAGAGTAGTAGAAATGGGGGAGACGGCTTTTTACAGTCCATTGGACTCTCCGAACATACAATGTGAACCGAAGTTCTTTCACAGTATATAGTATGGCACATCACATATATTCACAACATTTAGTATTCCTCATTCATGCTTCATAATAGGGAAAACTCTAAACTGATAAAGAGTTAGAAATTACCCCCACCTTGTTCGGTGGTTACCACGTGAGTAGCAAGGTCCGACAGATCTGATAACACGGAACTCGAGTAGCAAGTATCCCAAAGTTAGATAACTCAACTCTTCAAAGCTTAGTCCAACAAGTAGCCTACACATTTACGGTGTTTCTTAGATCTTAAATACAGTATAAATAAAGCTTAAAGGGTTCCGGCGGAAAAACATTCGTTAACGACGCGACGGCTCGAGAGATCTAAAGATTGGGGCTGAAGAAACGAGAGGAACAGATCAGTTTCAAAGTCTAAGATGATAGAGGATTGAATTTGGATCACATAGGAAAAGGAATGAGCTCGATCGGAGTTGAAACGAGCTCGAACGGAGCATTTTAGGTTTAGGGGTAAAATGGTAATTTTGGTCAAGGGTTGACTTTGACCGGGCCCACGACCCTCGGTCAATGACATCTCGTTGGCGATGACTCGATGTTGACGTACGGCGGAAAACAAGGGATTCGGATCGAAAACACGGCATTGCGTGCGCGTGGTCACCCGACGGGACGTGCGTGTGTGCGTGCGGCACCCGGCGTCTCGGCAGCATGGGCGCGTGTCTCGGCGGCTGCCGAGTTTTCTCGGCAGCGGGTCAGCTTCTCTCGGCAGCCTCGCGTGCCAGTGCGCGTGCGTCTCGGCAGGACTCGGCGGCGGGCGCGCACCACTCGGCGGCTGGCCGAGTTTTCTCAGTAGCCTCGGCCAGCTCGTTCCCAGGTCACCCGGCGTCGCCCCTGTTCGCCAGCCCACTTCCCGGCGCCACCGCTCAGCTCCGGCCACCACCTGGTCCACCGACAAGCCTGCACCGCCGGCTACCTCCTCCGGCCACCCCTCGCTGGATTCTGGCCATGAATAGTGCTCGAAACCTCGCCGCAAAACTCTTCGATACCCAGATTTTCGAAACCCAACCCCAACTCCAAAACTCCGGCCGGCGACTTCCAGTCGCCGGCGACCACTCTCAACCCCTCCACCGGCGACTCCCCGTCACCGGCCACCTTTCCCGGCCAACCCAACACCCTTATACATAGATATACACTCAAGCATACACACACTCACACACGGCTAAACACACACACATCTCCATAGATTGGCCGGCGGCCACCCGCCGCCGGCCACCACCACCAGCTCACTCTCTGAACTCCAGCCGGCGACTCCCGGTCGCCGGCAACCCCCAAACCCAGCCACCAACACACCCAACCAAAGCAACACACACACACACTAGCACACCTCAAAACGTACACACATGCACACCACATACATATATACTACTGTTCCGGCCAGGCGCCGCCACCCACGGTGGCGCCACCACTCCGGCATCACCACCACACCACCAACAGCTTCTCCGGCGGCTGCTCCGGCAAGAGGAAGAGGAGAGAGAGAGAAACAGAGGAGAGAGAAAGGGTGGTGCAAGGGTTAGGGTTAGGGTTTGGGCTACTGTTTTTCGCCGTTTTCCAGCTAACGGTAATTCGGAATTGAATTCCGGAAGATGTCCTAGACTCGTCTCGACGAGACCTACGTCGTGTGCGAAAATCGGCTAAAACCGAGAAGTTTCAGATTTTCCGGCCACCACCGGCGACGGCGCGCCGGAGGCCGAAAACAGAGGAGAGAGGGAGAGGAGGGAGGAAAGAGAACTTATGTGTTTTCGTCGCGCTCGACTCGTTCGGCTCGCTCGGGAAAACGGTAAGAAATGAATTGAGTGAGCCTCCTATTTATAGATTTCCAAAAGTTACTATTCATCAGAATATTCCTTGGAATATTCTTTTTACTATTCATCAAGAATATCTCGTATATTATACGTCTCGTATACGTCGTATTCTTCATTTTTGCTGTTTTCTTCATTACTTGAGCTACGTAACTCCGATTGACCTCTAGTTCGTTTCTATCTTCTCGTATTTTAATTACACATCGCGTGGTATAAAAATCAACTAGGTTCCACGTCTATAAAAATTATCGATCTAAATCGTGCATTAAACACATATCTGAAACATACGAAATTAATTAAACAGTCAAAGCATACGCACATAAGTATTAAATTATAGGTTTAAATATTTAATTAATCAATTATCCTCGTTTTGATCCGGGGCGCTACACTTATTTATTACAGTACAAGGAATGATTGAATGCAATACGAGGAATATGCCTTATCAAAAGTATCCGGTAGATGGAAGTTTGTAACTGACCAATGACATGCTGTCATCTAGACCACGGACCTGCAAAAGTACTGTTGCTGAGGAGTGATGTCATTAATGCCCTGCAGAGTAGGACATACCCTATTTCCCAGTTTTTCCAGGAGCATTTAATGTGAAGATCAAATGAGATCAAGATTTGAATTTCAACAAGAAGTGTGTCTCACTTCAACGGACACATTTCTTACAAGTATAAAAGAAGGTGGGTTTGACTGAGAAAACTACTGAACTATTGAAATATTCTAAGCTCTCATTCTCTCTCAAGTAAACGCAAGTTTTCTCAAAGTTCAGTCACTCAACCTTCTTGAAGCAGTCAAGTTAAAGATATTCGGAGCAACATCGATCTTAAGACTGTCTTCACGCACCAGTTGAAGAACATATACTTTTAACCATTTGTTGTGTGCTATGTTGTTTTGGTTGGTGTCCTTAGTGGGAAGGATTTAGATCCTCACTAAGTGTTAGCTTTAAGTTGGTAAGGCTTTTTACTCTGTGTGAGTATTTGTACCCTATGTGGGATTGGACTAAGAATCTTACTGATTCTAGTAGATGATAGCTCGTTAGGAAAAAGATTGTAAAGTTGAGACTTTTAAAACAATTTGACCTAGTGGAGTTCCTCCTTAGTGAAGGAGAAGAGTGGACGTAGAAGGATTACACCACCTTCAAACCACTATAAACCCTTGTGTGTTTATTGCTTTATTTATTTGTTGCATATCTAATATATATCTTGCTCATACCTTATAAAACGATCTTGATAAAACCATACTTAGAAAAGAAAATGAATTTTAAAAAAGAAACTCCATCTGTATTTCGCTGCATACTGTAAACTTTGAAATAGTAAGTTGAAACACCTTACAAACAGCTTACTGAATCACTCGAGTTGTTGTATTCTGTCTAGAATTCAGTAACTTACAGAAAGTTTTTAAAAGTGAAAATTTGATAGAGGTTCATTCACCCTCCTCTGAACCTCTGACCACTTGGGACCAACAATATAGTTTGATCTGATTGTACTTTCATCATTTTATGGGATTCTAAGATATCTTTATGTAATTTGATGTCATCTTATGTGTAATAATTTTTTATGTAATTTTATGAGATCTTTTAGGTATTTAATATGATATTAAAAAAAAACTTAAACTAAAAAATTAGCATGGGAAGGGGATCCTTGCAAGGGACAGGGATCCCCACGAGGTGAAGAATGAGATTTTGTTTCCACTACACTAGCGGGGACGGGGATAGGGATTGTCCCCCGTCCTACCCTACTATCAAGTTTACTATGAAGTCTATTAGCATATTTTACTTTTTCAAAATAGTAGCAATAAATTTGTACATTGCACAATTTGTTATATAACATCTTATAATTTTAATATTGTAATAAAAATATGTACTTGTATAATATTTCAACATAGAATATATAATCTTTATAATATTTATATACAAAAATACATATTTCAACATCAAATTTATGTCATTCTGAATAATCATATTTGATAATATTGAAAAAATTGAAGTACAAATAATACAATATAAAATGTATAAATAACTTAAAGAACAAATTGTAAAGTTTATATTAAAAAGATGTGGTAGTTAGAAATGTCGAATTAACAATTCTAATTTTGAACGATTTACTTGTATACATGTTAGGAAATTAATGGGGGTAATTTACCAAATAACTATTATTTAAATAAATAATTATCAAAATATGGAAACTTTTATGGTATTAACAAACTACTGTAATTCGTAGTTGGGAAGTGCGATCTCAAAATTTGGATGATGAAGTCGCGCCTCAGAACTATAACTTTAATTCTGAATTAGAAGTCACGGTTGGTAACTACAACTTTAATTCTGATTTTTTTTAAATGTGAGTCGTATTTAGTAATTACAACTCCATGAAAACCACTAAAACTCTGCAACCGCATTAAAAGTTTCAACCACCTTCACAAAAAAAAAGTTATTGTGTATTCTTATTTATCTTCCCCAACTAGGCCCCCCAACCATTGTAGAAGTTAATGTATCTAGTTTCTACAATCTTAAATTTCTCCACTGTAAAAAAATTGTGAAGCATCCACCACCGTTGTCACCACCATGGTCGCCATCATCGACTGTGTCGTGTTATTGCTTCGATGGTGTGAAACTGCCTCCGATCTGCTGCTCTAGAATCCTTCAAGTAACAAACAATAATATGATTTATCTCATATACTCCATTCATCCCACACAGATAGACTTGTAAATTATGTTCATCTGTCCCACAAAGATAGGCATGTTACTATATTAACTAGTAATACATAATATAATAATATATATAAAATCTAATCATCTTTAATATTGATGATATAATATAATAATATATAATTTAAATGTAAAATATATATTTTTTTAATATCTATTTTAATAAAAATGTTAATATTGGAACTTTAAAATTATGTTATTTTAAATAATTGTATTTGATAAATTAGAAATTTTGAATGCAAACAAGTTTCAAACTCAACATTTTAAATTTGATATAATTATATATGCAATGTAAATAATAGATTATGAATTTTAAAATAGATATGAAGTTAATATAACATGCATTAACAATGAAATTTAAATGAAATTATGAATATAATTAATTTATAAATATAACACAATACAATATAAATAATAAAATCTGAATAATAAAATAATAAATAGAACATCAATATTTAACAATTAAATTTGAAAATAAAATTGAGCACTTTATATAATAATAATAATAATAATAATAATAATAATAATAATAATAATAATAATAATAATAATAAGAACAACAACTACTACAATAATAATAACAGTTTTGTGTTTGTTAGTTTTAATTTTTGAATAATTAAAAAGTGATTTATTATATTTACTAATACGTTTCGTTCATATTTTTATTCTTTATATTTTAGAATTTGTAAATAATTTTCTTCATTGGTTTTAGATGGATTTGTTCAAAAAAAATTAAATTTATTCCAAAATTTAGTTTATATTGAAAATATTTATCTTCTAAATTATGTTTATATTTTAAAATAATAATTTTTAGATTTTTGAACCCATGTTTCAGATTATTTAGAACAAATTCTAGTTTTTTTAAATAGATTAATTATATCTCTTTATTTGAAATAATTTCGAATGAATTACCAAATATTTTTATTATTTTTATTAAGATATTTTTTATTCAATTTATTGATATTTATATCTTTCAAAATTAATATTACATATATATTTGAATTAATTTTTAAATTTTTTCTGTTGATTTTAAATTGTTAAAATTTGTTATTATTATTAATTTTATATTTTTATTATTTTGATATTTTTATAATAGTTTTCAAACTTTTAAACATTTTATAGCATCTCGTAAAATTATTTTTCAATTTTAAAACTATTGTTCACATTTATATATTAAAAATTTAAACTAATTTTCCAAATTTTTTATTTTTGACATAATTTTTAAATTTCATTATTTTTAAATTTTAATTACATCATTAAAATAAATCATATCCTTAAAGTATATGATTACCAAAGTGAATATGTAAGAAATTATGTTGGTGTATGGTGCTAAACTTCTCCACAATTTATAGATGTGAACAAATCTTATTTAGTACTTTTCTTACTCTTTTTTATTTCCTAAAAAATGTATTGAGTAAATTTAAAATTAGGATGCAAGGAAGTGAATTTTATTGGAATAGGGCCCACAATTGAATTTTTAAATATTACAAATAGTAGGGTCCACAATTGAATTTTTAAATATTATTATCATAACATTTTCTTGTAAATGACAAAAAAAAAACAAATGCATGATTACATATAAAATATTATTTTTTAGTGCCTACAAAAAAAGTCAAAAAGAAAATATGTATACAATCATCAATTTGATGTGACATTTTTAGGAGGGAAAGTGGCAAATCAGTAAAATTTGTCAACTTCTCTCATTTTATATATAGTATAGATATGGTTTTTAATTTGTAATTTCATATATACCCTTAACTAAATGTATATTGAATCACCACACTTCAACTCTTTATTTATTTTTTGAAAAAAAAAAGTTTCATTTAATGCTAGTCTTCGGTAAAAAAACAAGGGTATAATTGAAACCTGAAATATTTTCTTAATCTATGTGAAAATATAAGTATACCTATTTTTTGTAGGATGGAGGTAATACTATTTATTTATAATTATTTGTTAGTAAAATTGTTTCTAACAATCCAAGTGAGATAATTTCATTTTTTAGGAGAATTGATGTTATTTATTTCATTGTTAACATACTTTTAATTAACAAGATATATGTGTTGATGTACTTATAACATTGATTTATGAGAAAGAACTCCTTGATTATGTAGCACTATAATATTTATAAACTTTGTATATATATATAGGGTTTTAAGTAATAAATATTAATTCTTATAATAATTAGATTATATGCTTGAAATAATACATAATCTGATGGTGTGTATGATGAAACATGAGTTTTTAAGAGAAGAATTGTATTTTAATTAGATTATTGCTCAAAATATATAATTGTGCATTAATTAATTAATTAATTAATTGTATTATAAGTGAATTTTATTTGTTCATTATTGTAATTGTCCTTTTTAATAACTTTCTTTCTTGTTCTTTTGAAGATTTTAAAGTGATATTTTTTTAAATATTTTTAATAATTTTTATTCAATGTGCTTTTAACTTCCCACCTAGTCGTGCTCAACTGGTTTCGAAAACCAGAACCGAACCAGGGTCAATGGTTCGGAAAACCATTAACCCGATTTCAGTTTGAAAACGAAACCATGAACCGTGGTTTGCCGCGATTCACCTTTTTTTTAATTAAATGATGATGCCACGTGTAGGACCCCGATTAACTAGCCGTTGTGTGATCAACGACTGAGAAGCAATAGTCATTGGCGAACCGGTGGTTCGGATTTTGAATTCAATCAATGGTCAAGATTAAATGACCATTGATGATGGATGGCCAAGATTGCCTAAATTGTCGGTTGAACCGAACTAGAACCGGGGGTTCGAACCGGCCTGAATTTTTTTTTTTTTTACATTTTGGTTGAAATATATAAATACCCCTTATCTTCTTTGTGAATTGCACACCAATTCTTTGCCAATTTTATCCATTCTTGAATCAATCTCTCTCTTAACTCTAAAGCTCACATTTTGATTCTTTCATCAATTTTTCAATTCATCATCACTTATTATATTTTAGTCTTCTAGTGATGTTCTATATCATTTTCTTCTACACTTCTTCTTCTTCTAGTTCTATTTTTTTTCTTCCTCAATTGGATCAATTCTATTTCCATTCTCTTCCAAAAAAATATATATATCTACAAGAGGTACTTCTTCTTCCGCCGGTTCATCTCATGGAAAAGAAAAGAGTCCTATGCCACGACCGCGATCTTTGCAAGATGATGATGATGATGATATCATTGATTCTTATTCTCAATTGAGTCAATATGATTTGGAGGCCACTTTAAGCCCTAATACCGCCGCCTCCACCTTTGCCGAAGAAGAAGAAGAAGAGGTGCCTAGGAGAGCAACATAGGAGAGCGGCAATATGACACACACCACTAGAGCACCTTCTACTCTTCGAAGTGATATTTTCTCCATTCATTTTAAGAAGGAGAAAGTATCGAATAACAACGTTGATTATAATGTCATGTGTAACCATTGTGGAAAAAGTTACAAATTCAAGCATGGAGGGGGCTATGAGACGTTCAACAATCATATATTGAAGAAGCATCCCGACAAGATTGGCAATGATTGATCTCAAACATAAATTCGAGGATATACCGATTCTTCTCAAGGTGGAGGTATGGATTCTCTTATTTTAAAATTTAGTAAATTGAACCATTGGAGAGGCGTAGTCGAATTAATTGCTAAAAAACATCTTCCATTTCAATTTCCTTGTGATGATAGTTTTGAAAAATATACTAGCACTTACTTACAACCTAGTAGTAGAAAATATCTGGAAACACAGTAACACGGGATATAGAAAAAATAGTAGGAGAGTATAAATATAAATTAATTGAAGAATTTAAAATTTTAAAACAAAAACTTTCTATATGTAGTGATATTTGGAAGGATCCTTATAAGTTGCATGATTATATGGGTATTACTTGTCATTGGATAGATGATGTATGAAACATGCAAAAACGTTTAATTGCATATATTGATTTTGATTAAAGACATTCGGCTATACACATTGTGCAGAAAATTATTCATGTTTTAAATGATTATGGTATAGTACGAAAAATATTTTCCATTGGATTTAATAATGCTAGTGGTAATACGGCTAGTTTACCTTCACTTATTGAAATTTGTAAACCTCCAATTCAAGGTAAATTTTTCCATATTCGTTGTATATGTCATTGTTGAAACTTATGTGTTCAAGATGGCTTAGAATCATTAGACGATCATATTAAATCTATTAAAGATGCAATTTATGAAATTTCTAGATCTACAACATATCATAAAAAATGGGCTAAGTTTTGTAAGAAAAACGGAATGGAAGTTAAAAAATTTGTAATCAACGTGCGACATCATTGGAATTCTACATATTACATGCTTCAAGATTCTTATGATTATAGACACATTCTTTGTCCATTTTATATGGAAAATCCAAATGATGACATTATTTTATTTGAAAATTCATGGGATGCATGTCTTAATTTGATTCAACTTTTAAAAATCTTTGAAAAGGCAACTAGGGAATTATCCGGTTAATATTATTCTACTTCACCATTAGTTTTAGATCATTGTGTAAAAATTGCTCTTATTTTCAATGAGTATTCATCATGTCCTATTTTAGGAGACACAATTATAGTGATGAAATCGAAATGGTTAAAATATTTTCATGAGATACCCGATTTATTTTTATGTACTAAGTTATTAGATCCTAGAATTAGAGAAAATTGCTTAGAAGAATTATTAAAAATGTATTATAATGCATTGTTCCCAAATTTGCTATTGGGAGAATATGATGAAGTTGATTATGTTCCTAATCCTATTGAAGTTGTTGGTAAAGCTAAACAATGACTAATCAAATTGTTTAAAGAATATGAAGTATTGTTTGGTGATTCTAGTGATGATGTAGTAGGTAATCAAAATGTAGAAGGTAGTAGTCATTCCTCTTTTTCATCTAGTTTTGTTCCGGCTCCGGCTCTTAGTCAATTTTATAATTTTTATGATATTAGAACACAAAAACGAGCTAGAGGTTCTAACCCTTGTCAAGAATTAGATTCATATTTAGGTGCTACTTTTGAAAAAAAATTATTTGAAAATCCTTTGGATCTATTAAAGTGGTGGTCAAGAAGGATTACCATTTATCTTATTTTAACAATTATTGTAAAAGAAATATTTGCAAGTCTCGCCTCAACTGTTGTCGTAGAACATGCATTTAGCGAAGGAGGTCATATGTTGAATCCAAGAAGAACAAAATTGACGAAAGAGAATGTACAAAACATAACTCTTCTTCAAGATTGGGTGAGAGTAAATAACTGTCAACAACATCTTGATTTCTCCTATTTAGAGGACGATGGAGATGACATGTATGGATACGATTCAAACACATCCTCTTTCGTCGGAACCAACGTTGACGAATGAAGGTAAGTTTAGATAAGAGAACTATGTGAGCTTTGATTCCTTAATTTTGATAAAGATACGTATACAATTTCATTCTAAGTTTGGAAGTGTTAGAATGAAACTCAAGCTCTTTCAATTCTTTTTTCAAGTTTCAATTTATTTTATACAAAGATGAAAAGTTATAATTTTTTAACTTCAAGTCTTCAATATTTTTTGTACTTGTAGACTTGTAGTATGATTCATAATTGTAGTATATTGAGTTGTAATATTTTTTTAATTCATAATTGTAATTTTCACTCATTTTAATCTTGTAGACTCAAGTTGTCTTATGTTTTATTGTAATTTTTAGAAAATCTTAAGTTGTAATGTTGTACTTGTACATGTTAGTTGTATAATTTATTAATTTATAAACATTTAATAATTTTAATTGATTGTATTTTAATCCATATATAAATTGTATTTTATTAATTTAAAAATTATTTTACTTAGTTTAGACTTTATTAGAAATCTAAAATTATTGCACAAAAAATTTAATAATGAAAAAAAATTGATTATGTTTGGCCCGGGCCGTGTCCCCAAACACAAAAGGTTCGGCCCGGGCCGTGCAAGAAATAAAAAAATGGTTGAATCGCCAGTTTCGATTCAACCAGTGATTTTTGAACCGTAACCGACATCCCTACGGTTTGGTTCCAGTTCCACCTAGGTCGGTTCCCCGAACCACCGGTTTGGAACCAAAATCGACGGTCTGAGAGGATAAAAATCTCAGCAATAAAGAATCATGTATGGAGTTTCTAATAGATGATAATAGCTCTTTTGAAGATTTTCAAGTGATATTCTTTTAAATATTTTTAATAATTTGTATGCAATGTGTTTTTAGCTTCCAACCCACAATTAAACAACTCAAGACATCTGATGGGATACAAATCTCAGCAATAAAGAATCATTTATTTAGTTTCTGATCGATGATAATAGTTCGGAACAATATATTGAATAATACTCTCGAGCTCAGGCGGTCGCTTTTATGATATTTAGATGTATTGTATGTGTGCCGATTCAACCAAAAATTCAATCCCATTGATGTACATACAATATTTTCTGGACTTTGACAAAGTTCAATCGTATAGTTGGGGTAGTGTTGCTTAAGTTACATTATATCGTGAGATGTGCACTATATTAGAATACACAAAGAGATTTATCAATGGTCTAATAACACTATTACAAGTAACAATTTAACAAACTAGTTTACTATACTAATATGTGTGTGTGTTAATATATTTATTTAAATAATGTTCTAACAAAAATTATGTCAGATTTGGTCATGATCGAGAATGAAGCCTATTATGTCTATGTGTGATGGAGATCTAGACATGAGCTCAATATTTATTGATAATGTGGTAATACATCCTCCTAATAGTGCATGGTACATATTACATATCATTATTATTTTTTAAAATTTTCATAGTTACAATTTTCTATTATAATCTGAAGAAGAAATTTTTTGTTTATAGATGGACGACATCAAAAAGTTATGTGGCTTTTGGAATGAATATGTTACGAATGCTTAATATTATGTCTCCAGATGGGGTAATTAAATGAATACATGAATGTTATGTACTATTTTCAAATATACTAGTAAAGTTAAATTGTGTTAATCAATTTTTACTCTAGTTTATTTGGTAGCCATATATCACAAACTCACCTAATTAAGATTGTTGAATTTCGATCGAATGTTCATGATTTCAAACTATGAAGATCTAGGTGTCCATTGATATGTTATGTTCATGTTGAGATACATCGTCCTAATAGAGTTTGTTGACAATTTGGGTACATACATGCCCCGGACGATCAGATGATAAAGAAGTGGATATTGTTTTATATAAGTGTGATTGTACTGGCTACATGAATTGAGATTGAAGGGATTTTCATGCTAGATATGTCAAAGAATGAAAAGATGTATGTAAATATGAGGCCAATGAAGATTACTCATCAATTGGTGATCGATCTGACATGGTAGAATATTATAATGATTGGATAATAGAAGTACACATCGTTCAATCTCTTATTTAAATAAAATAGAATATATTGGATTCAAGCCTGGAAGTGCTACTTTGGTGGATATCATGCTAAGTATATTTCTAAGAATCTATTTATGGTTATTATACTAGTTTGGACTTGTTATTTCATTATATTTCTAACTATTTGTATGTTGATCAATTTATATCTATAGATTTCAACAATAGATCAAGGAATCATGATAATAAATTCAAATTGAATGAGTTGTTGGATAATTGTCTCACTCTAGGTGATGCAGTCGTGGAAGTGTATGATGATAAATATTTTTTACGAGAAATGCCTCATGAGTAGGGGCGGACCTATAGTGGTGGGGAGGAGGACTGTGGCCCCCTCATTTTTTTTCCAAGAAGTATATATATATATCAAAATTCAATGTTGGGCCCTTTAATTAAAGAAATAGTATAGTGGGCTGCTCCAATTTCTAAATTACTAAATATATGATATGAAGTTTAGCGGCCCACTGGCCCACATATCTTTAATGAAACAAATAAAAAACTTCCCTCATTCATTCCAATTCCAAACCTTCCTCTACGTCTCAAAATTACTAAACACACCTAAAAATGAATTGATATACCTTTGATTTTTCTAAAATTGGGGTGTTCTTAGTATATTCATGAGATGTGTATAGTCTCACCATTTCCACATATATTAGGTCATTTTGTTGATTTTATTGTGATTAATATACATTTTGTTAGGGTTTAATTATACACCAATGATCAATCCCTCCTTTTGGTTTAATATTTTTCTTAAAAAAATATTTATTTTAGTGAATTAAGCTTAAAACTTAAATGTGTGCATTGATTGATATAGCTAAATGTTGACTAAGAGTTGGAATTTTAAATTTAATGTTGTCTTACAATTAATTACTTTGTATTTGATTCTTTAATAGATGAAAAGGCCACGGACAATAGATTTTTTCTTTGGAAGAAAGAATGGAGATACTCAAGCATCTCACTCAATAATCTCATCTATAGATAATGATGAAAGTCGTCTTACAAAATTTTTTAGGGTTGAAATCAATGAGATATTTGATATCCAATCATTGGAACGTGATCCGGGATTACGTCCACCAATATAGAAGTATCCTATTGACAAACATGATGAAGTTAGAAGAACATATATCAAAGTTGGACCATACCAAACTACACTTTCAACATATCCAAAGTCTCATGGTTTAAGTTATTCCCATCATGGTTGGAATATTCTTCGAGTATAGATGCTGCATTTTGTCTACCATGCTTTTTGTTTCATACAAAAGGTGGACCTTCTGGATTAGATGTGTCACGCCCCAAAATCTTTTAGTCAAGATATCAGAGTTTTTCCTTGTGGGCGTGAAGAAAAAAGGGGAAAAAGACGTGCATGAAATAAAACAGAAAAATATTTGAAAAGGATAACAGACGATTTTATATATATAAATCCTCGGCGTCTAGCCGAAATAAAAACATTTGAAACATAGCAGCAGAATATCATCAGGATCCATAAAGAGAAAGAGAAGAATTTATCTTTTTACAAACGTGAATTATTAAAACATCGTTTCAACGTGAAGTTTTGAAAAACGACAAGGGAAAGCTAGATATGGCACCGCCCTCTCTACGCATCTCGACTTCTTTTGTTTCCTGTAGTGTGAGTACAAGTGGGGGGTGAGTGTGTTGAATACACTCATGGTGACACTTCCACATCTTTATCAATTTACAGACATTATCGTACAACATGCATATAATTTAACACGGAGCACATCACGTAAATGCACAACAGATATTAGAAATTACAAGGGGCGAATAAATGCGGGATTTCCCCCGTCTTATTCTATATAACGGTACCTCATCGTTAGTGCATTTCAAGAGGCTCACGACACCTCAACAGAGTAGTATAAATGAGTAAGGGGCGAATGCATGTGTAAGAGGTGGACCGCAGCCCGATCACAATTTAAAGGATGACAAAACAAATATATTCACAGCATTTAGTATTCCTCAATCATGCTCATAATTAGGGAAAACTATAAACAGATAAAGGTTTAGAATGTAACCCCACCTTGTTCGGTGGTTACCACGTGAGTCGCTAGTATCAAAAACTTGGTATCTTGATTCCCAATCCAACTGATACCAACCCAATGGATAGCCTACACAATTTTACAATATTTCTTAGATCATTAATATGCTTAAAACTTATATTTAAAATATATAAAGACAGCCGCGGAGAAGAGTTGTTCGATAGAGACGAGACGTATCGATAAATCGAGAAGTTGAGGTTGAAGAAACAAGAGGGAAAGATCAGTTTATAAGGCTAAGATTAAAGAGAATGAAATTTGGGTTACAACGGGAAAAGAATGAGCTCGATCGGAGTTGAAATGAGCTCGAATGGAGCGTTTTAAGGTTGAGGGGTATTTCGGTAATTTTGGTCAAAAGGTTGACTTTGACTGGGCCCCGACTCCCGGTCGACCCGACATACAAAAAGACTCGGTCAGACGGGTACAAAAACTCGACGGTGCGCGCTCGGCGTGCACAACGGCACCCGGCACGTGCACTGATTCCCGTCGCCCGCGCCCGCGCCCGCGCGCGCGGCGTCTCCCGGCGCGCACAATGCGCCCACATCGCTGCTTCCCCATCGCCCGCGCCCCGCCTGCGCTCGGCTCCCATCTCCCGGCACGCGCTTCCAGCGCGCCCGGCGTCTCCCAGCGCACGCACAGCAGCACCAGCAACCACCGACGGCGGCGGTCCGGCAGCGGTCCAGTGGTGCTCCGGCAGCGGTCCGGCGGCGCTGCGATGATGCTCCGGACAGTGCTCCGGCGGTGGCTCCGGCGACTAAACTTAAAGAAAGAGAGAAGAGAGAGAAACTTACTTGTTTTCCGTCGCTTTCGTTTCATCTTTTGAAAACGTTAAGTTTTGAAATGAATGAGCCTCTATTTATAGATTTTGGAAGTTACCTTTTTACCGTTGGAAAATTACTATTTACCAAAAATATCTTAATTTACCTTTCATTAAAATATTCTTTTTATTTTTACCGTTCATCAAGATTTTTACCCTTTTCTTCGCTATTGAAGCTACAGGTCTCCGATTGACCTCTAGTTCATTTCTATTTTCTCGTATTTCCAATACGAATCTCATGGTGAAGCAATATTCTAGGTTCCATATCTAGAAAAAATATACTCATCTAAAACCGACGTTAAACACGTATCTGAAACACACGTAATTAATTAAACAATCAAGAATTAACGCACATAAAATATTTAATTAAAGGTTTAATATTTAATTAATCAATTATTCTTTGTTTTTGGTCCGGGGCGCTACAAGATGCATTTACTATCAATGGATTTCGATCATGGAAGAAGGTTAGGGACAATCTTAAATTTTTTTTTAGCAGATATTGGAAAAGAACTCACTTCACCTCATCGGAATGCTGAGAGAGCATGTGAAGATCTAATGAACTAACACACACGTATTGCTCACATTATTGAAAATTTCACTTCCCAGGAAGTTGCTGAAAATAGACTTCGTTTGAAAGCTTCAATTGAGACTATCAGATGGCTTGCATTTCAAGGATGTTCTTTTAGAGGGCATGATGAGTCTATAACATCAACTAATCAAGGAATTTTTTTAGAGTTGTTAAGTTTCATATCTTCTTACAATGACAAAGTAAGAGAAGTTGTGGATAAAGCTCCAAAAAATGCATCATACACATCACCAAATGTACATAAACAAATTATGCAGGTTATGGCAACTAAAGTCAAGAATGCCATCTGTGAAGAAATTGGGGTTGCTAAATTTTGCATCATTGTTGATGAAGCTAGGGATGAATCTAAGAAGGAGCAAATGTCGATTGTCTTGAGATTTGTGGATAAAAATGGATGTGTACAAGAACGTTTTTTCGGGCTTGTTCATGTTAGAGACACTAGTGCATCAACATTAAAAGAAGATATCATTTATGTTCTATCTAGGCATGATCTTGATGTTAAAAATATTTGGGGACAAGGTTATGATGGTTCTAGTAACATGCGTGGAGAATGGAAAGGATTGCAAGCTTTGATTTTAGGTGAATGTCCATATGCTTATTATGTTCATTGTTTTGCACATCACTTGCAATTGGCACTAGTTGCTTCATCAAAAGAAGTTATTCATGTCCATCAATTTTTCACCAAGTTGAACTTCATTTTTAATATTGTTGGCGCATCATGTAAGCGTAATGACCAACTAAAAGAAGCTCATGCCTCAGATATTGAATATTTAATAAGTATTGATGAGCTTGAAACTGGGCAGGGACTTAATCAGATTGCAGAGGCCAGGTGATAAACACTGGAGTTCTCATCTGAAATCTATATCCAGTTTGATAAAGATGTTTAGTGCTTCATGTAAAGTTCTAATGAATATTATTGAGGATGGAACCATCTCTGGTCAACATGCAGATGCAGATTCAGCTTATGAGACACTAACTTCTTTTAAATTTATTTTCATTCTACATCTTATGAGGAAGGTTTTGGAGATTTCTAATATTCTTTGTCAAGCCTTGAAAGCTTAGTCTCAATATATTTTGAATGAAATACATCTTATGTCATCTACTAAGTTGCTCATTCAAAAACTAAAAGATGATGGATGGGATGAATTGGTTGCAAATGTCAAATCTTTTTGTGAATGAGTCAATATATATGTGCCAAATTTTGATGATCAATACATTGCAAGAAGAGAAAGAGCTCGTCATCAACAAGATGACTTCACAGTTGGACAATATTACAAATATTTTATTTTTAATGAAGTGATAGACACCTAAAAGGAAGAGTTGAATAATAAGTTCAATGATAATATAATAGAGTTATTTATTCTCAACTCGGCCTTGGATCCAAGAGAGATGCGCAAATCTTTCAGAATTGAAGACATTTGTATGTTGGTACAAAAGTTTTTTTTCACAAGACTTTGTAGAATATGAGATGCTACAGTTAAAAATGCAATTTGAGCATTTTGATCACGTGTGACAACTTCCTGATTTTGGGTTATTGGAGACTACTTCTGATTTATGTGCATGGATGATAACTCTCATTCTCACACTTCCAGTGTCCACTGCAACCACAGAGCGATCTTTTTCAGCTATGAAGATAGTCAAGACTACGCTTCGTAACAGGATGGAAGATGAATTTCTTACAGATTGTTTGTTGGTGTACTTTGAAAATGAAATTGCAAAGAGATTCAACATAGATTCACTTATAGATGATTTCCGTGACATGAAAGAGAGGTGTTCTAAATTTTAACAGATTGTAAGTTTAATGTTATATTTTGAAAATTGTATAGTGATTATTGATGCATATATATTATATATGAGCTTGTTAGTGTATAATTTAAATTTAACTACTTTAAAATTCTACTGTTGGCCCCCCAAGATAATCATCCTGGGTCCGCCCCTACTCATGAGCCTCTAGAGCAAAGTGAACCATCAAACTCGAGACAACCTCATATTGCAAACACAGGCATACCATAAGAAATTGGTGTGTTTATATCCCCACATCTAATATAGGCATATCGTGCCCCCATGCATATCCTTATTCATCATCAGATGCCTCATGCTGCAAACATAGGGCATACCACAAGAAATGAGTCTGATTATATCCCCACATCTAATATGAGCATATCGTGTCTACATGCATGCCCTTATTCATCATCAGATGTCTTATTGCTCACTTCATTTGATCATGAGCCTCCATATTATGGTTAGAGGAGGCAAGAGACATTCATATGCCTTCTATAAATTAAGTACTTTTGTATCATGATGCATATATATACATATATATATTCAGATGGATAGATGAGATCATATGCACCACATGAAAAGTTTTGAAGTACTCTTATTCCCTTTAACATGTTGGCTGTTGGAGATGATATTTGTGATAACTCCCATGTTGGGCATTAACATGATGCTAATGGGGCTATTTAAGATTCTGATGATGATGGAGGTGTTAAGTTAAGAAGGGGTATAGAAACATCAGGTGACGTGGTTGTGGCATCGGTGGTCATAATTACTTCCACTATTGATTTTGTGTATCGTTGTTCAATTATTAACTTATATTTTTTATATCTAAGATTTCAAGTATTTGGTTAGTAAAATTGTTACAGCAGCTTTAGACAAATCTTTTTATAATGTTCATTTTTTAAAATCATATTTAGTCTTAGATTATTTAATTATTGATGTAATTGTGTGCTAGTCATTTTCTGCTAATTTGGGACTACTGATTTGAGATTCCAATTGAAAAGATTCTGCCAATTTGAGATTCTAATTATATATATTGATATATAATTTAATAAAATTATTATATGGGCCCGACTATTAACATCCCACTACCTACTTAACATACCTTAATTTCTAAACCCCATTTAAAAGATTTAATACATCTCAAATCCTAAACACACCCCATAATAGACTATTAACCCTTTGAATTAATTAAATATAAAACCATTTAAAATCCTAAGATTTCTAAACACACCCCAAACCTTAAACTCTCATCTCAACACCCAACTCACTCACACACCTCACTCATCTTATCTTCCACACAAACCTTATTTTTGAACACTTGTGAATTAATAATAAACAATGGAGAATCAACATTATGATCTTGATGACCAAGCAAGATGGGGTAAGTGATGATAATTTTTATTTTGTTTGTTGAAAAATATTTTTTGAGTAGGATTACAATTTCATGCTTGTTGAGTTTAGGATTACAGTTTCGTACTTGTTGAGTTAGAAGTAAAATTTTGTATGTGTATCAGAAATTTTGATTTTTTGTGGATGGATTCACTGAAAATTATGAAAAATCAAAGTGTGAATTGAGTGGTGTTTGGTTCTGGTTTCTAAAAAATTATAGGTAGTCTGTTGAATGGTTTGCAAGATGTTTGACAAGTAGTGGTCGAACAAGACCACACTTGTTTGACTAGTAGTCGAACGATACCACACTTGTTCAACAAGTAGTGGTCGAACTGTAGCACCCCGAATCAAAACGTGCATAATTGATTAATTAATGATTTAAACCTATAATTTAATAATTATGTGCGTATTCTATGACCGTTTAATTAATTTCGTGCGTTTCAGATATGTGTTTAATGCACGATTTAGATCGATAATTTTCCTAGATGTGGAACATAGGATTTTATTTTACCATACAATGCGTATTTGAAAAACGAGAAGATAGAAATGAACTGGAGGTCAATCGGAGTTACGTAGCTCAAGTAATGAAGAAAACAGTGAAAACGAAGAATACGACATATACGAGACGTATACGAAGAGTATAATATACGAGATATTTTTGATGAATAGTAAAAAGAATATTCAAAAAAATATTTCGATGAATAGTAACTTTTGGAAATCTATAAATAGAGGGCTCAGTCATTTCATTTTTCATCATTTTTCCGAACGCGCCGAAAACGAGTAAGTTCTCTCTCCTCCCTCATCTTCCTCTCTCCTCTCTTTTCTGCCTCCGGCGCGTTCGGTGGCCGGAAAATCCGACGTTGGTTTTGGCCGATTTTTACACACGACGTTCGTCTCGACGAGACGAATCTAGGACAGGTCTCGGAATTCAATTCCGACTTCTCGTTCGCCGAAAAATGGCGAAAAACTAAAGCAAAACCCTAAATCCTAGCTTTGCACCACCTTCTCTCTCTCCTATGTTTTCTCTCTCTCTCTCCTATGTTTTCTTTCTCTCTCCTCCTCTTCTCGCCGGAGCAGTCGCCGTAGAAGCTTCTGGTGGTGTGGTGGAGACGCCAAGGGGTGGCGCCGCCGTGGGTGGCGCCGCTGGGGCTGATCTGAAGGTGTATATGTATGTCGTGCATGTGTATGTGTTTAGGGTGTGTGATAGTGTGTGTGTTGGTGTTGCTTGTTGTTGGGGGCAGCGCAAGTGGCGCCGTCATGTGGGAAGTGATGGCCAGCGTGGGTGATGCGCCGGCGAGGTGTTCCGGTGGGTAGCCGGCGACTGGAAGTTGCCGGCCAAGCTTGGCAGTAGGGTGTGTGTGTGTGTGTGTTTACACCTTGCGATGTGTGTGTGTGCTCCTGTGTATGTGTGTTTGTTGCAGCTGGTGGTGGCCGGCGACTGGGGGTCGCCGGCCAGGGTCACGGCGAGTGGTGGTGGTTGCCGGTGGCAGGTGGCCGCCGGCGAAGGAAGGGAGTCAGTGTGTGTGTATATGTGTGTATGCGTGAGTGTGTGTGTAGGTGAGGGGTTGTAGATATAGGCGGAGGTGTTGGGAATGATCGCTGGCAACGGGAAGTCGCCGGCCGGAGTTTTTGGGTTGGGGTTGGTTTTTGAAAAATCTGGGTATCGAAGAGTTTTGCGGCGAGGTTTCGAGCACTATTCACGGCCAGAATCCGGCGAGGGGTGGTCGGAGGAGGTAGCCGGCGGTGCAGGCTTGCCGGCGGACCAGGTGGTAGCCGGAGCTGAGCGGCGCCGCCGCAGCAGGTGGCGCCGGGAAGTGGGTTAACGAGCAGGGGCGATGCTGGGAGCCTGGGCACGAGCTGGCCGAGGCTGCCGAGAAAACTCGGCCAGCCACCGAGTGGTACGCGCCCGCTGCCGAGAAAACTCGGCAGCCGCCGAGTCCTGCCGAGACGTGCGCGCGCTGGCGCGCGAGGCCGCCGAGTGATGCGCGCCCGCTGCCGAGAAAACTCGGCAGCCACCGAGACCCACGCCCACGCTGCCAAGAAAACTCGGCAGCCTGCCGAGCCGAGAACCCGACAGCTGGCGAGACCGTCGGGTGCCGCGCGCGCCCGTGCACGCCCGTCGGGTGCCGACGTGCACGCAACGCCTTGTGTGTGTGTGTGTTTGAGTGCGAGTATGTGTGTATATGTGTGTGTATATATAGGCTGTGTGTGTATGTTTGGTTGGATAGGAAAGGTTGCCGGCGACGAGAGGTCGCCGGAGTTTTGAATATTGGGGGTGGGTTCGAAAAACTAAGCATTGAAGGGTTTTGCGGCGAGATTTAAGGTACTACTAACCGCCGGAATCCGGCGAGGGATGGCCGGAGGTGGTAGCCGGCGGTGCGAGGTATCCGGCGAACTAGGTGGAGGCGGCGGAGGGCGGCGCCACCGCGCCGGGTGGCGCCGGGAAGGAGGCTGGTCGAGCAGGCCGGCGTCGGGTGGCCTGGGTGCGACGCACGCGCGCCAGGTAGGAGGCCTGCCGAGAGGAGTTATCCGTGGTCGAGTTTTCTCGACCAACCACCGAGACCGTCACCCGTGCTGCCGAGAAAACTCGGCAGCTGCCGAGGACGCCGAGACCCGCTGCCGAGAAAACTCGGCAGCTAACGAGACCACCGGGTGCCGCGCGCGCCCGTCGGGTGCCGACGTGCACCCGACGCCGTGTTTTCGATCCGAACCTCGTTTTATCCATCGTTCGTCTTTTCCGAGTCGTCGCCAACGAGACGTCGTTGACCCGGGTCCGTGGGCCCGGTCAAAGTCAACCATTTGACCAAATTTACCATTTTACCCCTAATATTAAAATGCTCCGTTTGAGCTCGTTTTAACTCCGATTGAGCTCATTATTTTTGCGTTGCGAACCTTATTTCATTTCCTATCTTCTCAGCCACTTGGAAAGATCTGACCCTCTCATTTCTTGGACTCCAATCTTTAGATCTCGCGATCCGACGCGCCTTTTACGATTAGTTCTTTCACCAGGAGTTTTTATAGCTTTAATCATGTTTATTAAGGATCTAAGAAACACCGTGACTTATGTAGGCTATCAGTTGGAAGGAGCTTGTGATACTTAATCTTTGGTCCTCGCTACTCACGTGGTAACCACCGAACAAGGTGGGGGTAACCTCTAATCCCTAAAAACTTTATGTTCTGTATTAAGCGCACGATGATGATAAATGAACGCATGCTTATGAACTTGATCATTATGAATTGGTTGAACCTTATGTGTCTTGGGTTATGTACTATGATTATATGTTGTGTGTGGGGGTAACCTCTAAACCCTATTAACTCTATGTGTTTATTTACTGTTTTCCTTATGTGATATATGAATTGTTGAACTCTACGTGCTGTGTTTAGATATTGTGTTTATTTTACAATGGTGATGCTACGAAGGGACTTCGGTCCATATCTATGCTACGAAGGGACTTCGGTCCATATCTATGCTACGAAGGAACTACGGTCAATTTCTAAGCTACGTGTCAATATGTGATGTGTTTATTTGCTGAACTTTTATATGATTGATTGTTTGAACTAGGAAAGTATTACCACGAGTGTATTCAATGCACTCACCCCCCCCACTTGTACTCACACTACAGGAGATGAAGAAAGTCAAGACGCGTAGAGAGGGCGGTGCCATATCAAGCTTTCCCATTTTTATCTTCAAAACTTAATGTTCAAGCGATGATTTGTATAATTACACGTTTGTAAAATTAAACAACTCTTCTCCCTTTCTTTATAGATCCTGATGATGTTCCGTTGCTATGTTTTAAATGTTTTTATTCGGCCAAACGCCGAGGATTGTATATATAAAATCGTCTGTTATCTTTCTCAAAGGTTTTCTATTTAATTTCATGCACGTCTTTTCCCCTTCTTTCTTCACGCCCGCAAAGAAAACTCTGATATTTTTTTTTATCAAAGAAAACGGGGCGTGACATATGCTAGGTAGAGCTGTGTGCTAGACATAGCTGTGTGCTAATCAGAGTTGTGTACTAACTAGAGCTGAGTGCTACTTAGATTTGGGTACTCTCAAGTTATGTGATATGCATTATATATATGCGGTGTTTAATTGTTGAGCTTGTATATGTTAATTTGTTCAACTGCTTCATGATGTTAAAATAAGAAATTACTCCCACGAGTGTATTCAATGCACTCACCCCCCACCTGTACTCATACTACAGGAGATGAAGAAAGTCAAGATGCGTAGAGAGGGCGGTGCCATATCAAACTTTCCCTTTTAGCTTTCAAAACTTTATGTACAAACGATGTTTTATTTAATTACACGTTTGTAAAATTAAACAGCTCTTCTTCTTTGTAAAGGATCCTAATGTATTTCCACTGCTATTGTAAAATGGTTTTATTCGGCTAGACGTTGAGGGTTTGTATTTGTAAAATCGTCTTCTATCTCTTCCAAAGGATTTCTATTTTATTTCATGTACGTCTTTTTCCCCTTTCTTTCTTCACGCCTAATGGAAAACTCTAATATTTAATGAAAAGAAAACGGGGCGTGACAACGTATAAAAGTGTTGTCTTTTTCAAATACGACAACGCATAAAATCTGTTGCACGAAAGGGTTGGTTTTTTAATTAACTATTAAATAGGATCGTTTTTTCAGATATGACAACGCATAAAAACTGTTGTACGAAAGGGTTGTTTTTTTTAATTAACTATTAAATAAGATCGCTTATCGTATAAAAATTGTTGCATAAAAGAGTTGTCTTTTTTTTAATTAACTATTAAATAGGATCATTATCGTCATTGTGATATCATCATAACCAATATTGAGCGTGCGCTGACGTCAGCGATGCCGTTATCATAGCCAATATTGTACTTTGTCTGGGAATCGAACTTAGGTGCCCAAGGTGGTACTCTAACCACTAGACCACTGATGCTTTATGTAATGATATCCTACATGCATTTCTTTTATTTCAATTTTTGATATTTTTCAATTTTCTATTATCACATATTTTTTGTTAATTTTTATAAAGTACCATTACTTATTAATATAAGTCATTCATTAATATATATATATATATATAATTGGAAGATTAATGACTAATTAATATGTTTAGTAATGTTTAATCTAATTTCATTTTAAGACAATTATAAAATATACTAGTGCATATTTTTAATATATTTTATAAAAATACTATTTTGTTTAAATTATGAGTTTGTTCATATAAGATAATATTAATGCAAATAATATAAGATAACATCATAAAATAATTAAACTTTTCAAATTTAATTTAATTAAAAAACAATTGATATTATCACATATTTTTTGTTAATTTTTATAAAATACCATTACTTATTAATATAAGTCATTGATTTCCAATTATGATATATTATTGTATCTAACTCGATTTCAATGGCCAACATATGAATGTTCAAAACTCAAAATGTTAATGCACTCACGATACAAAATATAAATGTGACTCAATTAAAATATTATTCTTAATTACTTTAATTTGTTGGACTATTTATCATATTACATACATAGATTTACATATATTTTTACGTACATAGATTTATTCAATACCTAAAATATTATTGAAGAATCACAATATTATTTGTATTTTTAATATATTTTAAAAGATTTACAATATATACATATATATATATATAATTGGAAGATTAATGACTAATTAATATGTTTAGTAATTTTAATCTAATTTCATTTTAAGACAATTATAATATACTAGTGCATATTTTTAATATATTAAACTTTTCAAAATTTAATTTAACTAAAAAATAATTAATAGTATGAAAAGGTGCACAATTAACACAACACATAAAAAAGTGTTGCATAATGGGTTGTCTATTAGCGAAAAGGTACACTGAAAGACAACGCATAAAGAGCGTTGCATAAAAGGGTTGTCTTTTTTTTTTTTAAATCCGCTGAAAGACAACCCTTTGAAAAAAGCGTTGCACAAAAGGGTTATCTTTTAAAAAAAATCCACTAAAAGACAACACATAAAGAGTGTTGCATAAAAGGATTGTCTTTTTTTTTAAATCCGCTGAAAGACAACCCTTTGAAAAAAGTGTTGGACAAAAGGGTTGTCTTTTTTAAGAAAAAAATGCACTGAAAGACAACCCTATGTAAAAAGAGTTGTTTTTTCTCATAAAGAACATTGTCTTTCAGCGTATTTTTTTGAAAAAAGACAACACTTTTCAGAAAAAGGGTTGTTTAACTTTAGAAAGACAACATAAATTCATAAAAAAGGTTGTCTTTGGTGGGTTGTTAAATACCATTTTTCTTGTAGTGTCAATTCATAGGTCCGATCAAGTTCAAAATGTTATTGAATGAAATTTCTCATATCAAGATGAAGTTGAGTTACATTGTTAAATGAATGAAAAACCTAAGGTGGAATATGAAGAAGAATAAATAAGAATCAGAGAAGAAGATGAGGAAGATGATGTGTTGACAGGTCCTTGTAATAGTGGACCTATAGATTCCCAACTTATCTGGAGTTGAAAGACTCACGTGGCATACAAGATTTAGAATGGGGCTGAGGGAAATGTATTGAAGTGTTGGTGTCATACCACCAAAATGGATATGTGGAAATTTGATCATTCCCCCCCTCTTGAATTTGAAGCTTTGCTTGAATAGACAAAAATTCCTGATCTGAGGCGAATTTCATATAAAATGCCAAACAAAATCCTCATATGTGCCTTTGTGGAGTGTTGACAATTGAAGACGAATTCTTTCCAAATGTCATTTGGTGAGATGAAAATTATGTTGGATGACATATGTTGCCAGATAAGGTTGCCCGTTAGTGGATTATCGGTGATTATACTAGAAACACAAGATGTGCCTAAGAGACCGTCCAAACTGATCAATAAATTGTTGGGGATGACACAAGGGGAGGCAACTAAGGCCATTCATGTTTAAAAAAAGGGAGCTTAGTTCTTCTCAAGTGGCTTAGGGCTCGATTTAGTCAGGATGTCTATAATGTAGAGAAGGAAAACATATGTGTGCAGCTCGTGCTTACTTATGGTTTGTGTTTGGATACATAATATTTGCTAACAAAAGTGGCACACGAGTTGACACAAATATCTTACGGCTATAAGAAAGAGTCTATCGGGTTCCATCAGTACTTGTATTGACAACTTGTTCCAGCATCTCTGAGTGTGCACCGTCAAAGATACGAATACTTGATATTATTAAAGGTAAGAGAAACTTCAAGTTTTTTCATATTTTCTTATTTTATTGTTTACTAGATAACCCTAATTTTGACTTTTTGGCAGGCTTGGATCTATGTATGTTTTCCGTTCATAAAGCCCACTCACAATGTCAAATATGAGAAAGACGATCCTCTTGTGATGAAGTTGATTCAAAAAGATCTCTTATTGGAAGAATTACTAATCGAGTTTTGACCATTAGAGAGGTCTTGAACAATTTTCCATCATACTTTATAAGTGATTTTATATAACGTCTACGTGAGTAACTTTTTTATTGTGTAAGTATTATTCGAGCACATTATAATAATACAGGTCAATTGGACACCCTACAAGGTAATGAGAGACTCTTATCTTTATGACGTGGTCACTTCCTACCATGATGCAATCCGGAAAATAGCTCGACAACCATTGGTACTATAAGTGGACAAACAAAGCCACAACCTTAGAATATGATTAGTCATGCCATAAGATATTTGGAGCCAATCTATCAATAATATATTGAGAATAAATCGGGGTTAGATACATTGATTATGGTACTTTGATCGATGCACATTGTGCTTTGAAGATCGATAATAAGGATCCACCTGAATCCTCTATACGGGCATCCACTAGTAGATCTCATCGGACTCATACGTAGAATGTAAATATTAATTGTAGTTGAAGGTCTTATTGTTATTTTATCATTCTCATATAATTAATAGTTTTAATTGCTTTTTCTTATTCTCGAACTATTTGATCATTCTCGAATGATTTGTAGAAGTGCTCATACTTTTATTAGTATCATATAATCTTCAATCTCATATTTGAAACATATTTATAAGTAGAACATCAGGATACCAACATAGTATACAGTTCGACCATTACTGTAGCACCCCGGATCAAAATGAGCATAATTGAATAATTAAATATTTGAACCCCGACTTAATAATTATGTGCGTATGTTTTGACTATTTAATTCAGTACATGCGTTTCAGATACTTGGCTAACGCCGGTTTTAGTTTTAGATGGGTATATTTTTCGTGACATGGAACCTAGAATATGATTCTACCAAGAGATTCGTATCGGAAATACGAGAAAATAGAAACAAACTAGCGGTTAATCGGAGACCCGTAGTTCAACTAACGAAGGAAATGGTAAAATTTTGATAAAAGGTAAAAATAAAAATAATATTTTAATGAAAGGTAAATTGAGATATTTTTGGTAAATAGTAACTTTTCAACGGTAAAAAGGTAAATTCCAAAATCTATAAATAGGGGCTCATAATTTTCAAAACTTATACGTTTTCAAAGCCGACGACCCGAGCGACGCTCGCGACGCGAACACGTAAGTTCTCTTTCTTTTCTTTTCCTTTACGTTTTTAATTTCCGCCGCCGCCGGAGTGCCGCCAGAGCACCGCCGCCGCCGGCCAGCAATGGTGCTGGTGGTGGTGTGCCGGGCGACGGGTGCGCGCCGGGTTGTGCGTCGGGTCGGGCATCGAGTGCGCGCCGGGTTGTGCGTCGGGTCGGGCGTCGGGTGCGCGCCAGGATGTGCGTCGGGTCGGGCGTCGGGTGCGTGCCGAGTGCGCATCGGGTGCGTGCCGGGTGCCGGGTCCGCGCCGGGTGCACACCGGGTGCCGGGTGCCGGGTGTGCGTCGGGTGCGTGCCGGGTGTCGGGTGGCCGGGTGCCAGGTGTGCGCCGGGTGCCGGGTGTGCGCGGGTGCGAGCGCCGGGGGTCCAGCGTGCGCGGGCGACGGGGACCGGGTGGCTAAGGAAACTCGGCAGCTGCCGGGTGATGCGCGAGCCGTCGGGTTCGCTTTCGCCCGACGCCGGGTGCTCGCGAGCCCCGGAGCACGTAATGCCGTATTTTCGATCCGTCGTATCATTAACAAACGTTTTCCGCCGGAACCCTTTACAGCTTTATTTATACTGTATTTAAAATCTAAGGAAACACCGTAAATGTGTAGGCTACTTGTTGGACTAGTCTTGGAAGTTTTGGGTTGTTGGACGTACTGTTATATCTACTCACGCGGTAACCACTATACGAAGTGGGGGTAATTTCTAACTCTTGATCTGTTTACAGCTTTCCCTATTTGTGAAGTATGATTGGGAATCTAAGTGCTGTGTTTATACTTGCTGTGCCATATTATATCTGTGAAAGGACCGAGGTCCTCCGATCATGCATTCTGTTCGTCCCCTGCTATTTTCTACTACTCAGTGGAGGTGTCGTGAGCCTCTTTAAATGCACTAACGGTGAGATACCGTTATATAGGGTAAGACGGGGGAATCCCGCACCTATACGTCCCTTGCCATTTCTAATATCTGCTTTGCATATATCTGTGCTGTGACAACGTGACTGTAAGTTAGCTTTTCGGTATTTAAATTATGTCTGGAGTCTTATGAGGTGGATGTTATCCCCACTGAGTGTATTCAACGCACTAACCCCTTAATCTGTACTCACACTACAGGAGATGAGGAAGCTGGTGAACCCTAGACGGAGGGAGTTAGTGCTAGCTGTTGGTTTTTCTGATACAATGGTTTAGTTTAAACATTTCCAAACACGTTTTCAAATAGTTTATGATCTGTATATATTTTTGGGTGCTTGCAAGAATGGGAGATCCTGATGTTTAGCTTCCGCTGTATATGATGTATATTATCGGTGTGAGACCGAATGTTATCGGCCGAGGCCGAAGGTTGTTGTGAGATGGTTTATTATCGTCCCTTATCTCCTTCTTCTGTTGTCCCTTGCTTAATTCTTTCTGTAAGTGTTATGCGTCCCTTGCTTTTCTATCTTCACGCCCGGGTAAAACTCTATAAAATACGAAAAGATTTTGGGGCGTGACAATTACATATCGATAGTTATGCTTTATGTTCGACAACTTATTGTGTTTGATATTTATAGTCACTTTTTACAATGAGTTCGGTCACTTTTGGTCAAACTAATTTGAAAAATGATGATTACTTCCAATCGAACAATATCCTTTTATCCACAATTTGTGGATTGGTGTCATATGTAGTTTTACATAAGATTTTTGATGTGTACATTTATTACTATGTGGTTGTGTATTGATAAAACATCTGGCAGAATTAACATGAGTTGGTTAACCAATCCCACTTGAGAGTGTTAACGGATTATAAAGGAAGTTGGATTGTGAACCATCCAATACTGACATTAGTTTTGGATGATATTAGAAGTTGATGGATGAAGACGGTGAGTGATATGCGCATGATGTTTGAATCAGCAACTAAGACACAAAGGTCATTGCTACTGAAAAGACTATGAGATATCAAACCATTTAACCTCCTTGTTGTTTGAACCAGAGGTTCATACACGTGTACGTGGTCGACCTATCAAGACAAAAATTAAAAAATATATGTTTACCAAACATGAACCGGTTGTTTCCCACTTGATCGAAATATATTTGTAATTGGTCCATCATCTGCTAGATCAATATTTACATCAAAGGTAAAAATAACTAGTTCAAAGTCGTTCTGCATGCACATCATCCAATCTTTCATCCATATAATAAGTGTCCACTCATTTTCAACCTTATGTATCCAGTAACAAAAATGTCAAGGGAGACGACCATTGTGGTTTCGGTGTCTTGTTAATGAACTTGGTTTGGGCGAGGACTAGAATCCATAGTGATCTAATCCAAGAGTTGTAAAACTTTCAAGACTTGTAGCTTGGACTCTGAATGAGTTGACAAAATGATAGAAATGTTGAACGCTTCAGAGATGAGATATATGAATGACACCAAAGTTCACATTCCCCGAGACCTACTATTTGGTTGTTTCTATATATAACATGGTTATCTTATACATCTCATTACAAAATAGTGTGATATTTCATTTCACCTAGGACACATGTGTTGATGAACCCCCGTTGCATATGTATATCACTTGTTGGAAACAATCATTTTATACGAGTAATGCAAATTATTGTGAATTTCCTGTAGGTACATTCTTAGTATACTTATATGGTTTTATTACTTCTCCTAATTAATAAAAAGGGTTAAAAATATTTTTCCATCCGAACTATACATGATTTTACACTTTTTTGTATATACTTTTAAATGTTGCATTTTGCCATATGAACTTTAAATTTGATGCATTTTATGGTATTTGAAAAATCATAGTCGTACATGTGTCCAAAATTAACGACTACGATTTTGACAAATACCTTAAAATGTATCAAATTTAAAGTTCATACGACAAAGTGCAACATTTCAATATTTATACAAAAAAGTGTAAGATCACGTATAGTACGGATGAAAAAATATTTTAACCCTAATAAAAATATAGCAAGTGTAGCTAAAAATGACAATAAGTTAGATGTCATTTTATGCATTCTATTTGTAAAAAGTGTATATCACAGGAGTGACAGCAATCTTATTTATACAAGTTGAAAGGTAAACAAACATCGATATAAAATAAAGATAAAATCATAGTACAAGATAATAACCATTGCACTAGAGAATTATATGTTACCAAGTGTTCCTATCTCATTTCACTATAAGCTGTAGAAGATGGTCCATTATTGTGGCTCTATATTCATCAGTGTGTATGCATTTCAGTTGTCATTGAATTTTATCATTACTAACACCAATCATCTTCTTTCATCTGTGGTGATCAAACCGGTATTGTTCAATCAATCATCTATTCTTTATTACCAAGACTCTGTATGGTTTTTTGTTTTGAATATTTGTTGTCACCAAAATTGATTTTGATGTAACACTAGGTGAATTTAGTTAAAAATACATCGCTTCAACCTATCAACAACATGTGGTTAGGTTCTTGGTTTTCATGTACTGTAGGTTGGGTGTCATTTTTCAACAACAGATAGCGAAGTACAACAATATCATTGTAACTGAAAATACATATTTAGGTGTGGAGACCTTTTTAGTTTAGATAATGACTAGTTGTACACATTTATGTTTATTTGTACGGAGTTGTGTCAAATGTAATATAATAACTTGATTATTGATGAATTTATAGATGTAGGATAGTGTATTATTGATAAAACTGATTATTTAGTATATTATTTAACCAGTAACAGTTAATCACATTATATGTCCACCTAAAAATAGAAAAATAATCTTGTTCGGTCGTGGTGACCATTTCTTCAACAACCAAGTTCGGCCAGCCTCATCGTCCTGCTATTATCAAAGTTTGGCCACTTTAGTTGGACACTATAACATGTATTGTTCGGTCACTCCAACCGAGTGCTTCCTATAGCGTTCGGTCACTCTGGCTAGTATAGTGCAATTATTGGAACTGAAAAGAATTGTCTTTCATATTTTTATATAAACAGTGTTGTACCAATGTGATAATATATAGAATGTTCAAATCTAGACAATTAAGATATAAAATAAACATAATAGTCAATGAAGATACCATATAAATAAACATTAAACAATGAAGTCAATGCATTTTCAACGAAAACATTACAAATTTAAAATAGTTTCAGTCAAATAAACTCACGACTATGGCTTATAATTCCAAGAAACCTACTAAAGTACTCATGTTGGGAATTTTCCCAGCATCCTATCTTGGGTCGGAGCTTAAATTGGCGTGAGGCGTGGCTCTGCCAAGTTCCAATCCGTGAGCGCAAAGCTACATAAGTATAAGGCATTAAAGTTGCACCATATGCCCACTGGATATCCTTTTGGTGTAGCGGTAAGCGCTTGATGGTCCCAACACTTGGTATTAGAGCAGGTCACGGGTTTGAATCCCCTTGGGAGCACTTTGTAGTGGGAGCTGTCGGGGTCTTGGAACTGAGGATGCTAACACGCAGTACATGGTACTAGGCTGGCGTAGCAGAGGATGGCGTGGAGGCGTAACAACGCCAAGTCACTGTGACATCGAGGTGTGGCGAGAAGGCATGATGATACCGAATCATAGAGATGTCGGGTTGCAGTAGCTGAGTTCAGGGAACTGAGTGAAGAAGTCGTTGGTTGCAGTAGCAGTAAGCTATGAAGAAACATGTCAGGTAGTAGAAGGAAAGCTGTGAAGAAATCTGAGGTTGCTGAAGTAGTAAGCTGTGAAGATACTGGAGGTTGCAGTAGTAGCAATGAAGCTGTGAAGAAACCTGTTACGTTCCAAGGTTACTGGAGTGAAGAGGCTAGCGGGTGCTGGGGGGATTATTGGGAATTTTCCCAGCATCCTGTCTTGGGTCGGAGCTTAAATTGGCACGAGGCGCGGCTCTACCAGGTTCGAATCCGTGAGCGCAAAATTACATAAGTATAAGGCATTAAAGTTGTGTCTTATGCCCACTGGATATCCTTTTGGTGTAGTGGTAAGCGCTTGATGGTCCCAACAACTCATGTATTGTAGGATCTGCTTCTGGTGCAATGACTTGTTTTGTTGTATTTTCGATTATTGTAAGATTTAATGTAAGGAGCAATCTAATTTTGATCCTGAGATTAGATAGATCCTCTTTTATTTTATCAATTTTTATTGAGTCACAATAAGGTTCACAAAAAAAACTTGTATTGACTCTTCAACCACAAATGTTCTTTTGTACGTTGAAGATTTTGAAGGCTTTGTTGACAACTAAGTATCCGAAGAAAACTTCTTCATCTGGTTTTGCATCAAAAGTATTCACATATGTTTTCTCATTGTTTACTACATATATAACATCTACATCAAAATATTTGTTGGTATGATACATTAGATGTGTTTCTGTACCATATTTCATAGAGTTTTATCATAATCTTTATTGACCAAGCATTTATTTTGATTATAGAAAGTTGTGTTTTTAGCTTCAACCCAAAATCCTTTTGGGTATGTTTGGAAAAAAAATTATGTGGGATTGAGGAAATCCTACCATTGAAATCCTTAATTTTGTAGTAAATGTGAATAGTGAAAATGTATGTTTGTTTAAAGATTTAGTAGAGTATGATTATATTGTAGATTTAAAATCAATGTTGGAAAATGTGGGTTAATGTAATATTTATTGTGAAAAGGTTGGTTGATGTGATTTTTTTTTTTTGAAAAAATTGTAATTGGTAATGATTGAATGATTCTAATATATATGGTAATGATTGTGTCCGAATTTTGTGATCCTAATTTATATATGAAATACAACATTTTGGTCTTTACACTTCTGACAATTCTTTTGGGGTTTCTTATTGTTTGTCATGTCTAGAATATCCATTATTTATGTACTAATTTTTTTACACTCTCAAGAAACTATTACTACTACAAACACATCAAACAAATATAGGTACATATACATCTCTCTGTCCTTGGGAGTAAGTTCATTTTGGAACTCATATTTGACTAACAATAATCGGTTTACTAAAGGTGATGTTTGTTCTCAAAGAGTTAACAGTCTGTAATTAGGGTTTACATTGTTTGTAATAAACATGTGAAGGAGGGCAAGATTTTGTTTTGTTTTAAGTTATAAAAAACCCATTCTTATAACACATCTTATGATTAATCAATCAAGAAGTTTTAGCTCACATTGCTACTACATGACTATAGGGGAACTTCTAACTATTGGAAATCTTTAGTATACAACGATAAATACTTTGAAGAGTTCTTTAGAAGATATTTTTGTAAGAGATGATTTTGTCAAGTAAGTTTTAAGGTATGAACGTATGATTAACAAATAAAATAGAAATGAGTAAACACAAACAGTTTATAATAGTTCAATGGTGGAGCAATCTCTCTAGTCACTCTACCCCTTCTCTGAGGAAGAACTATGTTAATATATCTTTAGAGGTTATAATTCACACAACTATCTAACCTTAATTATATCTAAACAACTTTAGAGTATGTTAGCTTTTATGTTGGTTGCTTAACACACTTAAACAAACTCACACAAGGTTTAAACTTAGCTCACACAAAGTTTTTTAACAAACTTCATATATACACCTAATTTCCATTCTCAAGACTCCTAGAACTTCTTACACAAAAGTTAGGATATTAATCGATTTTTTTCAACTTAGCAACCTCTAAACTTGATAATTCAATCATATGAATATATACTTGTTTGGATGAACACTTGAAAATTTATCTCTTGTTCAGTTCCTGTAAGTTCAAAAGTTTTGATTTTCAAGTGCACTCTTCCTCTTTAAATGAAAAAAATTCTACGTGTTAAAGAGAGATAAAATTTCTTTTTAATAGTGGCATGTAGGGTTCAGTGTGTGTTGTTTTATTTGCACCCTGTTGTGTTTACAGAAATAGAGGCGGGCATGAGTTCTTTTTTACAAGGAGTTGCAGCTTGTTGCAGTAGGTTGTCTGAGTGCTGTCTTCTTATTTGCTCAAGAGTTTGTGTTAACATTTTGTCTATACAATTTTGAGCTCATTAGGGACTAGACTAACTTTCGATTACTTTGATGTTGATCTTCTTCCATTCAAATAGTCATTGAAGACTAACTGTTCTTGCAATGATTAAGTAAATAGGGGTCTCTAGATCCTATTACAAAGACTATTTTATCTCATCAAAATCTAAATATAGATTTTCTAATAATAATAGTTAGTTTTTAAGAGAAAATGAGAAATCATTATCAAACACTTTCTTATGTTGGCCTATTTTTTAAGAAATTAGTATTTAGTCATGGACGGCTATACATTTTGTTTTCCATCAAAAGAAGCACAACAATTTGAACATTTATATTTGTAACAAACATAATCAATGGAGTTGTTCAATTAGAAATGTTGTAAATAATAAATATTTTAAAAAATTGTAATGTTAATTGTCAAATTGGTTATTTCTAACATCTTATTATTTCTAATATAGACATTGTTGGTCCCGTGAGTCCCAAGTGGTCAGAGGTTCAGAGGGGGTGAATGAACCTCTATCGATTTTGTAAACTCTTTTTAAAACTTTTCTATATAACAGGTTTCTGACCTTAAAGATAGTAGCCTGTCTCGAATCAGCAACCTGGCTCTAAAGCTCAATCAGGTTACTGACCCGGTATCAGAATGTAACGTAGTGGAATAAACTTGATAGAGTTCTTTTGGAAACCAGTTTTCTTTTACAAGTATGCTCTTTGCCAATACTTTAATACATGATGCTTATGATGTATACTGCAAGATATATGATAATGTAAGATGCAGAGCAGTAAGTAAATCAAAGCATATAAACACGCAAGGTTTATAGTGGTTTGAAGTGGTGTAAGCCTTCTACAACCACTCTACTCCTACTCAAGGAGGAACTTTGTTAGGTCAGTTCGAATTACAAGCCTCGCTTTACAAACATCTTCCTAATAAACTACGCCTACTAGAATCCCAGACTCTAGTCGAAGGCCACAACCCACAAAGGGTTCACAATCCCACAAAGGGAAAAACTTAGCAAGGATCTAATCCTCTCAACTAAGTTACACCATGAAACAACCTAACGCACACAGCACAATGGTTAAAAGAAAATAAAATGTTCTTCAACTAGTGCGGAGCAGTCTTGATCTTTGAAGCCCTATAGCTATTGTATATTGCTACTGGAAGGTTGAGTGGCTGAACATATATAAGCTTGAGAAGCTTTGGAATATGTCTGAGTTTCCTCTTAACTCTGTGTAGTATGTCCAGCAATTTCTTCAGTCAGCCACACATTCTATTTATAGATCTAGAGAATATATCTGTTGGAGGAAAGTATCCGTTAAAGGAAGACACTTCCCCATTTTGAATGTGAACTCCAATCTCTCAAGATCTTCTTTTGTAGCCGCATTAAATGTTTCTGAGTTGATCTTGATGTGTGCATTTAATGCGCCTACAATTTGCTCCAGGACCTCTCTGTCATTCCTGCTGACCTGTCAAGTCGGTATGGGTCCAAAGCCGAAGTTCATGCAACGACTGCTTGATGTCAGCTAGTTTTTCTCTTCTTACTATATGATTTTCCTGATGTTGCTTTTTGTTGTCCTCAGCTTGCTGCTTCTCTCCAGCTTGCTGACTTCTGTATTTTACTGACAACTTCCTGTTTCCTGCTGACAACTTCCTATTTTCTTGTCGACAGCTTTCTGTTTGAGGCTTTCTTCTTCTTTTTCAGCATGTTGTTTCCTTACAGCTTGCTGTCTATGACTTGCAGCATCCTATCTGCTTCCTATGTAGATACTTCCTCTCAGCTTGCTGTTTCCTACAGCTTGTTGGCCCTTAGAGAATGTCTTCTTAATTCTTCTAAGGTTGGTTTTACTTATCATTTGGAAAACCATTACATGATCTTATTCATAGAGAAATAAGCTTATGATCATGTAATTAGTGGAAACTTTCTTTTAGCAAACTTCATTATCTTATTACGCATATTGTTCTGTCTTATCAAGATAACTACTAAAATATCCCAACAGATATTGAAATTCACTGTTTAAGTTGTATATGTTATTATTTGTTTTCTATTATAAAACATAATTAATTAAAAGAATGTTCATCTAAAAATGTTGTATTTGCGTTTAAAAAAAGAAATGTTGTATATAAAGATTTAATGGAGTAAAAATATTTACTTACTACAAAGATAATCAAGAAGGAAGTTCAACTAGAAATGTTGAATATAAGTCTTTCAAAATTGGTAATGTTAATTGGTCAAATTGGTCACTTCTTACTCCCTTTCATATCAAATATAGTCATATAGACTTTCAAATCACTATTTAAGTTATCCATAAATTTGTGTGTTATTGTTTGTATTGTAAATATCTAATATTATAAAATACAATTAATTAAATGGTGGGACTATCCACACCCCATACTTTTCCAAACATACCTCATATTTAATAAAATCAAAAGTAATTATATATTAAAAGTGTAAAATACCTCTAACCCTAACTAAAGAATTTGAGGAAAATAAATGTGCTTCCACTACTTCTCAAAATCCTCAAAACAATTTCCTATTTCTTCTTCTTTGATTTTGAAACTTCATAAAGATGGTGAGAATGAGTATAAAAAATAAATGGATATGATGCATCTCGTTGAATAATCAACATTCAGCCGTTCCAGGTTAAACATAATACTAAGTGTTCGATCTAAAAAGGTCGAGACTATAGAACAATGTTCGAACACAAGCAACCAAATACCACTCATCGAGTTCGACTTATGGTGGTCAAACTTAGCTAAAATGGTTCGAATTTTATAGGTCGAACATTGTGCGTTTCATTCTTACTGATGTTTCTCTGCCAAATTTCGATAACTGAACAATGGATATCATTGGAACGAGTCGAATTTATGGTTGTGGAGTTACTTCTTCCTTAAGAATTATTTAAAAAAAGTTGAAGAAAAAGTTAGCAACAAGAATTAGAGTGGTTGTGGATCAATAAAAGAGAAAGTATAGAGGGGGCGACGAGGTGAAGGATTAGGGTTTTAGGTTTTTTCTTTTTGTTTTTAATTTTTTTCTCTAAAAGGGTAAAATTGAGATGAATTGGGGTGTGTTTAGAGTTTTTATAAGTTGTAATAATTTTAATTGGGATGTATGTGTTTAGAAAAGGTTGGGATGTGGATAGTCTGATCCTTAGTTAAAATAACATAAATTTAAAGTTTTTACTAATATAAATATTAAAAGCATTATATATTTGATGTTAAGATAATATAATATTAAATTATGTTATAAAATTTTAAAATTATTAAATGTTATATGACAAAGTGTAACATCCCGTTTTCAAGAAAACTTGCATTTGCATATTTTATGAATTTTTTTAGCATTCAAGTAGAAATGATTTAAGTATGAGCTCTTATATTACTTAAAGTTATTATTTATGTATTATGGTATGCTTAATGATTTTACAGATTTTATGACATGCATATAGTTCTTTTTAGATTTTAAGGATTTTTGTAGGATTGCTCACGAAGAAAACCGAACTCGATCTCAACTCACTCGACAAGCATGGATGAAAATAAAAGATAAGATAATAGATAATTTAAATGGATTAAAATTATATTAGATTTAGATATTAAGCTTACTCATTGTGTCACAAATGCCTTTATTTTATAAATATTTAAGTGTGCTCTATATATGTGATTTTATTTGATAAAAATATTTTACATTAACATGAGTTCATAAATCATAATGTGTATCAAAATATATTCTTTTACACAAATAAATCATATAAATAATTTGTTTCCCTTTATAATGAAAGTTAGCTAATAAATATACTTTTATATAAACTATGTCTAGTATTGATTTTAGCCTCTTTTGTCATCATAAATACACACACATTTATATAAATATATACATAAGATTAAAGAAAGAAAGAAAAAGAAAGAAAGAAAGGGTTAGTAAACAAGAATATATATATATATATATATATATATATATATATATATATATATATATATCTTGTTCATGGTGACTAATCTACTTTGATGGCACCTACTTCATATGCTAATACATGTCATGATATTCATGCATCAATTTAAAAAAAAAAAACAAGAGAGTTCAACCATACAAGTTTGGAAGAAGAAAGAAAAAGGGTAAAGAAACACACCTTAATCATTCTTGAGTTTGAAGGTATTATGCTAAGATCTTCTAATTCTTTTTCCTAGTTCTGATAATTTATGACTTGTAGCATATATTAGAAGATCAAGAGATGTGTTTTGGAATTTAGTTGAGAATTTTCATGTAATATTTGCTTGAATGGAAAGAAGGAGTTTGCTTTTATGCTAGATTTAAGTTTCCTATTCTGCAGCTCTATTCTGGAATTTTTTGTGTTGTGGAAACTGATTTAGGTTAAGTCCTTTTAGCACATTCTAATATATGAAGTAAAGAACACGTATTCAAATTTCATAAGATTTGGACTTGAATTCAATTTACTATAATTTTTCAAACATGACCTTGTTCTGTGATGGATTTATCCTATTTTTGGGTCTGAATGAGACACTCCTATTGATTCGTACCCTTTGAAATAATAATTGATCTTTTACTATGTTTTAGTACCGGTTCTTACTGACATGTAGAAATTTACTATGAAAATTTTGAAGTATTGCACAATTTATGCCAAATTTTACAACACAACCTATTTTCAATATATTTTCTGACTTCTGTACAAATATGAAAAGTTTTCATGAATTCTATAATGTTTGGTAGATTTTTCAATGTAGACTGATTTTAAGCTGAAATTCAAGTGAAAATCTTGTTTAAGATTCTATTTTTATTCATTTATATACACTGTAAAAAAATTGTGTATTTTCAGAATATGATAGCTGATACGTATATGTGATCATGTAAATATTCTTATGATTTTAGAAATTACCTATGAATTATTAAAATTGTTGTGACCTTATGTGTCATTTTTAGATCAAAATTGCTAGTTTGAGTGCTTAACTGTTGTATAATGAGTATGATGATGTATTCTATATTCTAAATCTCACCTACATGATTTATGTATGACATGATCATGTTTAGAATTTCATATAGGAATTAAGTATGTATTGAATGAAGAATGATGAATAATATGCTTGAATAATGTGTATACAATCTTATTAATATATACCTTTAGAGCGATTTATTTTCCTTAGGTTACTGAATGACTATGCCTCAGGTTAAGATAGCCTAGACATAAGATACACACGAGTATGTTATATGACATAATAAGCTAAATAGTTAAATGTGTCAAGCGCAGTTTGAGATGATTGGTGAATCCGGAAGCTATCCTCGCGCAATCAACTTACAAGTGGGTAATTATATTTTTTTTGTTAAAACAACTATGTCATCAAAGTATAAGAAAAAAACGATAAAAATATTGAGTTATTTTAGATGGTTATGAAAATATGCATCAATTAATTTTACACGAACTAAACTTAGGAATTACCTCTTTAACTTCGACATGGAAAACTCTTTTGGTCAAAAGTTGAAGCCTAAACATTCTTGTTTAACTTAATTAATAATAAAAAATGAAAGCTATGACATGAAAACAATGTGAGAATTTGGTTAGATTAATGTGAGAATTTAGATAGATTAATGATAACATTTTAAAAGACATTTAAACTTATACAAACTACAAAAGTTGAACTTATGATTGTTAGATCATGTACATTCGGGAGTAAAATTTTGGGTTAATATATTTTGGATAACTCATCATCTCCCAATGTATTGTTGAGATATAACTCACTTCCCCTACCACCCATCTATGATTTTCTGTCAGTTATACTAATTTATTAATTATTAAAAATACTAGGTGACGGACGGTGAGTGTCATTCGGAGTGTGGTGAAGGAGCACAATCACTTATTAATTATAAAAAAACCACATGGCGGACGGTGAGTGATATTGGGAGTATGATGAAGGAGCACAAAACACATGTATGTTCAAGTTGCCGCTTTAACTTTTTGTATTTTTTAATTAATTTTTAATCGAAATAAAAAAATGGGTAAATTACATAATAGAAGCCAAACTTTGACCACTTTTCCACATTTTTAACTGAACTTTTAGAGTTTACTGTAAAATAGTTCAATTTTGTTTTTTTACCAAACAATAACCAGAAGTCGCCGTCGGTGGAATATTCTAAGAATATTGCGTCCAGAACTTTCAAAAATTACTGTAAAATAGCTCAACTTTGTTTTTTTACCAAACAATAGCCAGAAGTCACTGTCGGTGGAATATTTTAAGAAAATGATTAAAAAAATGGAGGGTATTTATGTCATTTTTAGTGCTCCCTCAGATAGATGACTTACTTATAAATTAACTAACTACGAATGAAGACACAGTCTCAAGAACGGACTCATGATCAACACCTTCATCTCGAGCCTTTCGCAGAATTCGAGCTTCTCACCACGAAAGCCCGAGATCTTATTGCCGAGCATTCTCGATTTCCCGTCGCTGGTGCTTAGCCCGGTGATGCCGATGAATGAGGACATGCTGAGCAAGTCAAATGTTTTTTGCTTCAAGCAGCGAAATTCTTGGTATGGAGTTAGGTGAACAACACCTAGGGTTCTAAAAAATGATTTAGAGGTGAATTTTGGGGACGCCGATTCTAGTTAGTTAATTTAATGTTAATTTGATTTGTATTTTTTATTTAATTTAATTGTATACTTGAAATTCCACTTTTGATCCTAAGTAAGTCATCTATCTGAGAGAGCACTAAAATGACATAAATACCCTCCATTTTTTATCATTTTCTTAGAATATTCCACCGACGGTGACTTCTGGCTATTGTTTGGTAAAAAAAACAAAGTTGAGCTATTTTACAATAATTTTTGAAAGTTCTTGATGGAATATTCTTAGAATATTCCACCGGCGGTGACTTTTGGCTATTGTTTGGTAAAAAAAACAAAATTGAGCTATTTTACAGTAAACTTTGAAAGTTCAGGTAAAAAAGTGGAAAAATGGTCAAAGTTTGGCTTTTATTATGTAATTTACCCTAAAAAATTGAAGCAAAGAATAAAGAACTCAAATGGCTATATTAGTTATTGTTTATGTCAATTTTTCTTTTATAAAAATGTAGATTTATCTAATATTTGATGATGCATAAAAGCAATAAAAAATGTTACTGTTTTTTTAAGAGTCATTACAAAATCCGGCTACAAACATACACCATATCTTATTTATATTTTCAATAACTCAAAATCAAAATAACATATATCCTCTTTCAATTTTTCTTTCTACTACATTTTAGGAAACATCATCCTCAATCTTTTATTTGAAATGACTAAAAAATAATTGAAAATTTCTCAACAATCTTTTCAGCTAATTTCTAGAAGAAAATTTAAGTGGACAATTTCTACCCACCTTCTCAAATTCACATTTATCCTCTAATAAATCTCAAAATTGTATAGCCTATGAGTATTTGGGAAATAAACAAGAAGCTATCGAATTACAAAAATAATAGAATTTTCACAAGGAGCGTGAACTCCATTGAGGGAGTTCAAATTTGTGTCTCAAGACACCTCGAGTATGACTCCCGAGAAATGGGCGATCCATGAGTGTTGGTCCCAAGTGGCATAAAGGTTCAGAGGGGGTGAATGAACCCCTATCAAATTTTCAAATCTTTCGAACTTGAGCCACTGTATCTTATAACAGAATACAACGCAGAATGTTGTACAACTTAATAAGCTAGAATGCAGCGCAACTTGCTGTACTATAGTTCTTTTGCGGCGGAAACTTTAAAACTTGATAGAGTTTCTTTTGAAAACCTTTTCAGAAACATGAGTTTTAGCAAAGCTTGACTGTTATATGATGCAATGTAGAATGCAACACGATAGAACAATAGAAATGCTAAAACACAAAAGATAAACACATAAGGTTTATAGTGGTTCAAAGATGGTGTTATCTTTCTACATCCACTCTACTCCTTCTCCAAGGAGGAACTTCGTTAAGCAAGTTTGATTTACAGGACTCGACCTTACAAATTATCAACCTAACAAGTTTTACCCATAGAATCAACTTCTACATAGGTTGCTCAAATCAAACAGGCTGACCCACACAGGATCCTCAACTCACACAGTGTTATTACATTAAAATACTAAGGCTAAACACTCAAAAAAGATCTAAATCCCGTCAACTGAGGACACCACTAAAACAACATAAGCACACAACATAAAGTTAAAATTATATACGTTTCTTCAACTGTACTTAAAGCGGCCTTGATGAATCTTAAGCTCGAATGCTTCCAAGACTTGACAATTTCTCTTAAAGGTTGAGTGACTGAAAACTTTAAGAGTTGAGAACTTGAGAGCTTGTTCTTGCTAGAGAGAGTATGATCAGTTTTTAAGTTGTTTAGTTGTTCAGTAGTTGTTTTAGTCAAGTGTTTCTCTATTTATTTGTATAGAAATATGTCCGTTGAAGGGAGACACATTTCTTTGAATTTGAATCATCTTCAAATGTTCTTAGCTCACATTAATTACTTTTGAAGGGTTGTATTTTATTTTCCTTGCCATGCAATCCAGGTTATTTGATACGGCTGTACTAGGTTGCAAGTTTGTTGCAGTCTGTCGGTCCACATGTCAACATATTACTGGTTCTCGATACTGCTTGGTCAGTTTGTTTCTACTGGCTAGTTTTGAAAAGACATTTCTTCGAATAATACTGATCTTCCTCGTACTGCATTGTAGTGTGTGATAGTCCGATTTATTCTTTCTATCTTTCTTGATTCTGGTGCAGTATCTGTAAATTCTACAACTATTGCAGTAATGCAACATTCTGTTGGCTTGCTGCATTCAACACTCCTTACTGTACTACTGTGTTATTCTGTTTACAATATTTCATTCAATAGTGACCTTCCTTGCTTCTTGTTGTATCATCTTCTTGGTCATTCGACTACTCAAGACTAATCTAAATTTTGAAAAATGGTGCACTCTAAATTCCTATTATAATACTATTTTGTCTCATTAAAATCTAAACATAAATTTCCTAACAATAAGCGTATCTGTGCTAATATTAGAGAAAATTTGACTTAACCATTGTTCTTGAATAATTTTATTTATTTATTTAGTTTGGTGTAATTTCTTTTTTATGTAATGGCTAGCTTTTAAGTAATTAATTTAATTTTGTTTTCTTAAATATATGTCTTCTTTTGCATCTACATTACATACAATATGTTTGAAGTATAAATTCAAATTCTTTGTGATAAAAAATTATATACTTGTGTTTAAAAAATACCCTGACAATGGTTAAATAATTGTGAAACAAACATCTTAAGAATCAAAATTTTGATGATAAACAACTATATGCATGCTTGTATCCAAAAAATGAACTGGCAAAGACTAGATGTCTGTGGAACACATATTTCAAGAATAAGATTCTCAGTGATAAACAACACTCTCAGTGATAAACAATTGTATGTTTGTATCCAAAAAATGAACTAACAATGACTACATGTTATCGGAACACATATCTCAAGAATAAGATTCTCAATGATAAACAATAGTATGTTTGTGTCCAAAAAAATAAACTAACAAACTTTAAATCTTGTAATCTTTAATACTTGTAAAATAGGTTGAGGGTCCCATATGATGAGATTATTGCTGGTAATGAGTTATCTTAATCATATGGTCCATCATGTTATCTTCAACCCATCTTGAAAAATGTGTCAAAGATATGACATGTCAAAATTTCAAGTTTGTGAACACAAGTATTTTCACAAATTTAAATAATTGTCTTAAGTTTTTCTTAATCACATCACTTAGAGTTTTCATCAATCAAACTAAATTGTGTCATTCTAAAATCACTCTAGCTCTAGCACAGACGGTGAGTCCGACGATCAACTAGGTTTGCCAGATGAACAAATGAAATTGAGGCTTTTTAAATGTATGGAAGACGACATCAACTACAACAATGTGAGAAGAAAGTTCACTAAGAGAAATCATGAAAAGGGGCAAGATAGACTCTTCCATGATTATTTCTCTCCAAATCCAAAATATTCCGGCCACATATTCCGACGACAATTTCAGATGCAAAGAGATTTGTTCCTAAGCATAGTTAATAGATTGAAGAACCACACACCATACTTCCAAAAACTACTCGACACATTAGGAAGACAATGCTTGTCCCCCTTACAGAAATGCACTGCTGCAATTTTTTAGTTGGCTTATGGAGTCCTGTTGACAACCTTGACGAGAGTATCTACGTATGGGGAATTCAACCGCTTTAAATTGTATATTCAAATTTTACAAAAATGTGGTTCAAGCATTTGGTGATCAATATTTGAGAACACTAAATTACAATGATGTTCAACGTCTTCTATCACTTCACGAGTCAAGACATGGTTTCCCTAGTATGTTGGGTAGTCTTGATTGCATGCATTAAGAGTGGAAAAAATGTCATGTTGCATGGAAATACTAATTTACTAGAGGTCATGGGTCACCTACAATAGTGCTTGAAATAGTCACGTCCCAAAACCTATGGATATGATATGCAGTTTTTGGGGTCACATATTATCTTAATAACATCAACGTTCTGAACAAGTCCACTTTGTTTAATTATGTTTTGCTGGGAAAATACCAAATATTCATTATACTGTGAACGTCACACAATACATTGATACAATCTAACAAATGATATCTATTTAGAATGGTCTACTTTCGTGAAGGTTTTTCCATGTCCACAAAATTTAAAAAGATGATTGTTTAAGGAAAGACAAGAAGCTGCAAGAAAAAGATGTTGAATGAGCATTTAGAGTGCTCCAAGCACGATGGGCAATTATTAGGGTTCCAACTTGTTTTTTGGTATAGAAAAAAGTTGAAGACAATAATGTCAACTTGCATTATTTTGCATAACATGATAGTAAAAAAATGAAGGAGAAATGGTTTTGCATTGGAATAATGATGAAAGTGATGATACAACACATGTAACACAGGACACTACAAAAGATTTTCAAGAATTTATCGGATTAATATTGAACTTCAATCCAACCAAGTTTATCACCAACTTTATGCTGACTTAGTTGAGCATATTTGGATATGATCTAATAACTTTCAACAATAATGTTTTATCTATTTAGCTTCTTAAATTTATTATTTGATATTTTTGATTAACTTTCTTTTTGTTAATTATGTTGTACTGTTTCTTTAAATTTATGAAAATTTGTCATAAAATTGTATTGTCTTGAATTTAAGTCCAATAAAAGAACCTCCAAAATTGGTAAGAAAAAAAGACCCATAATTACAAAATTTAATATAATATATCAAATATATTGGATTTTTGAAAATCAAATTTTGATTTATTCATATTAATAAAAAAAATAATATCAGATTTTTACATGAAACATTAGTTTCTTTTTTTTGGCAATTATTTTCTTGCAATGTACATGCTCTTAAGAGATTATGAATTGTTACAAATAAGGATTTTATAAAGTTTATATATATGTATATATAACATGAGATTGAGTAATATTAATATTCTTTACCTTCAACCATTAAGAGAAAATTCATAACCTTCCCAAAAGATATTTATTCTTAGCCTTCCATATGCCCCATAAAATCATGGGAAACTTGTCTCTATGTTCAGAATCTAGCTTCTTTCAAGATCGGAATTAGGGATGTAAATGAACCAAAACGTTTGTGAATTATTCGTAACTTGATTCGATAAAAGTTCATTCGAATTCATTTATTGTGATTCGTTAAATAAACAAACAAATTCAAACTTGACATATTTGTCTCTTTAGCTCGTGAACAAGTTTGTTAGAAGACTCGTGAATTGATTCGTAAGATATAATACTAATGTTTGACATTTTGGTATATATTTTTTATACTTTTACTTATGATAGATATATAAATATCTATAATTTTTATAATTAAATTATAAATTTTAGAATATATAACTTTTTTTTGTTAATAGGTTGATGAATAATATAAGTTATTATTAATATTTATTAAGTTCAATAAGATTCAATTAAGCTTGAGTAAGCTAATGAATCATGAATATATTTGATAAATTAAACTTGAGTTCATTTAATGACTAAACAAATCAAATTTAAACACTCAATAGTTCTATTCAGCTTGGTTTGATCAACCACATATTAATATCATGAACTGAAACCAAACCGCATTAATATGATTTATGATTTCAACTTGAAACTAAAGTCGAATCAACGATTAATTAAATTGTTTTGACCTCGATTCGATTTCGAATTTTCTATTTATTTGGGCACCTCTAAGGGTACCACTGGAAATATCAAATAGAGAGGGTTATATTAATATAAATTATGACATAATATATATTTCACCTAGGTATTCACAGTGTCCCCCCTCTTTTCCCGAGTCCTCGTTTCCCGCTGCTCGGTACTGCGCTCTCTCTCTCTCTCGACCTTAAATGGGTCATTTCAACGACGGCAGAGAAAGTCATATATTCAATGGAGAGTCAGTGTCCAGCTCCAATGCGGATTTGCAACCTGCTGCTTCTAATGGTGCCTTCTTGAGACAGCATTTAGTTGAAGAAGTATGTTTCTCTGCTTTACCGCTTTCCTCTTGGTTTTTTTTTTTTTCAAAATTATCTTTTGTTGTCATTTCCAGTTTAGGTTTTGGAAACGGGTGGTTTTGTGTCTGCGTTTATTATTTGATAATTTGATGAAGCAGAAAAACGGTAAGAGGAAGAGGAGTGATATGAGTCTAGAAGAAATGTACAACAACCAATACGATTTTGGAGATGATGAGGATGAGGATGATGACAGTGATTGGGACCCTTCGGAGACACTGCCCCAATGTCGGAAATGGTTTTGCCGGAATTGCACTATGCCTAATATTGAAGAAGACGGCGAAGACGAACTATGCAATGTAGGCATATTTTTACTTGTAATTTTTATTTTTGTTCAGTGTGTTTGCATTACCTCTTTGATAACGTTCTTACTTATAAGCCGTTGTATGTTTTGCAATTTTTTAATTCAAAAGGGCTGTCTTGAACATAGAGCATCTGGAATATTACAGCGTGGCTACTTGGCTTGCTCCCTATATCCAGCAGAAGATCCCAGGGCTAATCAAAATGAAGGTTTATGTTTATTTGATCTGATAGTTTTGTGATGTGTTTGTAATTGCCTATGGTGGATTTTCCTTACACCTTTTAATGTGTATGACATACTTGTTAGAGGTGCGCCCGAGGCAAGGGGCGATGGGCTTTGCGCCACTGCATAGGTGAGGCTGGCACTGTTAAGGAGGCGCTTGCCTTTTTCGCCTTTGGCGCCTCAGACGTGCCTCTGCTCCTCTCATTCAATCTTTTTAGTATCTTTTACCGAAACAAACATGTTTTAACTTTTCAGCTCTCTTCCAAGTTCCAATGGTAATATTTAACCATTTACTTCAGTCAAACATATTTAGACAACTAGAGCTTCGAGAATTTAAAATGTCAAAGAAAAAAAAAAGAGGGAAACAAAACACAAAATAGAGCCTCTTCAAGTAGAGAGATGATGATGATGAACTTAGTATGTTGAAGTTTGAACTTTAAGTGTGTTGTTTGAACTTTAAATTAGGTATTGTGATGATTTCTACATGATTTGTATTTTTTTAATTATTTTTTGGTTTTTGGCACCCTTGTCCAAGTTAAGAGGCACGCGCCTCGGGCGCCAGGGCACCCCTTGTGCCTCTGTGCACCTTTCGCCTCCAAAAACTATGGTGTATTATTAATAAACAACTAATTTTAGATGGTAATAATCTTTCACAGCCTGGAAAGGGGAGGGAAAAAAGTAAAAGAATAGAAGGGGAATAAAAAGGACCTAACATGTTGAAGATTTGTTCCCTACATCTTTGAGATGTAAAAGGAGTAAAAATCTTGGCAGATTAATGGCGCAATGAACTTATGAAGAAACATCTACTCTATCTTGTTACACAAACATTTGAAACTGCAAGTACCTAGTGTGGTGTGTTTTCTGATTTACAATCTCATTTGAATCTTTTTAGGACTGATATCTAGGTGTACATTTTTAATTTATTATCAAAACTTATGAGTTTGAAGTATTATGTCTTCACAACAATGGTATATTAAATGCCTGCATACCTACCTTTTCAATAAATAAGACCTTTGACACATGATATGTTGTCAAAGGCATAATCTGGAGACAGCCACAAACTCTGTTTCATGGAGGTGGAAGGACATGGTTCATTTTTCTTGGTACTTAAATTCTTTTGTATGCCTTAATTTGTACAAGAATATAGAGATACTTGAGATAGTGGAAGGGGTTTAATTGGGGTGGGGAGAGCAACGCTACGCTCCAAGAGCAGTATCCAGTTATTTTCCCCAAACTCTTCCCATCTTTTACAAATTAGAAGCATAATGTCTTCAAACCTACTTCTTCCATTCACTTCCTCATCAATTATAGTGAGAAGATGCAAGCGGCATATCTGCAATATGATGCATTTTTGTAACAAACTGAACATTTAGATTCTGACATCCTCATCGCTTTTACCAGAGAACCAGAGCCATGATGCAAGTACACAAGGCACGGTTGCTCCATTTTCAACTATTGGCCTGGCCTTGTTGCATGTCCTGTATATCATGTTTTTAGGGGGCTCACATTTGGGTTAATGAAATAGAAAGAAAGAATAATAAGGAAGAAAATATGTGTAAAATGTCTTCTTCTTTCAGTGGCCCCGCAAGGACTTAATTGTCCCTTTGTTTTCTTATCTTTTCCGATGCTGGATTCTTCCATTTCTTCTGTTATTTTTTGGTTCTTCGTTCTTTTCTTTTTCCTTCCTCCTTCCCTGTCTTTAATTTTTGTTTCTTATCTTCTATTTTCTTTTCCATCAAGGCCTTTCTGTTTTATGTTATATTGTTCCTCCCCCCCTTCATTTCATGCAGAAATCTTTGTTCTAATTTTTAAATGTTCAAGAGAATGCAATAGATTTTTCTAAAAGTTTGACTTTTCTTAATATTGCTTACTTTGCTTGATTAAATCTGATTTGCTTAGATACGTGGCAGAATTGCTTAATTTACTGAAATAACTGCGGAATTTTCTTAAAAAAATCACTGAAATATGTGAAACTATTTGTTCCATTTATTTGCTTAACAGCCGGAATTTTAATTTCCTTATGTATTGTATTTAATATTTATATCCATTACTAAATTTGTTTATAATTTCTTTTGTGAGCAAGTTCTCAGTTTTGTTATCCTTATATTTGTTTATTTGTGTATCTTTATTGTTTAGGGTTAGGGTTTAGGGCACTATGGATGATAATTGTTTGTATTATGAGCCTTGCTTCATTAAGGCATGCACTGTGTGTTGCTCAATGTCTCTAAGGAACCTTTGTGCATTGAGCCTCTAACAACTATAGGAAATAATGTGATTTATCATCAACAATGGTGGAGTTCATTTGTCCTTTGCTTGATTTCTTTCCCTTCCACTCCGTGAGACTCTTTTAATGCTCTTAACATTGCTACCACATATTTAATCATATGTATCCTTTTATTCCTTGAGATTATCTTATCGCCTAGGCCTATGGATAGAGAAGATTATGCTCAATCAGAATGAGAACACTCAGCTGAGGTTATTTAAGTGTATGTGAAACTAGGTTGTTTATCAATTGTGTAATGAGATGTTTGGTCAAGTCCTCTAACAAACAAAACACTTATTTTTTGTTGCTGATACAGTAAGGAGAGTTTTTGCAACTGATGTGAGGAGTAGCGTCAAAGTTAGTGCTTTGATTGTCTAAGTTGCCTGTTTCTTAATTTTTTTTTTTTTTCCTATGTTATTGGTGTAGTTTGAAAAGATAACTTCATAAATAAACATAAGACTAATGATGCTTTATGGATAAGATTGTTGGGCAACTATACATGAACAAAGAAGATGAGGGTAGCAGTAACGAGATTTAGATGGATGTGCAGACACACTGAATTACATATAGAAGAAATAATAAATGCATTATGAAGAAAGTGGGGTTACCTCAAGATGAGAACATTGAAGCACACTTATGATGGTTTAAGACATGTGTGTAGCTTACTCTAATGCTCAGGACATCATGACGAAAATATATATCATTTACTCAAATGAAAAGGAGAAGGGGAAGATGTAAATAGAATTGGAAAGAAACTGTTAAAAAGACGTAAAACTGTTAAAAAGACATGTTACTTAAATATAAATAGAATCACGTATGAGACCAAACACAATAGCAGAATTTGATTCATATAATGAAGGCTTAGTTGTTGTATTGGTCTCGTATTTCCCTTTTTTGCATTTGCTCGATATACATCCGATGATATAATAATCTCAGACGATAAACTGTCAACTCCACTAGAAAATGTAAGTTCATGGGAATGAATTGTAGGGAATTCCACCATGCGAATCTCACCACTCTGCTTGGGAGTTCCATCAATTTTGCTTGGGTATTGACTATTGAGGAAATTAAACCCTTTGCTTTCAATATTATTATACTATTTTGCTGGTTTTTTGTTTATTTATTGCTATTTTGCCCTGAAGTTTTAAATTTTCATAATTTTTTTGTCTAAGTTGAATTGCCATAAATGAATGTCTTATTTATTGTTATACTTCCGTAGTTTAATTACAATCATTTTTTGTGGTTGAAATAAATTGCTTCTTTTGCTTTTGAACATGTATAGATTCTCACAAGCCAAGTATAGATTTTCACAAACGAAGTATTGCATCAGACAACCGTACTGCCATAGGCTTTGATGAGAGAATGCTGCTTCATGAAGAAGTATGACATTTCCTATTAACATTTTCTTTACCAGATTTTCACATTGCTACCATGTCCATTTACTTTCTTGACGCCTTCTTCTCTGTTTGATTTAAATACACTTAATTGATTGTACCTTAGTTTTTATCTATGGATGCTGATCATTTAGTATATTACTCAAGCATGATCAACGATTTCTGTGTGACACACAGTTAACGAGATAGCTCAGATACTCTCATTGGGCAGAGCTGAACTTCTTTCTGTTGTTTCTTTGGCTGTAAAGGTTGTCATGAAGTCTCATCCCCATCCAGAAAGACCTGATCGTCTTCGAGCCATCGCTGCTAGCTTTGAAGCTGCAGGTTTTGTGTCAGTTAATCATATGTTTGCATACACCATCATCCACCTGTCACAACAGAGCAATGATTTGCATATATCCTGCTGTCATGTTATTATGCACCTCTTTAATTCTTTTGGCAAGTGATTAACAAGAAGCTGGTTTTCCTCTTAATACATGGTAGGTATATTCCCAGGAATGTGCCATCCAATTCCAGCAAGGGAAATTACTCATGAAGAACTCCTGAAGGTAACAAAGACCAATTACTATCTGAATGAGCTTAATTGCTACTAAAATCATCTGTAATTTGTCTTTTTTTTTTTTTCTTTTTGAGTGCGATGCTTAAAGTCTCTAATTTTAACATCCTGAATTCACATTAAAACTAAAACTAATATAGTGCGAAATTCTCATTAAAATATTTTCCAAAGTTGCAATCAGGTTCCATGTAATTTTGACTTGAAAGTTAAAGGTGATCATTTATTGTGTTTGGATTAGATAGTATGGCTCTGGTTAACATATATTTCATTTTTGTGATATTAGGTCCATTCCCTCGAGAATATTGAAGCTGTTGAAGTTACAAGCCGTGTTGTCTCTAGGTATGTCAAACTCTTCAATGATTTCCCAACCCATGTCTTTTCAAAGACCTCAATTGCTGTTATATATTTATAATAGTCCTAGTTCCTTTCTATTTGGTTTTATTTGTTTGTGAATGAACCAGTATTACATTTCACTTGAATGTGCACACTATTACTTCATGTTTTTCAGTAAAAAGAAAAAAGATCTTATTACGCTTGTAAGTTTCATGAGCTAGTAACATTATGTCAAAAGTTTCTCATAAAAATGAAATGGAGTATGTTTCATCCACCCCTGCAGCTATTTCACGCCTGATACGTATGCGAATCAACATTCAGCAAGTGCCGCCAGACTTGCTGCAGGTTTATGTTTTGATCTTGCAGCAGCTATATGTTCTGGAAAAGTCAAAAATGGTTTTGCTTTGGTAAGAACACATTGAGAATATTAGGTTCCTCTATTGATCATTGATCTCAGATAGATAAAATCTATCGTAATAGGTGGATGGAAGAACATTCATGAACTCATTGTTCCCCTCCATTTCCAATGAGCCAGGTCCGTCCTCCTGGTCATCATGCTGGAGTTAAACAGGCTATGGGTTTTTGTCTTCACAACAATGCAGCCGTTGCTGCATCGGCAGCTCAGCTTACAGGAGCGAAGAAGGTCTTAATCATTGATTGGGTAATTACGGTGGCTTTTCCCTGTTTGAAGATTAGCTTATAATTGAGGCTTTCTAACTATTAATCATGTCTATTACTTGAAGGATGTACATCATGGCAATGGCACACAAGAAATATTTGAGAAAAGTAAATCGGTGCGTTTTCTTGGAACACCAAACTTTTGATTTTTTATAAGTTCACTCAATAGTCAGACGGTTTTTATCTTAAGGTCTTAAAGAAGCATCCTTTTCTGTTTGTAAAGAGTTAATTAAACTCGAGAATCATATTCTAAAAAGCTATTCGTATAAGCTGACAAAATCATAAATATATGTTTCTTGTCTGAATATGGAGCTTTGGATATTATCCAGCATAATATTCTGACTGTGGTTTGCTTGCAGGATTCTAATGTATAGTTTTTTGGAGTTATGTGGTTCTACTGTTTGGACACCACACTTAATTCTGTTAAATTAGTAAAGTCAATGACCTCTCAACACAGGAATGAAGAAACTTTAATATGAAAGGATGTACTCTGAAGCCAATAATATTCCATCTGATCCTCTTTAATATCTAACCTTTGCAATAATTATCGCCACTGTGCACTTTTTTCTGCTCATTGATGGAATTATTGTGGGGAAGGGAGAAACTGGACACTCCAAAATTCTTAAATTATGTTAACAGAAAATTGAGTTTACGTTCACTGCTTGCCTTTCCTATCCAAGTGCAATTATTGCAGAAGCTCTAATTCTCTACCAAATTTAATGATGCTGTGGTACTCTCTGAAGGAAAAGAGTATCAATGCTTAGCAGTTCATTGGTAAACATGGTTTTATGACTGCAAACACAAAAATAGTTTTATGTATTATTTTCAAAAAGGAAAGCATGATGGACCTCTTGCGTAGGATTCTTAAGATGCTTAGGGTAACTGGATGACTTTTCAGGTTATATTCTTCTAATCTTGTGTATCAAAATCCTCAATACTTAATTCTTAGTTGTTAACTTTCCACAATTCATTGCACCTTCTGATGTTCATCTGCCCCACCAAGTCTTATTGATGGCTGAATCCAGTTACATGGATTTGTTCCCTAGGTTTCCGGCTGCCAATGGTTTCTTTTGTGTAATAACCATGAGATGCTGCCAATAATCTCTTGATGTCAAGTCACTGCTGTCCAATTAAGGCATGACTTAGTACAAACTCAGAATGAATGATTTATTTTATGTTTGCTCTTCTTATTTGAAAAGAGTAGATTTTTATGGAGGACTGATGTTTGTAAATCATCATGTTGAACATTTGCATTATTCATTCTGTTTTCACTTCTGCCGGTTCTTTTACTTGAATCTTCATATCGAGGCTTTTTGCTTCACCTTTAGTGCAAATTTTGTAGGTTTTGTATTTATCTTTGCATAGACATGAGGATGGAAAGTTCTATCCTGGTACTGGATCTGCGTATGAGGTAGTTTAATCCCTCTTTCACCTTATATATATGTATGCAAATATAGATGTGTCCTGATTCTGCATGTGGACACGTGCCCTCATTATCACGGTATCTATTCGACCTGGTTTGATTCCTCATTTCTTATTATTTTATTCCCTGTGACAGAGCAATTAATTGCGAAATCCTATGTATTGAACTATAAATTCTGTGGTTTACAATAGTGGTTTCAGGATTCTAAAGAAACATTAGGAAGCATTTTAACCACCATTATATATTCATTTAGTTCCTAATCTAACAGGGTTGTGGATGATGAAACAATGGCTTCTTCAAGTGTTATTTTCAATTTCTCATCCTATTTGAATTCATTATCATCAGTGCTCTGGGCTTTAGTTTATTGACAATTCCCTGCCTGAGAGTGGCTCTTCACTGAAGCTAAAGGACTAGAAAAGAGCTCTTGGCAGAAACTTTATTTATTTTTTTGTTTCTACAACTTTTATTTGTGACAGAAAAAATATGAAAAAATCACTTTCAACTTGTTACTGCTACTAAACCTACAACATGTCAACAGAAGGAAAGTTTTCCTTTTTTTGTTACTGAAAATATGAAATTTTCATAGAAATAATTTAGTTGAATAGATATGCAAGATAAGGAAAGTAAACTTTGTAAATGAAAATTTACTCAATTTCATGTTAACAAGGTCTGCATTAAAGTTGTCTGCATGTGCATACATGCATGTGGCACTTGGCTTAGCTCAAGGTTTCTACTTCATATGTTTTTACTATACTACTTCATGTATTCTCAGACCTTGAATAATTGACAATCATATATTGCTTTCGCAGATTGGTTCAATGGGTGCTGAAGGATATTGTGTAAACATTCCATGGAGTCGTGGGGGAGTTGGTGATAATGACTATATTTTTGCGTTTCAGCAAGTTGTGCTTCCTATAGGTCATAACATGTTATACCTTTTTTTTAGTTAATAAACAGATAACTCCAATGATATTTGCTCATCTCTAAGCTGTGAGCATGCCTGAGAAATAAAAATGAGATGTTAATTTAATTGGATAAAGTTATAAGGTCTTTTGAGTTTTCTGTGCACCCTAAGAAATTCATAACTTTCCATTTGGACAACTAGACTGAACTCAAATATTAATTTTTTTCTCTTCTCTATCCATTCTTTTTGTTAAATGACCATTCCACCCATCTAAAAGCTTAAGATATTAGAGTTGGAAAATCACATTGGATAAGAAGACTTTTTATCTTTTATTTTTTTCTCTGTAGTCCTACATGTTGCAAAACATGTCTTCTTCTGATGGTTGGCCTAATATAGATTCTTTTACTTTTTGGAATTTACTCTAATATAGGTTGGTGGAGCAATGAGTTTTTCCTTTCGAATCGCATGCCACACATTCACAATAGTAGTTGCATGGTTACATGCTCTTGATGGTTAACTTGTATCTGAATATGTAAGTTTTTTGTTTTTTCTTTTTGCAGCTGCTGAGTATGACCCAGATTTTACAATAATTTCTGCTGGATTTGATGCTGCACGTTATGACCCTCTTGGAGGCTGTGATGTATTACTCGTTTTTGCATTATTATTCTTTTGTTTGTTATTATTTGGTAATAATCATGATTAGGTCTTAATAAGTCCTGAGACGGAGCTTTTTTTTCTCATTGCATTTGAAAGTTGTCATACTGCATGAGCTATTATCTGTTATCAATTTAATTGCAATGAGGTGCTGGATGCATGAAATGTTACTATAAGTTTCCCAATCGATTAATATTGTTGTATGTCATGCTGTAGTGTCTGTTATTTCAACCTTTTCCACTCTTTTGATCTTTTAGGTTACTCCTGCTGGGTATGCACAGATGACACAGATGTGTTGTTCCCTATCTGGTGGAAAAGTACTGGTTATCCTTGAGGGGGGGTAATTCAGCTATTCCTGTTTCTTTATCTCAATTTAATATGATTTTTTTTTATGTGTTAATTTTCTCTTTCCTCTTTAAGTTTATTTGTCTTATTTTATTATTTCTTATGCTTAAGTTCTTTATTCTTATTCTGGAACATTCTTTTTTAAGATGCCCTCATAAAGCTCTGTCTTTTGCAGCTATAATCTTCGATCAATTTCAGCATCTGCTACTTCTGTTATCAAGGTAACATTTCTTTATCAATAATCTCTCATCTGATGGCTGGTACTTATGAAAACTTTGATAACAATGCCCCTACTTTGTTGAGCAGTCTATCTATTATCTCTCCCTGTTTATGAACTGATAGAGAAAAAGCCTAGTTCCATAAGTATCCCAAACTTTTGTCCAGGGACAATCACACACTTGCCTTTTTTTCTCCCTTTCATAGCTGTTAAAACATTTTAAAATTTTCTCTTTAGATTTGGCATTTCAAATATCCTAAGATGGTTCTCAGGTGCTGGGGTCTGTTAATGCTTACTGAATAATGAGCTATCATCTACTATTTTTCCTACAGTGAGAGAAACAGGTCCTTCAGAAATGCCTGTGATGTTGTGCCACATTTATGTGAAGTCACTTATTTACTATACTTGTTGCATTTCAGATATGGGGAATTCTTATGCTAAGTTAATATTGTTAGTTGTTACTTGATGTGTATATCACATGTCTATAATTTGCTACTCGTTCATTTGTGGTTCGTGCAGTGTATTTTTTGGGTCTTTGGTTCTTTCTGCATTTTTCCGTTTGCACCTATTGGATCCTCAGTTTTATTTATTTATTTAATAATAATAATAATAATAATAATAATAATAATTATTATTATTATTATTATTTACCTATTATTATATGTGTGTATACAGTATACACACACCATAGTTGTTAGAGGTGTGCCTTGGGTGCACTTGAGGCAGGAGGCGCAAAGGGCACATGCTATACTTTAGTGCCTCTACAAGCAAGTGGCGGGCGCTGTTAATGGGATGTGTGCCTTTCAGCGCCTCATACTCCTTTTTAGGTGTGCTGCTCGCCCGGGCTCCAAGATCACTTTTGCGCCTCTGTGTGCCTTGTCCCTAACAGCTATGACACACACAGACATTGTTAATACGGTGTTATTTCCTCATTTAATTCTGTTATTCAGGTTTTACTTGGTGAAAGTCCTAAAGAGAACGTGGAACAATTAATGCCTACTAAGTCGGGACTGCGAACTGTCTTAGAAGTACTGAAAATTCAGTTAAACCATTGGCCTTCACTGGAATCCATATTTTCAAAGTTGCAATCAGAATGGGGATGTTATGCTCTGAGGAACAAAAGTTAGTAAATTTTTCCTTGTCTCTTTCACTTGCTTCTAAAATATGGATCCTCCAATCTAGTGACTAAGTTCCTACTTGCTTCCTTCCCTAACCTATTTTAGGATTATAGTTTCTCTTATTGGAAATTATATGTTTACTTAATCAACAAAGGATGTAATTTACCTGGGTTTTACCACAGACATTTTTCTTACTTCATAAGATCTTAAATAGGAGACACAAGGTCTACCAATATTAAATTTTATATACACTGACATGTCAAGCTTGAGTATGTTCTAGATGCATGATTCAAGTGAACCTTAATGTTCCAGTTGTCAATTATTTTAAATATAGACTTGATCGAGGGAACTGAAGGAGCTTGAATTTGCTCGTATCACTAAAAATTAATTAGGAATACAAACCGATAAATTTATGCACATGGTGGTTTATGGGCCATGGCGTAATGCTTATTAGATGAACTTGCCGTTTGCTGGAAATTTTTAAATTTATAGTGAATGCATTGGCTAATTATCCAGACAGTGGATTCAATCTTATTGAATAACCTGAAAAGATGAATCTATACAATTCTAGGAACCTCTATTAGGAAAGTTTGAACTGATCCTATATATTTGCAAAAGAATGGCCTGCTATTTTGTAGAATTAATGCAGATTCTATTTCTACATTTTGAACCTTCTAATTAGCTTGGTTCCCCAAGAAAAAAAAAAAAAAAAATCTAGCCATGTCATTCAGATTTTTCAAACCTAATAACTTGAGATACAAAGTGAGCGTGGTAGTTATTTGCCATATGGCATTTGTGTGGCCGATGTGTTTTGATATCTCTAAAGATGTTTTAGAGCTTGTTGAATTCAATGATGTATGTTCAATTGTTCATCTTACTTTCATATGCATCATCTTCATACTCTCTCGTTTGTTGATTCTTCTATATCATCATACTTGATAGGGTTGATAATGAGTGACTGCCAAAATCAAAATGAATTTTGGAAATATTGCTCAAGTAACACAATTTCATCGATGTTTATAATCTATATATGTTGTGATGTGGGGTTTGATTTCAGAAAATTAGAGTGAATTTAGTGATTGCACATGAGATTCTGATGCTATATGTCTTCGAAACTGATGCAGAATCGAAGAAGAAGACGAAGAAGAAAGCGGCAAAGGTGCCGATTTGGTGGAAGTGGGGACGAAAGAGGTGGTTGTACAGGCTCAGCTGTAAGAAGAAGCTTTCTTAACTATTCTGCTCAAAATTATAAATTATAAAATTTGACGTTTTGCATCTCCTCTCTCTTTTGTTTTTGCTAAATTTAATGAAACTAGATAGATAGAAATTATTGGAAGATTAGCAGTATCAAGAGGAGACTAAACAAACAAGGTTTCATGTTTTTAATTTACGAGGAATGCTACTTTTTCTATATGTACATGTTTTTTTGCTTTTGGCAGCCTCCTCCTTTTAGAAAAAAGTGTGCACACTTTTGTGTGTGTTTCTTTTTTGTACTCAACAATGATCATCACTTATACATCTTGGTATTTGATCATATGAAAATAGAATACTTATTTAGCATGTAATACACACACACGCACACACACACACATACATATATATATATATATATATATATATATATATATATATATGTGTGTGTGTGTGTGTGTGTTAAAACACATATTTTATCCAAATGACTCCAAAGACTTGTTTTTATTTTTCTACCAATGTCCAAATTTTAGCTCAAGTGTCAACCTATTTTTTTGTTACAAAGAATAATTAAAAGATGTCACTTATTTAAAAAACATTACTAAAAAAATTACCTTATTTAAAAGTATTTGTTAGAAAAGTGTTACATATTAATATAATGTTATAAATTTAAAAAGTGTTATAATATATGTTGCATAAACTAAAAGTGTAATAATAAGGTGTTGCACAACAGTGTTAGTAAATTTGAGAAGTACAAAGAGTATTTTGCTTCTACAATTGTTTATTGGGTGATTCTATACACATCCCATAACTTACTAAACACACCTCATTTCTATAAAAATGAAAGATATAAAAACATAATGTATGAAAGATATAAAAACATAATGTTTGAGATGTGTTTAGTAAGTTATGAGATGTATATAGAACCACCTTTGTTTATTACTTTGCATTATATATGCTCTCCAGATGCTATAAATTTCGTCTTTCAACTTACACTGAGAATGAACAACATTATTTGAACTATAATTAAACTTATATATCCGTTTATTTTTTAGAGTTTGCGATTTATATTTTGAGTTTGATCTTAGTTTCTCATTTTAGTTGATCTTAAATATTTATAATACAATATTATGGTACATTTATTTTTATTTCTTTAAATTTTTATTTGTAAAAGCTATAATGGTTTAGTTTTTACATTTTGAGTTTCAAAATATTTGACGTCATAGTTACAAACACATTGAGTATATAGAGTATAAAATCTTAACAATTGTTATTCACAAATTATTTCTATAACCTTAAAAATATATACATTCAATAATAATATTAAAAACACAACATTATGACTTGAAAATGATTGTGCATTGCACAGTACTAATTTATCTAATAATAAAATAATTTCTAATCACATCACTTTCTAAACATAACCCAACATTTAAAACTCTCACTTATATCTATTACACATCTTCAAAGTTTCAAATTTAAAAAAAAAAATCCTAAAAATTCTACATTGTATTTTGAAGAAAAAGTAATATGGAGCATCAAAAAATACTTGGAATGAACAATGTAGATTTTATCACTACGTTTTTGTGGTTTCAAATAGTGAATGACTTTTTTTTTGTGTGTTATATCAAAAAAACATTTCGCGAATAACATGATCAACCAATACATGAAAAATGGAGCACTATCTGTTTGATCTGTATCGGCCGAATAGAAGAGAGAGAGTCCGACCAGTATTGGTTGAACAGTACCCAACTATGTTTGACAAGTATGGTTATAACTCTTTGTGTACAACCAACTAAGATCGAATTGGTTTGAATATTTTTTTGTAATTTCAATCATTTTTCTCCTATATTCTATGTGTATTTTCAAAGAATTGGTTATAGAACTCAAAATGTGTATTCTATGTGTACAACCAACTAAGATCGAATTGGTTTTTGATTTGGCCTCATGGTTGAAAACCGAAACACAGAAAATCAAACCAAAATATTATATACTAATTTAAAATGATAATGTAGTGGGCTGTCTTTAAAATGTTGGTAGTTAAATCATTTAAATTTCGGCCTGCTTAGCATTTTGGGTGTATTTAGTAAATGGTGAGCATAAACCCATCCTAGGAGAAAATAAGACACATTTTTAAAGTGTCATTGAAAAAAGAGAAGTTATTTAATTTTTCAAGTACTGAAGACAATTTTTTTTTTTTTTGGTAGTGAGATATCATCAACATTTAAAATTTTCCTAACCAGGTGATTTGATTCACCTTTATCTTATCTTGAAAGTAAAGGTGGCCTAAACGTGGATAGACGTGCCAACCTGTTTAAACAAAAAAGATAGGGTCATGGTTGAAATTTTTAAACAGTTTAATTTAAAAGCTTGTTTAGCTTGTGAGTTAAACGGGCTAGCCTGACAGTTAATCGAGTGGTTAGCTAGCCCGTAATGTTTTATTTTAATTATATCAAATTTTTAGTTTAAAGTATCTGAATATCCGATATTCATAAATATAACACAACATTTCAATTATACGTTTTTTTAATTCTAAATCTTATTATATCTTCAAATTTGATTTATAAAAATTCAATATATGAAATAATAGTGTAATATTTATAGGTCTAAAATACTTAACTAGTAAATGTGTACAAACAAATTACTTATATTATATTGCAATTTATTGTCAATCCATCCATGAAATTAATTTTCTACATCAAGGATTGATATTCAATACCAATGTAAATTTATTGATGTTGGTTGTAAGCATGGACCAAAATATCGCGAAAAATCGTCGATTTATCGCCGAAATTTCGGAAAATTGAGGAAGCCGACATAGAAAAATCAAGACATTTTTTCGACAAAAAATATTGCAAAAAATCGACGAAAAATCGGCGAAATATCGATTTCGGTCAAAATATCGCGATATTTCGAGACTGTTGGTTGCACGCGCTGATTTGTTTTTTTTGTTTTTGTTTTTTTTTTTCCTTTTTTCCTTTCTAATCAGTGCACGCGCTGATATACTATTTTTCTTTTATCTTTTTTTTTTCTTCCTTTTGTTCCTTCCTAAATATGCTGATTTTTTTTTTCCCTTTTCAATATTAATTTAGTTTAAGTGAATTTTTTTTCTTTTTTTATTATAAATCTTTTTATAGTGTATTTGAAGGGTATATATTAAAATTGAGTTATTTATCTTTCTTTTTTTTTTTATATATTTATATCCTTGTCTATGAGTGGAGCAAACAATTATTTATATAAATTTAGTTAAATTATTTAAAATAAATTAGTACTCTAACATTTAGGTTCCTCTCATAATTTAATTAAGTCTAGTTAGTTTTTTTGAAATTTAATAAAAGGATTAAGATGAATATAATATTAGTGTATCTCTATATTTATTGTAAGTATATCATTTTATTTGTAATTTTAAGTTTAATATATGTATTACTGTTAGTAATAATATTTTGTATATTACTACACATATTTTTCAATTTTTTTACAAAGTTTCCATATTTTTGTCATTAATATCATATGAGACAACATTTATATAATAGTTTATCTCTAAATTTGTTGTAAACATGTCTTTTTATTTGAAATTTAAGTTCAATATATGTATTAATGTTACTTATAATATTATGTAAAGTACTAGATATATTTTTCAATTTTTTTCACAGTTTTTAAATTTTTTTAAAAAACGTCCGATATTTCCACCGAAATAGATATATCCGTCGATATTTCCGTAAAATCAAGGTACCGATATTTCCACCGATACCGATATTTTTGTCCTTAGTTGTAAGTTAAAATCTAGAACTTAAATGTTCAAATATTTTGACATTTTTTATTGAAATAAAATTATAAATTATGTATAATTTTATTATTATGAATTATTTAATTTTATATGTTAAATTTAATTAATGTATATATTTCAATTCAAAATTTTACATTTAATATATAAATTTAAAGTTTTTTTTACTAATAGTTCAATAATAACTCATTTAATCTAGAGCCTACGGTAGGATGAGCCAATTAATAAGCACAGTACATATTATGCAACAACTCATAATCCCCAACAAAGATATATGACTGCGGTCTTGCTAAGAAAGGTCATGACTATTTGTAGCCTATAAATTAAGGTATTAATTATATTATTTAAATATATTAGAGGTAGGATTGGAGGCACACCATACCTCAGAGTTGCTATTCGTGCAAATTAATACTCTGTATGTATTTTCAAATCATGCCAATTAATAGCAGTTTGTATGTAAATTCAAAGTTTACTAATACTGTCAAGCCATTGGCGCTCACATCACAATAGCCTCATTAAAGATTTGATTGTCATAATTTAAGATTCAATATTCACATTTAATAATAGTTTATTTTTGTACTATATATTGTACAATGTCATAAATTTAGTTTTTTAATGAAAAATAATACTCATTTCGATAAAGGTGTTTTACATGATGGAAAAAACTATAAAACTAACACTTACAAATTCAGGGGGTCTAATGTCTATAAATAGAAGCATATTTTCTATTATATTATATATCAAGATATAAAAAAACTAAGGATGTCGTTCAATGAAAAGCTAATCTCAAAGTGCTTCGTCAAACCATCATCTCCAACCCCAAATAGTTTTAGAAACCACAAGCTAAGCTTTATGGACCAAATTGCACCGATGCTATATATTCCCTTTGTTTTCTTCTATCAAAATGATGAATCTAAACCTAACCAACATGCTCAAATATCTCAGTTACTCAAAAAATCTTTGTCTCAAATCTTGACTATCTACCATCCATTAGCCGGGAGAATTAAGGAGAACTTATTTGTTGATTGTAATGATACTGGTGTTGAGTTTGTAGAAGTCAAAGTTGATGCCTGCATTGCACAATTTATAGAAGATCCGAAAATGGAGGAACTCAAACATTTAATCCCTGTGGATTGTTTAATCCATAGCACAGACAATGCTATTCTTTCAGTGAAAGTTAGTTTCTTTGATTGTGGAGGGATTGCAGTTGGTGTTTGTTTGTCGCATAAAGTAGCCGACGTTTCATCTCTTGCATTATTTATGAATGCATGGTCTGCCAAATGTCGTGGGGAAACCCAAATTATCCAACCTTCCTTTGATTTGGCAACTCATTTTCCTCCAAAGGGTTCAATTCCCTCTGGCTTTACTCCCGACAAAGAGAAAATCACGTCGAATAGGTTAGTTTTTGACAAGAAAATGTTGGAGAGACTTAAACAACAAGTTGCTTCTAGTGAGGTAAAGAACCCCACAAGTGCAGAAGCCGTTTCAATTTTTATTTGTCAAAATTCAGTTGAAACTACCAAAGCCAAAAAATCATCATCATCCGTTGTACTCCATGCTGTGAACTTGAGGCCAAGAACAATCTCTCCAATATTAAATCATGCCTTTGGAAACTGTTGCAGTTTGAGTTTTGGATCTACATCAAAGTTGGAAGATAGCAATTCCATACTGTCCAAATTGAGGGCTTCCATACGAGCAATAGATGATGATTACATAAAAGAATTAACTGTTGATAAGTACTTGACGGTGTTAAATGAAGTAAATGAATTGTTTATTTCAAGTACGAATTCGTGTAGCTTTTCAAGTTGCTGGAGGATTCCAATGTACGACGTGGATTTTGGTTGGGGTAAGCCAGTTTGGACAAGCTTTACAACTATGCCTTACAAGAATACTGTATATCTAACCAGCAGTCCATCTGGAAATGGTATTGAAGCATGTATTAACATGTCTGAGGATTTGTTTCAAATACTTAAAACCAATTACAATAAGCTTCTTAATTAGGTTACTAGTATGGGATATTGACAAATAAATAAATAGTTGCAAACTAGCTCCTTTAATAAAAACTAATATTTGTCTCGTGTATTGCACAAATTGTTATATTTGTAGTTATAGTATGGGATATTGGCAAATAAATTGGTCAAATAAATATATAGTTGGAAACAAACTCTTTTAATACAACTAATATTTCTCTCGTGTGTTGTACAAATTGCTAAATTTAAACTATTATATTATGTTTATTTATTTTTCTCAAAATAAAAAAAATATTTTATTAATTTTCTAATTTTATTTATTGTATTTTTATTTTGTACTATTTATAAAATTTTAAAGTATAATTTTCACTAAGAATGCATATGTTTTTTAATTCCAATATTTCAGTTTACTATTATAGCTAGCCGAAACTACTACATATATTTTTTTTAACAAAAAACTCATGCACCAAAATTTATACATTTTAGTTTTGATATTTTACTTTTACATTTACAATGTAAATAACAAATAAAAACTCAGAAAAATTATAAATTTGATATGTTATGCATTGAAAGAAATATTAATTTGAAATTATGATTTGTGCAAAAAAAAGAATCATGAATCCCACCCCTTTCAAAATTATATATAATACGTAATAAATAGGACAATAAACAAAATTACAAATAAAAATGAGAAATTTGATACATCATGAATTAAACATGAACTTTGAGTTATTTAATTTTAAATCCTCAACTTACTGATAAAATTACAAAAAATAATGACAAAATTCGATATATTATACATGCATTAAAAAGAATTCAAAATAAAGTTAATTTGAAAATATGATTTTGTATTAAAAAAAAAACGTAACGAAAAAAAATCCCAACATATCCTCCCTAAAAAATTTCATGAATGCTACGTTTAACAATTTGAAATCAAATTCCTTGAAGAAAAAAAAAAAGAAATCAAATTAAATAATGAATAGAATTTTTTTTATTAGTTAATATTAAAGAAACATATTCAGATCATAAACAAAATAAAAGACATGTAAAATCAAAATTAGGTGAAAGTTGAAACCATACCAACAAATTCAAATAAAACATCAGGTGAAAATATAATGAGGAACAGATGGTCCAAATCAATTATAGACATAATTATAAATGTTGTTAAAAGGTTACAATACTAAAATAATATAGAATCACTACAAGAAATTTGACATTTTACAACGGGTTTTACCCGTTGTCGTATTCATTTTCCGAGCGTTGTTGTATCCAGCGTTGCAAAAAAAAATTTCGCCATTTAACAACGCACCAAAAAGCGTTGTCTTATCTAGATACGACAACGCATTTATACCGTTGCAAGAAAGTGTTGTCTTTTCTGATTTTGTGGTTTCTATCTATGCAACGCTTAAAAAGCGTTGTCTTTCAAGCGTTGTCTTATCTAGATACGACAACACATTTATACCGTTGCAAGAAAGGTTGTCTTTTCTGATTTTGTGCAACTATATATGCAACGCTTAAAAAGCGTTGTCTTTCTGAAGTAAAACAACACGATTTTAGGCAACGCTTATAACCGTTGTCTTTTTTTTTATTTATGTTTTTTTGGTTTTTTTTAAATTGCATACAATTACATTTATGCAACGCTTTTTTAGGGTTGTCGTTTTTTAAAATAACAACACTAATGACAACCTTTTTTTGTGTTGTCTTTTTTGTTTTTCACATTTTTTACAATAATTTCATATTTTCCTGGATATATATAACAATATAATTTAATTATATAAATTAACAAATGCTATTAGAAGAACATTTAAACATCGTCAATATCATCGGTCACATTCAAAAATCATCCCAACAATATGTCCCATCCTAACACAATAAATCACACAACCTTAAGTCCGTAAATTTAAAGTACTCCACAATTAATAACAAAATGATCGAATTTGTTTTAATAACATCAAAACCTTTACAATCACGGCATCACGAACTTGACATGTACGCCCTACGTCCCCACAATCTGTCAAATGTTCGTAAACATCAAGACCTAAAAATCATAACGTCATCATATGAAATATTCAAAAGAAAGCATTGCAAGTTAAAATATAGTAGTCACCTTGTTCTACCCATTTATATTTTCTTGAACGCAATCAGCCCATTCAACACGAACTTCATCAATATCAGCTCTAGTGCACTTAACATCAGTGAACTTTGAAAAAAGAATATAGAGAATAATCAACTTCATTTCATTTTGGTGAAGTATATAATATGCAAACTAAATAGGAAGTAGTTACTCACAATTAAACGCAATGAGACCATGTCCGCTGTTGCATCATTTTCAACAAGGTGTCTCATGTACCACAACACAAAAAAACCACATCGTTTGGTATATGGTTGCAAATGAGTCTACATTACAATGTATACGTATCAACTTACATATATGCTTGATGATGATAAAATAAAAATATACATAAGTATCAACGTATTATTCACATCTTTGCGATACATACCTTGACTACTTCCCATGTATGATGTTTTTTCACATTCTTTCCAATTTCTGTATTGAACATTCTCAAGGCCCTTTATGACAAAACAAAGTATTAATCATCGTACATGCAACATAAAATAAGGGAATAGAAATGTACTAAACTTATTGAAATTGAAACTTACAGATTAACTATTGTTTTCCAAGCTTGATCATGCAAACGGTGATAAAGAGGGTCCAACAAATGACAAGTTTGCTTGTGGGAGTTGATGACAGTTAGAATCCAATGAAATCTATTGTGATTAGATAATTAAAACAATCAGTCACAACTTCAAAACAGAAGTCAACAAAACAAAAGGCTGCTAAACCTTTTTAACAGTTACTATAAGGATCAAAATTGAAACTCAACAATTCAGCTACTGGAAATCATATTTTCTTCAAAGGTTTTCTTTGCATCATACAAAGATGAAGGCAATTCATTTTCGGGAGGAAGCATTTGCCTAACCAAACTAAGCAGCTCAGTAAAACTTTTATCACTCCAACCAAATTTTGTCTTTAAGTTATACAATTTCACAACGGCAGACAACTTTGTGAAAAAAGTACATCCAGGATATAGAGGTTTCTCTGCATCCTCAAGCAATTTACCAAATTCGTTTGGGTTATGATCAGTGTATTCATATCCAGCATGTACCATGCCAATAGGATCTTCTACACCAAAATTATATTCATTTCCCCTAAACTGATCACCATCATAGTTAGACATTCTTGACTTAGGCCTCTCTCCATGCCAGATCCATGTATGATATGTTTTATCAATTCCCTTAGTCAACAAATGCAACCTAACAATGACATGTTTCCATTTCCTAAGATTACCACAATCAGAACATGGACAAGACATTGCATTAACATCATCTATATTTTGAAATGCAAAATGCATAAAAGACTCGACCCCAGCCTTGTATTCATCTGAGAGTCTGTCCTTCAACATCCATTCCTTGTCCATCTCAAGTAGGGAATAAACTAATTAACAAAAGATCACATTTCAGTAACCATTGATAAATTAATTACACTAATTGAGCATAGATAGTTAATGTATGCTAGGCAAATGATAACACAGATTACACAAACTACACTAATTCAGTGGTCAACAAGTTATAACACAAATTTAGGTATATAGAACATCAGTAAGTCAAGCTATCATCTCATTCACATCCCCAAAGTTGTTATTAGTCTCTATTTCTTTGGGCAATTATTTCTTTAGTCTATATTTTTAAGAAAGTAACTATCTACACCAGCAGATGTTAAAAGCTATTATCTCATTCTCTTTGCGCTCAAATATGCCTCAAATAATTAAAGCATAGTCTCCACAATTTGTTATAATCAGCAGATATATCGCTCTAATTCAGATTTGGTAATTAATCTAACTACCAAATCTATCTAATATATGCTCACTTAAAACAACACCAGTACCAATATCTTCTAAAAAATGGTAATAAATATAATATTGATCGAAAAGGATTAAAATAACCATCTAAGAAGGGTTAAACAACCTAACCTTAAGAACAATGCAAAACTCTAATTACTCTGATTCAAGCTGTAAATCCTAGCCACTCTTCCCAATCCCCTGCCAACGACTCCTCGATTTTTTATAATCCTCAATGCAATTCTGATCAACCTTTTTTCAACATGGTGACAATCTGATCACAGAATTATACAAAACAAAATCAAAGAAAATCAATACTTAGTAAAAGGGGATATACCAGTATCTCACCTTTTTATTGATGAAGGTGTTTGTTTTGTCAAAAGCCTCAGGTCCAATTACTGTGACATGCTAGACAATTTGTTTTTCAGCACAGTGTACTTCATGCGACACCTATCACTGAAATGAAAAATTTTAGTATCATTACACCATACCAGGACAAAAGATTAATCAAATGAATACTACAGTATAACTACCACCAAGTAACAGACACAAATATCCTTGCTTAGTTCAGAAAATAAGATAATAATAAAAGAACAATGAATAAATTGACTTGCATCTAAATTTCTACAAAGTTCCAATGCAGTCCCTCTTGGCTGACATTCAAGAACCGTAGAAGTCATTTCTCCTAACTGGAATGCTTCAGGACCATTTTCATCCAACTGCTTAGAAGTGTCCGCAACAACTGGAACTGATTGATGGTTTAGTTGCTTGTCTAGAGGAATTTTGGACGCAATAGCATCTGAGTTAGTATCAGTAAGAACACCTTGAATGTGGTCCTTGGTTGATTTAAAAGACTTTAAACTATCCAACTCAATATCATCCTGACCATCTGTGATTGTAGTTTTAGGAAGGATATCATTTGTTGGACTTGTAGGCTTTGAATTCTGATTCAACGTTATATTTTGGTTTTCTGCGTCAGATGGCAATCCTTTAACATCACTGGGGCTATGGCGAGTAGGTAGAGAAGAGCCATGACAACCACGAGTTATATTTACATCAGTTGAACTAGACCTAGCTATGAACAACCTTTGTTTTCTACTCATCAGTGTTCAACTTTAGTCACATATTTATCAACATTTAAAAAATCTCTGAAAACTTGGGTTATTAATTTTAATACTACAGATTGTCGTCTATCTTTATTTTTTTGCAACAAATTGGTATCCAATATATATTTTGAATTTTATCATCTTGATTACAAAACATTTAAATATATATTAAAGACCAGTACTGTTTGGCAACTGAATTAATATATACTTGATTACAAAACACCCTGGCAAAATTGTTGCAAAAGGTAGTTTTTGTCTTTATTCTTCTTTTAAAGAAACAATTTGCCAAGAACATTGTACAATATACTGCTTCTACTGAAACATTGAAATTATTTTACAATTTTCATGCTAGATCTCTACTGCTTCTACTATATATCTTCTAAAAAAGGTTCTTGAATCTAATTATGGAGAAAAAAAAAAGAATTCACAGTAGAAAAGAAAAAAGCATAATAGTTTTTTTGTTACTGCTTAATACACAGGATTACACAAATCTTCCATTAACCACATCATATGTTTACATCATAAACACATCCGAGAAGATGGATCACATTAATAATAATCTTACAAGAATTATAAGATATATTTACTAAGTCTTTTGTCCTTTTTAATTTAAATTCTATACGCAATATTGCAAGATCAATAGCTAGGTTATATCATCAGTTTTATTATTTACAAGAAACTGCACTTTAAATTCAACGAAGACTCAAACTTGAACAATAATTCAACACAAAAAACAAATATCAGTGAAAGATTTTCACATGCTCGTCTGATTCAAGAAAACGAAGAAATGCAGAATTAAAACCTAGAAGGAAGACTAACGAGAAAAATGTCTAACTTACCCTATATGACTGTTCAGACAGAACATTACTCCTGTGCAACAAACTCCGACCACCTCCAGATAATAGAATCAAAATGTCTAACTTACCCTAAATCCTAAGTCATATAAAATTTCATTCTCCTAAATTGCATAAGATATGTGACCTAAAATTTAAAATCTATGAAATTAGGGCACTGAATCATCAATTGAGAAGATTGTGTGAGAGAGAGAGGTATTAGCGGCGAACCTGCGGAGATAAGAATGAAAAAAGAGAGGGGCGCGACGAATCTACTCGGCGGCAGCGGCGACGTGATGATGGTATATTCTGGGCGGCTGCGATACGAAGAGACAATACATTGAGAAGATGGGGCGGCGACGACTAAGCGGCGGAGGAGGCTTGAGCGGTGAAGTGCAGTGGTGGTGGAAAGGGGATGACAGCAAGACATACAGTGGATTTTGGTAGGGGTGGAAAGGAATTGTCGAAGTTTGGGTATTTGAAAAATTGCAAGCCCAAGATTGTGTATAAGAATTAGTCATGTGAGTATTAATATTAATTGTTGGAAAATAATGACCAAAGATATGTTTGGTAAAATTGATGATACCCTTCCACTTGAGTGTGAGGTTCGATCTTGGCAGCAGTATTTTTAAAATTAACAATTTAATTTTTATATATTCTTAATTTTAATTGTTATGATTTATATATATCTTTTTTTTTTCTTTATAAATTTTATTTTCAACACTAATTTATCTTTTTTGTATTAATTTTAAAACACAATAATTTTATCTTTTTTTTTAAGGAAAACATTCATAATTTATGAATTATGAATTATAAAACACAATTTTCGAGCTTATGTTTTAAAATAATTAACCAATTTTGTATTATTATATAAAAGGGTGAGAGTAATATTTTAGGTCTAGTTTCTTAATTAATTCAAAATAGTATTTTATGAAAATAAATATTTTTAAAATTATGAGTTTGTTCATATAGGATAATATTAATGCAAATAATATATTATAAGATAACATCCTTAAATTAATTAAATTAATTAAATTTAATTTAATTTAATTAAAAACAATTATTTTATAATTAACACAACACAACACATTAAAAAAAGGGTTGCATAATGTGTTGTCTATTGGCAAAAAGTTCTAAGAAAAGACAACGCATAAAAGTGTTGCATAAAAGGGTTGTCTTTTAAAAAAAAACGCCATTTGACAACCCTTTGAAAAAAGCGTTGCACAAAAGCGTTGTCTTTTAAAAAAAAATGCCATTTAACAACCCTACGAAAAAAGCGTTGTCGTTTCTATTTTTTGCGTTGTCGTTGAGCGAATTTTTTGACAAAAGACAACGCTTTTCGTAAAAAGGGTTGTAAATCTACAAAAGACAACAAAAAATCATAAAAAGGGTTGTCTTTTGGGGGTTGTTGTATCCCAAATTTCTTGTAGTGAATGTGAAGAATCAGATCTGACAATATAATATAATTTAACATATGTAATATCATTAATTTAATTGGTTTATAAAATCGTATTATTTGGAAATAATATATCATATATTAATATATATATATATATATATATGTATTGTTAGGAAATTTATGTTTAGATTTTGATGAGACAAAATAACATTATAACAGGAATTTAGAGCACTCCATTTTTCACACTGTTTAAGTAAAATTTAGAATAGTTTTGAGTGTAAAAATCATTTTGAATAATGGAGAGTTTTGAAGATTAGTAGCAAGGAGGTCTCTGTTAGCAGCCAATTACAGTAGGAAAATTGCTAATGAATGCAATAGTGAAATACACACACACACACATATATATATATAGGCAAAAACTTTTGTATCCCGGGGACACGGATCTTAGATTCGTGTCCCCAATCCGCCCCGCGCCGTACGCGTGCACACGCGCACCCACACGCCTTGGACGCGCTCACATGATAGGTATCACATGGATGCCTAGAAGGTATCCCATGTATATCTTGAAGGTATTCATGGATAAGGTATCACATGTGATTCGTTTGTGACCCGATCTTCTTCTTCTCCGATGAAATAACCTGCAAAACCGTAAAACACCGGGGGGTTTTTCCCGGTGAAGAGACTCCGATTCCCAAGTCAGTAAATTAGATATTTCAGTATTTTATTTTTCGTATTTTTGTTGTTGTTGTTGTCTTAAAGAATGAAAGAAAACGAATTTAAATACTCCCTGGAAAACGTGGCAGTTGGACATCTCTGAAATAAGTGGGAAAAATGGGCGGTTTAGGTGTAAGTGGGCGGTTATTTGAATTCAAACTTAGTCCGCGTCGAACTCCCGAAATCAGCTCACTTCTTTATCTAAAAGCGTCGAACTCCCAAAATCAGCTCGCTTCTTTATCTAAAAGCTTGGTTAATCCGAACTCATACAAAGTAGCTTGCAGCGCATTCTGCTAGAATTTAGCTCGTTCATCTTCCGAATAGTTCGCATTTACCGGTTCCATTCCGATCTAGTTAATTCGGTTTGCTCCATCTTGAAATAACTCGACTTGATCAGTTCGGCCATATCAAGTACTCCCCCCTTTTTTAGTACGTGTTCACATGTACTAATGTAGTTCGATAATTGTATATACCGAGTAACCAGGACCCGTTTCCCTAGATGAAAACATCTTTTCCACGCCGCTTATATCCCATCCAACTGAAACGTGTATGAGAAGCCATCGTCGTCTCGCCTCCCATTCGTTGGATCTTATTTCATCCAATGGTTAAATACACGATCTTTCGAATTTCCCCCCGAATTCCAATATCATCTTCACTCTATAAATATAACACATCTCTTCCAAAAGAAAACTCTTCTGCAAATTCACTGTTCACTCTTCAGCAAGCAAGATTCTCTACAATTTCTGAGATTTCTCATTCTCTTCCAGGTACCAACTTCTTTTCTTAATTTCTGATTTCCATGGCTTCTTCAAATTCTTTGATACATCTGCGAGATGAGAGTGAATTAGAGGAAGGGTTCAACCAAATTCCTCTCCATTCTTTCTCGCAAAACCCTAGATCATCCTCTTCAACCCATCGAAAACCTTCTAATCTTCCTAAAAAATCAAGAAAGAAAACCATCGATGATGTTTTTTCTGCTACTAAAGCCACTCAAACCCATGTTGTTCTATTGAGTTCGTTCTTGGTAGACGGCTATTTAGTAATTATTCCCAATTCGGAAGACCGACCTCATCGGGCTCCGGATGGTTGTCAAACCTGGTTCTTGAAGCATATATCTCTAGGTCTAGTCCCTTCTGTTCATCCTTTTTTCTATACCATTGGTTCGGCCTTCGGGATCTACCCGAACCAACTCCATCCCAATTCGATTAGCTATATAATTTCTTTCTATATGGTTTGTAAGTGGATGGGTGTTGAACCAACTGCTGATAGATTCCAATCTTGCTTTGTGTTGAAACGAACTAACCCTTTTCGATTTTATCTAAGTCCTCGTAGTGGAGATAGACGAGCTCAGTTTTTGTCCCCCAGAGATGAGAAAATCCCTAATTGGGAAAAATTCTATCTTTTTATTCGCGCTCCAGCAAACCGACCTTTTGGCTTACTTCCTTGGGTCGATCATCCCCCCATACAAGTTCTGCTTCTCCGGGAGATTCCCAGATTAGGCTTTTGAACTCAATATTCCGAAAGGGGTGGTTCGACATTGTACAATTGAGCTTGTGTGTGTCCCTGCTCGCTTTTTAGTGGTTTTACCCGAACAACCAAATCCCCTCCAGATTCGACCTAGGTTAAAGAAAGATCCCCAATATTTATATATATATATATATATTGTGGAGTAGTACATTGATTGAAATCTCTCTTTCCTGCAGATAGCACCATGGCAATGTTTTTTAATTTTGCGGGTGAGGTTACTGAAGTGGAGTGAACCCCTATCATCCCTGCCGAACATGCCTTGGACAAAGAGCGAGCTTCAGACTTCTGAACATATGAGGAAAGGAGACTCGTTGAATTGGCCAGGCGAGCTCCGAGACCTACTGAAGAGATCATTCAACAAGGAGGGAGCGACCTTCCTGAGGGTTCCGATTTTCCTATCCCTCCTGTTAGCATCTTTATGTCACTTCCCACTACAGTAACAATTCCCACACCTCAGCCCGCCAAACCTGTCGACCTAACTGAAGAGGCGGATAAGGGGACTCCAGAAGCGACCATCCCTCCCCCAAAAAAGAAAAGGGGATCTTCCAGTTCACATAGGGCTCCCGATAAAAAACGCCACACTATGGAGGAGCCACGAACTGATGTGGAAAACCCTCAGGAGGCGACCGCGGGGAAAACTACCATACAGGAGCTGGATACCGAAGAGAGGGATTTGACCCTGAATATCTCTCGAGTTGAGAAGTTGCTGAATTATTTGAAGAACTTCGGCAGGATAGCGTTACGCTGACGAGCTCAAATTCGGAAACAGCGCGATCAGCTGAAGGAAGTGGAGGAGGAGAAACGAACTTTGATGACAGATGTGCACGCTAATGCCAGCAAAACCGAAACTTTATCTACCATGTTAGATGAATGCGAATTGCAACTGGGGTACACCAGATCTGAAGTGGCGAGGAAAGAAGAATTGTTGCTCGCCAAGGAAATGGAAGCGGTGGAAAAACAAAAAACTTTGAAGGCTGCGGAAGCGGACGCGATCTTCTGGAAGGCGGAGTTTGAGTGGGAAAAGAATTCTCGAGCTCAATTTGGTGAAGCCAAACGGAGTGAGGGCTTCTATCAATTTGTTCGGAGTCCAGAAATGGGACTTATAGTGGAGGGGTTTCGCGAAAGATTCGTCCATCAACTGTGGAACTCCGTCCTCTTTCTCTCCAAAGCAGCCCTAATGGCCGAAGCATATTTTAAAGAAGGGGTTCGCTTATGTCAAGAGGAGTTGAAAGAGGCTTTGCCTGACTCCGAACTCCATTTCAGCCCTCCCGCTTTGGGCAAGAAACTTAAAAAATCCTTCCAATTTCCTTCAGGCTGGAAGGGGAATTTGAGTGAAGGAGTGGATGCTGAATGGTGGTCTGGATATTTGGAAGAAACAATACATGAAGTGATGAACCCAAAATTTCTTCCAAGTACCAGTTCGACACTACCTCCTACTGTTCCTTTAGCGGCTCCTGATTCAGCTATGGATCTGCCAGAAGAAATGTTTGCTCCATTGCCATCTCCTTCCGCCACTGAGCCAATCTCTGAGCCAACTCCTTCTGTTAATCTTTCAGATCCTTATTAGTGTAGTTAGTACATGTGTAATAGATACTGAATAGTTTTTTGGAGACCGTACTCATCTTTGTAAAAAAAATTTTGAACATAATTCAATGCTTTTACCTACTTCAATTTTTTTGATTATTGAGTTCTGAGGGAACTCCTTCAATTCGCTTAATCATTGAGTTCCATAGGAACTCTTCAGTTTGCTTAATCACAAGTTCCGAGGGAACTCTTCAGTTTGCTTAATCACAAGTTCCGAAGGAACTCTTCAGTTTGCTTAATCACAAGTTCCGAGGGAACTCTTCAGTTCACTTAATCATAAGTCCGAGGGAACTTTTCAGTTCGCTTAATCGTCAGTTCCGAGGGAACTTTTAAGTTCGCTTAATCATAAGTTCTGAGGGAACTCTTCAGTTCGCTTAATCGTAAGTTCCGAGGGAACTCTTCAGTTCACTTGGAACTCTTCAGTTCGCTTAATCGTAAGTTCCGAGGGAACTCTTTAGTTCGCTTAATCATTGAAATATGTGCATAGATTTAACAAAAAGAAATAACACAAGGATTTCACGTGGTTCGGTCAATTCAACCTACATCCACGGAGAGGGTAAATATTTATCATTTCATAATATCAACAAGAATTAAAAAGAGGAAGAAGTAACATACAGAAACAATATTTCATGCATAAAACTTCTTCAAATGGGTTACGTGCCATGGCCTTGGTAGCACCTTGCCATTTCGATCTGTTAATTCATATGATCCACCGGGTAAAATGTTCGAAATAGTGTAGGGTCCTTCCCAAATGACATCCAACTTCCCAATCTCTACAAAGGCATCATATTGCCTTAATACCATGTCTCCAACTTGGAATTCCCTTTTTCGGATATTTTTATTACAAGCTGCTTGGATCCGTCTCTTGTAAAGTTCGTGACGAACTCTGGCTTCATCTCTGATTTCATCCAGAAATAATAGATCGGTTCTAAGCAACTCTTCATTCTCTTGGGGTTCGAAATTAGTAATTCTCAAGGCTTCTCCTTGAATTTCCGCAGGAACTACTGCCTCCATTCCAAATGCCAAACTGAAAGGTGTCTCTCCAGTAGTCGATCTAGAAGTAGTTCGATATGCCCATAATAACACTGATGGCAGTTCATCAACCCAATTGGACTTTTCGAATTCAAGTCATTTTTTAATTCCGTCCACAAGGATACGATTGACAACCTCAACTTGACCATTCGCCTGAGGATTAGCTACAGGAGTAAATATTTGCAATATCTTCATTTCTTTACACCATTCTGTGATCTTTTTTCCCCGAAATTGAGCTCCATTGTCCGATACCAAAATCCTTGGTAAGCCGAACCGACAACAAATGTTTTTCCATACAAAATGAATCATATCACTTTCCATAATTTTGACTAAGGGTTCGGCTTCCACCCACTTAGTGAAATAGTCAACAACTACCACTAAGAACTGCTTATTTCCCCTTGTCTTGACGAATGAACCTACTATGTCAATTCCCCATCTAGCAAACAGGCAGGGCAAACATACAGTAATCATATATGTGGCTGGTATGTGAATTCGCCATCCATGTCTTTGGCAAGCATCACATCTCCGAACTAAATCTTCAGCATCCTTTTTCATTGTTGGCCAATAAAAACCAGCTCGTCCAACTTTTCAAGCTAATGCCCTTGCCTGCATGTTCGGCGCATCCTCCTTCATGTGCCTCCTTTAGAACCTTTATCCCTTCTTCTTGAGATAGACATCTCACATTTGTTGGTAAAAAAGTTTTTTTATACAGGATTCCTTCAGTGACGTAATAGAATCGAACCTGCTTCTCCAATTTCTCAAGTACTTTCGCTGTTCCTTCCTTTTTTCCTCCAAGAAATTTCAGTAAAGGAGCTCGCCAATCAGACTCTACCTCGCCAATAGTCATCACCTCCTCCTCATTTCCTACTCCCATAACAGTAATGCTTCTTCTCGAACAATCTTGTAGTGAGCTTCCTATCTTCGCTAGAAAGTCTGCTTTCTGATTTTCACTCCGAGGGATCTGCTCAATCCGGAGCTTTTCAAACTTTTTCTCCATATCTTTCACCTTCTGCACATAAGAAACCATGCGCTCGTCTTTGACTTCACACTGATTTTGAAGCTGCTGGGTCATCAACTGTGAATCAGAATTGATGATTACATTACGAGCTCCAATTTGCTCAGCTATTCTCAATCCCTGTAAAAAAGCTTCATATTCAGCCTCATTGTTAGATGCTCGGAATTGAAACTTTAAAGCGAACTCCAACTCATCCTTTTGAGGACTAATCAACAATATTCCAGCTCCCGTTCCTTAACGAGATGATGATCCATCAACATACAGTTCCCACTCTTTCTTTTCTTGCATTCTGGTTGTTTCTTGAATAAAGTCCGCTAGGGCTTGCCCTTTGATAGCTGTGCGAGGTTCGTATCTAATATCAAACTGCCCTAACTCCACAGCCCACTTGATCAATCTTCCTGATGCTTCAGGTTTTCCAAGAACCACACTCAAAGGGTGATCTGTTCGTACTGTTATTTCATATCCCAAGAAGTATGGCCTCAATCTCCTTGTCATAGTAACCAGAGTGTAGGCTACTTTTTCTACTTCGGTGTACTGAACTTCTGCTCCATGAAGGACTCTGCTAACAAAGTATACTGGAAACTGATCTCTTCATTCTTCTCAAACCAATACCGAACTGACCAATTCTTTCCCAACTGCCAAATATGCTATCAATTTACTTCCCTTAACTGGCTGTTTTAACAAAGGAAGTGATGATAGAAATACTTTCAAATCTTCAAAGGCCCTCTGGCATTCTGTGTCCCATCCGAACTGTCCGTTCTTCCTTAATATCTTGAAGAAAGGTAATCCTTTATCCGCCAACCTGGATATGAACCTGCTCAAGGCCACAATGCGACCAGTTAGCATTTGTACTTCCTTTATTGTCCGAGGAGGTGACATCTCCTGTATAGCTCGTATCTTGTTGGGACTGACTTATATTCCTCGTTCGGTGACCATATATCCCAAAATTTTTCCCGCCTTAACACCGAATGAACACTTAGCCGGATTCAGACGCATCCCATGTTTCCGAATAGTCATCATTGTCTCATTTAAATCTTCGGCATGTGTGCTTGCTTATACACTTTTTACCAACATATCATCCACATAAGCCTCCATATTTCGCCCCAATTGGCTTTTGAATGCTTCATCCACCATTCTTTGATAAGTAGCTCCTGTATTTTTCAATCCGAATGGCATTATTGTATAGCAATATGTACCTGAAGAGGTGATGAAGGCCATATTGGGCTTGTCCTCCGGATGCAATAGAATTTGATGATATCCTTGAGCTGCATCCATCATGCTGAGTAGTTCGCATCCGGCAATGGAGTCCACCAACTTATCAATTCGAGGTAGAGGATAATGGTCTTTAGGACATGCTTTATTCAAATTTCTGAAGTCGATACACATTCGCCATTTATTCCCTGGCTTCAGTACTAACACAACGTTAGCCAACCATCGAGGATATTGGATCCTCTCAATATGCCCTATTTCCAGTAGCTTCATCACTTCTCTCTCGATGACCTCGTTCTGTTGATCTCCGAAGTGCCTCAATTTTTGCTTAACTGGCCGAACATCAGGTTTGATGTTTAATCTATGAACCGCCAGCTCTGGGTTTATGCCCTTCATGTCTTCCGGCTTCCATGCAAATAGATCTACATTCTCCCTCAAAACCCTCACCATCTCATCCCTAATTTGCCCATGTAATCGAGTTCCTAAACGAACTGAATGTCTAGGTTGCTCGGGGATCAGCTCGATACTCATCAGTTCTCCCTCTTCAAACTCAGCTATGTTCGGCTCATCCCCTATCTTTTAACTTTTATCCCGACCTCGATCAATATCATCTCTTTGTTCGCCACTACGCTTCCGTGTTTCCGAATAGCGAACTACAACAACATAACAATGTCGAGCAATTTGCTGATCACCATGAGCCACTCCAACCCCAACTGCACGTCCTTCTTCATCCTCCACGGGAAACTTCATCATCAGATATGCAGGAGAATAATAGCTGCATAAGTGCTTAGTGAAGGGTGACCCAAGATTACGTTATACTGGGAGGGTGCATCCACCAGTAGGAAGGTCATGGTCTTATTCTGCCTCCATTCTTCATCTCCCAGAACCATAGGAAGTTGAACCTTCCCATATACCGTTACTGCTTCACCTACAAAACCGTAAAGTGAGGTTTCCACAAATTTTACCTCGACTGTCGACCTCATCTTCTTGAAGCTATCCATGAACATGATGTCCACCGAACTTCCTGTATCCACGAAGACACGCTTCACATTGAAGCCACCGATCTCAGCCACAATCACCATGGCATCGAACTGTGGGCTTTAGATAGCTACACGATCTCGATCTCCGAACTCGACCACGACATCACTAAAAATGAAGTGAACTTCATCTCCCTGCTGTTGAACTGAGTTGAGTCTCACTTTTCAAGCTCTATTGGAATCTCCATCTGTTGGCCCACCCATGATCATGTGAATAGTAGGCCTTTCTTCTCGTTCAGGTCGGTTCCAAGGTGGGAGAGGCAGAGGTGGAGGTAATTCTTGTCGTTTTGGCCTTCTCTCTCTTCTAGGTTCCTCTCTGTTATTCCTTTGCTCCTGATTCGGTTGAGCTCGACGAACGAATCGAGCTAACCTATTCTCCCTTATCAGCCTCTCCAGTTCGTCTCGTAAATGTAGGCATTCATCAGTTCCATGCCCATATTCATTGTGAAACCTACAAAGTTTTCCATTACCAAAAGTGGGCGGCTTCTTTGGATTGGTACTCCAAGTAGCAGGCCACTTTAATTGGGGCAAGTCCCATATTTCCATCAATACTTGCCCTGGAGCCATGGTCAAGGGGGTGTACTGATCATATCTTCGCCCTATTCTACTTTCTCGCAATGGTGAGGGTGCAAATCTTGTTCGAGAATCTATGGCTTCCCTCTTCTTTAAGACCTCATGTTCTTGCGATCTAACCATTCGACTGGAACCCTCACCTTTCTTGATCCGAACTGCTTCTTCCAAGTTGATGTACTTCGTAGATTGCTGCAATAAATCATCAAAACTCACAGGTGTTTTCTTTACCAAGGAGGTATGAAGATCTCCCTCCCTCAAACCCTGAATAAAGACACTAACAATCAGGTCGTCCGAAGCTTTAGAGGCCTCCAACGTGGCGGCTGTGAATCGTTTAACATAACTTCTCAGCATCTCATTTCCTTTCTACTTTACCCCGAACAGGGTCTGCGTTGACCGTCTTTGCTTTCTCGAACTGGTGAATTGATGCAGGAAAAGTTCAGATAACTGCTCAAAGTCGTGTATCATTCCATCACGCAACTGACTGAACCAAGTTTGAGCCGCCTTGGTGAGAGTAGTAGCGAACACCCTGCATTTAATACCATCTGAAAATCGATGCAGGAGGGCGGTATTTTCAAACCTTCACAAGTCATCGTAGGGATCTGTAGTGCCATCACAGTCAAAGTTAATTGGTCGAAATGAGGCTGGCAATTCGTCTTCCATGACTGCCTCTGAGAAAGGATTCCCCCTCAAATTCCTTGGAACACGTCGAACAGTTCTCTGAACCTCTCTAAGCTCTCTTCTTAAATCATCTTTCTTCTCAGACAATTCCTCATGTTCCCTCTTCTGACCACAAGGATGATCGGACTGAAATTCAGTCTCACTAGCGTGAGATTTATCTATTTTTTGTTCTTTTGGTACATGAATATCAGTATTCTCTTGTTGGGATTCCATTCTTTGTTTACCCAAGGCCTTCTGAACAACAACCTTTATCAAATTCTCCAATTCCTCCTGTGTCAAAGTCACAGTACCGGGGGGTTTTTCGGTGTAGAACTCCGACCATCTTCCTCGTCATCTTGCCTCCTTGATGTTCCTCCCACTTCCAACTTCCTTCGTGATCCTCTGGTATCCACAATTTCGATTGTTCTCAACTCTTATACTCAAGTTTCCAGATTTCCCACAGACGGCGCCAATTGATTCGTTCGTGACCCGATCTTCTTATTCTCCGATGAAATAACATGCAAAACCGTAAAACACTAGGGGGTTTTTCCCAGTGAAGGGACTCCGATGCCCAAGTCAGTAAATTAGATATTTCAGTATTTTATTTTTCGTATTTTTTTTGTTGTTGTCTTAAAGAATGAAAGAAAATGAATTTAAATACTCCCTGGAAAACGTGGCAGTTGGACATCTCCGAAATAAGTGGGAAAAATGGGCGGTTTAGGTGTAAGTGGGCGGTTAATTGAATTCAAACTTAGTCCGCGTCGAACTCCCAAAATCAGCTCACTTCTTTATCTAAAAAGGTTGAACTCCCAAAATCAGCTCGCTTCTTTATCTAAAAGCTTGGTTAATCTGAACTCATACAAAGTAGCTTGCAGCGCATTCTGCAAGAATTTAGCTCGTTCATCTTCTGAATAGTTCGCATTTACCGGTTCCATTCCGATCTAGTTAATTCAGTTTGCTTCATCTTGAAATAACTCGACTTGATCAGTTCGGCGGAGTACTTGATATGGCCGAACTGATCAAGTCGTGCAAGATGAAAAGAAGAAGACAAGAGACGATCAGAAGTAGAAAGAGATACGAGACAAACAGATACTTTACTCATAAGTCATCGGACACAAACGATTCCATATCATAATAAACATCGGTCACAGCCGATTTCATATCATACAAAACATCGGTCACAACCGATTCCATATCAAACATAACATCGGTCACAGCCGATTCTCAAAAACCTCAACACAGCGGAATATAACTTACAGGATCCTTCATCATCAGAAATTACAGTATTAATGTATACATTTCAAAAGATAGTGATCATTGTTTCTTATTACTAATTAAAAGACAACTTATGAAAATTCCAGATGTGGCATCATCTCTCTCTCTACTGCTCTACTGTTCGTCATCTCCTGTAGTATGAGTACAAATTAAGGGGTGAGTGTGTGGAATACACTCGTGGAGATAACTCTGCATCTTATAGCATTCAACATAATTATAGAAAACCGAAAATACATATCAAGGGTCATGTTGTCACAACATATAATTTGCACAACAGACATTGGAAATGGCAAGGGGCGAATAGGTGCGGGTGTTTCCCGTCTTATCCTATAAAAACGGTCTCATTACCGTTGGTGCATTTCAAGGACCACCAAACCTTCCAGAGTATTAGAAATGGGATAGGAGGTGAATGCATGTCAGAGGTGGACCGCATCCCATGCACAGTATATAGTATGTCACAACACTTATAAACACAGCATTTAGCATTTCTCAAACGAGCATCAAAATAGGGAAAGCAGTAAACAGGTTAAGAATTAGAAATTACTCCCACCTCGATAAAAGGTTATCACGTGATCTGACAAGTCTTAAGTGTAAAGCCTAAAGCGTGCAATCCAATAGATGGCCTACAAAAGTACCGTGATAGCTTAGATTCTCAAAAGATTAAGAGACGAATATAAATAAAGAGATAGACGTTTTTCCGAAGAAGGAACGATCGAGAAGACGGGACGGAAAAAGGAAAACTCGAAGATTGAGAATAAAGAGAAGAGTGTGAAAGGTAAATTTCATACTCTAATATAAAAGATGGAAAAATTGGGTCGCAACGGAAAAAAGAATGAACATATTCGGAGTTCAAACGAGCCTAGACGGAGAGTTTCAAGATTGAGGGGTAAAATGGTAATTTTGTAAAAGGGTTGACTTTGACTGAAACCCCCGACTCCCGACAACTCGACGGAAACAAACGACTCGGACCGACCCGTGAAAAACCTCATCGGCGCGCACACAGCGCACACGACATCACCCGGCGCGCGTGCGCCGCGCCTAGCGTGCGGCGTTCTCGGCAGCACGCGCATCCAGCGCGCAACTCCACTCGCAACTCGCGCACAGCCGTGCGCGTCCGTGCGCCATCTTCCAGTGGCGACGCACGGCCACCCGCTCACCCGCGCACGACCGGGCCCAAGCGCACCAGCGCGCCCCCAGCGCACAAACCACCCCTGCTATGGCGGCGCCGCCCCCCACCAGTCCCGCCGGCCACCCAGCTACGGCAGCCGCCGTCTTCAGCGACTTTCCGGCGTGAATAGTAATTTTCCAGATTTCTTTCCCAAACCCCAAACACACAAACACACACCAAACCACTATCACCTCCCAAGCCCTCTAGCTCCGGCCGGCGACCTCCCGTCGCCGGCAACACCCAACAACACACAAACACAAACAACCCACAAAAACACACACAAACACACGCAACTCCAGCCACGCCGCTCCTCCTGCGACGCCACCACTCCCAACAAGTAGCCCTACACTCCGGGATGGCTATCTGCCACTCCGGCGAGAAAAACGGAAGAGAGAAAGCAAGAAACGAGGAGAGAAAAGGTGGTTGACCTCAATTTGGGGTTTTCCGGCGGTTGACCGGTGATTTACCAGCGATCTATCCGTCGGAATGGAAAAACAAGACCAACCCTAGACTCGTGACGATGAGAGCTACAACTTATAAGAAACTCATTCGAAATCGAGCACGTTGACTTTTCCAACCACCAGAGGCGGCGGCTGCGGCGACCGGAAAACGAAAGAGAAGAAGAAGAGGAAACTTACGTGTTTTTCGATTATGAGCTCGTGTGATTTTTCAACTTAAAAACGACCTTTATATACTTCTCCAAAAAGGACTACTATTCACATAAAAATCTGGTATTTCTACCCTTCGTACACGTCTCGTATACGTCGTATTCTTCGTTTTCACTGTTTTCTTCACTACTTGAGCTACGTAACTCCGATTGACCTCTAGTTCGTTTCTATCTTCTCATTTTTCCGTTACGCATGTAAATATATAAAAATCTGCTAGGTTCCATGTCTAGAAATTTTATCCATCTAAACGACATTAGACACGTATTTGTAACGCACATAATTAATTTAAACACTAAAAATTAACACACATAAAAATATTTCAATTAAGGGTTCAATTATTTAATTAACCAATTATGCTTCGTTTTGTCCTGGGCGCTACATCCCTTACACCTTAAAAGAATTTCATCCTCGAAATTAGAAGTTTAACTAGAAACGGCAAAAACTGAATCCTCTCCTCGAAGCCGATTCTTAGATTTTTCTGAAACGACGAACTCCTTTAGTGGGTGACACCTTCAGAAAAACTTTATCTCCTACCTCGAATTTCAGCTCTCATCATCTCTTATCTGCGTATGCTTTCTGTCGATCTTGTGCTATCTTTATTCTTTCCCGAATTTTCTTTATTACTTCGATTGTTTGATCCACCAATTCGGGTCCCAACACCTTCTTTTCGCCTACTTCATCCCAACAAATAGGAGAACGCCATTTTCTTCCATAAAGAGCTTCATATGGTGCCATCCCAATTGTGGATTGGTAACTGTTGTTGTAGGCAAATTCCACTAAGCACAAATGTTCCTCCCAAAACACAAGCCCTTAACATATCTTCGAGAATTTGTACTGTTCTCTCTGACTGTCTGTCTGTTTGAGGATGAAAAATTGTACTGAAGGCTAGCCTGGTCCCTAACTCCTTTTGTAAACTTTGCCAAAATCGGGATGTAAATCGAGGATCTCTATCTGACACTATAAAAACCGGTACACCATGCAATTGGACAATCTCTTCGAGATAAAGTCTAGCCAACTTATCTAGTCCGAAAGTCATCTTGATTGGTAAGAAATGTGCTGACTTTGTTAATCTATCCACAATTACCCATACTGCGTGGTTCCTTCGTTTGGTTCTAGGCAGACCGACCACAAAATCCATAGCTATATGCTCCCACTTCCATTCCGGTATTTCCAACGGAGTTAATAATCCAGCTGGTTGTTGATGTTCAGCTTTTACTTGTTGATAAACTAGACATTTCTTTACGAATAGTCCAATGCTTCTTTTCATATTTCTCCACAAAAAATTTTCCTTCAAATCTTGGTACATTTTCGTACCTCTAGGATGTGCTGACAACAGCGTGCAGTGAGCTTCATCAAGGATTTCTTCTCTCAATTTCTCATCCTTTAGCACGCATATTCTCCCTCTGAAGACAAAGGCTCCATCCGTTGCAAAGGAGAAGCCTTCAGCTCTTCCACTATCCATGCGAGCTTTCATCTTCGTTAAGAAGTTATCCTTCTTTTGAGCTTCAATGATTCGCTCACGAAGTGTGGGTTTCACAACCAAAGTTGCCATCATGGCTTCGATACTGTTCGGAGCTGAGACTATTTCCAGATTCAGCCTTGACATTTCTTCGACTAGTTGATGTTGGTTGGTGATCATAGACGTCACAATCCTTTTTCCTTTTCTGCTAAGTGCATCAGCTACCACATTCGCTTTTCCAGGATGATAATGGATCGTAATTTCATAATCCTTCATCAACTCTAGCCACCTTCTCTGTCTCATGTTGAGCTCCTTCTGTTCGAAGAAATATTTCAGGCTCTTATGATCAGTGTAAATCTCACACTTTATGCCATATAGATAATGTCTCCAGATTTTAAGAGCATGCACAACAGCAGCTAGCTCCAGATCATGTGTTGGGTAGTTTTGTTCGTGAGCTTTCAATTGTCGAGATGCATAAGCCACCACATTTCCTTGCTGCATTAAAACACACCCAAACCTTGTTTGGAGGCATCACTGTAGATTGCGAACTCCTTTGTTACGTCCGGAACTGTCAAAACTGGTGCTTCCGTCAGTCTCTTCTTTAACTCCTGGAAACTATGCTCGCATTGTTCAGTCCATTGAAATATTACGTCCTTCCGCGTCATACGAGTCATAAGAGCAGCAATCTTCGAAAATCCTTTTATGAATCTTCGATAGTACCTAGCCATACCAATAAAACTCCGTACTTCTTTGACATTTGTTGGAGCTTCCCATTTACTGACAGCTGCAACTTTGTCAGGGTCTACCTCGATCCCTTGAGAAGAGACAATATGATCCAGAAAACCTATCTTGTCCATCCAGAATTCACACTTCTTGAATTTAGCATAAAGTTTTTCCTTTCGTAAAACTTCCAGCGCAATCCTAAGATGCTGCTCGTGTTGCGTTTTATCACATGAATAGATAAGAATATCATCGATAAACACGATAATGAATTGATCGAGATATGCATGGAAAACACGATTCATCAAGTCCATGAAAACAGCTGGTACATTACTAAGTCCAAATGGCATTACTATAAACTCGTAGTGGCCATACCTTGTTCTGAATGTTGTCTTAGATATGTAGGCATCTTTGACTTTCATCTGATGATATCCAGACCTTAAGTCAATCTTCGAGAACACACTGGCACCTCTTAACTGATCAAAAAGATCTTCAATTCGAGATAGTGGATACTTATTCTTGATAGTTCTCTTGTTCAGTTCCCGGTAGTCGATGCACATCCGAAAGCTGCCATCCTTCTTCTTCACGAAAAGCACTGGAGCTCCCCAAGGCGACACGCTTGGTCTAATAAAACCTTTGTCCAGAAGTTCTTGTAGTTGCACTTTCAATTCTTGTAATTCCTTCGGTGCCATCCGATATGGAGCTTTCGACACCGGCGCTGATCTAGGAACAAGATCTATCTCGAAGGTCACTTGTCGATCCGGTGGAGGACCCGGTAAATCCTCAGGAAATACATCCGTAAACTCTCTTATCACCGGTACCTTCTCAATAGTAAGCAATTTCTCCTCAGAATTCACCATATTGACCAACCAAGCTCCATAATTTCCTTTGTTAAGCATCTGAGTTGCTTTCATGGCCGAGATGATCCTCGAGTCGACTTTGACTCGCATCCCCTGAAATATGAACTCCGGCTCTCCTGGTGTTTGAAAGATAATCTCCCTCGCATGACACTTGATAATCGCGTGATTAGACTCTAGCCAGTCTATCCCCAGAATGACGTCAAAATCCTTCATCTCTAAAATGTGGAAATCCGCTAAAAGAATCTTATCCTCAAAAGCGATCCTTAGATGACGGTATAAGTGTCTCGTCTTTACTATCCTTCCCGACGGAAAACTAACCTCTAGGGTTTTAGCTACTACCCTACTGTCCTCCAACTTCAACAGTTTACAGAAATTGACAGAGATAAAAGAGTGGGTCGCTCCGGTATCAAATAAAATGAGAGCAGGTATATCACATACTGTTAACATACCTGTCATCATTTCCGACCCCTCTGCAGCCTCCAGGCGAGTAAGAGCAAAAGCCTGCGCTCTGCCTGCTATCGGCCTCGAACTTGTGGTTGCTGCCGCTGGGCCCTTCGACTTCCTACAATTCGCTGCAATATGCCCCGGTGCCCCGCATGAGTAACAACTCCATGTTTCTGGTTGACACGGCCCCATGTGTACCCTTCGGCATCTAGGGCAGGGATTTCCAGGTCGAGGAGTGGGAAAAAGTGGAGCATTGTTTGCCCTCGGAAATTTGTTTTGAGTAAAGCCCTGACTCGGGCTAGTCCACTTCCTCTTTATATGCGTCGGAGTAAACTTCTTAGGAGGCACCACATCCAATCACAGTCGGGAGGTAATTTCTTGAGCTCGCTCAATTATATTAGAATAGGTCATAACTCCATGTCCTGCCAAAATCGATCCGATCTCTGGACGTAGACCCTTTTCGAATCTTCGGTCCTTTTTGGCATCAGTATCAACCAGGTGTGTGGCATATCTGCTCAGATGGTTAAATTTCCGCTCGTACTCCCCTACCGTCATAGTGCCTTGACGGAGATGTAAAAACTCCATTTCCCTTCCTGTTTCGGTAGGACTGTGGTATGAAATGATGAGCAACCACTTCTTTAAAATCTTCCCACGTCATCTCTTCCCTTTGATTCAACAACAAAATCCTATCATAAGAATCCCACCAATAGCTTGCCTCCTCCGTGAGCTAAAACATCACACACGAAATCTTCTGTTCCTTAGTACATGCCAAATGCTCAAACAATCGATCTAGTGATCTCAGCCACTCCTCGGCATCCGCTGGTTCACCTTTCCCACTGAATGTCGGTGGATTAAAACGCCGGAATTGTTCGTATATCAAATTCGGATCAGGCCTAACTGGTGGTGGTGCGGTTCGTGTAACTTCAAAATGTTGTGCTAGTCCTCTCAGCACCGACACTAGATCTCCCATGCTTGCATCTGTTTCCCGTTCCAACTGATTGGACATCGGTGTTTGGTCTCTACGAGGCCGTCCTCTAGACATAACTCTGTTACGATGTATACATATATATCGTTCAGGTTTCAAAATAATATAAGTAAAGAAAAAAATAAACACGGCAAGCGTGAAGAGGTACGATCGTAGATTCCATAATATAGAAAGGAAAATAGACGTACTTAAAAAAATGTACATATAAGCAAAACATGGGCAGTCTTTGCCCCATACCAAAAGGATTATATACAGCTTACTAGTTAAACAACTACCACATACATACTAAAAGTTTCATCATTCCTAGTCTATTTACACAAAACAACGTCATCCTCCTATCATTTATGCTACAGCAGCTGGAGGTGACGGAGATCCCTGCAGGCCCGGTGCCTCATCCTTTGGGTCACCTGCATTCGGATTGTCCTCTTCAGGATCCTCCTCGGGATCCTCTTTAGGATCCTCCTCCGAATCATCACATTCGGCCTCAGAGCTGCCACTAGAAGGGTCGTAAGGTCCCGGCTCGGGGGTAGTCGGAAGGCCATGTCGGCCCCACAAATCCAATATATTCCTTGCCACTCTCCCAAAGTCCACAACTGGTGTGTTATCCACAGCTGAATACACCACCTCATCTCGGAAAACGAGACGTGCCCTAGCCGCCCATTCATCCGGCAAAGTATGAATCATATGTGAGCAAGCTTGTATATTAGGAATACTACCCCCTGCTCCCCCTACCTCTCTCCAACAATGAAACAATCTAGATATATGCTCACCAACGGATACGTTCCCTGACACTCGACTTTCAAAGAAGCGTCGTCTAAGTCGTACCTCACGTGTCTCAATGGGCTGAACCCGCTTTCTAGCGGTACGCCTAATTCTAGCCATCTGTCAAGTATAAGTTATATGAGTCCCTTTTCCCTTTTCAATACGAAACTACATCCGTAACATCCTTTCAAGCTTAAGCGATATATATCAGGTAAACAAGATAACTCAAATCAAACAACCATTCTTTTTATCAAATTATGTGGTTTAAGGAGAGACACGCCTAGAGAGAGAGAGAGTAGTGCTTATCTGTTTCTCTTTATCAAGGCAATATGAGCAAAGTCCTACAAAGGGTAGAACTAAGCTCTGATACCATATTGTCAGGCCCCATTTTCTTTCTTGAAAATTTATCAGAGTTTTTAAAAAAAAAAAAAAAAACCAAGGCGTGCAAGAAGAAAAGAAGAAGGCAAGAGACGATCAGAAGTAGAAGGAGATATGAGACAAACATATACTTTACTCATAAGTCATCGGACACAGCCGATTCTATATCATAATAAACATCGGTCACAACTGATTTCATATTATACAAAACATCGGTCACAGCCGATTCCATATCAAACATAACATCGGTCACAGCCGATTCTCAAAAACGTCAACACAACGGAATATAACTTACAGGATCTTTCATCATCAGAAATTACAGTATTAATATATACATTTCAAAAGATAGTGATCATTGTTTCTTATTACTTCATAAAAGACAACTTATGAAAATTCCAGATGTGGCACCATCTCTCTCTCTACTGCTTTACTGTTCGTCATCTCCTGTAGTATGAGTATAGATTAAGGGGTGAGTGCGTGGAATACACTCGTGGAGATAACTCTGCATCTTATAGCATTCGACATAATTATAGAAAACCGAAAATACATATCAAGGGTCACGTCACAACATATAATTTGCACAACAGACATTGGAAATGGCAAGGGGCGAATAGGTGCGGGTGTTTCCCGTCTTATCCTATAAAAACGGTCTCATTACCGTTGGTGCATTTCAAGGACCACCAAACCTTCCAGAGTATTAGAAATGAGATAGGAGGTGAATGCATGTTAGAGGTGGACCGCATCCCATGCACAGTATATAGTATGGCACAACACTTATAAACACAACATTTAGCATTTCTCAAACGAGCATCAAAATAGGGAAAGCAGTAAACAGGTTAAGAATTAGAAATTACCCCCCTCGATAAAAGGTTACCACGTGATCCGACAAGTCTTAAGTGTAAAGTCTAAAGCGTGCGATCCAACAGATGGCCTACAAAAGTACCGTGATAGCTTAGATTCTCGAAAGATTAAGAGATGAATATAAACAAAGAGATAGATATTTTTTCGAAGAAGGAACGATCGAGAAGACAGGACAGAGAAATGAAGACTTAAAGATCGAGAATAAAGAGAAGAGTGTGAAAGGTAAATTTCATAGTCTAATATGAAAGAGGGAAGAATTTGGGTCTCAACGGAAAAAGAATGAACTTATTCGGAGTTGAAACGAGCCCAAACGGAGCGTTTCAAGATTGAGGGGTAAAATGGTAATTTTGTAAAAGGGTTGACTTTGACCGAATCCCTGACTCCCGACAACTCGACGGAATCAAACGATTCGGATTGACCCACGAAAAACCTCGCCGGCGCACACCCGACGCGCACGGCAGTACCCGACGCGCGCACACAACATCACCCGACGCTCACACACGGCGCGCGCGCCCACTCCCAGCGCCCGGCGTTCTCGGCAGCATGCGCATCCAGCACGAAACTCCGCTCGCAACTCGCACACGGCTATGTGCACCCACATACACCCGTGCGCTATCTTCCAGTGGCGACGCATGGCCTCCAGCTCACCCGCGCACGACCGCTCCCCAGCGCACGGTCCCTGCTCGCACTAGCGCGCCCAACGCGCCACCAGCACAAAAACAACCCCTGCTGCGGCGGCGCCGCCCCCCACCAGTTCCGCCGGCCACCCAGCGCCGACAACCGCCATCTCCGGTGACTTTCCGGCGTGAATAGTAATTTTCCAGATTTCTTCCCCAAACCCCAAACACACAAACACACACCAAACCACTACGACCTCCCAAGCCCTCTAGCTCCGGCCGGCGACCCTTCTGCCACCATCGCCAATGACCTCCCGTCGCCGGCAACACCCAACAACACACAAACCCAACAACACACAAACACGAACAACCCACAAAAAACACACATAAACACATGATTTCCACCAAAACTCAAACACACACAACTCCGGCCACGCTGCTCCTCCGGCGATGCCACCACCCCCAACAAGTAGCCCTACACTCCGGGATGGCTATCTGCCACTCCGGCGAGGAAAACGGGAGAGAGAAAGCAAGAAACGAGGAGGGAGAAAAGGTGGTTGACCTCAATTTGTGGTTTTCCGGCGGTTGACCGGTGATTTGCCGACGATCTATCCGTCGGAATGGAAAAACAAGACCAACCCTAGACTCATGACGACGAGAGCTATAACTTATGCGAAACTCGTTCGAAACCAAGCACGTTGACTTTTCCGGCCACCGGAGGTGGTGGCGGCAACCGGAAAGCGAAAGAAAAGAAGAAGAGGAAACTTACGTGTTTTTCGATTATGAGCTCGTGTGATTTTTCAACTTAAAAAAGACCTATATATACTTCTCCAAAAAGGACTACTATTCACATAATAATCTCGTATTTCTACCCCTCGTACACGTCTCATATATGTCGTATTCTTCGTTTTCACTATCTTCTTCACTACTTGAACTACGTAACTTCGATTGACCTCTAGTTCGTTTCTATCTTCTCGTTTTTCCATTACGCATCTAAATATATAAAAATCTGCTAGGTTCCATGTCTAGAAATTTTATCCATCTAAACGACATTAGACACGTATCTGTAACGCACATAATTAATTTAAACACTAAAAATTAACACACATAAAAATATTTCAATTAATGGTTTAATTATTTAATTAACCAATTATGCTTCGTTTTGTGCTGGGCGCTACACCATGACAGACTTAACCTTCAAGACACTGTTCATTCCTATTTTAGGAGGGTTGGCTGTCAACTTTTCTTAATTTTTAGTGGAAGAAACTTTTCCTCCAAGAGAGGATCATTATCACTGTTCACGTGAGGGAGATTTTAGAGAGATATTTTAGAGAGAGGAACAATTTGTTTTCTTAGTTTAAGTTTGGTGGATTTGTCAATTGTTTTTGTGGATTTAATTTCGAGGATGCTCGGCTAAATTCTTAATTCCGATTAGCAGGGATGTTTGACCCCGTATATGTATTTGTCTTATAATTAGTCCCATATTCCCTTCTCGATATTTGATTGAAATTGATTTTGTTATCTAAGTATAATGATTTCAATTATTATTGCTTGATTTGAATTGACCACCTAGATTAAGTATTTGGTAATTGATTGCTAGAATCTTAAATCATGAATCTTAATCGTTGTGATTTAATTTTCATAAGTTGTAAACTAGAGGTCGCGCATCTCTAGGGTAGCATAATTCTAGATTATCGAATCGAGCTTGTGTATTCAGAATCTAGTTCATCCTATCATCTTGGTGATTAATGCATTTGATAAATTAAATTTAGAGAGCTTATTCTAGGTTATTCAATTAAATAGGATTAATTAGCGAGGAAATCCTAATTTAACTAATCTTAAGAGATGATTCGGTTTAACCGAACTTGTTGTTAGACTAGGGGTGATAATTCCATGATAATCTGAGAGAGGGGTAATACATTGATTAAAGAATAATTGATATGGAGGATAATTGAATTGTTAACTGGAATACTTGTATATATTGATTTCTCATTTAATCTGCTTTCTAGGTTTTTAATTAATTTAGTGATAGTTAATCAATCTTAAAAACCCTCCATAATTTGTTATTTGATTGAATTGAACATATGTGGCATAGTTTAATTATCACTCCTCGTGGGATCGACTCTGACTTGCCCTAACTACTAGTTGGTTAGGTTAGGAAGGAAAATTTATTAATTTTATCATGTCGCGACAGCGCGGTCAAATTTTTATATTATAAGCATATTTAAAAAAATTATACAAAAAAAATACTATAAATTTAATATTTTTATTAAAGTATGTTATTATTAGAAATTATGTTCTTATGCTTTTGTTTTTTCAAAATCTTATTTGTTTCTTTAAATATAATACAATGACCTTCTTAGAGTCCATGCAAATCACAATTCCTTTCTTAGAGTCCATACACATTACAATTCTTCTTTTAATTTGATTAAAGTTCTAATTAAAGAAAACTCTCCATGTCTAATTTAATTAAAATCCTAATTATTTTAGAAGTTAATGAGATTACAATTTGAATAATATCAATTTGTACGAAAATCAATATACATCCAATTTTTTAAATTAAGAAATAAGAAATCCTCCAAATCATTATGTTTTTGTGTATTAGGAAGTTGGTAATTTTCCCAATAGATGACTAAACTTATAATTCGAATGCGTAATTATAAGCTTTATTCTAAGAAAATAAAACACTATTATTATTCCACTTTAACCTTTTATCATTTTATTTTAGTACTTGTAATTTTCTAGAAAACATTATTCATCCCTCAAAAGTGAGTTTCACGTGCTCACATTTCATGTTGTTTTTCCCAACTATAGCTACATGTTAGGATTCAAATGAAAACCAGTTTCCTGACTATAAAACCAAAAGCCAAACTAAAATTCAATACGAACAAAGCTTTCTAAGCACTTTTTTCCAATAAAAAAACTAATTAATTTTAAAAATGAACCAAAAGAAATAATAATAATAATAATAATAATAATAATAATAATAATAATAATAATAAAATTTTTAAAAGAACCCTCAATCTGTAAGCATGAAATCTAACACACATACCTTAATATCTTTTCCCAAGAAAAATGCCAATGATAACTAAGACAAGAGCCACACCTAAAGTGAACTTATAGTTCAAGGTTGAAGATGCCTCAGTAGTATGAATCTTGGTGTCTAAGGACAATACTTGAGCTGAAGAAGTTGCCTCTGGCTTTTTCTTACTCTTTCTTTTGGAAGGAGTGGATGGTAATTCAGGTAGCACCTCCAATGTCCAGATATACAAGATTTAATGCTTTGTTATCTTTGGTGACAAAGCTTAAGATTTTCTAAGGCAGTTTACTATATTTCATTATCGAACGTTATATACCAAAATCAAGTAACATGACTTTGATAGTTATGTCTAATTTCATTAGAAGTTTATTAGGATTCTAATTTAATATGAACACTATAACACCTTAATTAATTAACTAAGGTGTAATGATATATATATATATATTGCTAATTAATTAACTATTTATAAGAATTAATTAATTAAGTCTAAGAATTAACTAATTAAGTAATAATCCTAATTAAGTGACTAAGCCATGAGAAGGCTTAGTCATTACTTTCCCACACTACATACCACCCCAAACTCCCACTCACTCCACTGGAACATGATATCACTTAGCCTTGTTCACTCTAAGTTGGAAAAGAAAAATAAAAGGGAAGGAAAGCAAGAGAAAGACAGTACACACACAGACTTCCCTCTCTCTCATTCTCTCTCGATTCCTCTCTATCTCTCTCACGGTATTTTTCTCTTTATCTTTCTTTCTCTCTCTCTCTCTCCTCACCATAGTTTGACACCAACCTAGCCTCACGTCAAGTTGGAAGGGAAAAGAAAAATGAAGCAAAGAAATGAATGGTGGGAAACGAATTTTTTTTGAAAAGGGTTGTTGTTGGGCGCGCCGGGAATGTGAGCTGGGCACCGGGGACGGGTGCTGTGTGGGCGCACCGGGAGGGCACGTCGTGTCTGTGTATGTGTGGGCACACCCTTAGTGTCTGTGTGGGCATGCCGGGAGGGCGTGCCGTGTATGTGTGTGCGTCTGTATGGACATGCCATGTATGTGTGTGTGCGTCTGTATGGATGCGCCGTGTTCGGGTGTCGAGTTTGAGCCGTTGGCGACAACCCCGACCACGGCAAAATGACAATAAAGTAAAAATGAGGGTTTTATTTTGACAATTAAATATAGTACAAGGACCTAAATGCAAACTCTAATATTTACTAAATTTAAAGTTTAACCCTCAACTCTTGAAAAAACGTGAAATCAACCCCTGACTTGTGAACAATAGCAATTGATACCCAAAATTTGTTGGAAATTACGATTCAAATCATAAAAGGTTCGATTAGATTCTAAGATGAGATTTGTGTGTCTTGTAGGAGACGCCGAATGAGGTCCCCATTAGTCCCCTGAACACGTAGTAGTTTTCCTCCGAGACACTATTTAATCGAGGTGGGGTTTTTTTTCTTATATCACGTTTAAGTTCCAAGTGAATTTGAAGTGAACTTATGTGCCTACGTGAAACGTACGTGGTTATTGAAGTGAAGTTATATACCTACATGAAACACATGTGATTATTCTATGAAGGTTGCATTATATGCTTTACTGCGAGGTGCACACAAATATGTGTTATTTGCAAAGTGTATGAATGTATGTTATTTGCAAAGTGAAAAAATGTGTGTTGTTTGCAAAGTGAATGTGTTATTTACAAAGTGAATGAACATGTTTATGTAATGAAATGTTTATACGGCAGCTCAGAACCGCAATACGGTGGCCCTAAACCACAAAATGTTATATGGTGATTTAGAACCGCAATACGAAGGCCCATAACCACAAAATATTATACGGCGGCTCAGAATCGCAATACAATGGCCTAGAACCTAAAAATGTTATACGGCGGCTCAGATTTGCAATATGACTCAGAACCACAAAATGTTTTCACAGCGGCTCAGAACCGCAAAATGTTATCATGGCGGCTCAAAACCGCAAGATGGAGGCTTATAACCACAACAATGTTTATACAACAACTTTGAACCGCAATACGGTGGCTCAGAACCACAAAAACATTTTCACGGCGGCTCAGAATCGTATTTTCCAGGGCGGCTCAGACCTGCAACTATGTGCTGATGAATTATATCTCTATATTTCCTTCAATGTATTGACTGCTCACAAGTCCCACCCCACTGAGTATCTTCATGCACTAACCCCCTTAAGTGATTTTATTTTATAGGTTGCAGCTGCTTGGACGGGAAGTGAAAGAGGTGTCATATTATTTTGTTGTATAGAAGCTGATCTTGAAATATTTTAGAAAGCGTAGCTTGCAAAGCTGTACAATTTTAATTGTGTAACTACAAAAAAATAATACATTTTTTTCACTGTGTATGATTTACGTTTTATAAAACAAGGATGTTTGAACCGACTTACCTTTATTTGCAAATTTTAAATTACCTTTGGAAATCCATGTGTCATCTCTCACTCTCTTGTTTTTCCTCTCTTCCTTTTCCTTTTCCTTTTCTCACCGTCTTCTTTCCTCTCCTCTTTTAAACCATTTACAGCTTCTCTTCTCTCTCGATTGTTTGTGCTTTGTATGTCGGTGGGTATCCCGGTTCGATGCGCATGTGTGTAAGATGTTGGGGTTGGACGAGTGTGCTCGATGTGTCTTATATCGCTAGCGATGGATGGTCGACGGCGGTAGTGGCGGGCAATGGAGGCCATGGTTGAATTTAGAGTTTGGGGATGATGGGTCCCTTCTAGACTTGGATACAAAGCCAATTCAATCTTTCGCGATCAAGAAAAACGGTAAAGGAAATAAGGAAATATGAATTATTTAGGCTTGCTTCTCCTAAGGTGGGGATAACCTCTTAAATTTACATTTATAATTTGCGTATGATTCAAATTGTGAAATCTTTTATGCATATGTGAAATGAGATTGCTTTTATTATAATATATCGATGTGATTGTTGCTAAATTGCGAACAATATACTATTAGCTTATCAATGCAAATGTGAAGAATGTTGTGGTTAAATATGTTGTTGATTGCGATATGAATATGTATGTATGCTCATGCAAGTTACGGCGGCTCAGAATTGCAACTATGTTAAGACGGGTTAATTCCCACAATACGATAGCTCAAAATCACAACTACGGCGGCTCAGAATCGCAATTATGTTAAAAACAGGTTAATTCCCGCACTATGGTGGCTCAGAATCACAACTACGACGGTTAATAATCACAAGCTACGGCGGCTAAGAATCGCAACTATGTGTTTGTTTTATTGCTATGTTTATGTTTATCCATGTATATGATAAGACAAATTAACTTCTGCACCTATGAGATTGCGATTGTGAAGTGATGGTTTCACGTGTTTGTGTTATGATCTATTTGTTTGAATTTATTTAGTAATGCTTTGGGATCCCACTGAGTGTATTTCAAACATTCATTGCTCTATATTAAAATGTTTTCAGTTTAAAGGGCTTTTGAACGTGGTACGCGAGCGCTAGATGTTGGTAGCCGATATTATAAATGTTGCAGAAGATTTTAATTAAAGTGTTTTGTTTCGTTAATTTTAGAAACGCGTATTTCATAATTATTTCTAAATTTATTTATGTTTATTATTCTTAAAAGAGTGAATTTCTTACGTAAGTAACGCCTTAGTCAAAAATTACCTCTAAAGAGGATGTTACATTTGCAACAATTACTATTTATTAATTTATATGTTATGTTCTCATTTTAATATTATCATCTACAATTGTCTTTGCATTATATATGGAAGTTACATGAATGTAGGATCTAAATATTTTTCTTTTATAAATAATTAAATAAATCAAAAACCAATTTATATCATATAATATCTTGATATATTGTTTGTTAATTAACTACAATAAATACAAGAATAACTTTAATCTCTAATGTTCAGAAATTGGATGAAGAAGGCGACTTCTAATATCTTAAGTTTGAACAATTTTTGTTTTTGGAAATTATATGTAATATTAAGTTGTTTATATTTCATTATAAGTTAAATATTTTTTTATTTATTTAGATTATATTTGAATTCAATTTCTTGATATATTAGGTATTAGATTAACATTCGACTTGTTGATAAAATCAGAAATTCATTTCTTACTCTTTGGGATGAGAGTACTGGATTGATTCACCACCAGGTTGCGCACAAAATTCGCAAAACATGCTTCCAAGTGTCATACTTTTATGTTATGTTAGTTATACCTTTTAGTAGTGTTAGTCATACATTTTAGTTATGTTAGTCATACTAACATATTAACCCTTCATACATTTTAGTTATGTTAGTCTTACCTTTTAGTTATGTTAAATATACTTTTTGACTATGTTGATATAAATAAATGTATAAGTAATACCACATAAAGGTAAACATGTATAAATTGTGGCGAAATTAGAGTTTTTTTAGAGTTAAATGTATTTAATAAAGGTATGATATCTGGACATAAATGTATGACTAATGTAACATAAATGTATGTTTAACATAACATAAATGTCATAACAGAAAAAAAAAAAAAAAAAAAAACAAAAGTACGCGGATTTGGGTTGACCTAGATCCGAACCCAACCCACGTGCAAATGTGCATAAGGTGCACAGAAGTGCAACTCCATATACAAAGAGAATCTTGAATATTGTTAATGATGTACTTCTTAACATAGAAAAATCTGTGCAACTCCTTTATACCAACTCCATAGATTTTTCTGAGAGTGTTTCCTTATGTAGGATGAGAAATATAATTAATTCTTCTAATTTTTTAGTTTTTTAGAGTTTCAGTAATAAGAATTAATAAACATAATATATGCAGTATATTTATTCGAATATATCCATAAGTTGTATGGCTATATATATATATATATATATATATATATATATATATATATATATATATATATATATTATTGGTTAATTTAATAGGCTTACAGTACTATTTTAAGTTAGTTTTAGATTGTAAGTTGAGTTTATTTTTTAAATAAATATGGAATAATATAAAGAAAAAGGAAAAAGCGTCTACAAAGATGGAAAAGAAAGAATGCAGGCCTGGTTAAAAGCCGGCATAGTAAAACCCAAAACGGAAAAAATGTATACAAGGAAAAAAGAGTACTATGCACGAACAACATAAAAGAAAACGAAAGAACTCATGTCCTAAGCTATCCATGCACAAGCCCCGCCTGATAATGTCCAGCGACACAGTCCAACAGGCCAGGGATGGAACTATGCCAAGGCCCAGGGTGGCCTTGGCCCCCCAACATTTTAAAATTTATATTATATATATATTTTTAGTAAGAGTTTTTAATTTTATTAAGGAAGTGGCCCCCCTTAGAAGCAAATTGCAAAAAAGTTTAGCATAGATTCACTTGTAGATGACTTTCGTGATATGCAAGAGCGACATTCTAAATTTTAGAAAATTTGGGATGTAATGATATATTTTGGGGTACTTGATGATAAATATCTTATATATAATTTTGTGTAAATTTTTTTTATTAATGGCCCCCCTCAATTCTAGATCCTGGTTCCGTCCCTGCAACAGGCAAAATCAACTTTGAGCTTAGATAGCAAATCCGCCACATGGTTTCCCTCAAGAAAGATGTGCTAGACGAAAAATTCCATCCCATCCAGGTTGAGTTTATTGGATATGAGCTATTCAAATTTGTTGTATTAATTGACCATGAGTTGTATAAATTTGTCATGTGCTTATAATATGATAAATGCTTGAGTTTAGACCATATACATGTTAAAATATTACAATTCATAATAAATTTTTTTAAACTTTTTATTATATCATATAAATTAGCATACTATTTAATTAAAATGTGTTATTGAGACTTTTTGTCTATATTATGTTAATATTTTGAATGAAAAGAAAAATTTGGAGGCATTATCGTGTTTTAATATTAAAGAAACTTGTTTTTAGTCATGATTGATTGTATATTTGGTTAGAGTGACCATTTCTTTTGGTTGAAAATCTTGATATGTGATAAATATGTTGAAGAAAGGAACACCACGACAAATGTGGCAAAAACTTTTGTGCACAAGGTGCACGGATCCAAATCAATGCACAACAGTACTATTATATTATATGAAGTAATACTGTTATATTATATGAGTGATACTGTTATATTATATATAATTTTAACAGTATTACTCATATAATATAACAGTATTACTTCATATAATATAACAGTATTGTTGTGCACAGATCTGGATTTGTACACCTTGTGCACAGGAGTGTCACTCGACAAATGTTGTGTATAAGAAGTATTTTAAAATTTGTATGTTATGAGATTTATTTTTATTTTAGTTTATTTTGTCATAGATTTTTTTTTAATATAAACAAGTATAGGTCCATGCAATGCACAGACTTTAATTTTACAAATTATATTATCTATTGTTTTTTAATATAATCATGATATTTGTTGAAAAATAAATAATTAATGCATTTTAATAGACAATAAAAAAATTATATATGATTTATCAAAAAATATTAAAAAGGAAATAAAAAATGGTCTTCTACAACTGATTAATGTACAATGTACATTTTACAATATAGTAATCAAATAAATAAATAAATATTTTTATTTGTACTAAAAAAACTCTCTACTTTTATTATTATTATTATTATTATTATTATTATTATTATTATTATTATCCCCTCATTTATTCATTAGCAGTTTGACTATGTTTTCTGCCAAAACAACAAACTATCAAAACTCATATGAGAGATCAAATAAATGAAATTGATCATCCACAATGAGTGATAGTAGATGATTCTAAATCTCTTAGTTATAATAGTAGGAATACCAATGATGTGTGTTTCTAAAATAATTCAAATTGATAAAAATAAGTATATGCAATTTAAATTAAAACACTCAATAAACCTTGAATTTTAATATTATATAAATAACCAAAAATTATAATTTATGGAAGGATTATAATGATTTACAATGAAAAAAAATATGTTCTATAAATGGAAAGTGCAAATTGGTGGGAATATATAGATTTTTGAATGCATTAAAATAGATAAAGTGCAACATTAATTCTTTACTGTGTACTTATTTTTTGATAAAAAGAATATTAAACTGATACACAGGTGAAATTATAGGTATACGTATTTGATCAAAACTGTATGTGTATATATATAACATATTCTAATTAAAATATTGAATTTAATTCGTCCCATTTAGTTTTTTTAGATCAAAATAGTTTGTAAGCATCGTATTCATTTTATGAAAAATATTTTATGAAATAAATATCTATATGCATACTCAATGTCTTCCAAAACAATCTTCTTCATCATTTTTGATCCGGTACTAATATCCTTCATTTGGAGATCTTAAATGTCAACAATCCAACCAATGGCATTTTGCCAAAAAAAAAAACAGATAAAAATTAAATATTTAAACACAAAATAAAAGTTAAAATCATATGAAAAAACTCGTATAGAGATATTTACCATATAATCGTGTTTCATCCACGAGTTTCACTCAAAATATCTTAAAAGGACATGAAAACAAATAGGTTTTCTGAAAAAAAAATTGAATTTTGATCACTTTATCAAAGTTTTACCAAAAAATCTAGCTAAATTTGAAATGCAAATTGGTTATCCTGTATCTTTGTGAGTACAAAAATTGTTTGTCCAATATCTTTGTGAGTTTTCAGCAATCAAAATATTCAATATAATATCGATATTACTCTCTGAGTTTTAGCCGGAATTGCTCAAAATAATGTTTTCGCAGCAAACCATGAAACTTTGTTCCCTAAAATATATAATGAAATGAATAAATATTGACATTGTATGCTCAAAATAAAGTGAAAATAAATCAACAAAATATATGTATGTATCTCTTCGTCCTTGTTAGGAAATTGATGTTTAGATTTTGATGAGACAAAACACACATATAATAAAAAAATAGAGTACCCCTTTTTCACGATGTTTAAGTGAATTGAGAACAAACTTTGAGTCTTATAATAAGATGCAGAAAGAGAAGGATGCAGGAGAAAAACCTGTCCTAGACTACGTTGAAAACAACATTGCAAGCTGCATGGACAAAAAGGAATCTACATGTTGTAAGCTTGAAGTTACAAGTAAGTGCATTCTAACTAGGTTGTAGAAGACACTCGATGCATATTATAAACTTAGACAAAGTTACTGAGAAGGCATTTATTCTCCAAGTATAAACGCAGTACAACGAAGATCATTAACTGTCCAAGAATCAGTCATTAATTTCAACAAATGGAAATATAGTCAGTAGAGACAAGTTGTTTACAGTGCTAAAAACCAATGAACAACTGCCACCTAGCCTGACAGACTACTCAAACATGCAACTTGGTACAACATAATTAATTTCACTCTGAAGAACAAGACAAAATGCATTCAATACGGATTCCACACAAACTTTAGAGGATTTAAAATACAATGATTTGTGCCTCCTTCAATGGGTATAAACCTACTCCTATAAATAGAGGAAGAGTCGACTGTTACAACTATTGAAACTCTCAAATATTCAAATTCAGGCAAGAAAAGCCAACAAATTCTAGTGATCTCAAGTCTAAAGTTTCAGTCACTCAATATTCAAGAAGCAACCAAGTATTCAAGCAAAGATTAAAAATATTAAGGTTGTTTCCCACACCAGTTGAAGACAAACATCTTATATACTTTAACCATTTGATATGTGCTAGGTTGTTTTAGGTGTCCTCAATTGATAGGAAGTGTTCTTTGATAAATGTTATTTGCAAGTGTCTTGGTAAAAACCTTATGTGGATTATAGAGATCCTATGTGGGTTTGCCTTTGAAGCTTGCAGCAACCTGTGTAGAAATTGAGCTTTAGTAGGTGCTCTCGTTAGGTCTAATGTTTGTTAGGAAAGAGTCATGTAAATCAAACCATCACTACAAGAATTTTGCACAACAACAACGGTTAATAACCGTTGTCGTAAGACTATTTTTACCTTTGTGGAAGATGGTGTTGTCGTAGACCCCCTCAACCACAACGATTAATAACCATTGTCGTAGATGATAACGACAACAGTTGGCACAACGGTCAGTCAACTGTCGTGTTCCAGTGAGAATCTACAACGCATGCACAATGGTTAATAATTGTTGTCGTTAAGGTCAACGACAACAGGTTTACAATGGTTATTAACCGTTGTCGAAGATGATAACCACAATGATTGGCACAATAGTTAATAACCCTTGTCTGATTATTTTTTTCCACAACGGTTTTCCATTTTTTTTGTGCTTCTGATTTACAACAACACCTATATAAACTATTGTAATTTATAATATATAAATCATAAATAAAATATCAATTTAAATTTTGAAATTTTAATTACAACCAAAATCATCATTAAACTACAATGTTTCAATCAACAAATGTAAAATTTACTATAATGTCTCATTAAACTAGGACTTACAAAGTCGTAGATAATCCAGAAAAACATAGGAAAATACAGAGTATCCATTAACAAAATCAGCAATTCATAATACTAAGAATTACAATGTGGATCAGATGTTGAGTATAATCCAAGCTTACCAAGCTAGAACTCTTCTATGTGTCGCTGGACATATGTTGCCCACTCCAAACGCACTTCATCAATTTCTTCTTTGAAGTACTCATCTTGTGTGAACTGCATATTAACAACATAAATATATCAACCTAAAATATAGAGTGGACGTAGAGAGATTACACCACCCTCGAAGCACTGTAAGACCTTGATGTTTATTTATCTGTTTATTTATTATTGTATGTTGCATTTACATATATTATTACGTCATACTGCAAAAGAACTTTGTTAAAATTTCATATTTGAAAAGGCTTTCAAAAGGACCTCAAAGGCATAAAACTTTTCCACTGCATGAACTCTAAATTACAAGCTTACAGCCAAATACACTCCTTAGTAGTGTTGCAAGCTAAGACTACGCACGACACTGTAAACTCTCTAGGTTATAGTGTACAATGTTCTGTTTAAAGATTTGTAAAAAATGTATAGAGGTTCATTCAACCCCCTCTGAATCTCTGTGCCACTTTAGACAAACTGTCCTTGAAAATGCATTCAAGGTTGAATATTTCATTTTGATTGTTGTATGTTGGAAATTCATAAGCTCTTACTAATCGGAGATTCATACATCAAAATGTCTTGGGAGGATTCACTAATGTAAAACTTATTTTGTATGTGAAAAGAAAACTCAAATTCACCTTGCAGTGCTCTACTTTATTTGTGCATATTATATCAATGAAGTGAAAATATGATTGCTTATAAAATATTGCGATCACTATATATCTATTTAATATAATGAGGTATCTTTTTAAAATATCTATCATTCAAAACCCTTTGATATCTTCATGAGTTTAATGAAACTATTTTTTTATTGAAATTTGTTAGAGTATGTGTTATCTATTTAAAGTGAAGCGATATTTGGACAAGATATCTATCTAATCAAAATAAATATTATTGTTAGGAAATTTATATTTAGATTTTGATGAGACAAAACACCTTCGTAATAGGAATATAAAGTATCTAAATTTTCACACTATTTAAATGAAACTTAGATCAGTATTGAGTCTTGAAGTGTTGAAAAATGGAGGATCTGCAATTCAGTAGCCAATTAGCCAAGAAGAAAATACAGTAAGTAGCAAGGAAGGTCGCTATTGAATGCAGTAGAAGAAAACTGTATTTGAATAATGTAAGTAGGATAACGCAGCAACACAGCAAGGAGTGTTGAATGCAGCAAGCCAATATAATACTGCATTACTGCAATAGTTGCAGAATTTACAAATACTGCACCTGAATGAAGAAAGATAGAAAGAGTGAAATGGACAATCACACACAACAATATAGTACGAGGAAGATCAATGTTGTCTAAGGAAATGTCATTTCAAAACTAGCCAGCAGACACAAATTGATTAATGCAGTATTAAGAACTATTAACTTGTCAACATGTGGACTGACAAACTTCAACAAACTTGCAACCTAGTACATCCGCATTAAATAACCTGGAGTGCAAGTTAAGAAATTTAAATGAAACCGTTCAGAAGTAATTAATGCGAGCTTAAGAACATCTGAAGAGGATTCAAATTCAAAGAAATATGTCTTCCTTCAACGGACATATTTCTACACCTATAAATAGAAGAAGACTTGACTGAAACAACTACTGAAAAACTAAACACTCGCTCTCAAGCAAGAACAATCTCTTAAGCTCTCAAACACTCAAAGTTTTCATTCACTGAACCTCTAAAAGAAGTACTCAAGCCTTAGAAGGATTCAAGCTCAAGATTCATTAAGGTTGCTTTGAGTACCAATTGAAGAAATCTATATAATTTTAACCTTTATCTTGTATGCTTAGGTTGTTTTAGTGGTGTCTTCAGTTGATAGAACTTAGTTCCTTACTGAGTGTTTAGCCTTAGGAGTTTAAGACAATAACTTTGTGTGAGTTTAGGATCCTGTGTGGGTCAGCCTGTTTGATTCGAGCAACTTGTGTGGAAGTTGAATCTTAGTAGGCGAAACTTGTAAGGTTGATAGTTTGTATAGTTGAGTCCTGTAAATCAATCTTGCTTAACAAAGTTTCTCTTCTTAGAAGAAGTAGAGTGATTGTAAAAGGATTACACCACCTTCGAACAACTATAAGCCTTGTGTGTTTATCTTCTATGTTTTAGCATTTCTGTTGTTATATTGTGCTACATTCTACATCACATCATATTGCATTCAAGTTTTGCTAAAACTCATATTTCTAAAAGGGTTTGAAAAGAAACTCTATCAAGTTTAAAAAGTTTCCACTGCAAAAGAACTCTGCTACAACAAGTTGCATTGTATTCTAGCCTAGTAAGATGTACTATATTCTGAGTTGTATTCTATTATAAGATACAGTGTTGCAAGTTTGAAAGATTTTTAAAAATTGATAGAGGTTCATTCACCCCCAAACCTTTATACCACTTGGGACCAACAAGTGGTATTAGAGCAAGTTAGGTTGAAAGCTAACTTGTCGGGTTACCTACCTAGATCCACCCGTTTCTATTGTGAAAACTATTTTCATTCTTTTCAAAATCTCATATTTTAGCACATTATGGATCTTTCACATCACAGTCTACCCATGTTTTCCATTGAACAATATGACGACTAGAAGATTAGAATACAGACACATATCTTTGCAATGCATGACGAGATGTGGTATGTCATCACTGAAGGACCATCAATCATCACAAAGCTTAATCCTACCATTAGAAGAGAGAAAAGTGAAAGAGAAAGAGTTGAAGCTGAAGCAACTGCAGAAGTAACAGTAATTGCTGAGGTTGAGACAACAATAGAAGAAACAGTAATCAATGAGAGTGCTGATGGAGCTAGCCCAAAACCTCCTGTTATACAAGCACCACCTATAGCAACAAGAGATAGTGTACCTGACTACAGAAGAACACCACCTCCTACTGAGTACTTGGTAAAACCAAGACATGAGTATACTGTTGAAGACATGAAAAGAGCCAACTTAGACAATATTGCTAAGAATGCATTGTTCCTCACATTAGATAAATGAACATTCAGAAAGGTAAAGACATGCAAAACTGCCAAAGAGATTTGGGACAAGCTAGAGCAGATATATGAAGAAACTGAACTAGCAAAAGATAACAAGATATCTACTACAACATAGTTGTTCGAGCTATTCAAAATGAAGCCAGAAGAATCTTCAGAAGAACTGGGCATGAGGTTCATACATAATGTGAATGAGTTAATGTCATTGGGGAATCTACAGTCAGAATGAGAAAAACATCAAAGTGCTTAGAGCACTACCTGTTGCGTGGGATAACAAGATCACAACCATGAGAGTATCTGTAACGCCCCGTTTTCATAGACTATAATAGAATATCAGAGTTTAATAAATTTTCCTTTTGGGCGTCCAGCTACTTGATAAAACATGCATTTCCAAGGTAAATTAAAATTCTTTAAAGAACGGTAAGTCCGTTCGAACATTCCCTATTTTATAAAACGTGAATCATATACAGCGGAAGAACAATACATTTTTTTTTCTTTATATCTATACAGCTAAAACTGTACAGCTTTGCAAACTAAGTTATTCCCAAAAAGGTTTCAAGAGCACTTTCTATACAATTAAATAATATACATCTCTTACAAATCAAGTAAAACTCTTTCGTAATCTTTAGAACATCGGCTACCAGCATCCACCACTTGCACACCACACTCAATGATTCCTCAGGCTGAAAACACTTTAACATAAAAAGGGGTGAGTGCATAAAATCACTCAGTGGGGTGGGATGGTGAAAAATTAAAACACTTAAAACATGTAATCATAATACTTCACAGCACATAAATGCGGTTTTAAGGCCGCCTTTCTGAAAATACGGGTCTGAGCCGCCATGAAAACATTTTGTGGTTCTTAGCCACCGTGGAGTTAATGTGGTTCCTAGCCACCCTTTTAAAATACGGTTCTTAACCGCCGTGAAAACATTTTTACGTGGCTTATAGCCACCTTGGGGTTAGTGTGGATCTTTGCCACCATAAAGTTATTGTGGATCTCTGCCACCATAACACTCTTTCACTCTTTCACTCCCATATCACTCCTTCACTCATCTCACCCACATTGCACATTCACTTTTGTCATATAACAGGCACATAATGCCACGTTTATAAATCAACCATGTTCAACTCACATAAGCTAATTACAGCACTTTATAGCACTTAACCACTCAAGCGGGAAAGCAGAAATTCCCCCATAACTTACACTACACTTCACAACTCAGAAAATATAACACCTTTCACTTTGCACACCACGTTCAAACTTTCAGGTTATAATCAGATATATACAATAATTGCACATAAGAGCGCACATTGTTCACATTATGTAATTTATAAGAATTTACCCCCACCTCAGATAAGTAGTTCTGGCAGCTGCTACTATTCAAGAAAAGTTAAGAGACTCTTCGTTGGTGTTTCCTATAAAAGTATAAGAATAGATCCTATTTAGCGGCGTAAAGGGATTACTCACAACTTGGCTAAAACATGAATCAAAACATTCCTAAATAAGGTCGATAATTAGGGTTTATAAGTAAAAACTTGAATATAAAAGGAGAGAACTCGTACTACTTGGCAAGATGGGTTTTCATGCAAACTAGAACTTATGACAGAAGAATAATACTAAACTTACTAGAATAAAATTAAATCCGGCTAAAAGAATTGGCTTTGCAAATATATAACTCTTTCAAAAATAAATTTTGCGAAATTAAATTGACTTAGCAAAATAATTGAATCTTGCAAATCAGCTCATTTTTACGAAATTAAATAAATTTTGTACAACATTTAAATCTTGCAAAGTTGCTCCTAACTTGCAAAGTTGAACTCAATTTGCAGAAATTAAAACTTAGTTTGCCAACAATTAATTTGCGAAGCTAAAACAATTTGCAGGATATAAAAGTGATCTTTCCAAGCTAAAATAACTAGACTCGAAATGCATACTACGAAGCATAATTAGAGCAACTCAACCTGCAAAGTAACATAAAATCTTTGACCAAACTAAAGGAATTAAATATGAATTGCATTTTGCAAAACCATGCTAAATGTATAAAATTTAATTCTGCAAACATAAAGAAAACAGCTCTCTTTTCCTCATTCCAAAACTGCTCCGACTAGCCACTTTCCGTTGCCGCTACCACCGACTCCGGCGACCCGCGTCGCCGGCGACTCACACCCAACAGACCACCACACTACCACCTATCCAGACGACCCACCGACACACACCTAAACACTCTACAACTCAAGCAAACACAGCTCGAAGAGGGGCTGTTGACCAGCCCCAAAACAGACCCGGCGTGCCTCCAGCACGCCCCAACTCGACACACCAGCGCGCCCAGCGCTCGGCCAGCACCCCAGCGCCCTGCACACAGCGCCCCGCGCCCTGCACACGCACGCCCAGCGCCCCGGCGCCAGACGACACACCCCCCAGCCCCGACACCCCGACTCGACCAGTAGCAGCAACAACCAAAAGTAGGCAGCCCAAGTAAACCTGGAACGAGAGAGAGAGAGAGAGAGGAGAGAAGCTGTTCGTGCGTGAGTGAGTGTAGGATCTTTTTCCCTTTTTATTTTATTTTACCCCCTTTCCCCCTTTCACACACAAGAGAGTTTACTTAGCTAGGTGTCAAAAAAGCAAGAGAAAGGAAGCTGGTGGTGGCGTGAATTTGGAGAGTGGGTAAGCAATTCTTTTTCCTTAATTCCCTATTTATTTATCTTATGTTTATATATTTATTTATTGCACAAAAATTGTTTATTCTTATATTTAGTAAATTAGTTAGATACCTATATATATATATATATATACCTTAATTAATTAGTTTGGCTATTATAGTGATGGTGGCGGGTGGCAGGGATTTGTGATGACTAACCCTTTGCTTATTTAATTTATTAAACAATTTCTTAATATTTAATTAATTACTTTTTTATACTTAGTTAGCTAATTAAATAAGCTTTAATTATTTACTTCTTAGCTTAATTAAAATTATCACTTACTTAATTAATTCTTAGCTTAATTAATTCATTAGCAACATATAATCTTAATTAATCAATTCTTATACCTAGTTAATTAATTTGGGGGTGTTATAGTATCCATGGATCTGAAGACAATGAGTACATTTGTATTATTCTCAAACCTCAAAGCATTTGAGTTTGACATCAATAAAAGGAAAACATAGACTGAAGAATCAAGCACTAAGGTCACTACACTTACTACAAGATCTAAGGATGCAGCAGCAACAAGTAGAAAGGCTACATGCAGAAGATGCTAAAGAAGAAATGACTTTACTCTTGAAGAAATTCAAGAAGTTTCTAAAGACTAACCAAATAGGAAAATATTTCAAGAAGAAACCTCCACCCCTACAGGTAAATCCAAGCCGACAGTCAAATACAGTCAAATACATGCAGAAGATGCTGAAGAAGAAATGACTTTACTCTTGAAGAAATTCAAGAAGTTTCTAAAGACTAACCAAATAGGAAAATATTTCAAGAAGAAACCTCCACCCCTACAGGTAAATCCAAGCCGACAGTCAAATACAGTTTCCTCTGATTTATGTTGCAATTGCAAGAAACCAGACCACTATGCAAGAAACTGTCCATATCCTCAAGTGCATAAGCACAACTGATAAGGGAAATAGTGGCCACTATGTCCATATCCTCAGGATACAGGATACACTAAGCACAACTGATAAGGGAAATAAACCCTTGCTGGAAACTCACAGGATACAGCAGAGTCATTCTGTAGTAACTAGAGTTAGGATGCAGCAACCTCACAAGATACAATAAAAGAATCTTTATTCCTTTTATACCAAGACTTATATCCCTAAAATTAAAGGAGCATATACTTCAGGGATATATAGGAGAAGACCACACTCTAGAAGTGGAGGTAATACACCGAAAGTTTCTTCACAAACTGTTGACAAGCAGCATCATACAAAAGAAGAATCACTAATGGTTTTAGAAAACCAATTGATGTAAAGGAGATGTGGATTCTGAAAATAACTAACTTCGAAGGACCCGTACTTGTATGGGTACCTAAATCTATTTGATACAGGAATAGTTGTTAGGAAGCAACAGTGATGAATGGTACATTGACAGTAGCTGCTCAAGATACATGACCGGCAACAAAGTAGCCTTAAAAGCTTCCAACCATGTAAAGGTCCTAAAGTGGTATTTGGAGATGACTTAAGAGGAAGCACCAAGAGAACATGAAGCTTAGTCAATGGCAATGCATATACCAATAATATGTCCTATGTGAAAGGACTGAAGTACAACCTTCTGAGCATTAGTTAGTTTTGTGACAAGGATGCTCCGTGGAATTCAACCTCAATAAATGTCTGATTAGAGATAACAAATCCAATGAGGTGAAGCTTACTGGAACCAGAAGATGAAATATATATCTTGCAGATTGGAGTTCAACAGTACTGTAACGCCCCACTCTTGTAGACTACAATAGAATATCAGAGTTTAAAATTTTTTCCTTTTGGGCGTCCAGCTACTTGATAAAACATGCATTTTCAAGGTAATTTAAAACTTGCAATTAAAGATAAGTGACCTTGAACATTTCTATTTTATAAAATGTAAATCGTATACAGCGGAAGAGAAATATATTTTCTTTATAATTGTACAGCTAAACTGTACAGTTTTGCAAACTAAGTTCTCCCAAAAGATTTCAAGATCATTTTCTATATAAATAAATAATATGACACCTCTTTCCCTTCCAATAAAACTCTTTCGCAATCTTTAGAATATCGGCTACTAGCATCCACCACTTGTACACCCTGCTCCAGGATTCCTTAAGTTGAAAACATTTTTATCATAAAAAGGGGTGAGTGTATGAAGACACTCAGTGGGGTGGGACTTGTGAGCAGTTAAAGTACTTGAAGAGAAAACAGATACATCACACAATAGCACATAAATGCGGTTTTGAGGCCGCCTTTGAAAATACGGTTCTTAGCCGCCGTGGAAAATATTTTGTGGTTCTTAGCCACCGTAGGGTTAATGTGGTTCTTAGCCACCGTAGGGTTTATGTGGTTCTTAGTCACCGTAGGGTTTATGTGGTTCTTAGCCACCGTAGAGTTTATGTGGTTCTTAGTCACCGTAGGGTTTATGTGGTTCTTAGCCACCGTAGAGTTTATGTGGTTCTGAGCCACCTTGCAAACACATCACAATTGCACTCATCTTGCAAGCATTTCACTCTCACTTTCGTCATGTAACAAACACATAATGCCACGTTTACAAATTAATCATAATCAGCTCACATCATCCAACATTTTCACATTCAGCACTTGGTCACATAAATGGGAACACATGAATTCCCCAAGTAACCTTCACCACATTTCATCATAATTCCACTCATTCACTTTGCAACTAGCACACTGTCGTTGCACCTCGTAGTAAAGAATAAAATGCAATCTTCAATAATAATCATATACGTTTCACGTAGGCATATATCTATACTTTAATAACCACATATGTTTCACGTAGACACATAACTTCACTTCAAACTCACTTAGAATCTTAAATATGGAAGTATAGAAATTACCCCCACCTCGTTCGGTGGTAACCCTCATGAAGCTCGATTCTTTAAATCCTAAGCTCGTTCCTTCACCTCAATCAAGTGGTCTCTTGGAAAAACTACTACGTTTCAGGGAACTTGTGTGGTCCTTTGTCTACGTTTCCTACAAGGAAAGAATCAAACTTGCAAGGCAAACTAATCTTGCAAATTAAACTATCTTGCAAATGTAAAATCCCTTGCCAACTTGAAGAAAATTGTCGTTGCTTATCTTCCTCGTCTGAGCTCCGATTTATGATCCAGAAAGCTCATGATGAAGCTCTCGGTGTGCATACTACCTCCATGAAATCTCAAGCCCATCCGACTTTCGATCGTCTGGGAATTGCCCTTGCAAAAGGCTGAAATCACCATTGCATACTGCACTGCCACTCTGTGCCCCGATGCATCTTAGGCCCCTCAAATGGACTCGCCTTAAGGTGAAATTTGGTAGGAATGCTCCTAACACGCTAAAGAACACCCCATATGAACATTTTTAAGAAACCCTTTCGTTAAGACCTTCTGCTCTGCGACTATTTCCGATTCGGGTGTAGAAACGCAGCCCCGACTTCGTAAAATTATTCCTCGGTCGTCCGACCTTGGATGGCCACCAAACTTGGTGGAAAACATCCCCATACACCCTAGTATATGCCATAAAAACAGTTTCCCGATCCCATCCCCGAAAGTGCCTGAAACGGCGTATCGAACACTGCCTGCGCGCAGTCTTCGGCGCAGGCCCGTCATCCAAATTCTGCTGCAACTAGCTCCTTTCCGTCGCTGCTACCACCGACTCCGGCCACCCGCGTCACTGGCGACTCACCCCCGACTACTCACCAGACTAAGACCTACTCAAACGACCCAAAAACACCCCCATAGCTACACTACAACTCACCCAAACTCAGCACGAAAGGTGGCTGTCGACCAGCCTCATAACTGACCTGGCGCCGTCCCCAGCGTCCAGCAGCGCTCCCGTCGTGCCCAACAGTGCTCCCGTCGTGCCCAGCACTCAGCACACCAGCATCCAGTGCACCAGCAGCCCTGTCCCCGGCGCCCAGCGCTCCCGGCGCTGCACAGCAGCCCAACTCCCGGCGCCCGACTGCAGCCCCTTCCCAGCGCACCAGACCTCTCCCGTCGCGCACCAGACCTCCCAGTGCGGTGCTCCACACCTGCCGCCGCTCCTAGCGGCGGCCAATAGCCCACCCGCCTGCGCACCTTGCACAAGTGACCCCCGACGACTCCCGGCAGCCGCGTGCAGCAGAAACAGAGCGGAGGGACAGCAGCAGAGCAGGAATAGCAGGGAGGGTATGAGAGAAAGAGAGGGAGAGAGAGAGAGAGAATCGGGAGAGAGATGGAGTGGGATACCTTGAGAGGGGGAGACTTGAGCGAGAGGGAGAGAAGAGAAAGAAACTGTGTGTGTGCGTGAATGTTGCAGGACTTCTCTTCCCTTTTTTTTTTGATAATTATTTTCCCCCCCTTTCACACTCTAGCTAGTTAAGTTAATTAGGTGTCAACTAACAAGGAGGTGAAGCTGGTGGTGGCGAGAAGCTGGAGATGAATAAGCAACACAATTTTTCTTTGAGTGACACTCCTGTGCACAAGGTGCAACAATACTGTTATATTATATGAGTGATACTGTTATATTAATATAACAGTATCATTTATATAATATAATAGTATTAATTCATATAATATAACAGTATCACTCATATAATATAACAGTATTACTTCATATAAAACAGTATCACTCATATAATATAACAGTATCACTCATATAATATAACAGTATTGTTGTGCACAGATTTGGATCCGTGCACCTTGTGCACAAAAGTTTTTGCCTTTTTCTTTTCTTTTAATTAACTAATTAATTACCTAATGTTACATAAATAATTACTACACATAAATTACTTAGTGTTATATCTAATTAATTATACACATGTACGTATACATATATTTATATATGTAAATATATATATATATATATATATATATATCTTTACACTTTAACTAATTAAATAGGGTGTTATAACTTAAGATTACCACTTACTTAATTAATTCTTAGCTTAATTAAGATTATCACTTAAATAAATTCTTAGCTTAATTCATCAATTAGCAACATGTAATCTTAATTAATTAATTCTTATACATGGTTAATTAATTTGGGGTGTTATAATAGTCAACATGCTTTATTGTTAAAAGTACACCTGAATTAAGTTGGCTTTGGCACAAAAGGATGAGACATTTGAATTTCAAAACCATCAATAAGCTGGCAAGAAAAGGCCTAGTAAGAGGTCTACCAGATGTAGCTTTCAAAAAAGAAAGTATTTATAAAGCATGTCAAAAAGGAAAGCAAGTCGGAAGCTCATTCAAAGACCTTTACAAAGATCATTTCATAGGATTTTGGATCTACTGCATATGGATCTTTTTGGACCAGTTGAGCTTGTAAGTGTAAGTGGCAAAAATTATTCTCTAGTAATTTTGGATGACTACTCAAGATTCACTTAGACAATCTTTCAAGCCATGAAATCAGAAACTCAGAATAGACTACCAAAATTCATGAAAATTATACAGAATGAGAAAAGTATAAGTATTTTGAAGATAAAGTCTGACAGGGGAACAGAGTTCATAAAAAATTCATTGAGAAATATTATTCAGAGAATGGGATAAGTCATGAATACTTTGCAGTAAGAACACCCCAACAAAATGGAGTTGCAGAAAGAAAAAACAGAACTCTCAAGAAAGCAGCAAAACAATGATTGCACAAGCTGCTGTCCCTAAAATATTTTAGGCTGAAGCTACCAATACAACATGTTATATCCAAAATAGATATTTAATCAATATGGATCATGACAAGACCCCCTATGAAGTTTGGTATGGATATGTACCAAATGTTGTCTATCTGTACATCTTTGGGTGCACATGTTACATTTTGAACAATGGAAAATGACACCTGAAGACTTTCGATGGAAAATCAAATTAACTTCTAGTATACTCATCTATAAGCAAGGCCTTCAGAATCTTCAACAAAAGGACCCTTGTAGTTGAAGAATCAGTACATGTGGTTTTTTATGAACCACACTGTGATACAACTGAACTTGATAAGTTGAAAGAAGATCTATCACAGATGAAGATCAAGGATCACTGAGTTAAGTATATTGATGGAATTTTTATCCCTGCTGAAGTCTCTAAAGAATATAGTACAAAAATGTTGCACCACAGTATATAGGAGTGTAGGTAACAACATAACAACTTGACAGAATATAGCAATCAAGCAGAACTAGAACAACAAGCAACATATCACCAACCTACATATGTCTTTGAACCAGATACAACATGGCTCAGAAATCATCTCAGAGAGCTCATCATTGGAGATCCTAATGTTGGAGTTAGAACAAGAAGGTTAAGACCGCATGATGTTATGTGTGTCTGTTTTATATCGTAAGTGGAACCCAAAACTATTGAAGAGGCCCTATAGGACAGCAATTAGATTCAAGCCATGTAGGAAGAGCTGAATAGATTTGAAAGAAATCAAGTATGGAAGTTGGTTCCCAAACCTAATCATTAAAGTGTAATTGGAACAAAGTGGGTATTCAAGAACAAGCAGGATGGATCTAGAATTGTTGTCAGAAACAAAGTAAGATTAGTTTTTAAGGGATATTGTCAGGAAAATGAATTAATTTTGATGAGACATTTGCACCAGTAGCAAAGCTTGAAGCAATCAAGATTTTCTTAGCCTATGTTGCAAACAAGAATTTCAGTGTATATCAGATGGATGTTAAAAGTGCATTTTTAAATAGTCTCTTCTCAAAAGAAGTTTATATGGAGCAACCCCTTGGATTTGAAGATCAACCTGAAGAGAAATTTTATAGATTACAGAAAGTTCTATATGGATTGAAGCAAGCACCAAGAGCTTGGTATGATACACTGTCCTTGTATCTATTGGAGAATGGATTTCAGAAAAGAACTGTAGAAAATACCATATTTAGAATACAGGATAAAGACTATTCTCCTAGTACAAATCTATGTGGACGACATCATTTTTGGATCAACCAACAAAGATTTATGTGAAAAATTCTCAACACTCATGCAAAAAAAAGTTCGAGATGAGCATGATGGGAGAATTAAGTTTCTTTCTATGACTACAAGTGAAGCAACTTGACAATGACATTTTCATTAATCAAGTTAAATATACCAAAGAGCTGATCAAGAAGTTTGGAATGGAAAATGGATTAGCAGTAAACATTTTTATGGCGACATCAACCAACCTTGACAAGGATGAGAATGTAAAGGATGTGAAAATTACAAAATACAGGAGATTGATTAGATCCATGTTATATCTTACTGCAAGTAGACCTGACATCATGTTTAATGTAGGTGTGTGTGCAAGATTTCAATCTGCCCCTAAGGAATCACATCTTGCAGCAGTAAAGAGGGTCATCAAATATCTGAAAGAAACTCAAGATATTGGGTTATGGTATCCTAAACAAGGAGGATTCAGTTTGAAAGGGTACTCAAATTCAGATTTTGTTGGATGTAAAATTGACAGAAAAAGTACAAGTTGTACTTGTCAATTTCTTGGAGAAAGGTTAATGTCATAGTTCTGCAAAATGCAAACATCAATAGCAACATCAACAGCAGAAGCAGAATATGTTGTTGCATGAAGCTGTTGTGCACAAATTCTCTGGATACAGTAGTAACTTAAGGATTATGGAATCACTAAGAAATAAATCCACATTTTGTGTGATAACACAAGTGTCATTACTATTACACACAATCCAGTATTCCACTTCAGAACAAAGTATATTAATGTGAGACATTACTTTATCAAAGATCATGTGGAGAAGAAAGATATTGTGCTGGAAAAAGTTCATACAGATTTACAGCTGGTAGATATATTCACAAAACTCTTGTGTGAATCAAGGTTTTTTATGTTCTGAAATGAACTCGGAATTATTAAGCTATGAGGGAGAAATTACAATTCGACATATCTGGAAACTATGCTTAAAGTAAGGGGGAATGCAGTTTAGAAGAGTTATCAGCAATGCAGTGAGCAGGAGAAAATACTGCATTACAGGTTACTGCATAAACAGAATTCAGTACATTCCAGGATACCACTACTCGATATACATCATTTATTATTACTATATTTTAAAGCTCTGCAACCTCGTATCTGGAATAGTAACTTTAAATGCTAATCATTTAAGTGGCAAAATCATATCTCACATTTAGTGCAAAATCCATTTTCAGATTAGCAACAATCGCGTATTTTATTTTGTGCCCCTCTATTTTTTTATCTCAACCGTCAGATTTCGCACATCTTGCATGATCTTTTAATCTTGATCGTTGATCACAAACACTCTAATATTTGAATTGAAACTTTTCATCATCTTCCTCATTCGATCATTATCCTAACCCTCAAGTAAAGTACATCTCACCCGATATCACCAACCCTAAAAACAACTCTTAGAAACTCTTTATTGTTAATCCATGGCTTCCGCAAGAGAAACCAAGATTGTTGAAAGATGCTACATCAACCCAGAGGCTTTAATGGCTGATGAAACATCTATGAGAGAGATGTTATCTCAAAAGTGTTGGAATGCATAAACAAGAGCAAGCTTGTTTGTTTTCTAACAACTAGATATAAAGGAATGTCAATATATGTTGTTCAGAGGTTCTATGTTTTCACAAGGCTATCTGACGATGATAAAAACATCATTTTCAGAATGGATACTGATAGTGACGAGTATACTCTGACCTCGAAGGACATTGCATCAACCTTTGATATTTTTACAAATGTATGCCCCATCAGAACATGAGAAGTATGGGACTGAGTATACAGAAGAGATGTGGAATCTGTTCAAACTTGATTCCACCACTAGCCCTATTAAGAAAAGGTATGACCAGAAGAAGTTCAAGCTAGAGTTTGAATTCCTTCATGGTGTTTGTGCATACTCCATCTAAGGAAGGTGGGGAAGTTTTGATAAGTGCACTGATCTCCACTTCAAAATAATGACTGTTATCATGAATAGGTGCATAAGTAAACTGGAGTAAATTCATTCTGAAGAGAATCTGGGGAGAAGTAGCAAAGAAAACTAACAGAAGAAGCTTTGACATCACCATCTCCTTCATTCCCTGCAAGAAGGGCATTGGCATTGAAGATGTCATATCAATCCCTGCTAGATGGTTTGGGAGACAAGAAGTATTCTTTAAAGAAGAAGACCGTTAAGAAGGATATTGGAGTTCAACCACAGAAGAAAAATTCTGCAGCACCCACTGCTCAGAAAGCAAAGTCTCTCACTCCTGCAGAAATTAGCAATACAACAAGTACTTCTAACTAGGATACACCAACTAAATATAGCACGAATGTTGAAAATAAGGATGACAGGGAAGCCGAAGAGCCTACTTCTTCCAACAACAATGATGATGATAATGGTGACGATGACGATATCCTTTTTACGAGGATATTGAGAAAAAAGAAAGAACCTGCACCACAGGATGTTGAACCTAAAAAGGTTGTGGAGGAAAAACAACACAAGGAGATGAAGTTTCTCTATGCAGGAAGTTGTAGCCTAAGAACTAGAAAATGCTGATGAATACAAGGCCATTAAGCCAATACAGCAAGTTAGGCATCTTATATTGCCTAGCAAGAAGCAGATGAAGATGAGGTAGTTAAAGAAGTTAAAGAAGACAGGGTCGCTGGAAGTAATGGATATAGTTCGAGAACCCCTAACACAGTTAGAAGCTTGGGTTGATCATGAGAAAACAATCAATCATATCGACTCAGATATGACACAATCTATACTTAAATTTTCTGTTGAGTCACTATGTAAGAACTTTGAATGTTTCTATCAGCTGTGGAGAACTATGCATCTCTCCAAAAGAGAAGAGCTACTTGTATGGAGATATTTCTCAGGATATAGAAAATAATATTTGATTGTGCCAGAATTGACAATATTCTATTCCTGGTTTTGGTGACTCTTAGAGGGAAGAGAAATAGAAAAAAGTAGCCGAAGGGTAAGAAAGACTAAGAGCGTATAGAGCTGCCAAATGAAAGAAGGTGTTTGTTCAATCGAAGCTAAACGAAGTAGTGGGTAAAAAATCGATGATAGTAGTGGAAGATAACACATTGATGAACCCTACTGCTAGGATTGTAAGGAACTTAATAGAGCTAGAGATTTCAGAAACGGAGATAACACATCTTGAGGTGGAGGAAGCCAATGACAGGATGTTGTAGTTTTGGGTACAAGCAAATAGAACAGAAGCACCAAGGCAGACACCTCGCAAGCTGTAAACTGGAGAACGATTGAGCAGAATTATGACATATGAGTCCCTCACATTTCATATTTTGGTTGCCACTTTACCACCCATTGTAAACCTAGAAGCAATAAAAACAAATGAGTAGGAATTGTTGGATTATGGCGATTACTTAACACTAATGAGAGATACATCTGAGGGGGAAGCATCTGACAAAATCAAAGGAGTCCTCGTAAGTCTTAATGAAGAAAATGCCAATGATGCAACCACAGAGGAAGTTTCTGAGACATGATTCACTATACTGGCACAATTAGCAGTATAAACTGTTGAACTCAAACAGAATACAGCAAATGTCGATATTGTGATTTGTGCATATATTGAGCAAGATATTATTTATGTGTACAAAACTGAAACAACATCCTTGGAAGATGATCAATTCATGTTGGATTTCCAGAAAATAATTCAAGTCACTTATATTGATGCACAATATCTAGAAATACTTGATGTTGTAGCAAGAATTATCGAAGAACTGGAAAATACAGCAATGCAGTTGGAGGATCTGTTGCAGCAAGAGAATGTTTTTGGGATGACTGTTGGGACAGTTCCCCTGAGAAGACCTCGGACACAGTTACTATTGAGACAATACTCACAGAGGATATATAAAGGAAAGATTTGGAGAAAGAAGAAGGATTACAGCCTGAAACACTTCAGATGGATGTCATTACTGCACCTAATACAGATTTATCTAGTCATTCTCCTCTTACAGATACCCTGATGGGATAGAATCCAGCAAGCAATGAAGCACCTATTTTTTATCATAATATTTTTCTGTTCCCCAAAGGAAAAAATGATCAATGTTGCCCTAGAGCAAGTTCTTGAAGGAGATGAAAGTTATTCTTCTAAGAATGACGATGATGAAGAAGAAGACAATCCTCCTCTTAGGATTGGCTCACCTTTCAAAATGACTAAGTCATGAAAAGCCATCAGAAAGAACATTGAGGAAGCTGAGATTGTGATCATTGAAGAGCAATTTGTTGAAGCTGCTAAGAAACAATCCTTGGAATCTATTAAAACCCTAGTTCCATATAAACAGCCAACAGCAGAGAATCTGAGAAAGAGAAATTATGATGCAATGACTCTCTCTGCAAAATCATGAAGTAAATATGGTCAATAACATACACATCAGTGATAAATCACATGCCTCATTTATGGAGACACTACGAAGAGAGCTTGCAGAACTCCCCTTCAAGATACAGAACAAGCTGAATGATGAATGGAACACTCAAGCTAAGGAAAGAAAAAGAGTGGAAAGAGAAACTAAAGTTGTCAATGAAGTAAGGGATAAATTTGTTGATGAAATTAAGGACACCCTTACTGCACAGAATCCGGTATTGAACTCTCTGTAAGAAAGAGTCTCTGCTCAAGCTCGTGAGTCACAAAGTACAAATGACTAGCTAACTAACCTTAAGTTGTTTATTGGAAAACTTAGGACAATAATGACTCGAGCCTTTCCTCAACATGTCTTTACTGAACATACAATAGCAGCATCTTCCAAAAGAACCTCAGTTGATGATGACAAAAATGGGGAAGGAAAGAATGCATCTGGAGAAAATGGGATGGATGTTGTAGTAGATGATGTTATGAAATCTTTAGACCAAGATGAAGAAGAGCTAGTCAGCAAAAAGCTTAGGAGATCAAAGTCTGATACTAGCTAGAGCCCTCCAACCATAAAGATGAAGGATGATGATGATTAGAGTGGTGCTAGTGCTGCTGCATCCAAGGTAGTAGGCAGCGCTGCTGTATCCAGAACTGAAAGTAGCAGTTCAGCAAGAAATGATATAACACCCACTCAACGTAGAAGTAGCAAGTAGCAACAACATCAGCAGAAAAGTAAACCCTTGAGTGCTGCTACAATCAGAAGATTATATGAGAATAAATTGCGACAGCTGAAAGAAGCTGATGAGAAGAGAATGAGAGAAATGGAAGACTAGATGTTAAGACTTGGGGTAGTAGGAGAGAAAATGAAAAAGCTAGCCAAGAAGGTTGATAATGATCTATATCAATACCTTCCTCAAGATATTCCCTACTTTAATCCAGACCACATATCAACAGTATCCATGATGCTAGATTAGAGGCCCCTAAAAGAAAATCATGATTGGGACTTGAAAATCTTCGACACAGTGTCCCTTTCCAGAGATAAAAATTCAACTTTCGAAAAAATTTCTCTCTACAAAAGATCAGAGTATCTGGGTTACTTCAAGCATCTTTATCAATTGAATTGTTTTAGAAGATACACTATATGTCTTTCCACACTAGAGAAGTATAAGCAGCTAGCAAGAGATGGAGAGCTTGAAAATCAGAAAAAGTTGATTAAAAGAGTGAAGAAAGAAGCGCAAGTGCCGTTTTGCAAATATTTCTGACTTATAAGGATATGAGTTCTTGATATAAAGAGAAAACTAGAAGAATCTTTTTAGGAATCAATCATCAATTGGTGGATGGGTACCAAATTTGAGAAAATAAGAATACCAGAGAATGATTCAGTAAGGAGGAAGTTGTTCGGACATCAGCAACCTTGAAGAAACTTAAACAAGATCAACAACCCATTACATTTTCCCTTGTGAATCATTTCTGAAAGCATGCTAGAGATATCTGCTTGAGTTTATATGCTAATAGTATCTAAGATAGGTTGCTAGCATGACCAGATCAATGCATCAAGACCCTATGTACTTTGTAATCACTTCTATACAAAGTATGAAAAGTAAATGTTATAATTTTACTCTGAATTTTCATGATGAACTGCATAATATAAAGGTTTTTTCATCATAAAAAATGGGAAAATTGTTAGGAAATTTATATTTAAATTTTGATGTGTAATAGGAATTTAGAATACCCCATTTTTCACAATGTTTAAGTGAAACTTAAATCAGTTTTGAGTCTTGAAGACAAGTTGAAAAATAGAGGATTCTGCAATTCAATAGCCAATTAGCCAAGAAGAAGATATAATAAGTAGTAAGGATGGTCTCTATTGAATGCAGCAGAAGAAAACAGTATTTGAATACTGTAAGCAGGATAATGCAATAGCACAATAAGGAGTGCTAAATGCAGCAAGCCAACAAAATATTGCATTACTGCAATAGTTGCAGAATTTACAGATACTACATCTAAATCAAGAAAGACAAATAGAATGAAATGGACAATCACACACAACAATGTAATACGAAGAAGATCAGTGTTGTCCATGGAAATGTCACTTCAAAAACTAGTCAGTAGAGATAGATTATTTAATACAGTATCGAGAACTAGTAACTAGCTGACACGTGGACTAACGGATAATAACAAATCGGCAACCTAGTACAACCACATTAAATAACTAGGAATGCAAGATAAAGAAAATTAAATGCTACCCTTCAGAAGCAATTAATGCGAGCTCAAGAACATTTGAAGAGGATTCAAATTCAAAGAAATGTGTCTTCTTTCAACAGATATATTTCTATCTCTATAAATAAAGGAATACTTGAGTGAAGCAACTACTGAAAAACTAAACACTCGTTTTAAAACAAGAACAATCTCTCAAGCTCTCATACACTCAAAGTTTTCAGTCACTCAACCTCTAAAAGAGGTAGTCAGGTCTTAGAAGGATTCGAGTTCAAGATTCATAGAGGCTGCTTCAAGCACTAGTTGAAGAAACATATATACTTTTAACATTTCTGTTGTGTGCTTAGGTTGTTTTAGTGATGTCGTCATCTGATAGAACTTAGTTTCTTGCTGAGTGTTTATCTTTAGGAGTTTAAAACAATAATTATGTATGAGTTTAGGATCATGTATGGGCCATCCCATTTGATTCGAGCAACCTGTGTAGAAGTTGTATCTTAGTAGGTGAAACTTGTTAGGTTGATAGTTTATAATGTCGAGTCCTGTAAATCAAACTTGTTTAACGAAGTTCCTTCTCAGTGAAGGAGTAGAGTGGATGTAGAAGGATTACACCACCTTCGAACCACTATAAGCCTTGTGTGTTTATCTTCTGTGTTTTAGCATTTTTGTTGTTATATTGTATTGCATTCTACATCACATCATATTGCATTCAAACTTTGCTAAAACTCATATTTTCGAAAAGGTTTTCAAAAGAAACTTATCATGTTTAAAAAGTTTCCGCTGCAAAAGAACTCTAGTAGAGCAAGCTGCGCTGCACTCTAGCGCAGTAGGTTATACTTCATTTTGCGATGTATTCTATTATAGGATAAAGTGCTGCAAGTTCGAAACAGTTTTGAAAATTGATAGAGGTTCATTCACCCCCTCTGAACCTCTATGCCACTTGGGACAAACATATACTTGGGACTTATAATATATGTTGATCCCAAGTAACATAGAGATTCAAAGGGGGTTAAATGAATCCCCATCGATTTTCAAAAATCTTTTGAACTTGTAGCGATGTATTCTAATGCAGAATACAGCACAGAATGCATGACAGTTTACTAGGCCAAAATGCAGTGCAGCTTACTGTACCAAAGTTCTTATGGAGTGGAAACTTAAGTTTTTTGATAGAGTTTCTTTTGAGAACCTTTTCAAGAATATGAGTTTTAGCAAGATTTGAATGTAGAATAATATGATGTAGAATGCAGCACAAACTGATCATAGAAAGGTTAAAATATACAGATAAACACACAACGCTTATAGTGGTTCGAAGGTGGTGTAATCCTTCTACGTCCACTCTACTCCTTCACTGAGGAGGAACTTCGTTAAGCAAGATTGTATTACAGGACTCAACCTTACAATCTATCAACCTAACAAGTTTTCACCTACTAAGATTCAGTTTCCACACAGGTTGTTTGAATCAAAGAGGCTGACTCTCACAAGATCCTAAACTCATACATAGTTGCAGTCTTGAACTTTTAAGGCTAAAACACTCAACAAGGATTTAAATCCTATCAACTGAGAACACCACTAAAACAACCTAAGCACACAACACACAGGTTAAAAGTATATGGGTTTTCTTCAACTGGTGCTTGAAGCAGCCTTGACAATTCTTGAACTCGGATGCTTCTAGGGCTTGACTGCTTTACTTAGAGGTTGAGTGACTAAAAGTTTTAGAGTGTTGAGAACTTGTTCTTGCTAGAACTTGTGTGTTCAAGATATTGGTCTTTGAATATTTGCTTCAATCAAGTCTTCCTCTGTTTATAGATGCAAGAGATGTGTCTATTGAAGAGGGACACATTCCATTCGAAATTGAATCCTCTTGAAATGTCTTTGAGCTCACATTAATTACCTTAGAAATTTTGCAATTAATTTTATTGTCTTGCACTCCAGGTTATTTAATGCGATTGTACTAAGTTGCAAATTTGTTGCAAGTTTATCAGTCCATGTGTCGACTGTTTACTGGCTCTCGGTGCTGCTTTATTAGCTTGTCTCTGCTGGCTAGTTATGAAGTGACATTACCTTGGACAACACTGATCTTCCTCATACTGCATTGTTATATGAGAATGTCAATTTATTCATTCTATCTTTGATTGATTATAGTGCAGCACTTGCAATTTTTGCAACTTTTGCAATAATGTAGTTTCCTGTTGATCTGTTGTATTTTGTTTTGGCTGTCGAGCTTCTGCATTACTTCTTTTTACAATATCCGACTACTGTATTTCACTGCTGCATTCATTAGCAATTTTTCTACTGTATTTGGCTGCTAACAGAGACCTCCTTGCTACTAATCTTCAAAACTTTCCATTATTCAAACTGACTTTTAAACTCAAAAATTATTATAAGTTTCACTTAAATAGTGTGAAAAATGGGGTACTCTAAATTTCTATTACAATGTTGTTTTGTCTCATCAAAATCTAAACATAAATTTTCTAACAATATATATATATATATTAATATATGATATCTTATTTCCAAAGAATACGATTTATAAATAATTAAATTAATGATATTACATATGTTAAATTATATTATATCTTCGGATCTGATTCTTCACATTCTATATTATTTTAGTATTGTAACCTTTTAACAACATTTATAATTATGTCTATAATTGATTTGGACCATCTGTTCGTCATTATATTTTCACATAATGTTTTGTTTGATTTTGTTGGTATGGTTTCTGATATTGCTCCAATCGAAAGCTCCGGTTCTTCAACCCAAAAACTCAAGATCTTGAACCTTGATGCTGCTCCGATTCGATTCTCCAATTTCCCAATCCAAAAGCTTGTAATCTTGAATCTCAAGGCCTACAAAACAAACACCGGGAGGGGTTCCCGGTGACGGGACTCCGACGCTCAAGTCAGAAAAAAGGAAGAGAATATTTGTGTGCTCTTTCTGCAATTGTGCGTGTGTGTATTTTGAATATAAGTGTGCATAAGGAAAAACTAAAGAATGAACACAAGAGGTATATATAGACTCCCTGGAATACGAGTTGGTTGAGATTCATCCCACAAAATATGGGATATGGACTAACAGTTCCGCTGAAATAGCGGTTAGTCAGGTTCAAAGTCTGTTCGTCACTTTCCCTGTTAATCAGTTCGCTGTTATGACTCCGAACTAAATCAGTTCCTCTTTCGTTAGTTCGATCATAGGGCTGTAAATCAGTTCGTATAGCTTCGCCGCATACCAGTTTATCGTCGTATCTTATAACTAATTTAGTTCGTCATCGTACTTCTCAAATGCATTGACTTGCGCTTCCTTAGGTCGATCCGAAGGTGGCCGAACAGCTTGTTTCTCCATACTTAGGACGCCTTGACTTTGACCTCAGTTCGGCTCCTAAGAGAAGGACTCGGTTCGACTTGGTTCGACTAAGTTCGGTTTATAAGAGGACTCGGTTCGACTTAGTTCGACCATATCAAGTACTCCCCCCTTTCGAAGTGCGTGTTTACACGCACTAACGTAGTCCGCTTGCAAATTAGTCGAACACTTAACGCGCCTTTCCAAGGCGAAATGTCTCTTCAGCCGCTTCTGTCCCATCTAATCGACACGTGGCCAGATAGGATTCCCGCCCAGTGCCTTTTTGTCTTCCACCGTTGGATTTCGTCGGATCTAACGGCTGGGAGTTCGCGACTTTTCACTTTTTCCCCCCGAAAACCGATGAAATCTCTCTCTATATATATACCCTTCATTAGGTTAAAAAATCTTTACGCCACAAATCACTGTAGCTTCTCTTCTCCAAATTTTTTCTCATCCATCAAGGGTTTTCTTCTCCGATCTCTAGGTTTCTTCAATTGTTCCAGGTACCCATCTTATTCTCTTCTCTCATCGTTATTTTTCAAATGGCCACTTCCAGTCCAGTGATTGATGTTCCTAAAAAGTCTAGACGAAAAACCGTAGATACAGTGTTTTCTTCCACAAAAACCACCCAAACCCATCTAACCTTGTTAAGTTCACTTTTGGTGGGCGGTTATTCTGTGGCAATTCCTAGCCCAGAAGACCGACCCCATCGAGCTCCCAATGGTCATCAGACATGGTTTCTGAAACATGTCACCCTGGGATTAGTTCCCCCTGTTCACCCCTTCTTTTCGGAAATCGGTTCGAATTTTGGCGTATGTCCAAACCAATTGCACCCGAATTCTATAAGTTATATAGTATCATTTTATATGATATGTAAATGGATGGGGGTCGAACCTACTTTCAACCGATTTCGGTCTTGCTTTGTTTTAAAAAACGCGAATCCTTTCCGTTTCTACTTGAGCCCTCGCAGGGGGAAAGGCGAGCTACATTTCTATCTCCTGGGGACGAAAAGGTCAGTTCCTGGGAGAAATACTATTTTTTCATTCGCGGACCAGCGAACCAACCCTTCACTTCTCTTCCCTGGGTCCAAACCTCTACTCAATCTGATCCTCCACCATCCCCTGATTACCAAATCTCCGTTTTGAATAAAATTTTCAAAAAGGGGTGGTTCGATATTGTTCAACTAAGCTCTTGTGAATCTTTGCTGGCATTCTGGGGGTTCTACCCGAACAGCCACGTTCCTTCTCGATTCAATCTAGGTCGATCTTTTTAATTCCTGTCATTTATCGTGCTAATACGAACTGCTTGGGTGTATATCGGCTTACCCACTCTTTCTTTTTTGCAGATAGGAAAATGAACCGATTCTTCAGCTTCGCAGATGAGGTCCCTGATGAGGAGAGGACTCCCTACTCGCCTTCCCAGCATTGCGTGAACACCGAATTGGCTACGTCCTTCAAACAAGCGGAGGAAACTCATCTTGCCGAGCTAGCCCAGAGGACTCCAACCTCAACTGAACACGTGATTCTGGAGGAAGAGGGTGCTCTCCCCGAGAGATCAGAATCTGCTTTGCTGATCACGCTGCCAGCTGCTGAAGTTCCCTCAAGTTCGACTCCGCCTCCCACTCGTCCGTCTGAACTTGTCGATCTGAGTGAGGAGATCGCAGGGGAGGTGGCGGAAACTACGTCTTCCCTCCAGAGGAAGACAAGGGGGTCCACTAGCTCGCGGAAGTCCGCAGACAAGAAGCAGAAAACAGTTGAGGGGCCTCCAGTTAGTTCGGAGGTCTCAAGGGATGTAGCCGTTCAGAAGGGGAAAGCAGCAGAGGTTGAGGAGGATGCTGAGGAAAGAGACATAAGGTTAAATCTTGCTCGTCTGGTGAACGCGAGGAAGTTTTTTGAAGGCTTAAGCAAGAGAGCTCTTCGCCGACGGGACAAAGCTTTGGAATACCGCCATGCAGCGGAAGAGAAGGAAGATGAGAAGAAGGCCCTGGAGAGCGACCTAGTGATTCATTCTGACAAGACGAACAAGTTGTCCGCTCAATTGGAGCAGTGCCAGGTTGAGCTTGCAATGGCTGTTAGAGAAGGAAAAGTTCACTACGGAAAAACAGAAAGAGTTCTTTGCAGTCGAAGCGGAGGTTCGGAAACTGAGGGAGAATTTAGAGCGGGAGCAGAGCGCGCGGATTCGGTTCGTGGAGGATATGAGGATGGAGGGATTCCGAGCTGGAATTACAGAAGGTTACCATCAGTTCGCTCAGAGCTCGGAGATGGAACAAATAGCTGAAGAGTTTCGCGAGAGGCTCTTTAATCGCTTGTGGAATTCAGTCTTTTTTCTTTCCAAGGCTGCTCCCATGGCTGAAGCCTATTTCAAAAAAGGTGTCCGCCTATGCCAGGAAGAGGTGAAAGAAGCTCAGCCCGAGTCTCAGCTCCGATTCCGTCTCTCTTCGCTTGGTAAAAAGTTGCAGCAATCCTTCCCGATTCCTCCCGACTGGTAAGGGGATCCGAAAGAAGATGTTGATGCCAAATGGTAGGCAGGATTTCTGCAACAAGCCATTTCAGAAGTCCTTCCAAGTGCCAGTTTGACTATTCAACTCGAGGAAGCGACTTCGAATCTAATGGTGGATCTTCCTGAAGAGATGTTCGATCCTTCTGCACCGCCAACCTCCGCTGCCGATCTATCAGTTCTCCCTTCTTCTTCTACAAAACCATCTGATGATATTTTGTAAATTTTTTCATATTTTTTATCTAGAACTATTCTATATCTTCTATGAACAATCTATCGAATTTACTATTACAACTTTTTGCACTCATATATTGATCTTTCATTTGTTTGTTTGCAAGTACAAGGTACTTACACCATCAAAACTTTATTAACAATCGAATTAACTTTATTAACATTTCAGTACGCTTGGTCGGTATGTTTCGGGGAATAATCAGAACATTTCGAGGGAATGTTGTAATTCGCTTAGTCAGAACACTCCGGGGAAGTGGTTACATTCCGAGGGAATGTTGTAGTTCACTTAATTAGGACACTCCGAGGGAGTGTTTACATTCTGAGGGAATGTGTTTGTTCGCTTAATCAGGACACTTCGAGGGAGTGTTTGCATTCCGAGGGAATGTTGCAGTTCGCTTAATCAAGATACTTCGAGGGAGTGTTTGCATTCCGAGGGAGTGTTGCAGTTCGCTTAATCAAGATACTTCGGGGGAGTGTTTGCATTCCGAGGGAATGTTGCAGTTCGCTTAATCAAGATACTCTGGGGGAGTGTTTGCATTCCGAGGGAATGTTGCAGGTCGCTTAATCAAGATACTCCGGGGGAGTGTTTGCATTCCGAGGGAATGTGTTTGTTCGCTTAATCAGGACACTCCGAATGAGTGTTTACATTCCGAGGGAATGTGTTTGTTCGCTTAATCGGGACACTCCGAGGGAGTGTTTGCATTCCGAGGGAATGTTGTAGTTCGCTTAATCAGGACACGCCGAGGGAGTGTTTACATTCCGAGGGAATGTGGCAGTTCGTTTAATCATCAAGTATAATAGTAGTATGAAATAAAACAAAACAAAAAAGCGATACAACGATGTAACGTGGTTCGGTCAAATTGACCTACGTCCACGGAGAGTAAATGTTTCTCATTTTATTAAGCAACAGAAATTGAAAAAGTAACAAATAACCTACAGAAAGGTGATACTTCAAGAATAAAATTTCTTCAAATGACTCACATGCCATGGTCTTGGCAACCTTTTACCATCTTCATCCGTCAGTTCGTAAGATCCTCCCGAAAGAACCTTGGAAACAATATACGGCCCTTCCCAAGTAGCATCCAACTTTCCAATTTCAACCAGGGCGTCAGCTTGCCTTAACACCATATCTCCTACTTGGAATTCCCTTCTCCGAACTCTTTTGTGAAACGCTGCTTGAATGCGTCTTTTATAGAGTTCGTGTCGAACTCGGGCTTCGTCCCTCAATTCGTCCAAAAACATTAGATCAGTTCGGATCAACTCTTCATTTTCTTGCGGTTCGAAATTGGTGATCCGCAAAGCTTCTCCTTGAATTTCTATCGGAACTACTGCTTCCATCCCAAACGCTAAACTGAAAGGACTCTCTCCCGTCGTCGACCTAGTTGTTGTTCGATAAGCCCACAACACTGATGGGAGTTCATCTACCCAGTTCGACTTCTCAGACTCGAGCCACTTTTTAAGTCCATTCACTATGATCCGGTTTACTACTTTGACTTGGTCATTTGCTTGTGGATGTGCAACTGCAGTAAATACTTGCACAATTTTCATCTCTTCGCACCATCGCGTGATTTTCTTTCCTCGGAACTAAGCTCCGTTGTCCGACACCAAAATTTTTGGCTGACCAAATCTACAACATATATTTTTCCAAACGAAGTGTATCATGTCAGCTTCTGTAATTTTAACTAAAGGTTCGGCTTCGACCCACTTAGTGAAGTAATCCACTGCTACTACCAAAAATTGTTTGCTTCCCCTGGTTTTTACAAACGGACCAACTATGTCGATTCCCCATCTAGCGAAGGGACAAGGCGAACTATTGGTTAGCATATCTGTGGCTGGCGCGTGGATCCGACATCCATGTTTCTGACAAGATTCACACTTTCTGACTAGCTCCTCAGCATCATTCTTCAATGTGGGCCAATAAAAACCAGCTCGTACCACCTTTCGAGCTAAAGCTCTTGCCCCAGAGTGTTCGGCACATCCTCCTTCATGAGCTTCTTTCAACACATTGATCCCTTCTTCTTGAGATAAGCATCTTGCATCCATTGGTAAAAAGGTTTTCATGTATAATAGTCCGTCAATGACATAGTAAAAATGAACTTGTCTTTCTAACCTTTCCAATTCTTTTGTTGTTCCTTCCCTTCTGCCTTCCAAAAAATGCAAAAAATGAGTTCTCCAATCGGGCTCTGCCTTGTCAATATTCATAACTTCACTTTCTCTCCCAACACCCATCACAGTTATACTTCTCTGCGAACAGTCTCGCAACGAACTGCCTATCTTCGATAAAAAATCCATCTTTTCATTTTCACTTCTGAGAATCTGTTCAATCTGAAGCTTCTCAAACCTATTCTCCATATCTTTGATTTTGTCTACGTAGGAAATCATCCTATCTTCTTTGATTTCACACTCATTTCGAAGTTGTTGTGTTACCAACTCTGAATCTGATTTCACTATTAAGTGGCGTGCTCCAGCCTGTTCAGCTATCTTCAAACCCTGCAAAAAGGCTTCATATTCTGCTTCATTGTTAGATGCTTTGAATAAGAATTTTATGGCAAACTGTAACTCATCTTTTTCCGGACTGATTAACAAGATTCCGGCTCCCGCTCCTTGACGAGATGAGGATCCATCTACAAACAACTCCCACTTCTTCTTTTCTTGTGCTCTGGTTGTCTCTTGAATGAAGTCCGCCAAGGCCTGACCTTTAATAGCTGTTCGAGGTTCATACTTGATGTCAAATTGACCTAGTTCGATGGCCCACTTGACTAATCTTCCCGATGCTTCAGGCTTTCCCAGAATGGTGCTCAACGGATGATCTGTTCGCACCGTGATCGCATAACCCAAGAAGTATGGCCGTAATCTCCTGGCAGCAGTAACTAATGCATAGGCCACCTTTTCGATCTTAGTATATCACACTTCGACCCCTTGAAGAACTTTACTGACGAAGTAGATAGGGAACTGGTCCTTCCCTTCTTCTCGCACAAGAACCGAACTAACAGACTCTTCGCCAATTGCCAAGTATACCAGCAGTGCCTCTCCTTGAATCGGTTGCTTCAGCAATGGAAGCGAAGAAAGAAAAACTTTTAAATCGTCAAAAGCCTTTTGACATTGTTCGTTCCAGCCGAACTGACTACTCTTTCTAAGGACTTTGAAGAAAGGTAATCCTTTATCCGCCAATCTTGATATAAACCTGCTTAGAGCAAAAACTCGACCAGTTAAAACCTGTACCTCTTTTATTTTTGCGGAGAAGCCATATCTTGGATAGCTCGGATCTTGCTTGGATTAACCTCGATTTCCCTCTTAGTAACCATATATCCCAGAAATTTCCCTACCTTCACTTCGAACGAGGGTGCATCCACCAATAGAAAAGTTATTGTCTTGTTCTGCCTCCATTCACTTTCTCCTAAAACCATAGGCAACTGTATCTTGTCAAACACTATCACAGCTTCTCCCGAAAACCTATAAAGAGAAGTTTCCACCGATTTCACCTCGACTGCAGATCTCATCTTTCTAAAACAGTCCATGAACATGATGTCCACCGAACTGCCTGTATCAACGAATATCCTCTCGACGTTAAAACCTCCAATCTCAGCCGCAATCACCATAGCATCGAACTGTGGACTCTGAAGGGCTACTTTGTCCTGAGCCCCAAACTGTACTACTACTTCATCAAAAATTGTCTGAACCTCATCCCCCTTCTGTCGAACTGAATTCAGTCTCGCCTTGCGAGCTCTGTTTGAATCTCCATCCGTTGGTCCTCCTGTGATCATGTGTATAGTGGGTCTTTCCTCCCTCTCAGGCCTGTTTCGCGGTGGAAGTGGCGGAGGGGGAGGTAGTTCAGGTCGCTCTTGTCTCCTTTCCCTTCTGGGTTCTTCCCGAGCATTCCTCTGTTCTCTGTTATCTTGTCGGCGAGGGTGAACATACCGAGTAAGCCTGTTTTCCCGAACTAATCTTTCTAGTTCGTCTCTGAGGTGCAAGCATTCATCAGTACCGTGTCCATACTCGTTATGAAACCGACAAAGCTTGCCATCCCCGAAGGTGGACGGCTTCTTGGGAGTCGGACTCTAGGTCGCCGGCCATTTCAGTTGGGGCAGATTCCAGATCTCCATCAATACTTGCCCGGGAGAAATAGTCAATGGAGTATATTGGTCATACCTCCTACCAACCTTGTTATCTCGCAACGGCGGGGGTGCGAACCTTGCCCGAGATTCTCTCATCTCCTTCCTCCTTATAGACTTCTGTTCCTGTGACTTATTAGCTCGGCTGGAGCTCTCGCCTTTCTTAATCCGAATTGTCTTTTCCAGGTTGATATACTTGGTGGATCTCTGCAACAAATCATCAAAATTCTTCGGCATCTTCTTAACAAAAGAGGTATGAAGATCACCCTCTTTCAAACCCTGTATAAAGGCGTTGACTATTAAGTCATCTGAAGCCTCAGGAGCTTCCCGGGCCGCATCTGTAAACCTTCCAACGTATTCTCTCAACATCTCATCCCCCTTCTGTTTTACCCCGAACAGAGTTTGAATAGATCGCCGCTGTCTTCTAGCACTGACGAACTGGTGTAAGAATAACTCTGATAATTGTTCGAAGTCATGAATAGTTCAATCAGTCAGTTGGCTGAACCAGGTCTGAGCAGCCTTGGTGAGGGTAGTAGCAAACACCCTACACTTGATGCCATCTGAATACCGGTGTAAGAGAGCGGTATTTTCGAAACGGCACAAGTGATCCCACGAATCAGCAGTACCATCGTAATCAAAATTCACCAGTCGAAAAGATGTCGGTAATTCATCTTCCATCACTTTCTTCCGAAAAGGGATTCCCCCTTGAACCTTTCGGAACTCGTCGGATATTACGCTGGACGTCTTTCAACTCTCTTTTCAGCTCGTCAACCCTTTCCGATAATTCATCATGGCCTCGTTTCTGTCCCCGAGAGTGATCAAACTGACTTTCCCTCTCATCCGTTCGTGACCTATAATCACTAGCTTCTTTCTCCCGATGGGTATCCACATTATCTTGCTGTGACTCAACTCTTTGTTTCCCTATAGCCTTCTGGACGGCTGCTTCCATCAAATCTGCCAGTTCCTCCGGTGTTAAAGTGATAGTACGAGGGGGATCCACCGGGGTAGGACTCCGGTCACCCTCTCGATTTTCAGGTCTCCTAGATGAATCACCGACTTCCATCCTTCTTCTTGATCCTCCGGTATTCACCATGCTTGTTATCTCAACGCCTTAAAAACTCAGATTGTTTCCCACAGACGGCGCCAATTGATATTGCTCCAATCGAAAGCTCCAGTTCTTCAACCCAAAAACTCGAGATCTTGAACCTTGATGCTGCTCCGATTCAATTCTCCAATTTCCCGATCCAAAAGCTTGTAATCTTGAATCTCAAGGCCTACAAAACAAACACCGGGAGGGGTTCCCGGCGACGGGACTCCGACGCTCAAGTCAGAAAAAAGGAAGAGAATATTTGTGTGCTCTTTCTGCAATTGTGTGTGTGTGTATTTTGAATATAAGTGTGCATAAGGAAAAAATAAAGAATGAACACAAGAGGTATATATAGACTCCCTGGATTACGAGTTGGTTGAGATTCATCCCACAAAATATGGGATATGGACTAACAGTTCCGCTGAAATAGCGGTTAGTTAGGTTCAAAGTCTGTTCGTCACTTTCCCTGTTAATCAGTTCGCTGTTATGACTCTGAACTAAATCAGTTCCTCTTTCGTTAGTTCGATCATAGGGCTGTAAATCAGTTCGTTTAGCTTCGCCGCATACCAGTTTATCGTCGTATCTTATAACTAATTTAGTTCGTCATCGTACTTCTCAAATGCATTGACTTGCACTTCCTTAGGTCGATCCGAAGGTGGCCGAACAACTTGTTTCTCCATACTTAGGACGCCTTGACTTTGACCTCAGTTCGGCTCCTAAGAGAAGGACTCGGTTTGACTTGGTTCGACTAAGTTCGGTTTATAAGAGGACTCGGTTCGACTTAGTTCGACCATATCAGTTTCAACTTTCACCTAATTTTTATTTTACATGTCTTTTATTTTATTTAAGATTTGAATATGTTTCTTTAATATTAACTAATAAAAAATTATATTCATTATTTAATTTGATTTTTTTTTTCTTAAAGGAATTTGATTTCAAATTATTAAACGTAACATTCATGAAATTTTTTAGGGAGGATATGTTGGGATTTTTTTTAATACAAAATCATATTTTTAAATTAACTTTATTTTGAATTCTCTTTTAATACATGTATAATATATCGAATTTTGTCATTATTTTTTGTAATTTTATCAGTAAGTTGAGGATTTAAAGTTAAATAACTAAAAGTTCATGTTTAATTCATGATGTATCAAATTTCTCATTTTTATTTGTAATTTTGTTTAATGTCCTATTTATTTCGTATTATAATTTTGAAAGGGGTGGGGTTCATGATTCTTCTTTGCACAAATCATAATTTCAAATTAATATTTCTCTCAATGCATAACTTATCAAATTTTTCATTTTTCTGAGTTTTTATTTGTTATTTACATTGTATATGTAAAAGTAAAATATCAAAACTAAAATTTTTAAATTTTGGTGCATGAGTTTAAAAAAAAAAAATATATATATATATATAGTAGTTTCGGCTAGCTATAATAGTAAACTGAAATATTGGAATTAAAAAACATATGCAATCTTAGTGAAAATTATACTTTAAAATTTTATAAATAGTACAAAATAAAAATACAAAAAATAAAATTAAAAAATTAATAAAACATTTTTTTTTTGAGAAAAATATATAAACATAATATAATTGTACAACACACAAGAGAAATGTAGTTCTATTAAAAGATTTTGTTTCCAACTATTTATTTATTTGACCAATTTATTTGTCAATATCCCATACTATAACTATAAATATAACAATTTGTGCAACACACGAGTCAAATATTAGTTTTTATTGAAAGTTTACACAACTATTTATTTATTTGGCTTATTTATTTGTCAATATCCCATACTAGTAACCTAATCAAGAAGCTTATTATAATTGGTTTTAAGTATTTGAAACAAATCCTCGGACATGTTAATCCATGCTTCAATATCATTTTCAGATGGACTGCTCATTAGATATACAGTATTCTTGTAAGGCATAAATGTAAGGGCTGTCCAAACTGGCTTACCCCAACCAAAATCCACGTCGTACATTGGAACCCTCCAGCAACTTGAAAAGCTACGCGAATTCGTACTTGAAATAAGTAATTCACTTACTTCATTTAACACCATCAAATACTTATCAACAGTTAATTCTTTTATGTAATCATCATCTATTGCTCGTATGGAGGCCCTCAATTTGGACCATATGGAATTGCTATCTTCCAACTTTGATGTAGATCCAAAACTCAAAGTGCAACAGTTTCCAAAGGCATGATTTAATATTGGAGAGATTGTTCTTGGCCTCAAGTTCACAGCATGAACTACAACGGATGATGATGATTTTTTGGCTTTAGTAGTTTCAATTGAATTTTGATAAATAAAAATTGAAAGGGCTTCTGCAGTTGTGGGGTTCTTTACCTCACTAGAAGCAGCTTGTTGTTTAAGTCTCTGCAACATTTTCTTGTCAAAAACTAACCTATTCGTCGTGATTTTCTCTTTGTCGGGAGTAAAGCCGGAGGGAATTGAACCCTTTGTTGGAGGAAAATGAATTGCTAAATCAAAGGAAGGTTGAATAATTTGGGTTTCCCCACGACATTTGGCAGACCATGCATTCATAAATAATGCAAGAGATGAAACGTCGGCTACTTTATGCGACAAACAAACACCAACTGCAATCCCTCCACAATCAAAGAAACTAACTTTCACTGAAAGAATAGCATTGTCTGTGCTATGGATTAAACAATCCACAGGGATTAAATGTTTGAGTTCCTCCATTTTCGGATCTTCTATAAATTGTGCAATGCAGGCATCAACTTTGACTTCTACAAACTCAACACCAGTATCATTACAATCAACAAATAAGTTCTCCTTAATTCTCCCGGCTAATGGATGGTAGATAGTCAAGATTTGAGACAAAGATTTTTTGAGTAACTGAGATATTTGAGCATGTTGGTTAGGTTTAGATTCATCATTTTGATAGAAGAAAACAAAGGGAATATATAGCATCGGTACAATTTGGTCCATAAAGCTTAGCTTGTGGTTTCTAAAACTATTTGGGGTTGGAGATGATGGTTTGACGAAGCACTTTGAGATTAGCTTTTCATTGAACGACATCCTTAGTTTTTTTATATCTTGATATATAATATAATAGAAAATATGCTTCTATTTATAGACATTAGACCCCCTGAATTTGTAAGTGTTAGTTTTATAGTTTTTTCCATCATGTAAAACACCTTTATCGAAATGAGTATTATTTTTCATTAAAAAACTAAATTTATGACATTGTACAATATATAGTACAAAAATAAACTATTATTAAATGTGAATATTGAATCTTAAATTATGGCAATCAAATCTTTAATGAGGCTATTGTGATGTGAGCGCCAATGGCTTGACAGTATTAGTAAACTTTGAATTTACATACAAACTGCTATTAATTTTCATGATTTGAAAATACATAGAGAGTATTAATTTGCACGAATAGCAACTCTGAGGTATGGTGTGCCTCCAATCCTACCTCTAATATATTTAAATAATATAATTAATACCTTAATTTATGAGCTAGATCTTGATTTTAGTAAGATACAAAGTCTAACTGTCTAACTACTAAATATAGTAATGTGTTTTTTTAAGTCACGAAATCTAATTAAATTGATTGGGCAATTTTTTTTGCTTTATCTATTTCTTTTTAGTCTTAAAGATATCTGTTTATTTTCATAAGTCTACATAGCTCATGAATTTAAAAACCGATAAAAATAAAATTACACTTAGTGAGTTTGAGTTTTTGTAACTTTAAATTGATCATGGCTTAATATTTCTAAATATGTGTCAACAAAATCTTAAATATTACTATTTAAGATAATACACTCATGGATATGTAGAGTTGACCATGGTGCTAGATAATAAGATGATGTACTTGCATGTTTCAAACAATAAACGCTATAGAAAAATTAGGTTATATAATAAATTGGAGGGATGAATATTTAATGATATCATATGGACCTAATCAGATATTTTTGTTGGGATTATGAGTTGTTGCATAATATGTACCATGCTTATTAATTGGCTCATCCTACCGTAGGCTCTAGATTAAATGAGTTATTATTGAACTATTAGTAAAACAAACTTTAAATTTATATTTTAAATGTAAAATTTTGAATTGAAATATATACATGCATTAATTAAATTTAACATATAAAATTAAATAATTCATAATAATAAAATTATACATAATTTATAATTTCATTTCAATAAAAAATGTCAAAATATTTGAACATTTAAGTTCTAGATTTTAACTTACTACCAATATCAATAAATTTACATTGGTATTGAATATCAATCCTTGATATAGAAAATTAATTTCATGGATGGAATTACAATATAATACAAGTACATTTGTTATTTGTACGCATTTACGAGTTAAGTATTTTAGACCTATAAATATTACACGATTCTTTCATATATTGAATTTTTATAAATCAAATTTGAAGATATAATAAGATTTAGGATAAAAAAATGTATAATTGAAATATTGTGTTGTATTTATGAATATCGGATATTCAGATACTTTAAACTAAAAATTTAATATAATTAAAATAAAACATTATGGGCTAGCTAACCACTCGATTAACTGTCGGGCTAGCTCGTTTAACTCACAAGCTAAACAAGCTTTTAAATTAAACCGTTTAAAAATTTCAACTATGACCCTATCTTTTATGTTTAAACAGGTTGGCACGTCTATCCACGATCTATTTGACATCCCTTGTCACGCTCCGTTTTTCACACTTTTAAAATATCCGAGTTTCCTTTTGGACGTAAAGAAAGAAGGGGAAGAAGACGTACATGATATAAAATAAAAGGAAAAATGAGAGAATAAGAAGAGGTACACTTGAAACATCGAATACGACCGATGAAAAGGGTTTGAAACCTTACGCGGTGGAAATATACTTTACATGATAAAAATCCTTCGGCACAAAGCCGGGAGAGAACATAGCAGTGGAAAAACATCATGATCCATCATCCATAGGAAAAACGAAGTTATACATACAAAACGTGAATTATAAAAACATTGTTTAAGTGTTGTATGATAAAAGACATAATATAAGAAAATCAGATAGGGCACCATCTCTCTCTCTCTAAGGCTCATCATACTCGTCATCTCCTGTAACGTGAATTACAGAATAGGGGTGAGTGCGTGGAATACACTCGTGGGGATAAACTCCGCATCTTATAAAAGTTGACAGATAAATAAAACAGAATACACAAAATTGGCATTTAGATACAGCACGTATAATGCACAGCACGTAATTCGTAACCCAAACTCAGGTGCGGGTATTTCCTGACTTACCCCTACGAATCTCAGGTGCGGGTATTACCCGACTTACCCCTACAAATCTCAGGTGCGGGTATTTCCCGTCCCCTACAAAATGGTCTCATATACCGCTGGTGCATTTACATGACCACCAAACCTTTAATAGTAGAAGAGAGAGAGAGAAGAAGTCTTTCACGGACAATAAGTCCCACAGAATATGAAAGTGGACCCCTGTCCTTTCACAGTATAAATATGTCTCATAAACATAACATATAATCACAGCATTTAGTATTCCACAAATCATGCATCAATAGGGAAAACTGTAAACATATAAAGATTTAGAAATTACCCTCATCTTGTTCGGTGGTTACCACGTGAGTTGCCAAGTAACAAGTATTAAGTATCACAACGTATGATCCGACTGATATCCTACACAAGTAACGATATTTCTTAGATTCTTAATACGTTTAAACACGTATAACCAAAGGTATAGATGATCTCGGAGAAGAAACGATCGATAAAGATGAGACAAACTGAAAGATCGATCTTAAGATTGAGGGTCAGAGGTTCAGAGGGGGTGAATGAACCTCTATCGATTTTGAACTTTTTAAAACTTTTCTGTAAAACAAGTTTCTGATTCAAGAGTGAATGCAGCAACCTGTCTCACATCAGTAACCTGGCAGAGTGCAGTATCAGGTTCTTGATCCGGTATACAGTATGCACAGCGAAATAAATAGGATAGAGTTTCTATTTGGAAAACCAGTTTTCTTTTGCAAGTATGTTGTTTAACAAAAGTCTTATGCAGTATGCTTATGATGTATGCAACAGAATATAACAAAGCAAAGCACAAAGATAAAAGTAAGTAAACGTATGGCTACGAAGGTGGTATAAGCCTTCTACGTCCACTCTACTCCTTTTTAGAGGAGGAACTTCGTTAAGTCAGTTCGATTTACAAGCCTCAACTTCACAAACTTCTTCCTAACAAGTTATACCTACAGAATCCCAGATTCTTAGGCCACAAACCCACACAGGGTACACAATCCCACACAGGGCAAATAGCCTATACAAAGACTATACACTTAGCAATGATCTAATCCTATCAACTAAGTCACACCAACACAACCTAGCACACACATCACAAATGGATACAAGAGTAAAAGGTTCTTCAACTGTTGTGGTGAAGGCAGTCTTGAACTTGAGAGCTCGAATGCTTGAGTTGACTGGCTTCGAAGGTTGAGTGACTGAACTTAATAAGCTTGAGAGAAAGACTTGAGAGATTGATAATTTGTTATGTATTTCGAAGCTTCAGTAGTCTTTTTTGTCACTCTATCCTTCTATTTATATCAGTAGAAAAATGCCCGTTGAAGAGAGGCATTGTCCTTGTTCACTTTAAAAAGATTTTTGAAATCTTTGCAATTAATGCGATTGAAAGTGTGGGAAAATAGGGCATGTCCTATTCTTATCCGCATTAATGGCGCCACTCCTTGGTTATCGTGATTTTGCAGAACCGTAACTCTAGGTGGCATCATTTCATTGGTTTGACATGAACTTCTTTCTAACGGATCCTTGACGGTAACCATTCCTCGTATGATTCAATGTCGTCTTCGTACTGCTTTAAATAGGGTATACCAACTCACAGTTCACTTATTAAGGTGCAGTGCTAACTGTGGTTGTCAACTTTCTATTTTAGAACAGCTTTTTGTTCTTGAAACTTGCCGACAGATTTCCAGCTTTTTTCAATCAGCTTTCTGTTTCTTTTTTTTATCTGTTTGCTGATCATCGTTGCTTTTCCAACTTTCTGATTTTAGGAGGAACCTGTTTCACGCCTTCCCATGTTCCAAAGTCCTGCTCAAAGATCAGCTTTCTCTATCTTCCTAATGTTTGTAACTTAGCGAATAAAACTAAGTTGTATGAACTTATCAACTTATGATCCACATGTACAGAGCGAGAAATGGGTACTCTAAAGTCTTACATTGTCTCATCAAAACTCAAATAGAAATATCCTTAACAACCTGTTTAAACAAAAAAGATAGGGCTAAATTTGAAATTTTCAACAATTTTAATTTAAAAGCATGTTTAGCTTGTGAGTTAAATGGGCTAGCCCGATGGTTAATCAAGTGGCTAGCTAGCCCGTAATGTTTTATTTTAATTATATCAAATTTTTAGTTTAAAGTATCTGAATATATGATATTCATAAATACAATACAACATTTCAATTATATGTTTTTTTTTATCCTAAATCTTATGTCTTCAAATTTGACTTATAAAAAATTCAATATATGAAATAATCGTGTAATATTTATAGGTCTAAAATACTTAACCAGTAAATGTGTACAAATTACAAATGTACTTGTATTGTATTGCAATTTATTGTCATTCTTTTAACGGTTCCATCCATGAATTATTTTTCTATATCACGGATTCAATAACAATGTAAATTTAATGATGTTGGCCGTTAGTTAAAATCTAGAACTTGAATTTTCAAATATTTTGACATTTTTTATTGCAATGAAGTTATAAATTGTGTATAATTTTATTATTATGAATTATTTAATTTTATATGTTAAAATTTATTAATGTATATAATTCAATTCAAAATTTTACATTTAAAATATAAATTAAAGTTTTTTCTACTAATAGCTCAATAATAACTCATTTAATCTAGAGCCTACGGTAGGATTGGCTAATTAATTAGCACGGTACATATTATGCAACAACTCATAATCCCCAACAAAGATATTATTCAAAGTATTTTTTTTATTTAATCCTACTACAAACCTTTAATTTGTCTACGATATGATAAGGTATGTATATTACGTGATATCATTAAATATTCATCCCTCCAATTTATTGTATAACCTAATTTTTCATAGCATTTATTGTCTGAAATTACTCTACCTATCTAGCTTGTTATCTAGCACCATTAGTTTTTCTCATAGAACTTAGGTAAACTCTACCTATCCATGAGTGTATTATCTTAAATCGTAATATTTAAGATTTGATATGAGAGATATTTAGAAATACTAAATCGATCATCTATTTCTTTAAAAATTTTAAGATGACAAAAATTTATATACCCATTAAATGTACTCTCAAAGGTATTATTAATTTGGTATCAGTTATATATTCATAAAACATTAGTTGTATATTTATAAGATATTACTTGTATACTCATAAGGTATTACTTCTATAAATGAAATATATGTTTTAGTGAAACATATTAATTGTATATTCATAAGGTATAAATTATTTAATTATAAGGTATTTACTTGTATAATTGAAATATATGATTTAGTGAAAGATATTATTTAAGATATTACTTGTTACATTTGAAGGTATTAGTTGTATTATTTAAAGGTATTAGAGTTGGGATTGTGGACACACCATAGCACAGGGCATACAAGCCCTACTCTTTTAAGATATGTAAGTACATCATAATTTATGGTTTTAAGATATTATCTCATGAATAGGCGAGAATTAGCCTAAAAATAAAAGGTTTCGAAATTCAAAATCGAGAATAACTAGTTAGTTGTAATTGAACATATTTTAAGTAAATAAACTAATTAAATCCAACATTGGAAAGTTAAGGAATTGAAGAATTGAAAAGTACAATTGAACATTTCAAAGAAAAAAAAAAGGTCCAATTCAATGAACGACAACTACAACACTATGTCATGCATAAATTAGGGAAGTTCATCATTATTCAACATACATGTCATCACATATTTTATGTTAAAATTTAAATCGTACCTACTAAAATCTAATCAGGACTCAAAAGAAAAATCAACGTATGATAAATTTAAATTGTACCTACGAAAATCTAATCAGGACTAGAAGAAAAATCAACATTTGATGAGTAGACTTATGAAAATAAACATATATCTTTAAGACTAAGAAGAAATAGATAAAGCAAAAAAAACAAATTGCCAATCAATTTAATTAGATTTCGTGACTAAAAACTACACATTATTATATCTAGCAGTTAGACTTTGTATCTTACTACACATTACTAAAATTCATTACTACACATATTTAGCAGTTACACATTACTAAAATTCAGATCGAGCTCATGACTACTTTTAGCCTGTAAGTTACACCATCAAATCATTATGTATAATTGAAATTGAAAAATATTTCAAAATTTTAATTTGCTATTCGTGCAAATTAATAGCTTTGTATGTATCAAATCATGTCAATTAATAGCAGTTTGTGTGTAAATTCAAAGTTTACTAATACCGTCAAGCCACTGGCGCTTACATCACAATAGCCTCATTAAAGATTTGATTGTTGTCATAATTTAAGATTCAATGTCCACATTTAATAATATTTTATTTTTGCACTATATATTGTACAATATCATAAATTTTGGTTTTTGGATGAAAAATAATACTCATTTCGATAAAGGTGTTTTACATGATTGCATAAAAGAATTAACTGCTGATAAGTATTTGACGATGTTAAAAGAAATGAGTGAATTGCTTATTTCAAGTACAAATTCGTTTAGCTTTTCAAGTTATTGGAGGTATACAACGTGGATTTTGGTTGGGGTTAAGCCAGTTTGGGCAAGCCTTATAACTATACCTTACAAGAATACTGTATATCTAATGAGCACTCCATCTGGGAATGATTATAAAGTATGAATTAACATGTCCGAGGATTTGTTTCAAATACTTCAAACCAATTACAATAAGCTTCTTAATTAGGTTACTAGTATAGGATAATATTGGTAAATAAATAGGACAAATAACTAAATAGTTGTAAACTAGCTCCATTAATTAAACCTAATATTTCTCTCCTATTTGTAATTATACTATGGGATAATGGCAAATACATTGGCCAAATGAATAAATAGTTGGAAAGAGACTCCTTTAATAGAACTCATATTTCTCTCATGTATTGCACAACTTGCTAAATTTAAACTATTATATTATGTTTATATATTTTTCATAGATAAAAATATATTATTTTATTAATTTTTTTATTTTGTATTATTTATAGAATTTTAAAGTATAATTTTCACTAAGTATGAATATGCATGTATTTTTTTAATTCTAATATTTTACTTTACTATTATAGCTAGCTGAAACTACTCCATGCATCTAAAAACAACTCAAATGTACCAAAATTTAAATATTTTAGTTTTGATATTTTACTTTTACATATACAATGTAAATAACAAATCAAAAATCAGACAAATGATAAATTTGATATGTCATGCATTGGAAGAAATATTAATTTGAAATTATAATTTGTGCAAAAAAGAATCATTAATCCCACCCCCTTCAAAATTATAATACGAAATAAAAAAGACAATAAACAAAATTACAAATAAGAGTGAGAAATTTCATACATCATGTATTAAACATGAACTTTAAATTATTTAATTTTAAATCCTCAACTTACAGATAAAATCACAAAAACTAATGATAAAATTCGATATACTATACATGGATTAAAAATGAATTCAAAACGAAGTCAATTTGAAAATATGATTTTGTATTAAAAAAAAAAAAAGGAAAGGAAAAAAGCCCTAACATAGCCTCCCTCAAAATTTTCATGAAAGTTACGTCTAACAATTTGAAATCAAATTCCTTAAAAAAAATCAAATTAAATAATGAATAGAAAACTTAAAAGTTTCATTAGTTAATATTAAAGAAACATATTCAAATCTTAAAAAAAAAAAAAAAAAAAAAAAAAGAGTGACACTCCTGTGCACAAGGTGCAACGATACTGTTATATTATATAAGTGATACTGTTATATTAATATAACAGTATCATTCATATAATATAACAGTATTACTTCATATAATATAACAGTATCACTCATATAATATAACAGTATCACTTCATATAAAACAGTATCACTCATATAATATAACAGTATTACTTCATATAATATAACAGTATTGTTGTGCACAGATTTGGATCTGTGCACCTTGTGCACAAAAGTGTTTGCAAAAAAAAAAAGGACATGTAAAATCAAAATTAGGTGAAAGTTGATACCATACCAACAAAATCAAACAAAACATTAGGTAAAAATATAATGACGAATAGATGGTCCAAATCAATTATAGACATACTTATAAATATTGTTAAAAGCTTACAATGCTAAATTAATATACAATGTGATGAATCAGATCTGAAGATATATAATATAATTCAACATTTGTAATATCATTAATTTAAGGGAAAATGTGTAAATATGCACCCAACGTTTAGGTGGAGGTGCAAATTTACACTTATCCTTTCTTTGGGAGAAAAATTACATAAAAGTCATATTTTTTTTGAAGCATTTTACCATTAAATAGACATGCAACTCACGATAGTTATGAAAAATCTTGATTTAAATAAATAATTCTTTTATTTAGGTTGCTAGTTATGATTATTCTAATTTTTTGTGGTCAAATAATTTAATAATAAAATTGCAACCAATTAAATTAATTATATTAAAAATTAAGCATATAACAAAATTTTGTTGACGATTCTATCATATAATTTGATTTAAGCATAAAATTTAGGTTAGCCTCTCCAAAAATAGAAACAATTTTACAAAATTCCTCTACATTCAAATCATTATTTAATATTAACTAAGTGAATGAACCATAACCAACAAAATTCTAAATATATAAAAAAATTCAAAAACTTTTTCTTCCCAAACTTACACCTATGTTATATATAAAATTTTGTTGGATCACAAAAACTTCCATGCACCAGATTTGCGTTTTTTGGATTTTTTTTATTTTTTATTTTTTGTGTTACCTTTATCTTATATTGGTGACTTTTATGAACAAATATCATCACCTTTATGTACTGGAACTGAGAAAAAAAAAGGAAGAATTTCAACACTTTTTTTTATCAACATACTTTTATGTGATATTACTCATACCTTTTAATTATGTTAGTTGCACCTTTATATATTATATAAATGTAAGGATATTTGTACATAAAGGTGACATGAATATAACATAAATATCACATAAAGGTATACATGTACAAATTGTGTTAAAATTCTTCCACGTTTTCTAAGTTACAGTACATAAAAGTAAGAATATGTATACATCTTTATATTTAATCAATATAACATAAATGTCACACTAATATAACATAAATGTAACACATGAATCACAATAAAAGAAAAAAATATCTTAAAACATACAGATTCGAGTCGACCAGGATTGCATGTGCATCTGGTCCATACCTAACTTACTCTTGTTGGATTTGTGGTTATATATAAACTTTCAAAAACTTTTTTTTTCCAAACTTACACCTCTGTTATATATTGAATTTCTAATTTTTTTTTTATATATTTGGAATTTTGTTGTATTTATGGTTCATTCACTTAATCAATATTAAACAATAATTTGAATGGGAAGGAATTTTGTAAAATTTATTTTTATTTTTGAGAGACTAACCTAAATTTTATGATTGGTTTGAATTATATCATAGAATCCATAAATAAAATTTTGTTATATGCTTAATTTTTTATTTAATTGATTAATTTTTTATTTAATTGGTTGCAATTTTTAAAAAAAAATTGAAATTATTTGACTACAAAAAATAGAATAATCATAACTAGCAACCTATAAAAAAAGAATTATCTATCAAAAACAAGATTTTTTATAATAGTCTTTAGTTGATGAACATATATGTCTATTTAATGGTAAAATACTCCAAAAAGATGACCTTTGTGTATTTTTTCTCTCAAAAAAATGTAAAATGTAAATTTATACCCCCACCCAAATGTTAGGTGTATATTTGTACATTTGTGCTTAATTTAATTTGTATATAAAATCATATTCTTTGGAAATAAGATATCATATATTCAAAAAATTATATATATGGATAAATTTCATAACAAGATAAATGATGTTATAGATGTATAAATATAAAAATAAAAGAAAATTTAGTAGGTCAAATTTATATATCTATATATAATAACAATTACCCCCTCAAAATAGAAATGTTAAAATTTTCTCGCTCATTTCCATCTCTCAAAAATAGAAATACATATTATTTCATAATTTATAAATTATAAATTATTAATTTTATTATATTAAACATGATTTATATATATGGTAATAATATCATTTATGATATTGACAAAATCTTGAAAATTATTATCTATATATGGTATATGAATGTTAATATGATCTCTTCTAATAACTTTTTTAATTGTTGATATAATCATAGATTAAATATATGTTTGTTGAATAAATTAAAATAACATAATGATCAGATTTCAAGAACTATAGATCATCAAAGTATTTTTTTTTTATCTCTAATGTTGTACCCACATACACATATACCACCTCAATAAATGTATCATTGCATTGATTGGGGGCGTTCATAGTGACTGAGGGGGTCGAAGACCAAGAAGTGAGTTATTAATCAAGTCAACCAACATATATAAAACAACGTAAATTAACTATTTTTATTTACTATATTCGAAATATGTATTATAAAATTATTATAAACATCACACAATTTTATTTGACAAATATGTCGTATACGATACTCCAATTTTTATATATCTTCTATGTAACAATGTTAATAATATAACATAGTGTTTATATAATTTTATCTTATTATACTATATCAATTCTTATTAAAATCATAAAGATTTGTAATATATCTTGAAGATAATAAAAAAATATACATATGATATATTGTTGCACACAATAACATTTAGGAAGTATAAAATTTATGAATTCATATACTTTCTATTAAAAAAATACAAATTAAGTATAAAAAATGATTAAAAAAAACATATCATTTATATTTATACTTATACTTATAAAAAATAATAAAAAATATGTTCTATTTCGTAATGCTAAATTATATAAATATATCTTCATTATTAATCATGAAAAATAGATAGTCGATGCTATTTATAAGAATGATAATACGTAGATGAAGAATTTTTTACATATATATTTTAAATACTTTGAATGTTTTATTATAAAATTTCATTGTCATCTATATAAAAACAAACTAACCTCATTTCTACTTTTTAAAGTAGAAATACAAATATTTATTATTTTATAAATTTATAAATTATAAATATTTAGTTTTTCATAATTTATGTATATTCATGGTATGAAAATCATTTTGTATATATATGAAAATTGAGGAAAAAAATAAGATCGTATTTGATATGTTATAAAGTTAGTATGATTTGTGTATATATGGTAATAATATCATGTCATGAAAAGTTGTAAATAAAAATTTGTAACTTCATCTAAATCATTTTATATATCCACGAAAAATTAGCGAATTTATCATTTTTTTTGTTGTAAGAATAAATAATGTTTCCTCCTTGATTAAAAAGTAAATAAAAAATTGAAATTTTACTATCATGGTAGCATGAAGTTCACAGAACAATGATAAAACATATTTAGTTTATGTTGTAATATAGTTTCATGGTTTTAGATTATCAAATTTTGAAATGTTTACCATTCAATATGATTTTTCTAATAGATAAATTTTGATTTTAAGACATCTGAAAAAAATAATTATACAGATTTTTTGATGGTATGTTAAATTTAGAAATTTTATTTTGGGGTAATATAAAATAATATCAATATTTTAAGCTCATTATGGATAAGTTGTTGAACATATATTTGCACAAGTATTTTCTAGGCCAATTTTGACAAAAACAAGTACTAAAATAGTTAAACAACATATGATGAAAATAATAGATATTTAGATGAATTACATGAGTAGTAGATTAAATTGAAATAACTTTGAAAAACTATATAATTTTTTCATGATCATCATTTTTATATCAAAAAATTACTAACACATGAAATTTATTCACTACATCACACGAATACCAAATGAGGTTGAATTATTACAAGACTTGATTATAATGCTCCATAATATCACCATTTTATACTCATTATGAATAAATTATTGAACATAAATTTGCATAAGTTTGTTTCAGACTAATAGTGACGACAACGTATGATGAAAATAAATAATATTTAAATTCGTAAATTATATGGGTAGTAGATTAAATTGAAAATACTTTGAAGAATTATATTATTTTTCATGAACAACATTTTTATATCAAAAAATTACCAACATTTCAAATTTATTTGTCCATACATCACACGGACACGGGTATACCAAATGAGATTGAAATATTATGAGAACTTAATTTTATTTTTGTTGTAAATTAAAATTTTCACATCAAACTCAAAATATTTAAATTTTATAGTCGTGAGTCACAGAAATAACAAATCAGACTAAAATTCTCCAAAAAAAATTATTATTTTCCATGTTCAACATTTTCATATTAAAATATATAAATACTTATACTAGTTAAAAATAAGTAAAGAAATAAATAAATAAATAAAGTGGTCCCCCACACACATATGCTATCAATGACATTTGTGGCGCTCAATTCGGCGAGGTGGTGGTAACTGGTAAGCAAGAATCAAATTGGGAGGCTATTTCAGGGCTACGATGTACTTCCCAAAAATAGAAATAATTTTTTCTCCAAAAATCTCTCCTTGCTATTTCTAATTGTGATTTTATTATATATATATATATATATATATATATATATATATTAGTATTTGACCTGTGTAATTGCATGGACATAAGTTTTTAGATAATATATTTAGAGTTAAATGCAAAAAAAACAATCTAAACTATTGTCTTTTTTCACTTTTCAATCTAAACTTTTTTTTTTTTATCAGATTGCAACCTGAACTAGTAATTTGATAAATTATAATAGTTCAGGTTGCAATTTGATTTAAAAAAAAAAGTTTAGGTTGGAAAATGAAAAAAAAACAAATAATTTAGGTTATTTTTTGCATTTAACCCATTTATCAAATACAACTTTTGAACTATTTTCTGGCAAAAACGTCAGCACGTAACCCACACGTTGACTTCAAATGAGGGTCACTTTAAATTACAAAATTACAAAAATACACTTATATTTTCAACGTGTGGATCACGTGTTCACGTTTTTGCCAAAAAATGCATCGGAAGTTGCAATTTGATAAAGTTTTATAGTTCAGATTGCATTCTGATACCAAAAAAAAAAAGTTTAGGTTGGAAAATGAAAAAAGTCAATAGTTTCGGTTTTGTTTTTTTACATTTAACCTATATATTTATAATGTAGTATAACTATAATTTATATATATATATATATATATATATATATGCTGTAACATAAATATAAAATATATAAAATTGATTAAAATTGATAATCAAATATTGGTATTGGTAATGAATTAAATTCAATAAACCAGTTTTAATTTTTTATTTTTTATTTCTAATATATTGGTATTGTGAAGATTTAAGAACGGGATACCAACTTTAAATTATTTGATATTGATCATACAAACCGATAAACCGCACCAACCGGCCGCACCACACCACACCAAACCGTTTTAGCTAAATTTTTAAAAAACCCACAATTTAAAAAATTATTTAAAATTGCACCGCATATATGGTTTGGTTATAGTTTTTGATTGATATCGGACCGCACCAAACCGCCTTTAATTATGTATATATATATATATATATATTATAGACTTGCAATAATAAATTTTATATTTTTAATTATATTGTTATTGTATAGTATATTTAATTTGTTTTTTTTAAGCTTATATTAATTTGTTTGTGTCTATATTTTAATATCTGCAATGGTCATCAACTATTTCACAAATTTTTTTGTCTTTTATTAATATTAAACTAAAAAATATATATTCTTACTTTTAGGTTATATCATTTTAATACATATGATTTAGAAGTGTTTGATTCTAATTATTAAAAACCAAACAATCAATTCATAATTAAATAGCCTCATATGAGCATTTGAAATCATATTTTATGAAGTTAACAATTATTATTCAATTAGTAGTTTACTTCTAAATTTTTTAATTAATTAATTTATCATATAATATAATTTTGAAGGTATCTATTTTAAATTTTGATAAAACTATATATATATATATATATAACATAATAATATAATTTTAAAACATTTAAAATATCATAGGACATTAAAGTTATTTTTGATAATTAAGTTAAAAACCGCATAAACCACACCAAACCGCATAAAACCGCATATTCAATTTTTGTATGAAAACTGCAGTTTTAAATTTACTTATAAATCAAACCGCACATAACAATGTGGTTTGAAATAAAGGAAAAAACCGCTAAAATCGCACCATGATCACCCCTAATAATACATAAATGTATGAATAATATCACATAAATGTGTATGGTAAAATTGTGTCTTTTTTTTTTTAAATTAACGTTGTACATAAAAGTTATGATATTTGTATATAAAAGTTATACTAATGTAACATAAATGTATGACAATACTGAAATAAAGATATAGTTATACTTATACTACACGATTTTTTTAAGATATGACTATTTTGAAATAAATTTATAAATAATATCACACAAAAATCTATATATATATATATATATATATATATATATATATATAAAATGAGAGAAGTTGACAAAATTTACAAATTTGCCATTTTCCCTCCTAAAAATGTCACATCAAATTGATGATTGTATAAATATTTTTATTTTGATATTTTTTCTAGACTCTAAAAAAATAATATTTTATGTCATTTACAAGAAAATGTTATGACAATAATATTTAAAAATTCAATTCTGGGCCCTACTATTTGTAATATTTAAAAATTCAATTCTGGGCCCTACTATTTGTAATATTTAAAAATTCAATTGTGGGCCCTATTCCAATAGAATTTACTTCCTTGCATCTTAATTTTGAGTTTACTCAATACATTTTATTAGGAAATAAAAAGAACAAGAAAAGTACTAAATAAGATTTATCCACATAAATTGTAGAGAAGTTTAGCACCATACACCAACATAAATTAAAAATATTCACTTCGGTAATCATATACTTTAAGGATATGATTATATTTTAATGATGTGATCAAAATTTGAAAATAATAAAATTTAAACATTATGTCAAAAATAAAAAATTTGAAAAATTAGTTTAAAATTTTAATATATAAAATGTGGAAAATAGTTTTAATATCCAAAAATTAATTTTATGATGTGTTATAAAATGTTTAAAAGTTTGAAAACTATTATAAAAATATCAAAATAATAATAAATTTAAAATTAATAATAATAACAAGGTTTAACAATTTAAAATTAACAAATAAATTTAAAAATTAATTCAAATATATATGTAATATTAATTTTGAAAGATATAAATATCAATAAATTGAATAAAAAATAGCTTAATAAAAATAATAAAAATATTTGCTAATTTATTCTAAATTATTTCAAATGAAGAGATATAATTAATCTAAAATTGTATTAAAAAAAACTAGAATTTGTTCTAAAATAATCTGAAACATGGTTTCAAAAATCTAAAAATTATTATTTTAAAATGTAAAAATAATTTGGAAGTTAAATATTTTAAATATAAACTGAATTTTGGAATAAATTTAAATTTTTTTAAACAAATTCATCTAAAAAATGCAGAAAATTTATTTACGAATTCTAATAATAATTCTAAAATATAAAGAACAAAACATATTATTAGTAAGTATAATAAATCACTTCTTAATTATTCAAAAATTTATAGTGACAAACAAAAAACTATTATTATTATTTTATATTGTGTTCAATTTTATTTTCAAATTTAATTGTTAAATATTGATGTTATATTTATTATTTTATTAATTTTTGAATATTGATGTTCAATTTATTATTTTATATTGTATTGTGTTATATTTATAAATTAATTATATTCGTAATTTCATTTAAATTTCATTTTTAATGAATGTTATATCAAATTCATATCTATTTTAAAATTCATAATATATTATTTGCATTACATATATAATTATATCAAATTTTAAATGTTGAGTTTCAAAATTGTTTGCATTCAAAATTTCTAATTTTATCAAATACAATTATTTAAAATAACATAATTTTAAAGTTGAAATATTAACATTTTTATTAATATAGATATTAAAAGCAATATATATTTTACATTTAAATGATATAACATTACATTATGTCATCAACATTAAAAATTATTAAATTTAATATAACAAACCGCGCATCGCGCGGGTGTAGCGCTAGTATATATATGTACCCATCAGGGTGAAAGAATCGTGTTGGAGAATTCTGTTCTCATAGGCCCTTGCACTTGATTGGTAATGAAAGTTTCATTGGGTTATAGAAAAAAGACATTAAAAACAAAAACAGACGAAAAAATTCTACACTTTGTTGATAAATATCTTCCATAATGAGTTTCCAACATCATCAATTAAAGTGGCATTTTTCTAACATAAAAATTTACGTGATATGGTCTCACATATAATTTTCGTGAGATGGACCCAATTTCACAAATTTATATGTAAATTATGAAGTGTAGGTTGTGGGTTGACCTGTCTCACATAAAATGATACATGAGACGGTCTCACATCAAACTCATTTACTTTCTTATATATATATATATATATATATATATATATATATTTATTTATTTATTTATTTATTTTTTTTGTTTCTAAAGTTAGAGGTAGTTTTAGCAAAATTTTTAAAATATCTTTTATAACAAATACTCTTTCTCTTATCATCACGTAAGTTTTCGAGTATTTATTATTCTCCTCTTTTCCACTTTCCTCGAACTCATTAAAAGAAAAGAATTTAGAATTCAAAATTTGAAAGAGAATTAAATTAATTTCATAATAATGATCATATCAAACTCTAAATTTTAGCTTAAGAAATATTAATAGGATAATTTAAGAATAAAGTTGGATAAAAATCTAAAAAGATGCTAAATTGCAAACAAAATTCAACCTATAAAACAACATTTAATTGAGATCATAAAGAGTATTTCGTTTTAGAATGCACTCATAACAAACTTAGAATTATTGATTTGATAAATATAAACGTGAACTGATATTTATAACTCAATATATATCTTCGTCAATTTTATTATTTATATATATCCACAAAACTTTTTTTTAGACGGAAGTGTAACCAAATATATGTTTATCCAAATTTTGCATGACACAATTTTCCAATTTTATAGTTGTCTGATCTTTTTAGCTTTTTTTATATAAAACAAAGAAGCTATCGTTGTTATTAGGTAAAATAAGTTAGAAAAGAAAAAAGAAAAAGAAGAAAGAGGGAAAGAGGAGACAAAGTGGGAAGTGATGATGATGCGGTTGGGAGACAATAAAGCGGGTTTTGGAATCTCCTTGCCGGTTTTTGAACGCGACATCTAACTACCGTACACCCCACTCCCTCTCTACACACGCGCCTTATATATATATATATATATATATATATATATATATATAATGAGAGAAATTGACAAAATTTATTAATTTGTCATTTTCCCTCTTAAAAATGTCATATCAAATTGATGATTGTATAAATATTTTTTTTTTGATTTTTTTTGTAGGCTCTAAAAACAATATTTTATACATAATCATGCATTTGTTTTTTGTTATTTATAAGAAAATGTTATGATAATAATATTTAAAAATTCAATTGTGAACTATATTCCAATAGAATTCACTTCCTTACATTCTAATTTTGAATTTACTCAATACATTTTTTAGGAAATAAAAAAGAGTAAGAAAAGTACTAAATAAGATTTGTCCACATTTATAAATTGTGGAGAAGTTTAGCACCATACACCAACATAATTTCATACATATTCACTTTGGTAATCATATACTTTAAGAATATGATTATATTTTAATGATGTGATTAAAATTTGAAAATAATGAAATTTAAACATTATGTCAAAAATTAAAAATTTGGAAAATTAGTTTAAAATTTTAATATATAAATGTGGAAAATAGTTTTAAAATCAAAAATTAATTTTACGAGGTGTTATAAAATGTTTAAAAGTTTGAAAACTATTATAAAATATCAAAATAATAATAAAATTTAAAATTAATAATAATAATAATAATAATAATAATAATAATAATAATAATAATAATAATAAGGTTTAACAATTAAAAATCAACAAATAAATTTTTAAAATTAATTCAAATATATATGTAATATTAATTTTGAAAGACATAAATATCAATAATTTGAATAAAAAATAGCTTAATAAAAATATTTGGTAATTTATTCGAAATTATTTCAAATAAAGAGATATAATTAATCTAAAAATTATTTTAAAAAACTAGAATTTGTTCTGGTTTCAAAAATCTAAAAATTTTATTTTAAAATGTTAAAATAATTTGGAAGCTAAATATTTTAAATATAAACTAAATTTTGGAATAAATTTAAACTTTTTTGAACAAATCCATCTAACAAACAATGCAGAAAATTATTTACAAATTCTAAAAATAATTTTAAAATATAAAGAACAAAACATATTAGTAAGTATAATAAATCACTTCTTAATTATTCAGAAATTAAAACTAACAAACACAAAACTATTATTATTATTTTATATTGTGTTCAATTTTATTTTCAAATTTAATTATTAAATATTGATGTTCAATTTATTATTTTATTATTAAGATTTTACTATTTTATATTGTATTGTGTATATATTTATAAATTAATTATATTTATAATTTCATTTAAATTTCATTTTTAATGCATGTTATATCAAATTCATATCTATTTTAAAATTCATAATCTATTATTTACATTGCATATATAATTATATCGAATTTAAAATGTTGAGTTTCAAAATTGTTTGCATTCAAAATTTCTAGTTTTATCGAATACAATTATTTAAAATAACATAATTTTAAAGTTGAAATATTAACATATTAATATATATATTTAAAGCAATATATATATATATATATATATATATTACATTTAAATGATATATCATTATATTATGTCATCAATATTAAAGATATTAGATATTATATAACAATCCGCGTATCGCGTCGGTTGTACTGCTAGTGTATATATATATAAACAAACAGAACCACTATTAAAAATAGTAAAATGTACATTTCCCACCTAAATGGTGTTTCTAAAATTGAAAAGTAGCATTGGAAAATACAAGAAATATTGGTAAGTGGAAAAGTTTTACCGTTTTTGACAAAAGGTTGGTGAATATGGATGAAAAGCTGAAAATTTAACTGCTCTCTTTCTCTCTCCGAGCATAGGGGTAGCTAGAAGCCTAGATGGGTGTTGGGTTGAGAGAGATGTGCTATGATCTTGGTTACGAAGATAACCAAAAAGTTTGCCTAATAAATAATTTCAAATTCAATAACTTTTTTGTTTCAAAATAATTTTGATGTTATGTTAATTATTATTATTGTATTTCATCTGCATATTAAATAAGTTATTGATTGAAATTTTAATTTTAGTGTATGACATATCAAGTTTATTATTTTTCATAAATTGAGTTTTTTTTTTTATCGATTTGTTTAGTATTCTAAAATGCATGATTAAACATATATACATTCTTAGTTAAAATTATACTTATGAAAATTACAAATATGATATAGGAATGACAGTAACAAAATTACAAAAAAATATGTTTTTTCTAAAAATAAAAATTTAGATTATTTTGAGAAAAAAATTGTGATTTTTTACATAAAATATGATCCTCCATTTCTTTATTTATCTTTTAAAATGTTCTTATAACATATATATATATATATATATATATATATATATATCAAATTTTATATATAAATTAAATTTATCCTTCTTAAAATAATAATTTCAAATTAACCTCATTTAAAATTCATTTGTAATTTTATTTATAAGTTGGAGTGTTTAAAATTAAATAACTTCTTCATTTCAAATTTATTTCTAATACATGATGTATCGAATTTATCATTCTTATATGTAATTTTATTTATTGTCAAATTTATTTAATATTTGTAATTTTGAGTGGGGTAAAGGGTGCATGATAATTTTTTTAAACACATTATAATTTCAAATGAAAACTTATTCGTTTAAAAGTTTACTTTAAATGATGATATATCAAACTTATTTTCTTGATTTTTAATTGTTAGTTAATTTGCATATATATAAAAAGTAAATATCAAAATAAAAGTTTTAATTTTGATGCAATTGAATTTTTTTAATTGATTTGTAATAGTTTCGATAATAATAATAAACTAAAATATTAATATTAAAATCTAATTACTAATATGACGTCCATGCAACGCACAAGAGAAATACTAGTATGAATAATATTACATAAACGTATGTACAAATTGTGTCGGAATTGTTGTTTTTTAAAATTAAAATATTACCTAAATGTTATGATATTTATACATAAATATTATACTCAGTGACAAACTTACTCTAGGGTCAAGCGAGACACTGACCCTGAAATTTTGAAAAATTATTAAGGATATTTATATATATAATTTAACAATTTTAATTAAAATAATAAAAAAAAGTTGTTAAGACACAAACCCAATAGTGTGTCTTTCGTAACTGCAAATTTATTTTTAATTTTTAATTTTTACCCAGCACAAACTCAAATTCTCTCTTTCTTTCTTTTTTTCTTTTTTTTTTCCTTTCTCAATTTCTTCTCCATTTAATTTTAAGGTAAAATGTGGTGTTTATATTATTATTTTTGCTTTATTTTTTTATTGTTGTTGAATTATTGTTTTGATTTATTGTTAGCAATGAAGAAATTATTATGCATCAATTTCAAAATACAAAAATAAAACAGAAATGTTATAATTCATGCGATTTTTTTTTTACATTGATGTTGTTAAATTGAGATGTAATTAAGTTACTAATTTTGAATGCTATTATTTTATATTGTGATATATTGATTTATCGAAATTATTACAAATTTATGCTCTTAGTTTAAAATTATTATATATTTATTAAGAATGGATCTTCTGTGAGACCGTTTCATGGATCTAATAATATGAGACGGGTCAACCCACAACTCACACTTCACAATTCACATATGAATTTGTGAAAATGAGTTTTGTTTGTGGGCCGGTAATAAAATGAGACCGTCTCATATAAGTTTTTGTATATTTTTATTAGTTGACTTGGACCCCTTGAGTAAAAATCATAGGTCGGTCACTGGTTATACATAACTGTTATAGAGTAACTCTTCCATGCATCTGGTGCACCATACAACCGAGTTGGCCCGGATCCGACCCGGATCTACGCTCTTTTTTTGGCTACTTACATTTATACTATATTAATTATACATTTATATTACATTAGTCATATCTTTATATACAAATATCATATACCTTTATATAATATTTTAACTTTAAAAAAAACCAATTTCGGTACAATTTGTATATATATACATTCATGTGATATTAATAATACTTTTATATACAACTATTATAACTATAAGGTATGACTAATATCGCAAAAACTCACGTGAGACCGTGTCACGGATCCCCTTGCGTGAGACAGATCTAATTTGACCCATTACCTTAACCCACAACAATAGCCCAACCCTCAAATAGAGCCCAAAAGTAAAAGCCCAATACCATATAGCCAAGACAATTTTGAGCCCAAGACTAAGCCCACAGTTTCTTCTCCCTGACTTGGTCGCACAATCTGTCGCACCTAACGCCAGACTTCTTTGTCGCACACACCGTCGCACACCGCTGCCATACCCACCGTCAACCGCATGAGGCAAGAGTGTAATGAAATGCCTGATAGGAATTTGGTCACATGGGCATGTTTGATTTCTGGGTATACTCAGAATGGAATGCCTAAAGATGCATTAGCTGCATTTGCAAGAATGATTTCTGCAGGGTTTATTCCGAACCATTACTCACTTGGGAGTGCTCTAAGAGTTTGTTAGAGAATGGGTGCCAAGTGATGAACCTTTGAGACAAAGAAGAGCAGCATCATCTTGTCTTATGCTTGGTGAAGGAACCATCGGATCGCCGACTCTATGCAATTATCTAATTCGGGATCCAGACAAGATATGATTAACACGCAGCGGAAAACGAATCATACCTTTCACCGTAATAGGTGAAGACGAACCAGTTCTAAGGTCAGAACTGCCCTCACGATCTACTGCCGTATTCCTATCCCTTTTCCTTGGACGTCGTGTGGGCGACGATCTTCTAAAGGTTTAGAAATCCCGCCTCCTCAGTTCTCTCTAGCCAATCTGTTTTTGCGTGAGATTGAGAAAAAACGTCATATAGGAGACGTTGATGTTAGGGTTATTTATAGGCTACAACAGGGACCTAGAGTAGGAATTAGGGTTGGGCCTCCTGATGGGCTTAGGTATCCTATGTTCAGCCCGAACACCCAACTTAAGCCCATCAATTATAACTCGGTCCACTAAGGAGTTATAATTGAACTACCGTCCTAATCTCATATTACAATATGGGCTCCTTTATTATGTATACGTTTATTTCCCTGCGTTTAAGATATCGAATGTCCGTAAATTAAATAAGTTACTGACAACTTAATTAATTTACATCTAATTCCAAGAGTAGTACCACTCATCTTTATTATCATGTCGGATTAAATCCACCTGCAATGTTTACATGATAATCCTTATGAGCTCCTCAAGGGGACATCATCATCCTAAATAATTAGGATACGGATTCCTTCTATAATCAATAGCACACCATATAAACAGCGCTATCTCCCAATTCACCGAGCCTATTGATTTATAAATAAATCTCACTCATTGGCAAATTAAAGAAACAAACACTGAGTACATGTGCCCGTTATTATATAGGGATTAAGAAGACGTACATCCATAATAACAGAGGTCTTGATCTTTTATATAGTCAGTACAAATCGAACAATCTCATATGGTCCTGCTCAACACATACAAAATGTACTAGCGTAACTTTATAGTCAAGACAGACTAATACCAAATTACACTACAACCGTTCCAATGGTTTGTCCAAATCCATCTTGGTTGTGAGCTACTATTTATAATCTATAAGGAACTGATAGCATGATCTTCTGTGTGACACCACACACCATGTTATCTACAATATAGACTAATTTGGACAATAACATTAACATATATAACAAATATAAAATGCAAACATTTGATCATAATGAATCTCATATCATAAAGATGTTCATACAAAAGCTAGGCTTATAGTATACATCCTAACACTTGGGTGCTTTGATTTCAGAAACCCATGAGCCCAAACTTCTCATTCTAACAACCTTGTACTTTTTCTTGCATTTGGAAGATGGGTTCATGTGTGTTAATGGTGATGACGTCATCGTGTTGGTCTCTGCCTTGATCACCATTATTGGGTTTTGAGCAATGGATGTGTAACAATTTGGGTTTGTTTTTTTGGTATTGGAAATAGGATTTTGATGGTGTTTGAAGATGGGGGTTTTGGGGGTATATATAAGGTGGGATTGGGAAAGGGAAAATCGAATTTATGTACATAAGTATGTGATTTCTACACATTAGTATGTGATTTTATGACTGAATTTAAATTTATATATAAGGATGTCTCTTACATCTTTAAATATGTGATTTATATACATAAGTATGTGATTTTTGCACATTAATATGTGATTTTATGACTGAATTTAAATTTATGTATAAATATGTCTCTTACACCTTTAAGTATGTGATTTATGCACATAAGTATATGATTTCTGCATATTAGTATGTGATTTTGTTTAGTTTATTTTAATTTTTTTAATCTCGTGTATTATAAGTAAGCATTTTATAGCTTTAAGTATGCTTTTTTTTTTCTTCTTATTGCTATGTTGCTATATAAGTAAGTGTTTAATATAAGTATGTGTTTTACAACGATAAGTATGTGTTTTATTATTATCGTTATGTTGTTATATAAGTAAGTGTTTTATATAAGTATATATTTTACAACTATACGTATGTATTTTGAAGTTATAAGTATATGGTTTTATTCTTGCAATGTTAATTAGTAAGTAAAAATGAAAAATTTCGCTACATATTTTAATTATTAGTGTATGTTTGTGAAGGAATGGAAGCTACAGGTTATATAATTACCTGATTATCCAAGGAAAATGTAGAGAAAATATCACCATAAATATTGGGGCTAAAACTATCCATTGGTGGGCGAACATCCCTGCAGCAACCAGAATAGCCGATCATTGCTTGCAGTATACCTCTTTTAAGTTTATATCTGTTTCGCTTAATATGTTTAGGTGATCGATGGTCTGGAATGGCCAAACATCTACATCTATTTGGATTGTGGGTCAAATAGATCCGTCTCACGAAAGGAGATCTGTGAGACGGTCTCACGAAATACCTACTCGACTAATATAACTAAAAGGTATGAAGGGTATTAGTGTTTTTCTAAAAAATGTTAAAGCACAGCTAACATTACATAAATGTATGACTAATATAAAATAAATATATAACTAACACTACTAAAATATATTACTAATATAACATAAAAATAAAATACCTTAAAGCGAGTTTGTGCGCGGACAACCAATCGCGTGGTGGGTCGGATGTATTTGTGAATGTTATATTAATATAACATACAATTTTGTACTGGAAAAACAAGTTATGACATGAATTAAAAAAAATTCAATATATATAAATATGTGCAACTGATGCATGAAAGAACTACCCCAAATTGAAGATCATATGCAACTTATGTGATATTATGTTTTTTTTATCAAAATTAAATTTAAATCGAACAAATTTTGAAATTATGAAACTAAATTAAAAAATACAATAATTATGAAATCATTTACATAACTGCCTAAACTCATGAGAGAAAAAAACATTTTAATCCCATAATAACAACCAACGTTTTGAAGTCCAAGTTCGTTAATAGAAATGGTCATTGTCGATCAATTGCAAATTGATTAAAACAAGGGGTGCGTAAAGGCACCCCACCCTATTCTAAACCCACTCAAATTCATACATTTTTCAATTAATTTTTTTTTAAAATAAATAATATCAATTTTACCTTTAAATTTTGCTCTACTAGTTCTGTTCGACCATTATGACTGAATGTGTTTTTCCGTGTTTGGTTAAAGTGGCCGAACATGCTTCTACATATTCAGCCAATGTGGCCGAACAAAACTATTCGAGTTTGATCGTTTTTTTACGTTTTTTCACACGATTTTCAAATATTTAACAAATTCGTGGAATGTTCGTCATTATGTTGGCATTACATTCTTCAAAAAATTAAAAAATTTAACATAAAAAAATAAGAAAGAACACAAAAATGTAACATAAACCCAACCATTCCCGTTCATCCTTGGTTGACCGAACACAGCGTTCGACCACCATGGCCGAACACATTATAACATGTTTGGTTGTGGTAGCTGAATGCTCTCCTGCGTGTTCGGCCAACCAGGGCCGAACGAGGATGATCGGGTTTGATTGATTTTCTTATGTTTTTTCATTTAATTTTCATACGATTTTAATATATTTGACTAATTCGTGAGATTCCCATCATCAATTTTGCATTCAATTACTCAAAAAAATTTAGAGAAATAACATCAAATAATAAAAAAAGAAAAGAAAAAAAAAAGTAACTAAAAAGGGAATAGGTTTCAAAAGAAAAATGAAGGATAATATGGGTATTTTTTAATTTTTTTAATTGAAAAATATTCAAAATGAGGTGGGTTTAGAAATGGGGAGGACCAAAGGCACCAACCTCATTTCTAAGGGCACCACACTATTTAAAAAAATCAATTTTACCCTTAGGGTTGTTGAAGTAGTTCCGTTCGGTTAAGATGACCGAATAGGCTTCAAGGTGTTCGGCTGTGGTGGCCGAACACTCTTCTATGTGTTCGGCCAACCGGGACCGAACGAAACTGATCCGGTTCAATAGTTTTTTTTACGTTTTTTGCTACGATTTTCACACATTTAACAAATTTGTGGAATGTTCGTCATTATGTTGGCATTACAATATTCAAAAAATTAAAAGATTTAACTAAAAAAAAATGCAACCCGTCACCCGTCGTGCGTGCGCACCGCGCCTACCGTCACTCGTCGTCGTCGGGCGCGCGCACGACGGGTGACAGGTTGCGTTTTTTTATGTTAAATCTTTTAATTTTTTGAAGATTGTAATGCCAACATAATGACGAACATTCCATAAATTTGTTAAATGTGTGAAAATCGTGTGAAAATCGTAGCAAAAAACGTAAAAAAAACTATTGAATCGGATCAGTTTTGTTCGGCCCCGGTTGGCCGAACATATAGAAGAGTGTTCGGCCACCACGACCGAACACCTTAAAGCCCGTTCGGTCATCTTGACCGAACAGAACTAGTTCAACAACCCTAAGGGTAAAATTGGATTTTTTTTAAAATAGTATGGTACCATTTCTTAGAAATGAGGTTGGTGCGTTTGGTCCTCCCCTTTAGAAATTGATGGTGTGCTTTATTCCCTCCCTGTAAGAGCAATTAATGAGTTTCAATCAATTAATGATATTAATTTTTATTTATTAAATTTTTAAAAAATTTTAAAAATATAATTAAATAAATTATTAATTAAAAATAATATAGAATATTCATTTTTTTTATAAAATTTAGTACGGACTGATGCACTAGCCGCTGGAGATGCTCTGACAAAATGGTTTACGCGTTTGAACCTTTTTTATCTCAAGTCAAAGTGTCATACTTTTCTATATTATACCTTCACAATGAAAATTTCTGCGAATCAGCATCCAACACACCTCTATCCCATACATTTAATCCATATCAGTGCCGTGAGTTTCCTCTAATTTTTCTCTTTCAATTTAGAGAAAAGCCCTATTTTCACTTTGATGCCTCTATGGGATTATTTTCCGACGTTTGCGGCTGCCTGCTGCGGCGCCTGAGCCCCACCGACGGCGACGACGGCGACGGCGAAGATTCATTCGATTTGTTCTTCAAGCTCGAGGCTCTGCAGATTGCTACTAACTTCTTCTCTGAATTGAATAAGCTCGGCCATGGCGGTTTTGGGCCCGTCTACAAGGTAAGCTCATCGATCATTTGCGTCGTATTCTATTTCAGAAATCTAATTGTTGAAGAATGAATCTGTTTATAGCTCTAATTTCTGGAGGCAGTTCATTGGTTGCTTGGCATTTCTTCCTAGTTTAGAGGTGTTTTGTTTGGTAAGCTTATTTAAACATGTTTGAGATGTTTTTAAAGTTTATAAGGTGTCGTTTTGTACTTTTAAACTAAAAGGGTATTTGGCTAAGTTTATAAACCATCTTACAAGATTTTTAAGAGCTTATACGCTTATCAAGAGTGTTTGATAAGATTTTAAAATTAAGATATTAATCTATCCATGAGTTTATAAATTATTTAATGATTGTTGAAGAGTTTTGATAAACAAATTAATAGAACTTAAGAGATACAAGTAATGGAAATTGTATAATTTACATGAAGGATTTTACTTATAAAGGATTTTACTTATGAAAGGATAGATACATTTTAATTAGGCTACTACCATCATTAATCATCTCTAGAAGATTTGAATGGTAATTGTTTACATGATATTGAAATGTAACAATCAGATAATAACAAATAAAAATAAAACTTGAAAGTCGTAGTGATGCAATTGGACCTAGAAAAGGGGTCCAGAATAAGTCATATTTGATCTTTTGGAAATAACGGTCAATCAGGTATATAGTGAGGTTTGAAAATGTAATATCCATAGCCATATGGAGCTTATCTATGGCCCTTGCTTTAAACAAATTATCAACATGCTTTGCTCACTTTAATGGATCGCTACTGAAGAAATCTACATCTTTTACACCTTATTGGTGCTATGGTTATGCTCCAAGATGTACAGGCACTCTATGATAGAAAGAGGGAGTGAATTTAGGAGAGAATAAGTACATTCTTGTTCTGTTAAAATTAGGTTAATCATCTCACATATAAAATAAAACTAGGTAAAGTTATGAACATAAATGCATGGATCAGCGTGGCTGAAATTGCGTCGGAAGCCTAGTTGCATAAAATGATGACGTTTTCAATGGCCTCAACATCTCATATACTGATAATTGATAACATAATTTTGCCTAACCCAACAGTTCTAACATGATTCCTTTCTGTTCTGCGACATAAGTTCTGGGTCAGAAAAAGTATTCTATGATATCCAAAAGAAATTCTCGTAATGCTGCTGCTTGTAGCCCTTCCAGATTTTAGAGTTGTGAAGAAGAGAATAGCTTCATTTAATTTGCAGCACTTAACTATATTTTATCCAATTTATCTTTCAGGGATTGATGTCAAATGGTCAAGAAGTAGCTGTAAAGAAGTTGTCCTTAACTTCAAGACAAGGCATAAAAGAATTCACAAACGAAGTAAGATTGTTGCTAAGGCTTCAGCATAAAAACTTAGTCATGTTGCTAGGATGCTGCGTGGAAGGACCTGAAAAGATGCTCGTCTATGAATATTTACTGAACAGGAGTCTCGACTATTTTCTTTTCGGTATTTAGCTTTACCTATGGAATTAATTACCTTCATCTTTGAATAACAGATATATTGCATAAATTTGACATTGGAAATGATAAAAGTTAATTCTCAGATAAAAAGCAGTCTCCAATTCTGGATTGGACAAGACGATTCCAAATAGTAAAGGGTGTTGCAAGAGGTCTTGTATACTTGCATGAAGAAGCCCCTGAAAGGATAATCCATAGAGACATCAAATGCAGCAATATATTACTTGATGATCAGTTAAGTCCAAAAATCTCTGATTTTGGTCTGGCTAGGTTGTTTCCAGAGGATGAGACTCATTTAAATACATTCAAAATTTCCGGAACTCAGTAAGCAGATATTAGCCACTCATCTCTTTTTGTCTCATTTTCTTAATTTCTCAAATATTTATCAAAACTTGGTGATTTTATTGATTGCAGTGGTTACATGGCTCCTGAGTATGCAATACATGGATATCTATCTGTGAAGACCGATGTCTTTAGTTTTGGCATTTTAGTTCTGGAGATTGTCAGTGGAAGGAAAAATCATAATCGTTTGCTTGGTGCTGAAAAATCTGACCTATTAAATTATGTAAGTATCAAAGTAGTCAACTCTTAACAATTTAACTTACTGGTCTTAATGGATTGTGATGAGAGTTGTATGTACGTTTTAGGCATGGAGATTATTTGAAGTTGGGAAAGCGTTGGAATTAATTGATGGAAGCCTAGATAGATTTTCGGAAGAAGAAGCTGTAATGTGCATTCAGTTGGGGCTATTATGCTGCCAAGCTAGTGTTGCAGAAAGACCGGATATGAACTCGGTGCACCTCATGCTATCGAGTGATTCTTTCAATTTACCTAAACCCGGGAAACCCGGAATTCATGGGCGTGTGGGTCAGTGGGCTACTACCACTTCTGCTGCCTTTACTAACACCACCCAAACTGGTACTACAACCAAGGCTGAATCAACAACTACAACTGGTACCACTTTCATTGAGGACTACTCCAGAAATTCTATCTCCTATTCTTCTATTAATGAAGGTAGGTAGCTAGATAAACTGTATTTATATTCTTTCTATTTGTTTCGAGGGAAAAAGTAATTTCTTTTATGTAAATTCTAGTTTATTTCTACATTCCCAAAAGTGATTTGTTCAATGTTCATACAACCAATTATGGAAATATGACTTTTGGCGAGTTTAGGCTTTACATTACGAGAAAGGGTCTTAAAGGAAAGTCGACATGCATGTGTGAGTATATGAAGTGGTAATGTCATTATTTGTGATGATCTTTTTGTTTTTTTATGCAATCATATAAATTGTATGGTAAGTGTTGACGTCCAAAAAACGGCTACTTCGCTTTTATGGTCAAACAATCAATATAGTTATGATGACAATCGAGATAATGGAATTTATGAAGGTCAATCAAGAAAATATTGATATAAACTCTAGATATATAACTGTTTTGAATAGTGGAGATCACTTGCTTCTTTTTCCTATTTCTTTGGTTCAGGTCGGTTGAAAAGATACAACTGAGGAGAGCTTGGCTCTTTTCTTTCTTCTATTTTATGTGTGTTTTTTATCCGCCTCTTTCACTAACTCCTATTGCAATAAATGAGCTTTTATTTATAGTTACATGTGATGTCTGAAAATTAGGGGTATAATTCCCTTGTATTGAAGAAGCAATCATACTTACATTTAAGGGGTAGCAACCCAATTTACCACAAAAAATATAAAGGATGACAAAAAATACCACCAAAAATAAAATTGACATTTTTATACCATAAAAAATAAAAGTGGCATATTTTCTACCATTAAATATAAAATTATGTCAAAAAATACCACATTTTTTGATTGACTTTAATGACAACAATTAAAGGACAATTATTATCCAATAACAATGTTTGGTCAAATGGAATCTTGGTCAAAAAAATCACTTTCTCTCACCTCCACCTCACCCCCAAACCCAAACCCTCTCCCTTTCCCTTTCCCTCGTTCCTTTCGAATTGCAGCCGATTTTTGCACCCCATTTTCACCAAGTTTTAAAGTAAAAAATTCACCTCATATTCCACGTTTAAATCTTCGATTTTTTTTACTGAAAATCCACGTTTAACACGAAGATGTCAAACCAAGAAGGAGAGGTTAGTGTTTTGATTCCTCGTTTTTTCAGAAATTTGTTGAAATAAGGCTTCGAATTTGTTCAAATTGCTTGAGAATGTGTTGAAATTTGGTTGAATTTGTTGAAAACTATGTTAATAATTCAAATTTGGTGAGTATTAGTTGAACAAACGTAGGGTTAAACGTCGATTTCAAATCCCGTTGAACCCTAAATTATTTAGGGATTATGTTTCATTTTTTTTAATATATGCTTGAATTCATGTTTGCAATGGTTAAATGGGTTTAATTTTTCATGTTATAGGGTTAATGTGTTTAAATATGTGCTTCAATTCATGTTAGAAAGGGTTAAACGGGCATAATCGACGTTTAACACTATAAATTTCGATTTTTATAGTGTTAATCGTGATTATAGGGAATAACGACGTTTAACCCTATAATTATAGTGTTAAACGTGAATAAATTGAAAAATCACGTTTAACACTATAATTATAGGGTTAAACGTGAATTACTTGAAAAAACACGTTTAACACTATAATTATAGTGTTAAACGTGAATTTCCAAATTCACGTGTAGGCCTAACCCCCCCCCCCCCGCGCGCGCCCGTCACCCGTCGCCCGGCGCGCGAATATTATAGTTTAATAATCCCATTTCAAAATTTTATTAATCATAGTTTAATATTCTCGTTTAAAATTTTTACTAATCGTAGTTTAAAAATCCTGTTTAAATTTTTTAATAATCATAGTTTAGTAATCCCGTTTAAAATTTTTAATAATCATAGTTTAATAATCCCATTTAAAATTTTTATTAATCATAGTTTAATATTCCCGTTTAAAATTTTATTAATCATAGTTTAATATTCCCGTTTAAAAATTTTATTAATCATAGTTTAATATTCCCATTTAAAATTTTTACTAATCATAGTTTAAAAATCCTGTTTAAAATTTTTAATAATCATAGTTTAGTAATCCCGTTTAAAAATTTTAATAATCATAGTTTAATAATTAAATATTAGATTTGAATAATGCCCCTTTAATGATTTTTTTTAATCTTCGTTTAATAATCAACACGTAATGCCAAATAATTTATTAATCCATCTTAAATAATAGATAGATAATTTGAATAGCTACTTTAATAATCAACACTTAATGCCAAATAAATATCATGGACACCGTTCCTTCAGAATCAATTAGTGAGTGAATCTCATATCCCCACTGCGTCATGTCGGCATTCAAAACTTCATGAATGGAAGACATTAAATCAAATAGTGTTCGTTCATGAAGGTGAAGGACCTCTTCAAAACCGTTGGTGTATTCTAAACCTTCCCAGTAGCCTCCATACCATACAATAACTTCAATAGTCATTTTTTTGTGAATACTGCAAAAAAAAAAAAAAAAACATTACAATTTGTCAATATCATGAAACACATAATAAATAACAAAGAAAAAAAACAAATAAACTAGATTTTCAACTCATAAAAGAATTAATTATTTAAATAATAGATCAACTATCAATAACTAATGTTCGTTTAACTTATAAACTAACGTTCAAATAATCATAATCTTCGTACTACTTATAATTCTCAATAAGTAATATACTTACATCGTAATATAGTTATGATATTATAACTAAATGAATTTAATTCGTCACGAGATCGTCCCGTGATTAATGTACATAAATATTTTAATGTACACACGAAGATTATAACAATTGTAAATAAACAATAGGTACATAATAATTTTCCTTATCAACAAAATAAATAATTAATAGTGGATTTTCCTTCTAAAAATAATAAATCATTTTTAAATGTAATTAAATCTATAAGAAAACAAAATTAATTAACGTAATAAATAAAAAAATTTCCATAATTAACATAATTAATAATTTATTAAAGGTGGATTACTAAAATTATTAAACGGGGATTATTAAATAATGTTGTTTTAATTATTAAAGTCTGATTATTCAAATGTGCGCGCGATGGGCGACGGGTGCGCGCGCGCGCGCGAGCGACGGGCGACGGGTGACGGGTGCGCGTGCGCGATGGGTGACAGGTGTGCGCGCTCGAGGCTTACACGTGAATTTGGAAAATCACGTACGTTTAACACTATAATCATACTATTAAACGTGATTTTTCAATGTATTCACATTTATTGCTATAATTATAGTGTTAAACGTGATTATTCCCTATAATCACGTTTAACACTATCAAAATCGAAATTTATAGTGTTAAACGTCGATTATGCCCGTTTAACTCATTTCAAATGCAAAGTTAAACTCGTTTAACCATTCCAAACATGAATTCAAGCATATATGAAAATAAATTAAACCTGATCCCTAAAAAAATAGGGTTAAACGCGGATTATGTTAATAATCCTCATTTACCTATTAAACATACCTTTCTTATTTCAATGATAATTCTTCCAATCTTGCAAAAGCCAAAATGTCGAAAATGTTTTTTGGACAAAATTTGTTCTTCAAAATGTTCTATGATAATTTTTTCCACAAATTTTCAACCTATATAGATGCAGAATACTGCATAAAATTACATGTGAATTCACAGTATAAAGTGAAATCACAGTAAATAATGACGAGAAAAAAACAAAAAAATTGGTGCAATAGTAAAGCATAGTTGCAAAAATCAAATTAATACACGTGCTATACAAATTCAATGAACAAAACAATAAATAATTAGAACAAAATGACAAAAAATTTGGTGTAATAGTTGCATGGACAAATTAATTGTTGCAACCCTCTTACTACACGTGCCCTCTCATCCATATTAAAAAGAAAAAAAAATTTAATATGAAAATGTGGCACAAATTAATAAAATATATTAATTGTCATGTCATCCAAGTTGACTTTGACAAAAAATGTGGTAGAAAGTGTCATACTTTTATATTTTGTGGTATAAAAGTTCACACTATTATATATCATGGTAATTTTGATGAATGATTATATTTTTCATGGTAATTTGAATACTTTCCTCTACATTTAATGTGATTGCACATTTGAGTTGACTGATTCCATGCCTAAGCATTGGGGTTGGTAGGAGTAGATGGAAAAGTTTGCTTCCACCGTGTTGTGTTGTTGTCAGATGGGTGTAGGTGATTGGTTAGTATGTTCTCTCGTTGGTCAACATTTCACTATTTTGTTCGGTCATTAGTTTGTTTTTAGGTGGTCGCTCACGGGGACTGTTCATAGATGGTTCGAAAACGACCGACCTTTTGGGGATAGTCGGTAAGTTATGAAGCCTCTTTTTAGGTTGTTTCTTTTTCTCTCCCTTAGTACTCTAATCCCTCCTTTATCCTACTGTCAAAGATAAGGGTATAATAGTAAGGAGTGTCAATTTCGTGGACTATTCTTTATAAATATTTATATTTTTTTTTTCAACTTATATAATACTGCATACATGATATTTAATATTGGTCCAGCAACGCATGTGAATATAATTTATAAATAGAATTATATGATTATTTTTATATATTATAAATATTGATATAATATGTGTATTGCATTGCATAAATAATTTATAATTTGTTTACGTATTAAATGAAAAAGAAATTTATTCAAAATTGAATGTGTATTAATTCTTAAATTAACAAATTTTGAGACCAAGACCAAAAACATGTCTCTTCATGAAAAGTCAAACATGAGATAAATAAACATTATGTTTTATTTATAATCATCTCATAAAAACATAATCATCTCATACGAAACACACGGGCGAAAATATCGTGATATTTCGGTCATATACCTTTGAAATATCATGAAAATCGTGCTACCAATATAATATCAAGCTACAGTTTTATTTCGTCAAAATATCACTGATCTATCGCTGAAAATATCATTAATCTATCGGTAAATATCACGTATATTTCGATTTCGGTGATAATATATATAAAATTGTGGTATATCGGCCCTCATCGATATATCGGTAATATATCGCGCCTTTTCATTTTTCGACAGAAAATGTGCATCAACTTTTTTTTTTTTTTCCTTTTTTCATTTTTTTTTCTTTTTTATTATGAATGAAAATATATCAGTGAGTGGAAAGTGAAGATAATCATATCAAAAATCATTAAGTGATGACAATATTCATACCACATATTTTCATAAAGTAAATAATTATTTCTTGTACATATAGTCACACATTTATATACATTTATGTAAACAATTTATCATTATTTGTAGTAAATATATCATTTTATTTGAAATTTAATGCTCGATAAATGTATTAATGTTAGTTATAATATTCGGTAAACTATAAGATATATTTTCCAATTTTTTTTAAAAATTGACCAATATTTCCATCGAAACCAATATATCCACCGATATTTCCATAAAATCAAAGTACCGATATATCCATAAAAAATGATATTTTTGTCCTTGAAAACACATCGGAATGTGCGCAACACGTCATATATGAGTTTTCTAAGCTCGAGCAAAGTCCAACAATACCGAGTACTTGATCATTGTAGCTAATATATCTGACTTTTTTGAAGAGTTTTCATAAACTTGGGCAATATGTAAATTGAACTCTCATATTCTATACACGTTTTCTATTGTTCATTTCAAGTTGTACCATATTTTGATATATGAAATGTCAAAATCCATTGCATTTTTCATGTTAATGATGACTTGAGATATTTCACATGAAGGATCTTTCCTCATCGCAGAAACCAAAATTGAAGCAATATAATTATTATTAATATTGTAGTGGGCACCAGACATTGTGGTCATTAAACATGTGTGCTTTCCATCATATCATATGATGGTAAGAAACCCGTACCAAAATTTTTGTGATGCTTGTAGTTTCCACTGACACTATCTCTGTGGGGTGTTATGTTTGCATACAATTTTCCATAGTTTCAGTGTGCTCTCAACTATTTTGTACTCACGTTTCGTAAATCCAATAAAATGATCTTTCACTGTCGTGATATATCATTTCTCTTAAGTTGAAAGATCATGCCCACATCCAAATAACTTTTTTCGTTATCATAAAAACTTCCCCAACTCCCGCAAGGAATATCAATAGAATCTACCTATATTTCTCCGTAAATAGTTGAGAAGTGTGAAATAATTGGATGTATTCATATTATGGTGATGACACATGATGTTATTTTGAAAATGTCTCCAAGATTTCATCAACATTAGTTGTATATTCATCATCTTCTTCCCAAATATGAAGACCAATCTCATTTGGTTCAGAGTCGAATGACATGCGTCACAAATTATCGATTGGTTTTGGTCATCCATGATATATTCTATGTGGTCATTAACTTCAAAATACTCAGTAGATTCACTACAAAGTTGTGAATTCAGTACTCGTGATACCACAACTGCAACACAATCTCTGGGACCATTTAAAACTTCTTTCATACTACTTAACTAAATGTTATATCCCATTAGCATAATGTGATGTTGAAGCACAACGTGGTAATTGCCGAATCCGATATATGTCATCTTTTGTTTAACTATATGAATGTGAATCACAAACTCAGGAAGTGGATTATACAACTCATTTAAATGAAAAGTATGAATATCATCCAACACCTGTACCTCAAGCTTTGTGCGCTTGTGATATTATCTTGTGTCAGCAACATGTACACTAACCAAATCAGTTCTCATCGTCGTATGTGAAGGACAATATCATCATTTATTTGTTCCTTTTTTAATTTAAATGAATATTATTGTGATTTTATTGATTTAGGTCCCGAAAGTTGTAGGGTATGAAAGATAAATCTTATCATTGAAAGATTTGAAACTATCAAAATAAGATTCTCAAATGAAACGTTTATTACATTTTCTCTTGGAGTAAGTCTTATGTGAGACTGTCTCAGGGATCATGTTAAGTGAGACGGGTCAACCTACAACCCACCCTTCACAATTCACATGTAAATTAGTGAAAATAAGTTTAGTTTATGGGTAAAAAGGATCCGTCTCATTGAAACTATCCATGAAACCGTCTCACGCAAATTTTTGTGTAAGAGAATATATGTAAGACGAATTCTTATTACCCACAAACAAAATTCATTCACAAATTCATGCGAATTATAAAATGTAGATAGTAGATTGACATATCTCACGTAACAAGATTCAAGATTCATCCCCAATTATATTATTATAGTTAAGAGAAAAAAGGGGTATAATTATATTGTTGAAAGATGCTTTTGCAATAATCACTTAAATTTTAAATTTGTGGAATCACATCCCAACAAAAATGAGCTAATTATTGTCCAAACATACCTTTGTATATGCTAATTATTTCATCCATCATCTCTCCCAAAGATTCACATTAAGCAAGTATAAACGAACGATCCATTTTGGTGATATACTGGAACAAGAAGATAACAAGCATATACAAACACGATGTTATCTTGAGAAAACATTTAATTACAGATATATCTGTTATATAGGTTACAGAGTCACAGCAGCAAGAAAAGTCAAGGAGTAGAATAGAAGCGAAGCGACAACATTACCCAAGAGAGAGAGCATTTTGTACACAATAATAAGAGAAGAAGCATGTATAGACTAGGTGGAAGGTGAAAGTGTAGTTAGCTAGCTGTCGGAGGTTGGGTGAGTGTCGGTAGGGGCAGAGGCAGCTCCTCCTCCACCATTCATCCTAGCACGTGCCTCTGCAAACATTCTCTGCTGCTCCGCCAATGCTTCTTCTTCTGTCATTTCAGCTCCGTTGCTCCATTTCCCACTTCTCATTGTGTCCTGCATACCATATATATACCAACACTTCCCTATCACATCACATGTATATACATACTAATACAAGCATGCCTCGTCTATCAACTACTTACTATAGTCTCCAGCCTGTGCTGCTCATATGCTGCGTACACTTCTTCAATGTACTCCCCAAATCCAAGAACCTGATACATCATCATGGAGAAAATCCAATGTTCCAGTGTTAATAACTCAGAAGGGTACGGGAAAAAGATAATAATGAATACATACATCCTTTTAAAACCCAAATATACATAAACTGAAATGTGCTAAATACTAGTTATTCAGCACATAACTTTTGACTGTAATCTTTTCCTAAAGAATCCAAACTGCATCAATTTATAAGGAAGTCACACACGGCTTATTGTCACTTTGATACTGGGTAAAATTCCAGAGCATCCAAACACAATAATATCAGAAAACCATACTTGATCACGTCTTTACTGTTCCAGAAAGAATTAGCTCAGCAGTAGAGAACAGTTTTTCAGAACCAAGGAATGTCAAAAACCATAAATGATCCAAGTCAACATAAAACAACCTCTATTTCTCATGCTTCACCACAAATCCATAGTGAAAACGTCACCACCATATGAGAAAATGAAATATTTAACATAAACAAATAAAAAGATTGCATATACGAAGACAACTTATCAACAGACTCTTACTTGGAAGCAGCAAAAACACTTGCAAAAGAATTCCATGATAAAATGAATGTTTATGCTGTTCCACTCTTATCAAAACATTAGACCTAATCAGTTGCTAAGTAATATTGCTAATTACTACTGTAAAGATATCTTCTGAAGAGAAATATATTCGCATCAAAACCAAATAAGATCACAACAAATATCTTTAAAATAATATTTATAGTTTTTGAATCATATTTTAAATTCCCTAAATTGTCCAGATATTACGCAACACAAAAATTTTGAGGAATCACTGAACTTTGTAATATCAAAGACTGATTCCAGAAATGTAATATGATCAGTGATAGAAATTTTGGGGCGTAATGAGAACAAAGAAAGAAATTATTCCCCTAGAAAAAACAACAGTTACAAAACAAAATATAGAATTCTGCATACAAACCTCGAGATATAATTCCACAGAAGAATTAGAATTTAATAATCAACATGAAAGACGTCTTAGAGACCATAATCTTATTTATACACAAATTCCTCTCTGCACACAAACAGTACCACTTGACAATTAACATGATATACCTATCTAAATCTAAAATAAATAAAAATATAGCACCAAGACATGCCACTCTCCTCGAGAGATTAAAGCAATTGCAGGTTCCTCAATCCAACAGTATAATATTTTGATACACTGTTGGTTATAAGAGTTGGGAGAGGAGGCAGGGAAGGAAAAGAGAAAACTGATAGCAGACAATTCTTTTCTGCATGCTAGAGTAATTCGATGGAATATGTGAAAACAATTTCTAAGGCCAAAACTTGAAAAAACAAAATACAGAAAAAAACAACCATTATGTATTCCAACAATCAGCTTAAAGTAACAGAATCATTGCCATAATATGATAAGAAAGAAAGAACATTGTATAGGGACTCAGTACCTCTAAGGCCTTCAGCACATGTTCAGGTGCAATTGTTCTTTTCTCTTCCCTGTTACAGACTTCATTGGATTCGGATGAAATGAGATTAATAAATTCTGCAAGAGAAAAAGACATAACAACCATTTGGCCATCAAATATTCACATGAAATTTCATGCTAAAATCTGACAACTGTAAATGAGCCTGAGACTGAAGCAGAAACAATATTTAATTTCACTTACCTAGTAAATTGTAAAAAGTGAGATCAGCAAGGTTGAGAACAGAATGACACTCGGACCAATTACTATTACTCAACCAATGAGCCAGAAACAGAATTGAACCCAAGATCCAGCAGGAAAAATATTAAAATTTCTGAATTACACCACTAGCATGACCCATCCTAATAGCCTTTACACCTACCGAATTTCCACAAAATAGTCCATTACACACACACAAAGGCCAGTGAGCCATTATGATGCATGCTATAGACAAATGGAGATAAATGTCGGACTCAAATAGGGAGACAGTGAGAAGGTGAAGGTACCAGTTATGCACTTCACCTGTGAAGGGGTATGGAAGGAGGTAGATGGGTCAGGAGATAGACGTCGAAAAATCCCATGATTGCAGTGTACAAAATCCAAATTGTAATGGCATTACATGTTATATCTGCAACCCACTGACTCCACGCCATTAAAAAGTAGAGGCTTTTTTTTTGACACAAAGATGAGACTATTCTAAAATATTTAACATTCATATGATTTGGACATCAATTTTGCTAGTTAACTATTTATAAAAGCAATATGATAATATGCCTCAAAGCCTATTATACTTCAATCCACTGGACATGGAGTACAATTAAATCCACCATTGGTCATAGAAATCCAAACAAGATTATAGGATTTTTAATACTAATTTTCAAATGCATGTGGTCCAAATCTTTCCTACATATTGTTCCAGAAAACGATTTAAGCATTACATTCATCCAGCAAAGTGTTTAAAGCTCTAGCAAAGAATTCCTTCATACCTATGAATCTCTTTCTGATTTTCCAACGTTACATATATCCAAAGTTACATATGTCTTAATCAAAAGTTTTCTAGATAAGAAAAGATAAACAAAGCCTGTTAAGACCTCTACCTTAATGAACTTATTCTGTGCTGCTCTATGTTAAGAGTAAAGGGATTCAAACACACAATATTACTCAAATTTTGGTAGATAAAACTCAGAATTGAGAGATGCAATCCTGCCCAAGCGAAAAAGCCGTTCCTACCTCAAAGATTAGGACCCAAGCCGAAGCTGTACCAAATACAATACTCCACGACCATCCCCTAAAATGATTAGGGTACTTGAATACTAGTTATTAACCCTAACTGAACCCTAACAGAAAGCCCATGGGCCAAAGACACATACTAACTTGAAAGACTTAAACAATAAAATCAAATCAAATAAATGAAATAACAGATTAAAGAAAGGCAAAGCAGAAAGCAACGCTGACAACAGAAGGCTGCGTATCACTCTATTTCAACTTTTTCAGGGCTACTTTGTTGGGAGAAAGAGAAAGAAGTCATTAGTTACTTAATTCAGGCACTGTGACTTCTGCAGAACAAATAACTGGCGCCAAATGTTTATATCGAATAGGTAAATATTACTATGTCAAAGCACTAGGAGATGATAGAGATGAAAATTTTACAATCATAGCTCTTAATGCATGTCCTAGGTGCCTAACTTTCCTGTTTTCTCCCAGATTTTTAGCCACATGATTGGTGCCAAAAACTGATTTAGTGCGTTTGGTGGTGCTTTTAGAATGGAAGTCCTTTTTAAAAAGACTTTTTAAGTGAGCTTCTGAAAAAGTGCTTCTAAGTTTTGGTGGTTGTTTGGTAAAAACGCAATTTAAAATCCATCCACATGAAATGCAAGAAAGAAAATCCAGAAACCACAATTTTACACTTCTCTAGATTGAGAGTTTGGAGAATATTCCAAAAGCCCATAACCACCAAACATATAAACTGTTAGATGGACTTATATATTGGGAAGTCACATTTGAAATGGGTTACCAAACAAGCACTTAAATAAGTTTGTTTTTTGTAGTGCAGATGACTATTTCGAATAGACACTATATCCCTATCATTCTAACAAATGAGTAATCAATGTAAGTTCTAAGTTACATTTCTTTCTTCCTATCAGGCTGTATGATTTGTGTAATTGATTGCCCTCTATCTCTACATATCACACCCACCATCTCCTTTGATCGAATTCTGGTGAATGACCACCAATACCAACAAAATACGAGCTACTACCAGTACTATCTTCAACATAAAATTGTCAAACCACCTACTTTATTTTACTACAAGTTACCACCCATAAGAGCTCTACCAACACACTATGAAAACAGCCTAAAATATATAATAGAATCTTTTCCTAGCTATCCCTAAACAGAATACGTTTTTAAGTTAACGCAAACAACTGATCTGCTGAAGTAGACCAAGTCTGGTTTCTAATTTTGCTCCAACTTCTGGCATTAGCAATTGGGCATGAGGAATCCATCCATTTTCTGATCAGTGGTCTCGGGCAAGCACAATACTTATCCTTTTTAAAGTCAAAAGAGACAACAACAACTTATCATTGGAATAATATTGACCAGTGATTCCACATCATCTCAAGGTTCTTGACATCAAGTTTACTCTCCTTGTGACCTAATTTTGCAGGTCATAAGAAAAAGCTCCCCATCTCCCAGAAACAAAATTTCATAAATTGCAACAGTTATGCGAATATTTATTCCTCTAAACCTTTAATAGTTTACAGTACTTCAGTCTCGCCTCAGACCATTGTTCTGCACATAAGATCAAGGATGCCTTCATCATCATTTTCTCAGCAGGAATTGGTTCATCAAAGTCTCACAGATCAAGCACATGTCCTAGGTTAGACTGATTCAGTGATTAAAAAAGCACGCCTAGGCAAGGCGATGCGATTAGGTAGTTTAGCGCCTCGGTACACCGAGGCGAAGCGGGTGTGAGAAAAGCGGCGCCTAGGCGCGCACCTCAGGCGCCTCATGCCTTTATCAAGGCGCTAAAAAGCGGCGCTTTTTTGAAATTGCTTCTCTTTTCCTTTTTTTTTTTTTAATTAAAATACATAAAAAGCTCAAAAAATTTCTAAACCCTAGTTACAAAACTGCAGCCTCCCTTCTCCTCTCCCTCCCTCCACTATCCCTCTTCTCTCCCTCCTTCTAAGTTCCACCACCGGCGACTGGCGACGATCACCGGCGACCGGCAGCAGCGTCCAGCACCAGCAGTTTATTATTATGTTTGAAGTTTGGATATTAGATCTTTTGGATATTTTCATATTTTCATGCTATTATTATGTTTGGATTTTGGGGCATTAATATTGTTATGTTTTCGTATTAAGAAATGTTATATAGTATATATGTGTATTTTTTTAGTTTGGGCGCCTCGCTTCTGTGAGGCGGGCGCGAGGCGCGGTACAACAGGTTTGGCGCCTCGGGGCGCTTTTCGCTTTTTTAATCACTGGACTGATTAGTGATACTAATTACAGGCAAAATTCAGCCAGCAAAAACTGGTTGAGTATACCAATCTGCTCGCAATTAAAACTTCCTAGGTCGCAACAGAGTTTTATTGTTGAAAGCACTGAAGCCAAGCATTTCAATAGTATCCAAATAATAATTACGAATTTCAAGCCAGTTATTTCAACAAGCAATTTTTAACATGCATGACCAGACCATTGATGGAAGAACATATTAACAAAATAAAATCGAAAGAGACAAATCAATAAATTATTGTTGTAGTGTGCATGACCTAATTTTATTCTATCTGAAAAGTCATCATAATGAATACGAAATGTCTAACAACGAAAAGCCATCATAGTGAATTTTAAGCACTAGTTTAGCTTTTAGAGTGTTCCATAACTTTGGAGACATCTTGTCCCTTCGGTATATGTTCGATATATTAATAAAATTTGTGTTTCTTATCAATATATATAAATACATATACTTGTATCAATAAAGTATGATGCAGAAGCGACAAGAAAGAACTCAAAATACACACCTACACAGCATTCAATCAAAAGATCTTGAGCATCTCTTGCAACACGAACATCTGGGGGAAGCATCTCCTTGATGATTTTTGTCATAGTCGCTGAAAGGGAACAACTATTTCACTTAAAAATAATTGAGTTCATGTAGACTGATTCATTTTCAAAAGTATCAAAGACCTCAAAGGAGAGTGCATGGAAACTATTCATTATGCTTTTGCCACCAAATCATGCTCAATTACATATGGCAGACCATTTATTTTATATTCTTAATAGCAATGAGTACACTGAATTAAATATGAACACATTTCCTCAACAAAATGGTGATCTATACTTCATATCATGATTATCATCTTTCACATATTAAGTGGTTATGCAATTACTAGTTATGGATGCAATATAACATGACTGAGAACTCGATGCTTCTCTTTGGATAGCTATCTTGATATTGAAAGTAAAAGGTTGAACCAGAAGAATTAAGCAAATGAGTTTTCAGATTTTTATAGTTAACCAGGTGTAAGAACAAGCACGAACCAATAAAATTTAGATAAAATTTGCATAGCCTTGAAAAGGAGAGGAATATAAATAAAACCACACTCTCAAGGGTTCACTCAGAATCCACACTATAGGGTCAAACAGAGAAAATACAAGTCCTCAAGTACACAAGATTGATTTTACAGTGTAACCATAAAAAGGCTGGATTGATCCAAAATTTCCTAAGTTGATGGTCCTCGATAGTCCATACAACACAGAACATAACTCCTAAACTATTAGAGAAAAGCTTAAAAAATGAAATATCTACAATATGCAGTATTTTTAAGTTAAATAGAATTGGAGAAAACCTCAAGACTTCGTCATGGCTCATCTGAACCAAGTCGAGAGAGAGAGTTCATCAGGGATGAACTATAAAGGAACTTAAGAGTTTAGTATTTGAAAAATCTTTTTCCCAAAAGTTCTAATCACCCAACATAAGCCATCAATACAGAGCTCTGGACCATTTATATATTGGCCCAAAATCATCTCCTTATTAATACAGCTATATCAGACCGTAAATCAACAAAAAGAAAGCATATTGTAGAGCTTGCACTGGAAACTGCAAAGACAGAGGAGAGCAACTAATGATTCAAAAAGTTCTTATTCGAGTATGGATATGTGTGTTCCAAAAGTAGGTTTCTCTTTTCATAGGATTAAGGGTATTTTTTATCTATTCATTTCTAGTTCACAAGCAAATAGATTTCACAATACATTCCACAATAAGTAGTGTATAAGTAACATTTCAGTCAATTTCTAGATAATGTAGCTGTGTGCTGAAGGTATCTAACAAATTGGCTGCTCATAACATCAACTGACTAAAACTACTCTCAATTACATTTAAAAATAAATAAAAAATCCCCAAGCCAAGGAACTTGACTAATATTTAATGCAATTGTTCTTTAATCCCGCAAAAACAAGGTCCCCGCTGCCCATGGTTAAGTGTGATGCTCAAGAAAACATATCAATCAAAGATTCAATATGGTGCTAGATGGACAGCTCTCTTTGAATGGTAACCCTAATTCAAACAATAGCCAATTAGCGAAAACCCTACACCTCACTTTACACTAAATATTTTAGGAAAAATATCCATGTAGAAGATTCAAATATTTTACTCTCAACATATTTGAAAACAAAAATCATCAAAAAGTCAATTGGAGAAGAAAAGGGAAAAAACATATGCAAAATCGAAATGAATATGAAATGGGAAAAAGGAGAAAAAAAATACCTTTAGGAAGGGAAGCATCCTCTTTCGTTCTACCAACAATGTCCATAGGCTCCATTTTTACCTTCAAAACCAAAAATTGATGTAAATTAAAGACACTCACAAAGATCATACGCTTTGGTTGAATAATTTACATACAAGAAGAGAAGAAGGTTCGAGTTACCTGAGAATTAAAGGCGGTGAATCTGTAGGATCAAAAGGAAATAAAAATGAAAGCAATATCGGTGGAAGGGCAATTAACCGATGAAGAGATGTGATGTAGGTGGCCGGAGTCGCAAGCGGTGGTTCATGGTCGATTTGAGAGAGAGAGGTTCCTGACAGGCGACTAGGGCAAAGATTTCATCAAAGTGAGTCAATCCAGATTCGTCACGCGCTAACCCAAACGTTCTGCAACTTAATATTTGATTTTTTATTTTTATTTTTTTTCTCTAATCTTCTCCTTTTTCATTTTGATAAGGATATATTACATTTATTTACTTGCACAATTAGAGGCGGTGAGAAGCACGATGAGATAAGTGAGGTGGTAGGATAATAATAATAATAATATTCAAAGAAAAAGATGTGTCGCGTGAAACAAATACGGAACCAACTAAACAAAATTGACCGTCACTCCATTAATACTTTTTCAGAGCTATATTTTTAATCTGTGTAGTATGATTAAATGTTATATTTAAAAAATAATGCTTTTAAATGACATAAATATGTCAGTGAATTGGAAAATCTATATTCGAAATATAAGATAGTTAAAAATGACAAATTGTTAATATCAATTTTCAAAGATTTCGTTATACACATCATTTCTACATGAACTACTCTAGGTTTATTGGTTATCTTTGTCGCAAATATTTCCTTTTATCCATTTCATATTTATATACAATATTTCTAAATGAACATTCTTTGAAGTAACTATATTTTATAATATAAGCACTATAAAAAAATAAAAAAATTTAACATACATTTATAGATATAGATAGTTTAAGCATTGAATTCAAAAATGTATATAGAAATTATAACGTTCTGGGTGACCATCTTACGTATCTCATTTCGTGAGATGGATCGAGTCGGTCAACATAGGGTCACGTAATACTTATATGTGTATCATGTTTATACTTGTAAAAAATTATAATTTTGATAAATAATATTATGTAGTATATATACATAAGACTAGAACCGACAATTTGGACCCGGCCCGATGGGCTAGCTCGATCGACCCGAAAGTATGGTTGGATTGGGCTCTAAAAATTGTGGCTCGAAATGTGCCAAAACTTTTTGGCCCGACCCAAATGGCCCAATGGGCCGGATGGACTTGGATCAAATTGGGCAGTTGGGCTCGAGCCGGCCTGATGGCCTGTTAAATTAATTTTTTTATTATATTTTTTATGTGCAACTTGCAAATTCGATATGTAATTTTATTCTCGTTCTCATGTTTTCATTTATCTTTTTATTTTTCCTTATTTATTCTCTTTTTCATCCATCATTAACTACCTTAAATTAGATTTAAATAATTAGAATTCTCCTGGAAGCAATGTGAATCAAACTGAAACGTTTCTAAATGAACAAAAAACAAAATAAAAAATATTAGACTTTGCCCCCATTAATAATTTGATTTTATTAAATAATTTATCTTCAATTAGATAAATAGAACACTATAATTTAAATTGTACATGTTAAATTATCTTATATTATCTTATACAAAGTTATTTTACATACAAATTAGTTTTAGAATTTAATTATTTAATATTTTTTAATTTTAAAAAAATTAGGAATTTTGGCTAATTTGGCTTGTTGGCTCGATGGCCCGAATGTGGTTAGGCTGGGCTTCAATTTTATAGGCCCGATCAGAGGATGGGTCGGGCTAGACGGCCCGAATTGCCCGCTCTACATAAGACAAGAGTATTGTTTGATATACAAAAAAATATTACATAATATATACAAAAGCATTACATGTTACATGACCATGAGTGAGGGAAATGAATAGTTAAGATTCACATGTTTTTCAAGGGACGACCTAATCCGACCCGCCTCATAGATCTCATAATACAAAAGTGTTACCCAATATACATAAAAGTATGAGTAGGTCTCATGTGCCTCAGGGGCACTGATCCGTACACCTGACGCACTCACCTGGATTCGAATCCGTATATATATATATATATTTTTTTTTTCTTTTTATCATGACTTTCTTTATAAATACTTAGCTCCTCTCATCTTCTCTCTTCTTCATTTTCTTCTTCTTCCAAACTCTAATTCTTTTTCAGAGCCACATTCTCTTCTTCTAGAAATATTGTATCATCAACTCTATCTTTACTTTTGGAGAAATGAAATACCAGATCTAATTATTTAACTGATAATCATCTAATCTATTAACAAGGTAGACAATTTAAGGATTGACTTTTTCTATAGTACAAAGCTTCTCTCCATCAAAGCTCACTTGTGATTTGAAAATTAGTCTTTCCTTTTTCTCCAAATTCAAATAGTTAGCTTGGAATTGCAAATAACACTTGAATCTCACCAAATCGCTTTAAGGTTCTGATTTTAAAATTCATCACAATCTGTTGGCCCCAAGTGGTCAGAGGTTCAGAGGGGGTGAATGAACCTTTATCGATTTTTGAACTTTTTAAATCTTTGGTGAATAGGTTACTGATTCAAGGAGGAATGCAGTAACCTGACTCGATTCAGAAACCTGGCAGAATGCTGATTCAGGTTCCTGACTCGGTATCACAGTATGCAGCGGAAAATACTCGATAGAGTTTCTGTTTTGGAAAACGTTTTCTTTCACAAGTATGTTGTTTGATAAATGGTTTTAGCAGAATGCTTGTAATGTATGCAACAAGTATATCAATGCAAAGCACAAAGACAAAAACAAGTAAACACTTATGTCTTATAGTGGTTCGAAGGTGGTGTAATCTTTTTACGTCCACTCTACTCCTTCCCAGAGGATGAACTTCGTTAGGTCAGTTCGATTTACAAGTCTCAACTTTACAAACCTCTTCCTAACAAGTTATACCTACAAAATCCCAGATTCCTTGGCCACAACCCACACATGGTACACAATCCCACACAGGGCAAATAGCCTACACAAGACTATATACTTAACAAGGATCTCAATCCTATCAACTAAATTACACCAAACTAAAACAATCTGGCGTACACAACACAAATGGTTAAAAGATAAAAGGTTCTTCAACTGTTGCGGTGAAGTCAGTCTTAAACTTGAGAGCTCGAACACTTGAAAGATAGACTGCTTCGAAGGTTGAGTGGCTGAACAAATGAAAGCTTAGAATAAGCTTTGGAGTATTTCTGATTTTCCATTTAACTATACTCAACAATTTTTCTCAGTCACTCACACCTTATATTTATACAAGTTAGGAAAAATAACCGTTGAAGAGGTACTTCTCCATTTTGAATTTGAGCTCTGATCTCCAAAGATCTTCTCTGTGGCCGCATTAAATGCATTTGAGCTGCTCCTGACATGAGCATTTAATGCGCCTAACATCTATATCCTTCATGCAACGGACGTAGCTACTCTAATTGACAGATAGATTTGCTCTCCCTTGAGTTGCATGGTCTTCCTCGTGCTGCATGGATGAGAGTAACACTTATCTTTTTGTAAAAAATATGTTGGCTACTTTCTGATCTCAGCAAGCTGCTCTTAGCGTGTTACTTTCTTCCTACTATGTCCAGCTTGCTGCTTCCTCCAGCTTTCTACATACTTCAGCTTGTTGCTTCCTCCATGTTGCTTCCTGCTCCTAGCATGCTGCTTCCTACTTCAGCATCTTGCTTGCTGCTTTTGTCAGCTTGGTGCTCTTAGAAGATATCTTCATATTTCTTCTAAGGTTAGTTTTCCTTATAACTTGGAAAACCATTACATGATCTCTTATAGATGAAGAACTAAAGATCATGTATTCAGTATGGAAACTAGGTACTGACACTCTAAGCAAACTGTTCTTGTCTTATTATGCATACTGTTTTGTCTCATCAAAATAACTACTGAAATATCCCAACAATTTCCCCCTTTATTTTGATGATGACAAAACATAATAAGAAAAATAGTCATTTAAAAACGAATGCTCTTTATTGAAATTTAATGATTGTACAAGTACAAATACATTTCAGAACAGATGTGAAAGTAAGTAAGTTGCTACATCTCTATCTAACTTTACTTCCTTCTTCAGTTTCAGACAGTTTGCTGTTTCCAGCTTTTCCACCAGAGAATTCTTTTTCTCTCTCTCTACCATATCTGATCTGCATGCTGCATCAGCTTGCTGCATCTTCTTGAATGATCAGCTTGTTGTACCGGCTTGTTGCTTTAGATCGTAGATGCTTCCTGACTGCTATAGTTTCTTCTTCTGCTTCCTCCTTAGTATAGGGTTTCCACAGTGACTCTTGACTTGAAACTCTTCCCTTTTTTGTCATCATCCTCAAGCTTGTTGCCCAGGGGTGAAGTTACAACACCAAGGTAGGCAGTGCAGATTTCTCTTGTTTGATAGTTGCTGCTTGAGGTGGTGCAGCAATCTGTCGTACTTCTTCCTGAGCATCCTCCTTCTTATTCCTACCTAAGGGAATAAGCTATTCAACCTCAGTAAGTACGTGATAAGAGATCAGGGACCTGATCGGTGGAAAGATCAGTTACCTATTCAGCTTCCTTATCGTCCAAGGCACGTTCACCTTGGATCTTTGACTGCTGGTCTGGCTTCACCTTTACCATAGCTTGGTGAGGATTCTTCTCTATGCTTAGGTACCAACTGGAAGCTGTTGACATAGTGTCTTCGGATAGGTAGCCATCACCGCTCCTTCCTTTTTAGGTTTTGGCTCTATGAATGGCAGCAGATGCTGTGATTATCCGAAGAAGAGGCCTCATGAAATAATAAGTTCCATCTCATTTTTGAGATCGAAAGTTTTCTTATGAAACTCGATCCCCCATCTCTTTTATTGAGATGAAGTCAGCCCTATGTCAGATAAATGAAGGGTATATGTGAATACCTTGTTTATCTTTCTCTCATCTTCTCTATCTTCAATCAACTCGAAAAGGGTTTTACGAGTGATCTCCGGCATCTCGAACACTTTTCTAATAGCATCCATTCCATTGAGGGTGTCATTCCCTCATGTGAGAGCCGCGGGGTTGATGAGATATCCTTCAAGGTTATCTGTTTCTCCTTCAATACTCGTGATGACCTCTTCATCATCCCTTGAAAACCTCCACCTCTTCTTAGTCATCAAAGACTTGTTGTCTTTTTTTTCTTCTCCTCCATCTTAATCATCTTCTCTTTTACTTCTTGAAATCTTCATCACCATATAAATTACTACAACTGTATTTTTCATAAAGAGTTATTGTTGCTCATGCTTTAATGAAGAGTGTTTGTGGAAAGATAATGAATGCTCAGATATAAATAGGTGGTTGTGAGCGATTTTTCAGATCAACGGTTGAGAGATGAAACGCACGATCTGACGGTTGATTCAAAAAGGTGAAAATGCATTTTTGTAATTTGATGAGATTCTGACTGATTGATATCGCCGTCTGACATCTTCTGAAAATGTAGATTTGCTTTTGTTGAGACTTAATGGTCCACCACCTAAAAGGTTGTAGATACTTGATGCTTGCTGCAAAAAGACATGTTTTGATGTGAATGCTGAGTGCTCTTTGTTGGTTCCATTCTTGCAGTCTCCTTCTGGATCTTGTCATAGTAATCTATATACTCTTACTATAACCTGAAACTGAATATTGTTAAGAAGTGTTGTTCTCAAATGTAGAAGAATGTAGTATCCTGTTTCAGTATGCTACATAGATGAAAAAGATTGTGAAATGTAAAAGTTAGAATAGGTTTCCCTTACTTACGGAACTTAAATTTTCTTACTCATGAGAGCTTATTTATCTTAAGCTCTGATTTTGTGAATGTGTTAACTTTGCTGTCTGTCTGTATGCGTTTTTCACATTCATCTGCATGTTTCCTTCTAAATTCTTCGCGAGAGTTGTCTCGTTAGCATCTGTGTATGAGATCTTTGTTTGTGAAACTGTTTCTACAGCTTGCTCCTTGTCGGCATCCTCATTGCTGACTTTCGTAGTATCCTGTATATCCTCAGCAAACTGTTCAGGCACAATAATAACTTCTTTCAGTTTCCCAGCAACCTGTTTTAGTAGTTGCTTCATTAGTGACTTCAACTACTATAAAAGGTGCAGTTTTAGTTACTTCAGCAATCTTTCTCGCTATATATGTTGTTTTTACTTGAGTAGCTTGTTGGTTCCCCTTGATACCACTTGAATATCACTTGATGGTTCATTCGTGAAGTTGATGTATCCTTCCTCCTTTTTGAGATTGTGTTTGCTTGAAGGTCTGAAACAACTTACTGGTCTGCTTGGATTCTGAGCGCTCTGTTTGAGTCAGTAGGTACTTTTGTAGAAACTTGAATACTGTGAGAGACAGTATTCCCCCTAGATTTATGTTTTCTTCTCTTAAGACCGAGAACTTTGAAGGCTGTTGGTTCTCAGCATCAACTTATTGATCCTCAGCTTTTTCTTTGGAACTGGATTGCGCTTTTGTGATAGCTGATCTGAAGTAGACTTACAGAAACCTGGTATTAGGTTATTGCTTTCTACTGTTCATGGTTCATGTTGAGAGTTCAACTTTTCCTTATGGATTCTCTTAGTCGTCAAGCAATCAATCCTGTAAAAATGTTATAGAGAACATGAAAATCTTGTGTGATAAGTTATCCATGCTTATGCTAAAACAATGATTTTGGTTATGTGAAAATGAAAATGGTTTATCTAAATGCAGAAACGAGTGGATCTGGTTAGGTAGCCAGACAAGTTGGCTTTTAAGCCAACTCGCTCTGATACCACTTGTTGGCCCTAAGTAGTCAAAGGATTAGAGAGGGAGTGAATGAACCTCTATCGATTTTTGAACTTTTTAAAACTTTGGTGAACAGGTTACTGATTCAAAGAGGAATACAGTAACATGACTTGATTCAGAAACCTGGCAGAATGTTGATTCAGGTTCCTGACTCGATATCACAGTATGCAGTGAAAAATACTCGATAGAGTTTCTATTTTGGAAAACATTTTCTATCACAAGTATGTTGTTTGACAAATGGTTTTAGCAAAATGCTTGTAATGTATGCAGCAAGTATATCAATGCAAATCACAAAGACAAAAACAAGTAAACACTTATGGCTTATAGTGGTTCGAAGGTGGTGTAATCTTTCTACGTCCACTCTACTCCTTCCCAGAGGATGAACTTCGTTAGGTCAGTTCGATTTACAAGTCTCAACTTTACAAACCTCTTCCTAACAAGTTATACCTACAAAATCCCAGATTCCTAGGCCACAACCCATACAGGGTACACAATCCCACACAGGGCAAATAGCCTACACAAGACTATATACTTAACAAGGATCTCAATCCTATCAACTAAATTACACCAAACTAAAACAATCTGGCGTACACAACACAAATGGTTAAAAGATAAAAGGTTCTTCAACTGTTGCGGTGAAGTCAGTCTTAAACTTGAGAGCTCGAACACTTGAAAGATAGACTGCTTCGAAGGTTGAGTGGCTGAACAAATGAAAGCTTAGAATAAGCTTTGGAGTATTTCTGATTTTCCATTTAACTATACTCAACAATTTTTCTCAGTCACTCACACCTTATATTTATACAAGTTAGGAATAATAACCGTTGAAAAGGTACTTCTCCATTTTGAATTTGAGCTCTGATCTCCAAAGATCTTCTCTGTGGCCGCATTAAATGCATTTGAGCTGCTCCTGACATGAGCATTTAATGCGCCTGACATCTATATCCTTCATGCAACGGACGTAGCTACTCTAATTGATAGATAGATTTGCTCTCCCTTGAGTTGCATGGTCTTCCTCGTGCTGCATGGATGAGAGTAGCACTTATCTTTTTGCAAAAGATCCGTTGGCTACTTTCTGATCTCAGCAAGCTGCTATAGCTCTTAGCGTGTTGCTTTTCTTCTTGCTGCTTCCAGCTTGCTCTGCTTCCTCCAACTTTCTACATACTTCATGCTGCTTCCTGCTTCAGCATCCTGCTTGCTACTCTTAGAAGATATCTTCATATTTCTTCTGAGGTTGGTTTTCCTTATAACTTGGAAAACCATTACATGATCTCTTATAGATGAAGAACTAAAGATCATGTATTCAGTATGGAAACTAGGTACTGATACCCTAAACAAACTGTTCTCATCTTATTACGCATACTGTTTTGTCTTATCAAAATAACTACTGAAATATCCCAACACAATCACTTCAAAAGACGAGATAAGAATTTGTGATGCTTCTCACCTGGTGGGGGTCCAATAGGAGGAGACAAAATATAGGAACATGTCCAATACAAGGATCCAAATAGGGCATTTCAGATGTTTGTGCAATTATAGGAAACCTGGGAGCAGGACCATGTACTACAATCTTGATTTAGCATAAGAGACAAACCAAGTTTTCTCTATTTGCTACATTACCTAGTCAACACATCAATTTGCTATTTATCTATACTACAGTGTACATCAACCTAGTATTGCTTCATTTTTTATTTTATGAATTATTTGCAAAAATTTTGAGGAAGAAGATGATGAAAATCGTGCATTTAAAATTTTAAGATTTTAAACTTACACTCTACAGTACTTTGATACATTTTGAGTCTATGAGTAATACATTTAAATTTTATGAGTAATACCTTTACATGTGACAAGTAATACCTTAAGTAATATCTTTCATGAAAAAAAATTAGCAACTAACCTTAAGTAATACCTTATGATCTCGTAAAACGAAGAGGGTCAGTTTCTTATATCCCTTAATTTGGTGATATGGCTACCCATGAGGGTGGCTTGATGGCTTATCCCATGTATTGAAGCGAACTACACAATTTTGTTAAAAGACCACATTGCCTTTGAGTATAAAACATAAAAAAACCTTAATTACCTCACTTTCACCCTCTTCTTCTTTTAGCTTGTAGACGCAACGTTAGAACCTTCACTTCTCCAATGTCATTGTCTTCTTCAGCCTTGTTAAAATCAACAATACTTGCAGATAAAAGATATTTAATTGATTTACTTCATTTTCTTCAATAATCGTTCATGTCGATAGGTTAAAGCCAAGAGTTACTCATCTTCTTCTATAAGCAATTCTCTTTTTTTTACCATTGTAATAGAGGAGAACCATTTTGAAGTCCTACTTGAAAGTGTCTCTAAGGTAACGAAACCCAAATTTGTATATGTTTTTGGGGCTTCTGTTATTTATGAGATCCATCTGTAAATCAATAGTTGATTTAACAATTAATTTCAAAATTTCAAGGTCATGGTTAGCAGATAAAAATCATTATAAGCTATTATTATTTATCAATGATTGTATTTTACATATTGGACTGGTACCAATATTTACTTGTTAAATGGATAGATGATATAACAAAGGAAAATAAAATATCGCACGACCACCTTAAATCTATCGAATTAAACTTGGATGTGAATCAAATAAACATATAATATGCATGTCTTAGTACTAAATTCACTTGTTTAGGAATTCCATTCGATTTATAAGCTGCAATCAATTAAAATAAAGTCATTTATGAAAAGTGAATATACTACACAAATATTTCTTTTCAAATCTAAATATAATATAATTTGTATGCAGTTTGCAATAATAAATAGTGTAGTTTGCTACAAATTCTTTCCACTCATTTGAATTATTCGAATTTTAATTTCTATTGTGTTTAATTAATTTTACAAGATGTTTTGTTGTTTATATTTTCTGCCCTTATATACTTTTATCCATCATTCTTTGTCGCAATGATATAAAATCAATGCACATAAATTCTTGCAGTTGTGATGGCTGAAATTAGCCAACGAAATGCACAATTATTCATTGTTGTTGAAGAAATAATGCTACAAATAGTTTTCTTTTGGGATTGGTATGAGACGTCATCAGAATAGACTATGTCTACAACGTAGGAATTGTGAACGTAAGATTAAATATAGAATATGGGATGGGATTACATAATAGGTAGAACACTTGACAGACCTAGTTGGTCTTCGTATAGAGACTGTTTTGACAACTTGAGAATGAACTGCTCAACATTCTTTAAGTTATGTTATCTATTAACGAATGCTGGAGGACTTGTAGATTCTAGTTATATGTCTGTTACCTTGTAAGTTGCATTCTTCCTCACAGTTTTATCTCATCATAAGAATAAATGAATTTTTAAGTTTGACTTTAGGTGAAGTGGACAAACTGTTAGGAAGCATTTTCATGTTGTATTGGATGCAGTCTTGAAACTCCACAAGATTCTTCTAGCTAGACCTAAACCTGTTGATAATGATTGCACCGATATAAGATGGAAATGGTTCAAGGTAAATACATAAGTAATTATGAAACACTAATGAATTAACATAAATTTTATTGTTAATCAATTAGGTCTAACACACATTCATTTTTGTAGAGTCATGTGAATTTCTAATTTTACTTAAAATGTCTAGGGTTGTTTAGGTGCTTTAGATGACACTTACATTCAGGTGACAATGTCTAAGACTAAAAAATCGTGATATAGAACAAGAAAATGGAATGTATCAGTTAAAGTACTTGTAGTTTGTGATTGAATTATGAAGTTCGTACATATGCTTATTGGTTGGGATGGAATTACTACTGATAGTAAATTACTATGTGATGCAATAACCATCCTATTGGCTTGAAAGTGTCACAAGGGATCTGATAATATTTATGTAACACGTTTTGTAGTTTTTTCACAATTAAATCCAGCACAACACTTGTTTACAGTTTTGGTATGTATGTGTAATCTAAATAGAAAAAAAACAATTGTTCACATGTCACTACTATCTATATGACAGTGGTTACACGAATGTTGAGGGGTTTTTAACTCCTTACAAAACAGTACAATATTATCTACATGATTATGGTGAAGGAACCTGTGTATCGCAAAACTACCGGAAGTTCTTTCACATGAACCACTCGAGGGCTCAAAACATCATTGAATAAGCTATTAGACTTATGAAGAAAAGATAGGTCATTCTTCAAAGTCAAACCTTCTACTCCATTAAGGTTCAAAACAGGATGAGCATGACTTGTACTTTGATCCATAATTTTATACGAAATGAGATGCCTAATGATCCCTTAGACCACTATACCTTATATGTCATGGGCTTACAACATGATGAAGATGATGTTGTGGATTTCATTGACACTGTGGAGGCATGAAATAACTGGAGAGACCATATTTCAAGAGTGGAGTGGAGTAGCTTAATAACTTCATTATTTTGTATTCGAACAATATGAACTTCTTTCCAAATCTTGTCTCCCATGTATTGTTCATTGTATCTTTATGATTTGTATTGCAAGTAGAACTTGAACCTAGTATTCTGAATTTCAACTAATGACTTTCTTGTGTTGCAATTTTTTTGTTAAGTGATTGCTAAATTTATAACACCCTATTATTTAAATTAAAGAGTAATGTTTTATTATTTTTTTTAATTTTTGGGTTGTTAATTTAATATTCCATAAGTAATTAATCAACATAAGTTGTAAGCCATGTGTTGGGAAAGAAAGAAATGACAAGTCAGCACTCCACATCTTAGAATTTCAACACCTCATGTAAGTTTCTCTCTCCTCACCACTTTTGGACAACACGTCTACTTTATGTTTATACTTGTGCAAAGTGGGAAAAAAAGAAAACGCAGCACATATTCTTTCCATCTCTCTTTCTCTCTGGGACTCTCACACTCTCACTCTCTTGATTTCTCTTTCTCACTCACAGTAATCTCTCTCTATCTCTATCTCTGTCTCTTTACCTCTCTCTTACTCTCTTTAGCTGCTGTAAGTGGAGTTGGTTACTGTCGGGGGCGGTAGAAGGTGCTGGGCAGTGACGGGAGTGCGCGCGAGCTAGCGTTGAGGGGGGGCTTGTTGTCCGGTCTTTGCTACAGCGTGCAGGCAGTGCTCGACACACCGTTTGAGGCATTTACGAAGATGAGACCAGAAACCTGTTTTTATGGCATATACTAGAGAGTATGGGGAAAGCCTCCACCAAGTTTGGTGGCCATCCAAGGTCGGAGGACCGAGGGGGAATTTTAAGAAGTCGGAGCTGCGTTTCCGCATCCAAACTGGAGATAAGTGAGGAGCAGAAGGTCTAAACGAAAGAATTTCAAAGAACTGTTTGTATGGGGTCTTCTTTAATGTGTTAAAAGCATTCCTACCAAATTTCACCATATTACGAGTCTATTTGAGGGGCATACGATGTGTCGAGGAACAGAGTGGCAGTGCAGCGGCGCAATGGTGAATTTCAGCCTATTGCGGTGGCAATTTCCAAATGATCGAAAATCGGATGGGGTTGAAACTTCACGGGGTTAATATTTAGATCGAGAGCTTCATTATGGGCTTCTCGGATCACAATTTGGAGCTCAGACAGGGAAGATACGCAATGACGGCTAAAGTGTTGCGAGCCCCTACCAGGGAGCATCTAGTGGGGGGAAGAGAGAAATCTTTTCTAAGCCTATTACAACGGAGGCAACACCGCACTGTGGGCAAGTTGAGGAAACGTATCATGGGCCGGGAAAGTGTTGTATGCAGCGCTGTGTTTGGGTATCGAGTTTGAGTTGCTAATGACGTGTCGACGCCAGCTACGACAATAAAGTAAAAACGACGGTTTTCTTTCCACTTGGTAAGGATTTTCTTTCTAATGTGCAAGAGAATTTATTTTACAAGATTAATTTTACTTTGCAAGATTTGTTCCCTTGCAAGATTAATGTTCTTTACAAGCTAAATTGTTTTCTTCGCAAGTTTGCAAGTTTAATGTTCGTTGCAAGCCTAATTATTTTCTTTGCAAGATCGCAAGTTTAGTGTTCATTGTAAACTTAATTATTTAATTTGCAAGTTTGCAAATTTAATTTCTCTTTGCAACTTTGCAAGTTTAATTTTGCAATCTTAATGTCTTCTTTGCATGTTTGCAAGTTAATTTTGCAAGCTTAGTTTCTCCTTTGCAAAGTTTATTTCTTCCTCGCAAGTTTAATTCTTCTTGCAAATTTTATATTTTTCCTTGCAAGTTTAAGATTTCTTTGCAAATTTAATCAAGTGTGCAAGGGGTTTTCTTTGCCACAAAAGTCAAACCTTCAAATGCTATATTTAGAACTCTCGTTGTTCTTTTCCCTGATAAGCCAATATCTATTACTAACGCTCGATTTTCCAAATGATACGAGCTATCTTTCCTTACATTCAAAAGTCCTTTCTATTGACCTTTTTCCATCGACCCTTGTTTAAGAATGCTTTCAAGTTGAGTCCTAAATGAAGTTATGAATAGACTCTTTTAGTCGCTAAAATGAGATTTTTATATCTTATTGGAAACAGAGATGAACGACGCAGTTAGGCACGCTTAGCACCTAGAAGCTCTCTGAAACGCTTTTCAATAGAGGTGGGGTAATTTCTTATTTTTCGCGATTAAGCTTCCAAATGAATTTGATATGAAATAATGTGTCTATATGGACATATGTGTTAAATTGATGAATGATGTGTTTTGTGCCTTACTATGTGGCGAAGATGGATAAATGCTATGGTAAAATAAAGGAACTTGTTTATGTAAATAAATGTTTTCCAGGGTGGTTTAAGAACCACAAAAATGTTTTCCAGGGTGGCTAAAGAGCCACAACAACCAAGAACTGCACCAGGGTGGTTTAAGAACCACAAAAATATTTTACAAGGTGGCTAAAGAGCCACAACGGCTAAGAACCGCACCAGGGTGGAGCCACAAAAATATTTTCTACGGTGGCTCAGAACCGTATTTTTATTCAAAATGCGGCTCAGACCTGTTGGGAAATTTTAGTAGTTATCTTGATAAGACAGAACAGGTTGCATAATAAGACAATACCGTTTGTTGTAAGTAAGTTTCCATGTAACATGTAATACATGGTCAGAAGAAAAGATAAGATCATGTAATGGTTTTCCAAATTATAAGGAAAACCAACCTTAGAAGAAACAGGAAGTTATCTTCTAAGAGTAGCAAGGTAGAGGAGCCAACAAGTCAGGAAGCTGACTAAAGGTTTCAGGAACAAGGAGTTGTTCTGAAACAGGAAACAACATGGAAGAAGCGGCAAGCTACTGTAGCAGAAAACTGAATAAAACAGCAAACAGGATGGTGGAACAGGAAGCTGCCAAGAATCAGGAAACTGGCACAGATTAGAAAGCAGACACAGGACATGAAGTTGACTGCAGGTTTCGAGAACAGGAAGTTGTTCTGAAACATGATCCTGGCGTGGAACAGAAAGTAGCATAGAACTGCATCCTGAGTTAGCAAGCAAAGAAGAGCTACAACTATCTACAGAGAAAATAGAAAGTAGCCAACAGATCTTTTGCAGAAAGATAAGTGCTACTCCTATCCATGCAGTACGGAGAAGATCATGCAACTCCAATGGGAACAAAGCTATCTGGTAACTAGATTAGTTAACCATTGCATGAAAGTCAAATATGGTGGGTGCATTAAATGCACATGTCAGAAATTATTCAGAAACATTTAATGCAACCACAAAGAAGATCTTGAGAGATTGGAGTTCACATTCAAATGGAGAAGTGTCTTCCTTCAACAGACACTTATCTTCAACGGATAAATTCTCAAGACCTATAAATAGAAGGTGGAGCTGACTGAAGAAGGTACTGAGCATAGCCGAGTGGAAAATCAGAAATACTCCAAAGCTAATTCTAAGCTTTCCTTTGCCCAGTCACTCAACCTTCGAAGTCAGTCTACTCAAGCATTCGAGCTTTCAAAGTTCAAGACTATCTTCACCGCAACAGTTTAAGAACCTTTTATTCTTTAACCATTTGTGTTGTGTGCGCTAGGTTGTGTTAGGTGTAACTTAGTTGATAGGATTTGATCCTTGCTAAGTTTAGTAGTCTTGTGTGAGATTTGTGCCTTGTATGGGATTTGTATCCTGTGTGGGTTGTGGCCTAGGAATCTGGGATTTTGTAGGTAAACTTGTTAGGAAGAGATTTGTAAAGTTGAGACTTGTAAATCAAACTGACCTAACGAAGTTCCTCCTCGGTGAAGGAGTAGAGTGGACGTAGAAGGATTACACCACCTTCGAACCACTATAAGCCAAAATGTGTTTATATTCTTTGATTGTATGCTACACTTTAATTACTGCACATCTATCTTGTTGCATACATCACAAACATCTTGAGAAAAGACTTTGCTAAAACCACACTCTGAAAAGAAAATGTGTTTTCCAAAAGTATTCTATCTTTGTTTATTCCGCTGCATACTGTGATTCTGAGATAGGAACCTAATTAGCATTGTGTCAGGTTACTGACTCGAGTCAGGTTACTGTTTCTCTATAGAATCAGGAACCTGTTCATAGAAATATTTGAAAAAGTTTGTAAAATCGATAGAGGTTCATTCACCCCCCTCTGAACCTCTGACCACTTGGGACCAACAAAACCCGCACTTATGTGATAATGAATTATGTGCCTATGTATTCCTCAATGTATTGACTGTCCACTGAGTGTCTTCATGCACTCACTCCTTTAGGTGATTTTTATTTTATAGGTTGCAGTCGATCGGAAGGAGGTGGATGAGGTGTGGTTTTATTTTGTTTTATTTGAACAAGAAATGTTATTTATGGAATATTTTTGAAAAGCCTAGTTAGTAAATCTGTACAATTTTAGTTGTGTTTCAGCAAAGTAAAATATTTTCTTCCGCTGCTTACGATTTTCGTTTTATAAAACAAGATTGAGATGATTTTATTCTTATTTGCTCATTTGCAAGATTGGATTCATCTTTGGAAACCTATGTTTAATGAAGTTGCTGGACGCCCAAACGAAAGTTTATTAAACTCTGATATTTCGTAGTAACGTAAAATGGGGTGTGACGAAATTATACAATATTGATTGCCCCTTGAGTTATTTATTCAGATGATTTCTAGAATTTATAATTCAAAATGACTTTCATATATTTCCTACACGGTCTGATGATCTTATTTTTTATTTTTTCTACTACATGAGATTTTTTGTACATATTGTAACCATGGAACAACAGTCTAGCAAGTTCTCATGATTTATTCGATCAAGGAATGACAATGGTAGGTCCTGGAGTGTAGGAGAGGAAGAAGTCCTCATTGGAGCCCTGAAAGAGATCATCTCAAGTGGATGGAAAGTTGAAAATGGTTTCCTTATAGGATATCTACAAATTTTGGAGCAACACATGGTTAAGGTCTTTCCACATACGAACATTAAGGCAACACCTCACATCAACTCAAGAATCCAAGTGTGGAAGAACTACAGTTCATTGTTATTGATGTTATCTACAAATTTTGGAACAACACATGGTTAAGGCCTTTCTTTTTATGTTTTGAAATAAAAGAAAAATGTTATAGATGGTGGTACAACATAACACCTACTTTATCATGTTGGCTTCAAAGGCTGAAAAAATATTCACTTTGATAAAATAACTTATTTTCATGGTCTTCCATATTGAAGGTTTTAATTTATTGGCTATAAAAGAATCAACCTACACAAAATGACAATACCATAGATGTTGCATAATGGAAATTGTGAAAAAAAAAATTCTATCTCTTTCATTAGAATGAATGTTTTTCCCTATATTTTTCACGTGATGCTCTTATCAAATATTTTAGCATTTAAAGAAAATAACTACAACAGTTAAATAAAACCAACTTAATTAAAAAATAAGAATGCCAAAGTTGGTCTTCGAAACACTGCCACATAAATAAATAGCACATCTAATGAACGAGAATAATTCCTACAAAGCCTGAAACGGAGATACAACCGTAAAGAATAATACCATGAATAAGAAAACTTTATAGATCGAATTTTGGATCACTCATCTATGAACGAGGTTTCACCATCAGACTGATTCCAAGTCAATTCATCCCTGAAAGAATTGTATGTATTCAAGGTGTTAATGTCATTGCTTGAAATTTTTAATATATTGAGATTATCAAAAAAATGCATGTCATCCTTGGACTCATTCATGTTTTCATCCACCTCAAAATCATTCATCTTTCAAAATAGCAATTTGAAGTCATCAAAGTCATTATCCTCGTTATAAAAATATAACTTTGCACTCTTATCATTTTGTTTACAAGAAAAACAATAAATTGAAGTCAAATAACCAAATTATAGTAATATTAAATATAAAATAATTGGAACTCAAAACCAAAACAATTGTACATATCCTACATATCTGATCTCATACCGCTTATTTGTAAATTGTTATATTAGAGAGGGGATCGTAGTTAACTCCAGACAACTTTTTAATCCTATCAAAAGTTTGTTGGGAAGCATCTGAAGTTTATATATATATATATATATATATATATATATATATATATATATATATATATATATATATATATATTTAAAGAAGACCTTTGGAAGAAATTACAATCATGTCATTTTCCTATCTAGATGTTATATAATAAAATATTATTATTATTATTAATTTTTTTTTAAATGCTAGACTTCCTAAATCTTTGCAAAAAGAAAATCCTAAGGCTAAATGGCATTTAAAAACTGCAAAAGGTGTTTGGGCATGAGGAAGGGGGCGGTTGGGATTGGTTGGGTGGAGACTAAGTTGTTTTTTTTTTTTTTAATAATACGTTCAATCAAATCCAATAGATTTTTTTATTTAAAATTAATTTTAATAAATAATTTATTATTTTTATATGATTTTGAATTTTTTATTTTTATTACAAATATAAAACATCATTTATAATTGATAACATGTAATTTTTTTTGCATTTGATGGGCTAATATATATATATATATATATATATATATATATTTGGTTGATATTTTTGGTTGATTGAATTTGAAAATGCAATAAAAAATTCCATGTTTATGCATAGTTATGAAAACTAATAGAATATTTGGTATTATTTTATAATGTAATCACATATTAAGTATATAGATAATAATGTTATATAATTTTTATAATCAAAATTTTATATTAAATATATTTTCCATTTAAGATTCATTTTCAATGCATGATATAAACAAATTTATTACTTTTTACAAATTTTCATTCATTTGAGTAATATTTTGATTGATTTGTAATGATTTCAACTACAGTAGTAAACTAAAATGATGAGAATAAAAACATGTGTTCTAAGTATAAATTATACTTAAAAATTACAAATACAAGGTAAAAACAACAATGAAAAAATTTACAAATATTAATAAATATGATTTCTCAATAAAATTTAAATCAATAAATTCAACCCCCTATTTCAAATATGGACTTTCTTAGTCACAATTTCAGTTATTTATATATTTTTATGTTATTGTTTGGATTTCAAATTTCTAATATGATCAAGTATAGTTATTTAAAATGAGCAAATTTAAACTGAAATATCTAAACTTTTATTAACATAAATATTAAAAAATCATATATTTCATATCAAAACAATATATTATAATATTATAGTGGCGCCCCGTTCCCCTTTTAATTGGAAATATGTCAACACCCTTTACTTATTTAGGAATTAAAGAAATCATAATTACTTTTCAATATACAACGGAAGACTTAAAATGAAGACACAAGAGCTATATATATATATATATATATTTCTTTTTTTAAAACATAACATATATATACATATGTATCGAACTATAAACCAAGTCTAGTCGTGCTTCACCCACATTTCTAAGTAAAATGTTTGAACCAAAAACTTATATGAATTTACACAACAAAACATATATGCATGATATGATGCAAGTCTAGGTTAATAGTTTATCATACTATATATATATAAACAACATATCGTTATTAAAAGAAACATTATTCTAGTACAACAACTTATAGAGACAATGAGAAGTCAGCCCAACCTGCTGCACGTCCATGTCATCATCTGTCGAGCCTGAAAATTATAAAAAGCAGCATTATGAGACACCACCGGAGAGGGATCCCAGTGGGATAACTTTACCGTCTAATACATTGAAATAATTAAATTATTAAGCAAGTACTACATGTCCTTCGGGTACGCTCACCCTGGACCATACTATAATATAAAGGAATATGAGAGTCACTCGCCCACTAAATCTTGCTTTCATAGACCAGACACCCTCGCTCTTATGGTCATCGCCTAGTATGAAAGTAACATACTAGTTATAGCTACGGGCTTCAGCCATAAATTTTCATACATAACTTATCAATTCAATTATCAACACATAATAGAGAGTAGAAGTTATCCACTTGTACATTGATTGTGCGAGGATTGCTTCTGGATTCACCGACTGTCTCAAACTGCGCTCGACACATTTAACTGTTTAGTCTATTATGTCATATAACATTCAATACATGCTTGATCCTTATATTACATTCTAAACATGATCATATCATACACAAATTATTTAAGTGAGATTTAGAATATAGAATACATCATCATACTTATAACTTAATTGTTAAGCATTTAAACTTGCAATTTTAGACCTAAAATGACATATAAAGATGTAATAATTTTAATAATTCATACATAATTCCTAAAATCACAAAATTATTCATATAATCACATATCTTCTTTTAGTATAAGATACTGAAAATTCATAAACTTTAACTTCTTGTACAAAGAATTAAAAATCACACATTTAACTGGTTTTCACTTCAATTTCAGCTGAAAAATAGCCTTCAATGAAAAATTCACCATACCTTATAGGATTGATGAAAACCTTTCATCTTTTTACAGAATTTGGACAACATGTTGAAGTATAACATATAAAAATTTCAAGTAGAAATAAGGTCCATATAATTAGTTATATATTTTACAAGTTGGTTAAAAATAGTGCCTAACATAGGCTGAAAACAGGGTTACTTGCAAAATTTCTTATAAATTTATTTTTGCTCCAAAATTCACAAGGTAAATTTTATCATGTTATTAAGAGTTAGTGTTACAGTATAGTAAACTATGACTTATAAATATGATTCAGATAAATAATTATGAATTTTCTAAGTTGGCAGAGATATAGTGTATGCTGAAAACAGACTTTCTTGTAAAAATCGGCATAAATCGTACAAAATTCAAAAAAATGCATACTAAATTTTTGCACGTACATAAGAACTTATTCTAAAATATAGTAAAAGATCATACATAAATTCGAAGCATACAGTTCAAGAAAATTGTCTGATTCAGACCAAAAAACGGGGCAAAAACTGTCTCTGAACAACTTATCTTAGAAAAATCATAAACAATCAGGTTTAACTCCAAATATTCTGAAATTTTACACACATGTTCTACACTTCATATGCTAGACTGCTTTGAAAGGGTTTAGGCTAATTCAAATCCTACAAATCTACAATAATTCTCGAACAGCAGGGAAAATTCACATAGCAGCAGCAGAAAATTACTTACAGCATCAGCATAAAATACTTATGGCAGCAGCATACTTACACATAGCAGCAGAGTAACAAGCAGCAAGGGTGGCGGAGAGAAGGTGGGGTAGATATAGAGAGAGAGAGAAAAAAAAAACCGAGAGAGAAGGCTGAAGAGTGTACAACTGTTCTTTTTCTTTCTTTGCTTCCTTTTCTTTTTCCTTTCCATTTTGTGTGATACCTAGACTGGGTGTCCTTACCTTGTGGAGAGAGAAAGTGAGAGATGGCAGGTGGCGTGGGAAAAGTGGTGACTAGCCTTTCCTATGACTTAGTCACTTAATTAGTTAATATATATTATTACTTAACTTATCAAGTACTCATGCTTAATTAATTAATTAACAAACATATAAAACACTACACCTTAGTTAATTAATTAGGGTGTTATAATTTTACTTGTGTGATGAAAAGATATTTTGATACACAATGAAATAGGAATGCATATAAATATATGTGTTTATGATCACAAAAAAGACTAAAATTAATACTACATGCATAATTCATTTTACTAAATAATATTCATCATAAAAAGGATACAATTTCCATTTCATGCATGTATGTTCAAAATTGCATACTATATCTTAAGATTTTATTTTAAAAGATGAGTAACACTTCCGTGCAACTGGTGCACAGAGTTGCACGGAAGACCTTTATGTTATAAATGTAGTACCTTTATATACAAATATTTGTACCTTTTAAAATGAACATGCATAAAGGTGTTACATTTATAACATAAAAGTATTACATTTATAACATAAAGGTGCGGATTGCACGGTGCAACTGGTGCACAGAAGTTTTTGCCTTAAAAGATATATATTGATACACATTATGATGTGTGTATGTGTGTTCAAGTAAAATGATTTATCACATAAAATCACATAAATAGATCATACGTTAAATTACATTAAATAAATCATTCATAGGCACAAACGAGTAAGTTAAATGTCTTAACCTAATATAATCTTAATTCATTTAAACTTATCTATTATCTTATCTTTTATTTTCATCCATGCTTGTCGAGTGAGTTGAGATCAAGCTCGGTTTCCTTCGTGAGCAATCTTGCAAAAACCCTTAAAATCTCGAAAGAAATATATGTCATAAAATCTTTAAAATCATCAAGCACAACGTAAATCATAAATCATAACATAATTCGTAAAACATAAATTTAAGTAATATAAGATCTCATACTTAAATCATTCATAATTTAACACTAAAAGAATTTTTATAAAATATGCAATGCATGTTTTCTTGAAAACGGGGTGTTACAATTATGTTATAAAAAAATTAATTTATTAAATATCATCTGATGCAATGCAAGTGTTATTATGAAATTTCATTTTTTATTTTCTTAATGTCAAAATTAAAATGTTTAAATTATGGTGCATTTCAGTTTTTTTATTGATTTATATATAGTAGTATCAACTATAGTAGTAAACTAAAATGATGGAGTTAAAAACAATATGTCTTCTAAGTAAAAATTATACTTTAAAAATTAACAGATACAAAATAAAATGATAATAAATAAAACTATAAATTAGAAAATTATTAAAAACAATAACTTTTAATTACAATTTTTAGATTGTTTGTGAAAAAAATATAAACAAACTGTAGTTACTATGTTTAAAACCCTACTAAATACTACTAAATATATGATAATTCGTGCAACATGCGGAAAAAATACTAGTTTGAAGTCAAAATAGGAACTAAACAACCTTTTTATTTCATTCATAACGTAGGTACGTGATAACAAGTGTGTTATCTCCACTAACTGAATATTGACCGACTACTTGATCAACAAGAGAAGATAAATTTTCGTTCAACTTCCTCAGTCCACTTTACGTAAATCGAAACTTTATGTCCAGATGATGCATCTGCATTTGCAATTATTTTTACCATAATGCAAGGACTCAATAAATAATTAGCCAAAATATATTCTATTATGGTAAAGCTAGAGGTTCTAATGATGCTAAATATATAGCTCACTACAATATCAGATGAATATATAACATGATGTTTCTTACACATTTCACTAATATGAATTGTCAATCACCTAGATATTGCTACTGTAAATAGATTTTTCTTCTATGTGCATGTCACCCCTACAACCACACAATTTAAATTGAGTTATCTATGATTGGAATCTTGAAGATAAATTCAATTTTTTGACCATCATTCACACGATGGATTTTCTATACAAATTTTATATTACTTAAAATAAATGGCTCATTATAGTGAGTCTGTATATACAAGATTTTATATGTACCAAAACATACGAAGAACAAATGCAAGAGGAACTCTCACTAGAAGCATATAGGACCTTTATTGTGGGTATGGTTTCTTTGTATATTGAACATCATCATGTAAAAGTTTCATATCTTGCAGTATTACTTTCATACTTGTTCTTAATTATTTTTGATTAAATTTTTGAAAAATTTGTTGATATATTCTCTTATGTCATTGTAGTGGCAATGGTTGCATCGACCGATATTCTGAGTAATTTATGTCTATTCTTCCGAGCAATGACACTCAGATATTGAAGTAGCATTTTGTCATATCCTTCATGGAATTTCAATGTTAACCAATTTATGGGATTATTATGAGGTTGATATGATTGTTGTGTATGTAACTAATGAAATGCGGAGACTATTCAATGAAGATTTTAAAATTGAAGAGGTAATGTCGCAATACTACAAATTAAAAGATTGATACAAGACTTTCAAGTATTTGCTACAACAACATGGTGTTCTTTATGATGAAAGTACCAACATAATGTGTTATACTCAGGCGATAAACTTTTATTAAAAAAGCTAATAGTCGCCGATTAAATTTAGTCTTTTTGGCTACTGATAAGGCTATTGACCACCAATTAAATTAAGTTTTTTTGGCTACTGATAAGGCTACTGGCTACAGATAAAATTAAACCTTTTTGGCCACTGATAAGGTTACTAGACACTAATTAAATTAAGTCTTTTTGGCTACTGAAAAGGCTATTAGCCACCAATTAAGTATTTGGACTACTATTAAATTACGTTTTATGTTGGTCCCAAGTGGTCAGAGGTTCAGAGGGGGTGAATGAACCTTTATCGATTTTGAACTTTTTTAATTTTTTTTGTAAAACAGGTTTCTGATTCAAGAGTGAATGCAGCAACCTGTCTCAGATCAGTAACCTGGTAGAATGCAGTATCAGGTTCCTGATCCAGTAAACAGTATGCACAACGGAATAAATAGGATAGAGTTTTTGTTTGGAAAACCAGTTTTCTTTTACAAGTATGATGTTTGATAAAAGTCTTATGTAGTATGCTTATGATGTATGCAACAGAATATAACAATGCGAAGCACAAAGATAAAAGTATGTAAAACACTTATGGCTTATAGTGGTTCGAAGGTGGTGTAAGCCTTCTACGTCCACTCTACTCCTTCTCAGAGAAGGAACTTCGTTAAGTCAGTTCGATTTACAAGCCTCAGCTTTACAAACCTCTTCCTAACAAGTTATACCTACAGAATCCCAGATTCATAGGCCACAAACCCACACAGGGTACACAATCCCACACAGGGCAAATAGCCTATACAAAGATTATACACTTAGCAAGGATCTAATCCTATCAACTAAGTTATACCAACACAACCTAGCGCACACAACACAAATGCTTACAAGAGTAAAAGGTTCTTCAATTGTTGCGGTGAAGACAGTCTTTGAACTTGAAAGCTCGAATGCTTGAGGTGACTAACTTCGAAGGTTGAGTGACTGAGCAAAGGAAAGCTTAGAGAAAGCTTTGGAGTATTTCTGATTTTCCACTCGGCTATGCTCAGTAGTTTCTTCAGTCACTCCCACCTTCTATATATAGAGGTAGGAAAAGTATTCGTTGAAGAGAGATACTTCTCCATTTTGAATTTGAGTTGTGATCTCCAAAGATCTTTTCTGTGGTCGCATTAAATGCATCTGAGTTGCTCCTGACATGAGCATTTAATGCGCTTGACATCTTTGACTTTCTTGCAACGGGTAGCTACTCTAGTTGTTAGATAGCTTTGCTCTTCTTTGAGTTGCATGGTCTTCCTCGTGCTGAGATGAAGGTAGCACTTGTCTTCCTGCTATAGATCTGTTGGCTACTTCCTATCATCTCTTTAGGTTGCTGTAGCTTCTTCCTGTTAGTTGTTTCCTACCTGCTGCTTCCTGCACGCTTGCTGCTCCATCCAACTTGTTGTTTGCTGCTTGCTACTACAGTCTTGTTCTCAGCATCCTGTTTGCTGCTTCATTCAGCTTACTGCATGTTTTTTTTCTTCAGCTTTCTGCAACAGCATGCTGCTCTTAGAAGATATCTTCCTAAATCTTCTAAGGTTGGTTTTCCTTATTACTTGGAAAACCATTACATTATCTCTTATAGATTCATGTTTACAAGATGAAAACTTAGGTACTCATACCCTAAGAAAACTGTTCTTTTCTCATTTTGTATATAGTTTTATCTTATCAAGATAACTACTGAAATATACTAACATTTTAGAAATGGAAAACACTTTAAAAGCTCACAATCGGTCACCCAATGAAACACCGATTTGGCCTTTTTGCTATTGACATCAAACACTCATGATCAGTTAAAAATGTTTCAGACCAATAGAGCAATTGAAGGATAATGATCAGATGGATAAGCTTAAGGAACAACACCTATACCTATGAAGATAGATGTCGGGCATACAATGACATAGTTATTACCTACTACTTCATGTAGCAGTACACCTGTAAATAAAGTCTATACTTGTACAAGCTACTACAGTAACTATAATGATAGTTTTTACTATTTTTAGATAAAAATTCAACAATAGAAGGGTGATTAATGCTCAAGAAAGGGAAGACGAGCAATAAAAAAACCTCTTTTTGTACTTCTCTTGTTTTCATAAATTCGTAGCATAATTTCTCATTGTTGGTCACTGAGTAACCCATATACTTATCCACAATTTCTAAACCACTAATCGATCGATGAAAATAGTTAGCCATAAATAATTACCAAATTACCCACAAATCATTAAGTTTATTTGAAAGTTGATTATCCAGATCAACAAATTGGTGCTAGAAAAAAAGGGGAGAAGACTATAGCATATCAGACATGTCTCGACCTACTGATGATTTTCCAATGAGTCCGGTGAGCTCAACCGATAACCACAGTCAAGATAATCATGGTTGAAATAGGGACCAAACACAAATTATTCAAGTTCCGTCAGAAGTTATCGTAGAACATCTTACCTAAGCCCCTGAGCTATAGGCGGTACTAACTTCCATATGCAAGAAGCAACTAGAGGTTGCAAAGCAGATCAATCGAGAGGAACCAGAAGTAGACTCACATGTGGAGATCAATAGACATGGAAGGCCAGAACAACCAATTCAAAGCCAAGTTGAAGAGAGCCCTCGTCCATCCTTGAGGAGAACACACCATCGGAGAACTCACTCTTGAACTGCCAATGTGTTCGACCGACTAGGAGCGACCACTAATCCATTACACCAACATAAACGTGAATACCTGCTGAATACAACTTCTTGGTCGGCTAGATGAAAGATAGATCGAGATCCAATTCCAGCACCACAAATTCCCACTCATATAAACATCTTAACGAATGGAGCTAATCAAAGGTCGGGTATTGCTCATGAACTGGTGAAGATTCAATGTTTACAGGATCACATTACGGAGTTGCAGAGTAGACATCGTCATGCCCCTGCTCAAAGGGAGAACTCCTTGAAGAAGGTATCTCTCTTTTCTCTTCCAATATTATTTGAACGATTACTGAATAAAATGAATCTATCACAAATCAGACTCTATCATAGGGAGACTGATCCGATTTCACACCTAGATAAATATTTATCTTGGATGGAGCTCCAGTGAGCAACCAACGTGATTTTGTGTCGGGTCTTTCCTATGACCTTAGGTGACCGAGCCTACCGATGGTATAGAATGTTGCTAAAACACTCAATCAACTCATAGAAAGAACTTTCTTTATATTTTTTGGCCTAATTTATGGGATCCAAAATTAGAACAACACCCAAAGAGAGGCTAGTTGCTATAAAACAGAACAAAGATGAATAAGCTAGTTGCTATAAAATAGAACAAAGATGAATCACTAAGGGAATACCAGGATCGATTTAATAAACAAATAATAGAGATGGAGAAGATATCTAATGATGTCATATTGATGACGGTAATCTTAGGACTGCTCCTACAAAGTCGGTGTTGGTGGTCTATCCACGAGCAAGGGGCTCAAACTTACCAAGATTTTTTAGTAAGAACGGAAAGACATATTTGTGCAGAGAAGATGGTGAGTTCTCAGCTTGATAGTCGGATAGATAAAGTGTTGGGATATTTATAGAGTTATCTTAATAAGACAGAACAGGTTGAATATTAAGAAAACATAAGTTTGCTGAAGTAAGTTTCCACGTATTACATGATGAGGATGCTAAGATGAGATCATGTAATGGTTTTCCAAATGCTAAGGAAAACCAACCTTAGAAGAATTAAGAAGACATTCTCTAAGGGTCAGCAAGCTGTAAGAAACAGCAAAGCTGATAAAAGGCAGAAAGAATGCTGCATGGAGCGAACAACAAGCTGAAAGGAATAGTAAGCTGAAAAAGCGACAAAGAAAATAATCTCCAAACAGAAAGCTGTCAACAAGGAAACAGGAAGCTAGTCAGTAGACTACAAGGACAGAAGAGCTACAAACAGAAAGCCGACAGCAGATGAAAGAAACCAACAAGCTAGAAGAGAAACAACAAGCTGAAGACAGTATAAAGCAGCATCGGGAAGCACATGCAGTAAGGAAAAGAAGATAATCAGCTGACATCAAGCAACAACTGCATAGACTTCAGCTTTGGACCCTTACCGACTTGACAGGTCAGCAGGAATGTCAGAAGAGGTCCAGAAGCAAATTGTAGGCGCATTAAATGCACTTATCAGGAACTACTCAGAAGCATTTAATGCGACCACAAAGAAGATCTTGAGAGATCTAAGCTTACGTTCAAAATAAGGAAGTGTCTTCCTTCAATGGATACTTTCCTCCAATGGATACATTCTCAAGATCTATAAATAGAAGGTGTGGCTGATGAAGAAAATTGCTGAACAGAGTCGAGAGAAAAATCAGATATATTCTAAAGCTTCTCTAGCTTATCCATGTTCAGCCACTCAACCTTTCAGGAGCAGTATACAACAGATATGTGTCTACAAAGATCAAGACTGCTCCGCACCAGTTGAAGAACTTGTTATTTTCCTTTAACCATTGTGTTGAGTGCGTTAGGTTGTTTTATGGTGTAACTTAGTTGAGAGGATTAGGTCCTTGCTAAGTGGGTAGTCTATAGAGATAGATTACTTGCCCTTTGTGGGCTGTGGCCTTCGACTGGAGTCTGGGACTCTAGTAGGCGTAGCTTGTTAGGAAGAGGTTTGTAAAGCGAGGCTTGTAATTTGAACTGACCTAACGAAGTTCCTCTTTGAGTAGGAGTAGAGTGGATGTAGAAGGCTTACATCACCTTCGAACCACTATAAACAAAAGTGTTTATATGCTTTGATTGTATGTTGCACATTACTTACTACATATCTATATTGTTGCATACATCATAAGCATCCTGAGAATGACTATTAAAATCATGTCAAAAAAGAAACGGTTTTCCAAAAAGAACTCTATCAAGTTTATTTCGCTGTGTAACATTCTGATACTGGGTCAGGAACCTGATCAAGCTTTGAGCCAGGTTGCTAATTCGAGACAGGTTACTGACCATGATCAGGAACCTATTATAACAGAAAAGATTTTTGAAAAAGAGTTCGCAAAAATCGAAAGAGGTTCATTCACCCCTCCTCTTAACCTCTGAACACTTGAACACTCGGGACTCCACAAGTGGTATCAAAGTAGGTTGGGTTAAAAGCCGACTTGACTGGTAACCAACCCAGACCCAACAAGTGGACCTTTTTACATTTGGATAAACTGTTTTCACTTTCATGAGACCAAAACTCATGATTTTAACATAAGCATGGATAACTCATCATTCAAGTAACTGACAGTCTCTTCAAGATCTTATTTTGCAGAATCAACTACTTGATGACCAAAAAGTTTCTATAGCAGAAGTCTTTCTAACGAACTGTTGTGACCAACAAAGCATAAACATAGGGAGAATCTTGTCTAAAGCAAGAGATGAAGAACTCACTGACTCAGACGAACACACACCTTAAGAAATCAAGTTACTGAGAAATCGAATAGTGGATCTTCAAAATACTAACAAACAGGAACCTATGACAGGAAGATGCAGAAGAATCCAAAAGGAGTACACGCTAAATCACATACTACACATACTTAGGATTCAGACAGTTCAGAGATCTTGGCGAATGAGTAAAGAATATTTGGAGGAAGCAAGCAGAAAACTGTCTAGGCTATACAAATAAAGTAACATAGACAAAGACAGTAACCTTCATCAACAGACATGAAACTGACAAAGCGCGACGATACTTAAAAAGACAACAGGAAATGAGTAACGACCCAAGAAGAAGAATGCACAATCTAAGGGGGAATACTATACCTCGCAGTACACAAAATCATACCCGTGCAGTCATAATCAAAAAGGGCCGACCAATGAGTGGTATCAACAAAAGTACATTGATGATCAAAGCTGCTGAACAGGGAATCAAACAGGTTGCTGAGGTGACTAAAACTGCGACTATTAGAGCAAGCTGAAGGCCACTAAGGAAGCAACACAAGCCAGAGTCATTTCCCTTCCCAAAGAAGTAAGCTCCACAGACAAAGAAAGCTGCCTAGGGAAGTAAAAAACATAGCCAACGAAGCCACTAAAAGAGAAGACAAGATGACAGTCTCCTGACAAGAATCCAAGAAAGTAAACGCCAAAACTCTGAGAAGTACAATCTCAGGAACAAGAGTCTAAGAAAGCTCTTATGAGTAAGAAAGTATGAGTTCCTTAAGTAAGAGGGAACTTGTATAAAGTTTAAAAGTTTTGTTTTGGATGCTACATCTTTCATAGAACAAGATTTGCTTAACAGTATCCAATCTCAGGACCCCTCAAGTGGTATCAGAGACCACACAAGTTGTCTCCTGTAAATAATCGAGAGAAATTCCAACAATCATCAAGTGGTAGCACAACTCACGAAGAAAAGGAAAAATTCTCTACTGAGCCATGAACAGGAAAATGAACAACCTGATGACAAGAACCTAGAGAGAGATAAAAAAGAAGTCATCAAAGAAAGAAAAGTCTTACATGTCTCATTAGTACCATCAAATGAGACAATATAACATCTTGATATCGGTTTTGTCAACAAAAGATATCAACAAGTCGTTTCTCTCTTATGGCCACAAGCAGAAGAAATCAGCATCAACCATCAAGTATATCAGACAAGGATGCTGACTGACCAACAAGTGATACCAACAAGTGATATTAGTCAACTAGTGGTATTACCAACAAGTGATATCAAACAAGGAGAAACAAATAAGGATGCTGACTGATCAACAAGAAGAAACAGAAAAGAATGCTGACTGATCAACAAGAAGAAACATAAAAGGATGCTGATAATCGAGTAACAGACTCTACGAAGACCTTGGGCAAGGATGCTGTTGAGATGGCTCCTGCGGAGGATATAGAAGGGATTATCAGAAGAAGGAGTATCTCAGGAGAAAGCCTTACCAAAATGTGAGCATGCTCTCAACAAGTCAGTATGCATGCATCAGCATGTTATCTACAGAAGAAGTGATGGACATCTACAACCTCGATCCAAGAGATAAAACTATGCACAGAAAATCTTGGAGGTTGTGGAAGTTGGGTTCCACAATCTGCAAAGGTTCCACAACTGTTCGAAGATACTGTGTCAGCAACTTCGAAGTTGGGTTCTGGGCAAAGTAAAATACAAAATTACAAGCCAGACCAGCAGTCAAGAATCCAAGGTGATGAGCGTGCCCTGGATAATTGATAAAGCTGCACCAGTATCTGGTCATCCACCGACTAAGTACTTGATCTCCAGACACCTCTCTCTTTCGAGATCTTATTCCCTTGGGTAGGAATAATGTCACGACCACTTTTTTAATACAGCTAGACATGTAATAGATTTTCATATTAAAAGACCTGTTAGTGATTGTGTGATTTTTTTTTAAAACATAATAACATAAATAACTTTTCTTGCCATGAGAACCCAGTAAAACTATAACACGTTTTGTAGTGTGTACCATGAAGTTAAGCCACACTCGCTTCTATATTTTACATTTTTATATACATTAGATGATCAAACAACAGAATTTCAAGTACTTTATCAAAACATTGTTTAAAACAAAATAAGTTCATAACGTAGCCCAACAGGTCGTCATCCATGTACACCATCTCCGAACCCGTAGGAACTCAACAACACAGTCAGTAAATCCATGAGATTATACATCAGCAGGTTCACCTACAATGCACGAACTGTATGAGCTAATAAGCTCAGTAAGCAGAAATCATGCATGTACTGTCATACAAATGGTTGTAAGAACTTTAAGAATATCGTGAATGCATGGCTTTGATATCTTTTACTATGTTGGGCCCTTGACTCATCTACAGTACATCGGAAAGGAGCTAGCTCAATAATCTCTGTACTTTGCTTTGCTTTAAAGTCATGTTTATGGCCCAATATCTTCGAACCATAACCACGGCTCGCATGCCATAGGCACACTTTTACTATGAAAGCCGATACCGGCCTCGATGTACTAGTAGTGGTCAACTTTGCTTTAACTTTGCTCTTTGTATGATATGATGTGCACACAGACTCAACATGTCTTCTATGTATACACCTATCTATGCTCATGAATGATATGTACAAAATTCAATGCCAATGCATCATCTTTAATCACACATAAAAAGTAATCACCAATATCAAGAAACGCAAATTCACTATTATCATATAATACAAGTAAACACATAAAATACTATGTTCATGCATTGTAGTTGCAAATGAATTTCTACTTACCTCTACTCGTTGTCACCCTTTAAATTGTTTACGTTGTCCCTTCAGATCTTAATGGCTAACGATCTCGTTCGGTGGCAACCCTCGTGAAGCTCAACTCTTTGAATCCTAAGTTTGTTTCGTCGCCTCAATAAAGTGGTCTCTTGGAAAAACTATTACGTTTCAGGGAACTTGTATGGTCCTTCGTCTACGTTTCCTACAAGGAAAGAATCAAACTTGCAAGGCAAACTAATCTTGCAAATTAAACTATCATGCAAATGTAAAATCCCTTGCCAAGTGGAAGAAAATTATCGTTGCTTATCTTCCTCGTCTGAGCTCCGATTTATGATCCAGAAAGCTCATGATGAAGCTCTCGATGTGCATACTACCTCCATGAAATCTCAAGCCCATCCGACTTTCGATCGTCTGGGAATTGCCATTGCAAAAGGCTGAAATCACCATTGCATACTGCACTGCCACTCTGAGCCCCGATGCATCTTAGGCCCCTCAAACGGACTCGCCTTAAGGTGAAATTTGGTAGGAATGCTCCTAACACGCTAAAGAACACCCCATATGAACAGTTTTAAGAAACCCTTTCGTTAAGACCTTCTGCTCCGCGACTATTTCCGATTCGGGTGTAGAAACGCAGCCCCGACTTCGTAAAATTATTCCTCGGTCGTCCGACCTTGGATGGCCACCAAACTTGGTGGAAAACATCCCCATACACCCTAGTATATGCCATAAAAACAGTTTCCCGATCCCATCCCCGAAAGTGCCTGAAACGGCGTATCGAACGCTGCCTGCGCGCAGTCTTCGGCGCAGGCCCGTCATCCAAAATCTGCTGCAACTAGCTCCTTTCCGTCGCTGCTACCACCGAATCCGACGACCCGCGTCGCCGGCGACTCATCCCCGACTACTCACCAGACTACGACCTACTCAAACGACCCAAAAACACCCCCATAGCTACACTACAACTCACCCAAACTCAGCACGAAAGGTGGCTGTCGACCAGCCTCATAACTGACCTGGCGCCGTCCCCAGCGCCCAGCAGCGCTCCCATTGTGCCCAGCAGTGCTCCCGTCGCGCCCAGCACTCAGCACACCAGCATCAAGTGCACCAGCAGCCCTGTCCCCGGCGCCCAGCGCTCCCGGCGCTGCACAGCAGCCCAACTCCAGGCGCCCGACTGCAGCCCCTTCCCAGCGCACCAGACCTCTCCCGTCGGGCACCAGACCTCCCAGTGCGGTGCTCCACACCTGCTGCCGCTCCCAGCGGCGGCCAATAGCCCACCCGCCTGCGCACCTTGCACCGGCGACCCCCGACGACTCCCGGCAGCCGCGTGCAACAGAAACAGAGCGGAGGGACAGCAGCAGAGCAGGAATAGCAGGGAGGGTATGAGAGAAAGAGAGGGAGAGAGAGAGAGAGAGAATCGGGAGAGGGATGGAGTGGGATACCTTGAGAGGGGGAGACTTGAGCGAGAGGGAGAGAAGAGAAAGAAACTGTGTGTGTGTGAATGTTGCAGGACTTCTCTTCCCTTTTTGTTTATAATTATCTTCCCCCCTTTCACACTCTAGCTAGTTAAGTTAATTAGGTGTCAACTAACAAGGAGGTGAAGCTGGTGATGGCGAGAAGCTGGAGATGAATAAGCAACACAATTTTTCTTTTCATTTAATTAACTAATTAATTACCTAATGTTACATAAATAATTACTACACATAAATTACTTAGTGTTATATCTAATTAATTATACACATGTACGTATACATATATTTATATATGTAAATATAAATATATATATATATATATCTTTACACTTTAACTAATTAAATAGGGTGTTATAACTTAAGATTACCACTTACTTAATTAATTCTTAGCTTAATTAAGATTATCACTTAAATAAATTCTTAGCATAATTAATCAATTAGCAACATGTAATCTTAAATAATTAATTAATTCTTATACATAGTTAATTAATTTGGGGTGTTATAAATAAGGAGGAACCTCGAGGAGAGAAGGAAGACAAGAGGAACCTGTTGGCCAACCTTAGCGTTCTCTTCACCCTTGAGCAGCAAGCTTGAGGATGATGACAGAAAGGGGAAAAAGAGCATAAAGCTAAGAGTCACTGTTGAAACACTGCTGAAGCCTTCTTGAAAGGGGGAAGCAGTCGCTAGCGGCGATCAAGAGTCACCTACCATCTGAAGCAACAAAGGACAGCAAGCTGATCAACCAAGAAGAAGGAGATTTGATTGAAAGATGTAGCTTGCTGATGAAAACATGCTGAAAAAGTATGCAGAGATGGTAGAGAGGGAGAAGAAGATTTCCTTGTTGAAAAAACGTGAAAACAACAAACTGAAGAAACTGAAAAAAGAAGTGAAGATAGAAAAAGTAGAGTAGCTTACTTTTGTACTAAAAGAAAAGAATTGTACTTGTACAATCATTAAAGTTTCTTATTAAAGAGCATTTTCTTTTAATGACTCTTGACACTTATTATGTTCTGTCATCATTAAGATAAATGGGAAAATTGTTGGGATATTTCTAGAGTTATCTTAATAAGATAGAACAGGTTGAATAATAAGAAAACATAAGTTTGCTGAAGTAAGTTTCCACGTATTACATGACCAGGATGCTAAGATGAAATCATGTAATGGTTTTCCAAATGCTAAGGAAAACTAACCTTAGAAGAATTAAGAAGACATTCTCTAAGGGTCAGCAAGTTGTAGAAACAACAAAGCTGATAAAAGACAGAAAGGATGCTGGATGGAGCGAACAGCAAGTTGAAAGAGCGACAAAGAAAATAATCTCCAAACAGAAAGCTGTCAACAAGGAAACAGAAGGCTGTCAACAAGGAAACAGGAAGCTGGTCGGTCAGCAGACTACAAGGACATAAGAGCTACAAACAGAAAGCCGACAGCAGATGAAAGAAACCAGCAAGCTAGAAGAGAAGTAGCAAGCTGAGGACAGTATGAAGCAGTATCGGGAAGTACATGCAGCAAGAAAAAGAAGATAATCGGCTGACATCAAGCAGCAACTGCATAGACTTCAGCTTTGGACCCATACCGACTTGACTGGTCAGCAGGAATGTCAGAAGAGGTTTAGAAGCAAATTGTAGGCGAATTAAATGCACTTGTTAGGAACTACTCAGAAGCATTTAATGCGATCACAGAGAAGATCTTAGGAGATCTAAGCTTACATTCAAAATAGGGAAGTGTCTTCCTTCAACAGATACTTTCCTCCAATGGATACATTCTCAAGATCTATAAATAGAAGGTGTGGCTAATGAAGAAAATTACTGAACAGAGTCGAGAGGAAAATCAGATATATTCCAAAGCTTCTCTAGCTTATCCATGTTCAGCCACTCAACCTTCCAGGAGCAGCATACAACAGATATGTGTCTACAAAGATCAAGACTGCTCCGCACTAGTTGAAGAACTTGTTATTTTCCTTTAACCATTGTGCTGAGTGCGCTAGGTTGTTTTATGGTGTAACTTAGTTGAGAGGATTAGGTCCTTGTTAAGTGGGTAGTCTATAGAGATAGATTACTTGCCCTTTGTGGGCTGTGGCCTTCGACTGGAGTCTGGGACTCTAGTAGGCGTAGCTTATTAGGAAGAGGTTTGTAAAACGAGGCTTGTAATTCGAACTGACCTAATGAAGTTCCTCCTTGAGTAGAAGTAGAGTGGATGTAGAAGGCTTACACCACCTTCGAACCACTATAAACAAAAGTGTTTATATGCTTTGATTGTATGTTGCACTTTACTTATTGCATATCTATACTGTTGCATACATCATAAGCATCCTGAGAAAAGACCGTTAAAATCATGTCTAAAAAGAAACGGTTTTCCAAAAAGAACTCTATCAAGTTTATTCCGTTGCGTAACATTCTGATACCGGGTTAGAAACCTGATCAAGCTTTGAGCCAGGTTGTTGATTCGAGACAGGTTACTGACCATGATCAGGAACCTGTTATAACAGAAAAGATTTTCGAAAAAGAGTTCGCAAAAATCGAAAGAGGTTCATTCACCCCCCTCTGAACCTCTGAACACTTGAACACTCGGGACCCTACATAAAGTAAGGGGAGCTCAAGGTTTAAAAGAGACAACAAAAGAGCCAACTGAGGAGAAGATCAATCGGTCTAGGGCTGCTTTTAAGCCATTTGATGCTGCTCAAGAACAATATTTTAAGAGTATATTGACACTCAAACCTTAAGAGGTATATGAACAAGTAAAAGACGTGGGAATTCTCCCTCTAGTAAGACCTTTGTTGAAAAATCCTACTAATTTGGATCATAATAGGTACTGCAGATACCATTGATCAATAGGTCATAACACTGATGAGTGTCGTGACCTACTAAGAGTTTTTTTTTCATTTGATTGAGAGAGGTAACCTGAAAAGGTTTACGAAGAAACCTCCTACTGAGAAGAAGCTGATTGAAGGGCCACAACAACAAGGTGAACAAGACCAACCACCAATACCAAAACACCATATGCTGGAGATATTTCCATTAGTCAACATAAATGATTCGTCAATTGGGGTTTCTAACTAGATAAAGAAACAACATATACGAGAAGCTACAAACGCTTATCAACGATGCCATATGATGTCCTCTGGATCGGGATCAAATACCACATCAGGTACAATGCACTATAGTGATTTGGAGGCAGCTATAGGGATTATTCATCCTTATAATGATTCATTGGTAGTCATTTTCGAAATTTTGAGGATCCTAGTACACATGATAATGGTTGATACTGGAAGCTATGTAAATATCATGTATTATGATGTTTATCGATAAATAAGCACAACCACTTTACCAGTTTGAAAGTGTAATGATGTAATAATCAGATTCGGTGGGTGTGCAACAATACCTTTAGGAGTAATTGATTTGCCAGTTAGTTGAATTTGGAGATGGTGAGAATAAGAAGACAATCATTACAGAATTTGTGATCATTGAATCAGACTCAGTATCTATCTACAATGTAATTTTGGGAAGACCAACACTCTATCGACTCTATGCTTCAATATCTATATATCATTATTGTTTAAAGTTCCCAACTCCATTCAGAGAAAGGGTTGTTCGGGGGAATCAACGTGAAGCAATGGAGTGTCATCATCTACTCAAACCCAAGGAGATATATTTATTGGAAAACGAAGACCCAGAACATATAGCTGACCAAGTAGGTTAAGAAAATCTTGAAAGAGAGCAAAATCACCAAGAAGAACTCTTAGTACCTGAACACATTGAAATATGAAAAACTCTAGATCCACGAAAAGATGATAGAAAGAAACGAGCAGAGCTTGTAGAGGAGATAGATATAGTGGTCATAAATGATCTAGTACCAGAAAGTGAACTTAGGATCGGTTGGAATTTACAAGAACCCGTTCGAGGTGAACTCATAGATTTTTACGAGCCAATTTGGATGTATTTGCATGGACCCACTCGGATATGACCGAGATTAACTTAGAAAAAGCATGTCACCATTTGAGTATTGATCCCAAAGTTAAGCCAGTAGTTCAAAAAAGAAGAAAATTAGGTTCTGAAAGGTTTAAAGCTTTGAACTTGGAGGTTTTACAGCTATTAGGAAATGGATTTATAAGGGAAGCAAGGTACCCCAAATGGTTAACCAATCTCGTGTTGGTACATAAACTAAATGGATCTTGGAGACTGTATTGATTTTACTTATCTTAATAAAGCATGCCCTAAGGATAGCTACCCATTACCACACATAGATCAGATGGTGGATGTTATTGCCGGACATGAGCTGATGAGTTTCATGGATGCTTACTCTAGATAGAATCAGATTCTAATGCATCTGGGAGATGAGAAAAACACTTCCTTTATTACTGATCGAGGATTTTATTGTTATTAAATGATGTCATTTGGCTTGAAGAACGCATGTGTGACCTATCAAATGTTGGTAAATAAAATGTTTGCAAAAAAAATTGGTCATATGATGGAAGTATATGTCGATAATATGTTGGTCAAAAGTATGAAGGCACGTGATCATATCACACACCTAGTTGAAATGTTTCGAATATTGAGGGAATATAATATGAAATGGAATCCGAAGAAATGTGTTTTTAGTGTTGGCTCGGGAAAATTTCTCGGCTACATGGCCAGTCAAAGAGGAATAGAGATAAATCCTGCCAAGATAACTGTAATCATGAACTTACACCCACCGTTTAAGACCATACAAGTATAGAGTCTTACCGACCGAACAACAACTCTTAGTCGGTTTATCTCTCAATCAACTGAAAAATGTAAACCCTTCTTTGACACTATCAAGAAAAATAAGAGTTTTTAATGGAATGAGGAATGGCAGAACGCCTTTGAGAAGTTGAAGGAATTTTTAGCACATCCTCATGTCATGGCAAAACCTTTGCCAAATGAAGTTCTCTACTTATACTTGGCGGTTTCAAATTGGGCACTTAGTGTTGTTCTTATTCTTTATGAGGGACACATACAACATCCTGTATATTATGTGAGTCAAGCCTTACATGATGCCGAAATAAGATATCCATCGATGGATAAGTTAGCCTATGCCCTAATTATGTTAGCTCGAAAACTACGACCTTACTTTCTTGGTCACCGAATAGAGGTTCTGACTAACTACCCCTTGAGACAAGCTTTACAACGACCAAATGCGTCAGGATGAATGTTATAATGGTCAGTTGAACTTGGTCAATACAATATCTCCTACACACTGAGAATTGCAATTAAAGGTCAAGTTGTGGCTGACTTCATTATGGAATTTTCACCACCGATTGAGTTGCAACATGAGTTAACAGTCCCTTGGAAACTCTTTGTAGTTGGGTCTTCTATAGTAGAAGGGGTTGGTGCTGGTATAGTGCCAATTGATCCTGATCAACACTGCTACTGCACAACACTAAAATTGGAATTCTCTGCAAGCAACAATGAAGCTAAGTATAAAGCGGTATTAGCTGGACTGCAAATGACGAAGTACATGGGAGTAACCAATGTCACTCTGCATAGTGACTCACAATTGGTTATAAGTCAAGTTAGAGGAGCATATGTTGCCAAAGATGAAAAGATGGTGCGATATCTTGATCATGTTAAAAAAAGAATGGATGGACTATAGGTCCAAGTCAAACAAATACCCGGAACTGAAAATGCTCAAGTTGATGCCTTGGCCCGATTGGCATCAGGGGCCAGAATAGCCAACCTAACAACAATTGAAGTTGGTCGACAAATAACACCTTCAGTTATAACTGATTACAACATGATGGAGATAGATGAGAAGTCAAGTTGGATGAGTCAAATCAAAAGTTCTCTGCAGAGAGAAAAAGTCCTAGATAATCCTATCCAAGCCCGTTAGTTTTGTATTAGAGCTGCAAGATACACTTTAATGGGAGGAGTACTTTACAAAAAAGGATTTTCATTGCCATTACTACGATGTCTTGATGACGATGAGGCTTAATATGTTATGAGAGAAATTCATGAAGGAATATGCGGTAATCACTCAGGGGCCAAGCATTAGCTTTCAAAATTATCCACCAAGGATATTTCTGGTCGAACATAAAGAAGGATGTAATAGAGTTTGCTCAAAAGTGTGAAAAATGTCAACGTTACGCACCATCAAACTGATTTCCATCCCAAGACTTAATGGCGGTGATAAGTCCATGGCCCTTTGAAAAATGGGGAATTGATTTAATCGGACCATTACTTATTGGAAAAGGTGGAGTGAAATATGCCATTGTCTCAGTTGACTACTTCACAAAATGGGTAGAGGCCGAACCCTTAGCTAAGATTACTGAAAGCAAGATGGTTGATTTCGTATGGAAGTCAATAATATGTTGATTTAGAGTACCGCATTCTATCATGACCGATAATGTCAAATAATTTGATTACACCGAGTTTTAAGAATTTTATGATGGACTATATATTCAATATCATTTTTCATGCTATACCATCCGCAGTCCAACGGTCAGGTTGAAGCAGGAAATAAAATTCTCAAGTACATGCTAAAAACTCGGTTAGAAGAATCAAAAGGATGTTGGCTTGAAGAGCTACCAAGAGCACTTTGGTCTTATCGAACTACTTGTCTGACAGCCATTGGGAAAACCCCTTTTTCATTAGTTTTCGGGATAGTAGTTGTCATCCCCACAAAGATTAGAATCCCATCGTATCGAGTTATGAATTATGATGAGTATTAAAGTGACGAGAATCATAAAACATAATTGGACTTAGTGGAGGAAAAAATGAAGGATTCCAGCCTAAGGAATGCAATACTAAAATAAAGAAGTGCATGTTATTTCAATTATCAGGTGCGAAGTAGGAGGTTCCAAGTTGGAGACTTGGTGCTAAAAAAAATACAAGACCAAAATTTGGCACCGCTCAGACCGACTTGGGAATGCCCTTTCAGGATGATACAAATTTTACCCAACGGAGCTTATGAGTTAGAAACCATGGAAGAAAGAAAGTTAAGACATCCATGGAATGTACAACATTTCAAAAAATACTATCAATAGGTACCTAGTCCTTAAAACTTATTGTTTCTTTTGTCGGTCATCGTAAACCTTATATAAATTCTACTTGTTCAATAAAGTATGTTGTTTTTCCCTTATTTAGCTACCGATCAACTAACCACATGAAAAAATAAACAAAGCAAATTAAGCATTAAAGTTTAAAATAAGCAAATTTCTTACATCGTCTCAGACTGATCGATTAGTCCTATTCGAACTCCTGCAACGACATCAGCAGCCTCCGTCTCCTCATTCGTACCAAAATTCAACACCCAAGAGAGGTTCTTTCTTTCAATAAAAACCAGTATGTCGGCCTTTAAAGACTCAACATCAAAACTTGGGTCTTTCCTAATGATACTTTTGATAACATCTTCCTTAGCCAGCACATAAGCTAAATTGTAGTTAGCAACATATTCGAAAGAAGCCTTAAAAATTCTCGATTGCCTTCTCGGTGATATCATCTTTCACTCGGGTAATCTCTTCAGCAATTTTCTCCTCGATATACCTCAAAGTGCTTCAATCTCTTTCTCTTTCTCGGCCAAAGTCTTCTCCGCTGAGTTTGCTATCATTTTTACTTCTTTCTTGGCTTTCTCAGAATTCTTCAACCATTGTTTTAACTCTGCTGAAACACCCTTTTTGGCATCATAGTCAGGCTTCGAAGAACCAAGTTGATTGCCCATTATCAAATATTCCTTCTCCATCTTTATTATGTCGGTATTCGCTTTCACAAGAAAATCAAGGTACCGACCACTCATAACCATAGCCGAAGTAATTCACTCAGAAGCAGTCATGGATCCAGCATATCCTTCCATCTTCGGGGTTTAAGATCGAAGTGGGATTTCACTTGCATCTCGAACATCCTGAGGAAAATTTTCCAAACTGCTTGATGTTGGTATAACCACGAAGCAGTAATCTCGGTAAAAAGTTGGCTTTTTCCCTTTTCCATTTGAGGAAGAGCCAACTGACTAGGATCCAAGTCAAAGAAAAGACCACATTTTTCGGTCGGTGACACCCTCGAGTGAGCAACTAAAGAACTTGGGGCATGATGCAATGACAACACATCCGATTGAGACAAAGGATTAGCAAGTACCCATTGTCTTTTCTCGTGGGCTGCTCTCCCGGCTGCTGGAGTGGGCGCTGAATAGGGCCTCTTCGGTGCTGAGGGAGCCTTCCCATTCCTCTTGGACATACGTGCGAGAATATCGTCTTGCTCCATGAATTGCAAAGGTTTATCTATATAACCAACTATAAATCAAACATACATTCATTCAATAGTGTGAAAATACAATGATGTATTATTTCTTTTTCTGTCATTACACAAGAGTATACAATATATATACAAGTGTTCAGACTTCGGGCTTAAGACACAGCCCACACATATATACAAGATAGCTCAATACCCTCCTTCAAGTTGGAGCATGCAAATCACAAATGCCCAACTTGCAAAGTAGAAAATCAAACTGTCGTTTGCCCAACGCCTTGGTAAAGATATCCGCCAATTGGCATTCCGTAGAAACGTGAGACGGTCGAATCACACCTTCAAGAACCGCATCACGTAAAAAATGACAATCCACCTCAATATGTTTCGTTCGTTCATGGAAAACTGGATTCTGCGCAAGATGTAACGCAGACTGACTATCACAAAACAAACTCATAGCAGCAGTATGATGTACCCCAAGACACAACAACAGCCCTTTGAGCCATTTTAGTTCGCACGTAGCAGCAGCCATCGATCGATACTCTGCCTCCGCCGAAGAACGAGCCACGGTAACCTGTTTCTTCGTCTTCCAGGAGATTGGAGAATCACCAAGAAAAAACCACCCACCCCGTCAAAGATCGCCGAGTAAGTGGACAGCTCGCCCAATCCGAATCACACCATCCTGTGAGCTGCAAATCACAATCAGAACGAAGTAAAATACCTTGGCCAGGACATCCCTTCAAATAACGTACAACACGCAAAGCTGCTTCCCAATGCTCCTGACGTGGTGCATGTAAGAACTGAGATAAAACATGAATAGAGTAGGCCAAGTCTGGTCGCGTGAAAGATAAGTAAAGCAACCGACCCACCAATCGACGATAAGGCTCACCATCCGCGAGTAATGTACTCGTAGATTGAGCCAAACGATGATGCTGCTCCATCGGAAATGTAGCCGGCTTCGCCCCGAGAAGCCCAGCCTCAGAAATAATATCAAGAGTATACTTACGTTGACACAGAAAAATACCTTCTTTATTCCGAGCAACCTCAACACCCAAAAAATACTTCAACACCCCAAGATCTTTCATATGAAAACACTCACTCAAATACTTCTTAAACGCCATCAATGCAGCAGAATTATTGCCAGAGATAATCAAATCATCAACATAAACCAGAATATTAATTTGAACAGGGCCCTTATTTAGAGTAAATAACGAATAATCAGAATAAGACTGCTGAAATCCATATTGTTTCAAAGCATTTGCCAGTTTGGCAAACCAACACCTAGGCGCCTGCTTCAAACCATAAAGTGATTTTCGAAGCCTACAAACCTGTCCAGGTCGAGAGGCCTGAAAACCAGGAGGCATGCGCATATATACCTCCTTATCCAGGTCACCATGTAAGAAAGCATTATGAACATCCATCTGATGTAGCTCCCAATTCTTCACTGCAGCAACAGCTAGAAAAGCACGTACAGTGACCATTTTCGCAACGGGGGCGAAAGTATCCGTGTAATCAATCCCTTCTACCTGATGATTACCAAAACCAACCAAACGAGCTTTGAGACGTTCAACACTCCCATCAGAGTTATACTTTACCTTATAGACCCAGCGACTACCCAAAGCTCGTTTACCAGGGGGCAGATCCTCCAAAGTCCAAGTCCCATTCTCCTCCAGCGCCTGTATTTCTTTCTGCATAGCCTCTCGCCATCCTTGATCCTTCACCGCCTCCTTAAATGATGCAGGTTCAACACCTGCAGTAACAGCTGCAAGAAAATTTCTATGGCCCGATGAAAAACGATCACAATTCACAAAATGTGCTATAGGATAAGGTGTACCTGATGAGTGCTGATGAGCAGGTGAACATTGGGAAGTGGAAGGAGGACTCAACTTTCGTATTGTATTAGTAACAAAGTCGCGAAGCTTGACAGACGAAAGTTTTATTCGCTTGCCTCGTCCCAAATCATCATCCAACTGAAAAGCCTCACCCTCAACCACCTGTTCCACCTCACGCCCATCACCAACTACATCACCCTCCACCTCCACTGGCGGCTCGTCACCACCCCTAACCGGCGGTAAAGAACCCCCACCACCCGCGGTACCCGCCCGCGGAACGGACAACAACCCCGAAGCCAACTCATCCAAATCATCAACAAAAGACAAAGAAATAGGAACATCCGCATCATCATGAGTAGTAGACAAAGCATAAGGAAATTCCATTTCGTAAAACTTAACATCACGAGAGACAAAAAAATCTCCAGTAGCTATATTATACAACTTCCATCCCTTCTTAGTATGCGGATAACCCAAAAAAATACACTTTCGACTACGACTCTCAAATTTATCCCTTTTAGCTTTTTGGTTATGCGCAAAACATAAACACCCAAAAACCCACAATTCAGCATAAGAAGGTGCCTTTCCAAATAAGATTTCATAAGGGGATTTATAATCAAGAAGACGAGAGGGAGTACGGTTAATCAAATATCCAGCAGCTAAAACACATTCACCCCAAAAATCAATAGGTAAATTCCCTTGAAATCGCAAAGCCCGAGCCACATTGAGAATATGACGGTGTTTACGTTCCACCCGTCCATTCTGTTGTGGTGTACCTACACACGAAGTCTGAAAAAGAATACCATGTTGCACAAAATAATCCATCAAACAGTTAAATTCAGTACCATTATCACTGCGTACTGTCTTAACTGTAACACCAAAGTGACGCTCAACCATAGAGAAGAAAGACAAAAACATTTTATAAACTTCAGTCTTATCAAGCAAAAGAAACACCCAAACTGCTCTCGAATAGTCATCAACAATAGTCAAAAAATACTTAGCACCACAAGAAGAGGGTTTACTATATGGCCCCCAAAGATCACAATGAACTAACTCTAAAATACGACTAACTTTCGAATCACTAACATGAAACTTTTCTCGAGCTTGCTTGGCCTGATGACAAATATCACACGCCTTATTCATAGTACTACTAGAATCAGTAATTACAGGTAACGATTTTACTACTTTCTCTGAAGGATGTCCAAGCCGTTGATGCCATAACTCCACAGACGTCAAACCATTCACCACCAAAGCTTGAATTTGAGGTACAATACGAAAGTAGTAGAGCCCATCCCGCTGTTCACCGGCTCCAATCAGCATCCTCGAAGTTGGGTCCTGTATAACGCACAAATCATTGGTGAATTGTACAACACATTTTAAATCATCAATAAGATGGGTCACAGAAATTAAATTGCAATTCAAATGTGGCACATAAAGAACATTATGCAGAATAATATTGGGTGCAAGTGTCACACGTCCTGCTCGTGTCGCCACCGTGGCCGTGCCATCGGGAAGACCAATGTTGCATTCCGGCACCAATTCAAGGTGAGTTAATAAATTTAAATTTCCTGTAACATGATTGGTAGCTCCTGTGTCAATTATCCAAGGTAAAACCGGCAACTTACCAACCATACGCTCACCCGAAGATTGGCCCGAAGAAGTACCTAACATATGCAAGAATTGTTGCCATTGCATCGGGGTCATACCCGGAAGACCCGACGCGCTAGCACCGCCACCACCATACCCATCAGTGCGCTGTTGCGCGCCGCCACCACCGCCAGACGCGCCCCCAGCCGTACCAGCGCCATTCCCGCCGCCAGTCCCACGGCCAGTGCCGCGGCCAGTCACCGCCTTCACTTCAACCCCACGACCCCGTCCAGTCGGTACCGCGCCAACCCCACGTCCGCGACCAGACCCATGCCTACCACGGGGACGGTCACCCCACCATTCCGGAAATCCATGTTTTTCAAAACAAGATTTTTCTTCATGACCCGTGCGTCCACAATAATCACACACAAAGTCGGATTTATCCCGAGGATCGAAACGTGAAGGAGTACGGATAGATGAAGGAGTTTTAACCGCAAGAGCCATCACGTTGTCCCGTTCTGTCTGTGCCTGAGACGCCAACCGCAGCCTCTCCTCTTGAAGAAGCGTTTGATATGCACGATCAAGAGATGAGAATGGGTCCTGAGCCAACAACGTCGAACGAACATTCCCATAAAGCTCGTCATTGATTCCATAGAGAAATTGATGGAATCGTTCCTCATCCAATCGTTTCTGCAATTGTTGTGAGATATCACATGTGCAACCCCCACAACGGCACGAAGGAATCGGTTCATACGATCCCAATTCATCCCACAATATTTGTAACTTGCCGAAGTATTCAACCACGGGCATAGCTTTGGACTGCCGACACTCCGCCAAAGCATGCTTGATTTGTTGAATTCGAGCACCGTTCCCAACACTGAAACGATCCTTGAGCGAATCCTACAAAGGTTTGGCTTCTTCAAAATAGGGTATAGTCCGTTTGATCGAACCATCGATTGTATGTAAAATCCATTGTACCAACATCGACTGGACGCAATACCAGTCCTACAGTTTGTCTGCATCCATGGCCGCGGGTTTTTTGATCGAACCATCAACAAACCCAAACTTCCGTCGAGCCCGTAGAGAAAGTCGAAGAGATCTTGACCATTCCTCATAATTTTCCCCACGAAAAACAATATTCGTAATTGTATTACCCGGATTGTCGTTAGAGCCGAGATAATACGGGGAAGACGGGTCGATTTTGACCCCCACGACATCACCGCCGCTGCCGGAACCATCTGATTTTTCGCCGCCGTTTGCCATGAAACCACCACCCACCGAGTACGAGTCCTAGCCCTAGAAAAGGCTTGATACCATGTGAAAATACAATGATGTATTATTTCTTTTTCTGTCATTACACAAGAGTATACAATATATATACAAGTGTTCAGACTTCGGGCTTAAGACACAGCCCACACATATATACAAGATAGCCCAATAAATAGTCATAAAAACATGTTTTAGATGGACAGTAGCCAATGAAAGTACCAAGATTACCAGAGATTGGAGTGGGAATTTCCTCGTCTGGATGATAGGTGCTAAGTCCGGCCTCAAATAGTGCTTGCTCGGTCACTGGGTATAGAAAATTCTTCTTAGTAGAAGGAAATCGATTGACCTGAGCTATTCGGTCGATGAAAGTCTCAGAAATCTCATCTTTGGAGGGTTCAATTAAACCTACTGTTGGGATATTTCAGTAGTTATCTTGATGAGATAAAACAATATGCATAATAAGATAAAAACAGTTTGCTTAGGGTATCAGTACCTAGTTTCCATACTGTATACGTGATCCTTAGTTCTTCATCTATAAGAGATCATGTAATGGTTTTTCCAAATTATAAGGAAAACCAACCTTAGAAGAAATATGAACATATCTTCTAAGAGCAGCTGGCAGAAGCAGCATGAAGGAAGAAGCAAGCTGAAGTATGCAGAAAGCTGGAGGAATCAGCAAGCTGGGAGTAGCAGGAAGGAAGCAACACGCTAGTTGTAGTAGCTTGCTGAGATCTGAAAGTAGCCAATGGATCTTTTGCAGAAAGATAAGTGCTATCATCATCTATGCAGCACGAAAAAGACCATGCAACTCAAGGGAAAACAAAGCTATCTGTCGACTAGAGTAGCTACCCGTTGCATGAAGGACAGAGATGTCAGGCGCATTAAATGCTCATGTCAGAAGCAACTCAGATGCATTTAATGCGGCCACAGAGAAGATCTTTAGAGATCAGAGCTCAAATTCAAAATGGAGAAGTACCTCTTCAACGGTTACTTTTCCTAGCTCTATAAATAGAATGTGTGAGTGACTGAGAAATGCTGCTGAACATAGCCAAGTGGAAAACCAGAAATACTCCAAAGCTTATTCTAAGTTTTCCTTTGTTCAAGCCACTCAACCTTCGAAACAGTCTACCTTTCAAGCGTTTGAGTTCTCAAGTTCAAGATTGACTTCACCACAACAGTTGAAGAAATATTATATCCTTTAACCATTTGTACTGTGTGCGCTAGGTTGTTTTTATTTTGGTGTAACTTAGTTGATAGGATTGAGATCCTTGCTAAGTATATAGTCTTATGTAGGCTATTTGCCCTGTGTGGGATTGTGTACCCTGTGTGGGTTGTGGCCAAGGGATCTGGGATTTTGTAGGCATAACTTGTTAGGAAGAGGTTTGTAAAGTTGAGACTTGTAAATCGAACTGACCTAACGAAGCTCCTTCTCTGGGAATGAGTAGAGTGGACGTAGAAGGATTACACCACCTTCGAACCGCTATAAGCCATAAGTGTTTTACTCCTTTGATTTATTTATTGCTCTTTATATTCATTGCATATCTACTTGCTGCATACATCACAAGCATTCTGCTAAAACCCTTTGTCAAACAACATACTTGCGAAAGAAAACGTTTTCCAAAACAGAAACTCTATCGAGTATTTTCCGCTGCATACTGTAATACTAAGTCAGGAACTTATCGAGTCAGGTTACTGCATTCCTCCTTAAATTAGTAACTTGTTCACCAAAGTTTTAAAAAGTTCAAAAATCGATAGAGGTTCATTTACCTCCCTCTGAACTTCTGACCACTTGGGATCAACACCTACAAAAAGAGGAATCGTTAAAAAAATTAGAACACCAGAAAATAGAATGATTTTAGGAAAAGAACTTACGACACTCAGAGGCATAAGTTGCTCAAGAGCAGATAGACATTCCATCTCTTTCAAAATTCAATGTCGACCAATTTCCACCAATAAAAAACCATATTTCACACCAATTTTAACACGATCGGCTACGCCGGTTAAAAACCTACTCTCATTCCTCCTGGCTAAGTAGAACCACCCTAAATCTACTTCATCAGCTCTAACTTGGAATAGATAAGACATCTCAGTAGGTGTAGGAATCCTCCAACCCTCCCGGTGAAACGGTGGTATGGTCCCTATAAGAAGTGACCATGCATTTGGGGACAGCTGACTAGGTGCAATCCCCCACTCATAAAGGTATTTAGTAATAATCTTAGGGAGGAAAAATCTAATGTCAGAATATAGCATACGATAATGAACACTAATACAACCGATAGGGGCCTATCAATAGACTCACCGACATCAAATAAAAATACGATATGTACGCCTATATGCATCTAACTTCTTGAAATCTGTATCACTATGAATTTGATTGGCTAGAAATTTGGTTATTGAATGGGTACTAGGGGGTGGTCTATACCAGATTTTCCTTATTTCTTCCTCTCTCTCTCTTGGTATGAGATATCTCACTAGAGTTTCTTATCATCCTTAACGGTTCGACCGGCATAGTACATGACTCTCCCCTACCCTCTCCATCACTATCACATTGAGCTTCAGATTCTCTCGGTACATTATTTGTACTTCATGAATCTCCATCACTCATTGTTGCTAAATATATATATATATATATATATAAATATATATACAGTAATGATAAGGAGCCCACCGTTGGGTTTCTTATGGAGCCAATTTGGTTTATGTGCCAACACACGTATGTTTTAAGTTCCGCGATATTCTACTTAGCGTGATAATCTTTTCTACGTAATTTATTTTTCTTTTTTTGTTGTTCTTTTACGCACGTAATTTATTTTTCTTCTTTTGTTGTTCTTTTACGCTATTCTTTTCTACGTAATTTATTTTTCTTTTTTTGTTGTGTTTTTTATGTACGTAATTTTTTTTTCTTTTTTTTACATAATTTAATTTTACCTATCATTCTTTCTTATCTTATTTCATTTTTAAATAAACTTTTTTTCTTATTCATCTCAATTTTTTTCTTATTCTATATCATTCTTTCTTAGTTTACCCCATTTGTAGATAATTTTTTTTATTTATGTCAATTTTTTTTATTCTATATTATTCTTTGAATATATATTTTTTCAAACTCATTTCATTTTGTCTTAGTAAATTGTCAATTTCTTTTCTTCTCTTTTAGTTGCCATTAATATTAATAGTACTTCAAACTCATCTCATTCTCAATAAATTATCAATTTCTTTTCTTCTCTTTTAGTTGTCATTAATATCAATAATACTTGAAAAAAATATTTGTTAAGACATATTTTTCATTAATTGTACATAAATTGTCAATAATACTTGAAAAAATATTTGTTAAGACATATTTTTCATTAATTGTACATAAATTGTTGGTGGATGACGCATCCTTAACTGAGGTTGGGACTGAACTTTTACTTAATGTTTTTGAAGATTTACATATCAAACTGAAAGAAATTAATAGTAGAGAAATTAATAGTAGTGAAAAGTCAAGCAAGAGCAAAAGGATGTGAAAGAAGATTAAAGGCATCCAAGGAGAAGACAATTTCGAAAGAAAGATTGTGTCGTGGATGTGGACTTCGTGGACAATCTCATGACAAGCGCAACTGTCCAAAACTACATGATAGGTATTCATCAATTTTCTACTAATTTAATATTCTTCTTAGCTCAAAAAATTATTTATATATATATATATATTGAATGCAGATCTATAATAAATGATCAAACCAACTTTGATGATCATGTTAGTGAAGATGGAGATGACTATATTGAAGATGGGGATGACTATATTTCTATTGGATGATGTTAATGGAGATGGGAATTACTTTGCAACATGTAGTGTTTTGCTTTTGCTAACGATTTTTCTATTACCACAATTCTTCTTTTTTACAAACTGTTTTTTTATTACAACATTTTTTTTTCTTTTTTAATAATTAATATGCATGATTTTTTTATAGGTTCTAACAACATTGCACAAGTAAGGAGTATTTTCTAATTTTTAAATAAACAATTAAGTTATGTAGAATTCATTATGGTTTGTTTTTTGTTTTTCCTTTATTTATTTTGACATTTGATAGGTTTATTTATATTTATGCAAGAACAACAGATAAGAATGTTTGGATTCGAATCATTTATAAATATTCTAGTCACCTTATTACACATTGTGAATATTACAATTAAAGAATAGATGGTTGAGATTACTCCATAAAAATTCTTATAAGAACTTTTAAACAATTTTTAGACAAGTTATAGACTTATCTACAATTTCAAAAAATAGATGGTTGAGATTACTCATCAAAATCTACTGGTCACCTTCTTATACATTGTGAATATTATATGGAATTAAAAAATAGATGATCGAGATTACTCAATAAAAATTCTTATAATAACTTTTAAACAATTTTTAGACAAGTTCTAAATTTATCTACAATTTCAAAAAATAGATGGTTGAAATTACTTATCAAAATTTATAAGTATATGAAATTTTTACACAATTTCTAATCTTAGGTACAATTAAAGAAAAATATTTCCAAAGTACTATTGATATAAATGGCAACTAAAAGAGAAGAAAAAAAATTGACAATTTACTAATTTGAAAAAATATATATTCAAAGAATGATTTAGAATAAGAAAATTTACTAAGATAAAATGAGATAAATTTGAAAAAAATAATAATTAAGGAATGATATAGAATAAGAAAAAAATTGACATGAATAAAATTTTTTTTATCTAAAAATGGGATAAACTAAGAAAGAATGATATAGAATAAGAAAAAAATTTTATTTAAAAATGAAATAAGATAAGAAAGAATGATAGGCAAAATTAAATTATGTGAAAAAAAGAAAAAGAAATTACGTATGTAAAAAAACAAAACAAAAAAGCGAGTACAAAACAAAAAAAAAAAGAAAAATAAATTACGTAGAATAGAATATCACGCTAGATTGGCTCTATAAGAAACCCAACGGTGGGCTCCTTATCATTACTGAGTATATATATATACTAAAAATTTAGATAAAAAGAAAAGGAGAGACTGATTAAAGAAAATAAATGGTGACCAACAACGTACCTTAGTTGGTGACCAACAACGTGCCTTAGTTGGTGACCGTTTACCTCTCTTTAAAAGTTTTTCCTTAGGAATTCTTGGTGCCTTAGTTGGTGACCGGTGCCTTAGTTGGTGACCGTTTAGCTCTCTTTAAAAGTGTTTCCTTAGTAACTCACTATTTATAAGGGAGAATTTCCTGGGAAGAGGGTAAACCTATTTTCCACCAATAAAAAATTACCACGTGGAAAAAATTCAATATATATTTAAAATAAACGAAAAAGGTTAATTGCGTGAAATTCCCTTCTGGTTTGGAAAATCTGCGTGAAACCCCCTGTGCTTTCAAAAATGCGCGAAAGTCCCTGTGCTTTCAAAAATGCACGAAACTCCCTTATGGTTTTCTAAATGTAGCCCGAAATCCCCAACTCCGTTAAGGTTAACGGAAGTGCTCTGCACGCGCTCTTCATGTGTTTTTTGGTGTTTTTTTTTTATTTTTTTGCTATAAAATGATATATTTACCTTTTTTTGACTATATTAAAAGATTAATTCTCGTGTGGGGTTCTTGTAATTGCAAAAACTTTCTTCAATCTGATTTTTTACATTAACAACTATTTATTATTTGTTTTTTTTTCAATTAATTTTTTTTATAATGTTAATTTTATATATAGTTATTTATTTTATTGTTTTTAATACTAACAGTTGGTACGTATGTTTCTTTTTTACTTTTCTTTATTTCAATTTTTTTTTTCAATATTGATTTTTATTTAGTTATTTATATTATTGTTATTAATGATTTTCCTTTATTTTATTTTATTTTATTTTTTTCAATTAATTTTATTGTTTTACAATAATTGATACACATATTTCTTTCTTTACTTTTTTTTCAGTTCATTTTTTCAAAGTGCTAAATTTTTTATTGTTATTAACTCAACTATTTATGAAAATTATATTAAATAAATAAGACTCGATATTAAGGAAAATATAAAATAAATAAATAAAAGACTCATTATTTAATAATTGTTAGGTATAACAAACAAAATTAATCATACCAAGAAACAATTAACATACCAAAAAATTAACCATACTAAGAAATAATTAACATACCAATTTATCATAAACAAAATAATAATAATAATAATAATAATAATAATTATTATTATTATTATTATTATGCAAGAAAACATGTAACATACCAATTTGTAACTACAAACATAAGATGAAAAAGATTATATCGAAAAACTTGGAACATACCTTGTACTAGTTTCAGGTTCTCATTCTAAAAAAAAATGTACTTCAACAACAAAATTTCTCATTGTTCATGTCATTAATCATCTATATTTCTCCAAGAAATTCAATGGATTTTTAATTTTTTTTTGTATGAACATCGAATATTTTTTTGAAACAAGATAGTAAACTAATTATATTTAGAGTCTCGTTAATTACACTTTAGGGTTAATTTGATGTGAAAATAATATATTATCAAATATTTCCACATCCTCCTCATCAATAGTCGACATTAATACCAATAAAATAAAAAATGAATATTGTAACAAATGAACTGAAAAAACCAAAAGCAAATAAAGAAACATACGTAGCAACTGTTATTAATAACAATAAAATAAATAACTAAAAAAAATTAACGTTGAAAAAAAATGAATGGAAGAAAACAAAAGTAAAAAAAATACATACCAACTATTAGCATTAATAAAAATAAAATAAATAACTAAATAAAAATTTAACATTGTAAAAAAAAACAAATAATACATAGGTGTGAATGTAGAAAACAAGCTTGAAGAAAGTGTTTGCAATTGCAAGAAACCCCTCACAAAAGAATTAGTGTTTTATTATAGTAAAAAATAAGTAAATATATAATTTTATAGTAAAAAATTCAAATAAAACACCAAAAAACGCATGAAGAGCGCGTGCATAACACTTCCGTTAACTTTAACGGAGTTGGAGATTTCGCGCTATATTTAGAAAACCATAAGGGGGTTTCGCGCATTTTTGAAAGCACATGAGGGTTTCAAGCCGATTTTTCAAACCACAAGGGGATTTCGCACAATTAACTCTAAACCAAAATATAAAAAATCTAAACTCTAAAATAAATAATGACCGAATATGAAAATGAATTATACAATAGAATTTTTTTTTTAACCCATCGAATGATCTTTTACTTCACCGAATAAATCTTTACCACGTATCCATACTTAATAGTAGTATTAATTATAAAGTGGCCACAAATTTTGGCATATCTTCTCTCTCTTCATATATATTTACGTCCCTGTTGTTTAGGCTAGATTAGTTAGTAGTAAATATTTATTAAAAAAAAAGGGCATATCTTTGCACCACCGACAACATAGGCTAGGTTAGTTAATAATTAATAAGGGGCATATCTTTGCACCACCAAGGTTAGTTAATAGTTAATGTTAAAATAGCCATGTATTTTATACATAGCATATCTTCTGCCCACCGAATGCCTAGCCAACCGAAAACATATGGTGTGTTAATTTTAGGTAAATAAATAAATAGATATCATAAGAATAATTAAAAATAATAAATCTTTTTAATTATAGTTTACATAATTAAGTAAACCTACCGAAAAGATAGTTGGTTATTGATGTTTTTTGAACAAGTTAGATAAATTAATACCATAAATTAATACCATAATGATAAAATAAAAAGGAGAGAATCTAAACTAACCATGTACACCTATATTATAGGCTATAGATAACTGAGATAACTGAAATTATTACAGACTTTTTCTTTAAATAAACTCTTAAGAATTCTCCTTAATATTAATGATCTTTTTCAAGACTCTCTAGATTGAATAAGGTTTGCAATATATTGTTTTTATCGACCGGTAGATTTGGATTCACTTCTTGCTTATAAATAAATTACCAAGAACCGAATCCAAGGGGCCTTTGTTATACTCGGTTGATAAATTTTATTAAAAAGGCTAATAGCCGTCGATTAAATTAAGTCTTTTTGGCTACTAATAAGACTACTGGCCACCGATTAAATTAAGTCTTTTTGGCTACTGAAAAGGCTATTAGCCACCGATTAAGTACTAAATTACATTTTAGTAAATGAAAACACTTCAAAAGCTCACAATCGGTCATCCACTTAAGCATCGATTTGGCCTTTTTTGCTGCTGACATCAAACACTCATGATCGGTCGGAAACGTTTCAGACCAGTAGATAATTGAAGGATAATGATCAGATGGATAAGCTTGAAGAACAACACATATACCTATGAAGACAGATGTCGGGCATACAATGACATAATTGTTACCTACTACTTCATGTAGCAGTACACCTATAAATAGAGTCTACACTTGTACAAACTACTACAGTAGCTATAATGATAGTTTTTACTATAAAAACTCAACTATAAAAGGGTGATTAATGCCCAAGAAAGGGAAGGCGAGCAATAAAAAAACCTCCTTTTTACTTCTCTTGTTTTCATAACTTCGTAGTATAATTTCTCATTGTTGGTCACCGATTAGCCCATATACTTATCCACCGTTTCTAAACTAATCGATCGGTGAAAATAGTTAGCCATAAATAATTACCAAATTATCCACAAATCATCAAGTTTATTTGAAAATTGATTTTCCATATCAAGATAATGCATGTACCATCTCAAATAAGACAATCAGCTGCACAGGTTAGTAATCATGCAAATAGTTTTAGTATCTTTCAATTTCTCATCTTTAATAAGTATGAGCTCCATGAGCATTATTCATTTTGATTTAACTTGGTATGATTACGTACAACCTTGGCCGATGTCTCACAAATATTTTCAATATAGAGACCCCATTTGGAATAGATTAAAAGATACATTTGCTCGTTCTGATTATGAAAAGGAAGCTGGAACACGAACTGAAAATGTTTTGTTTATAGAATCTAATGCGTCGATCTGTCACGCTCATGGAGAGATGTGAAATTTGATTGTTATTTCAGATTCTAAAGTATATCAAACACACTGAATCCATCTAATTCATTATTTGGATGCCATCAAAGAATTGGTGTATTTATTGATGACGTAGCACCAGCTGTCGGGGATGTGTCTCCACACATAGATCAAAGATGCCATGTTCGACGAGCTCAATCATCTTCATCAACTACGACCTCAGAATGCAACACAGGCCGGTCTAAGCCTCGATAACTACTTATGTGAGTATAATTAAGTTAGGTATTGTATTCCTGTAATGAAGCTATATTTTTTGCTTTTGTTAATGTAAAGTTATCGACTGTTTGGCTCTAGTTAATATTGCTGTACATTAGGTTATGGTTTTGTTGTTATTTCATATGGTCTTTTTTCAGCTCATGTTATGATTTGCTATGAATTTGGGTACGTAAATACATGAAAAAAGATTTTCTTTATCTCTTTCTCTATATCGATCAATTTCCATTTTTTTTCCCATTTATACCAACAATCTTGAATAAAAATACATTAGAAGAAAATTGTTTTGTTTCAGTTAACGTCTTCTAAAGTTATAGCTAATTATACAGCTTGTGAAATTATATCTCAACCATTCCTATCTGAAACAATTACATTTGTTTAGAGGGACAACTATGTTTCCAAGCAATTGAAGATATCCCTGGTGAAGGCTAAGTCACACTGACTAGGGAATTTAATTATTATATTATAGATTCAACATGTTAATTTTCTGAGAATGAGTATATATACAGATTCTTTTGAAAGCTACTGGAAAAGGCAATGTCTTTTGAAGATTATTGGAGATCCTCTGATTCATTCTTCAGCATCATATAAGGTCCGATAGCCTCTTCTTCGAGCCAGAAGAAACGAGTTCTATCCTGGAAATAAGCTATCATATGGATTTCATATAAATAAAGCATGAAAATCATGACGATCAATAAAGATTTCATATCTTTATTGAGAATGTCGTTGTAAAAATCATTATTCATCCACAACCAAATCCTTGAGAGATCACCTGTAATTTAATCCACAGAAGAAGAAATGGAAGAAAAAGAACAAAATTAGGGATTTTTCTTATACGGCTACGAAACGACATCGTTTTGATGAGGGGAGATTTTCTTTAATCGGAGATGGCAGTTGACGTGTCTGTTTGCTAATTCATATACAAGTTCACGTTATTCTTTAAAATAGTTACATCGTGAAGGTAGGTGCTTAGAACTTTGAGCTTTGAAGATCACTTGAAACTTTGCTCTTTTGAAATTATGTTGTTAGTTTTGGCAAGTTCTAAATTTGTTTATTATGTTCACCATTAATCCTTAATTTATAGTATAATATATTTATCCGTTGAAGAAAGACAAATTAGCTTTGATAATAGCCAGGTTTGACATGCACCATTTTGTTTAAATCAGCAGGTTTTTACAGGTTTACACACGAGGATTAGTACTTTTCTTATGACTTTGTTGCAGTATGTCAATCCAAATGTCTATTTTGTTGCAGCTTTGACTTTTCTAACCAAGTTATGACCAATTTTTCTCTTACTAGCTACATTTTAAACTTTAAGGACTTGGTTTGACCTTTATTTCTTTTGATGTTGATCTTCCTCACATTCAGAAGGCCACCGTAAGTTTATTAATGGGGTAATGGCCCAAAATACCACAATTTTAATAAGGATAAGGAAATATACCACAAAATATAGTGAGTTTTGTAAAAATACCACAAATTCCTTTATTCCTTTGGACCCACTCTTTAATTATTGCTTTTTGATGTATACAACCACAAGCTTGCTAAATCCAATCCCAATTATTCCAATTTAATTAATGTATTTACACTCCAAAGATAGATTAAATTTTATGTTAAATCCGGGACCCGAAATGGTAGGATTAGGTATTGTGGATCTAAAGATGAATACAGGAGATGGTTCAGCTTTGGTTACACGAGACCAAAGACCACCCCCACTTGTAGATCCCAACGTTGCAGAAAGCTCAGGTTCACATCATATGGACGAACCAATGCCACACGCTGGAGATTTTACAACAAGAGGAGATTCTATTGTTTCAGGAACTCGACAACGTCCCAGAAGGCCAAATATTATGAATACGCCTTATGGAAAGACACAGCTTGAACCTATACATCCGTATGGGTTGATGTTAAATCTGGACATTCCAGATTTCAAGAATCGAGAAGTCCTAATCGATGAATGGGCATCAGGAATGAGGGTTGCAGCAGGAACCCTTGATCTTACAAAAGAAGGATTCATCTTACTCTTAGAGATGAGTCTTGAAGGATCTGCAAAGATCGCATGGGAAATGACGGCACCAGGAATGAGAAATGATGTTACGGCTGGTGAGTCATTAAAAGGGATTGTCGATAATATGGCGAAATTATTCAAAATCCATTTTATCGGCATAGGCTATTTCGAGGGAATAGAAGAGGAGAAAAGAAAAAGATACAAACAAGCCCTCTTTTGCCTCGAGTTACGAGATATTTGTCATATTGATGAATATATCAAGTTATTCACTGAGTATCGATGGAAGTCGAAGGTGGATGATAAAGATGCTTCGCAACTTTTCTTTGCGAAGATACCAAGCCCCTGGAGAGAAATGCTCATCAGGGAATACAAGAGTGCAGATGATTTGGATACTGTGGCCAGAAGAATGTCTTTCTTAAAGGCCAAGTTAGCCGAATGGTGCCACCAGGCAGCACTCTACAAGAACTACAAGAGACTCCGAGGAATCAATAAGATGGTTCCCCTGTGTTGCAAAGATAATGACATCCCAACAGTCGTGGGAGGTCAACCACGGAGGCATAAAGGGAAAAAGCTGAGAAGCCATCCATACCGCCGTGGAGATAGCAACCAAAGAGGAAGTCGTAGGTCTTCATGGAGACCTAGAAGAGTGTGGTAAAAAAAAAAGGCCCGAAGTTATAAATCAGGGCAAAGACCAGCACCAAGTAGGAGTAGAACCTTTTCATCAGGTTCTAACCAATGAAGTTCCAGCAGAAATCCAGGAAGGAGAACTTTCAGGCGAGCTCAAACAAGAGCTAATGAAAGTTTCAAAGACTGTAATTGCTGGACTTGCGGAGCAAGAGGGCACATCTCAACAGATTGCCCGGACAACCAGAAGAGAGGTATAAGACAGTTCGAATCAACGCTAGAATTCGAAGAAGCTGTCTATTACCAAGATCTTATACAGGTGTATCAATTTGAGGATCTACCCTCAGATGAAAGCATCTATGAAGAAGAGATCTATTCGGATGATGGAAGTGAATCCACATCAGAATCGGAGTGAAGAATAAATTCTTCAAACAACAAGAGAGGATATGTCAGGTTTTCTCTCTCACACAACAGTTTCTCATAAAACTCTAATGAAGATTATGAAAGAAGATTCAAAGCTCCAAATGTATGATGGTTTTACTATCGGAGCTATGGAAAAGGCATTGGATAAGTTTGGGTTCCGTAATAGGAAACACCAAATTATTCATAGAGTTACTACTGGTGAATTTGCTATTCCAATGGAATTCACTAGTAACTTGATCGAGATGCAGTTGATCCCTTACAAAGAAGTACAGGAGATCAGAAGCAAAGTCAAAAGGGAAGTTGCAAATACACTCTCATGGATTCATATCGGAGCTATAAGAGTTGTAATTAAAGCAACCTTCAAAGAAGGAATTGATTCGCCACTAAATCTTACGATTTTTGACAACCGAATCTCCAATCTCAAGGATTCATGCCTTGGAGCGGTTACAGGAAACTTGTGTGCAGGGAAATTAGCATTCAATGTCTATCCCAAAATTGCATACAACTTGGGAGATCGAGACTTCAATAGAGTCTTAACCCTTCATCAAGATTTCAAAAGAGAAGATTTGATGAAAGAAGGGAATAGACCATACTCGATCACCTACAAGATTTCCTATGCTCTCTCGAATACACATCATTCAGAAGTATTCTTGAGAAAGGAATTTATCGAAGTCCCAAGAATATTTGAGGATTTCGCTTCAGTGTTTCTTCCAGAAATGATCAAGTCTCCAACTATAAAGGAGATCGACATGAAGATCCAAGATCAACCTGTCTTCAACAAGAGTCAGAGCCTCAGAATGGAGACCAAGAGGATTTCTTTCCAACAAGACAGACTAATGAGTAGCAGTCGTTGGGAAGAGAAAATGCCTAGTACAGTTCAGCGAATCCCAGATGTATTCAAAACACAAGGAGAGCTGAAATGTCCAGAAGGCTGGAGAGAAGTTGAAGTAATATTCGACATCACTCAAAAGGATAATATCTTTCCTTGTGATGTTCTATATTATCTCCAACAACCGATAGTCGGAAGATTTCAAGGAAGCCTAAAAATGGGTGAAATTGAACTGATTATCACAGGTGTTGCAGGGAGAATTCCAGAACAATTAGTGTTGGGTATCGACTTTCTTGAGGATCATAAGCCTTGGGAAAGATTACAAGATGGAATGGAGTTCACAGTGGCTGATAAAAGATACAGAATCAGATGACCACTAGTCCATTCTCCATATACATTTCTATCGGAATGATATATGGTGAGTACAAGGCTGAGTATTTCGCAGCCTATGTTGACTCAGGAGCAGGAATTTGCACTGCAAAGCAAGAAGTCTTTCCTAAAGATTTTGGAGAAGATCTACCAGCTATTGCAGGAAGAGATTTCTCAAAAAGGATTCTTATCCTTAATAGAGGAATCAAACAAGCAGAAATCATGATCGGAGGCGCTGGCGGTACCCCATGGTACAAAGTAAAGACGCCACCAATCTATTTCCATGATACTGGAGCAGATGTTTTGCTAGGAAACAACTTCCTACAAACATTCAAGCGTTTTACACAAGAAAACGAGACAAGAAGGCTTATTTTCACAACATTATGTGATCATAAGATTATTGTCTAGAGACTGCGAGGGCATTCTACAGAAAAATACCTATTAATTTTCGCAGCAAGCGTGGTGATGAAGCTAAACTTCGACATCCAAAGATGGCGGATAAAAGAAGATTTGGCGATGCCCTATTATCCTTTCGACAATTTGGTTCGAAACAAAAAGATACCAAGAGATGGGATAATACTTTGTATTCATTCAGAATACAAGGAGAAGAACGAGTTCCACCAGAGGCTATTGCAGAATTGCGAAAAGCCATATTGGAGAATCCAACAAGTGATGTTACCATTGAAGAACAAATATCACTCGAGGATTTCAAGAAAAGGATCCAAAGAAATTACAATGAAGATCCTTTGGCATGGTGGGATAGGAACGAGCTCAAAGCAGCCTTAAAGGTTAAACCTGGAAAGGAACATGAGTTCGTAAGGCTCAAACCAATCCTTATGAATCAGAATGATCGTGAGGATATGCAGAAGATACTTAAGGAACATCTGGACCTTAAGTTGATTTCACCAGGAGTTTCTCCATACAGCAGCCCTGGATTTCTAGTAAGGAATCATGGAGAAATCAAAAGAGGTAAACCTAGACTTGTTATTAATTATAAAGGGATTAATGACATTCTAGAGTTTGATGGGTACTACATCCCGAGTAGAGAACACTTGGTTAACTGCATTAAAGGTGCCAAGATATTCTCAAAGTTCGATTGTAAGTCTGGATTCTACCAGATTAAGATGGAGGAAGAAAGTAAGAAGTTCACAGCTTTCTCCACACCACAAGGACACTATGTCTGGAACGTGATGCATATGGGATTGACAAACGCACCCCAGATATATCAGAGGAAGATGGATAATCTATTCAAAGATTATTTCAACTTTATGTTCGTTTACATTGATGATATCCTCATCGCATCAAAGGACATGAAGGAGCATCTTAAACATTTGGAGATATTTTCAGATGTTTGTCATAAAGAAGGATTAGTGCTTTCTGAAAAGAAGGCAGTAATTGCTATGAGACAGATTGAATTCCTCGGAATTGAAATCGATGAATCTGGGATCATCCTACAAAAACACATTGTAGAAAAGATACAGGGATTTCCAGATGATCTCAAGGACAAGAAACAACTTCAAAGTTTTCTTGGAGTTGTCAATTTTGCTGGAATGTTCATCAACAATCTGGCACATCACAGGAAGGTGTTTAGCCCATTACTCAAGAAAGATGTTATATTCAAATGGGAAGATGAACATCGAGAAGGGATTAAGCGACTTAAGGAAGTCTACAGCAAACTTCCAAAACTGGCTATTCCTCAGGATGCGGATGAACTGGTTCTGTATATAGATGCCAGCGATTTTTGGTGGGCAGCAGTTCTTATGAAAGCCGCACCAAATGGAGAAATGCCATGTAGATATTGCAGCGGTCTATTTTCAGATGCAGAAGCAATTCGATGGCATATCAACGAGAAAGAATTCTTTGCAGTCAGAAAGGCTTTCAAGAAATGGCCTATATTTCTTCTGGCTAAGAAGTTTATTCTGAAAATTGATAATTCAAGTGTCAAAGCCTTTCTAAAAAATAAAATAGAATCTAAACCAGAAAAGGCTAGAATACTTAGATGGCAAGCTGAATGCCAATATTATGATTATGATATTGTCATTGTGAAATCTCATGAGAATGTTCTTGCAGATTTCCTAACACGAGATGGAAGGACGCGTCGCTGACGAGGTCCTCAAACGAGTGAGACATGTCCGGGAAAACCTGGAAAGTCTTGAACGAGCTTTTGGGACATTATGTCTCAATGCAGAAGTCGCTGGACGACTTCAACGAGTTGATCAGGAATCCGTTTCTGATCTAATACGAGCATGCTTTTGTGCACAGGGACAACTGTTCTCCGTGTTGCATAGGCCTATCCTTCAAGCTGCATCTTACGATGCAAAAGGAAGGACTTCGAGATCAGGACTCTAACCTGAAGGCTATGGATTAAAATACCATGCCTACGAGTGTTACAGGGAATCCATTCCTTGAGAATGAACAACCTGTAACGAATGTTGAAGCTCCGGTGTCAAAACCCGAGCCTTCAAGTCAACCCAGTACCTCTGGGGTTAAAGAGGTCGAGTTGAACCTGAGGCCACAGACAGGCAAAACAAAGGTTCAAGCTCACACTAACGAGATTTCTCCTATGCAGGTTTACCAAAGGCAATGGGAGAAACTGGCAACGAGGCGAGGGATAAACCCGGAAAAATCAATCGTTGATGTATCCGGGAAATACCCAAGAGTTTGGATGAAACCGGGAAGTCATCCAAACGAGGTACAAGAATGGTATAACTTTGGAGCCTTGGCTTCAGTATATACCATTTCACCTGGTTTCCCAGAAATCTCAAAACTACCGAGATGGATTCGGGAAGCAGTCCACGAGACCTGGGCAAACAATCAACATTTATCCAGATGAGACATCTTGGAGCTCTACTTCATTAGTGCCACTCCAGAACCAGCTAAGAAAGGCTTCCATGAAGTCTTTCACTTTATCAAGCTTCGGAGACCAGACGGGAACGCCTTAAAATACATAAAGGCAACCTCCCGGAAGATGTCCCGATACTGGTAGGAGCCTTCAATGAAGACGACGCTTCTACAAGACGAGCTTGGGGGCTTTGGACTTGTCTGACAGAAATGGACAAGGTCAAATACCCATTTAAAGTCTTCCAGAATTCAGCCAATGGATCTTTCATGCTGAATACCATGACTGGATCGACGACAGGATTCGCAGAGGAAATTTTTGAAACTAAAAGAAAAATCCTCTGGGAAAACAAGATTCCGGCAAGTAAAGAAACTTACCGGAAATTCTGTAACATGGCACACATTGGACGATGGATCGATCAGATCTATCAAGCGTGCCCGGAACAGAAAGAACCCGAGTTTGGGAAAGGATTCCGACCCAAACCCGATCGACAGGGAGCTGGAGCCACTAAAGACAAGGGCCCAGCACAGAAGAAACGCTATCCCCGGGGACCACAACGAAATTATTAAAGGATTTCCCGACAAAAGTAAATGGGATAGGACACGAGAAAATGACTCCCCAACTACTTCCACAGTATGGGCTGAGTCAAAAGCAAGAGATTCCCCGACAAACCTCACATGGGCTGAGTCACGGGGCATCAAAAGAAAGAAGCACCAACTAGCTGAAAGTAACTCCTCAACAACCGCACTAATGGAGTAAGCCAGCTGGTGATAAATGGAGTTTGAAGTCCGTCTTTCAGATCCGGATTTCAATCTATAAATAAGAGTTCAGAAGGAAGCTGAAGAGATCGACCATTCCCCTCAGTTTTCTTCAAAACATATATCCATAGTTTGTAATATTGATCTTTCAATTCTTAAAATAGTTTCGAGTTTATGTATCTACGAGTGTTAGCCTCCTCTATGAGAGGCTAAACAGGTTTTCTCCTCCCAAAAGGAGATTACTTATGTAATAAATATATTCCAAGTTCATAATAAAATAAAGGCTTTTGCTTCAACATGTGTTCCTAATACATAGTTGATTCATCCTGAGAGAGAGTATCTTGTACACCTGGTGTAGGAAACGAACCAAGGTTGTGCTGTACAGTTGCTGAAGGAGTTAGATAACTTGCAGATCATCTTCCTCAAGGAGTTGAAGTTGGACAGTGAGGAGCTGTTCGTTAAAAGGTTTGGGGGCAGTGATTTTCTGGCTGGTGGCTTTGCAAACCATCTCACCCGGTGCTGTTGCGGTCAAAAAGAGGTATGAACTCTCTGGGATGTATTAATTTTGTATGGTTAATTTGACTATCTTAATGGTTTGATTAATGAACGGAATGAGTATATCGGCTGGAATACTTTCCTCGTGTCAATACTGTCTAAAAAACAGTGGTCTGGAATGAGTAACAATGCCACGTATAAATTCCTTCAGAAATTATACCAGAAAGATTATTTGACGGAAGCATGTTGGGCCTGATTTTGATCCGTTTATTCAATTTCCGGATATAATCTATACTTGGAGTGGAAATATACAAATTGAGGTGGAAGGATTTAATGCTTTAAAATAATATTAATGAATCTTTGGATTTTAGTGAGTATTTAATGATGACAATGATTGATTTGTGGTAGTTTGAGGAAAAATATAAGGAAATGTGGTATTTTGACAAAAGTTTTATATTTTGGGGCATTTTGACAAATGTTATAAGAAAAAGTGGTAAAAACATCTATTATCCCTTATTAATATTACAATGAGCTTTTTGTGTGCTGTTTAATTGTCGAGGTAAAACTGTTTCTATTATTTCCATGTTATCTTATCAACAAATGCTCCTCAACCACAATTAGCATAAAATAATTTTACCAATATGGTATACACAACCTCGAAACCATGATATATATATATATATATATATATATGTGTGTGTGTGAATTGGTCCAAAATACCACCAAACATATACCTTAATAAATTTTCTACACAAAACATAGTTTTTTACCTTTTCTACCACAAGGGGTGATTAGTCAAAAATGCCATGCCTACAATGCGAAAAGTGGCTCACACATTATTAAAAACTACCTCTATCTATTTAATGTTCCACAAATTATATATATAATGTTCCACAATTTTTAAATGTATATATTTCATGTCTTCCACGAAATTGATAAATATTAATTAAATAGTATTTTCCCTACATTTTATAAGAATTTGTATGTGCCATAGATACATTTTGTATGTGCCTTCCACGAATTTGTATGTTCCACAATTTCCACATTTTATTACATTTCATTTAATAGATATTAATTAAATAGTATTAAAGGTCACTTTCCAACTTATACTATCAACGTTTTTAAATTTTGCATCCTAAACTTTTTATTTCTCCGATCACAATCTATACTACACGTTTTGTTTACTTTTGCAACCTCCGGCCAATATTTTCCAACGAGAAAACGCCCACGTGATTTTCACGTGCTAATTGAGGGTGTTGGTCCCAAGTGGTCAGAGGTTCAGAGGGGGTGAATGAATCTCTATCGATTTTCTAACTTTTCAAAACTTTTTCTATGAACAGGTTCCTGATTCTAAAGAGAAACAACAACCTGACTCGAGTCAGTAACCTGGCACAATGCTGATCAGGTTCCTGTCTAGGAATCACAGTATGCAGTGGAATAAACAAAAATAGAGTTTCTGTTTTGCAAACACGTTTTCTTTTCAAAGATGATTTTAACACAATCTTTTGACCAGCATGTTTATGACAAGTGCAATAAGATAGATATGCGATAAATAAAGCATAGTATGCAGTCAAAGCAAATAAACACTTATGGCTTATAGTGGTTCGAAAGTGGTGTAATCCTTCTACATCCACTCTACTCCTTCACTGAGGAGGAACTTCGTTAGGTCAGTCGGATTTACAAGTCTCGACTTTACAAACCTCATCCTGACAAGTTGTTACCTACAGAATCCCAGATTTCTAAGCCAAATCCCACACAGGATACAAATCCCACATAGGACAAATAGCCTACACAAAACTATAAACTTAGCAAAGATATAATTCTATCAACTAAGCTACACCAAACTTAAAACAACCTAGCACACACAACACAAATGGTTAAAGAATAAAAATTTCTTCAACTAATGTGGAGAAGTCTTGATCTCTGAAGTCCTATAACTGTTGTAGGCTGCTCCTTGAAGGTTGAGTGGCTTGAACAGGAATAAGCTTTGAGAAGCTCTGGAGTATATCTGATTTTCCTCTTGACACTGTTCAACACTTTTTTCAATCAAGCCACACCTTCAATTTATAGATCTTGAGAATATATCCGTTGGGAAAGTACCCGTTGAAGAGGAACACTTCTCCATTTTGAATTGAAGCTTTGATCTCCAAGATCTTCTTTGTGTTCACATTAAATGCTTCTGAGTTGTTTCTGACATATGCATTTAATGCGCCCACTATCTTTGACTTTTATGCAACCGTTAGCTAGTCTGGTTGCCAGATAGCTTTCTTCCCATTTGAGTTGCATGGTCTTCTTCGTACTGTATGGATAGGAGTAGCACTTGTCTTTCTGCAAGAGATCTATTGGCTACTTCCTATTTCCTCTGTAGATTGTTGTAGCTCTTCCTTGCTTGCTTTGCTCAGGATGCGGTCTATGCTGCTTTTAGTTCCGTGCCAGGATTCTGTTTCAGAACAGCTTCCTGTTCTGAATCCTTCAGTCAGCTTCCTGTCCTGCGTCGGCTTCCTGTTCCAGCATCCTGTTCTCTATTTCATTCAGCTTTTCTGCTACAACAGCTTGCTGCTTCTTCCATGCTTCCTCTTGTTTCAGAATAGCTTCCTGTTCCTGAAACCTTTAGTCATCTTCCTGACTTGCTGGCTCCTTCAGCTTGCTGCTCTTAGAAGATAACTTCCTATTTCTTCTAAGGTTGGTTTTCCTTAATTTGGAAAACCATTACATGATCTTATCTTTTTTTTTTACCATGTAATACGTAGAAACTTACTTCAGCAAACTATATTTTCTTTTTATGCAACCTGTTCTGTCTTATCAAGATAACTCTAGAAATATCTCAATAGAGGTTTTACACTTCTAAGACATGAATAAATTTGGATCATCAACTATTTTCCATGGTAAAGAGATCTTATTTTTGTTTGAACCTCATCATTAATCTTCATTTGCTGAAACAATTTGCGGAAGAAATATGAGAAAAATTAGGGTTAAATTCAATTTTGGAAGGGGAATTAATTAATGACCTAGAAAATGATGAAAATAACCCTCAATTAGCACTTGAAAATCAGGTGGACATTTTCTCATCGGAAAATATTAGCCAGAGGTTGTAAAAGTAAAAAAAATGTATAACATAGATTGTGATCGGAGAAAAAAAAATTAGGATGCAAAACTAAAAAAAGTGCATAGTCAAGTTGGAAAACAAAATTAACCATAGTATTAAGGGGCCGTTTGGTATGTTTCAAGGAATGTGAAAATGAATGGTAATGATAGTAGTGAGGAATGGAATGAATATTCTCTTTAAATTTGTGTTGTTTGGTATACCAAAATTCTTTAGAAATAGAATCAACTTAATTATTATTATTATTATCATTATTAGTATTAGTATTATTATTATTAGTAGTATTATTATTAGTATAATAATAATAATAATAATAATAATAATTATTATTATTATTATTATTATTATTGTTGTTGCTGTTGTTGTTTTAGAAAATAGAGTTGTGGAATGAAAGTCATTCCTTGGTAAAACCTGAGTAATCGTGATTCCTTAGTATTATGATTTCAAATCACTGTAGTAGCAATCAAAAGTGTGTACTAAATACTCTAAATCCATTCTCTTTCCATTTCTTAGTTGCAAAGGTGCGTATCAAGTGGCCCCTAAATATGTGTAAGTTCCACGAATTTGTATAGTTTAAGCCACAAAATTGTACAATTTGTTAAACTAATAAATACTATTAAATATTTATATGTTCTATGGAATTATTAAATAATACAAATTGCTCCACAAAATTGTTTAATAATATTAATTATATGTTAAGTAATAGGGTTAAATGAAAAAAAAAAAAAAAAAAAAACAACCTAAACTATTTAAAATTTATCAAACTGCAACTTCCAACCCATTTTTCGGCGAAAACGTGAACACGTGACCCACATGCTAAAAATATAAGGGTATTCTTGTAATCTTATAATTTAAGATGATCCTTATATGAAGTCAGCATGCGTGTTACGTGTTCACGTTTTTGCTAAAAAATAGTTCAAAAGTTGCAATTTGATAAATTTTAATAGTTCAGGTTGCAATTTGATAAAAAAAAAAAATTAGGTTGGAAAATAAAAAAAACCAATAGTTTAGCTCAAATTAGTACTAACTATTTATATGTTCCATGAAGTTGTTAAATAGTAATAAGTACTGTTAAATTCTATTAGAATTTGGATGTGCCTATTTGTATGTTCCATGATATTAAGCTTATTTGTATGCTCCATGAATTTGAGCGTATTAAATAGTGTTGACTATTTTTAGTTAAATAGTATTAACTATTTATATGTTCCACAATATAGTATTAAATAGTATAATAATAGTATTACATAGTACAACAAATTTGTATATTCCACGAATTTAAGACTATTAACTAAAACTTTTATGGAACGCCTATTAACTCAGATTATTTTATGGAATGTCTATTTTTTTATCCAATTTCGTGGAATGCTATTTTTATTATAAAGTTTTGTGGAACACTTAAATTTAATAGAGAATTTTGTAGAGTGGCTTGTTGTTAACCAAACTAGTAGTTGTCCCCGTGCATTGCACGGTTTAATATATAATATGTAGTAAATATACACTATTTTATAATACAGTTTAACTAATTATAAACATTTTGAAAATATAAAGTATTTAACAATTAAAAAAATATGAATTTACTTAACTATAATATATATATATATATTAAATATCTATCTAATTCATAATAATCTTGTTTATATTTGAATATTTAATAATATTTTCATCATTAAAATATATCGGTAAAGGATATTAATATTTTCCGTACAATGTTGATGGTATTACATATTTAAATATACAACTATTAATGTAAAAAATATTTAGAATGACATATAATTCCATTACCATACTACTACACACATATTATATATACATTTCTTTAACAATGTTACATTTATTTATTTATATGAAATATGATATTAGATATCCCTAACTAAATTAATATTTTTTATTAAGATTATTTTTGAACAATATATGTTATTGGGATTTATGAAATTATATTCAATAAAAATTAATTTAATTAAGACCAAGAAAATATATATATGAACAAATAAAATAATTATAATATTAAATCAAATGGACCGATTATATAAATTGAAAAATCTATACAATATTACAATTCCTAATACAATTAATTCATTTATGAAAAATCCTATTACATTTAAAAAATATATTGCATAATAACTCGGGAAAACAATTAAATTAAATATGCAAAAAACCAAAATAAATAAATAAATAAATATATTAATGATTTGACATTTTTAGGAGGGAAAAGGGTATTTCTGTAAATTTTTCCAACTTCTTTGATTTTATATAAGTATAGATTCGTGGAATGCCTATTTTTTTAGGGTGGGACTAAAGGCACCCCATGAAGTTCCAAGGGCACCCCATTCTTTAAAAAAAAAAAATTCCAATTTTACCCTTAGGGTTTGTACAACTACTTTCGTTCGGTCTATGACCGAACGCATTTCACGGTGTTCGGTCAAGATGACCGAACGTCCTTCTATGTGTTCGGTCAGGTTGACTGAACAATCTTCTATGTGTTCAGTCAATTGGGACCGAACAAAACTGCTCCGATTCAATCGTTTTTTTACGTTTTTTCTCACGATTTTCACATTTAAAAAATTTGTGGAATGTTTGACATTATGTTGGCATTACATTCTTCAAAACATTAAAATATTTAACATAAAAAAAGAACGTAAAAAAGTCGATCAAACCCGATCGCAAAACATTATGTCGGTTTGATCGATTTTTTTGCGTTCTTTTTTTTATGTTAAATCTTTTAATTTTTTGAAGAATGTAATGCCAACATAATGACGAAAATTCCAAAAATTTGTTAAATATGTGAAAATAGTGTGAAAATCGTAGGAAAAAATGTAAAAAAAATGATTGAACCGGAGCAGTTTCGTTCGGTCCCGGTTGGCCGAACACAAGGCCGAACAAATTGAAATTTTTTTTTAAAGAATGGAGTGGGCCTTTAGTCCTACTTTTTTTTTTGCAATTTTGTTGAATGCCTATTTTTTAATCTAATTTCATGGAACGCCTATTCTTTATTCAACAATTTCGTGGGACACTATTCTTATTATAAATTTCATTGAACACTTAAAACAAAATCCAATTTACTCTGTAAAATTGCTTGATAGATAAAATTACCATCTTTATTCAGTTGAATGTCGTCTTCTACATTTACAAACTTGGAAAAATACTTGACAGACAACATTGGCAACCACTCAAGCATATCAAGTATCAGGTATCTGCAAATAGAAAAGAAAGCAAATTGTATATGTAGGAGAAGAGATAAGCAAGGGCGTATCCTCATACATGCATGAGCCCCCTAAATTTTTTGAAAAATTCTATTAGTGTTGTATTTTGCATGATAAATTAATGTTAAAATATTGATTTAGCCCCCCAAATATAATTAGTCCCCTCAACAATAAGTCTCTAGCTCCGCCCTTGGAGATAAGGATGATGAAAGATTGAGGCATTGCTAATTAATTTGGAGGAATTACATGATAAGATATTATCAATACACTTCAGCAAGAGTAAGCATCCAACCAACCGACAAATAGTTTTCTTTGAAAAATAGTAGGACATTCTAGTGGACAGCTGTTGTTTCATGAAACACAAAGTTCGAAATTCTATAAGCTTGTGTTTGGATAGAGTGATTTAAAATTTAGGATTTGAAATGAATGAATATTAAATTCACTGTGGATTTGAAATTTATCAAAATGACTCAAAAATTAGTTCAAAATAAAAGTAATGGATTTGAAATCCACGTTGTTAAGTGTGTGAAATATAATTAATGTACATGGTCGTAAGTGCGTTTATCGTACTATCTTATTCATAAATGAATCATAACTACGAAATATTGGTTGATAAATGTACAAGAGGTGAAAACGGCGTAAAGGAGACAAAGCGTGCGAAAAACGGAAGAAATAGGATCAGTACCGTGGTATCCATATTGAGTACCGTAGTACCCGAAGTGAAGTTCTAAAGCTCGGATTTCTGTACCTCAGTACCACAGTGTCCATATCTCGGTACTGTGGTGCTCAACTCCAGAGAATTCAAGCCTTTGTCTCGGTACTGCGGTACTCACATCTCAGTACTGTGGTACCCACTGCGCAGTTTGTTAGAAATGGGCGATTTTCATGCTTCCAACAAATTTAGGAGTCCTTTGCCTCTTGGGTCTGTATAAACAACATCAAGACCTAGAGAAACGTACTTTTTACCTCACGAGAGAAGCACGACGATCGAGCGAAAAGCGAAGATCGGCATCAATCCAAGAGTTTATTTCCCTTCGTTTTTTCTTTATCAATTTCTTTGTTGATCAAACAATGTGTAGCTAGAATCTTTTCCTTTCTAAGGTTTTATTCGAGCCCTATGTGTTGAATTATGAATCATTTATTTCGATTCTAATGCAAGTTTGATTTACGATTCCTTCTTCTACTTGTTGATTAAGTGCATGAATTTGGCTGATTCGTGTGTCTTTATATTATTGTCAAATTTATATCAAAAGATTGGTTTGATGATTAGAATTGTGGTATAAGATCCTTCGAGTTAATTGAACAGGATAATGGTTAATTGCATGTGAAATCGTAGGAATATAGATTTGTTGGGACCATCAAGCGTTTACCGCTACACCAAAAGGATATCCTGTAGGCATAGGGCGCAACTTTAATGCCTTATACTTGTGTAGTTTTACGCTCACGGATTCGAACCTGGAAGAGCCGCGCCTCGCGCCAATTTAAACTCCGACCCAAGGCAGGATGCTGGGAAAATCCCAACAATCCCCCCCAGCACCTGCCAGCCTCTCCACTCCAGTAACCTTGAACCCAACAACTTACTCCTCAGCAACCTGGCTTACTCCTCAGCAACCTGCTTCAGCAATCTCAGGTCAGCTTACTAAGTAGCAACCTAGGTCAGTTTACTTACCTAGTAGCAACCTCAGGTCAGCTTATTCAGTAGCAACCTAGCTTACTGCCTGACATCTTCATGACTCGGCACCATCATGCCTTCTTGCCACTCCTCAATGTCACCGTGACTTGGCGTCGTTACGCCTCGCGCTACCACCACGCCTCCGCGCCATCTCTATGCTACGCCAGCATCTTCAATTCCAAGGTCCGTTCACCTTTCTCAGGTCCCGGCCACCTTAGCAACCTAGTTCCAGGTCCGTTCACCTTTCTCGGGTCCCAGCCACCCAGCAACCTGACCTACGCGTTAGCATCCTCTGTTCCAAGGCCTTGGCAGCTCCCACTGTAAAGTGCTCCCAAGGGGATTCGAACCCGTGACCTGCTCTGATACCAAGTGTTAGGACCATCAAGCGCTTACCGCTACACCAAAAGGATATCCTATGGGCATAGGGCGCAACTTTAATGCCTTATACTTGTGTAGCTTTGCGCTCACGGATTCGAACCTGGAAGAGCTGCGTCTCGCGTCAATTTAAGCTCTGACCCAAGGCAGGATGCTGGGAAAATTCCCAACAAGATTTCACCTTAGGAAGCCATATTTGAGATTTATACTTAATGTTTTGTTGTGAATTTAATTGCGTAGGAATACAGTAAATTGTTCATAATATTAGATTCATGCATCACGTGGAAACAGGGTATGATTATATTAACATCTCAGGTTAGGAATTGGGAATTGAATCTTGCATGGGAAAAGAATAAAGGGGGATTAAAACACATAGGGGGAGATAAAATCCTAGGTTTGTTTATTGTGATAAAACTTAATTGAATTCTTCTTTGCTTAATTTCAATCACTATTTCATTGTTTTCCGTAGGTTGATAATCAACTTTAAAATTTGGATTCACCGGATAGGATCATAAGTTGCGAGAATCTAGTACTTAGGAATAGATAGTTATTATTTTTTCCGTGGGTTCGATATCCGGACTTTTCAAGCCCACTATATTACTTGTCACGATACGTGCACTTGCGTAGTGTTAGTTTTTGCACAACAAGTTTTTGACGCCGTTGCCGGGGAATTATAATTAACTATCTTGTTTTTCTTGATAATAGATTTAACCAACTTTTCTTACTCCAGCTATTGTTTTATTGAATTTTAGGTAGGAGGTACAGTCTATGCGAAGAAGAGATGTACAAAACCTAGTGTCGTTTGATCCCGAGATTGAGCGAACACTCAAGTAAGTCAGAAGAAATCAAGTTGAGAATCAAAGAATGGACCAGCAAGAAAATAACAACGAGCTGAACGAGGTGAATAATGTTCCACCTCCGCCAATTCTAGCTCGTCCAGTTGCTCCACCAGCGGATAACAACACCCGACCCATCCAGGATTTGTATGTCCCGACTATTGACGGATTCCGGCCAAGCATCCTTTATCTATCCATCGATGCCAACAATTTCAAAATCAAGGCAGAATTACTGACGATACTAGCAAAAACGAGTTATTTAGTGGATTAGCTGGCGAAGATCCATATATTCACTTGGTGAATTTTCTGGAAATCTGCAACTCTCACAAGCAAAACGGAGTCTCCCCTGAAGCACTCTAACTTCGCTTGTTCAAACACTCTTTGCAAGGCCAGGCTCGTCTTTGGCTTTCAACACTGGAGCCCCATTCCATCACTACATGGAATCATCTCGCACAACTCTTTATGACCACCTTCAGTTCCCCTACAAAGGAAGAGAAAATTCGGAATCAAATTCACACATTCCTACAGGAGAATGAGGAAGATTTATATAAGGCATGAGAACGATACAAGACGCTGTTGAGAAGATGCCCAACTCACGGAGTAGAGAAATGGCGTCAGATACAATTGTTCTACACAGGGCTGAAAGAGAATGCTCAAACTGTGCTCGATGCTGCTGCATATGGAATTTTTTTGGGCCTTAGTGTTCCGGATGCTACAATTTTGCTGGATAATCTCTCAAAGAACTGACATGTAAAGCTTTCTAGCCGTAACACAAGCGGCACAACAAAGGTTTCGGGGATGTTTGAGGTCGATCAGATGACGGCTGTGCAAGTGTAGATGGCACAACTAAATCTGCAAAATCAACTCCTTACGAAGCAATTTGCAAAACATAACAAGATGATTTTGCAAAAGTTGGAGGAGGGATCTCGAACACAACAAGTTCAAGCTGTATACACTCCAGCAGCCGCTACAATTTGATGCGAGATTTGTGCGGGAAATCACTACACCAATGAGTGCGTCACTGAGCCAGCAACTATGAATTATGTAAACAATGGAAATTATCAATTCCAGCAGAGATTCACAGGGAACCAGCAGGGCCAGAATTACTACAGGCCGTCAGGTCAGTTTCAATCACGCCCATAACAAGGATAGTATCAACCACGTCCTCAACAGGGATTTCAGCAGTAACAAGGCTCTCAGCCATCAAATTCAGTGGCACCAATTCCAGTTGAAGATTTAGGTTCAGTGTTAGCGCAGTTCATCGCGACGACACAAGCCTCTTTCCGAAATTTGGAAAACCAAATAGGTCAGATCGCTGCTGAAAGAAGTAACAGACCACCAGGATCTCTACTATCTAATACAGAAGATCCTAGGAAGAATGAGCAATGTCAAGCCATTAACCTGAGGAGTGGGAAGCAGTTAGAGGAAGTTCCTCGGAAAGGCAACACAAGCAAGGGTAAGGATAAAATGGAAGCAGAAGAAGCTGAGAAAGAAGTGCAAGCAGAACCATCAAACTTGATAGGTGATCCTACTGAAAAAGGGGAAGTTGCGCCTAAGCCTTCCCCACAGGCACCTTTTCCCCAACGTTTGAAAAAGGCTAAACTTGATGTTTCATATCAAAATTTTCTGAAAAAGTTGAATGAACTGCATATTAATATCCCTTTTACTCAAGCTTTAGAACAAATGCCTAGTTGGGTTAAATTCTTGAAAGATATTTTATCCAAAAGAAGAAGACTAGGTGAATTTGAAATGGTTGCATTAACTGAACAATGTAGCTCTATTCTCACTTGTCCACTTCCACCTAAGCTTAGGGATCCTGGAAAGTTCACTATTCCCATCACTATTGGGGATAAACATTTTCAAATGGCACTTATCCGGGGGCTAGTATAAATCTCATGTCTTTGTCTGTCTACAAAAGTTTAGGTTTAGGAAAAATTAAGCCTACTTCTGTGACCCTTCAGTTAGCGGATAGATCTCTTTCTTATCCTAAGGGTATTGTAGAAGATGTTCTTATGAAGGTTGTGAATTTAAATTTCCTGCAGATTTTGTAGTGCTTGATATGGAAGAGGATAGGGAAGTCTCTCTCATTTTAAGGAGACCATTCTTAGCCACGGGGGGGGGGGGGGGGGAACTCTAATAGATGTTACAAAAGGGAAATTAACCATGTTTGTAGGAGATCAGAAAATTACCTTCAATGTGTATCAAAACCTTAAGCATCAAAGTGATTCGTATGAAGTATTTTCTGTTGATGTTATTAACTCATTTTTTGATGATACTATGTTATTGGACCCTTTGGTAGCATCCCTTTTTGCAGGTGAAGAGTTTTTGGATGAGAGAATCAAAGAGTAAGCAAAATACCTAGATTCGGCGAAGTCAAGACCTCAGCTGAAATTTGAAAGCTTGGAGGCACCTCTAAAATCCAACAGTGCATTCAAACCATCAGTGGAGGAGCCATCGAAACTTAAGCTCAAAGAGCTCCCTTCTCACTTGAAATATGCTTATCTTGGTGTTAATGAAACTCTTCCAGTAATAATTTTTGCTTCTTTGAATTCTTTGCAGGAACAACGATTATTGGAGGTACTTTGTGAATACAAGTTGCAATATGATGGACTATTTCAGACATTCGAGGTATAAGTCCAACATTTTGCATGCACAAGATCATCATGGAAGAAGGGCACAATTCATCAATTGAGCAACAAAGAAGATTAAATCCCATCATGAAATAGGTAGTAAAAAAACAGATCATCAAGTGGCTCGATGTAGGTATTATCTATCCTATTTCTGATAGTACATGGGTAAGTCCCGTTCAATGTGTGCCTAAGAAAGGGGGAATGACTGTGATTAAAAATGAAAAGAATGAATTAATTCCTTCTAGAAAAGTCACAGGTTGGCGAATATGCATGGATTATAGGAAGTTAAATAAAGCCACTAGGAAAAATCACTTCCCTTTGCCTTTTATTGATCAAATGCTTGATAGGGTAGCTGGGAAAGAATTTTACTACTTTCTTGATGGATATTCGGGATATAATCAAATTGCTATCGCACCGGAAGATCAACACAAAACCACTTTTACTTGTCCTTATGGTACATTTGCTTTTAGACGTATGCCTTTTGGTTTATGTAATGCTCTCGCTACTTTCCAAAGGTGTATGATGACTATTTTCACGGACATGGTTGAATGTGGTTTAGAGGTGTTTATGGATGATTTCTCTGTTTTTGGTGATAGATTTGACATTTGTCTCCACATGCTAGCTAAGGTTCTTCGCAGGTATGAAGAGACAAACTTGGTGCTCAATTGGGAAAAGTGCCACTTCATGGTACGAGATGGGATCATGCTTGGACACAAGGTTTCAAAGAATGGACTCGAAGTTGATCGAGCAAAAATCGAGACAATCGAACGTCTCCCACCACCAACCTCAGTGAAAGGTATCAGAAGTTTTTTAGGGCACGCTAGATTTTATAGGCGGTTCATCAAGGATTTTTCCAAGATTGCCAAGCCTCTGTGTAACTTGCTTGAAAAGGACATCAAATTCGAGTTCAATGGTGAATGTCTTAAAGCTTTCGACGAGCTTAAAAAAAGGTTAGTCACTGTTCCAATTATTATTGCACCATAGTAGGATGAACCTTTTGAGCTTATGTGTGATGCAAGTGATTATGTTGTGGGCGCCGTTTTGGGCCAACGAAAGAATAAAATTTTTCATTCTATCTACTACGCAAGTAAAACCCTTAATGATACATAATTGAATTACACCACTACGGAAAATGAGTTGCTTGTTGTGGTATTTACCTTTAAAAATTTTCGATCTTACTTAATTGGCATGAAAGTCATCGTTTACGCTGATCACTCTGCATTGAAATATTTGATTGCTAAGAAAGATGCTAAGCCTAGGTTAATTAGATGGGTTTTGTAGTTGCAAGAATTTGATTTAGAAATTCGTTATAGGAAAGGCACGGAAAATCAGGTAGCAGATCACTTGTCTAGGTTTGAGAATGAGTTAATAGTGAAAAACAAACTTAGCATTAATGAAAATTTTCCTGATGAACAATTGCTTGCTATTGATAACGAAGTCCCTTGGTATGTTGTTTATATGAACTATGTAGTTAGTCGGGTGCTTTCACCAGAGTTTTCGTTTCATCAAAAGAATTTTTTTACACGATGTTAAGTTTTACTTTTGGGAAGAGCCGCTTCTATTTAGACAATGCAGTGATCAGATTATCAGACGATGTGTCCCGAAAAGCGAACAAGATGACATTCTGCAGTATTGCCATGCCTCAGATTATAGAGGACATTACAGAGGTGGGAGGACGGCTCGAAAAGTTCTACAGTCAGGTTTATTTTGGCCATCCCTCTTTCATGATTCTTACATTTTTGTTTCAAAGTGTGATCGTTGTCAACGTGTTGGCAACATCTCGAAGTGCCACGAACTCCCACTAAACACTATGATCGAAGTCGAGCCCTTCGATGTATGGGGTATTGATTTTATGGGACCCTTTGTCCCATCATTTAATAACTTATATATCTTGGTGGCAGTAGATTATGTGTCAAAGTGGGTGGAAGTGGCCGCATTCCCTACTAACGATTCTTTTGTAGTTTGTGCCTTTTTACAAAGACAGATTTTCACACATTTTGGCACACCAAGAGCAATTATTAGCGATAGAGGAACACACTTTTGCAATAAGAAATTTGAGACCTTACTAGCTAAGTATGGAGTCAAGCATAAGGTCACCCTTGTCTATCATCCTCAAACGAATGGCTAAGCCGAAGTTTCGAATCACGAGATCAAGAACATTTTGGAAAAGGTGGTGAGCTCGACTCGAAAGGATTGGTCTAGGAAGTTAGATGATGCATTGTGGGCGTATCGAACCGTATACACGACTCCACTTGGAATGACTCGGTTTCGTCTTGTGTATAGAAATGCGTGTCATTTATCGGTAGAATTAGAACATAATGCATATTGGGTGATCAAGAAGCTGAACTTCGATCTTGATGCATGCAAGGAGAAGCGAATGACTCAACTCCTTGAACTCGATGAATTACGCTTGAATGCGTATGAAAGCAACCGCATCTATAGGGAAAAGACCAAGAGATGACATGACAACAAGATCCTCTACCGTGAGTTTCGAAAGGGGGAACTCGTTCTACTTTTCAATTCGAGACTGAAACTTTTCCCTAGAAAGTTGAAATCTTGATGGTCGGGAACCTTTACGGTTGCAGAGGTGTATCCATACGGAGTCGTTGAGATAATGGATAACGACGCAGAAAGGACTTTAAAGTCAATGGGCAACGATTGAAACATTATTACGATGGAAAAGTGGAGCGCCACCCAACTTCGATCGCACTAACTTAGAAAAGTCGACAAAAAGTCTGACTGAAGACTATAAACTTAGCGTTTTTTAGGAGGCAACCCAAGTTTTCTTGTTTTTCTCATCTTCTCTTTGTCTTTCAAGTTTTAGTGTCTCTTTGATTTTTTTTTGAAAGTTTTCGACTCCTCACATACACATACTTACTCAAGTTCATGTCTTTTTGTAGTTATGGGATGGCTGGAGGCTGATACCGTGGTACTCAAATTCGGATACCGCGGTATCCGAGTACAGATAATCGAGGGTGACTTGCCTGGAGGCCAGTACCGCAATACCCAAAATCGGATATCGCGGTACCCGATCACAAATTTTTCAAGGACATTTTGACTGGAGCTCAATATCGCGGTATTCACTTACCAATACAGCGCTACTGAACCACTTAAGAGGCCAAGTTCAGGGATTTCCCCCAATTCGCCCAAACACAATCAAACTCCTACTCTTCTCCCTCAAACAAAAACATCACCATACCTCTCCCACTTCACAACTCGATTCCCACCCATAACATTCACCCATCTCCATCTCTTTTCTCATCCATTATCTCTCTTGTGTTGATTTGTAGGATTGGGGAAGAGTTTCAAAGCAACATCACCACAACACCTAGTTTTCATCCTGCCCACAAGGTTTTTGATATATTGTCTCAACTAATTTTTTGACAAATTTTTCATGGCTCCAAGAAAGAAACCGCGATTCGAAGGTCCTGAATCATCCAAGGGTGCTGGTGCTAAAGGTAAGGGCAAAGCCACCGCCGCCTAGCGGTACTAGAATCTTCTTCACAGAAAGTGCCGAAGAAGAATACCACAAACGGAAGGAAAAAACGATCCTTCCGAAGTGGGGTTTCGACCTCTTTCCCAATGAGTATGATAATATCAGCACACAAATCCGTCATCGCAAATGGTTTGCACTTTGCGAGAAGCCAATCGAATACAACCTATCTTTAGTGCTCGAGTTTTACGCAAACCATAACATCCAGACGACAAAGTACACTCCACAGGGCCACCGAGGGCCCCCGATGTTGATTGTCCGAGGTATGGAGGTAGATTTCGGTGACAAGTACATTCACCGATTCTATAAGCTCCCGAAGGACCACGCTCATCAACCCGATTGGGACGGTGATGCCCGAAGAAGTCGGTGAATTCCTATACCAGAACAAGCCGGTGTGGAAGACGAAAGACGAAGTGCTCCAGTGGATAATTCCCAAGTTGGAGTTCAAGCCCGAGGTGAAGATATGGCTCTACTTTGTGTGCTACCATCTCATACCGACCTCGGCCATGACGAACGTGACGTTCGAAAGGTGCACTCTCATTTACTATATCATGAAAGGGGATCGCATCCCCGTTGCACAGATCATTCAATCAGGACTTGTGGAGTCCATCAGGGACATTCACAAGTCGAACATGTTCCCGGTGCTTATCACAGGACTCTGCTCTAGCCAAAATATCCCAATTTTAGAGTCCGACTCGATTGTCCCACTCAAAAATCCGATTAACACCGCAGTGATCCGGCAAATGGACGGTGGCACTGCTAGTGCACGTCCGCAAATGGACGACAACCTAGAAAACACCCACTTGACACAGCTGTCACAGGACATTGGCGAGCTCCGAGACACGCAGTCCGATATGCGTGAGGCGATGAAGGCCTTCTTCAGTTGGATTCCAAAGGCACTCAACCGCTTGTGGATGTCAGTCGATTTCACCGGAGCTCGAGCCAGCAAAATTCTTTCTAGAACTCGTCTGAGGCGCGATCGCTCACCCTCGTCACAAGAGACGCCAAACGAGGAGGAGCAGCGGAGCGATGAGACGAGAGACTCCTCGTCTTAATCAGGTGTATTCTAACCTCTAAACTTCGTTTTAATAACATTGAGGGCAATGTCAAATTTAAGTTCAGGGGTGGGAGTTTCTTGTTTAGATTTTGTTTGTTTTTGTTTATTGAGTCTTTATTGCTTTGTTGTTGAGTCGTTATGCTTCAAGTTCCCATTGTTATATGCATTAAGAGTCATGATAGGAAATGCTTAGCTGTGATTGCATGATTCGATGAATTTGAACCTTTTTGCTTCACTTTACGATTTATGCATTGGATTTTATGTTGTGGGCTATTTCAATTATTGAGCATTAAGGGTTGAAACTAGCTGTTTTACTTGTGGGTGAATTGATCAAAAACTTAGCACGTTGAGTTATTGCGAACTGAATATATGTTTTTGCTATGTACTGTGTAAAATTTGGCTATGGCTAAAGACACGTTTTTGTTGCTTGGGTGACTTGAATAAGTAAATCCTTAGGGGTATCTTTATGTCTAGCAACCTAAAGCTAATTGGCTTGGGATTGTTGATTGAGAGTTCGGTACATGGGTCATTTAAGTGACGGTAAAACGGTAATGATAAAAAAGTTGATATGAGAAAAATCTCGAAGTTGAGGAAGTGTGATTCGAAGCCTTTTTGGTTCGAACAAGTAAACCCTTGGGGTGTTTTACACCTAACGCCCTAAAGTCATCCGGTTTGGGAGCCATTGGTTGAAAGTTTGTTACATGGACCAATTAGAAAGCCTAGTGGATTGCATTAGATTTAACAAACGAGATAGTCATATGAAAGCAAAGAGAAGAAAAAAAAATGAGAGAAAGAATAAGTGTCAAATATGCCAATGTGCTTATGATGATTATGATGATATTTTGTGTAGCGCCCCGCACCAAAAACGAAACATAATTGATTGCTTAAATATTAAACCCTTAATTGAATTATTATATGCGTAAATTTTGAATGTTTAATTTAATTACGTGCGTTTCAAATACATGTTTAACGCCGGATTTAGATGCAAATATTTTTTATTCCTGAAACATAAAATATTATTTCACCATTAGATGTGTAACGGAAAAACGAGAAGATAGAAATGAACTAGAGGTCAATCAGAGACCCGTAGCTCAAATGACGAAGAAAATGGTAAAATCTTGATGAACGGTAAAAAATAAAAAGAATATTTTAATGAACGGTAACTTAGATATTTTTGGTAAATAGTATCTTTCCTACGGTAAATAGTAACTTTCCAAAATCTATAAATAGGGGCTTATTCAATTCATTTTTCATCGTTTCTCCGACTGAGCCGAAAGCGACGAAAACAAGTAAGTCTCTCTCTCATCTCTTTCTTTTTTTTAGTTTTTCGCTGCCGCCGCCGCCGCTGTGAGTGGTTGGAAAATTCAACGTTGTCGGTTTCAGCCAATTTTCACACACAACGTAGGCCTCGTCGAGATGAGTCTAGGACAAGTTCCGGAATTCAATTCCGACATTTCGTTCGCCGGAAAACGGTGAAAAACTGCCTCCAAACCCTAAACCCTAGTTTATCACCCTTTCTCTCTCCTCTGATTTCTCTCTCTCTCCCTCTCTTCTTCTTGTCGGAGCAGGCATCGGAGAGGCTGCTGGAGGTGTGGGGAAGCCGCTGGAGGGGCGGCGCCGCCGTGGGTGATGGCGCCGGAGCTTTGGTGGTGGTGGAAAAAGAGGTGGTGAGATGGGTATGTGTGGTGTGTGTGTGTTTTCCATGATCGTGTGTGTGTTTTTGAAGGTTTGGGCAGAGCACTATTCACACCGGAATCCGGTGGAGGTGGCCAGAGATGGTGGTGGCCGGAGCTAGGTCGCCGGCGGACAGTTGGGTAGGCGGCGCCGCCGCAGCTGGTGGCTGTTGGAAGTTGCTTGGGAGTCATGCTGCTGGTTCATAGTCATGGCGGGCGCCGGGAGCTAGGCGCGCACTGTATGCGCGTCGGGTGACGGGTGCGCACGCGCGACGCCGGGTGAAGGGAGCGAGTGCGCATGTGACGCCGTGTTTTCGATACGAATCCCGTTTTTTCTGTCGTACATTATCGTCGAGTTGTTGCCAACGAGATGTCGTTGACCGGGGGTCGTGGGTCCCGGTCAAAGTCAACATTTTGACCAAAATTACCAAAATACCCCTCAACCTTAAAACGCTCCGTTCGAGCTCGTTTCAACTCCGATCGAGTTCATTCTTTTTCCGTAGCGACTCAAATTTCATTCTCTTTCATCTCATCCTTATAAACTGAACATCCACTTTCGTTTCTTCAACCTCAATCTTTAGATCTCTTGATCTGTCGCGTCTTTAACGATCGTTCTTTCTCCAGATTCATTTATAGCTTTAATTTTACTTATTAAAGATCTAAGAAACACCATAAATTATGTAGGCTACCAGTTGGATTGAGCATTGAGATACTTGATCTTCGATACTCGCTATTCACGTGGTAACTACCGAACAAGGTGAGGGTAACTTCTGATCCCTAGTAATTATATGTTTTTGTATTTAACATACTATGATGATGAATGAACGCATGCTTATGAACTTATATATGTTTGATGTTTGGGGGTAACTTCTAATCCTTAATAACTTTATGCTTCTGTATGTAGCGTACAACGATGATAAATTATCGCTATGAATTGTGAACTTATGTGTTTTGAGATAAATGTTGTGATTATATGCTGTGTGTGAGGGTAATTTCTAAACCTCTACGTGTTTACTGTTTCCCTTATTGATATATGAATTTTTGTGACTTGGTGGTCCGTAAATACACCGGGATTTGGTGGTCCGTAAATACACCAGGATTTGGTGGTCCGTAAATACACCGGGACTTGGTGGTCCGTAAATACACCGGGACTTGGTGGTCCGTAATACACCAGGATTTGGTGGTCCGTAAATACACCGGGATTTGGTGGTCCGTAAATACACTGGTAGCTAGGGATAGGTTGGGTCGTCCGTTAAGTAAATGATTTACGTGTTGTGCTATATATGTGATGTGTTTAATTGCTGAACTTATAAATGTAACTGCTTAATAATTATGTGAATATGGAAAGTACTCCCACGAGTGTATTCAATGCACTCACCCCTATTCTGTACTCACACTATAGGAGATGAAGAGAAGCATGATGCGTAGAGAGAGGGGTGTCTTATCAGCTTTGTCTTTTCCAGTTTTATCTTTTAAAACTATGTTGATCATTTGTAAAACTAAGCTATTCATCTTCTTTGTAAAGGATCCTGATGTTTTTCCACTGCCATGTTAAATGGTTTTAATTCGGCTAGTCGATGAGGATTTGTATTGGTAAAATCGTCTGTTATCTTTTCCAAAGGTTTCTGTTTTATATCATGCACGTCTTTTTCCCCTTCTTTCTTCACGCCCGCAAAGAAAACTCTGATAAATTTTAAGAAAGAAAACGGGGCATGACATTTTGGTTGATGTGATGCTTGATTAGCTAAGTTAATGAAAAATCCCACGGTGTAATGAATTGGTTAATTCATTTGATGTTTGAGAAGTCGAGATGTGCTAGCGATGTAGGATTTGATGTTGAGTCCTTTAGTAATTTGAAAGGGGAATATTTGTGTTGAATGCGGTTTTTGCTAAGTGTGTTAAAGATTGAGACTCGATTTGTATATAGCCTTGGGAATTTGAAGTTGTTATGCTTTGTTGGATTGATTGTTGGTTGTGTCAGTTTGGAGGTGTGTTAAGTGTGTGAAATACACTTAATGTACATGGTCGTAAGTGCATTTATTGTACTATATTGCTCATAAATGAATCATAACTACGAAATATTGGTTGATATAGGTACAAGAGGTGACAACAGCGTAAAGGAGACAAAAGGTGCGAAAAATGGAAGAAATAAGGTCAGTATCGCGGTATCCATATTGAGTACCGCGGTATCCGAAGTGAAGTTCTAAAGCTCAGAGTTCTGCACCTCTGTACCGCGGTACCCATATCTCGGTACCGCGGTACTCGACTCTAGAGAATTCAAGCCTTTGTCTCGGTACTGCGGTACTCACATCTCAATACCATTACTTTTGGTATACCATTAGAGGATATAGGGATATACCATTAGTTTTGGTACAATGGAATAGACATAGAGAAGAGGAAGCGACTTGGGAACGTGAGGACAAAATTCTTAGAAAATACCCAGAGTTGTTTAACCAAATTTCGGGACAAAATTTTTAAAAAGGTGGGGGGAGTTGTATCACCCCATTTTAAGAAAACATCCTGCATTGCATATTATAAAATTTCTTTTATCCTTCAAATATAAACGATTTAAGTGCAATTTCTTATATTACTTAAAGTTGTGATTTACGAATCATATTATGATCGATGATTTAAAATTTTTATGATCTAATATTTTTTTCGAGATTTTAAGGATGTTTGCAGGATAACTTATGGAGGAAACCGAGCTCGATCTCCACTCACTCGACACATATGAATGGAAGTAAAAATATAAGATGTTAATTAAAATTAACTTTTATTATCAAAAACTTACTTGCCAAGTTATGGCTAAACAACCTATAGCCTAGACATCTAGACTAGCCAACTCATCATCCTACTTCACTTCATGATATGCATCATACCCATAAATACTCTCTCTCTCTCTCGTCCAAGCTATATGAAGGGAACCAAAATAAGCCAGAGTAGTTGAACATAGCAAGCAAAGAAGAGAAAAAAATCAAAAGCAAGAAAAGATCAAGTATACGTCAAAGTTCTTCCTCAAGATATTTTTGGCTGAACTCTCATAATAATTTCATTAAATCTCATGCTTCATGACTAATATCTTAGGTTAGAAAGTCCTAAGTTGTTCTTTGGAAATTGGTTGGGAATTTTATGTTGCTTGAATGGAGAAATAAGTTGTTTCTAGAATATACTTAAAGATGTGCTCTGTTTTGCTTCTGTTTTGGAACTGTTCGAAAGACTTAGAAACTGAATTAGACTAAATCCTTTTAACAGGTTGTAATATACTAGGTGAAGAACATTTCTGTTAAGTTTCATAATATTTGGACTTGAATTCAATTCACTATGAATTTTTAAATATGACCCTGTTCTGTGACAAATTTGTTCTGTTTTTAGGTCTGAATCGGACAATTTTTTTGAACTGTATACTTCGAATTTATGTATGATTTTCTACTATGTTTTAGAACCAGTTCTTTGGTACTTTCAGAATTTTATTATGCAATTTTTTGAGTTTTTTACGAATTATGCCGAATTTTACAACATAACCTGTTTTCTGAGTAGATGATATCCTGTTTTTGGTCTTGTTCTAATGAGGAACTAGCAGTTGAACGAAGGACATAGGGTGATGGAGCAGGTCCTAGCAGGCCACCTGCATCTGAGCATGAGCACCCATCGGAGCGCCCTCGTAAAGAGCAAGTACTATGGCCCCACCTACTAGACAACAAAGAGAAAAACCACGCTAACAAGAAGTACATGACAATAGAGAACCACCTGTTAAGCATGATGCAACAACTGATATGGCAAGACAATATTTTGCTCAACTAACCGGGTTTATGAAACAACAACCTGCACCAGCCCAAAATGCTCAAGAGCAACAGAATTCCAGACCACATCAGGTTATTGAGCAATTCCGACGTTTCCAACCACCCAGATTTAAGGGTAGAAAAGGGCCAGCAGCCACAGAAGAGTGGATTGCAAAACTAGAAAGAATCTTTGAGCACATGGAGATATCAGAGATACAGAAAGTCTCATGTGCCAAATTCCAGCTAGCGGAAGATACGGGCCAGTGGTGGCAATCACATGAGCGAACCCTAACAACGGAAACTAGAAAAACCCTTGAATTATAGGAGTTTAAAGGGATACTAGTAGATCGTTACTTCCTACAGGCATTGAGAGATCAGAAGGATATTGAGTTTATGAATCTCCGACAATGGACAAGCACAGTTGTAGAATATGAGCGCAAATTTAACTCACTCTTCAAGTATGCACCTCATCCGGTGGATACTGATGATGGAAAACAAGAAGGTTTGAGAGAGGTTTACGTCCAGAAGTTGGTGGTATAGTGTCCAGATTAAGACTTCCATACTTCAGAGATGTGTTTGAAAGGGCACGCATTGTATCTATGAGCTTGAGTTTAGAGAACGAGCAGAAGCCAATTCTGAGTCAGTTTAAGAGGAAGGCTCCACCACAACCCATAACGATAGAGAATACATTTTTTTGTAATGTTTGTCCCATGATTGTAGCTGCCCCAAGACCCACACAAGTGGGTGTTTGTCAGAACTGTGGGAAATTCCATTCGGGAGAGTGCATGAAAGACGAGGATATTTGTTTTCGATGCCACAAACCAGGACATAAAGCTAAATTTTGCACCAATCGGATGAGTATCCAAACAAGGAGCGGAGGTACGTTCGGACAAACCCTCAGAATAATGACCAAAGGGGCAAAGGTAAACTAAATGTCTTGCCAGGGATTCAATACGCTGAAGAAGAAGAGAACTCAGAAGAGGAACAACTCGGATGAGGAAATGAGACTGTGGCGGGTATGAGATTAATTTTCAATATGCATGCTTACGTCTTATTCGATACAGAAGCAATCACTAAGATTCGAGAAAGAATTAAGATGGCACAAGATCGACAAAAATCTTATGCTGACTTGCGGAAGAAGGATCTACAATTTGAGATTGGTGAAAAAGTGTTCCTTAAAGTTACACCGGTTAAAGGGATAATCCGTTTTGGGAAGAAAGAAAGTTGAGACCAAGATTTATAGGACCGTTTGAAATCTTAGAACGTATTGGAGGTGTTGCTTATCGACTTACCCTTACTCCGAATTTATCTGTAGTTCATGACGGCTTTCATGTATCAATACGAAAATACGTGTCAGAACCTAGCCATCAGATTACGCTTGAATCATTTGAGATTAAGAAAGACATAACTTACGAAGAGCAACCTGTGTCTATTATCGGGAGAAAGATTAAGACTTTGAGGAATAGGGATATACCATTAGTTTTGGTACAATGGAATAGTCATAGAGAAGAGGAAGCGACTTGGGATCGTGAGGACGAAATTCTTAGAAAATACCCAGAGTTGTTTAACCAAATTTCGGGATGAAATTTTTAAAAAGTTAGGGGGAGTTGTAACACCCCATTTTAAGAAAACATCCTGCATTGCATATTTTATAAAATTTCTTTTATCGTTCAAATATAAACGGTTTAAGTGCAAATTCTTATATTACTTAAAGTTATGATTTATGAATCATATTATGATCGATGATTTAAAATTTTTATGATCTAATATTTCTTTCGAGATTTTAAGGATTTTTGCAGGATAACTTATGGAGGAAACCATGCTCGATTTGCACTCACTCGACACATATGAACGGAAGTAAAAAGATAAGATGTTAGTTAAAATTAACTTTTATTATCAAAAACTTACTTGCTAAGTTATGGCTAAACAACCTATAGCCTAGAGATCTAGACTAGCCAACTCATCATCCTACTTCACTTCATGATATGCATCATACCCATTACTTGAATATATACTCTCTCTCTCTCTCGTCCAAGCTATATGAAGGGAACCAAAATAACCCATAGTAGTTGAGCATAGTAAGCAAAGAAGAGAAGAAAAACAAAAGCAAGAAAAGATCAAGTATACGTCAAAGTTCTTCCTCAAACCCTAAAGGTATTTTTGGCTAAACTCTCATAATAATTTCATTAAATCTCATGCTTCATGACTAATATCTTAGGTTAGAAAGTCCTAAGTTGTTCTTTGGAAATTGGTTGGGAATTTTATGTTGCTTGAATGGAGAAATAAGTTGTTTCTAGAATATACTTAAAGATGTGCTCTGTTTTGCTTCTGTTTTGGAACTGTTCGAAAGACTTAGAAACTGAATTAGACTAAATCCTTTTAACAGGTTGTAATATACTAGGTGAAGAACATTTCTGTTAAGTTTCATAATATTTGGACTTGAATTCAATTCACTATGAATTTTTAAATATGACCCTGTTCTGTGACAAATTCGTTCTGTTTTTAGGTCTGAATCGGACAATTTTTTTGAACTGTATACTTCGAATTTATGTATGATTTTCTACTATGTTTTAGAACCAGTTCTTTGGTACTTTCAGAATTTTATTATGCAATTTTTTGAGTTTTTTACGAATTATGCCGAATTTTACAACATAACCTGTTTTCTGAGTAGATGATATCCTGTTTTTGGTCTTGTTCTAAAATTCATAACTATTTATTGAAATCATATTTATAAGCCATATTTAATTATGCTTTAGTATACGTTCTTATGAGTATGAAGAAATTTACCATGTAATTTTTAGAACTTTGTGTGATTTATGATGATTTTTATAAGAAAATCTGTTTTCAGCATGTGCTATGCCCTGTTTTCAGCCAACTTAGAAAATTCATAACTAATTATGTAAATGTTATTTTCAGTTAATAATTTTATATATTATACTTGGATATGTTTTCTGACTTCTGTAAAAATATGGGAGCATTTAATTAATCCTATAAGATGAGATAGAGTTTGCAATATAGACTGATTTTGAGCTGAAATTCAAGTGAAAGTCTTGTTTAGGATTCTATTTTTATTTATTTATATACACTGTGAAAATTTGTGAATTTTCAGAATATGATCATTGATACTAATAAGTGATCATGTGAATAATGTTGTGATTTTAGGAATTACCTATGAGTTATTAAAATTATTGCAAAATTATGTGTCATTTTATCCTTCAAATTACTAGTTTAAATGTTTAACAATTAAGTTATAATAATGATGATGTATTTAATGTTCCAAACTCACTTAGATGAATTATGTATGATAGGATCATATTTAAAGCTTCATATATAAAATGAAGTATGTATTGAATAAAGTATGATTATTATAAGCACTTTAATGATGTGTATAGAATCATTTTAATATTTACATTTAGGACGAAGTGTTTGCATTAAATTACTAATGGTTACGCTTTAGGTTAAAGTAACCTAATATAAAATATAAAAGATTATGTTATACGACATAAGAGGCTAATCAGTTAAGTGTATCGAGCGCAGTCGAGACGATTGATGAATCCAGAAGCAATCCTTGCACTATCAACGTACAAGTGGGTAACTTCTACTCTTTACTATGTGTTGTTAATTGAATTGATAAGTTACGTATGAAAATCTACGACGGAAGTTCGTAGCTATAACCAGTATGTAACTTCCATACTCAGCGACGACCATAAGAACAAAAATGTCTGGTCTATGAAAGCAAGGTTTAGTGGGCGAGCGACTCCCACATTTCTTTTTGAAAATGTTTCTTAGGGTGGCTAAATGTTTTCAGGGTGGCTAAGAACCATAAAATGGTTTCAGGGTGGCTAAGAACCACATGTCGTACATGTTGAATGATTTAATTGCTTCAATGTATTAGATAGTAAAGTTATCCCACTGGGATCCCTCTCCGGAGGTGTCTCATGATGTTACTTTTTTATAATTTTCAAGCTCGGTAGATGATGACGTGGGCGTGTAGCAGGCTGGGCTGATTTCTCACTGTCTTTATAAAGTTGATGTACTAGAATAATGTTTTCGTTGAGAACAATAGGTTATGTAAATATATAAAGTATATAAATCATGGTCCCAGACTTATATTCTATTATATATATAAGTTTTATTATGTAAATTCATGTAGATCTTCGATTCGATCTTTTTCCTAGAAATGTGGGTGAGACATGACTAATCTTGGTTTATAGACTATATGTGTATATATGTTATGTTTTAAAAAAAATTATAACTCTCGTGTCTTCATTTTTAAGTCTTCCGCTGTATATTAGAAAGTAATTATGATTTTTTAATTCTTAAATATGTAAAGGGTGACGACCCATTTCCAATTAAAAGGGGAACAGGGCGTTACAAATTTAATTGCGTAGGAATACAGTAAATTATTCATAACATTAGATTCATGCATCACGTGGAAATGGGGTATAATTATATTAACATCTCAAGTTAGGAATTGGGAATTGAATCTTGCATGGGAAAAGAATAAAGGGGGATTAAAACACATAGGGGGGATAAAATCCTAAGTTTGTTTATTGTGATAAAACTTAATTGAATTCTTCTTTGCTTAATTTCAATCACTATTTCATTGTTTTTCGTAGGTTAACAATCAACTTTTAAATTTGGATTCACCGGATAGGATCATAAGTTACGAGAATCTAGTGCTTACTAATAGATAGTTTTTATTTTTCTTGTGGGTTCAATATTCGGACTTTTCAAGTCCACTATATTACTTGTCACAATACATGCACTTGCGTAGTGTTAGTTTTCACACAACACACGTCAATCAAAATACCATCAATGGATTTGTTACTATGGATTTCAAATCTCTCCTCAAATCCACTCATCCAAATGGACCCTAAATGAATATTGTTATCTTCTAATCCTACTCTACATTGTGCCTTTATATTAGAGAGTATTATAGGAGAAGAAAAGGTCGATGATGGTTCATGCTGCTCAATCACCTCATTTTGCATAACCATATCAATAATAAATCTAATAAAATGACTTGGGATTCTAATATTCATATATATTAAATCCCAAAATCTAGTATCTAGTATCTAGTTTAGTGAATTACTGAACTTTCAACATACCCAAAAACTCGAGTTTTATCTATTTCATTGAATGAACCGAAACAATTACAAGATGATAAAAAATGATGAAATAACAACGTACTAATCAAATCAAACACTCCAAATGACATCAATCCACAAAAATTCTAAAACAATTAAAAAAAACAAAAACAAAGATGAGAGCAACTGACCCACATAATATCACTACCAGACTTGAGTGTCTATCTTTCATATTGAATTCTTTCGGTGGTGATTGATTGTGAGTGGCATTTGCACTTACACACATAAAAAGCAAATGAAGGGTCAAAGAGACTAAGAAAAAAATGTGGCTGTTTCATTCACTTGTTGTTACATTTGCACACATCAAAAGAGAATGAAGGGTTAGAGAGATTAAGGAAGAAAATGACGGTTTCATTCACTCTTAGAATATGAAAGGATACACACATGGTGGCTGAAGGTGAGAGACACTTAACGAATACAGACTTCTCCAAAATGCTGAGTTGACATGTTTTGGGAGAACCAAAGCCTCATTTTATAGGTATAGATTTCGTTCAATGCCTATTTTTTTTATCTATGGAACACCTATTTTTATTCAACAATTTCATGAAACGTTATTCTTATTATAAAATTTCGTGGAATGCCTGTTCTAAAAAATGGTTGACCGATGAGGACATTATTTGACGAATTCATAGAGTCAAAGTGGGTGGGTGGTGGGGGCTATGAAAATTTATGTCAAATGTTGGAAATTGTCCAATCAATACCATTAAAAGGGTGAGGACAAAATGGTCATTTTAGTGGATTTGTGGTAAAAAAAAAAGCTCAAAACTATATACAGTCGTAGAAAAATGGTTAGGCTAGTTTGGTCGTCAATCATATATATTATCACAAAATTATGGTGTTTAGCTTATTTCCGCATCAGACTAAAAATGTTAGCTAGATTTCAAGGGCCTAATTAAGATATACTTTTATTGGATATTCCGTTCGTATCACATAATAAAAATTAAAGAACAGTTAATTGTTAGATAATCACAACCTTTATTTGGATTGTAATTTTAACGAATTCTTTTATATAATTGGAAAATAAACTTGATTTTAGATATGTTGTGCAGTTCGAACCTTCGAACATATTTTGACTTTCATTTTACAATACATAGTCAGTTGAATTGTGGAATTGTCTAGGTATGTTAGCAAAATGAAAGTTAAATATGTCAAGTGATTCTGGCAGCACAACATAACTAATTAACGTCATATTTATTTTGCAATTATCTAAAAGTTTAGTTAAAATTACAATAAAAATAAATTTCGTGATTTATCCCACTATTAAACAATTAAAGAATGCCAAATTTTAAGTTGGCAGCGTAAGAGATTAGACAATGAACAAAGATATTGCATTTCTAATTATAAAAGGCAAAACTTCATAAATCTTAGTAGAGATTAGGCAATGAATGCAGATATTGCATTTCTAATTATAAAAAGCCAAACTTGGTTAATTAGAGATTGAGATTTTATCGATCCAAATCCGAAATATAAGTTAACTATCAATGTAATGTATGCAAAATATATTTTATTTCCAAATGAAATGTTGCTAGCATTTCTCTATTAGGTGTTATCTCATTTTTTCACTTAATCTGACGTGGCTGTCCAATCACGCTAACGTGTCAATTGAAAAATTAAAATTAAAATTAGGGTGTAAAATTTTAAATTGTTGTATTTTTAGTTATGATATTTGATAAAATATCAAATTGAATACAATAAATTTTAAATTATTGATAGTCCACTATCAATGTTGATATTTTGGGATATTGTATCCAATATAATATCTGACTTTTGTGATATTATTTTTTGTCGAATAATATATCGAACAAATATTTGCATGATAATACTAATATATATACACTTTTTCTGATATTGATTTTTATTCAATAATATATATTGATAGTCTACAATCATTATTGATATTTTATGATAATGTATCTAATATAATAATGATATTTTATCCTATTAATTTTTGTTTAATAATATATAGCAAACAAATATATGCATGATAATATTTATATCTTAGCAAGTGTAATATATTGATAGTGCAGGTAATACTTCGTGGATATTTTATCTAATATGATAACTAACAAAATAATAATTTAAAGTTTTGCGTTCTAATTTTAATTTTTATATTTCAATTGACAATCATCATGATTTGACCGCCACATCAATTAGGGGAAGAGAACGAGATAACATCTAATAGAGAAATGTTAATGATGTTTCATTTTGGAGTTGGTTTGGTGTGCACCAGGTGCACATGCAATCCGGGTCGACTCGGATCCACGAGTTTTTATTTTTTTACCTTTTATTTTTATTTTTTATGTGTTACCTTTATGCTATATTGATGTGACATTTATGTTGTATTAGTGTGACTTTTATGTACAAATGTCCTTACCTTTATGTATTGTAGCTTAGGAAAAAAAAAATTTCAACACAATTCGTACATATCCACCTTTATGCATGTGATATTCATGTCATCTTTATGTTATATTCATGTTACATTTATGTACAAATATCCTTACTTTTATGTAACGTATAAAGGTGCAACTAACATAACTAAAATGTATGAGTAATATTACATAAGTGTATGTTGATCCAAAAGAAAAGCTAAAATTCTTCCTTTTTTTCTAAGTTATAATACATAAATGTAATGATATTGTACATAAAGGTCACACATTTATAACATAAATGTCAACACATAAAAAAAACAAACAAAACTCACAGATCCAGGTCGGATCGACCCGGATTGCATGGATCTAAGATCCGTGCACCTGGTGCACAAGAGTTTTTGCCTTCATTTTGAAGTCTTAATTTGATAGTTTTCAAACTTTCAAGCCCCGATTTGACAAGAATTATATTTCATACCTGCATTGATAGTTGACTTATCTTTTAGGGCCTATTTGGTTCATGGGTTTAGGTTGGTTCCATATTATTAACCAACCTAAACATATGTTTGGTTTGTGGGTTTAAGACCTAGATTTTTATTTGGGCCCGGGTATAAATGTGGGTATAGCCATGACTAGAGATGGGTTTATAAACCCACCATGTGTGGTGGGTTAATTCTTGGTCCAACAGTAAACCTTGTGACTTGCCCACTCTGCTCTCACTTTTGATGTCCGAATTAACTGATATGTCCTTAGTTTTTCGATAAATAACATTTGTGCCATTATATATAAGTACAGATCCCCCCAAATCGTCCTAAACCCTATCCTCCTCTTCTTCGCATCTGGCAGTCGGCAAAGACATCTTTGTCTCAAACCCATCTCTCTCAGCTACACCGGCTTCTTAACAATGGTGGAAGATTAATCGCCCCCGCAAAGGACTGAAGATACATGAGAAGTTGCATTAATACCTTCGTCTATTTCAACAAATTGAAATGTCTCTAACTATCGAGCTTACATAATCAAGTATGATAGCCTTTTCTATTTTTAATATGTTGATTCTGACCAAAATAATGTTAACTTTCCAGAATTTTTTTGATTTTTTAGAAGATATATTCTCCGAATGAGCCAAAATGTTTCCATCTGTTTTTGAAGTTTTGGACATTTCAATTTTTTCGATTAATGAAGAAGAGAGCATGTTAATTACACTATTCAACCAACGTATTACATTTATATTTTGTTTGATTTGTTGTGGGCAGAGGACATATTTTTTTATCTTATGTTGTTAGTCAAACTATGTTGTTGATATCACCTTCTTGAATAATGTGATATTGATTTTGGTAGTCTTGGTATATTTTGTGGTAATTTATGTTTCTTCAATATGATTTAAAATTAGGGCTAAGAATCTTCAACTTCAAATTTTTTAGGGGAATAGTGTACTGCATAGTTTTAGGGCTTTTTTGAAATTGAAAATGGTGAACTCATTCTGAATATGTAGATTTATAAACCAAACAGAAGGTGCTTGTATGAAGAGAGATCTTGCCACATATCTGCTAACCCATATATTCTATATATATTCTACATACAGAAGGTGTTACATATATTCTAACCCATGAACATATGTAAAAATTAAGAAATCTTTGATGTTTGATGGCATGTTTAATTCTGATAAAGTGTCAATCTTCATTCAAATTGGGATTAGGGCTAAAGACATTGAACTTCAATTACATGAGCTTAACAGGCATACTTTTTATCTTGATTTTTTTAATAATTTGTCATTTGGTGAACTCATTCTGTTTTTCAAAGTTTATAAACCAAAATGTTTTCATGTTGATGAGAGTGGTTTGCACAGGCTTAACATATCTTTTTAAGGTTTCTTATTTAAAGAACTAAAATATTCCAATCATTTAGAAGTAATGCAACAGTAGTTTATAGTATTGGATATTTGATCTTCATTAAGTGCTACTTGATAGGAAATCTAATATAAAGATGAGATTGCAGTATAAGATGCTGATTTAAAGAACCTATTGTTACCTATGCAAGATATTATAGCTGGAATTCTAATGTATCAAGCTTGTAGGTGACCCTTAAATGTGCATGTATCTATGTTTAATTGCATAATCTACCTAAATGCTAGTAGTCGTGAAGGCACTCTTAAATTGATGTATCATAACACATCCTACTTTGTTGCTAGTCCCACTTGGATTTCAAGATCTTCTATTATATGTTTTGATTTTCCTATCTTGTTTTCCAAATACATCTATATTAATATATACGTCTTTTTCCTTGCCATTTTTTAACATGTGGAAACATTATTGGTGCAAGACCACCACATCTGTGCAAGCATTGCAATAATTTAAAGTCATCAGATTTCATATTGCAGGTAACTAGCCTTATATTTTCCATACAATTATGTAAACAATATATCACTAGTTAGTATATATATATATATATATAGATGAACACACAATGAATTGCATGTGTAAGTCTTATTGGATGCAGTTTGAGTCTACTTGGAAGCTCCTCTTCGGATATAGTGGTGATATCACTGTCATTTGCTTACTCCATCAGGTTAGTGCTGTAAAATTATATATTAGAAGTTACTATTAATTACTTAAATTGTCATTTTTTCCTAAATCATTGTAAAATCATTGAGCTCCGCTTGAGTTTGTTGTTGTAGTTTTAGGACATAAATACTCTATAATTTACATAGCCATATACATTATTAGCATGATTGATAAGTTTGGGTTTGTTAGCATGATTCATAAATTGACCGATTATTCTTGTTGTAGTTGACCCTTAAATGCTTATGTATCTATGTTTAATTGCATAATCTACATAAATGCAATTTAGTCAATAATGCACTCTTAAATTGATTTATCACAATACATCTTACTTTTTTGTTAGTATTACATAGATTTTAGCATCTTCTATTATCTATATGTTCTGATGAATCTTTTCTTATTTTCTAAATACATCTACATTAATATATACATCTTTTTTCTTGCCAATTTTGATCATGTCGAAACATTATCTATGCAAGACCACCACATTTGTTCACATCATTGCAATTATTTCAACATGTCAGATTATAGTGCATGTTTGTTAACCAGCCTTATATCTTCCATACATGTTATAATATAATATAACAGTTGTTAGTATGTAAATAAATAAATATATATATATATAAACATACACTGAATTCTATGTGCAATATGTTACTTGGATGTAGTTTGGGTCTACTTGAGAGCTCCTCTTCAGATATATTGGTGATATCGCTATCATTTGCTTGCTCCATCAGGTTAGTGTTGTCCTTTGATAGTTTGCAAGTTATTTAGTTACTTTTGTGTTTTGCACAGAAGAATGTAAAATCATTCAACTAGGCTTGAGTTTGTTGCTTGGGTTTTAGGACATAATTGCTCTATGAATTACAATGGGTATATACATTGTTAAATGTTCCCAAGAATGATTGAATAATGGTTTGCAACTATACAACTATAACTACACATTAGGAGATCCTAACTGGATGATTGTAAAATTGTTAATATAAAAATTGTTGATTGAAATATAGTTATCCTATTAGTTTAGGAGATCCTAACTGGATGATTTCATTTGATTTTTTGAAGTTGATACTTAATTTAACTGAGGTTCAACATAGCTACAATGTGTGTATTTTTTGAAACTAATTATAAAGTTTGGAGTTTAGTTAGGACCTACCTAGTTTCGGGCAAGACAATAATCAAATACTTAACACCTTGACATTTGTCTTAATCTCAATGTAAGAAATAATATTTGCATAATTACATGTTGTGTTACCACCCTTCATATTGCTTTATTAACAAATCCGTTACCAATCAATATTCACAAACTTAGTAACACATTCTGTCAACAAAAGTCATCTTTTTGGGTTTAAGCCAAGCCCCAAAAACATTTAAGCTACTGCCAAATATCCCATAAGCTTCATGGTGAAGCTGCCCGAATTAATGTGCTAATTATCAACTACTTTGTCTAAACATGTTACCAAACTTAATAATTCACATTACCAGCAACATAATAAGGCCTTCATACTGTGTGTTGGACTTCACGACTTTTTAGGGGTGCGGTGAAAGTGACAACTTCCTGATAACATGTTGAAATGAGTCTTTATACTAGTACCAATTCATTTTCGAACAATAAGAACATATTCTTAAACCTTGAAATATATAAAAAATGATGATTGGTCCAAAATACACAATGAACACACCATATGCGGTACTTTTACAAACTATTGTGTTCCAAAAACGGACTGCATATTTAATTTGGGTTAGATAAAATATTGTAATTACACCCACAAAGTGTTAGTTTTGTAGACATTCTTCACCTGTTATATATGTAATGACTATTTTTTTTATAATATACCATAAAAATGGATGAATACACAGAGCTACTGATTCTTAGTCGTGGGGTCGAAGCAATCAATGCTTCATTCAAGACATTTTTTTATGCTCATGGCTTTGGCCTACTTAAGGTTTCATCATTTAAATAAGACGAGAAGCACCCCTACTACAATAACCAAAAAATACAATATATCTTTGAAAATATCCCGTCAATTGGACCACATTCGTAACATCACCCTCTTAAACGATGAGACCTACATCAACCATCTCCGAATGAGTCGTGATATATTTAGTCGGTTATGTTATCTTTTGGAGCACCTAGGAGGTCTTCAACCAACTAGGCATCTATCGATACCTAAACATGTTGCTATATTTCTTTCAATTCTTTCTCATCACAAGAAAAATATAGTCGTGAAGGATGATTTTAGTAAAAGTGGATACACAATTAGCAAACACTCCAATTCTATCCTCAAGTGTTTGTTAAACCTACACACTATTCTTCTCATTCAACCCAAACCTATTGAAGACAATGAATCCACTGATCGTTGGAAAATTTTTAAGGTAACAATCTAAACTTATTAAGATTAACTTCGATTTATGAACTTATATTAAACAAGTCAAAAAATTAATTTATCTTCTATAATTAACATTAATATAATCCCCTCAATGTATTTTTTCAAATTGTAGGGTTGTCTAGGTGCTCTAGATGGCACCTATATCCCTGTGCAAGTAGCTCTCACTGAAAAACCAATATATAGGAACAGAAAGGGTTTTGTTTCCGTAAATGTCTTAGGCATTTGCGACCGTAACATAAACTTCATGTTCATTTTGGTTGGATGGAAGGGATCACAGCCGATGGTTGAGTGTTGCGTGATGTCATCTCCCGACCAAATGGATTGAAAGTCCCAATTGGTAGATTTCTAAATTATGTTATACATGAACATCATTTACCTTGCATTATGTACTTTACTATATTATGAATGGTCCCAACATATTATGTTTGTTAGGACCATTGTATCATTCCCAAATGTTTATTTCTCTATGACAGACAATTATTATTTGTGTGAAGGAGGATACACAAATGAGAATGGGTTTCTAGCACCCTATAGAGGTGTAAGATATCATTTGCAAGAATAGAATCATGCATCCCAAACACCTCAAACTTACCAAGAATATTTTAACTTGATGTATACTAGAGCCCGTAATGTTATTGAGCATTTCTTTGGTGTTTTAAAAGCCCGTTGGGGAATTCTTAGGAGCAACTCTTATTATCCAATCAAAACATAAAATCATGTCATATTAGTCTGTTGTTTGCTTCATAACTTCATACGCACCAATGGAACCATCGACCCAATTGAGAGTGAGGTGCCTAACATTTGTAATGATCCTAATTTTGAACCTATTCCAGATATTGGCTATGTTGACCAAGTTGAGTCTTCACCGGGTTGGACATTATAGAGAGATAACATAGCTATGCAAATGTGGAACAATAGGAATTCCTAACCTTGTATGTATCTTCTGACAACAATGAGCCTTTATCTATTGTATTATGTACAATATTGTTTCTTACAACTTTTTGAAATGATATTCCATGAATATGTTCCCTGTTGGGCATTTGTCTAAAGACATTGTCTTTAACTTTCCATTTCTTCTGCATGTAAAATTCAAATGTTAACAAATACTAATACACACAACAATCTTACTCTTTTGTGCACATATTGAACATGTTACCCCGCTCTTAAACATGAATAACAAGACTTCGAATGCAAAAAATAAAGCTATCACCCAATCAAGGACCTAGAGTTTCAATGAGGAGCAGCAACTCATCGAAGCGTTGAAAGACTTGGTCGCTAGAGGTTATAAGTCTGATAATGGATTTAGGATGGGCTATCTTAATCTCCTAGAGCAGTACTTGGCCCAGCGTTTTCCCAGAACTGACCTAAAGGTCAAGCCACATATTTTGAGTAAAATTCATACTTGGAAGAAAAGTTACAACTCGTTGTCTCTAATGTTTAGAACAAGTGGTATCGGGCTTGGACCCAATTTCATGATTGACATACAAGATGATGTTTGGAAAAACTATATAAAGATAATGTATAGCTTGAAAAATCAAGTTTAGAACTACTTCAATCTTGTCAACCTTCAATTTTTATCAAAATATGTAAAGATGATCACCAAACTTGTACTTGGCAAATTGACACCATTATTCGAACAATGTGTTTCAAGACGTGGCCATTTTTTAATGATTGGGTGGAGAATTTGGGAAGGATCGGGCGACTGGAGAACATGCTCAAGGGTTTGCTGATGCTATGAATGATTTCTTGAACACCGGCAATACCGAACCCATTAGATACTCATCCATACCAACTCCAAATAACAACGAAGAGTCGTCAACCACTTTCACATTGAATGGTAATGTCGAAAGCTCCAACACCTCCAAACGAAGTGGGAAGTCCAAGTCTAGAAAGATTGAAACCGACAATGAAAACCCATTAATCTTGAAGGTCAGCGAGTATTGTGAGCAAAATGATAAGCAATTGGGTGAGATTGCTAACAAGATAGGAGACATTGCCAATAGGAATCAATCAATGTTAGAGTCGACTGAAAAATGAATGAAAGTATACAAAATGCTTAAAGGATTCGAATTCCTATGTTTAGAGGCTCGAGTGCACATTGTCCGGTACGTATGCAACAAATGGTGTTGGTTAAGGATATTATGGACAAAATATGAACATTGGAATGATTTGATACCATGCAATTTTCATCTAGTGTATTATATTATATTGTATTGTTAACCTTGTAATGTAAGACCTACATAGAGTGGGAGATTATGTTCTCTACAGACATGTAAATCATGTTGTAACATTCATGATAATTTCAACCATCTTGAATTTACTAATAATTTTGTTAAATACTTAACAAAATAAACACATATCTTCCACAAATAAAGTCAATGGGGTAAAATGGTCATTGAAAAAAACACAAACAGTAGAATAAATGATACATCATAGTTACATCAATTCATTAGGCTTTTTTCCAACTTACTACTATAATATAAAAATAAATTGAAAAAAAAGACACACCAAAACAACTGTTGGTCCCAAGTGGTTAGAGGTTCGGAGGGGGGTGAATGAACCTCTATCAATTTTTGAACTTTTAAAAAATTTTAGTGAACAGGTTCCTGATTCTAGGAAGAATGCAGTAACCTGACTCGATCCAGAAACCTGGCAGTATGTTGTATCAGGTTCCTGTCTCGGTATCACAGTATGCAGCAGAAAATAAACGATGGGGTTTCTGTTTGGAAAACGTTTTCTTTTACAAGTATATTTTTTGTCAAAGGGTTTTAACATGATATTTATGATGTATGCAACTGGATATATCAATGTAATGCAGCAAGTAATCAAAAGCAAATAAACACTTATGGCTTATAGTGGTTCGAAAGTGGTGTAATCCTTCTACGTCCACTCTACTCCTTCCTAGAGGATGAACTTCGTTAAGTCAATTCGATTTACAAGTCTCAGCTTTACAAACCTCTTCCTAACACAAGTTTACCCACTAGAATCAACAGATTCCTAGGCCAAATCCCACACAGGGTACAATTCCCACACAAGGTAAATAGCCTACACAAGACTAAACACTTAACAAGGATCTAATCTTATCAACTAAGTTACACCAAACTAAAACAACCTAGCACACAACAAATGGTTAAAAAGATATATGAGTTCTTCAGCTGGTGCAGTAAGAAGACAACCTTGAACTTGAGAGCTCAAGTGCTTGAATAGTTGTTTCTTGAAGGTTTAGTGACTGCGTTTGAAAACTTGAGAGCTTGAGAGTGTTTGTAGTATATTCGAAAATCTTTAGTTGTTCAGTACTCTCCAAGGTCACTTCATCCTTCTATTTATATCAGTGAAAAAATGACCGTTGAAGAGAGGTATTGTCCTTGTGTCATGTCAAAAGTGATCTTCAAATCCTTGCAATTAATGCGTCTGAAAAATTCAGCTACTGAACCTCGTCCTTCTCTGATCCGCATTAATGGCGCCACTCCTCGGCTACAGTGTTATTACAGAGCCGTGGGTCCAGGTGGCATCACCTCATTGGCTTGGCACAAACTCTATCTAATGGATTCTTGACAGGAACCATTCCTCGTATGATATTTAATATATACCTCGTACTGTATTGAATATGTTAGATATATTTACAGCTTTCTGCTTAGGTTGCAGTGGTTGTTTATTGTTTTGTGCCAGTCTTCTAATCTGTGTCAGCTTCCTATTTCAGAACAGCTTCCTGTTCTTGAAACCTGCTGTCAGCTTCCAGATCTGTTTTCTGTATCATCTGCTTACTGATCCTGGTTTTCTACTTCAACTTTATGTCCTTCCTGATTGAAGACAGACTTCAAGACTTCTCAAAACCTGCTTGGGATCAGTCTTTTCTATCTTTCTTATATAAACAACTTGAGATACAAATCTAAAATTTGTAAGCTTATCAGACTATAATCCACTTATAAAAACGTGGAAAATGGGTACTCTAAATTTCATCTTATTATTACATTGTCTCATCAAAATCTAGACAGAAATATCCCAACAACAACACATGCACAAGTTTACATATATCTAAGGTTAAGCTAGTTGGAATATTTTGTCCAAAAACTTAACCAAAATTTGCATTCGAACCTCAAATGAAAATACTTGTGACTAATATAAATTAGAGCCGATTAAAAATCATATAAAATATTATTCTTTCACACCCTCTATCCGATCAAACATTCACCTTTCATCGACTACCAAGCACCCCGAAGCACTCAATGTGATCATGAACAACGCATTTCACTTCTTCAAATTCGAGGAGGCGTGAGTCGAAGAGGAAACATACGATGTCCCATACAAGCTCATATGAATGTTACCCCCAAACTTCTTTTATTTTTCTTTTGATTTAGTTGGTGGGTTGGATGAGCTCATCTCCATCTTCAAAGACGGTGATCGAAAGGATCCATCATCGTCTGATGAATTCCCACAAGGTCCCAATTCATTCCAAAAGTTAGTTGATAGGCTACCGGACTTGTCACTTGATATGTCAATCACTTCATTTAAAGGGGTGTGTTTATTAGGAAAGTTATAATGGGGGATATTATCATCGATGAAAATCACTTCATGATCGCCCCCGACTTGAGGTGGTGCCGAATTGGGATCCATCAGAGGGCCAAAAATGACCTGCAAGTCCTCCCAAATGAGGATCACCATATTTTGTATAGGCACATGCAAACGGATCGGCCTGCAAGACAACAATATTATCTTTCTCAATTCATACTTGGAACAAATATAGAAGTCAATGGTAGAAGGAAAATGATATATAACATATATCAATTGAGTAACTACTAATATCCACTTATATTGACAATATTTTCCCAAGTCTTAGGATTGCAGTCAATGTCTTTGTCGAAACAAACACACTTGCTTGACACACTCCTTTAGTTCAAAATTTTTGTTAAAAATTTGTTAACTGCATATTGTGCCGTTTGAACTGCCTATTTGTTGTTGCCACTGGTTGAGAACTTTCTCATTCTTTCTTGATCGGCCAGGACCTCAATGAAAAGAGTAACGACGTTGACATTTCATTCCAATCCATAAATGTAGTCATCTTGTCTTAAGTAATAATCTTTTCCCACCATGGTTCTAGGTTTAATATGAAGTAGTCAAAGTATGAATTGAAAGATATACACATGGCATGTACTTATATGCAACAAAGGCTATTAATTTCAAACAGTATTTAGCAAATTGCTTATGCACAATAATGAATAGCAAGTGTGATAAGCATTTGCCACACATTGTAAGTTTGAATTGTCACCTTTCACATTTCGTGGGCCTAACAATATTAATTGTTGATTGAAATAGTTATGCTATGTCGAAGGAAAAGTTGTGATGTGAACATACTTGCATTCTATTTAAAAATAAGGGAAAAAAACTAACACATTCCTTTTGTGGATGAGTCCAAGCCATGCAAGACAAACTACTTTTTAGGAATGTGATGTTTATCATGCAAACATTGGAAACATACAAGATTCTTCACTTTTGCTTGTCATTCAATATAAAGTGTAAAGACTCTAAAAATTTGTTGCACAAAGAGCTTCACTCCAAAATTATTGTATGCCTAGAGCAGTGCACCAATTAATTTTATTAATTGCAAGTCTTGCTTGGTATATAACAACAACTCTTGAAAAGACATGCTAACCCAATTCGTGCTAATATTGATCAAACCATATAGTCCAAGTTAATATATCTTCATTTAATTTGTGCATTACACAACATTGTAAGTAGCCTTATACCTAAATATTAGAATTTCCAACATGTCTTTAGGTAATGTTATACCTACAATCAGTGTCACATAGGCTTGAGATGTTAATAATCTGCTTATTTTTTCTGTGTTATTTTGTTGCGCAAGATAATGCCTAAAAAAATCCATCGCTCGTACATTTCTATTATACTTTCACTTATGAGGAGGTGTTGATATCATTGGCTGATTTTGACATCTTTACGTGAAATGTAATGTGTCCGATTCCAAGATTCTTACAACTGCATGCTCGGATATGGCATTGCAAATGAGGAAGGATACGGGTGAATAGCGATTTAATGATCTCAGCATCAAGACTTTCATCTCTAACAGCATTAAACTCTACAAAGAGTTTGTCGCGTACGTGAACGACACCATTGTGGTTAAGTATAAGAAGAAAATGAACTACATAGAAGTCAATGTTGAGTATTGGTACTTCGTATGAAAGGTAATGCAACTTGAATCACATGTTCAAAAATAACACAAATTGAGATTACATGCAGTTTTGAAATATTTTTATTCTAAACCAATTTCTATTTTTCTTAATACAGTATTCAATATGTTAATACATATATTTAATTACTTTGCCTTAATTATGTCTATCATAGGAAAACCAGTACCAAAGATTGTTTAGGGAATGTGGGTTCCCCAACTTTGACGAATGGTCCAAAATCATTAAAGCGCACCAATCCGGGGATGTGTTGTTTGGAGAGCAACGCTCATCGGCTGATATTCCCATCGTCGTTAAGGAAGAGCCATTTGACTTTGATGCTATTGGCGATTGGGATCATCGTTTCCCTTCGAAGAACAAGAAGCCACCCATCAATCCTGATAAATTGTTTGTTATGTAATCTATCCTAGCTGCACACCCTAGCCCCTTTTGAATATTAATTTTTGGCAAAGTCATCAGATTACAAAAAGTACTTCTCATTTTGTTTGAGCAACCACTCTTGGACACCAAGAAGCTCTTAATACCAATGGGTTTTTTATAAGGGTGATGTTCACTGTAATGACACTTTATGCTAATGGTTATTTAAACTATGTAATTATGTAAAGTGACAACTTTTGAACAAGATTTAGTTGTGGATAACATATTTTGAGATATGACTAACATCTAATGTTTTAACATTCTTGCAAGCATTTTCGTAAATGCTATATGTATCGTTCACAAAGACTTATGAACATTACAAATTTGTTCATAAACTGTAGACACCAAAGTTATTATGAATGTATGTCATCTATTCTTCCAAAAGTGTCATTACCTTTAAAATTCTGATTTACATAGCATGCAAGATACACATCAAAATATGTTTCCCTAATTTAACTATGCAGGACAATACATGAACATGTTTAACACAAATTAATTTGCAACACATGGAGGTAGCTACATTGTAATAAAACCAACACCACTTCACATTGACAAAAAAACAATTGCATGCAAACACATCAATACACATGAGCATTTTATGTCTTTGTATATAACGGAAATGTCAACTAGTAATATTGATCGAGCAATGGTGTTTGGAGCATGCCACTCTAATACATATTATGAATTCATAGGTGCAATATATTGCAACTTACAAATTTCATTCATCTTTTGGAAGCTCAACTTTTGCATCCACCACATGGAGAGAACGAAAAATGAGATACCCACAAAACATAAAAATCTTAATTGCTTCTTATATCTTTGTTCACGAGCTTTCGTCATCGCTAGTTCGGCCTTCAATCGACCAATTTTTTCAATGCAGTCGAGAGCAACATCTCTAGCACGACCCTCAAGCACTGGTTCCAACCAAATGAATACCCCACACAATTCGTTCTATATCAACAACACCAAGAAAACTTCCATACTTCAAAATCAACATAATTCATCATACTTCTAAAAGCACAAATAATGGGGTAAGAACAAGAAGGATTGAATTAGAGATCATCATACCCCTCGAAAAGGACATGTCTTAAAACGTAGCATAGGATTTTTTTTTTGTTCCGGAAGTTTGGATATGCATTGGAATGGCATGTCGACAACGGACGCTCACATCGTTGGGTTGAGAATTCCCACCACAATGTCCTTGGTAATATGAAGTTGAACTACATTCACGTAATACAATATGGGTGAATTACGACACCAAACACTTGTTTCCAAAACACTAAAGGACAACCATATAAAACGACATACATATATCATAAGACATCCGTATCAAACAATCTATGGCTAGTTCAACAATTCATGTATGTAGGACTAATGTAAAGTGTCAGAAATCATAAACATTATTAATTGAACAAGGAAGCTAATGCGATATGATTAAGAGCAACAATTGCAACATGAGATCTACATATCTTAGAAAACAATTTGTATTACCAAGCAAGATGATCTTCCCTAAACTCATTCACTCACTAAACCTTCCAAAAAATATACTACTGGGAAAATACCTTTCTTTATTTGTTAATGTTTAACAAAAGTATCAAAATGACTATAATAAGAACCTCATACTTGTTCGACATTTCTTGTTGAGTTTCAGCGTTCAATTTTGTGTAATGGACCAAACCTTACAACCTTGCCCTCTGTTGCAAACTCATTAACGATTTAAGCAGAGTTCCTAGTTTAGAAGATTTTTTCTCAGGAAATCGAATAACCCATACTTAGATCCTCGTTTATTGAAGATGATATTGTGAGAAAAAAGCTAGAAATTACTTGGAATTCTTCACTTCACCTTTCAATTTTTATACCTATTTCGACAGAGAAGCTGCAAAGAGGGGATCTGGTTCTTGCAAAGTGAAGCTGCAAAAATAATGTGGGTTATTTGGGTTTTCTTTTTTAATTTTATTCATTATGGATAATTTTTTAAATGAAGGGTAATTTAGTCTTATCATCTTTCTTTATCATTCTTAACCAACAAAGCAAACATAAATGTAAATTAACCCACATTTACAAACCCATAATCATTCAAACCAAACATACAATTAAACTCAAACCTACCACAAAACTTACATACCAAACACCAAAAAAACATCATTTTTATCTTGAACAGTAGTACAATCCCATCATTTTTATCAATTTTAACAAATCCATCATTCAAACCAAACAGGCCCTTAGAGTATGGATCAATAAAATCCCTTAGAGATTTTAAAGAAACATTTTATGTTGTTGCTAAGCAGTGGCCAATCAGAATAATTCAGACATTTTATACTGCTGTATACTAATATCCTTCTTTCAGTGTTCTTAATGTGATGTTTCTTTTGTTATTGTTGTTTAATTTGCTGGATGCTTGTAGTTTCTTATCACTAAATAATTTAGTTAAGAGAAGCTGCAAGAGTAATTAGAAAGCACTCTGAGAACATCTCTCTAAATCCTGCAAACAGTCATTGCTAAATCCTTGATCTACACAATAAGGTTGTATTTGAATTCAATTATTTAAAATAAAAGATTTGAAATAAATACATTCCAAGTCGAATTAGAATGTGTTTAAAATCCACCCTAAATGCTAAAAAATGATTCAAAATGAAAATCATGGATTTTAAATCCATTGTAGTAAATCCACCGATGATGTTTGGATAGATGTAGAATTCAAATTCATCATTTTCATTTTGAGCTAATTTTTAAGTCATTTAAGTGGATTTGAAATCCATTTATTTTAAATTCTAAATTTCAAATCACCATATTCAAATACAACCTAATAGCTAGAATTGATTCATTAGATCAATATATAAGATTTATATGCATCTCTAGCTAGCTACACATTGGCATACCTATCTTCAAATTTAATGAGAATGAAAGTGAGTTAGTTATAAGCAAGATAGATAAAACAATATCCTAAATATGATTGATTAGGATATCCAATCTAATTTTTATTAATCAACTCATGAAATCAAATATACTTAGCATGATATGCGTCCTAGAGTCAGTCAAAAAAAAAAAAAAACAAATCGAATCTAAAGAGAAATATTGATATGTCATATAAACAAGTGACAATTTCCGACCAATTTAGCCTATTTCTC